>OX243889.1:5511666-6889583 GCA_945859645.1 Amphipoea oculea | reverse complement strand
TACCGGATCAAGAACCAGAACCTAAATTGGAACCTTTAAGAACCTTTATTTTACCGGTTCAAAGCAAAGCGAGCCCAAACTTGTTTAAGTTTGTAAAACATCACTTTTGTATTGATTGGTGGAAGCCAATATGTTAGAGAGGCTAATAAGCTTAACCTCTAATACTAAGAACGAAGGCGAACTAAATAAACACATTACCACTCCTTTGCGTCGTGCAGTCGGGTAAAAAAAAGGCATGGTATGCTAAGCACGCTTCGAACACATCCCCTCTTCCGTAAATCGGGTGACAATGAACCGGTATAATAATATATCATCCGATTTAAAGGTTCTAGGAACCTGTATTTAGAACCGGTACATCGGAACCCAAACCGGAACCGATACCGGAACTGGAACCGTACCGAAAAGAGGAACCTTTATAAGAACCTAAATGAAGAACCAGAGCCCTGATTCACAACCATACGACGGGCTATCGTATCGAAAACCTGACATTTCGATAACCTGACTTGACTTGCCCTCAACAGCAAATAGCTGTTGGAAGAATAGCGGGCGTCTATTTGATTTAAACTGACAAAATTTTCGGGTTTTGGACTTGTGAACAGCGTTTAGAAGACTCCTACGATAACAATTATTAATGTTCGATACGATACGGAAGCGTATCGAGTGCTTGTGAATAGCTATGCAGAACCGAAATTGGTACCGGCAGCCTAATTGCGGAACGCCAAATCGTCAAATGATTCTGATCAGTTGGCTTCATTTCTATCACAATTGGCTTCATTTTACGATTTTCGAATTGCGAAACTCTAGTTTCTGCGCAGGGCCTTAACGTTCATAATTGGTTTCATAATAAACTAGAGTTTCGCAATTCGAAAAACGTAAAATGAAGCCAATTGTGAATAGAAATGAAGCCAACTGATCAGAATCATTTGACGATTTGGCGTTCTGCAATTAGGCTGCGGTTTTCAATTTTCAATCCCAGCTGAAAATGTTAAAGTTACAACGCTACAAGGTTCTTTTGGCGTCAGAGAGAATAGCGAATTATGTAGTTAATCAAGCAACTTTAATTAAATCCATCCATTCTTACCCAAAAGGTGACAACGGAACCGTATTACTATGCCTCCGCTGTTCGTCCGTCCGTCTGTCTGTCAGCGGGCTGTATCTCACGAACCGTAATAGGTAGATAGTTAAAATTTTCACAAAGTGTGTATTTCTATTGCCGCTATAACAACACATAATAAAAGCAAAATAAAGCTAATAGAAATTAACCTTTTAACCGTCACATCAGTGGCAGTGACCCCAGCTCCCGAAAAAAACAAACGAAGAATAACTGACTGACTGACTGGTAGAAAATGATATGGCATTAAGTCCGCCTATGTACATTTATGTGCTTGAAGTATTAAAATAAATAATTAGGTACCTGATAGAATACAGCGTAGGTAATTAAATAAAAAAGCAGATTAAACATTTGGTTGTAAATATACGACTCTGGCGAAATGGACACGAAAATATTTGTCGGATTAATTTGGCGTAAGCGGTTAAGATGAATGCGCAGTTGTAGCCGGCGAAATTCAATTTTTCTTACGTTTTTAGCAATTTGCAGGTCAGTGTCAGGTTGTAACTTGATCAAAATATGATTCGCGGCTATAACAGGTACCTACGTATTTACAAAATTATAATCATTAGAATCGATACATCTTTCTAAGTTAGATTTCTACCATAAGAACAAATCTCGTATGGAAAAGTGATCATAGTAGAAATCTAACTTAAAGAGATATATTAATGATTCTAATGACTATAATTCTGTAAATACATACCTATTATAGTCGCAAATCATATTTAGATCAAGATACAACCTGACACTGACCTGAAAATTGCAAAAAACGTAAGAAAAATTGAATTTTGCGGTCTACCACTGCGCATTCACCATCACACTACAAATCACACACAAAAACACTTACAACAAATCTGATGACGCAATCATGCTGTTTTGTCTTAAAGATCTACCTCAAGTCGTTCTAAAATTCTGTGAAGCAAGCGACAATATGCAAATTGACCTTGTATCACCCCAGTGGCGTAACTATACCGTTTGGGGCCCATGGCAAATTCAAGGGATGGGGCCCTCTCTCAATGTAATGAATCTCAACCAACGTTAGTTTTTTTTTATTAGCACTTCTCCCGCGACTTCTTCCGCGTACATTTCATGTTTTCCCCTACAAAAACTTTAACACCTGACTGCTTCAGTAATCTGTCCTAATGTTAGGATTCTCCTGTGCTCATGGCCCTCTCGGGCCGGGGGCCCCCTCTAGCTAGGGGCCGTGGCATTTTGCCCCAATGCCACCCTATTGTTACGCCACTGTATCAGCCCCATTGAACCTGACCAATTCTATCTTCTTTCACAGCGCCCAAAGGTGTATCAATAAAACAATGGACGACTGTGGAGATGGACGGCGCCATCTGGATCTGGTATGATGCAGAGAACCGGGAGCCGCTGTGGAACATGACCGAGGTGCCGGAGCTGAAGCATTGGGGGTACAGGGGCCGGAATGAGTTCACTGTCAGTGCCCATATACAGGTTAGTTCAAAGTCAAAGTTAGCCATATTTGCATACTCTTTGACAGCGCCTCAGTCCTCCAATCCCTAGATAACAAAAGCATCACATCGAATCTAATACTAGGATGTCACAATGCGCTTGAACGGGTAACTGTACAGAACCGCAACATAATGACATTACAATGGATAAAAGGACATAGTGAATCACTAGGAAACGACGCAGCTGACGAACTGGCCAGAAGGGCATCCAGGATGTCAGTTTGGGGACTGGAACCTATCGTGCCCATCCCCTTCAACCAAATACGCAGGTGGCTACAGGAGCACACCTACACACAAGCAGAAAGCTGGTGGTCGTCGTCACCAGGCTGCAGGCAATCCAAGGAAGCTATGCCATCATTGGATGGCAAGCTTACCAGGCGCTTACTACGACTGGACAGGAAAGGCCTGCGCGTAGTGACGGGGACCATCACGGGACACTGCTCGCTGAACAAGCTCTTTCACAATATAGGAATAACGGACAGTCCCCTGTGCAGGGGCATGGAGGCTGATGAAACCGTTGCGCATGTGCTCTTTGAGTGCACAGGCGTCACCCAGATCAGATCAGAAACCCTCGGGACACCCGAATCATACACAGATATTCTCAACAGACCAGGAGACCTAGTCAGCTTCTGGAGGGAGGTGGGCTGGTTGGAATAACCACCGACAGCCGCCATGGCTTACGCACAAAGGTCCATTTGAAGGACTAAGTGCGGAAACCAAACCCATAACAAAGAATCAGCAAGAATCTTCGGTCCGAGAATAATCGTCGTCTTCGTTGTCCTTCTCATCGCTCTGGTTTTATAAAGTCGTCTTTCTTTGTCCAGGCGGTTTTCCTTTGGAATGCGCTCCCTCAGAATATCAGGACGGTAACCAATCGGTTCACATTTAAAGTGAAAGCTCGAGAACACATACACAAGAAGTTGGCAGATTCGTCTCAGAATTAAGTTGTTGTAGGGTTTCTTATTTATGTCTCATAAATATTTATATATATATATATATATATATATATATTGTTATGCATATGTATGTATATATGTATTTATTATTATATCTATTCTTATATCTTAGTTATAAATATTTTCTTATATTTTCTTTCTGTTATTGCACCTACTGTGTATTGTCTCTGCATCACCCTAAGGTAGACTGGTAGAAAATGCCTAAGGCATTAAGTCCGCCTTTGTACAGTTTTTACTTGTGCATAAAGTTTTAATAAATAAATAAATAACAAGTCGAAGTTAGTTCAAAGTTCTGACTGACTGTATATCAACGCACAGCCTAAACCGCTGGTCCTAGAGACACGAAATTTAGAGGGTGTGTTCTTTGTGAAGAGTAGGTATCCACTAAGAAAGGGTTTTTCGAAATTTCACTCCAAAGAGGGTGAATGGGAGGAGGACGAAATTTCACCCACTTTTCAATTTCAATTTCTTTCCATCTCTTTCTGGGCCGGCCTCAGCCGCGCCTTCCATCTCCAAGCAACTATTGTGTGTAACTCCCTTAGGTACTTAAAAAGGCTTAATATTTATAATTCCAGGAGATTCCAGAAAATGGCGCCGATGTAGCTCACTTGAACGCGGTACATTCTCCATCTCTATTGTCAGGCTTAGGAGAAAAATATCCGTTGTTGAATGATTTAATAGGTAAGAAATCTTCTTTAATTATCTACAGGGTGTTACGGAAAGGGTATATCAATACAGACGGGTTGAAGAATGTATCTGGTCTAGAATCGCTGTACAAAATTTCAGCTCAAAAGCAGTAACTTTGAAATTGCTTAATATTTTTTTTATTTCGATAGTTTATTAAATTGAAATCATAACAAATGTGTCACCGCACTACGAGGGTCATTATCCATTATCTGTAGTGTGTCTGTGCGCCTAGTACACGCACATCACGCCGCCGCGCGCCAGTGCAGCGCCGTGATGTCGAAATAAAAAAATATTAAGCATTTTCAAAGTTACTGCTTTTGAGCTGAAATTTTGTACAGAGATTCTAGACCAGATACATTCTTCAACCCGTTTGTATTGATATACCTTTTCCGTAACACCCCGTATATCTATACAAATAAATAAAATCAAAGTGTCTGTATGATTGTCAAAATAACAGCTTTTCACTAAATGCATATGATGCGCCGCTTAATATCGTATTTTTACACTTAGTTACCACAATTAAAGTGCGTATCGCATCATGATATAAATAAAATAGGTAAAAAAAAAACTAAAAAACACGGTTTTATCACTCATTAAAAATCCTTAACTATAATATTATAAATTTAAAAAAGAATTTGTTTATTATTATTCCAGGCTGTCACGTATGGTCAGCAAATTGGTCTAAAAATGAAGACCACACCGCGAACATGAGTCTAACTCACGACTACAGGATAATGAAGTATGACCTGTGCCATATTGATGTCAAAGTTACGCAGGTATGTAGCACCGACAGATAAAACCTACTTTCAATCTATATCGTAAAAGAAGTCGTGAAAAGAAGAAAAAAGGATGAAGGCGTGAAATAATCTTCCCTAACACTGACGTCACGAAAAATCCTGCATCGCGCAAGCAGAGTTTACCGCTCGACTAGCCCACCTGACACATTATCAATCGGAATCGGTTTCATTTTGACAGTTCAACAACATTCATTGCGTTATTTACGTGTTGATTAGACAAATTTTTCGAACTTATGAAGCAATGGATTAGCGATTTGCTTCAAAATGATTCAGATTCCGATTGATAGTGTGTTACGCAATTAGGGTGCTGGTCGGAGGATCCTCCCTTTTCTATGGAGGTTGAGTGAACGTAACACCCTGTGCTCCATACCTTCAAACTGACAAACTTCTCCGTAGATTTTTGAAGTGAAACTTCTTTACGCACGCTTGAGTTGGGGAGTAAGCTGGCGAACGCGTGACGTAAGCGTTACGTAAAGTGTGATCGGGCGAGGCGAAAGGGAGTTGAGTAGGGGATATAAACAAGAGAAAGCAGTGCGCGCGCACATTTTCTTTCTCTCTTCCTCTCATAGCCAAATACGTTTGATGTTTCACTTCAGTCGTGTGGTCATAAGCACACTCGGTTTTTTTTTATTTCTTTTTCTAGAACCTTTTTCCTTTCCACAGATAGGCCCCGGCCACGTCCGTCTCCTGCTGGACACTCCAGTAGGCCCTATCCTAGTGTCACAATCCGTGACGCCACTCGGCCCATTGCTGCAGAGGGTTATACATCGAATGTTCTCGCCAGCTTACAATGCGCCCTTTGCAGCAATTTCGGTCAAATCTGAGGGTGATATGGTGAGTTTTGTATTTTTATAAACCTTTACTTACTTGACATTAAGATTTTAAATTTGTTAACCCACTCATGTTGAGGTCGGGTTGCAACCCACCTTGATTGAGGTAAAGACTATTGACAAAAAGAAAGGAAGGATTGGAAAGCCTCCCCACAAGGTGGACCGATTTTGGTTTTTTCACAAACTTTTTTGTAATTTGGTTCGCGTGCCTTTAACTTTATCATACAGCCTGTTACTTGTTCATACAATGTTCGTTATCGATCTCTTTGGTGATTGGAACTTTTAATAACAATATCCACATTCCAAATTCAAATCACTTTTAGTCCCTAGGGATTAAAGCGCTATTTTAGTCCCTAATGCACTAGCTCTTTTAGAATAGATGTGATAAAAACACTAATTTTCTCTTCCACAGTTCGAACGGGACATCTTAATTTGGAATAGCAAGCGTTTCGTCTCAGCCCCTGCCTACGTTCGCACGGACAAAACGATTCGTGCGTTCAGGAGTTGGTTCTCACAATTCTACAGCCCGCATAGTGTATCATTTAGGGACGCTAATCAGAATACCCTTGACTGGTGATGAAGTTGGGAAGGACATGATAAATATAATGCGACTAAGGGCCAGTTTCTCGAACGAAAATTATCGCAAAATGAATGTGAAAAATTGTTAAGCGCGCGTAAACTGCTGCGTTAAAGAAAATCATGGCCATTTTCTTTAACGCAGCAGTTTACGCGCGCTTGATAATTTTTCATGCGATGATTATGTTACTGAATGAAGGCCATTTTACACGGAGAGTTTTTCGCGCGTTATCCACCCACACGCCCCGCTCATCATCATGACATCGTCTAGACTGTCCCAGAACACTTTATTTCGGCGCGCCACGGGGCGCCCCGCTACTTACCTACACACGACTCGTACACAAAATGTTTCTTCAAGTGGACATACCAGGGTACATTACCCTTACTTATTATTATTTTTTTGTGTATTATGTTCTTTATTGCGTAATGTGTACCGCAAATAAACGTATCTTTTTTCTTTCGTTTTCGTAAATTTATATGGCTTTGATTTTTTTTCAATAATTGTTTTTTTTTTTGTTTGTTTACATTATGCCAATGTCATAATGTCAATGTGACAATGTCAAAAACATCCGGTTTCTAAATTGAGAATTTGAAGTGGAAAACTTGTTAAACTTTACTTTAGCTAATGCTAAAGTAAAGTTTAACAAGTTTTCAACTTCAAGTTACAAAATTTATTTGCATAAAACGTAAGAATTTTTGAATTATGCAGGCTTATTCACAGGGCGTAGGGTAATCCTACGCCCTGTGAATAAGCCTGCATAATTCAAAAATTCTTACGTTTTATGCAAATAAATTTTGTAACTTTGACAAGTTTTCAACTTCAAATTCTCAATACAAAAACCGCGGGAATACCTAGGTAATAGTTTACCTAAAATTTACTTTAAACTCAGTCTAACGAGAGAATGCGTTCCTGACAACTGTCAGTTCCGACAATTCTAGTAGCAGTCTGACGCAAAAACTGTCTAATAAAAAAAGAAACTATGAAACGTGTACTAAACATAATGGCGGCTATCGCTATCTCGCTTTAACATGTGCAGTCTGTGCATAGTCTGTGTCATTTTTGTTATATTGGTATTCAGTTTTAGTACAAGTGTCATACAAGCGTCGTTTTTCATCATTCTTTTTCTATGGGACTCCCGTCTCTTCTCACATATAATGAACATTACTTACCTACTTACTATGTCTAGTAGCTAATAAAGATCAAATTCGCAAAACAAGTATCGTATGAATTAAATTGACAGGTGTCAAGAACACATTCTCTCAGCGGCCGAACTATAGGTTCAAACTTTATTTTCTCGATGATCCTACTTTTGAAGCGAGAAGCTTTCTGTGTAAAAATGAGCAAGTTTCATTTATGCATATTGTTTAGATGTGATGAAATGACTGTAGGATAGAAGTTTTATAAATGTGTGATTATTGAGTTAGATTTTACTTATGTAAAAGTGTTTTACGGGGGATGCGTTATGGTCACATGCGAAATTCAAATTTACTTACGTTTATTGCAATTTTCAGGTCAGTATCAAGTTGTATGTTGATGAAAATATGATTCGCGACCGTAACAGATACCTATCCTTTATAGAATTATAATCATTAGAATCAGCAATACAACTCGTTGAGTTAGAACCGATTTCATGAAATAGTCGTTCAATACAACTTAGGTCGCATAGCACGGCACGCCAGTATCAACGATATTATTCGTCGAGCCCTTGTCACCGCCGGCGTACCAGCGGTGTTAGAACCAAACGGCTTGGTACCTGATGATGGGAAGAGACCAGACGGCATGACGTTGTTGCCTTGGAACGTGGGTAGGCCTCTGGTGTGGGACGCAACATGTGTCGATACCCTTGCGCCATCTCATGTTCCTAGCACTGCGGGCTGTGCTGGCGCCGCTGCTGCAGCTGCTGAGACCCTCAAGCGGCGCAAATACTGTAACCTTATGGGCAACTACAGCTTTGAGCCGTTTGGAGTCGAAACGCTCGGGTCATGGGGCCCGAGCGCGCGTCTCCTTTTTAAGGAAATTTCTCGCCGGCTGGTCGATACTTCACGTGACCAGAGGGCTGGGTCGTTCTTTGGCCAAAGAATTAGCATTGCCATTCAACGTGGCAATGCTGCCAGTCTTCTGGGCACGTTTCCGGATGACAGCGATGCGGACGAATACTTCGACGCCTAAGTGTCCTTTGTTTTTTATTTTTATATATTTGTATTGTAAGTTAGTTAGTCATTTATTTTAGTATCTAGTGTATATAGTTAGTTTGTGATTAAATTTCCATTGTACCTAGATGATAAACTATAAGTACTTCCTTTAAAGAAATACAACTTAGAGAGAGGTATTAGTGATTTTTATGATTATAATTCTATTAATAAATATTTGCTACGGCCGCGAATCATGTTTAAATAAACATTCAACCTGATACTGACCTACAAATTGCAAAAAAAGGAAGAATTTTTTTTATTTCTCGGGCTTCCCTGACACTTCTCCACTTCTCCATAACTGCTGTCCTAACCAACGCGATCGTCGTGCGAGTATGTAATCGACGCGTTCATTTTGTTCATCGAACACAAACGCGTGGTCACGTCGACAGAGGGCGCCTTCCTGTTTTCCGAACAAATGAGTGTCATAATGACAGTGACGATCGCGTATTGGCGTGAACTATCTTTTTACCCGACTGCGCGACGCAAAGGAGTGGTAATGTGTTTGGTTAACACGCTTATGTACAGACGCCAGCACATCAACCTACTACGATCTGTCAAATTTCTTTAATGGATTTTCAACTTTATCACTAAATCATAAGGTTCAAAGTTGATTGGGAAAATGTGACAGTTTCGAGTAGGTTGATGTGCTGGCGTCTGTACTTACAGTGCGACCGACGAGAGAATGCGTTCTTCACACCAGCCTCTCAGTTTCATACAAACGAATACGTGCTTAGCGAATTTGATCTTTATTAGCTACTAAAATTGTCGTTCTGAAAGGTCAGGAACGCATACTCTCGCCGACTGGAGTGTAATACTTATTGTATATTTTTTAGAATATTTTACTATGAAGACATGAATGTGAGTTGATGCCAAATTGTAGGTACAAATATAAAATGAATAGTATTTTGCATAATATGTGTTTTATTGTGATCAAATCCAATAAAAGCTTGTTATCTATTACCTACACTATGCTGCCATTAATATAGCCAACTGTTCCGTTGCTTTCATGGTCGCAAGCGCTGTCTCTGAGCGTGGTGGTCCTGGGGTCATAACTTCATAAGTCATAAGTTATTTATTTCATAACAAAATACATTGTGTTGAAAATATCAGTGATGATAAATAAAAGAATAATAATAACAAACAAAAAAAAACAGCACCTTCATATTTAAAATTCATTACGCATTCAAAATTTATATGTCAATAATTCAGTAACAAAAATTTAAATAATCACCAAAATTGCATTTCATTTTTAACTTCATTAACCTTTAAAAAAAAATTAAATATTGGGTTTATTGAGTACGCTGAGTTTAGAGCTGTACATATGTGTACAGCTCTAAACTCAGCGTACTCAATAAACCCATCGTTATTTGTGTCAGTCTGTTTCAACACTTCTTCCACCCTGAACCATTTCAAGGGGCGGAAGAAGGGGGTGACCGCGTGCATAAATCCCCTTGACGGTAGTCAATATAGATCAGTATTAACTAGAAATAGGCAAGGGCCAAGAATTGAACCTTGAGGCACGCCCATCTAACCATCTTAACTCGGACGTCGTCCCGTTAACGTTTACTTGTTGCTGCCTGTTTGATAGATAAAAAGACCAAGATCAGTAGCCTGTTCACGAATTCCATAGTGGTGTATTATAAAGATCAGAGCATTGTGATCAACGCAGTCAAACGCTTTTGAGAGGTCACAGAAAATACCAATTGCACCCTGGGCTCTAACATCAACAACATGACTGACGAATTTTACTCCAGCGACAGTCGCCGACCTAACTTTCGTGAACGTTGAAGCCGACCCCAAAATAATGGGAAAAGGCTAAGCAGATGATGGATATTGCGCGTGGGTGAAAAAAAACTGTTTAGGTCAGTATTTACACCTTATTATTTATTTATTATAAATGAATAGAAAAAGAGATTTTAGTCAGTTTTTGGTTTTAATATTATGGTGAAGCCACATTGACATCAGTCGCGGCTCTAAACTCAGAGTACTCAATAAACCCATCATTATTTGTGTCAGTCTGTTTCAACGCTCCTTCCACCATTTCCTCCAAGTCAGCATCTTTGTAAGTTATGCCATTCTCTTTGTCAGCTTCTGAAAAAAATAATAACATAGAGTACCTAAAAAACTTTTAATTGTCAAATTATTGAACAAAACATACAAAAAAAAAACTATAGGAAACGTATATAGCGCACATCTCTTTTTTTTGAGGTTTGAAGATCATCAAATGACCCCTCCCGCTCTGGGTGAAGCGGATGGGAGTGTCAGACTCTTACTGACTAAAACCCATCCGTGTTCCTTCCTTAGCCCTTTATGTTCCGGGGTAGCGGTAACCCTTTCGGACAATCCCACACCCCCGGCATAAGGTTCAAAGTTGATTGGGATTTGACAGTTTCGGATAGCTTGATGTGCTGGCGTCTGTACAAGAGACATCGTCGCACAAACTGTAACCATAAATTCAGCACTTGATTCTAAAGTAGAAATGGTCAGTTATCAAAAAAAAATACTTCTGCTGTTTTATAGAAAAGTGCAATACCTACGCGGTCAAAATGTATGGAACAGCAGATTTTTTTTTGCTTCTTCGAACATGAGGTGTGCCGTATGGTCATCTACCACGAGGTGGGCTCTGCAGGATTAGCTTGTGGATGATACAGCGGGACAATATTAATAACCGACGGAAAATTTGGAAAATTTCAACACAGGGGGGTTCAGAATTATTTACTGAAACCATGGTTACCTACAGTTTGCGCGTCCACGTCCTTGCCACCCTGTATAGGTACATATATGGAGGGGCTCGAGGCTAAATAATAATAGCCTCTCGCTTGCCGCGGTCGGATCGTGGATGGGCGGAATGCCCATCATTAATTTTTTTTACTGTGAATTGTCACACTGACAGGTGTCAGGAACACATGTCATGCTCTCGACGCGACGGCCGGACTTTATTTTATTAGAATTTAGCTGAGGCTAAAAAGCGTCGCAGATGCAAAATAAATTGCTTTGGGGTAGTTTATAGATATGTATAAAATACTCACCAAGAATAATTACGATTACCTATTTAAAACCTGTAACTGAAATGTAGGTTTAATTTAAAAAAAAATATGAACAATAATAATGTATTTATTTTAAAGATAAAAAATGAAACAGTTGCACAGTCTATATAAAAATGAAACCCGTTTTCCGTTGTCACGACATAACATGAAAACGGCTGGACCGATTTCGATGAAATTTGGTATAGAGATAGTTTGAGTCCCGGGAAAGGACATAGGATAGTTTTTATCCCGATATTCCCACGGGATCGACATTTACGCGGGTGAAACCGCGGGGCGCAGCTAGTAGATATGTAAATAGAGAAAAAAAATACAACGAAATTAAAGAGGTGTCATATACACAGTGTAAAGTACAGACGCCAGCACATCAAGTTACCCGAAACTGTCACATTTTCCCAACGAACTTTGAACCTTATGCTTTAGTAATAAAGTTGAAAATCTGTTAAAGAAATTTGACAGATTGTAGTAGGTTGATGTGCTGGCGTCTGTACATCGACGCGCAAACTGTTATACGTCGCGCAACGAGTTGTGAGCGCTGACCTTGAAAAAAAACAAGCGAAACGAACCCTTATTACTAAGGCATAAGGGTTTGTGGCGTCTGTTTTCTTCAAGGTCAGCGCTCACAACTCGTTGCGCGACGTATACCTTGAATTCAGCATGTCATGCATGACTATAGTACACGCGGAACTAGTTGGCCGCTGAGGTGGGGACAGGGGTGAGGCGGCGGTTCGCAACACACATACCTACTGAGTAATGCGCCCCCGCCCCTCCGTCCCACCGCTCACATACCTAAGGTGCGGCCGTGCGGCCAACTAGTTCCGCGCGGACCATAGACCTATGCTCTAGAGTAGAGTACCAGCGTTGAAATTGCAAGTTTTTTTTTTTAAATGAGCTGTTTCATACACACGCAAGATACCTAATGGGAAAACTGAAAAGTTTGGGGGAGAGGTTTGCCCAGTAGCGAGACGACAATATAGGTTAACCTTTTAACCGCCGGACTTTATATCAAATGTCGTGCCCCCAGCGCCCGACAAAAAAAAAAAATAATAATAATAAATACCGATGAAACGAGCTGTGATAATGTAATAATAATACAGATTAAACGAGCTGTATTATTTGGTCGTATATATACGACTCTGGCGGAATTGACACGAAAATATTTGTCGGATAAATCCGACGTAAGCGGTTAAAAGGTTAAGTGAGGTTCTGTAATACGGGACTTAGTGAAGGAATGTATTGTTAAAAGCGTGGTTCACATAGTAAAATCTTCTTATCGAGCACCAGACAACTCCTTCTCCTTCTCGGCCTTCTTAGCCTTGTAGTTACTGATCCTGTACTCCAAGTAGTCAACGTATCCATCCTTATTGATGTCTGTATGCTTGAACACATGCTCAAGAAGCTGTTCGAGCTGTTCATCGGTGTAAGTCTGATGGTTTTTGTCGACTTGTCCTGAAATTATGAAGAAAAAAAAATGTACAATCGAGAAAATTACTGGCGAAGTTAAGCCAATATAATGGTTGAACAATTTTCAAACTTATTACTAAAAGCATAAGTGTGAAAAGAGGTCAACCGCCGTTTTTGTTTGCGGTTGTACAGACGCCAGCACATCAACCTACCCGAAACTGTCAGATTTTCCCAATCAACTTTGAACCTTATTCTTTAGTGATAAAGTTGAAAATCTATTAAAGAAATTTGACAGATTGTAGTAGGTTGATGTGCTGGCGTCTGTACCTATATTTTTGAGAATATTACTTCGACTCGACTTCTGTTAAATATTATACTCTGTGGTCAATAATATGGTAGGTTAACCTATAGTGCGTTTCAACAAATAGTTCCTATGTTATAATGTTGGCTCCCCTGTCCTCCGCTAGGAGTATATTTATTTATTTAGGTTAGCCAACAATTGTTTACACAATACATTTTTCAAATAATTTCCCTAAATAATACATTTATAAGTGCAACAATTAGGTACTTATAGGCTAACACCACATGCACCATTTACGGTTTTACATATTACTACAAACATTAAAAATATCACAATTCAAATAATTAAAAAATAAAAACTAAAAACAGTATATGTGTTTTGTGCCCATGTTTGTCAAGATAGTAGATATGGGAAGACGATTCTGCGGATTTTTTAAGATTTACAAGATTTCCGTGTTAGAATCATGCCCAAAATATTAAGGAGTGGTGAATAATAAGAAGTGGTATACATTGTTGCCAACATAACGGCATAGGAACTATTTGTTGAAACGCACTCTACATCGAGTTTTTGAAAAAGTTCGGCTTTGTAGAGCGTCCGCGTCGCTTCCGTCACTCATATCTGTGTGACAGTGTCTTTCTCAAAGAGTAAAGTAACTATAGAGGGTCTTTCTGCAGCTTGATGTGTCATAAATTACTGTACAGTCCCAATAAAGCTTTGGTTTCCTAAGAGAGCGGTGAACGGTCACCCAACACCTTTTTGACACCTTAATGTCAAATACTGGTGAAACTTACGGTTTTTCATGATGGCCGTTATAATATGACGGAAACGCTGTCCTAGGAAACCAGCGGGGTAATTGCGTACCACACTATCAGCAGTAGCGATGGGTTTCATTTTGACAGTTCAACAACATTCATTGCGTTATTTACGTTGTTGAGCATACAAATTTTTCGAACATATGAAGCAATGGATTAGCAATATCTTTCAAAATGATTCAGATTGTGATTCATAGTGTGTTACGCAATTAGGGTACTTACTAAGCTTAGCCCGTTTTGTCTGGTAGCGGCAGAGATGTTGGTGGACAAATTGTCTAGCGAGCGTAAACTGCTGTGATTGGTTATCGGTAAATCATTGAACCAATGGCAGCAGTTTTGTCACATCAATTTGGAGATAACAATTTTCTTCAGTGTTTTCGTTAGTTCCACATTCAGCCACTGGCGGGGTGATTGCGTAACACATTATCAGTTGCAATGGCTGTCATTTTGACAGTTCAACACCATTCATTGCGTTATTTACGTTGTTGAGCAGTCAAATTTTTCGAACATATGAAGCAATGATGAAATGGATTAGCATATATTTTATTAGTTAGATTAGTATAGAAAGTGTGTTACGCAATTACCTACACTTGGGAGCAATTTTAATAAATCGAGCCACTTGTTTTTTTTTTTTCACATAATGGTTATTATTTTTGGTATTATGGAACGTATCAATTCGAAACATATATCGCCTAAGAGCTTATCTAATAACCTTTACAATGAGGGTAAATTATTGAATGATAACCTTATTTAATGATAAATTATTGGCTCTGAAAGAAAAACGGTAATTTTGATAGAAAATTGTAGGGATAAAACAGTCCCGAAAATCTATCGAAATCAGGGCGCGGGGGGGTAATACAAGATATTAAGAATAAGTTAATACCATAATATTGTTTTTTTCTGGACTGTTTGCCTGCAATTTTTTATCAAAATTTCCGTTTTTCTTTCAGAGTCAATAATTTATCATTAAATAAGGTTACCATTCAATAATTTACCCTCATTGTAAAGGATATTAAATAAGCTCTTAGGCGATATATGTTTCGAATTAATACGTTCCATAATACCAAAAATAATAATCATTATACGTGAAAAAACGAAGTGGCTCGATTTATTCGCTCCCAAGTGTAGTTTGGGGCACTATAATTACTTACATTCATCTGCGTTGTGCATTTTCCCCTATAATATTATACTTACTGAAATATTATGCATAAAAACTTACAAAATAATATATGATGATGACATTACTTACCCCAGTTTCAAGTAGGGTTTTCTTTCATGCACACACATTCACAATAAATGTTCTGTCTCATGTTATATTCATGGTTTAACAGATTATGGATCAGCCCTTACACTAAATGGCATATAATATTAGCTCCTCATTACGATTATTTTAATGGTAAATGGATAAGACCTTGTTAGATCCATACTAATATATTATAATATTATAAATTCGAAAGCAACTCTGTCTGTCTGTCTGTAGGTATGTTACCTTTTCACGACTAAACCGCTGAAGCGATTTAGATGAAATTTGGTATAGAGATAGTTTCGAGTCCCGGGAAAGGACAAAGGATAGTTTTTATCCCGATATTCCCATGGGATCGAAACTTATGCGGGTAAAACCGCGGGGCGCATCTAGTACATTATAATCCGACCAACACAAATAGACAACAGCCAGGCTAGGCCCCGCGTCCATTAAATAACGTATACGTAATATTTTTTTAACGATATCTGAACGGTAATTCCTGTACCTAATTAAAAACGTTCAAAATCTAGTCACAGTGTCATTTTAGCGACAGTAAATGTCAGCGATGAAAATTAATGTAAATTAGAGGTGTTTGACAGATTGACACAGATTTGAATGCGAATGTTTTTAAAAATACGGGAATTGCCACCGATTGTTTTATTTAACATAATCGGCTAGTATCAAGACGCCATCGCGTCAGCCGCTACCCAATGACTCACATTAACAGTGGCGCCGATTCTGTTGTTCACAAACTAAACTAAATTTAAGTTCAGTGCATTTTTTTCTTTCTATTTAAGAAAAGGACAGAAGAGTTTACTCCTGTCAAATTAATCAGCGCCTGACGTAAATTGACATAATTTTAGTAGGCAAGTTTTTAATCTGTCAAGCTCCGCGAATGAGACACAATTGATGTTCTATTGTTTCGTCGCCAATGGTATGTATGGAGTAGTATCAGGCGCTGATTAATTTGACAGGACTACACTAAAATTTATCTTCTGTCCTTTTCTTAATGAAATAGAAAGAAAAAGATGCACTGAACTTAAATTTAGTTTGTTCACAAGGGAATCGGCGCCAGTGAGTATTAATTTACGAAATACGATAAGTTGTGTCATCGCGTTTGAGCACTCCATTTACTAGCTATTCTGTGACAAGCATGCAGTAAAGGCAATAGGAGCCAAAAGCCAATACAATATATACAATATAAAAAGAACCTTTTGGTAATATTTCACTGTTTTTTTTTTTGTTTTAATAGATCAGTTTTTGTTATTCAAGTAAAATTACTAAATTGTTGTAAAAAGAACTTACTTTTTACTAGAGATGGACGCTCACAATAAAAGCTTATTTATGAATTACAAAGCAACAAAAACTAAACATACTTATATCTACACGTGTACTTTGACGCCTTGTAAAAGCCTTATCCTGGCATGTACTGACGCCAGCACATCAAGCTACTACAATCTGTCTTGCTTTAATTGATTTTCAACTTTATCGCTAGAGAATAAGGTACAAAGTTGATTAGGAAAAATTTACAGTTTCTGGTAGCTTGATTTGCTGGCGCCTGTGCCATAAACAAAAATATGCTTACATTTAGCAATGTCCAAAACCACGTACCAACGTACCAGAGTGATGTTCCATTCCCAGTGGTTCTAGCTATGGCCTTATTCCCAGGAATAATTTGAGGCTTATTCCCAGGAGCTCCAAATCTATTGTTCTTCAAACAATTTCACTCCATACATTTGATTCCCAAGAGCTCCATAATTTTGTTTAAATATTAAAATACCTACTAAATTCCCATTGCTTTTTTAATTTGGAGCCGCCGGGAATAAAATTATGGAGCGCCTGGGAATAAGCCTAATTTGATTGTATTTTTTTGTTTGCAATTTTTTTTCGCAGTTAGGTAAGTATACCTACACTGATTTTTTTTCTGGGTATATCATTTTTTTATGGTAACTTGTGCAATAATTTCTACAATAAAATTCACTTAAACATAACTTTTGTTATTTATTTTCCAACAAAACTCAATCTTAATACAATAATGTACAGACGCCAGCACATCAACCTACCCGAAACTGTCAAATTTTCCCAATCAACTTTGAACCTTATACTTTAGTGAGAAAGTTGAAAATCTATTAAAGAAATTTGACAGATTGTAGTAGGTTGATGTGCTGGCGTCTGTACTTCTTTTTAACTTAACAGCGTGCATTCTGAAAGTCAGCAACGTTGCAAATATCTGTCGACTATGCACCTTTTGAGATTAATTGTTGCATTTCAATCATTCGTGCCCGGTTGATGCCCCCCTATTCCATCGCTGACTTAATCATAATAGGCCAAATGTGATATTGACAAAAATTTATCAAAACAGGTAAGTATTTGACAGCTGTCTGCTAGGATGCCAACTTTCAGAATGCAATGCCTTAAATGTTAAAAAAATATATATTAAATAAAGTAAACGAAATATTTAACAATCACAAGAGAAACAGATCTAAAGATTCAGTATTTTTAATTAAAAGAAAACTTTGTAGTTGGGAATAAAAAAACTGAATTTAATTATAATAAATTCGATTAAGTACTTTAATTTTATTTTTAATTGAAACTCCATTTATTCATTACTCTGTGGTTTCAATCCTCCATATTCCTGGTTTCTCCCTGCCTTTCATCTGCATGTTTCTTATATTCTCCCCACGATATGTATCCGTCATCGTTAAGATCGATGTCCTTCATCGTATTATCTACCATGGCTGTCAAATCTTTATCTTTTATTGCAACAAAGTCTTTATTTTCTTGGACTGAAATTGGGTAAAAGATCGTGGTAGTTAAGATTTCTTTAATATGTTGAGATATCTCGAAGATTTTTAGGAAACAATTATTTATAAAAAAAACCGAGTGTGCTTATGACCACACAACTGAAGTGAAACTTCAAACGTATTTAGCTATGAGAGGAAGAGAGAAAGAAAATGTGCGCGCGCACTGCTTTCTCTTGCTTACATCCCCCACTCAACTCCCATTCGCCTCGCCCGATCACTTTTCGTAACGCTTACGTCACGCGTTCGCCAGCTTACTCCCCAAGTCAAGCGTGCGTAAAGAAGTTTCACTTCAAAAATTAAAAAGCTATAAAGAATAGACACGAAAAGTAAGACTTGAACAGCGAAAGTATTATACAAGGTGGCGCAAAAGTTGTCACCATAATAGTTCTCTGGCTGTATTTTTTTTTTTATGAATGAAAATGTTTGATTCTGCATTAGGATTGTGTTTTCTTCCCATTAAGTCGAGAAAATGATATCGGCTAAGTGGCCGCCGCCAGAAATGATGGCCGACCCGACCATTCGGGCCCGATTTATGGTATTTCCCATCACGCTTGCCAGAAGTTCCGGCGATAGGCCATCACAATATTCTTGACGGATACTGTATTTGATGGCTTCAAGTGTCTGTGACTTCAAAAAATCCTGGAACGGTTAAATCAGGCGATCTTGCCGGCCAGTGTAAATCGCCAAAACGAGAGATTAGGCGACCCGAAAAAAATTATTCCGCGGTCTCGAGTACAGCGATTCATATCTGGTTGACGTTACTTCATAACTGTCAAAGTAGAATTGACATTTGCCGCCATTTGCACAAAATATAGCATCTTCCGATAATTATAACTTTAGCGCCATCTAGTATTAGAAGTAGAAGTAGTTTATTTTTACGGTAAACTGTAAAATAGTCTTCCGGAAAACAGTTAAGTACAGACGCCAGCACATCAATCTACCCGAAACTGTCAAATTTTCCCAATCAACTTTGAACCTTATACTTTAGGGATAAAGTTGAATATCTATTAAAGAAATTTGACAGATTGTAGTAGGTTGATGTGCTGGCGTCTGTTATAGTTTTAAAAATCTATCTACATTGGAGAAAAGAAAAAAACATTTAAATCAATACAAATTTTATTGATATTGACACCGTCTTATTCTATTACTTACAGTTATACAACCAATAAAAAAGAAAAAGAAAACAAAAAAAAACATAACACTCCTTTATCACACAAAGTCGGGAAACTAAAAAGATCGAAGGAAGGCCATTTTTCGAGAGATTTTCAGCCTTTTCATACCCAGAATTTTTTGTAAAAAAAATGTATACTTATAGAAAACTAATTCAAAGTCGGGAAACTAAAAAGGTCGAAGGAGGGCCATTTTTCGGGAGTTTTTCAGCCTTTTCATACCCAGAATTTTTTGTAAAAAAAATTATACTTATAGAAAAATAATTCATAATTTAATTTCATTAGGTATGTAAGTATATGGAAGACTACTTTATACATTTACAAAGGCTAGAACAAATCATAAGAAATTAATCGGCTTGTGAAGTCAACAAGTAAGTAAGTAAGTAAGCTCGCTCCACCGTCGACTTTGTCTCTGTCACCTTTGACCTAGACTAGAGTCAAGAGCAAGCCCATTTCAAATAAAAATAAATACATTTTTTTTTTTTTTGAGAATCTATTCGCCAGTCTTACCAAGGCGTATCGTGTTACCGAGTAACTGGGTTGTGGAGGTCAGACAGGCAGTTGCTCCATATAAAATACTAGCATTCAGCTGCATCTGGTAAGACTGGAAGCCAATCCCAACATCGTTGGGAGCAGGTATTGATGACTTTTTATTAAACACATTTCATGTGTAAAAAAATGACTTGACACATTGTAGTAAAAAAATAAAATAAGAAAAAATTTAAGTAATAACTAGACATGTGCAGAGAGGTGCGTTTAAAAATAAAATTAAAACTTTCTTTTACCTATTTTTTAATGTATAATTAAAGAAAAATAAACGAAATATTTTACAATCACTAAAGAAACAGATCTAAAAATTCGATACTTTTTATTAAAAGAGAACTTTAAATTTGAGTATAAAAATAATATTAAACTGACCGAATTTAATATAATAAATTCGATTAGTTTAATTTTTTTTTTAATTAGAACTCCATTTATTCACTAATCTGTGGTTTGACAGGTCGTTCACACTACAATAGCACTAGATTAAGGATCAGTAACAAAAACACATCGCTCAAGTATTTGCGCGATTGCATATAATTCGATTATAAACCTTAACACTCAATAATAAAGTATATTATCGTTTGCAATATATTTGCTACTTTGATTGAAAAGTAAACGTATTTTTCAAATAAGGAAATTAAAACATAATTTCTAAGCAATAAGGTTGAAAAAACTATGTTGCAAAACAAGACCTATTTTTCCGACCGTTTTTGATGCGCTCATCGGGAATCTAGTACTATTGCTGGTCGAAGTATTTGACACTGTGGTTTGACAGACCTTTTACACAATGGCCCATTATGGACACTCATATTATGTATGTATAATAATATATTTATTATGGTATGTATATGGCCGAAATAACAAATAAATAAATTGGAAGATCATTTTTGAGCAGGATTTAGAGACAAAATATACAAATAATTTAGAAAACATTGAGTTCGACTACTTTTTTTTTTTTTTTTATTTGTTAAGGGTTATGCGCATAGTAAGCCCGCGAAATTTAAATTTTCTTAGGTTTTTTTTTTTTGTAATTTGCAGGTCAGTGACACGTTGTAAGTTGATTAAAATAATGATTCGCGAGCGTAACAAATATAACTTTACAGAATTATAATCATTAAAATGTTTAATACAATTCTCTAAGTTCATAATAATCCTATTGGGGTCGGCTTCCAGTCTAACCAGATGCAGCTGAATACCAGTATTTTACATGGAGCGCCTGCCTATCTGACCTCCACAACCCAGTTACTGGGTAACACCATACCTCTTGGTGAGACTGGTTGTCAGACTTTCGGGCTTCTGACGACCCGTAACGACTGTCAAAGATCCAAGAATGACATCCGGGATCAACGGCTTAACGTGCTTTCCGAGGCACGGAGGGGTCTCGGTATGTAAAGATGGTCACCCATCCACGGACCGACCGTGGCAAGCGTAGCTTAACCTGATCGATCGACCCGTGCGGCTGTTATTACTTAGCCACGAGCTGCTCTTGAATGACTATTTCATGGAATATCAATCATTAGGATTATATGAACTTAGAGGGTTGTATTAATGATTATAATTCTACCCTTGCGCTTCCTCCTCAAAGGACTTGGTGCCAGCTTTTCAACCGAAAATTAATTTAACAAAATGTCAAGCGCGCGTACAGTTCGCGTCAGATAACTTTGCCGCTCTGAAGTAGGCAACAAATCACTGCGCAGTAGTTTAATCATAGAAATAAAACAGCAGCGCGCATGCGCGGCGTTCGGAAAGCCTAGCTTCAGAGCGGCAAAGTTATTTGACGCGAACTTTAAGCTGCTGTGATTGGTTAATGCTAGGTTCCCATAAACAAAAACGAATCGTTTTGCTCACCAATGGTAGCATTTTTTTTTGCCAAACTGGGCATATAAATTGATTCGTAAACTAATCTGTGATGGCAACTTCCATATGGGAGGGTCTACTATGCAAAGCTATGAGGTCTTTGCTTCATTATTGGTAAATATCGTCTTAATTTTAAAAAGGAGTCTTAATTTTAAAGCGCGCTTGACAATTCGTTATATTTATTTTGCAATACATTTTTTTAGAGAATCTGGCCCCAAAACTTCTTTTGTTGGCACAGGGCTATTATGAATAATGTGCCTTTTAATTACCAAGTAATTAAAGATGATTATAATGAGATTAATCAGCCATGGAAGTAAATTGTTTTAATGCAATTCTGCAGTTACAATGTTTTCGGGTGGGAAAAGGACAGACATAATTATTTATTGTCTTTAACCATCGATCATAAAGATCGAAGTCTTTAACTGTCAGGGAGTATCGACAGCTAACTGTCAAAGTCAGCTAAAGTTTAACACGAACTAAACTACAGCCCTTTCAGTTATTTTACCTCTGACAGCAACCTTATTTTGAACGTTATACCAACGAGAATAAAGAGCAATATAAATAAATCAAATTGGTGTGTCTGTTTGCAATGTCAAAATAACAGCTTTTACTAAATGCTTATGAAAGTATACATAAGTACGGTACGTGGAACAAAAAAAAAACACTTTTTTTTTTTTCTGTCTGTTTTTTCCGGATAATCTCCGAAACGGCTGGGGATTTGAACTCTGGGAAAGGAAATAGGCTACTTTTTATCAACATACCACGCAGGCGAAGCCGCGAGCGGTAGCTAGTCAGAAATAAAATAACTGTGTAAGTTCTGTACGCTTGGCTACCTCATAGTATTATAATGATTTTGAGTATAACTTAAATGCCAGTTTACAAAAATATACATTTACACAAAAACATGTTTGTTAGGGCGCACAACATCGACAAACAGTCGAAAGTGTCAATCGTGAATTAGTCTTATAACATGTTCTCATTCTTATATCGAAAATCCTTATTCATTTAAAAACTGCATCAAAAAAGTATTTTATACAAATCTCAAACGTTTTCAGTTCATTTTTTCTCCGGAATGTCGCTTGGTATAGTTGGCACTAGGTAGCATTTTGATAACGAACATAATCAGAAGGAGCTATGGTCTGTTCCAAAACTGTCTCACGAAAATGTAAACAAATAGATCAGCATAGAGCAGCTATTCACAAAAACTCGATACGCTTCCGTATCGTATCGAACATTAATCATTGTTATCGTAGGAGTCTTCTAAAAGCTGTTCACAAGTCCAAAACCCGAAAATTTTGTCAGTTTAAATCAAATAGACGCCCGCTATTCTTCCAACAGCTATTTGCTGTTCAGGGCAAGTCAAATCAGGTTATCGAAATGGCAGGTTTTCGATACGATAGCCTGTCGTATGGTTGTGAATCAGGGCTCTGGAGGCCAATTCTTGTAATTAAAAACGTTCAAAATCTAGTGACAATCTCATCTCAGCGACAATCAATGTCAAGAACTTGTCAGAAATTTTGAAAAATTAGAGATATTTTTTAAATATTCAGAGTGATTATTTCGAACATCTATATGTATATTTTAACAAAATGGCGAACAGGTAGGTATGGCTCCATATAAAAATCTTGAATTCCCTTTAGGAATGGAAACACAGGCCTCAAGAAACCTTGAAGAGGAAAAAAATATTTTGTAAAATATAACATTTACACTCCTGACTTGAATACTTCCAAAATATAGCTAGCTATTTATTAGCGTGTAAATGCCCTAATTTTATTACATTCCGAATATTTAAAAATATGTATCTTTATTGTTTATTTACCATCAAATGCTATCTAGCCCCACCCACTACACAAGATAATTAAAACTTAATTGCCGCCGCCCTCCTTTTGTTGACTTTTTTGCTGCGCCCTCACGAATTCAGGATAGTCTATGTATCCATCCCTGTTATGGTCATCCATATTTAAAATAGGGTCTATTAAATTAACTAATTCGTCATCTCCGAAGATTTTTTCGCCTACGGGCGGTGTACCGGCCTGTGGAGCCTGTTTGTGACCTTGCTCTGAGTTTTAAAAAGTTGAAATGTCAAAGTGACAGGTCGTTGGCGGGAATTTTGTTTTTTTTGTGTTGATGTTCAAGATGGCGCGTTGTTTTTTTTTGTGAGTTTGTTGGTTTTGTTTATTTTTTGTCAATACTTATTGTGATAGCGTAAATTAATGATATGCAATTTGAGACATTACAATATTATCAAAAATAAATAAATGTCCATTGTTTTAGACCAAAATAATATAAGAATAATAAAAAATATAATAAACAATAATAAAAAATATCCATATTGGTCACCCAAACGAAGATGGCGAATGATGATACGATCCCAAGCGGCAGCGACGACACACATAGAAAAGGAGACAAACACACAATGAGTCTTTATAATACTTAAATAATGTCTTTTTTTTAATCTTGCCATTTTTTACAAAAGAATGAGTATTAATAAAAAGGATATGACAGAAGGATTTATTCCTTTAAAAAAAAGAACAAGAGTATAAAAATGGCAATTTAATCATAATTAAAAAAAATATTTTCCTTGTCCTTTATTTTATTTAAAAAAGGAAGGAGAGTATTTTTTCCTACAATATAACGGGCAGGGTGCCTTTCGTAACACACTATCACTAGCAATGGCTTTCATTTTGACAGTTCAACAACATTCAATGCGTTATTTACGTTGCTGAGCAGACAATTTTTCCGAACATATGAAGCAATGGATTAGCTACATCCTTCAAAATGATTCAGATTGTGTTACGCAATTAAGGTGCAGATACCCTTAAAACATATAAAAAATATAACAACCATACATACAACAACCATAACCCACAAAAAAAAATTACTAGGTACTTAAAATGTAAAAAATCTTATGATAGAAGTTCTCCAAAAATAAATTAACTAGAACTAGTAAGTAAATATAAAGATAATAACGGCTAAAGGAAAAAATAAACACAGAAGAAATATTTAAAAAAAAATTACGAAATACATATTTTTGCTTTCTACGAAAAATGTCCGGCGTCAAACTTGACAGATATCAATTGGACTTAAATAAGAGCCTGCCCACATTAGGGGGTTAAACAGTCGTTAATCATTACTTAACATTAACAGTCAAATGACCTGTCAAACATTTTTCGCAAACCTATTTTATCACGCCCTCGAATCGTTAATAAAATTTATATAGACGTCACTCACCGTGCCAATGTATGAGAGACTTGATGAGCTCGCATCCGTCCAGCTTGTTATTGTTGTCAGCGTCGTGCATCTTGAAGTAATGGAACTGCAGCTCTTGTTCCGACATCTTTGACGTGTCTATGGGAACCTCCATGTGTTCTTGGATGTGGCTGTAAAGGGAATTATTTTATGGTTATTTATTGTTCACTAGCGACCCGCACCTGCTTCGCAAAACTCAAAACATTGACAGTCCGGGGCATACCAACCGGTCCGCCATTTTGCTTTTTTTTTTTCAAAATGGCGGCCACCCTATATAAATCGATAGCTGACATCAATGCAAACAGAAAACATGATGAGACCAAACACTAAAGTGTCACGTTTCCGAGATTAACGTTCAAAGTTCCATATTTTTTTGAACTTGCGTTACACACCTCGTGGTTTGACATGCGCAGTACATGATTTTAGGTCTCTTTAGCGGTGGGGTGTGGTGCCAGAAGACCTCCACGTGGTGCACCCTGGAGACAGGCGATACGATCGCCTGTTACTAACTTCTGGACGGGGACGGGGACTTTTGCACTGTGTCGTCTGACCCTTGTGATAGGCAGAAGACACAGTGGAAAAGCAAGGGCGGTACAGGCTTAGGCTGAGAAAGGCCAGGGAGGCCTGGGAGGGAAAAAAAAAAAAAAAAAAAAAAAAAAAAAAAAAAAAAAAAAAATAAGGGAAGAAAATAGGTTTGAAGGCCACAGAGGCCTGGGAGGAAAAAAAAAAAAAAAAAATAAAATTTATATAGATTTAAAGGCCAGAGGCCAGAGAGGAAGAAAACAAAAAAAATAAAAATAAATAAATAAATAAAAAAAAGGGGGAAAGGGAAAGATAAAATAAAAAATGTGTTTCAATTAAAGGCCAGACAGGCCTGGGAGGGCAAACAAAAAAAAAAAAAAAAAAAAAAAAAAAAAAAAAAAAAAAAAAAAAAAAAATTAAAAATAATAATAATAATAATAATAAAAAAATTAATAGGTTTTAGACAGAGGACTACACCTCTTTAAAAAAAATAAAGCAAACATGAAGGCGAATTGTGAAAACAGACTACCCCAGGAAGGTACCGGCTGCTCCGCAGCCGGAGAATCCGTCACCGCTAGTTCGGTCAGCCCCTCGTATTCTGGGGGGGGCAACAACCGCCATCAACCGTCAGTCGACGCAGAGAGCCAGGGTGGCTCACGTGCCCGTGGTGTGGAGTCGTTGGATGTATCCAACACGTCCGCATCTCAGGGACCAAAACAGCGGACGCAAAGCGTCGCAGAGGCACTACCAGTGTCAGAGGGGAGGGTGACCCGGTCTCGCTTTAAGCGGCCGGCTACACCAGTGCATGGGATGGTGAGCGACAGCGGTGATTCCGACTGTTCGCAAATGTCGCTCGCCTCCAAGGAGTCATCAAGAAGCAAGCGAACGCGGAAGGCGGCAGAAACGAAGCGAGTGGCGTCAGGAGAGAGCGGTCTGCTTGCTTCGGATGGGGCCATAGTTGAGAGGCTGGAGAGAGAGAACGCGGACCTGCGTTCGCAACTCGCTAGCCTTACAGCAACGGTGGCACAAATGGCGGAGCAACTCAGCCTCATCTGTAAGGGGCAGGTGGGCCCCAGCGTTAATGGATCCACAGCGGTGACAGGACTAGCACCGGAAACAGAAGCCCAGCTTAGGCGTTCCATCGCCATAGAAATTGGGGGTATGATGGACGCCAAGTTGGCTGCCATAGTGAGCAGGCTGCCTCCTGAAAAGCCATTGCGTCCGCCTCTTGCAGCCGACGCAAAGAGGGCTGTGGCTCCATTGCCAGTTGCGCAGGATCCCAGCGTGATCCCTAATTCCAACAAAAAAAAAGGAAAGGGAAAGAGAAAGGGAAAACATGGGAAGGAGAAGTCGGTGGCACCGGTGGTGGAGCTGCCCGCTGTACCTGCAGCAACCGCACAGGCCTTACAGCCCGCGTCAACGGGTGAGGTGGAGGCTTGGTCGACTGTGGCAAAAAAGGGAAAGACTCCCCAGTCCAATGCCACAGCTGGTGCCCCAGCCGCTCCATCTGCGTCGTCAACCCCTCCAAAGGGGAATAAGCAGCCGGTCAGACTGCCTCGTGTTCCTACTTCGGCAGCGATTACCATCACGGTAAGTGAAGGATCATCCGCCACTCTCGCAGAAGTTCTGTCGGTAGCGAGGCAGCAGATTCGGTTGGCTGATCTCGGCATCGATACTGTTGGCCAGAAGAGGGCTGCGGATGGCGGAATGGTTCTGTCCATCTTTGGCGCAGACGGCTCCACCAAGGCTGACAGCCTTGCAAGCCGTATGAGGGAGGTTCTTGCCGAGTATGACGTGCATATTGCACGTCCGATGAAAATGGCTGAGGCGAGAATCATGGACCTCGACGACGCTGTCACGCCAGCAGACGTGGCGATAGCCATTGCCGAGGCGGGTGGTTGTTCTTCCGGGGACGTAAAGGTGGGCGAAATCCGACGCCCGCCTACTTCTCTGGGGCACGTATGGGTTCGTGGGCCATTGGCGGCGGTAAAGAAGCTGGCGTCCAACAAACGCATGCGGATAGGATGGACGTCGGTAAGGGTCGAGGTGTTGGAGGCACGTCGTATGATGTGCTTCCGTTGCCTCGAACCCGGGCATGTCCGTCGCCGGTGTACTAGTGTGGTTGACCGGAGCACTCAGTGCTACTCTTGCGGAGGACCCCACAAAGCAAGAGAGTGCACGTCGCCGACTGTACGGTGTCCACTGTGTGCGGACCAAGGTCGTCCAGCTGACCACAGGCTTGGAGGCAAGAAATGCGCTCCGCGCAAGAAGTGGGCCTCGCTTGTCCCGGCCGCATTGCAGAGATCGAAGCCGACACCACTGGGTGCGGGCCCACTAGAGGAGATGGATACCTCATCTTCCCAGCCCTGAAAGTCCTTCAGTGCAACCTGAACCACTGCCGCAATGCGCAAAATCTTTTTCTGCAGACTATTGCGGAGTGGTCGGTTGCCTTGGCGGTGGTAGCAGAGCCCTACGGTCTCCGGGATCATCCTCGCTGGTTCCGGGACACCTTGGACTCTGTTGCTGTTTACTGGGCTGGTGGAGGCAGTGGGCCTCACTGCTCCCTGCTCGATAGAGGGCAGGGATATGTCGCAGTCGAATGGGGACATCTGGCCGTAGTGGGCTGCTACGTGTCTCCCAACATTTCCCTCGCCCAATTTGAGGGATACCTGGATGGGGTTGCGAACTGCATTCGAAACAAATGCTCACCCCGTCCAGTGCTTGTCCTGGGTGACTTCAATGCTCACTCCAGAGCATGGGGTAATACCCGGGATAGGCCGAGGGGACACGCAGTGCAGGACTGGGCGGCTTCGCTTGACCTTCGATTATTGAATCGAGGGTCCGTTGCCACATGCGTTCGATGGCAAGGGGAGTCAATCGTGGATCTCTCATGGGCGACTCCTTCTGTAGCCCGCATGGTGTCGGAATGGAGAGTAGCGGAGGAGATGGTCACTCTTTCTGACCATCGCCACATCGTTTTTGATGTGGCACTCCATCCTTCCGGCGGCCCGAGCCATCCAGGCTCAAGTCCACCGGCGCGTCGTTGGGCCCTCAAACAGCTCAATCGAGATTTGCTCGTCGCAGCTGCCAACGTCGCGGCGTGGCCAGATGATGGTGGATCCCAGGGGATCTCGCTCGATCCAGAAGAGGAGGCGACCTGGTTCCGGGACACCATGACGTCAATTTGCGACGCTGCCATGCCCCGGGTCAGGTGCGCTCAGCGACCTGGTGCGGTTTACTGGTGGTCGGAAGACATCGCGCAGTTGCGGACTGTCTGTCTTAGAACCCGGCGCCAGTTTCAGCGCACCCGGCGCAGAAGGCAGCCGAGAGCTACGGAGGAAGAGATAGCCAGAGTTTATAGAGCTTACCGAGTAGCGACTATGGCGCTTCAACACGCTATCGCGGATGCCAGGTCTCGGTCCTGGAGCGAGCTTCTCGAGGGGCTGGACAGGGATCCGTGGGGGAAACCATATAGGATGGTCATGGGAAAATTACGACCATGGGTCCCCCCCATCACGGAGACCATGGATCCGGGTCTGCTGGAGAGAGTTGTAAACACACTCTTTCCAGTAGCCAGGGACAGTCCTTCGCCGCCCCTGTCATTGTCAGACTGGTCTGATGAGTTAGGGGTGACAGAAGGGGAGCTCGACCGAGCCGTGAAGCGCTTGGGGGCTCGCAACACCGCGCCAGGTCCGGATGGTATCCCTGGCCGGGCGTGGGTTCTAACTCTGGCTGCTCTGGGTGACCGCCTGAGACGGTTATTTAATAGCTGTCTCCGTGCAGGTGTTTTCCCCTCTAGTTGGAAGGAAGCTGGATTGGTTTTATTGAAGAAGGAAGGCAGGGCTGCAGAGTCTCCTTCTGCATACCGTCCCATATGCCTGCTCGACGAGTCTTCCAAGCTCTTTGAAAGAGTGGTTGCTGAAAGGCTCGTCGAGCACCTGTCGCGGGTTGGTCCCGACCTTGCTGTTAGCCAGTATGGCTTCCGGCAGCGGCGTTCTACCATAGATGCGATTCTTCGCGTCCGCGCGCTGTCGGACCAGGTGGTGTCCCGGGGTGGAGTGGCGCTGGCGATAAGTTTGGATATCGTCAACGCCTTCAACTCTTTACCCTGGCGTGCAATTAGGGAGGCACTGGTACATCATGAGGTGCCTCCGTACCTGCAAGGCATTGTCGGGTCATACCTACGCGACCGGCACATTCGCTATGTGGGCCGGGACGGTAACGTTCAGCGGAGAGAGATTACGTGTGGGGTTCCGCAGGGGTCGGTTCTAGGTCCTCTCTTGTGGAACCTAGCATACGACGCGGTCCTGCGTGTCGTTCTCCCCGTCGGCGTTAATATCGTTTGCTACGCAGACGATACTCTGGTGTTGGCCGGCGGGGACACCTTCGAGGAAACCATTCAGCTTGCCGAGCTCGGGGTGGCAAAAGTCGTGGCGGCAATCCGCGGGCTGGGTCTGGAGATAGCGCCTCAGAAGACTGAGGCATTATGGTTCCATAAACTGCCGAGGAGCAGGGAGCCACCCAGCACGTTGGTCCATGTCGGAGATGCGCAAGTCCAGGTGGGGCGATATATAAAGTATCTTGGCCTCACCCTGGACGGTCGGTGGGGCTTCGAAGAGCACTTCGAGCGCCTGGTTCCGCGGATCGAGAAGGCAGTGGGTGCTTTGCATAGACTGCTGCCCAATCTCGGGGGACCTCGGGAGGAAGTTCGCCGCCTCTATGCGGGTGTTGTGCGATCGATGGTGCTTTACGGGGCACCTGTTTGGTCTGGTAGACTGTCTGGTGTCCGACGCTGCAGGACTAAAGTCAATAGACTGCAGCGGAAAATGGCAATTCGCATTGCACGAGGATACCGAACGATATCCTTTGAGGCGGCAACTCTCCTGGCGCGCTTTCCGCCGCTGGACATACTGGCGGATATGGACGCGAAGGTCTACGACCAGATTCGCGATATCCGCCAAAGCGGGAATAGTGTTCCAGGAAACGCATTCGTAAGGCTGAGGCGGCGGGAGCGGCGACACGCGCTCGAGCGGTGGCGCGAGCGACTACAGCAACCGCAATATTCGCGCAAGCGCGTTGTCGAAGCCGTTCTGCCGCACTTCGAAGCCTGGCTGAAAAGAGGGGAACGCATCTCCTTCAGGCTCACTCAGGTGCTCACCGGACACGGTTGCTTCGGTGAGTACCTGAACAGAATTGGGCGAGAGGCCACGGCAAATTGCCACCACTGCGGAGGCAGCCTGGATTCCGCACAACACACGCTCGAGGAGTGCCCTGCGTGGGCCTCCGAGCGGCGGGTCCTAGTTGCCAGGATCGGGCGAGACCTGTCTCTGCCAGCAGTAGTGAGGGCTATGCTGGCAGAGACAGAAAATTGGACGGAAGTAGCCTCCTTCTGTGAGACCGTGATGGTCAAGAAGGAGGCCGCCGAGCGGGATCGGGAGAGGGCTGATCCTGCTCGGAGAAGGAGGCGTCGGGGTGGCAACCGCCTTGGCGCCTAATACGCCGAAACCCGCTTACCAAATAAGGTAGGTGGACCTTTGGGGTCGCGGGCGAACCGAGTGGGGACTCTGCCCGCCCACAAAGTGACCCCAGGGAAGACGGTGGCACAGTGGTCACGTGCTGCCGTGCATATCGAGGCTCAGGGGAGGCCCCCTTACAGTCTCCCCAGGGATGTGCCTTACAGGCGATGCACGGGGGGGTTCCGGAATTGGTCTTTTAAGAGGAACCGGGACCGCCCCTATGTGCTGATGGTGATCACCGGGGTGGTTTTAGTGAGGTAAAAATCCCACACTCCCCGACCTCCCTCCCCGGAGGTCAGGTGCCTTTTGAAGGTTTCCCCCCGACAACAAAAAAAAAAAAAAAAAAAAAAAAGGTCTCTTTAGCGGTATGAGGTCTGAGCGCGGGACGGGAACGGACGTCATAGGGGCGGCGGAAAGAGCGCGGGAGGCGGGGTCAAATCTCATCTTTCGTGGCGCGCATTGTACATCTTGTTGCTTTTAATATCTCGGAAACGTGACATTTCAAACTCATGACATCATCAATTTTAAACTTGCATATCACACTATCACACTAATATTATAAAGGCGAAAGATTGTGAGTGTGTGTGTGTGTGTGTGTTTATATGTATGTTACTTCTTCACGCTCAAACCGCTGGACCAATTTTGATAAAATTTTGAATGGTGGAAGCTGACACCCTGGATTAACATATAGGCTACTTTTTATCCCGATATTTCCACGGGACATAAACTCATGCGGGTGAAACGGCGGGGCGCATATAGTTTATAATAATATGCAAGTTTAAAATTGATGTATTTATACACAAACCTTCAGAAATAAATTCTCTCAATGATGATGAATTTCTACCTATAGTAAAAGGGCGTAGTGCTGCACTCCCCCACCCTATTTGAAGTTAAACAAATATCAACTTTATTCCAATGACAATTAACTTGATTTCAGAGTGACTAGCACTATTGAGAAAGTTATAAAAATGTTTGAAGTTGTAGCGTAAACTGAACTTTATTGTGTTGGCATTAAAGTTATTTTTCCATTAATTCATATTTGTTTACATTTCTGGCAAATTAATCGCAAACGCAGATTACAGTATTGTCTCTCCTTCCCCTTTTTATTGATGTTCAAGATAAATTCAGACAGTACATAAGTATGAATTTAAAAAGTCACATTGGTACTTGCCCGGATTTGAACCTAAAACCTCGTGTATGAGAGACGAGACCAAGCCGAGCGAGCCGAGGCGTGCTTTGGCACTGAGCCATCACGACGTTCAAAGTATTTTTCTTTTGCGTCTTTTAATAGAGCTTGTTTTAAAATTACTTTCTTTCTTATAAATAAACAATGTTAAAACTCACTCTCTTTCCTGATTAATGTTAGCTGGGTTCAACAGCTGGGGATCTGGAATTAAAGAAAATAAAACTTTAGTACCATGTATGAATCAAATCCTAAAACAGCGCCAATATGAAATTGTACCATCGAGGAAACTAACATCTGCCCAATTTGAAAACAAAATCCCGTGCACGCGATGACCACATCTGTTTGCAAGCGTTACTATAGCGGCCGAGCGCTGCAAGCAAGAATAGCCCTTACGGTGTATAGATGTAAGTTTCCTCGATAGTACATTCAGCGGGCACTGGGTAGTTACCACCGTCTACCACAGAACGCAGACACCGGGTCGCCGGTCGCTGCTAGTAACTCTCTCTGTCTGTCTATTGAAAAGCTTTTCACCCCTTAACGGCTAAAAAATACACTTAACGAAGCCGAGGGTCACTTGTACTCCCCGTCATTGTAGTCATTTTTTTGTACTGGAATGGTCCAGTACAAAAGAATGGTTCCCAGGTATGGACCTGGGAACCTTCTGGTTACGGAGATATTGAAGGTCCAACTTTACTGAAATTTTTTTAGGGAAAAAAAAAACTGCCACTCCGGGAGTGCCAGAAGTATGACAGAAGTAAAAACAAAACACAAACAGAATACTTTGCCATCACTCACTGACATATCGGTTATACATTAAAACCGAGTACATCCCGAGGACCGCCGAACACATCCGAAGCGGTGTCGGTTACGGTAACAGTGGCGCGAATTCAATGGTTTTTTCCCATCTCAAAAATGCCCAACGCGCTTGAAGAATCACTTCAACAAGTTTTTTTTGAAGTGAAAACTTCTTTAGCGGCGTTGAATACTTTTTGTAATGGGTAAAAAATGTTAAACTCGCGTCAGGGCATCGCGTCAGGACACGTGACCGTCAGGAGAGATTCCCCCCCCCCCCATCTCTTTCTACGGCGGCGCCAACCGAAGTGAACCAAGTGAGACACGATAATGGATGGATTTTTTTTTTATGGATGGAAAACGATAATGGATGGATGGATGGATGGTGATGGCGATGGTGATGGTGATGGTGATGGCGATGGTGATGGCCATGGCGATGGTGATGGCGATGGTGATGTGATGTGATGGTGATGGTGGACGCGGACACGGACGCGGGCGTGGACGTGGATGGACAGCTGATGGCTCGACCGTCTGTGTAGTAGCCACACTGCTGAGTATTCGTAAAATTCGTGTATATAAAGTGTTTCAAAAAATGGAAATTGAACAAAGTGCATCGATTAATGAAAAAAGTGACGCAGAAATAGTGAAAAAAACTTAGTTACTTATATTAATTCAATTAATAATTGATTTATTTCAACGTTAATATTCAAGTTTTCACTTCTGCCGGCACTCCCGGAGTGCAACCCGTCTTTTTTTTTTTCATGTTACTATAACACAACTTTAAATACCCAAACACCATTGCATGCACCCATAAGCACAATGTTTTGCGTGTGCGTTGCGCATTACCGCAAACAGCAAATTTTCACACCAAAAATTAAAGTCGTTTCCCAGCAATTATTTTTGGTGCAATGTTACTTAATTTAATATATAGTATGCTTTGTGATATAGTATAGATATAGTAGGCTCTGTGATGTGTCTTTTTACACGCCGCGCTGTATATTAAAAAAAAATGGCACACGGATGACCTGGGTTAGGACATACATACATACATACTCAGCCTATAATGTTCCCACTGCTGGGACACAGGCCTCCTCTTTGTGAGAGGGGGTGGGCCGTAATCTACCACGCGGGCCCAGTGCGGGTTGGTAGATGTCACATGTCTTCGAATTTTTGGTTCAAGGACATGCCGGTTTCCTCACGATGTTTTCCTTCACCGTTTTGAGAGCAGTGGTGATGATATGGCTTACACAAAGTAAAGCCCCTGACTGGGTTCGAACCTACGACCTACAATACAACTCGTAAAGTCGCGGTCGTGACCACTGGGCAATCACTGTTAGAACATAGGATACTTTTAATCCTGGGAGTACGTTTATGTAAAGTTTCTATACAGGCTTATTTTTTTATCACCATCCAAATTTTTACAGGTTGTTCTACCCATGAATATGAACAACGTTCACTATGGGAACAACTCTGAAATCACGAAAAAAAAATCAGCTGTTTCATACAAAAGTTCAATACCTACTTGACCAAAATGTATGAAACAGCAGATTTTTTTTTTCGTGATTTCAGAGAGATGGTGATAAAAAATAAGCCTGTATTTATGTCTGTAATTTATATGGTGTACAAAATAAAGAGTATTCTATTCTACGTTCTCGTAGGACAATTTCTAACCTCTACGCGGGCGAAGCGTTGGGAAAAAAATAATTGTAGATTACCTCCTTGATGAGCATGTCCATGTTGTTGTTGCTGCTGCGGTTGTTGCTGTGGTTGTTGGAACTGTTGTTGGGGCGTCTGCTGTTGTTGTTGTTGGAACTGCTGCTGTTGCTGCTGGGGGGGAGGAGCCTGGTACTGTTGCTGTGGAGGGGGCGGGGGAGGCTGCTGATACTGCTGTTGTTGTTGCTGGTATTGTTGCTGAAGAGGTTTGAGTTAATTGTTAATTGCTTGTTTATAAGTTGACAATAGTGAAAGATACTTTTAGAACGAAGTTTGTTATCGCACATTATCTCTTACGAAGGGGGTTAAGAGTCCAGACACACCTGTCTAAATAAACTGGTGTGTTAAATTAAGTAATACTAACATTAGGCTAAGTTATACTAACACTATTATATGGATTTATCCGAAATAAATATTTGAATTTGAATTTATACTCTGTACACTTGGCGAATGAGTGCTAGACCGAAAAAAGTGTCACATTTTGACTGTCACGCCATTTAAAAAAAAAAACCGGGCAGGTGCGTGTCGGACCACGCACAATGAAGGGTTCCGTAGTTGGAATGAATTAATCCCAAAAACAAACTTAACATTGTAATTGAAAAACATGTTTTCTCATACATTACAACTGAAAATGTAAGTTTGCCATTTCAAACATTTTTATAACTTTTTCAATAGTGCTAGTCACTCTGAAATCAGCTTGATTACTATCAAAATAAAGTTGATATTTGTTTAACTTGAAAAAATATTAATTTAAAACAAAGTTTTGAATAGACTTCAGCATAATTCATAGACTACTGACAAAATAATGGTAAAATCAAAAACTTACTTGTTGCGGGGGCGGAGGCGGTGGTTGCTGATAATTCTGTAAAATACAAAATAATAAACTTTTATATTTGGCGAACATAACTAGCTTTTTTCCTAACACTTAAAAAGATAACATTCCTTGTTATCGCATAATCCATTCTAATGTTATAAATTCGAAAGTAACTTTGTCTGTATGTTACCTTTTCGCGCCTAAACCGCTGAACCGAATTAGATGAAATTTGGTATAGAGATAGTTTGAGTCCCGGGAAAGGACATAGGATACTTTTTATCCCGATATTCCCACGGGTTATGCGGGTGAAACCGCGAGACGCAGCTAGTCAGCCTATAACGTTCCCACTGCTGGGACACAGGCCTCCTCTCTGCGAGAGGGTGGGCTATTATAACCCACCACGCGGGCCCAGTGCGGGTTGGTAGATGTCACATGTCTTCGAATCTTTGGTTCTAGGACATGCCGGTTTCTTTGTTACTGATTGTAAGTAATTAATTTTAGTATATTCGTAGTTTATTATACCATTAACGGAACCATTAAATTGTCATAAATCACTAATTAACAAATTAGTTACTACTTTTATTATTTTTTTGAACATAAAAATATCATAACATCCATCACGTCTGCAATATAAACACCGAAGAGTTTAGCAGAGTTGTACCTATTGTAGACATTGGCGTAACTAGGGATTTTTCTAGGGGGAGCAGCCGTCCAGCTAAGCCAGTGGCGTGCATTGGTTTTCAGAATAGGTAGGCACTAGGCCGGGTCTCGTCTAGGCAAACGCGGTCACTAATCAGAAGAAAAAGTGAGGTCAAAAGACGTGGTTATTTGAGTAGGCATGCCTACTTAAGGGTGATAAATTGCGAAGGTCGAACGTCATGGTATTACGCGTGAGACGTACGTATTTTTAATTTTGTCGTATTAACTTGAACGAGTAAAGACCAATGATAATGTGCGAATAGTACGGGAGCCGAGTAGGCCGTACGGCGACTGCCTACTGCCGCGCGTGTTTGTATGAAGATTTTGTTTTTTGTCAGGTAGGTATGACAATTCAGTGAGTTTCTTAATTGTGGGGCACGCACACTAAAATGTGACAGGCTTATGTTGATATATCGAGGTAGGCACTGCTTATATGCCTATATGCAATGCACGCCATTGAGCTAAACTAACCACAGTCATTTAAGGGGACTCAGGACATAAACGCAAAAAACACAAGTTTTATAATGCCTAAAAGTATATGATCGACTACAGTAAACAAAAACAGAAAAATATATGATATTCTTCAGGACATACGCTAGTTAGATAGTGTGTTGAAAACATAATACAACTAATTTGATACGATAGAAAAAAATCATGAAGAGACCTCTAAAAACTTTCTTTTTAAAATAAAAACCATACACACAATCATTATGATTTTTTGTCAGATTATTCTACAAGCGTGATCGAATCAGAAATGAGGAGATCCGCAGGAGAACCAAGGTAACTGACATAGCCCGAAGAATTGCCATACTTAAGTGGCAGTGGGCAAGGCACATTGCTCGGAGAACAGATGGCCGATGGGGCCGAAAGGTTCTGGAGTGGCGACCGCGTACCGGAAGACGTAGCGTTGGAAGGCCTACCACAAGGTGGACCGACGACCTTGTGAAGGCCGTAGGAACCCGTTGGAAGCGAGAAGCACAGAACCGGTCGAAGTGGAGGTGCTTGGGGGAGGCCTATGTCCAGCAGTGGACGTCTTTCGGCTGAAATGATGATGAACTTCTTCGCGTGCCCAGCTTACGTACAAAAATCGTAAGCCGCCACTTCGCGCTCAGTCCTGAGTACTGCTGGCTGGGTGAACGTGAGCGCTGGCGCTAGGCCCCGGGGGTGGAGCGAGACGGATGCCGCACGCGGCAGCGTCTTTGAATCGTTTTGATTTTCCATCACTAAATAGCGCTAGTGACGTCATAGTAGGTAGTCAAAAATAGGCACGCTTGGTTTTCATACAGCTCGTGATACTTTTATCTAGGTCTATCTATATCTGTGCCTACACCGTTTTGAGAGCAGTGGTATTGAAATTATTTACACAAAGTAATGCGCCTGTCTGGGTTCGTGGTCGTACCCACGAACTACAACTCGTAGATCGGTACCGATACCACTAAGCCACCACTGCTCGCGAGCAGTGTACAGAGACCAGCACATCAACCTACCCGAAACTGTCAAATTTTCCCAATCAACCTTGAACCTAACGCTTTAAGGTCGTAGCACACGTATCAAATCGGAAAGGAATCGGCACCGTATCGCCTATCGCCTCGCCATCAAACAGGCGTCAACCTAACGTAAGCACGTAACTAAAGCGGATCAGAAGCTCCGGCACGTCGACTCGGCTACGGCTGGGCGACGCCGCGCTTACGGCTCGCCGACCGCTGGTTGATGGTGCAGCAAGCAGGCCGGAGGGGTGAGAGGGGCAAGGGTGGACGAAGAGACGTAAGCTCGGGTACGGAGAGACGTAAGCGCGGGGACGACGAGCCGTAACGCACCGCACCGCGGTTCGTGAGCTTGTCCCGAGTTGAGGTGATTACGTTACGATTCCGATTAGTGTGCGTTGCAGTAGGGAGTTTCATACAAAGAATACTGAACGGCTCGAGTTGATACGGTGCCGATCCCTTGCGATTTGATACGTGTGCTACGACCTTCAGCGCTCAAGTTGAAAATGTATTAAAGAAATTTGATAGATTGTAGTAGCTTGATGTGCTGTACAAAGTTATTATTGTCAGCTACTAGTTCATGCTTCCATAGCATTTGGATGTATTTTTTTTACTTACATTTAACTAACCTTGAGATCAAACGTGACAAACTAAGAAATATATTAACATCACATACATATCCAACAGAATGCTGTGTTTGTAGATTTTATTCAAAGTAAGCAACATTCTAAGAAAATATTTCATTAGCATATTGTTACATAAATTATGGTGTCAACCTCATTGGCTGACATATAAATTATACATACAATATTAATCCATACTATAATATTATAAATGCGAAAGTCTGTCTGTCTATTACCTCTTCACGCTTAAACCGCTGAACCGATTTAGATGAAAGTTGGTGTAGAGATAGTTTAAGTCCCGTGAAAGGACAGGATAGTTTTTATCCCAATATTCCCTCGGGATCGACTCTTATGCGGGTGAAACCGCGGGGCGCTGCTAGTACATCCATACTAATATTATAAATGCGAAAGTGTGTGTCTGTTACCTCTTCACGCTTAAACCGCTGAACATATTTAGATGAAATTTGGTATAGAGATAGTTTGAGTCCCGCGAAAGGACATAGGATAGTTTTTATTCCGATATTCCCACGGGATCGACACTTATGTGGGTGAAACCGCGGGACGCTGCTAGTAAATAATTTGTCGATGGACGGAGAGAGAGAGGAAGACCAAAGAAAAGATGAATGGATTGTGTGAGAAATGATATGAAAGAGAAGGGAGTGAATGATAGCGTGGCGGTTGACAGGGGAGAATGGGAGAAGAAAACGCGTTGCGCCGACCACAAGTACCATGGGACAAGCGCAGGGGGATGACGTAATATTCTGTCTGTCTGTTTGTTCCGGCTAATCTCCGAAACGGCTGGACCGCTTTTGACGGGACTTTCACTGGCAGATAGCTAATGTTATAACTGTTATAAGGAATGACTTAGGCTAAAAAATTAAAAACTATGACATCCATTTTTTTTCCGACACTCGCGAATGAAGTCACGTGTACCTACAGCTAAATCCTTAAGGGGTCAAGCGTCAAGTGTACACCAAGTGTACATAAGAGAAAGACCTCGAATCGTCAACGATACACCAAGTATACACAACAGTGTCATTGCCATTGTTCAAACAATGACTTTACTGCGCCCATTCAACTACTTCAACGCGTGGGGTATTTCGACAGGTAGGCGGGCAAACGTGTGACGTTAGGGTCAATCCCCACTGAAAGAGCATCGGCGCGCAACGGCCGTAAGAGCAAATGACTTTCCTTCTTTTGAGCAGCCGCTAGAAGGCTCGTGCAGCCTCGCGGCGCCGCGCTGGTCCTTTGCCTTCAAATGACTATGGATAATGGCCGCTGCCGGCCGCTGCTCTTGCAGTGGGAATTGACCCTTAGAGTTCGATAAGGTCACAGAATACTTAAAGTACTACGTACAGAAAGGCCCCTTCCCCGCACTAACATCAGTTACCGCACCTCACCCCGCACTTCGGCGTATTCGTCGCAGTTCTCTAACAAGAGCGCTCGCAAACACAAGTACCTCACGCACACATTCATACGTATACAAACGTCATTTTTAACCGACTTCAAAAAAAGGAGGAGGTTCTCAATTCATCGGAATCTTTTTTTTTTTTTTTTATGTATGTTCCCCGATTTCTCGAAGACGCCTGGACCGATTTGAAAAATTCTTTTTTTGTGGGAAAGGGTATACTTCCTAAATGGTTACATGAAAATTTTATCGAAATCGGACAAAGCGGTTTTTGAAAAATCAACAAAAATCTAAAAATTTACCTACATTTTCTACATTAACGATCTTGTCGTTTACTTTTTTGTGGGGTAGGTACAACTAAAAAGTGAAAAATAAAAACTTTTTTACAAAAAAAAACAACCGACTTAAAAAGAAAACACTACAAAGTGATAAATAACTTTAATTTCGGAAGTCGGTGTCAAAAAAACGAAAATGCGGAACCAACGACACCGACTTCCGAAATTAAAGTTATTTATCACTTTGTAGTGTTTTCTTTTTAAGTCGGTTGTTTTTTTTTTTAATGTAGTAGTAGTAGTAGGTAATTATTTTGCGAGCGTTGTATGGAGTGTCCGGGGTGTGATAAGGTGACAAAATATTATGAAATCTGAGAGGTGTATTATGAGTTATCAATAGGAAATCAATAGCAGCTATGATGTCACACCATTTTATCAGTTGGAACTAATTGTAACATAAACTCAAGGTGTTACAATTTTTAATTCGGTACTTCACAACTACTCTTGGCTAAAACAAAAAAAAATTAAATGATCTCGAGTTTATGAACTACTTTTTTTTTGTTTTGGATGGGAAATCATCAAATGACCCCTCCCGCTCTGGGTGGAGCGGAAGGGAGTGTCAGACTCATACTAACTATAACCCATCCGTGTTCCTTCCTTAGCCCTTTGTGTTCCGGGGTAGCGGTAACCCTTTCGGACAATCCCGCTACCCCGGCAGGCTTCGGCCCTTACAAGCCCCTTCCTCTATGCTGACATCTCTTCAAGGCGCGCGTGGAACACATACGCGCCGTCCAGCACGGGCCTGGTCCTGATCAGACGGTGAGCTACCCGTTTATGAACTACTGGCTTCTGCTCGCGACTTCGTCCGCGTGAAATTTCTTGTTCCCCTGACCCACTCTGTCGCATCGCATCGCATCGCCTGCACTATTTCTTCGTTTTTGCTTAACGTTCTTACTGACTTTTTTCTTTTTACTCGGCTCTGAAGAGTCATAGCGTGATGTTAAATAGCCTATAGCCTTCCTCAAGAATTAGGCTATCAAATGCAAAAGATTTTTACATATCCAACTGGTAGTTATTAGTGCATTCAAAAAAAAAAACACAAAATCTTCGGCTTTTTTATTGTCCGCCTTTGTACCTTTTTGTGCGAAAAGTTTAAATAAATACTAAGGATGAATATGAAAACAACTCTGAAGTTTTTAATAAAAAAGTCAAATATTTAAACATGGAATAAAATATCAAGAACTATTATTATAATCAATATCTGTACATACCTAATGTAATAAGGAAAATGTATAGCAAATAGGACTGTATTAAATTCTTAGGAAAATGATGGAGATTTTACTAAGATTTATACACATTTAAACAAAATAAACCTAGGATTCAAGTGCAAATTATGTTCATTCAGAGGTTACGAATCATAATACATTTTTACCTACCTAACCATCATGCCCACTTTCACTTTTTTTCTGTTTCATATGCACAACACTAATGAACATTCTGCCTTACAAATGGTAATTTGGACATGTAAACTTTTTTTTAACTAACCTGATAGTTCTGTGGAGGTACTCCTGGGGCTACTTTCTGCTGGTACTGCTGAGATATGGTGCACTGCAGCAGTGCAGCCAAGAATAAAAATCTCAACATTTTTATTATCTGAAAACGGAATACCACATGAGCTCACTACCTATAGAACCTATCAAACAACTTTTTTGAATTAACATTTACCGCGGCAGGCAAAGGCAAATAAGTAGTAATAAAATTATGTATTCTTTTTTTTGAACTTTTATTTCGGTGTGAAAGAAATGTATGGAAAATTAATTTTACCTGCGTATATAAACTTCTGACGTGGAATGTGGGTGATAATATCCTTATCGAATCGATGTATTGATAATATATTACGCTATTTTCACCGTATGTCGATGCCTATGTCTTTCGCAAACGTTTTCAAAAGATACCTGGCTGGGATTCCTACACGTCACGTCATTTGCTTTTTGACATTGACGTTTGTGTTTCTTTTCACGCAGTTACATAATTACACATACGCCACTAATTTTTTTTTTTTGCTTTTTAAGGTTATTTATTATTTTCAAACAATATAATATTTACATAATATAAAAGTAATACAATAATATTTACAAGTAAAAGGGAAAGAAAGGACAGCAAGTAATAATTATTCGTCCGCTTAATTCTGTCAACAGGAAAAGTGCCCAAAAAGCTGGCAACATTGCCACGTTGTACAACGTTGTAGGACGATGCTGATTCTTTGGCCAATTGATCGAAGGCCATTATAATCAAGCCAGCCCTCCACACAAGAAAATTAGTGTGCAAAGTTCGACGGCTCACCGCGCTGTACTGCCGTCACCACACATGACGTTGGCAGAATAGTCGACAATTCAATTTTCCTACTATCATTTATTTCTTTGATTGAAACGACCATACAACTTTTTAATAATAACTTCCATGTAGAGTTGTAGTTGTAGCCCAAAGGATCTTTTGGGACTTTTTTTTATAGTAATGGCTCCATCGTTTTAACGATGATTCTGCCAATGTCAAGGTTATGGGAAACAAAGTGTATTCGTTGAGGTTGACCGGTTGTATTGTCTTTAGTGCGGTTTAGTTACAACTGGAACTGTTTGAGTAGCCTTTATGAGTTGCTGTTATAGTTTGATGTTATTTAATTTTTTTTTTTTTAAGTGAATGAACATAGAAGAAAAAAATTACTTGAATGACATTGACATTGACTGGTCGCGAAATTGTATTGAAAACCAAAAACAAAGAATAAAAAGGTAGCGGTGGACACGCCAACGCGCAGAAAGTACGCCACCACCGCTCGCGAGCAGTGTACGGACACCAGCACATCAAGCTACCCGAAACTGTTAAAGGGGTTTGAAGGTTTTGGCCCTAAAATCAGCCGCCATTTTGATTTTTTTTCAGAATCGCGGTGCACAACAAATGTTATATATTTAGATAGAGGACACTTATACAAACAAAAAATGTAATATAAGTAACATAATATCCTAAAGCGTCAGGTTTCGGAGTTATTCACCAAAATATAAGTCGAAAACAACAACGATTTTTTGTGGTTTTTCCCTCTAGGTAAGCATATTGAACCATTGAGGTAATAGAAACGTTATGAAACCTTTATGGAGAAGAAACAAAAGAAGAATAGACATTTTTAAATAAATAATTAAACACCGCAATTTATAGTTCGTTTTTTAATCCCAGAGACTAAACTGACAAGTGTAATGTCAAACTTCTATACTAAAAAAAAACGAAAACACAAAAGACTTAAATGTCAGATTAGTCTCTGGGATTAAAAAACGAACTATAAATTGCCGTGTTTAATTATTTATTTAAAAAATGTCTATTCTTTATTTGTTTCTTCTCCATAAAGGTTTCATAACGTTTCTATTACCTCAATAGTTCAATATGCTTACCTGGAGGGGAAAAAAAAAACAAAAAAATCCTTGTTGTTTTCGACTTATATTTTGGTGAATAACTCCGAAACCTGACGCTTTGGGATATTATGTTATATTTAATTTTTTGTTTGTATAAGTGTCCTCTATCTAAATATATAACTTTTGTTGTGCACCGCGATTCTGAAAAAAAATCAAAATGGCGGCCGACCTTAGGGCCACCCTCCATACAAAAATCTTCTAACCCCTTTCCCAATCAACTTTGAACCTTATGTTTTAAATTAAATCTATAAAAGAAATTTGACAGATTGTAGTAGGTTGATGTGCTGGCGTCTGTACATACAATAACATAATTTAGCACCTCGACTTTTCAGCAGTACAAAGCAGCCACGAAAATAACCATTGCTTGGTATTTAGCAAGGAGTCTTACACAATTTAGGTTAAATAGTTTAAGCTTGCAGTTCTTAGGCGATTAAAGGTATTAATAAAAACACAACACAATAATGACATCAAAATATTTATTGATATTCTTGAGCGTCTAAGTTGAGCTCAAAGTTGAGACAGACAATATACAAATAGACATAAAGAATAATACAAAGTTACATCAAAACTTAATGACGAGGTACACATTACGAAACCAATAAAAATGTATAATAAAAACCAATAAAAATGTGTAATTTATGTATGTACTGATCCTGCCCCTCCGTCTAGCTTTAACTGAGCAAGATACACAAACAGTCATGGTATACAGTTTACATAATACTTGCACAGTTTACGTCAAAGCCTATATTTTGAATGAAAATTACTAGTCAAAATGGTGACATCCGCCCATCCGCCCACAAAAGTGACGGTTATGACTTGCGCAAATGGCAAGCGCGGATCAGCATAGCTATTCACAACCATACGACAGGCTATCGTATCGAAAACCTGACATTTCGATAACCAGCACCAAAATTGCGTAACATACTATCAATCGGAATCAGAATAATTTCGAAGCCAATTGCTAATCCATGCTTCATAAGTTCGAAAAATTTGTCTGCTCAACACGTAAATAACGCAATGAATGTTGTTGAACTGTCAAAATGAAACCGATTGCGATTGATAAAGTGTTACGCAATTGCCCCGCTGATTTGACTTGCCCTCAACAGCAAATAGCTGTTGGAAGAATAGCGGGCGTCTATTTGATTTGAACTGACAACACTTTCGGGTTTTGGACTTGTGAACAGCGTTTAGAAGACTCCTATACGATACGGAAGCGTATCGAGTGTTTGTGAATAGCTATGCAGAACCGTACTTTCCATTAAAACAAGTGGCCCGGTTATACTAGGTTTGTTACAATTGACGTGCAGCCTGCTGTACTCGAAAGTAAATAAACAGCAATTTAATTCCATAACACACTATCAATCACGATCTAAAACATTTTGAAGGATATTGCTAATCCATTGCTTCATATGTTCGAAAAGTCAGCTCATCAACGTAAATAACGCAATGAATGTTGTTGAACTGTCAAAATGGAAGCCTTTACTGTTAGTGTGTTACGCAATTACCTAGTACAGACGCCAGCACATCAAGCTACCCCAATCTGTCAAATTTCTTTGATAGATTTTCAACTTTACGTCAAAGTAATAAGGTGCATATTCAATTGGGAAAATTTGACAGATGGGGGTAGCTTGATGTGCTGGCCTCTGTACATCGTTTAAATCAATTTGAATTTGCGAAGCATTTCTACAGAAAAGTCGTTATTCATTTTTCGGCATCTGTCGACCATCTCAGGGAATCTCTTATGTTTAAAATAGAAGATAGCCAGCTTGATTTCGGACTGTAACCTTAGATCTTCAAATTCGCTGCGGGTTCTGGTATTGGTCGTCAAGACAAGCTCGCGGTCGCGTTGGTCGATAAACATTTCCATTGTGGTCGCGGTGTATTTGTCGTCTAATGCGTTTCCCTGTATTGTTATGCTGTTAACGATTTTCTTCACAGTATCCTCGTTTCCCGCAGCCATCGTGAGACCTGTAAAGAACATTTTCTGTTTTAATTCTCAGGTCTAATGGTCGCAGGGGTTACTGCTGAGCATGATGTCTTGCGGGGTAATTGCGTAACATATTAATGGCAATAACATTAATTTTGACAGTTCAACTACAATCATTGCGTTATTTACGTAGTTCAGCAGACATTTTTTTCAAACATATGAAGCAATGGATTAGCAATATCCTTTAAAATTATTCAGGTTGTGACTGATAGTTGTGTTACGCAATTACCCCGGTGGGTTCAATTTGCGGGTCAGGAAAAGTGTTATTGGGTTTTTGAAGTGAAACTTCTTTACGCACGCTTGACTTGGGGAGTAAGCTGGCGAACGCGCGACGTAAGCGTTACGAAAAGTGTGATCGGGCGAGGCGAACGGGAGTTGAGTGGGGGATGTAAGCAAGAGAAAGCAGTGCGCGCGCACGTTTTCTTTCTCTCTTCCTCTCATAGCCAAATACGTTTGAAGTTTCACTTCAGTCGTGTGGTCATAAGCACACTCGGTTTTTTTTTGTCAGATATTTCTCAGTAGCGGCCCGGAGTCTGGATTTGTGTTCGGTTGATGGCAATAGGCTCGCCCCCTATTACATGGGACTTATACATAACTGGCGAAATGTGGGTGTACTATAGGTATCTCTGCCTAACCCTTTGGGGATTACAGGCGTGATGTTATGATCTTAAGTTATGTCATGACGCCAAAAAATCAGCGCGGCAATTGCGTAACACATTATCAATCGGAATAGGTTTCATTTTGACAGTCCAACAACATCCATTGCGTTATTTACGTGTTGAGAAGACAAATTTTTCGAACCTATTAAGCAATGGATTAGCAATTTGCTTCAAAATTATTCAGATTCCGATTGACAGCGTGTTACGCAATTAGGGTGCTGTTCATAAGAAAACTCTATCGTTTGAAGTTTTCTGTTCTCTTGTGGAGGTTGGAAATTATCCAACGGGAACGTAAAGTATCCTTTTTCCTACTATCCCAGGTCATCTACCTCATTGCCAAATTTTAACGAAATCCGTTGAGCCGTGAAGGCCCTTTGTACACACACGTTTTCATCATCATGATCATCAGCCTATAGCAGTCCACTGCTGGACATAGGCTTCTCCTATTGCACGCCATTCAACTCGATTTTCGGCAACTCTCATCCAGCTGCTACCAGCCATCCTGCGAAGATCGTCGCTCCACCTAGCCTGAGGGCGTCCCACGTTACGTTTACCGATTCGCGGTCTCCACTCAAGAACACGTCTACCCCAGCGGCTAATATGGCCGGCCCATTGTCACTTCAGCTTGCTCATTCTGTGAGCTATGTCGACAACTTTGGTTCTCTGCCGGATCACCTCGTTGCGGATTCGATCCCTCAGAGAGACTCCAAGCAAAGCCCGTTCCATAGCTCGCTGTGCGACCTTGAAGTTGTGGACCAGCCGTACCGTGAGTGTCCACGTTTCGGCTTCGTAACACACGTTTTGCTTAACGTGAAAAACATCGGTTCACTGGCCGTGTGTAGGCATGGTCGTCAGTGTTGCATCATGCATGGATTACTAGGGAAGGAAGTTTGTTGACGACATAGCGGAAGTACGGCACTGCGCCGTCGCCGTATACCATAGAACCGTGACATAAACAAGGTCACATGATTTTTCTACAGCGTGGTTAAGGTGAATGTGCCATGGTAGACCGCGAAATTTAAATTTTCTTACGTTTTTTTGCAATTTGCAGATCAGTGTCAGGTTGTATCTTGATCCAAATATGATTCGCGACTATAATAGACATGTGTTTACAGAATCATAGTCATTAGAATTATTAAGTTAGATTTCTACCATAAACACTTTTCCATACGAGATTTGTTCTTAACGGTAGAAATCTAACTTAGAAAGATGTATTAATGATTCTAATTATTATAATTCTGTAAATACGTACCGGTTATAGTCGCGAATCATATTTTGATCAAGATACAACCTGACACTGACCTGAAAATTGCAAAAAACGTAAGAAAAATTGAATTTCGCGGGCTACAACTACCCATTCACCTGCGCGCACCGTACCGTAAAGACACCGTGCCATGTACAGACGCCAGCACATCAAGCTACTACAATCTGTCAAATTTCTTTAATAGATTTTCAACTTTATCGCTAAATCATAAGGTTCAAAGTTGATTGGGAAAATTTGACAGTTTCGGGCAACTTGATGTGCTGGCGTCTGTACAAAGGGCCTTAGGCGTGAAAACGTAACAGACAGAGTTACCTTCGCACTAATATTAGATAGATGGATATATTATTAATATCTAGCTGTTGCTCGCGATTTCGTCTGCAATCCAGGATGAAAAGTAGCCTATGTTCTGGCTACCTATAGTACCTATCTGACAAATTTCTTAAAGATTGGTTCAGTGGTTACGGCGTGAAAAGGTAACAAACAGACAAAGTTAATTCCGCATTTGTAACACTGATGATAAAGTATTAGTACGGGTTGTTATATATGCTATAACTGTAGTACTTACGTAGATACCTACGTTCTTTTTACTTGTAATTAATCTGCACCCCAATTGCGTAACATACTATCAATCAAAATCTGAGTCATTTTGGAGGATATTGCTAATCCATTGCTTCATAAGTTCGAAAAATTTGTCTGCTCAACAATGTAAAAAACGCAATGTATGTTGTTGAACTGTCAAAATGAAAGCCATTGCGACTGGTAGTGTGTTACGCAATTACCCCACTGTTTAGTAACGTATTACAAATACATTTACATAGCTAATTGTCCGTCTAGTAATCAAATAAATCACCGATTATCTATTCACGCGATAGTGCACCGTTCGATAATCCCTACATCACGCACGTTTTGAACTGAAACACCGGAAACAAAAACTGCGCGGTGGTAAAGCTGCGCATTACTACTAATAATCAGCATTTAACGCCCCTTCCGCTGGGGTCCAAGTCCCCTAGCTCTCAATGAGGGATTGGGTCGTAAACTACCACGCAGGCCCAGTGCGACTTGCGCATAGCATGCTCAAGTCTAATGTTGGTCAGAAAGACGCACAACGATTACGCAGGCACCAGCGACGTATATAAAGCAGGGCATATCGCCGCGCTTCCCTGTTGTGTTCGAAACCGCAGTATGGTGGCACTCGTTTCCCGCGGCTTTTGTTCAAGTTCTATCACGACAATTAATCCAAAATATATTTACCAATTGTCGTTTTCACGGTGGCACGTCAGTAAGATGTCTTTTTTAGAATATTTAGCAGAGTTTTTATATTTTCTAGTGTTGTTAAATTGTTCAATGAGTGCAGTGAGATGAGACCCGCGTGGCCTTCGCAAAGTGTTGGTTAGTGCGTGGAGGGCGCATGCGTCACAAGTGAATCAATAACCACGACCTCGGGGTAAATAAAAATAGTTTTTTGTAATTAAAGAAAGGTTGATGGCCCCTGTTTTGAGCTTTGGTTTGTTACGTACTCACGTTCCATTTTTGAAATTATTTATGATTATTTGCGCGCCAATAAGTATCAGAAAAGCTATACGAACTCATAGCAGATACGAACCCAATAAATTAATTTCAAACGAAATAAAGTCCAGTCTACTCAAATAAAACAACATTGCAAATATGTATTTATGACTTACAAGTTTTTAAGCGGACTCCGGAGATAAAACTTCAAAATCTGAGAATTGATTTGAATTAATCACAGCTTCTGAAATTGCACTGGTGCACTCCGTCTGGCAGCCGCAGCCACTGACGGAAAGGGCTCGGTCAACGTAGAGCGATTTCGATACGGTGCAACTATTGAACTATCGAATACGCACTCGATTACATTTTCGAATAATTTTCCTATAATTTCGCCTTTAATCAGGTTGACACTATTATGAATTTATGAGGTCTCGATTCATTTCGATTAAACATTTCAATCAGGGCTTTTTAAAAACGCCTCTCATCATCTTGGGAATCCACTGTCCTTGTTTACCGTTTTTATTATTATATTAGCTTGTTATAACATAATTACTTACAGTAATAAACATAGGTCGACATCAAAATAAGTTACAGGTGTATATGCCTTTTGTACCCTATTTTAATAATTGATTGAAGAATCGTAACTCGCGTGTCTGGCGCTTATCTATGTTGACTTAAAATCTAAAAGACTGGCTATCTAATCGACACAAAATTTAAAAAATGATGCTGTCATATTTGTCATAGTAAAAAAAGAAAAATCAGTGTTATTCATACGTTATTTTTATCATAAAATACGATGGCGAAAGCTCCAGGGCAGCTCACACAGTACATTTTGGGTAGCTTTCGTTTTTGCAATAATTAGCTAGCCAGTAAAGGTTGTACAGACGTCAGCACATCAAGCTACTACAGTCTGTCAAATTTCTTTAATAGATTTTCAACTTTATCGCTGAAACATAAGGTTCAAAGTTGATTGGGAAAATTTGACAGTTTCGGGTAACTTGATGTGCTGGCGTCTGTACTTATATCAAAATATGATTCGCAATCGTAACAAATATGTGTTGAGAGATTGTTTATATTATACAAGATAGATTGAGATGATTATATTCATTCTTCTTCTTAGCGTGTCGACGGCAATCTAAAGTCAACCCTTAATTTGGTTACGAGCTTGGCTGGCACTTTCAGTAGCGTCCATCAGCCTGTAGCGTGAAGACAGCAGGACATATACAGGGTGGACAAAAAATCGTAGATCAAACAAAACAGGGCGATAGTTGGGGTTATTTTTCAATCCATTGCTTCATTTATGTTCGAAAAATGTATATGCAACGTAAATAACGCAATGAATGTTGTATACTTGTCAAAATGAAAGGCATTGTAGCTGAGTATTCCCCGCGGCTGATAAATCCCTGCATTTCAGGATAGTTCCATATTTTGCCACGTTCACGCCAGCCTTGTCGGGCTGTTGATTTATATATTTTTATTTTATTGCTACACCTTTAAAAATATAATCACGCAACCGTAGCCGGCAACAAATTACCGGCCTTTATTGACGGATTTTTTTAACGGTTTTCATACGGAAAATCACAACAACGATATTGGAATTTCAAAATTCTTGTTGTTGTCTTATTGGCAACACTAAAGTCTGCTCAACTCAAACAAAAGTCAAAATCAATCAATAGTGTCAAAATTGTCAAATTGACCTAAAAGTCAAAAACTCAAAAAACCGGCATACTGAATTTTGTATTTTGTACGCGCGGATTTTGCAATTTGAAGAAATTTCCTTAAATTATCAAGTTCTTAAGTCGCTGCAAAGATGGATGAAGAAGAACCCGTGCGTTTGTCTGACGGGATAAACATCAGGTAACACTCTTATTCATAAATTCTCGATTCAGCACTTTTCTGCTTAGAAAAGTACTAAGTTGTACATATTGTGATAATTTAGTTTCAAAACTTGTCACAATCTTCGACCACATTAGATGTCTATTTACCTAAAAGCAAACCGATATTTCTAATTCTAACACAACCTCGACCTCCATTGCTATCTTCTATTATTTTAAAATAAGACCTATAAGTGTTTAACTCTATGGAATACGCACCAACTATGCACCGGCCAGTTATTGGTTACAAGGGCCTACAATGGATAGGTTTACCTTCCTGTAATTGGGTGTTTTGTTATGTTTAAAAAGAATTGATTGTAATTGTGTGCCTAATTTCTTTTATCTACTACCTACTAACATATACTTTTAAGTTACTTGTACGTACGCAAAATACGCGCATTGACGTGGAGTTGCGGACACCAGCCCGTATTACCTATTTTTTTTTAATACTAACAGGCTTTGGACCTACGATGCCTGCCAATAAAAGATTTTTATTTATTTATTAAGACTTCCTCAGCAGCAGCAGTGGCCCACCGAATCTAGAGTTCAGCTAACTCTAACCACGCTATTTTCCCTACACAATATTAGATAAATTTTTTTTCCATTCTTCTTCTTAGCGTGTTGATAGCAATCTAAATGTACTCGGCCCAGAATTCGGCCACTTGTTTGGAGCCATCACTAGCGTCTATCAGTTCCTGTAGCGTGCAGCTGACATGACACGCAGGGCACGATATTAAGTGTCCCATCGTTTGTGGAACAGTACCATATTTACATTCCAAGGCGGAGTCGTCTATAAATCTCCACCTGAACAGGTTTTCCTTGCTTCGGCCAATTACTTCTGTTTTTGTTTCTAATCTGTATGCTTATCATTGATTTTAGTAAATATGTAATACGTGTAGTTATTTAGTAACTAATAACTTATAACTAATAAATTATGTTTACATACCACGCGGTGGGACCCTGGAAATCACTGATCACACAAATATTATAAAGGCAATAGTTTGTGAGTGTGTGTGTGCGTTTATATGTTTGTTACTTCTTCACGCTCAAACGGCTGGACCAATTTTGATAAAATTTTGTGTGGAGGTAACTGACACCCTGTATTAACATTTAGGCTACTTTTTATCCCAATATTCCCACGGGATCGACACTTATGCGGGTGAAACCGCGGGGCGCAGCTAGTCTGCTGCTGCTAGGTATTCCAAATGCAGACACCAGTCTCTCACAAACTAGTTTCTAAGTCTGTCTAAATTTGTATGATAGAATAATCTTATTATTTGTTTCAGACAATTAATGCAGGGAAAATCTGCTGAGTTCTCAATAGACCTGGATTTCAAAAAGAAAAAAGGAATATCATTAAATTTTGATGATGATGATGATGATGATTTTCTCATTGACAGGTGAATATACTTGTTTTAATTTCTTCCCTTGGTTAATTTGTACAGACACCAGCACATCAAGCTACTACAATCAGTCAAAGAATGCGTTTTGGCCGGTATGTCCAATAAAAACCACACACTTATACATCAAATAAGAAAGAAAGAAAATACTATGTTTATTTGCGGTGAACATGATGCAAAAAAGAACATAAACACAAAAAAAAATTAAATAAAAAAGAAGGTAAGGGAAACATGCGTCACATCCACGCAAAACGGCTATCGCTCAGCATAATGCTGCGACCCTATGCAAGACAGAGCCCGAGCGCTGGTTTTCAGCGACAGCCGGCGCTGACGTAATGACGTCGTCCGGTGCAGCAAACAATTATTAGAACACGGTACCGGTACAGCGAAAAATAATTTAATTTAAATATGATAGAATAATATTATACTAAACAGGAAATAGACATAGATACATTAAGTAAATGGAAGGGGTTTGAAGATTTTTGTATGGAGGGTGGCCCTAAGATCCGCCGCCATTTTGATTTTTTTTTTCAGAATCGCGGTGCACAACAGAAGTTATATATTTTGATTCTATTACCTGAGTAGTTCAATATGCTTACCTGGAGCTGGAGGGAAAAAAATACAAAACAATCCTTGTTGTTTTCGACTTATATTTCGGTGAATACCTCCGAAACCTGATGCTTTAGGATATTATGTTATATTACATTTTTTGTTTGTATATGTGTCCTTTATCTAAATATATAACTTTTGTTGTACACCGCGATTCTGAAAAAAAATCATAATGGCGGCTGATTTTAGGGCCAAAACCTTCAAACCCCTTTATATCATAAGCATCAATTTTCATTATGAGCAGAAGGCTGTGAAATACCGGATTAGAGATATCAGACCTGCAAGTACCATATAAACATATTAGTTTATGCTAATGTTCACTGCAGTTCTCAATAATATTAGTTATTGATTCATTACACTGTGCGGGCTTATGGCTAAGTAATAACGGCTGCACGGGTTGATCGATCAGGTTAAGCTGCACTTGCCGCGGTTGGTCCCTGGATGGGTGACCATTTTTACATACCAAGACCCCTCCGTGCCTCGGAAAGCACGTTAAGCCGTTGATCCCGGCTGTCATTCCTGGATCTTTGACAGTCGTTACGGGTAGTCAGAAGCCCGAAAGTCTGATAAACAGTCTTACCAAGGGGTATCATATTACCCAGTAACTGGGTTGTGGAGGTCAGATAGGCAGTTGCTTTATGTAAAATACTCGTATTCAGCTGCATCCGGTTAGACTGGAAGCCGACCTTAACATAGTTGGGAAAAGGTTAAGCAGATATGATGATTGAAATTTCTAGAGACCTAATTCTACACTAGCGCCTCTAGCGGCGAATGCAAGCGCGATAGCCCACATTGATTTTAATTTGGCTCGATATTGATTTTAAATGAACCTATTTGCTTTAATTTCCAGTGAAGGTGACAATACCTTGAAGGTGATAGAAAAGTCCGCCGACCAGATGATGTTGTCCTCGCCAGAGTACCACACATTTGAACAGCTAGCTGCAAAGATGGTGGACTGCGATCCCAACGGAGATGTGAAGATACTGATTCTTGAAGAAGGTAAATATTTGTAGCCTGTAAAGCACCTGTCCGAGTGGAGGGGCTTGTGGCTAAACAATAACAGCCACACGGGTCGATTGGAGGTTAAGCTGCGGTTGCTGCGGTCGGTTCGTGGATGGGTGACCATCCATTACATATCGAGACCCTTACCGTGCCTCAGAAAGCATGTTAAGCTGTTGATCCCGGCTGTCATTCGTAGATCTTTGACAGTGGTTACGGGTAGTCAGAAGCCCAAAAGTTTGTTATCCAGTCTTTAAAAGGGGTATCGTGTTACCCAGTAACTGTGTTGTGGAGGTCGGATAGGAAGTCGTTCCATGTAAAATGCTGGTATTCAGCTGCATCCAGTTAGACTAGAAGCTGCCCCAATATAATTGGAAAAGGCTAGTCAGATTGAGGGCACTTGTCCCGTTGCCAGCGATTAACGAGAAGCGAGTAGAGCTGGTAACTAAAAACTAGTTAGCGAGCAGCGATGGCTACGAGCGATTACTCGCTGGTAAGCGTATGTACAGATGGCCGGTACATCAAGCTACCCGAAACTGTAAAATTTTCCCAATCAACTTTGAACCTTATGTTTTAGCGATAAAGCTGAAAATCTATTAAAGAAATTTGACAGATTGTAAAATCAAAAATCAAAAGTCATTTATTCAAACTAGGCTGAGAATCAGCACTTTTCGAACGTCAAAATTACAAAAGACAGTCTCCCAAAACGCCCGCCCTTCGCCACTTCCTAGTGCTTTCGCTGGGGAGAAGAAGTGGCGGAACAAACTCCCCAGCAGCACAGCTGTCTGTTCAGTTAGAAAATAATTAATTTTATACAATACTATGTATGCAAAGTAATTAACATTACAGGACACAGAACCTTAAATTAAATTATTTGCCATAGGTTAACTAGCCACGCCAATATACCAACAAATACAATAAACACTATACGTACTCAAGCAAAAAAAAATTAAAAAAAAAAACTTACTGACCAAATAAAAGCCTCCAGGTATAAAGGGCGTGACAGCTTACATATGTATGCAATGCTGGGTTCTGTTTACATAGCTGTCACTTGAAGTCACAAATGATAAACTAGGACCATCGAAGTAAAATAAATAAACAAGTTATTACAACTAATAACAACAATAAAACCATGGTCAGCAAGACGACCAGTCACCACAAGCAGCACCCGTTCACGAGCATAACGCAAAGATCAGCCATTACCCCCCTTGCCATATTTGAGGGAAGGAGGCAACCCGACCCCCGACGCTACCGCAAGCAATGACATCTAAGGGAGCATGACGAACTTGCTGCCGGTTGCTCAAGCAAGAATAATAATATGATCATTCGTAGAGGTCGCTAGCTAACCACATATTGCAATCAACTCATTAAAAGACATTGAAATGAGTAGATTATGTCAATAATAAATTACAATAAAATTATACCGAATTGACTAAAACTCTCAACTAAAAAAAAACAAAAAAATAAAAACAATTATATAAACTCATATAACCTGTCAGTAAGCTAATTCTGGAGAAAGAACATAATAATTGTCTTGAGTTAATCAGGGCGACCAACTATTCTTATCGTTTAAGTAGTCGTTGATGGAATAGTATGCTTTTGAACAAAGGTTGGATTTTACTTGAGCTTTAAATCTATTAAAAGGCAAATCTAGCAAGGAAGAAGTAGTACCAAACGTGAGACTTTCAGCGAAAGTCGCTGAGCGAGTACTCTCTGTGATAGCTCTGGTCGTTGCGACAAACGAGTACTCGCAGGCGGAGTGAATAGTCAGCGATCAACTATTTATATATGTACAGACGTCAGCACATGAAGCTACCCGAAACTGTCAAATATTCCCAATCAATTTTGAACCTTATGCTTTAGCGATAAAGTTGAAAATCAATTAAAGAAATTTGACAGATTGTAGTAGCTTGATGTGCTGGCGTCTGTACTTACCTGTTTTACTTACACGGAACCTACAATGTTATGTTCGTTTCTTGAGCGAGTGAAGCCTGGATTCGATTCCCGGGTCGGGCAAAGTGTTATTGTAGTTTTCCATCTGGAATTTCTCAGTAGGAGCCCGGAGTCTGGATTTGTGCCCGGTTGATAGCAACAGTGACGCTGACGGTCGGGCTGATCCACAAATTCAAGGTCGCTCAGCGCGCTATGGAGCGAGCTATGCTCGGAGTCTCTTTGAAGGATAAAATCAGGAATGAAATTATCCGGAAGACAAACTGAAGTGGCAGTGGGCTGGCCATGTCTGTCGAAGGACTGATGGCCGGTGGAGCAGACGAGTCCTGGAGTGGAGACCGCGTACCGGCAAGCGTAGTGTGGGACGCCTCCAGCTAGATGGACGGACGACCTAAAGAAGGTGGCTGGGGTAGACTGGATGCGGAAGGCGGAGGACAAGGTGCTGTGGCGCAGTCTGGGAGAGGCCTATGTCCAGCAGTGGACTGCGATAGGCTGAGTTGATTGATCGATTGATTGATGGCAATAGGGTCGCCCCCTATTACAAGGGACTTAAACATAACTGGCGAAATGAGGGTGTACTATAGGTACTCCTCTGCCTAACCTGTCGAGGAATGGCGTGATGTTATGTTAAACTCAGTTTTTTTTTTACAGGAGACGGTCCCTTGGTGCCTCCGACTGCAGAAGTGTTAATCCATCATGCAGCTTATTATGAAAGATCTGACATTCCGTTCGATACCACACTAACTTCAAACGGGGGTCAGCCACTTGTGAGTATTTATAAATGACTAGCTTCTGCCCGCGACTTCGTTCGCGTGAAATTTCTTATTCCCTCGACCCATCTCGTCGTATTGCATCACATGCCCGCGTCTCCTGCTCTATCTCTTCGTTTCCGCATAGCGCTTTTGCTCGGCTTCTAAGGGTCATAGCGTGACTTTAAATAGCCTATAGCCTTCCTCAAGAATTGGGCTATCAAATGCAAGAAGAATTTCTCAAATCCGACTGGTAGTTCCAGAGATTACCCCCTACATACAAACTTACAAAGAAATTTTACCTCTTTATAATATTAGTATCTAGATAACACAGGGTTAGTTTTCAAAGACCAGCCAAATTTGAGGATGTGGTACATACCATCAAACTGAACAACCTTCTTCATGGGACCAACACCGTAATCGCGAAAAATTTATCAACTGTCCCATAGAAAGAAGACTTCAATACCTACTTTTTAACCGACTTTAAAAAAGGAGGTTCTGTATTCGACCCGTATGTATGTATGTATGTATGTTTGTATGTACGCGATTATCTCAAAAACTACTGAACCGATTTTGATAATTCTTTCATGAGTGTGATCTACATACTTTCAGGAAGGTTTTAGTATATAATACATTAGGTAATTATTCTTATGTACGAAGTTATATGCATAAATGTACTGCATCTCCGGCATTTTTTGTGAATTTTGATGATTCTTCGAGTCGTGTCTTCAATGTACTAGTGTTAATTGAATTTATGTGGGGTAGGTACAACTAAAAAGTGAAAAATAAAAACTTTTTTACAAAAAAACAACCGACTTAAAAAAAAAACACTACAAAGTGAAAAATAACTTTAATTTCGGAAGTTGGTGTCAAAAAACGAAAATGCTGAAGCAAGGACACCGACTTCCGAAATTAAAGTTATTTTTCACTTTGTAGTGTTTTTTTTTAAGTCGGTTGTTTTTATATATTATATATTTTTTCTTTTTTTTTAACTTTACACCCTTTTCCTTTCATTGATGTCCGCTACCGATTTAAATTGGTCTCATGCGTGGCAGCCATTTTCAAAATGACGCGACAGTGTGTATGCCATGGAACTTCAACGCTCTTTTGCGGGCTTCCTTAGTGCATCGCCCATTAATTTTGAAAAATTCTTCATCATTATCTTCTCGACTTTTCAGCGTATTCGCATGGGTATCGGCAAGATGATCCCAGGCATAGAAATCGGATTAGCCCACGTCAAGGGTCCTAAGGCTCGTTTCCACCTAATGCTGCAGCCAGCAGCGGCCTGGGGCCCGCAGGGCGTACTGCCGCTAATACAGCGGAAACCTGTGCTGTTGACGATCACACTGTACGATGTTCGTTGCGTCGGTGCTGGATCTAGGTGAGAAAATTTTAAAATTAATTAAGTTGAAAAATTGTTGTACAGGCAATAAATATCTGATTTTTCATGATCCATCTCCAGATTTTGTGATCACAAAAAGGTACCACATTTTTCTGAATTTCAACTGAGTAGGCAGATATTTATAACGCAAGATATGTCCGATATTATTGCATTCTAAGAGCCCACAAATTTTTTCAAAGCTAATGCAGCATCTCATGTTTTAGTGTCTCTTGTTTCCGCGTCAGTTAGCTTTGACATTCCTTCGATGTCACATATTTGTGCTGCATGATCACATACAGAGATATATTTTTTATCACGATCCAAATTTTTACAGGTTGTTCTACCCATGAATATGTACAACTTTCACTATGGGACCAACTCTGAAATCACGAAAAAAAATCAGCTGTTTCATACATTTTGGTCAAGTAGGTATTGAACTTTTGTATTAAACAGCTGTTTTTTTGCGTGATTTCAAAGGTGGCCCCATAGTGAAAGTTGTTCGTATTCATGGGTAGAACACCCTGTAAAAATTTGGATGGTGATAACAAAATTATCCTGTATGTTTACTGTCACATTGACGACAGATATTAATGGATGAATCATGAATTCAGATATTATTGCTGAGCTGTCCATGGTAATCTACAGGGTGGCAGGGACAGCGACGAGCAAACTGAAACCATGAATTCAGAACCTGGTTGTAGACCCCTAGCGTAAAATTTATTCGTCATTTACATTTAAAAAAATCTGCTGCTTGATAGAAAAGTATCTACGCGTTCAAAATGTATGGAAAAACAATAAAAAAATATCCGTAGAATATTTTCATCGTGTAGATAGATAGATAAATCATTATTTCATTCCTTCCTTACTTTTGCTGATTCGCGGTCTCCGCTCAATTACACGTCGCGTCGGTCAGTCACGGTCTTCGGTTCTACGGCTAATATGGCCGGCCCATTGCCACTTAAGCTTGCTTATTCTGTGAGCTATGTCGTCAGGTTTGGTTCTCTGCCGGATTCCCTCATTCCGGATTCTATCCCTCTGATAGACTCCAAGCATAACTCGTTCCATAACTTGCTGAGCGACAATGAATTTATGAACAAGTCGTATAGTAAATGTCCGCGTTTCGGCTCCGTAAGTCATAACAGGCAGGAGACATTGATTAAATACTGGTCTTTAGGTTCTGCGGGATACGCGACGAGAAGACTTGATGAAGCTTCCCAAACGCTGGGCAAATCACAACAAAATGATTTAAGTTGAAAAGGTTTAAATGAGTTTAAGAGCCTTATAGTTATAATAATATAGTATAAGATTCTAACCTCATAAAATTCTCTCCACAGATTCAACGACCTACCAAAGGCGGAGCAAGAAAAATTTGAAACGACAACTAAAACCATTAAAGACGTACGGGCAGAAGCTAAAGACCTCTTCAAGAGACGCAAGTACCAACAGGCCATTAGCAGTTACCAACAAGCTTTGTCTATCCTCGCACGATCTCGTCCCGAAACGGAAAAAGAAGAAGCAGAACTCAGAGATCTCAAAGTCACTATATATGTTAATTTAGCCATTTGTTACTATAAAATAAGAAAACCTAAATATATCATTGGTATGTGCAAACATATTGACAGAATTATTGACATAAATAAACACTGTAAAGGCATCTTTTATTACGGTAGAGCTCACGAATTGTATGGTAGGACTGATGAAGCGATATCTTGCTACAAAAAAGCCTTAAAACTTGAGCCAAAAAACAAAGAAATCGGCCAATGTTTAGCAGAGTTAGACGAGAAAGCAAAAAAGTCGGCGGTCGATGAGAAAGTTATGTGGCGTAAGGCTCTAAGCAACGCGCCTGAGGTTGAAAAAAAGGCGGTCTATAGTGTCGATGATGATTTTAAAAATGGCGTCGCTGACATGTGTCAAGATTTGGCGGGAAGAAGTGAGTTTGCGAAATTCGATTTGCCTATGGGGTTGAGTAGGGACGAGATCATTTGTATTAAAGATTTGACGAGCCAGTTTAAATCTTTGGAAGTTATTGAATACGAGGACAGAAAAGGAAAAAAGGTGTCTGTTGTTAAAAAGGTGTAATTACCTTTGTAATGTATTTACCATATGTAGCTGTACAGTCACGAGTATAAGTATGTATACACTTAGCTTTATTCAGAGGCCATTTTCTCCTTTATTTAACAACAACGCCACCTGTCAATGTCATTCAAGCGCCAGAAGATCCTAGTAGCCCTTTACAGTTACGATAATTACATATTAAATAAAACTAATATCTGATTTCATGATTCATTCGTCTATTCTTTGCTAAAAACAGATATTTATGAATATATCACGAAATCAGATATTGTTGCCGAACTTTTAAAAGTATATACAGGGTGAAATGAAATTCATGGGCATCCTTTTAAGGGGTCATTGTACTCATCATTATGAACAACTTTTACTATGGGACCGAACCTGAAATCGCGAAAAAAATCAGCTCTTCGCTACATTTTGATGAGTTATGTGATCATAAATGCAAGGAACAGCTGATTTTTTTTTCGCGATTTCAGGTTTAATGATGAGTACAATGACCTCTTAAAAGGATACCCATGAATTTAATTTCATACAGTAGGTAATATATTTATGTTCGTGACTGTACTTTTAAGTATACTTTGTTCATTTTATAGTTAATGCTGTGACACATACCAAATGCTTATTTTATAGCTATTTTCATATTTGTAAGACTTTTTATCTGACATGACTAGCAGAAGGTAGATGTGAGTGCAAAGGGAAACGCCGAAGGGGAGGTGAGCCATACATTTATGTTAGCATAACTCGACATAATGCATGGATCAACAGATTTTTTTTTCACGATTTCAGGCTTGGTCCCATAGTAAAAGTTGTTCATAACGATGAGTACAATGAAGTACCCCTTTTAAGGATTAAAATGTTCTAAATGTAAGAATGTATACTGCCTGTCCCTTTGGGGAATAAGTTAAGTACTTTAAGTTGATAAATAATATTAATATTATTTTATGTACAGACGCCAGCACATCAACGTACCCGAAACTGTCAAATTTTCCCAATCAACTTTGAACCTTATGCTTTAGTGATAAAGTTGAAAATCTATAAAAGAAATTTGACAGATTGTAGTAGGTTGATCTGCTGGCGTCTGTACAGTCAACAAAAGGGATAAGTATGCAGGATCGTCGGATATAGTTGAAGTTTAGTATGAAACCGATTGATGTTGTCGACTGAAATTTAATTTGATAAATGAGCTGTTTGTTTTCTATTAATAAAATTAAATTTTATTCGAAAACTTCCATCGGTTTCTTACTAAACTTCAACTATATCCGACGATCCTGCATACTTATCTCTTTTGTTGACTGTACCTACAGACAGGTGCTTGTGGCTTAGCAATAACAGCCGCAAGGGTCGATCGATCAGGTTAAGCTACGCTTGCCGCGGTTGGTCCGGGGATGGGTGACCATCTTCACATACCAAGACCCCTCCGTGCCTTGGAAAGCACATTAAGCTGTTGGTCCCGGCTGCCATATCATTCGTGGATCTTTGATATGGGTAGTCAGTAGCCCGAAAGTCTGACAATCAGTCTTACCAGGGGGTATCGTATTACCCAGTGACTGGGTTGTGGAGGTCAGATAGCCAGTCGCTCCATGTAAAATACTGGTATTCAGCTGCATCCGGTTAGACTGGAGGCCGACCCCAACATAGTTGGGAAAAGGCTAGGCAGATGATGTTATAAGTACAGATAGGGAAGTTGATTGTTCATCAACTTCAATCGTCATTTTATTCAAATGTGCTTCTTCTTAGCGTGTCGATGGCAATCTTTAGTGAAAATGCGCAGTGCTGCACACCCCACCCTATTTCAAGTTAAACAAATATCAACTTTATTTCAATGTGAATTAAGTTGATTTCAGAGTAACTAGTACTATTGAAAAAGTTATAAAAAAAGTTTGAAGTTGTAGCGTAAACTGAACTTTATTATGTTGGAATTAAAGTTATTTTTCCATTAATTCATATTTGTTTACATTTTTGGCAAATAAATCGTGAACGCAGTATAAATGGACTCACCCCAAAATCAGGCTACGTATTTGGCGCCATCACTAGCGTCCATCAGTTCCTGTAACGCTAAAAAGATTCAATAGTGAGATTTTATCATTTCTAGCGTGACAATAATATCTATTGTGAACGTCCACGTCATAAATTCAGCCGAAAGACGTCCACTGCTGGACATAGGCCTCCCCCAAGCACCTCCACTTCGACCGGTTCTGTGCTTCTCGCATCCAACGGGTTCCTGCGGCCTTCACAAGGTCGTCGGTCCACCTTGTGGGAGGCCTTCCAACGCTACGTCTTCCGGTACGCGGTCGCCAGTCCAGAACCTTTCGGCCCCATCGGCCATCTGTTCTGCGAGCAATGTGCCCTGCCCACTGCCACTTAAGTTTGGCAATTCTTCAGGCTATGTCGGTTACCTTAGTCTTCTCATTTTTGATTCGATCACGCAGGGAAACTCCAAGCATAGCCCTCTCCGTTGCCCTTTGGGTGACTTTTAGCCTTCTAATAAAGCCCATTGTGAGCGACCACGTTTCAGTGCCATATGTCGTCACTGGCAACACGCACTGGTCAAAGACTTTCGTCTTGAGACACTGCGGTATGTGGGACGTGAAGATATTGCGTGTTGAGTACCGTGACGTCCACGTCAATGTATTGAAATACGTGCAGGTTATTACTTTGTCGTGCGTCTTCATAGATTTCCATGCATTTCAATTACCTGTGTTATCGCGATGCCATGACGTGGACGTTAAAAAAGCGCACAATCACTGCAGCCATTTTTTACCACTTTTGTAAAATTACTTTTTTTTTAAGTGAAAACTTCATTAGGCGCGTTGGGCATTTTTTAAAATAGGAAAAACCATTGAATTCGCGCCACTGTTACCGTAACCGACACCGCTTCGGATGTGTTCGGCTGTCCTCGGGATGTACTCGGTTTAGTGAAAACTTCATTAGGCGCGTTGGGCATTATTTGAGATGGGAAAAACCATTGAATTCGCGCCACTTTTACCGTAACCGACACCACTTCGGATGTGTTCGGCTGTCCTCGGGATGTACTCGGTTTTAATGTATATCCGATATGTCAGTGAGTGATGGCAAAGTATTCTGTTTGTGTTTTGTTTTCTGTCGGCATTCCCGAAGTGCCACTGATTTTTTTTTTTTGTTAGCCTTTATTGTGTCCCACTGCTGGGCAAAGGCCTCCCCTTTTTTCTTACAAACCTCCCTGTCTTGTGCGATCTCTGGCCATGTTGGCCCTGCAAACGTTATTAGATCGTCACGCCACCTTCGCCGTGATCTACCTCAACGGCGATGTTCTCCCTCAGGTGTCCAGTGAGTGACGATCTTTGCCCATCTCTCCGGGTGCATTCGCGCGACGTGTCTGGCCCACTCCCGCTGATGATGATGATGGGGCACTTAGACTCCCTTTTGGTCCGTTGTGCGTGGGGATTCTGGCTAACAAAGCCAGCCTAGCTCCATCCAGAAGCACAGAAGCTTCCTGGGAGCTTCGCAGGCTTCACGGAGCGACCTAACTGTTCCGAGGATTTCTTTACATTGAGAAGCCACAGCCCCGCATTCCAGGATGACGTGGGCGGCTGATGCCTCGGCGTCAAGGCAGCCCCTGCAAAGGGGGCTATCCGTGGCGCTTATGTTAAAAAGATGTTTGTTAAGAGGGTTATGGCCCGTAATTTTTGGCCACTCCCGCTTCAGCCTGGCTGTTTTTTCTCCAACATGCTCTACTATAATACGGCAAATTATAATGCGTGCCACGAAAGATGAGACTTGATACACCACGTGGTTTGACTTGCGCAGTACACGATTTTAGGTCTCTTTAGCGGTGTGAGGTCTGAGCGCGGGACGGGGCCGGACGTCATGGGGGCGGCGGTAAGAGCGCGGGAGGCGGGGTCAAGTCTCATCTTTCGTGGCGCTAACTATAACGTAGTGTTAAGGCCAGGCCACATCTGCGGACGGTGGGACAGGGAATCAAATCCTCCTAGATGCCGCGCCGGTGTACTGGCTTTTAATCTGCGAAACAATACTTTTCCTTGACAGTACATTTAGAATTTAGTTAATAAGTTACAAAATGATTCTGTTCGAATTTGAGACTATTATATTATTGTAAGTTTTTTTTCATTAAGTACAGACGCCAGCACATCAAGCTACTACAATCTGTTAAATTTCTTTCATTAGATTTTCAACTTTATTTCTAAAACATAAGGTTCAAAGTTGATTGTGAAAATTTTACAGTTTCGGGTAGCTTGATGTGCTGGCGTCTGTATCTACATTTAATTTTAAGTATTACTTTTGTTACCTACTCTATTTTAAACCTATGAGGTTACCTTTTTGAATATTTTTAAGTGTTCACCGACAAAATGAAAATTCTCCAACACTTTTGGAGCATACAGATGCATCGATGGGGTAAGGCAATACAACCAATTATAAAATATAACACTGAACTGTAATTAAATGCATGAGCAAACAAATGTTGGCTTTTTGCAGTCACGTTTTGAATTATAATCCAGAGCCCTGATTCACAACCATACGACAGGCTATCGTATCGAAAACCTGACATTTCGATAACCTGATTTGACTTGCCCTCAACAGCAAATAGCTGTTGGAAGAATAGCGGGCGTCTATTTGATTTAAACTGACAAAATTTTCGGGTTTTGGACTTGTGAACAGCGCTTAGAAGACTCCGACGATAACAATGATTAATGTTCGATACGATACGGAAGCTTATCGAGTGTTTCTGACAGAACCCTAATTGCGTAACACATTATCAATCTGAATCATTTTGAAAGATATTGCTAAACCATTGCTTCATATGTTCGAAAAATGTGTCTGCTCAACAACGTAAATAACGCAATGTATGTTGTTGAACTGTCAAAATTAAACCCATTCAGGGTGGCAGGGACATCGACGCGCAACCTGTTACCATGGATTTAGTAAGTACAGACGCCAGCACATCAAGCTACCCGAAACTGTCAAATTTTTCCAATCAGCTTTGAACCTAAGGGTTTAGCGTTAAAGTTGAAAATCTATTAAAGAATTTTGACAGATTGTATGTAACTTGACGTGCTGGCGTCTGTACATGATTCTGAATCCCCGTGTTGAAATTTTTCGTCAGTTTAAAAAAAATGCTGTTCCATACATTTTGACCGCGTAGGTATTTCAGTTTGCTATGAAACGGCAGATTTTTTTTGTATAACCGGCGAAAAAGTTACAGTTTGCACGCCGATGTATCTGTCACCCTGTATACGAAAAAAACTCCGGAACTATCTCTCTTGCAAGCTATTTTCGACTCTAATTCAGTTTTGATTTAGTTCATTATCAGTTTATCAATGAAAAAACTGCTCGAGAATTTTTCTGTATGTACCGACCCTTATAGGGAACATAATTGAAAAACGATGGACTAATAATGTATTTCCTCTGCCTACAAAGAATCTATGAACACCAGTTACACAAATTAATAGCAGACAGAACAATTCTGTTGCTTTTTGAGACTAAAAGTAGATATGTTATCATTTTTTTACGATTATAGTTTTACTTTTTAAGTTTTTATATTTTTTAAATAAATATTTTGAGATGAATAATATATTGTTTTCTTCTAGAACTAGTAATTCTCCTTTAACAATAAGAAAGGCTGGGAAACCGTCTTCTCTGCGAGGAAACATTTTAGGCCTTTTATGTAGGTAATAAGAAAGCAATTTTTGAAGCCGTTGTGCTGCTGGGGAGTTTGTTGCGTCACTTGGGAAGGGGTGAAGGGCGGGCGTTTTGGGGGACTGTCTTATATAGTTTTGACGTTCGAAAAGTGTTGATTCTCAGCCTAATTTGAATAAGACTTAATTTTCATTTTGGTTAAAAGGAGGAGGCAGACTTTAAAAAATCGAATTATTCCCAATAGTGCCCTCTAGCCCTGTCCTGCGGGGTTGACAGCTGGGAATTGCCTTCCCAGTTGTCACCGGGGTGACAATTTGTGCCGACTGTTCCCTTTGAAAACTGACTAGAGAGGACAATAGGTAATACGGGCTGGTGTCCGCAACTCCACGTCAATGCGCGTATTTTGCGTACGGTAGAGATTCATTTATTTGATTCTATATAACGTTTTTGACATTTTTATTTACTTACTTAATAGTTAATGTTTTACTAATGTTGTAAGCGTGTTGACATTGTGTTAATTTTTTTATTTGTTGTATGTAGCATAAGAAATAAAAAAGCTGAAATCTATGGTAATTACATTTTTTTTTCTGGGAAGGAAGGAATCGTAGCAAATGTCACCCCCCCGGTGACAACTGAGAAACAGACTTCCCATTTGTCCCCTCTAGTCAGTTTTCAAAGGGAACAGTTGGCACAAATTGTCACCCCGGTGACAACTGGGAAGACAATTCCCAGCTGTCACCCCGGAGGACCGGGCTAGAGGGGACTATTGGGAATAACTAATAAAATCGTGGGTTGTGAATGACAATGTGCGATATTATGGTGGAGGTCCACGTCCATAACATGTATGGGAATACGTGTAAAGGAAAGCATCTATATGTATTTCCAAATAAATTTTCCTTCCCTGTGTTAGAGTATTACCTATATTATGTATCTGTGTGCCTGTGTTATCATGATGCCGTGACGTAATAATATCGTCACGTTATAAATTATAAAAGCGCAATTATTAGATGCAGGGCTAAATCGAGGCAGAAGTTTGAAAGAGATAATAATAGTTTGTAACTTTATTACCAAGAATGTTTCTGCATAATACTTAAGTCAAAAATTTGCGTGCCTGTTGGGAACAAACAACTCTTTATTCAATATACATAGAAATCCCTTCAAACATTTTGTCCGTTTACCTCTAGTTAAAACAAAGCCCAATGCAATGCCCTGCCTACATGATGCATCTTTATAAGTGCTCACGGTCTCCTGCCTTCCTGAGTCGTCTCCGTATCATAGTAAAAGTACTCTGTGCTCCGTATTTAGATTTAAGCAAAGACTACAATAGCACAGTCTAAAAATATGATTTTTATACTGTGACAATAGTATGATTTACGCATGGTATAATAATAATTATACTTTACGTATTTACCGCGTTTTGCCTCTCGATGATTGAATGGTAATTTTGTTTTTAAAGTAGTTTGGTCTCTTGTCTTTTAAGCTATCTTTGACATTAAATCATTCATTCAATTCAGAATGATTGAAATAAATAAAATGTTTTAAATAATATGGGTTTTTAATATACAGACGCCAGCACATCAAGCTACTACAATCTGTCAAAAGAGAACGGGCATTCTAGCCTACGAACCAATAGCAACATGCGATATATCATTGGAAAGGTTTTTTCACGTACTTTAACTATTGTTTTGGTGGAAAGTTCCAAATTGCTGTGTGGAAAAAGTTATTGCACAATAAAGCCAGACTTTTTTTTTTATTTTTTTATTTTTTATTAATGTTCAAAAAGTATATCGCAGAGTTTTATAAAATACTAAAAGCCACAGAAGCCTTTGATGGCTTATATATGGCTAGTGAGTTCAGAAAAAAATATACATAATATAGGTACTAAAGATTAACAAAATTAGACTGTAAGTTTTACATTCAAAGAATATTTAAAGGGTGTTATTCATAATCCTATTTTAGCTAAAATAGGTTTATAGAACGTTTGTCTTTATCTGTCACGTTGTCATTTCTGTGTGTAAGAAAGAGACAAACCCCATTTTAACTAAAATAGGTTTTATAAGTTTTATGAATAAGGGGGTAAGACTTTACTTATTATATGATATATTAATAGCATAATTAGAGATGGTAGCAAGTGTATCAAACTAAAGTACATAATCATAGTTTTTAATTTGCAGAAAATGCTTTTTTAATAAACATTTTGCTTTTTTAGGGTTACAGAGGTATTTATTTTGTATGTTTTCGTGATTGTGTTCCGGGTTTAGAAGCTTGCGGTTATGAAGTTCATTTGCCACCAACAAAGGACAGAAATGACACTCAACTGTCTACCGAACAGGCCAACAAATCGAGACTAGTTACTTTGTGTCGGTGGGTAGTTGAGGTCATTAACGGTCGTTTTAAACGCGACTTCAAGTTACGGCGTCAAGATTATTTTAATACAACACTACGGAATCTGTTTTCCGATTTTAAAATTGCAGGTGCCCTTATTAACTCTTTTCGTGAACCTGTGACTGATAATATAGACGCAGAAATGATATTAAATTCAATTAATCAAAGGATCAACATATCAAATCCTGTATATAATTACGTAAATGACAAGAATCTTAAGAGACAAAGAATCGCGTTTATGGCGATAGATGCAAACCAACAATTAGATGACTTTCCTCGTTTGACACCAAGTAATTTAAAGCTTTTCACTCTGGGATCATATCAGCTTACTAGCCAAATTATATTGTGCAGAGCATTTGCACAATGGCCTATTATAATTGAAGTGAAAAGAGACTATTTAATTGGGGATTTGCAACGGTGCAATATGCCTCAAAATGTCTTGTCGCTAAGAGGCAGTCTTGCCATGTAAGGGCAAAATATATTTATGTTACCTTTTGGTTATTAGAGACGTGATTGGCATTATTGCGTTCTATTGACTGGTATCTAGGTGTAGGAAGGCATGACCATGAGCCGTTTAATTCTCCAGCTGGAGATTTAACTAGTATTATAATTGATGAAGATTGAAAAGGAGTTTTGTTATCTTACTGTAAAACTTTAGTATTATCTGACTAATAAAAATTATTTACAAAAAAAAACAACCGACAAAAAACAGTACAAAGTGATAAATAACTTTAATTTCTGAATTCGGTATCGTTGGTGCCGCATTTTCGGTTTTTGACACCGACGTCCGAAATTAAAATTATTTATCAATCTGTAGTGTTTTTTTTTTAAGTCGGTTGTTTTTTTTTTGTAAAAACGTTTTTATTTTTCTTTTTTTAGTTGTACCTACCCCACAAAAATTCAATTAACATTAGTGCACTGAAGAATTGAAGACACTGACTAGAAGAATCATCAAAATTCGCATAGAAATGCCGAAGATGCAGTACATTTATGCATATAACTTCGTAAATAGGAATAAATACCTAATGTTTTATATACTAAAACCTTTCTGAAAGTATGTAGATCACATTAGTGAAAGAATTATCAAAATTGGTTCATTCATTTTTGAGAAAATCGTGGACATACAAACATACATACGGGTCGAATATAGAACCTCCTTTTTTGAAGTCGGTTAAAAATAATATGTATTTGATTTATTAATGTATTTTTATAAGTGTGTGGGCGCGATGGTGTATTAATACTTTTGTTTTCCTTTTAAATCCTTTTACTTGTATCTATTGTCACTAATGACCGTCTCAAATGTTTCTTTAGCCAAGTTGATGATAAATCTCATAAATGATTTTTTTCCACTTGTTTGTTTTATTTTGTAGAGCAAGATCTTAGGTCCCCCAAAACTTACTGAGTTTCTCGGAAATAAAATGTCTGGGATTAAAGAAGTTTTAGTATGTAGGTAGATACTTCGAGTTTAAGCATACCAGCACCTGTAGCATGAGAAAAGTGAGCCTTGGCCAAAAGTATTAGGCACCCCTATAAAACACCTGCAAATAACAAAGTATAACAATAACAGAACTATCTGTTAAACAATACTCCACGCTATGGTCGTTGCTTCACGCAGTGTATTCAAACATAGATATGGTATTTTGAGGTGCCATAGAACACCTGGTCCACAATTAATAAAATGGAAATGGAAATGGCATTTTTGCATTTTTGTGAATTAAGTCGAGCTTTGTTGCGCCATAACTTTGTCCACACAGCGATTTGAGACTTCCCGCCATAACATTAGTTGAAGTACAGACGCCAGCACATCAACCTACACCTAACTGTCACATTTTCCCAATCAACTTTGAACCTTATGTTTCAGTGATAAAGTTGAAAATCTATTAAAGAAATTTGACAAATTGTAGTAGGTTGATGTGCTGGCGTCTGTACATAAAAAAACCTTTCCAATGATATATCGCATGTTGTTATTGGTTCCTAGGCTGGCTTCCATACATTCTTGCCCGTCCTCCTTTCTACCTTTTAACCGCTTGTGTCGCATTTGTGCGACACATATTTCCGTTCCACTACCGCTCGTGTCATATTTCTGCGACAGAAAACGTGCATGTTTTTTTCGTTTTATTTTCATCTTATTAACTGCGTGGTACAACTAAAACCATTAGTAAATAGAGGAAAAAACTTTTGACTATTTTTTAATCGATACAACGATTTCTCCTCCTTATTTATTGTAAGTATTATTTTATCTTGATTTTATCGATTTGTAGCCGCGCGCTAGGGGCACGGCAATTGATATTTAGCCAAGCGCTTAAAAGTTCAATAAATTTTCAACTTTATCGCTAAATTATAAGGTTCAAAATTGATTGGGTTTGTCAGTTTCGGGTAGCTTGATGTGCTGGCGTCTGTACACTCTGTCCAGTAGGTTAAACGTTTTTTGACAGATGGAACTAGTGATTGCAGCAACGTCAGGCTGTTTACACATTATGCCGTAGCTGCAGTAGCACCGTGACCGGTATGAATAAGGGAATAGAATATGTCGATAGAGCCTGGCATCGATTTTAATGGTATGCGACTTGAGAGGCCTAAATTAATAAACTCAATAACGACAAGCCAGGTCCTAAACGTTTAGGATGTTAATAAAAATTATAGATGATTGACCGTGGTGGTTACTTTAGTTATTAACATCTTTCTTAGTTTTCTTTACGTAGAAGTGAACCATCATCAATCATCCAATTAATTTACACACTACTATTTGTAAATTACAGTCAACTGCATGAAAATGGGAATATTTTGACTTTGCTAACACCTTATTATCTGCATAGCATTAAAGACGCTTTTCGTAGGTCAAGTACTGCTACTAGCGTGCGGTTGGCCCCACTTATCGTATTCAGACATGGACTTATAATTTTCAGGTATTTCTGACTGTAAAAACAGTGACAGTTATATTTTTTAAATAAAGTGATAAATAAGGTTTTTAAACTGCCAATGACCTAAAAGCCCTATATTCTAGTCAATATAAAAATGCACTTCATTCATTCACCATTAATCATTCACTTCACTCGATCGAAGAGAAAAGGACTATTTAATTTAGTTCACTAGTTGTCAAATAAACAAATTACAAGGACGTCGGCGTATCAAGTTTTCGACAAATCTAATAATATTTATTATTTCAATACTCTCTCTCAGACACTGCAATAAAACATGTAAGTTTAGAACAATTTACATAAATATTTTACTAGAAATTCAAAGGACAAAATAGACTACTTGGCATTATTATCGCTTTGGCGGGTAGAAAATGTTCGAAGCACAGCATATTATATTAAGATTACCACTACCAGTAACATTGACATAATTTGAGCGTCGAAATCATGACATTTTAGGTGAAATTCATCGTTTTACATCAGCACAGGTTTATGGATCCGCATTTTTGGCGCATGCGATTTTCCTGTGCCTACTGCCTGGGCAGCCCCCACACCCCACAAAATCTAATCAATATTTAAACTGCATTGCGACACCTCAAACTGTACTAAAACCTTTCACACTTCCGTAATTCAGCAAATTCTTCGCGTTCATACCGTCTTCCCTTTCTCTTCACTGTCACCTGTAAGTAAAGAAAAGTTACGATATTAAAGCTGAGAATTTGTTACGAAAATCGGGGAATAAAAATGTTGGGGTGTTACCGTCCCGCTTCTGAACTGTCACAATGACGTGCGCCGAGTTTCCATCCCCCTTTATACCCTCGGGCCTCGTATCGACCTGCGCCGTACATACTGCGACGTTTATCCGTTAAATTTCGCGATTTTAGGCCTTAATTACATGAATAATTTACATGTACGTATTTTTGTACAGTGTGCCAAAAAAAGGTCAGTGGGTCGTCTTAGGGCAAATTATGGATGGGAAACTGGTTTCATTTTAACTTTTAGCGGTATCATCATAGATTGGCAAAGGAATTGTTGTGGTCTATGCCTTATGAAGTGAAAGTCTTTATCTGCCATAGACATTAGTTTTGGTTAACCTTATTAATGTACCTATTAACCTTTTTGGACACAATGATTTAATAACATACTGCAATTACCAACCAGCCTGCGTAGTCCAGTGATTATGAGCATTTCTTTCAATAAATCTGTTTTAGTCATTTTAAAAGCACAAATAGTTAAGCCAGGTATTCATTAGACAAAATTTTTGCTTATAAACAAAGGTAATGAAACATTGTTTATTAAACATGATGCCGTGTTCCCCACTTCGAGTGGCGAGCAAGACAAAACATCTAGTTTAAAAGCAAACATCTACAGGTGTGGATGTTGTGCAAGTTTCAGAAACAGGGTTGATAGTAATCTTGTTAATAAGCACGTCATAGACAGTGTATTAACAAACGTTGCCTAATGAATACCGGGCTTTAGTTGCAAGTTCTATGAGCCTAGCTCGCGGGGCCCCGCTGGATGGAAACATGTATCTACCTTTCCACCAGACATGTGCTATGCTGCGAGAATGTAAAAGCTAAGCTACTAAACTATGTGTCCGTTTCCACTGATTTTAAGCTATGTAGCGGAGCAAGTAAGATGTGCTATGAAAATGCGCCGCCGCAAGGTAGCTGTGCGAGGAAGACGCGCAGCTCGGGCTATGCGACAAACGTGCCCCTACTGTAGGTACACTGATCTGCACATAGCTACACATCCATAGCACACATCCTTTCATATAAAAAACGTAGCTTAATTTAATCAGTTTCCACCAGTATTATGCTATGTGGGCCAATGAATATGATTGTTGGATATCAAACGCATCCATAGCCTGATGGGCCTGATGGTCTAGTGGTTAGTGACCCTGACTGCTATGCCGGAGGTTGTGGGTTCGATTCCCACCCAGGACAAATGTTTGTGTGATGAGCACGATCATTTGTTCTGTGTCTGGGTGTAATTTATCTATAATATGTATGTATTTAGAAATATATAAGTATGTTTATCAGTAATTGTCTAGTACCCATAACACAAGCTCTGCTTAGCTTGGGACTAGATGGCATTGTGTGATAGTTGTGGAATATTATATTATAGCAACGTTGCATAGCAGTAGCACATCTCCAGTGGAAAAGCAGCCTCGTGTACCCAGGATTTTCTAATATCTTGATTTGAAAGAGTATCCTTGGGGTTTCTTCACTGTTCTTCTCCGCAGATATCTACGTTTTGGAACGGGCAACTAGCTTCTAAGTTTCTAAATGACCGACTCTTTGACAATTCATAAGTGCCTGTAAATGGTTTAATTGAAATAAATGCTTTGAGTTTATCCGGTTAGACTGGAAGCTAACCCCAACTAGGCAGGTGATTGATGATATAGGTACTTTTACTTTGTGGATAAACTATGTTCCCCCAACAACACTCAAAATTAATGGCATTTTTATTTAATTTTTTTTTTCTGCCGCAGTGACAATGGAGCCCCAGCCACATGACATGATCTCCTGCCCCTACAACATGGCGCATCAGGTGGAGCACTATAGGATGCATATCCACTTGCAAAAGTGTCGTAAGCAGCATCCCAAAAGTGGGAAAGTCAACTGCCCATTTGACGCCACGCACGTGGTCAACGAAGTTGAATTGGACGTGAGTATTTCTTTTTTGACCGACTTCAAAAAAGGAAGAGGTTCTCAATTCGTCGGAATCTTTTTTTTTTTTATGTATGTTCCCCGATTTCTCGAAGACGCCTGGACCGATTTGGAAAATTTTTCTTTTGTTTGAAAGGGTATACTTCCCAAGTGGTCCCATGATCATCAGGTCAGGATCTGATGATGAGATCCCAGGGAAATCGAGGGCAACCTTCAAATTTTATAGGCACATAGTACCATTTTCATATATTTTCTAAAGCTGTTCATGTATTTGCATCTGATAATCATTATAACTAGGATACCAAGTGCTTTTGAAGTGAAAACTTCCTTAGGCGCGTGGGGCATTTTTTGAGATGGGGAAAAAAGCCATTGAACTCGCAACACTTACCGACACCGCGCTACATGCGGATGAGTTCGGCTGTTATCGGGATGTACTCGGTTTTAATACATTTTCGATATGGCAGTGAGTGATGGCAAAGTATTCTGTTTGTGTTTTGTTTATATGACGATTCAAAAAATACACACGTGATTGTTCAAGTTTTCATTTCTGTCGGCACTCCCGGAGTGCCACTGTTTTTTACGGTTTAACACTTTCAAAGGCACTGTACGGCTAACGAGAGCAGTGGGAGCCTAGTGGCAATGGCCTCGACTTAGGGCTCCAACACATAAATAGGATACGACGTCGCGTCGTGCTACGACGCAGCATCGTTTCACCGTTTGAATGACTTATTATTATTATAAGCCTGTGTTGTCTCACTGCAGGGTCTGCAGGGCAAAGGCCTCCCTTCCCTCTTTCCGCTTTTCCCGGTTTACTTTGTGTAAATAATTTCATCACCACTGCTCTCAAACGGTAAAGGAAAACATCGTGAGGAAACTGGCATGTCCTAGAACTAAAAATTCGAACACATGTGGCATCTACCAACCCGCACTGGGCCCGCGTGGTAGATTATAGCCCACTCCTTCTCGAAGAGAGGCCTGTGTCCTAGCAGTGGGAACATTTTAGGCTGATAATGCTATTTTACAACTAGGTTTCCAAGTGCTTTTTTACACCTGAAACTACACTCACAGGCACAATTAACCGCCCACCTTGTATTTCTTACAATTTGCAGAAATCTTCAAATTTAGACTACATTTAATGAAAGGTACGTTAAAAGCGGCCTTTAAGGCATTAAAAAAAAAAACATAAAAGTTAAAAAAAAGTCATTTAGTAAAGGATTCATACCAAAAATCGATTTTGTGAAAATCTTTGATGAAAATTTAACAATTTTAATATTGAAAAAAGTCGCCCAATAAAAAATAAAAAAAAACAATTAATAATGGGTGTTGCCGCCTCGGGCTCTAACCGCTCTAATGACTTCTTGGAGCCGGTTTGGCAACCCATCCATTACATCTTGGATACCCGACTGGGGGATATTGTGCCACTTCTCTACTACAGCCGTCTTGAGCTCTCCTAGGGTCGTAGGGGCTGGTACTCTTGCTCGGACACGTCTTTTGAGGTTGTCCCAAATGTGCTCAATTGGGTTAAGATCGGGACTGTCTGCTGGCCATGGTAAAACTTGAATCCCGACCTTATTAAGGTACTCAGTGACGGATTTTGCGGTATGGCAACGTGCACTGTCATGCATTAAACAAAAGTTGTCACCAATGAATGGTGCGAAAGGCATGACATGGTCTTGAACAACTTCCTCCACGTATCTTTGAGCGTTCACACTGCCTCTACCGAACACAACAAGATCGGTACGAGCCTCGTAAGAGATACCTCCCCAAACCATAACGGACCCTCCCTGGTAACCCACTGTTTCGGTTATAGCGCATGGATCAAATGTTTCGTTTGGGCGCCTGTAGACACGCTGACGTCCATCTGGACCTCTTAAGCCTATTCTGCTCTCATCTGAGAAAAGTACGTCCTTCCATTCCTACACAGTCCAGTCAGCATATTCTCGCGCACAAGCAAGTCTAGCTCTACGGTATTGTGGGAGCAGTTGTGAGGCGCGAGCTGGATGAAAAGTCCTCAGATTTCCTTCTGCCAGTCTTCTTCTAAACGTACGTTCACTTACACTGACATTTCTCACCTCAAAAAGACGCGTACGAGCTTCAGTAGCGGTGCAAAAGCGATTTCTCAACACGTTATTGACAACGAAACCGTCATCTCGGGTTGAGGTGCATCGATGTCGGCCTTGACCTGGCCTGCGGGCGTATGAGCTTGTCTCCCGAAATCGTCTGATGGCATCCCGTACCGTGTTTCGAGGTACAACGAGTGTACGAGCGATGCGACGTGGGCTATACCCAGCGTCAGCTAAAACCACTGCCCTACCTACACCAGTTGCATCGAGTAGCATTTTTTAGAGTCCCAAACAATAAGTGAACACTACAAGCTCAAATTAAACAATACTTACACATTATGGCAGAAAATAACAGGAAATTTTAACACGATAACGCAACGGCAACAATGTCAAACAACGACTAAATTCGAAAAACCCTTCGGTGATGCAAATTTACTAATCGAAATAAGGGTATAAGTGTTTAGTTAACTGCTACAGTACCCACTTGATAAAAAATAAAACAGTGGATAAGCCATAGTTAACAAAAACAAACAGGGTGACGAATGATAGAGGTGGGCGGTTAATTGTGCCTGTGAGTGTATATCGCTCATTTGGAGAAACATCGACGTAAATCTATTTTTTCCCAAAAATGAGTTAAACGTAATTAATATAAATAAATACATATAAATTCCTAAACATAAAACGATAGTGTAAATTAAATAAATACACAGTCGCAAGTCACAAAACAACCCGCCCCTGATCGTTCCCGGCGCAAAGGTGCCCATAACACTCGCCGCATTGCTTCGCTGAATAGCGCGATGGCCAACCTTTGCACCAAGAACGACCCAGAGCGGGAGTCACCGGTTGCCTCCCTGAGCGAAAGCGAAAAAGAAAAAAAAAAGCGAAAGCTCTTGGAAAGCGTATTTACCTTAGGAAAGCAGACTTAAAAAAAAAACCGGCCAAGTGCGAGTCGGACTCGCCCATGAAGGGTTCCGTACCAGCAAGTAACATAATATAAAAGTTCTTGTAGTTCGTTGTAACTTTGTGAAAGGTAAATTGCGGTTTTCGATTTATGACGTATTAAAAAAAAACTACTTACTAGATCTCGTTCAAACCAATTTTCGGTGGAAGTTTACATGGTAATGTACATTATATATATTTTTTTAATTTTATCATTCTCTTATTTTAGAAGTTAGAGGGGGGGGGGACACACATTTTACCACTTTGGAAGTGTCTCTCGCGCAAACTATTCAGTTCAGAAAAAAATGATATTAGAAACCTCAATATCATTTTTGAAGACCTATCCATAGATACCCCACACGTACAGGTTTGATGAAAAAAAATTTTTGGAGTTTCAGTTGTAAGTATGGGGAACCCCAAAATTTATTGTTTTTTTTCTATTTTTGTGTGAAAATCTTACTGCGGTTCACAGAATACATCTACTTACCAAGTTTCAACAGTATAGTTCTTATAGTTTCGGAAAAAAGTGGCTGTGACATACGGACGGACGGACAGACAGACAGACAGACAGACAGACATGACGAATCCATAAGGGTTCCGTTTTTGCCATTTGGCTACGGAACCCTAAAAAGTAGCAGTTACGTCGATGTTTCTCCAAATGAGCGATATATTCAGTGCCACAATATTAGTAACAAAATATCACGACTTGTTTCCCTGAATGGTTGGGCAGAGGTGTATACTATCTATAGTACTCCCCACATTTCACCAGATGACGTTTTACAGTCTGTTTCAAAACGATGAACAAAGGTTGGGTAAGCCATAAAGCGTTATTTGGAGGAAACTTGACATTTAACAACAAATAAATAATAATAATTATTATTAATTACGTATCTATGACGCACGACGAATTCTCGAGGCTATACATTCATATTATAAGTTGACCTGAAGGCCAATCCCCGGAATTAATAACGTTCAAAATCTAGTCGCAATGTCATCTCAACGACAATCAAAGTCAAGAACTGTTTAAAAAGTGTAGAGAAAAAACTTTTTTACCTACCCCACACAAATTCAACTAACACTAAGTGCATTGAAGAATTGAAGACACCGACTGAAACAATCATCAAAATTTGCATAGAAATGCCGGAGTCGCAGTACATTTATGCATATAATTTCGTACATAAGAATAATTACCTAAAGTATTATATACTAAAACCTTCCTGAAAGTATGTAGATCACATTAGTGAAAGAATTATCAAAATTGGTTCATCAGTTTTTGAGAAAATCGCGAACATACAAACATACATACATGCATACGGGTCGAATACAGAACCTCCTTTTTTGAAGTCGGTTAAAAATAGAGGTATTTTTGACAGATTGAGACTGTGATCGTTCTTAAAATTACGAGAATTGCCCACTGTTATTATATTGAAAGACGACTGCCTATCTGACTTCCACAACTCAATTATTTGTAACACGATACCTACCTCATCTGTACAAATAAATAAAATTGGAGTCTCTGATTGTAATATTAAAATAACCGCTTTTTACTAAATGCATATGGATGTATAAACAGTACTTACATATACCAAAACATTTTTTTTTACAATTTTTGTCTTTCTGTCTCTTTGTTCCGGCTAATCTCTGAAACGGCTGGACCGATTTTGACGGGACTTTCACTGGCAGATAGCTGATGTAATAAGGAGTAACTAAGGCTACCTTTATTTTAGAAAAAAAAAAAAACTTTCTGTTAATTTCCACGAGTCGCTAATAAGACTGGTTATTTCGGGCTTCTGGCAACCGGTAACGACTGTTAAAGATGTATGAATGACAGCCGGGACTAATGGCTTAACGTGCTTCTGGAGGCGCGGAGCGGTCTCGATATGGTAATGGTTGGTCACCCATCCACGAACCGACCGCGGCAAGGGTAGCTTAACCTTCGAGCGACCCGTGCGGCTGCTATTGTTTAGCCACGAGCTCGAGAGCCGAGATAGTCTGTACCTAACTAGTAAATCTATACTAATATTATAAAGAGGTAAAATTTGTTTGTAAGTTTGTATGTAGGGGGTAATCTCTGGAACTACCAGACGGATTTGAAAAATTCTTCTTGCATTTGATAGCCCAATTCTTGAGGAAGGCTAGGTATAGGCTATTTAACGTCACGCTATGACCCTTAGGAGCCGAGCAAAAAGAAAAAAAGTCTAAAAGAACGTTAAGTGATAGCGCGGGCGGGTGATGCGATACGACGGGGTGGCTCGGGGGAAACAAGAAGTTTCACGCGAACGAAGTCGCGGGCTGACGCTAGTTTTCTATAAGTACTATATTATATCTATACTTACCTACTAATAATAAAACGAGGGGCTTGTGGCTAAGTAATGACAGCCGCACAGGTCAATCGATCAGGTTAAGCTACGCTTGCCGCGGTTGGTCCCTGGATGGGTGACCATCTTTACATAAAAAGTAATATTTTAAAGTATTCACACCTACATTACGTACCATGTTCGAAATGATGCTCAATATTTTTATTAACACACCCGCAGCGCAGTCACCTTCACCTATTACGATCTTCGGAAAATATTCTAATGGAATTTATGGAATCAATAATATTATTGTAGGTAATGCTGAATGCAGTACAATCCTGGAGACGTCGAATCCAGCTATGTATTGAAAACAATGTTCATCATTTTGAACAATTAATCAGTTAAGGTTTAGTAGGTAGGTAACATAACCCGGGCCCGGCTAAATAATAACAGCCGCACTGGTCAATCCATCAGGTTAAGCTACGCTTGCCGCGATTGGTCCGTGGATGGGTGACCATCTTTACATAAAAAGACCCCTCCGTGTCTCGGAAAGCACGTTAAGCCGTTGGTCCCGGCTGTCATTTGTGGATCTTTGACAGTCGTTACGGGTCGTCAGAAGCCCGAAAGTCTGACAACCAGTCTTATCAAGGAGTTTCGTGTTACCCAGTAACTGGGTTGTGGAGGTCAGATAGGCAGTCGCTCCATGTAAAATCCTGGTACTCGGCTGCATCCGTAAAGACTGGAAGGCGACCCCAACATAGTTGGGAAACGGCTAGGCGGATGATGATAAAGTTTTGACACAAATTGTGACTTGCTTAGGGAAAATATAGTAGTAATTAACAAATCCTGATTTTCCTTAATTGTCACTGTGGTCTAAAATGGTCAAGTTTAAGTATATTATTGTTATTTATAACAATTTGTAATTGTCCAAATGGAGGACAAGGAATTCTTATCTCGTGCAGGAAAAATTTCGAAGAGGACAATATATATACGAAAAATGATGTAACCAATATTTTGTAACTATATTATTCTAAATAATAACAGCCGCACAGGCCGATCGATCAGGTTAAGCTACGTTTGCCGCGGTTGGTCTGTGGATGGGTAACCATCTTTTCATACCGAGACCCCTCCGTGCCTCGGAAAGCACGTTAAGCCGTTGGTTCCGGCTGTCATTTGTGGGTCTTTGACAGTCGTTACGGGTGGTCAGAAGCCCGAAAGTCGGACAACCAGTTTTACCAAGGGGTATCGTATTACCCAGTAACTGGGTTGTGGAGGTCAGATAGGCAGTCGCTCCATGTCAAATACTGGTATTCAGCTACATCCGGTTAGACTGAAAGCCGACCCTAACATAGTGGGGAAAAGGCTAGGCAGATGATTATTAACCGACTTCAAAAAAGGACGTTCTGTATTCGACCCGTATGTATGTATGTTTGTTTGTCCGCGATTTTAAACTTATTTATCACTTTGTAGTTTTTTTTTTAAGTCTGTTGTTTTTTTTTTTGTAAAAAAGTTTTTTATTAGGTATTTTTGATTAGATAAGTTAGTGCTAATTTGGTCGGGAATATCATAAATGTAGTCTTTCTCTCAATATAAATTTAAAGAAATCCTGTCGGTGTTTAATTGCTTTAATCTGTCAAGCTCCGCTAATGAGACACAATCGATTTTCTATTATTTCGTCGCTTGACCTCTTCAAGTCAAATCAAGTTCTCAAATGTTGGCGATCGCCGCGCTCTCTTTACAAAGTTGAGAGTGACCTCACCGGAGCGGCATGGTGGCTCACGGCGGCGAGCCGAGATACATCCGCTGCTGTATCCTGAGCCGCCAGACTAAACATCGATAAGATAAAAAAAAAATTAATGAATGAATGAGTGAATGTTCTGAATGTTAGAAATAAGAGAATATCTAACACAAAAATGCTTTTACTCAGTTACAGAATATCTAGAACATAAAATTTTGTAAATATGATAGCTAGATAAATAATTACATATTTTATTATAGTATTATTATGTTAAAATAACAATAATTATTATGTTAAAATAATAATTATTATTATGTTAAAATAATAATTTTTATTATGTTAAAATAATAATTATTATTATGTTGCCGTGCCCTAACCGCGTTTCATGTTGGAACTTATTTATATTGTAACAACTTAATGTACCTACATATGAATGCAATAAAGAATTTGATTGGGTCCAAATTCAGCATGGGAATATAAACAAGAGCAGCGTTGCGTGCGACCATTGTTATATTAAAATTTTATAGGGCACTTTACTGAAGACCTTTGTAAGAGGCAGACGATCCATGTTTTAACGTCTCTTTATTATATTGAGTGTAAGTATTATATACTAGCAGCGCCCCGCGGTTTCACCCGCATAACTGAATATCGGGATAAAAAGTATCCTATGTTTTATTCTGATGTATAAGCTATATTACTGTAAAGTTTCATCGAAATCCGTTCAGTAGTTTTTGCGTGAAAGAGTGACATACATCCTTACAAACTTTCGCGTTTATAATATTAGTAGGATAGGATAGTAGGCTTATTCACATATACACCGTATTCTTTACGATATCCATAAACTTTGTCAAAGGCTTCTACAGGGTGTTACGGAAAGGGTATATCAATACAAACGGGTTGAAGAGTGTATCTGGTCTAGAATCTCTGTACAAAATTTCAGCTCAAAAGCGTTAACTTTGAAAATGCTTAATATATTTTTATTTCGACATCACGGCGCTGCACTGGCGCGCGGCGGCGTGATGTGCGTGTACTAGGTAGGCGCACAGACACTACAGATAATGGATAATGACCCTCGTAGTGCGGTGACACGTTTGTTATGATTTCAATTTAATAAACTATCGAAATAAAAAAATATTAAGCATTTTCAAAGTTACTGGTTTTGAGCTGAAATTTTGTACAGAGATTCTAGACCAGATACACTCTTCAACCCGTTTGTATTGATATACCCTTTCCGTAACACCCTGTATAGCTTTTATAAATTAAATCTGACAAAGGAAGTAGTACTTAAAAAGGCTTCGTTACAAAGATATTTGTAATTTCATTTAGTGAAATTCAATGGAGCATGCAGTAAGAAAGGGTCTTAACTCAGTTTTGACAAGTTGCAGCCCGCTAAATCTTATGAAAGAAAATACGTCATCGTTGCCGATTCGGACAAAAAGGCATGCATATCGGGCGATTTACGTCAAGGTATTTAGTTTATATGAAAATTAACAGAAACTAATAATTCATTAATGTGTCCATAATGAAAAATGCTTATTTCCTGAACATCTGATCGATCGAAGTTTTGTATATCGTCCGGAACACGGTGTATATTCACATTCACATTTATAATATTATATTAGTACGAAAGGATTTGTAGGATAAGATTGTTAAACTATAAAGTGGTTTCAGTTAATAATTAGTGATATAAGCATACATTTAGTTAACACTAGCTGCGCCCGGCGGTTTCACCCGCGTAAATGTCGATCCCGTGGGAATATCGGGATAAAAACTATCCTATGTCCTTTTCCGGGACTCTATCTATCTCTATACCAAATTTCATCTAAATCGGATCAGTGGTTTAGGCGTGAAGAAGTAACAAACATATAAACACACACACACTCACAAACTTTCGCCTTTATAATATTAGTGTGATAAAATTACGAGAATTGCCCCTAAAGTCTGACGTCACCCGTTGACACTTCATCACCTTATTGCTTATCACCTTCATAACTACGTCTCTAAATGCCCACTTACTGCTAACGTCATGTCCTGCTGTAACCAGCTGAGCTTGAGTCAATTCGTTGAAATCGAGGACCGTTGACAAGCAATAGACTCAACACGTGATAACACGTCAGCAACTGTATTTTCTGGGCCCTTACATATTGTATGTTGCTTGTAAATTCGCTAATCTATACAAATAAATAAAATTGGAGTCAGACACTCCAATTTTATTTATTTGTAATATTAAAATAACCGCTTTTTACTAAATGCATATGATGATGTATACACGGTACATATAGGGTGTTACAGAAAGAGTATATCAATACAAACGGGTTGAAGAGTGTATCTGGTCTAGAATATCTGTACAAAATTTCAGCTCAAAAGCATTAACTTTGAAAATGCTTAATATTTTTTTATTTCGACATCACGGCGCTGCACTGGCGCGCGGCGGCGTGATGTGCGTGTACTAGGCGCACAGACACACTACAGATAATGGATAATGACCCTCGTATTGCGGTGACACGTTTGTTATGATTTCAATTTAATAAACTATCTCAATAAAAAAATATTAAGCATTTTCAAAGTTACTGCTTTTGAGCTGAAATTTTGTACAGAGATTCTAGACCAGATACACTCTTCAACCCGTTTGTATTGATATACCCTTTCCGTAACGCCCTGTATACAAAAATAACATTTTTTTTACAATTTTTGTTTGTCTGGCTGTCTGTTTGTTCCGGTTAATCTCTGAAACGGCTGAACTTTCACTACCAGATAGCTGATGTAATAAGGAGTAACGTAGGCTATTTTTATTTTAGAAAAAGAATTAGGGTTCCGCGCAAAAAAATACCTAAAACATTTTCCGTCAGCACGCGAACGAAGTCGCGGGCTCAGCTAGTATACAATAATGGTCTGGCTTCTTGGTCAACGACCATACAGCCCATAGACGCCTAATAACCGGGTAAAATAAACAGGTGACCGATGTCTGTCAACACATCAGACTTATAGATCTGATATAGGTCCACCACTTAACAATTTCGATTAATTTTCGACAGAGTAAATACAAATGTTTCTATGGTTTCGACCACTTCTCGCAACGAGCCATGCTTTGAACTTGAACCCGCACAAAATCCAGCTCGAACGTTTACCTCATAAAATAAAGATCATTGTGGTGTTCACTATTATCTCTTATTAGGGGCTTAGGGTTTAGAATAAAACCACCGAATTATCATTAAGTACACAACAACTCAAAGGGAACGTCTAGTCGCCACAGGGGATAGAGCAGGACTCTTGAGGCGCTACCATTGAGTGGTGTGCTACATTTAATAGTACATATATCACATCTCTTCCTTTTTATATATTAACTAGCTGCGCCCCGCGGTTTCACCCGCGTAAATGTCGATCCCGTGGGAATATCGGGATAAAAACTATCCTATGTCCTTTCCCGGGACTCAAACTATCTCTATACCAAATTTCATCGAAATCGGTCCAGCCGTTTTCATGTTATGTCGTGACAACGGAAAACGGGTTTCATTTTTACCCGACTGTGCGACGCAAAGGAGTGGTAATGTGTTTATCAGCCTATGTATGTATGTATGTTTGTATGTTTGTATGTTCCTTTGAAGCACTATACAGACCAAACGCCTGGGCCGATTTTTATGATTCACACGTCAATCGATTCCTCTTAGTCCGGCGAGTGTCACTAAAGATATGACGTTAATGAAAATTCAATATGGCGACTACTAGACGCCATATTGTGAAAATGAAAAAAATGAAAGTCAAGAAACTATGTCAAATGGGATATCGTTGGATAGGTCATTCAAAAATATCAGTGGTTTGCGAAGACCGTTTTTTGATTAAGTAAACCGTTCGTGACTTATCAAGCTTTAAAGTACCAATTTTCGTTAGAATCAAGTGTCCCCCCCTCTACCAACTAAACGCGGCAGTAGTACCTATATATTACGAAGTTTAAAGGGAAACTATCACACTTAAGTGGGATTTACAACTCATAACTAAAAAGAATAAAATAAAAAAATTAAATTTTAAAAATCAAAAAACCCGACTGCGGTAAAAAACTTAAGTTAAAAAAAACTGAAAAGCTAAAAACAAGCCCATTTTAAATTAAATTAAAGTTGGAAGCAGGCGGGACCCATACCATTTTTCTATTTTCAAGCTCAAATGGGTCCCGCCTGCTTCCAACTTTTATTTACTTTAAAATGGGCTTGTTTTTAGCTTTTCAGTCTTTTTTTAACTTAAGTTTTTTACCGCTCGGGTTTTTTGATTTTTTAAATTTAATTTTTTTATTATATATATAGATTAAGTCATTTAGTTGTTAACTTATGAAATGTCTGAAGCTAGGTGCACGGTTCCAAATGGTCGTTTCCTATGGAGAAGAACCGGCAAGAAACTCCACGGTTACTCTTTTAAAATAATTGGCTTTTACAATGTTTTCAAATTACAGTAGGTATACATATATAGGAGGACAGAGCGTAGGCCTATCAACAAGTACCAGGTACTTGATAAAATACAAATGGTCTAGAGATCTAGAAGGCCTACAAAGTCCTCACGTTTACATTTTTAAGTACAATACAGTATTAAGTTTAAAGTACATTACAGTACATATTTCGTGTTAAGAAGTTAATTATATTTTAGGTACCTAGTATTAAGTTTATAGTACAATAATACCTAGTAGTAAGTTTATAGTACAGTAATACCTAGTATTAAGTTTATAGTACAATAATAATGTTTCGTATTAAGAAGTTAATTACATAAGTTCTAAATACAATACAGTGTTAGCATTTTTACTAAACTTCTTTATCTGAGGCTTCGTTGCAGTATGTAGCAGTTATTCTAAACTTCTATATTTGAAACTTCGTTATAGTTAACTTTCCATTTGCCTTCTACCTTTTTTAAGAGTAGGTATGATGTGCCTCCTGTACTGTTGGCCATTTCGAGTTTCGTTATTCCTTATATTATTTACATTTACTGCTTCGCCAAGTTATAATTCTCTATACGTACCTAGCATTTATATTCTTATTTTCGTTTTATTTTCTTTTTTTGGGGTATAGTGTTGTCACAAAGTTCTGAATTTCGTAGCTATTTTCTTCGAGATCTGTTAAAAAGGTTATTCCTTTCTGAATGTTCTCCTGTAAAACAGCTCGGATGGGGGTTTTCCATTATATTCCAAAATATATTTATTTTTACTTTAAAAAGTAGTTCAGTAAGTATTAAGTAGTGTAACAAGTCATATTTCCAGTCTGATTTTCGCATTGACTTCTTTTCAACCGTTTGAGGATATCTCTTGTTTTGAATTGAGGATACAAAAGTTTTGGTTTGCCATTGTCAGTTATTATATTTGCAGGATTTTCGATTCGCGAAAATATTTAATTTCCACTTTATTGTGTCTTGCGTGCAGATAGATTCCATGACTTCAATCTCTTTGGATCGACTACATTAATATTAATATTCACATTCACGAAAAGATTTTGGTGTCATTGTTTATTTTCGGCCACCAGACCTTAGTGCGTAACTTCATGTTGACAGTGCTTGGGTGGCCTTCAAGAGCTGCTTCTGATAGGTTTTCTTAAATGAGTGGGAATCACCAATTAGTTTCCTTATAATAAGCCGCCTTCATGTAAACAAAGTTTACGTTCAAATAATTTGTTGTTGTTTATTGAAGCATTCCAAGCATTCAATATTCGACGCTTCAACGGGTTGTGCGTAGGTATCTATTAAAAAATCTGGATAACATGATGTTCGTCTTCAGAAGGACTTTTATTTGATCCTCCGGGTTTATAAATGACTTTTGTAATGTTTTTTGTTTCATCACTTGATTTGCGTGTGAAACCATGATTTCGTGCCAAATATAACGTTTAGAGGCTGAGGCTCAATACTCTGTGAAAAGGCTTCTTTTTTTTTTTTGTATATGTACATATACCTATGTATATGAAAGTGTTTTCTTGAACATAGTAAAGCTAATGTCTTTTTTTTTTTTTTTTTTTGTTGTGGTTGGAGATCTTTGGGGGACACCTTTTTCAAATGCCATTGGTTGTTCTCTTTGCCAAAATGCCATGATTGGCATTCTTGTGCTTTATTATCGAAGTAATCGTCGAATGGGTCCCGTAAAATTGGGGATCCACTTTTCAACGAAATTGACCCCAGAAAACTTTAATGCCTGATGACGAAAGCTAGTATGTACCTAGCCCAGGAAATATTTTTTTTTTTTTAACAAACATTTATTTTTTGTTTGGTAAAGCATGTTGCCTTTAAGCTCTGTTAATAATACATTTTTAAGCACATGGCATCATGACCTTTTTATCACGTTCGAACAAAATTAAGACGTCATCTATTTACAACTCCTTGACATGTTCTTCTATTGTCATGCGAACGCAGAGTGAGTGTGACAATAACCATAACGAAAAATGATCAGCTCACTGAGATCTTTTGATTAATAATTATTATCTCAGGTCTGTTGGTCGATGGGGCGTTTCAATTCATTATTCTCTGAAAATGAGTTGTTTCATGGTGGGCATTGGATGACTTTCTCTAATAACGCTTTGTTGGCGGCACGCATACTTATTCAAACAAGTACGAATATCATCATCATCATCAGGCTTTAGAACCGGTACCATCGGAGAAATCCAAGAAGATGGTTTATTTACAGGTTCAATTATGTCCATTACACGGAGTATTTACTCCGTGGTCCATTACTATGAGTTCGTTAATTTCTTATTTATCTTTGGTTCCAAAGGAATGGGGATTTGCTATTTGGCTGACTAACTGGAGGAATGGTTTTATCAAAAGTGATATCTTATTGAACCTCATTAAGCTTGGCCAATTTATACTCAATGACATCCTAGTTTTTTTTTTTCACGTTAAGGGAAATATTCAGAACCATATGTCATTTGTGCTTGACGCACAGTTAACAAGCACTTTTAGTATAATATGTTTTGCACCAGAAGTCCTCACCAGAAGCCATGAATGTTTTGTGTGTAGAGGTTTGCTGATTTGAGACTATAACTTGAACCGGTCAAGCGGCGCGTGTCGCCGATCGGCGACGAAACAATAGAAAATCATTTGTGTCTCAATAGCGGAGCTTGACAGATTAAATTGTTTCATGAGCTCCCATGTTTTGTCATATTAAATCTACGACCGGAATCTATGAGCACTTTGATTTTAACCTCATTTTCTTGACAGAGACTTGACAGTCTTTTATTGTATCGTTGTTGATGTGGAAAATATTGTCTCTTAAACTATTTTTTAGCTTTGTTGTTAATTAATTTAATGAGACGTTACAGGTTTTTCTTTTATTTTCCCTTCTTTTGCAGTGTTTCAGGAAATGACCGTTGAAACCATATTTTATGCAATTAGCATTATTTTAGGGCAGGAACTATTATCACTGTTGTGATTTTAACTGAAGTTACACCTTTTACTTTTACCCTTTTATGCATTTTGCATTAATTACAGGGCAGGAAAATTTATCACTTTTGTGATTTTTACTGCCACTGGCAATAGAGATCAAATTCCTTTTTGTTGTCTAATTATTATAGTGTCAATTTCATTAAGGCTGGAATTTGTTGCATTTGTATTCTGACTATCATGGAACTTGTTCAAATGCCGTTCTGCAGATTTCGGGAGTTTGCTTCTGCTACAATTTATTTTGTATTGTTGATGTTGAAAATGTTATTTCTTATGTTTAGTTAAGCTACACTTTATCTGTAATCAAGAATTTTCAAACTGTTCGTCCGATTTTTGTTTCTAAACGTGCCTTTCCAATAAACTTGTCTACAAGTGGCAGCTATGCCGGGCCATCAGTCGAACCCAATATTTACGTCACTTAAGATGCAGTATTTTTTACGATTTCTAAGAACGACCCGAACCCAAAATGAACCCTTAAAACAATTGAGAAATTGTACAAAAAAAAAGCAATAAACTGATGCTGCAAAAGTATGGGAATTTGGGCTGATAACTTTAAATTGACCGTAAGTACCTGGCTAGTAAACAAGAGCTCTGTGGGTATTGTTTACATAACATTTAAATAAACAAACTCTAGCTAGTCAATTATGAACGGCAGTGATTTAGTTTAAAATGAACTTTATACCTACAAAGGTCCTTTGATGACGTGTGCTTATGTGCTCAAAGCGCAAAACGGTCACTTGATATTACAATACTGTAATTAATTCTATGAATTCTTATGTTGATTACAATAGCCAGTACAAAATGCGTTTGATTTGACTAAAATTAGTTTAATCATTACTTGATATTACAACACTGTAATGAATTCTATGGATTCTTTTGTTGATTACAATAGCCAGTGCAAAATGCGTTTGATTTGACTAAAATAAGTTCAATCATTATTAGTTCAATCATTAACCTTGACAGATTTTATGACACTAGTTAGTTTTAATAGTAAGATAAATAATTTTATTTCTTACTTTACTTCGATTTTACCGAAGTGGAACTTTTGTTAAAATTGATACATTAACGATATTTTCGTTGGAACATTTTTTATAACATTAGTTTTAACAGTAAGATAACAATTTCTTACTTTACTTCGATTTTACCTAAGTGGAACTATTGTTAAAACTGGTTCTTACATTAACGATATTATCGTTGGAACATTTCAATATTTGATCGAATAATATTTTTTCGATAGGTAGGTATATATTATTTACATACGGATTTGGTCAACCATACATGTTTGATGTGGGTATTTATTTAGGCATACCTCAATTAAGATATCGTAACCATTTATTTCAACACAAGATTTTATTTACGAGTTGATGTATTTAATTACTCATTTCATCGATCTATGCAGCACATTCTCGTCTCAGCTGATCGCCAACGCAGATTGTGCATAGATAGGTAGGTAAGTAAAGATACATGAATGTAAATCCAAATTAAGTATAACAAACACGTTTAGTGATTTTCGCTTAGATTTGTTTTTTTTTTTTTTTTTTTTACACTGCAATAAAATTATACTTTGTTGCTGACCAATTCCCGTAGGTACATAATTTGAGCGACAATTTTACTTACTGCGCTTTTACTCGTCGCCAATGTGGTGTTCACTATTATCTCTTATTAGGGGCTTAGGGCACCGTCTAGTCGCCACAGGGGATAGAGCGGGACTCTTGAGGCGCTACCATTGAGTGGTGTGCTACATTTAATAGTATATCACAATCATACCTACTAAAGATGTCACTCAGGCTGGCTGGACAAATCTTCAAATTAGCTCGCATTTAACTAGGTCAATAGGGCATTTTATATGACGGCTAAACACCCTTATTTCAGAATTTGTGACGCTACAGAATCTTAGAATAATCGATCGAAAACCTGTCCAGCCATCTTGAAAAACCACTTTTCGCTGGTCTCTCAATCTCGGTAACGGAAATGATTTTGACGACTTTTTGCATATCAACGGGCGTCACATAAATTTGTGACAGGCATCAAGCTAAAAGTTTTGTTATACGTACAACGGTTTAGTAAAAAAATGCAAAAATCTGTGTCCAGCCAGCTTAAAGGGGTTTGAAGATTTAGGCCCTAAAATCAGCCGCCATTTTGATTTTTTTTCAGAATCGCGGTGCACAACAAAAGTTATATATTTAGATAGAGGACACTTATACAAACAAAAAATGTGATATAACATAATATCCTAAAGCGTCAGGTTTCGGAGTAATTCACCAAAATAGAAGTCCAAAACAACAAGGATTTTTTTGTTTTTTTTTCCTCTAGGTAAGCATATTGAACTATTGAGGTAATAGAAACGTTATGAAACTTTTATGGAGAAGAAACAAAAGAAGAATAGACATTTTTTAAATAAATAATTAAACACCGCAATTTATAGTTCGTTTTTAATCCCAGAGACTAATCTGACAAGTGTAATGTCAAACTTCTATGCAAAAAAAAAAAACGAAAACACAAAAGACTTAAATGTCAGATTAGTCTCAAAACGAACTATAAATTGCCGTGTTTAATTATTTATTTAAAAAATGTCTATTCTTCATTTGTTTCTTCTCCATAAAGGTTTCATAACGTTTCAATTACCTCATTAGTTCAATATGCTTACCTGGAGGGAAAAAAAAACAAAAAAATCCTTGTTGTTTTCGACTTATATTTCGGTGAATAACTCCGAAACCTGACGCTTTAGGATATTATGTTATATTACATTTTTGTTTGTATAAGTGTCCTCTATCTAAATATATAACTTTTGTTGTGCACCGTGATTCTGAAAAAAAATCAAAATGGCGACCGATCTTAGGGCCACCCTCCATACAAAAATCTTCAAACCCCTTTACGTATAAAACTTTTGGCTGGCACTTCCGAATCTCAATAACGGGAGCGTTTTCGAATATGGTTCCTTTACTAACATTTAGTGACAAATTTGTGACCTTTAGGCGCGATTGGTCCAATTCGCGATTGGTCCAATTCACCTTTTCGCGATTGGTCCAATTCGCGATTGGTCCAATTCGCGGTTGGTCCAATTCGCGATTGGTCCAATTCGCGATTGGTCCAATTCGCGATTGGTCCAATTCGCGATTGGTCCAATTCGCGGTTAGTCCAATATAAAGCATTTCCAAAATTAAACAAAATAGCACATTTTTATGTACAGGGTTTACGCTACCCGGCGGTCAGGGCTCCAGATAGAGGAAGCTCCTAACAATGTGGGCCGTGTCCAGAAGTACTGCTTTCTGAATCAAGCCCTTGATCCAGCTGCCCAACGAAAACCTCTTCAGGTGTTGGTCAAGGTTCTTGGCTATTAACCCATTGGCTGTCACGACTATCAGCACAATGATCGCTGAGTCAACATCACACATGTCGACAACCTCGCGAGCAAAGTCAAGATACTTGATTAGTTTATCTTTCTCGGCTTTCACGAGGTTCTCATCATGCGGGACGGTTATGTCAACAATCATTGCGCGCCGCTCTGATCGATCCACCACCACTATATCAGGCTTATTGGCAACAACAGTCCTGTCAGTGACGATGGATCGATCCCAGTACAATGTGATATTTTCATTTTCGAAATCTGGGTCGGGCACATATCTGTAGTGCGGCACCTCAGATTCCACAAGGCTGTATTTCAGAGCAAGTTGCTGATGGATTATCCTGGCTACAAGATTATGTCTATGCAAGTACTCTCCATTAGCTAGACGAGAGCACCCGGAGATAATATGTCTGGTTGATTTCCCTGGCCGGTGGCATGCCCGATAGATGTCAAATGATGAACAATTATCGGACTAATCTCCGACAATAAAAGTCCGATAATTGTTCATCATCATAAATTCGTCTATTATTGCAAAGACAAAACCTTCGGTTTCTCCAAAGAGGTCACCGAAACGCAGCCAGGCTATGGACGCTAGTACATCTACATCGGGTCCATTTTGGGCCCGAAAAAACATCCGTGAAGCTCCTTACTCTGCCATACCTCCATGCGATCATTAATGTCAAGCACTACTGGGTTGCGCCAGTTCTCTTTAGCCAAGGAGAGCGGGGTGAGGCCCTTGTCCACCGCGGCCACATCCCGATGCATCCCCACGCCGGTTTCTAGGATATATTCACTGAGACTGCACACCTCGCGATTGTGGTGGGTATTAGCGTTTAAAAAGCCTCGACCTCCACACTTTTGCATTCGATTTGCAGTCAGTAGCGTACGGACCCTCTTATCCAGGGCATCGGGTTCGGTCTGAGGCCATTTGAATATGCCGAAAGAGTACATCAAACCGGCATGACCCAACCGTTGAAGGCGCGCACCTTGTTTCAGCCTGATAAAAGACTATTATTAAGTACTATTTTCCGGAGACCAAAGAAGCGCTCCTTCAACGATTGCTTCATGTCCGTAACATTGATGCCCAACGCTTCCGACATACCCAAATACTTATAGGTTTCGGATGCGGAGAGAGCTCAAAGGTTTGTGGAATCCGAGAGTTGGGTTCCCAGGGATCCACAATCTCTCCTCGCTTTACATGCATGACTGCACATTTGTCCACACCAAATTCCATCCTGATGGCGCTACTGAAAGTTTCAGTTACTTTCAATAGCTCCATCAGTTGCAAATTGTTGGGGGCAAAGAGTTTTAGGTCATCTATGTAGAGGAGGTGAGATATAACCTGACCACCTCTCCTCAACCGATAGCCTAGACCTGAATCCTCTAGCAGTGTGCAAAAGTCAAAGTCAAAGTCAAAGCATTTATTTCAAATAGGCACATAAAAGGCACTTTTGAACGTCAAAAATTATCTTAAAATAGAATTGATTCTAGTCGCCCATTCCAAAAGGTAGTTTTCGTATGGAGAAGAATGGGCAAGAAACTCTACCGTTACTCTTTTAAAATGTTTTAGGTACAATATTTTGCATGGGTACAAATTTATTATAATCGTATATATTGTATAATTTCGGAAACATTGTCCATTTTGGACCAACTGCGAATTGGACCAACTGCGAATTGGACCAATCGCGAATTGGACCAATCGCGAATTGGACCAATCGCGAATTGGACCAATCGCGAATTGGACCAACTGCGAATTGGACATATTTTTGAACATTGGACCAATCGCGAATTGGACCAATCGCGCCTAAAGGATTTGTGACAGTAATAACGTTTGATTTATGGCGTCACATGTAAGGGTTTACGAGAAATAAAAAAAAACTTATTGTCCAGCCAGCCTGAGTTCAAGCTGGCTGGACACATGTATCTCCGCTGCCTGATGATCTACGGCCTTCAAAATATGTTAAAATTTTTGTGACGGGGACGATAATGATTTACTGAATTTGTGACAGAGAAACTTTGAGTAGTTGTTGTTTGTTGTTGTTGGTAGCCTGCGGCTGCCTGTAGCCTTCGTATGCAAGTCCGACTCGCACTTGGCCGGTTTTTACACTATTTATACCCGTTGGTTCCATACCAACACGATGCTCTAAGTATATCTTTCTCTTGCCCACAGTACCACGTATCCACCTGCCCCAAACGACACATGCTGGACACTCAGTTATACGTCATGGATGACGACCGCCGCCCCGTCGTGCCGGTGGTACATTCGAATACACACGACGTTGGGGCAGAAGACTGGGACAATGTGAGTATTATTTTTTACCCGACTACGGCGATGCAAAAAGGAGGGTTATGATTTTGACCGGTATGTATGTATGTTCATCTGTTCCCTCATCACTTATAAACTCCTTGTCATAATTAGACAAATGAGGTATCGTTGGAAGCGTCTTGATCGCCCGCTGGTTATAGGCTATGTGACGTCACATTAAATTGAATATGGCGCCCTCTAGCGGACATAGTCATGATCTAAAATTTTTTTTTATTCATGCTGTGTTGGGTATCAAATGAAAGGGCTTAATTAGCACATTTGAAAAATATAAATATTAATGAAATAAGCCCCAAAATAATTAAATAAAAAATAAGTTTAAAAACTAAAACCCGACTACTGAAAAACTACTGAAAAGGATGATACAAGAAAGTACCTTCCCGTGGTCGCATGCCGCTGGACTAACATACATCTATGGTAGCATGCGACCACGGGAAAGTACTTGTTTCATCCTTTTCAGTAGTCGGGTTTTAGTTTTTGAACTTATTTTTTATTGTACCTACAAGCCCTCTGCCCAATGAGATTTCTCATGGCTTATGTTTAACTTATCACCAGATAAAGTAAAATATAACATCAAAAAAACACTTTTTACTGCCAAAAATAGTAAATGATCACCAAAATTAAAACTCCATTTTATTGTAAAATACCTATACTCCATACATAGGTTTAGGTAGTTAAATAAAGGTAAATAAAAAACCATGTGACTTAGTTAACCAACTAAACGTAATACCAGTCTATTCAGTTGTCATGCTACGTCACAGTTATACTCTTCAATTTAGCAACGTTATAATTCATTATATCAAATGATTTAGGGTCAATCCCCACAGAAAGAACAGCGCCCTTAAGTTTCATATAATTTTAAACTTTATCTTCGTTACAATAATACATATTATCGCTTGAGAAACTTGAGTCGTCGGAGCGCTCGCGGCGCCGCGGGCGGCCGCGCGACCTTTCAAGTTTCTCAAGCGATACTATGTATTATAGTAATGAAGATAAAGTTTAAAATTATATGATACTGAACGGCGCTGCTCTTTCAGTGGGAATTGACCCTCATAGGTCTATCTACATATATCTAATCTATAATAATTTTTATTTTCAGGAGCCTCTTCACACTACTTACAAGCCAGATTTCTCGAAAAAGGGGGCTCACGTGATCCAGAAAATCAAGGGGGCTACCCCTTCAGAGCGTCGCAAGGCTCGGATGGAAGGCATCAAGAATTACAGACCCACGGAGTAGATGTACTTTTGAAATATAGAACTTGGAGGACGCGCTAAGGAAGCCCGCGAAATGCAAATTTATTTACGTTTTTTTTGCAATATGCAGGTCAAGGTCCGGTTAAATGATAAATGATTTATTTTCTGTAAGTAGGTTTGTACAAACACTTTTACACGTCAATCATATTTTTTTAAACTAGATGAGGTCGGCGTTTCCTATCTGACTACTCTGAGAAGAAAGGCCGAAACAAACTCAGAGAGTCTCTTTTAAAGTCCAGACAAAATCTCGGTCAGATCATGTGAAGACCACGTAGATTGGTGTCTGAAATGGTCTTTTGAGGAAAGAACCACACAGAGGTTGTATGTTGATTAACACTTTGAGCGGAGCATCTGGGTATTCAAATGTTTGTTGCGCGGCGCACTATTTTCTCATACAAAATACGTAATAGAATGTATGTGTGTGAGTAGCCTTATAAAGTGAAAAAAAAACTAACGTGGAGTGACGAGTGGCGCTAGCTGTCCGAAAATTTAAAGTGATACGGCGCGATGACGTAGCTTGAAGAAATTTGTATAGGCCGCAGCCGTTTATACACGTTGTTTAAAGAATGACAGTTTTTGCTGACGTGATTAAACGTTGTGTCAAATAGCGTTTATCAAATTTTACGTGTTATAACGTTTGTCCGCTCAAAGTGTTAAAATATGGCTTTACAGAATTATAATCATTAGAATGAGCAATACAACTTTTTAAGGTAGAATTGGCCTCGAATGTCATGATTTCATGAAGTTGTCATTCAATAGGGTAATATGAACTTAGGGAGATGTATTGGTGATTTTTTTTTAATTGTAATTATACCGGATGATTTTTTTTTACCGGTTCCAAATTTTTGAAGGTGGTTCTACCCATGAATATGAACAACTTTCACTATGGGACCAACTCTGAAATCACGAAAAAAAAATCAGATGTTTAATAAATAAAAATAAATAAAATACATTTATTTCGAGCAACCAAAACTCATAACATGTAGAATGCACACACACAATAAATCACAATAACATAAGAAAAATGATAATAAAAATACACAATACAAACAAAAATGAAAACAAAATAAAAGACTTATATCTAACCGGCCCTGCTGCCGACAACGTGCCTATCACAGCAGTGCCGTATGTATGGGCAGTCCATCCGGTCCGCGATCATCGCCAGGACGGCATTGGCGCTGCCCCACACCCTACGCACCAGGGACGTATTTAATACAAAAGTTCAATACCTACTTGACTAAAATGTATGAAACAGCAGATTTTTTTTTTCGTGTTTTCAGAGTTGGTCCCATAATGAAAGTTGTTCATATTCATGAATAGAACACCCTGTAAAAATTTAGAACCGGTAAAAAAAATCAACCTGTATAAATAAACATTTGTTACGGCTGTGAATCATAATTTAGATCAACATACACCCTGATACTGACCTGCAGATTGCAAAAAACGTAAGGAATTTTTTATTTCGCGGACTGTCTTGACGCTTTTGCCTTAACGACACTTGTACCTACCACAAATTGCTAAAGCTTTTGTTTCCTAGTAAAGGTCGTAGCACACGTATCAGATCGGAAAGGGATCGGCACCGTATCGCCTTTCGCGTCGCCGTCAAACAGGCGTCAACCTAACGTAAGCACGTAACCAAAGCGGATCAGAAGCTCCGATACGTCGACTTGGCTACGGCTAGGCGATGCCGACGCTGCGCTTACGGCTCGCCGACCGCTAGTTGATGGTGTAGCAGGCAGGCCGGAGGGGTGAGAGGGGCAAGGCTGCACGAAGAGACGTAAGCTCGGGTACGGAGAGACGTAAGCGCGGGGACGACGAGCCGTAACGCACCGCACCGCGGTTTGTGAGCTTGTCCCGAGGCGAGGCGATTACGTTACGATTCCGATTAGTGTTGCAGTAGGGAGTTTCATACAAAGAATACTGAACGGCTCGAGTTGATACGGTGCCGATCCCTTTCCGGTTTGATATGTGTGCTACGACCTTAAAGCGGTTCCATCAAGAAAATCTGTAATTTTCACCAATATTTGACATTGAATCTAAGCGACGCGATCCAACTTTGCGCGTGGCGTTTGTTCAACCAATTATATGCAGAATTCGTACATTGTGTGTGCAAGCAGAAATTTAAACAAGCTTTGTAAACAGAGTTACTTGGTCTACACCAATTTATCATCCAAAAAGTAAAAAACTTATAATTTAACATTTTTGGCGAAAGGAGTTCGAACCTTTGTGGCATATCCGACCCGCCGCCATTTTGTATTTTCTCAAAGCTATGTTTAATGGTTGTCATAGTTCTCATATGACGATGTTTACCTCCAAATATATCGGAAACGGTTCACTTTAGCGTACCATAATTACTTGACATTTTTTGTTTGTATAATGTCTCGTCTCCCCTACCCGTATATATTACTTCCATTGTTCGCGAATACTTTGAAAAAAAAAAAATCAAAATGGCGGCGAGTGGATATGTCAAGCTTCCATAGAAAAATGTTCGAACCTCTTTAGAATGTTACCGTTACATGTTTTTCTTCAGAATATATTTTTTTGTCTATTATGTAAATTGATATCTTTAATTTTTTTTTTCAATGATTATATTATTACAATATAATTTCCGAATGTAAATAGCTTTTTCAGCTTTTTTTTTGTAGTATAAATCCTCAGAGATATAAATATGAATGTGTGTTTATGTATCTCATTTACTAGTTAAAAATTTAACTACTCTGTAAAAAGTTATGCGTGGTCAAATATAAATAAAAAAAAATGAGTCGACTTGAGAAATTCCTCCTTTATTTGTCGGCTAAAAGGGTTATCAATCAACAGTTGCACAAACTACTATAATTATATACTTAAAGCTAAAAATATTCATATATCCACTCTTATCAACTTTAGTATTAGATTTCCGATGAGCGCATCAAAAACGGTCGGAAAATAGACCACAAATAATGTAGTCAAACTTTATGGCGGATTGAACATGAGGTGAGTCGCTGCGCATGAGTTGTGTCGCAGTTTCGTGATTATGCGCCATGTCCACGAGCGAGAGAGTCGCAGCGATGCTCTCGCCGTGCCATCAAAGACAATAGAAACTCTATGAATCAATCTCCACACGGCGATATCATCGCGACGATAATTTGATGGCGCCGCATGACTCGCCGCGATTTTCTCGCCCGTGGAGATGTCGCCTTAGTGTTAGGACCACAGATATAGATAGACCTAGATAACGCAAGTATCACGAACTGTATGAAAACCAAGCGAGCCATTTTTTGACTACCTACTGTGACGTCACAAGCTCGCGCTCTCGCTCACGCTCACCCAGCCAGCAGTAAACAGGACTGAGCGTGAAAGTGGCACTAGCAAAATCGCACTAGCTTACGATTTTTGAACGTAAGTTAGTGCGATTTTTGGCACGCGAAGTAGTTGCTCTTGCGTTATCTAGGTGTATCTATATCTGTGGTCAGGACATATTGATCGACGGCCTTTCGCACTTTACCGATTGAAAAGAAGCAACACTACGCCGGAGCGCGTTTGTCGCGTCGATGTGAAAGGATGCGTACGTCGTTCCATACTTTGCTCTATTTTTGTATGGACAAGCCGTCGTAAGCCGTCGTTCAGTGTGTCCTGACCCTTAAGCCTTGTACGGACTGAGCGTTCCAATGTACGCGTAGTCAGTTACGCGTACACAGGAACGATAGCCCGTACAGACGCCAGCACATCAACCTACTATAATCTGTCAAATTTCTTTAATAGATTTTCAACTTTATCGCTAAAGAATAAGGTTCAAAGTTGATTGGGAAAATTTGACAGTTTCGGGTAGCTTGATGTGCTGGCGTCTGTACCTGCAGACCTTTAGGGAGTAGACCCACAGATCCGGCATAATGTTTGAATCGAGCTGTACTTGATTACTTTGTATAATTTTTTTACAGAAAAGTAATTCAGTAATTCAGGCCTAAACCTCAAAGCTAAGATATTTTTAAATATAAGTTGGTAATTATCAAATTAAGTACATTAGCTTATGTGACACGCGTTCAAACGCATACAAATATGTATAAATCATATTTAAATATAAAATAATAATGTGTCTGTGCTTGTTATTATTTCTTGGTTTAACAAATCCTTTACGCCTTTTGATATTTCTCGGGATCCCGGATCTTTGGAAGGCGTACGAGGGGCCGAAGTCAACTCGCAGAGGCCCGTTAGACGTTTTTAATTAAATGAGGCACCAACCGACGATTATCCCCACAGATATAGATATACCTAGATAACGCAAGTATCACGAACTGTCCTGGAGGGTTGTGGAAGTAAAGGCTGAGCCGGTTTCCCATGGCCCTCCCATCACGGCGATGTGGGGACACCGCTGAGTTTTAGTGGGTATACTGTCGGTGTGTAATTCCGACAGGAGTCCCACATACCCCGTCTCGTCCCCCACGAGCGGGGATGCGTAACGCATTTCTCAGCGAAAAAAAAAGTATCACGAACTGTATGAAAACTAAGCGTGCCACTTTTTGACTACCTACTATGACGTCACAAGCTCGCGCTCTCTCGCTCACGCTCACCCAGCCAGCAGTACGCAGGACTGAGCGCGAAAGTGGCGGCTTATGATTTTCGATCGTAAACTGATGCGATTTTTGGCACGCGAAGTAGGTGCTCTTGCGTTATCTAGGCGTATCTATATCTGTGATTATCCCTGTTCGTACTATGCAAGTGCACCCAAGAACAACCCCCGGGTGGTGTAGGACTATTGCAGAATATGGAAACAAAGATATCGGATTAGAGGTTTGGGTGGCTAAAGTGAACTGGTTATTTAGGACTATGGAAAGTCTATAGACCCTGCCTGACCAATGTTTTAGCGCGGTTGCTAGCACATAGTGTCGTAGCCAGTGCCGGATTAGCCCCTAAGCAAATTAAGCAATTGCTTAGGGCATCACGTCTCGGGGGGTACTCTAAAATAGGCGCGGTCCCAGGGGGGGTCATAGGGATCATGACCCCCAAAATCAATCAAGCTGTCGAGAGCCTGAATGATTTCCTTACTTGTCTTCACAGGCGTGAATTGCTTAGGGCATCAAGTAGTCTTAATCCGGCACTGGTCGTAGCGACAAGGGGGCAACATGTCCTGAGGTGCTTATGAGGAGTGGAGAGGTACCTATTCCATTCGGGCCCCATGACCAGAGCGTTTCTACGTTTGTAAAAAAAAATGCATTTATCGCATCTAGTTCGTAACGGTCAATACATACTAGCGCAGAGTCGACAGTCTATCAAAAAGTACTCTGTGATCGAAGCGTTAATCTGAAACTTAACATAGCAAATTTACCCTTATCTCCACAACGTAATGCACATATTTCTTCTGAGATAAAAAGAAAACGCACGAATTCGACGGAATTCGTGCGTCTGAGCGCGAACATTACGTTGTGTGGAGATTTTATTACTTAGCCACAGGCCCCTCAAAATTAAGCAATATTATAGGAAGGGTGTTTTATTTTATACGCATTTAATTTTACTTCTGTTTCGATTTTAATTATTTAGCTCAATATTAAGATTAAAAAACTAGTGTCTCTTACACTGTCGAGTTTCGGTCATAGACTTTTGACAGTTGCTGATTATACCATAAACATAGTTCTGTCCTAGGGTGTTGTTACTGAAAAAAATGAGCCAAAATATTTAATAAATTCAGTTAAATGAAAAACCAAAATTATAAATAAATATTTTTATTATTTATCTCCTATATAATCTTTGTCCATCTTTTCAAACTTTTCCTTCATGTCATCCGGTACTTCAACAGCCGAAAGATCCTCTGCGCCAACCTCGTCCTCTTTTTGTATTAAAATATCTACTACGTTCTCACAAGACAGTTTTACTTTCGGATCTTTCTCCCATTTATGATATTCTCTCAAAATATAATATACTCCATTGTCCCTTAAAATCTCTCTCCCCTTACGTCTCATACAAAATTTGTTTAACGTTTCCAAAATCATTTTACGGATATCTATATCACTGTCTCTCTGTTTCTCTTTCGGCAGATATTGTAGCGAAATTGGTAGCATGTCCATTTCTTCATCATCATATTCTTCACCACCCATTATAGGGTTCAATAAGTACGTTAAAAGTTCCATGTCATTGCTTAGTAAAAAGTCATGAAATTCTGGATCAAAAGATAGGTTCCTTATGGTCCCTATTGCGCCGCCTCTCCGTATATTTGAAAGCTCGTAGCTACAAAATGGCAGCAGTTTTATTAAAGGAATGTGAGGGTTTTCTTCTGTCAACCATTTGCGTATACGATGACAGCATGAAAGATTTGAAATCATTGGTCCAATGAAATTTAAATTTGATCCTTTTTTGTTGTAGTCTATGTTTACGTAGGCATTTAAAATGTCGTTCAAATGTGGCATAAATGTATCTAGTATTGCATCTAGTTCTGTTTCTACCCGAGTAATGTTTGACAAGATCATAGCTGCAGCGTCAGCATCCTTTTTCTGTGGATTCAAAACATAACCTATAAACAATTTTACGATGTTTCTAGTTTCATCCGATTTAAATTTGAGCAGCTCTATAACTCCTTTTGCACTCGCTGTGATGTTTACTAGTATTAATAGCGCGTTTTTAGCGACGACTTCTACTCTATCGTCGGTTAAAGTAAGAATACTTTGTAAAAGTTTTTCACGCGACAGTATAGTGTTGATGCCCTCTTCAGTGCCTGATAGTCCCATTAAATGCTCCACCGCTATGTGTTTTAGGTCTATCCGTGATTCGGGCTTCAAGAATTGGAGTAATTCGTCCAGTGGATCTGCTGCCATGATTATATTTTGTCAAAAAAATTGGAAAATCTAACCTTTTCACAACAACACGTTTATGTCAATGTGACATTGCGCTTTGTCGTTTGTTATCATGATCAACGTTTCGTTACTGAAGATTTCTAGTGAAAAAGTTCTCTCAAATACTTATTTGTTAAAAACTTACTATCTCTTTACTAATGCATGACAATTTTGTATTGCAAGAATAGTTTAATAGGTAACTATCATTAATCATTAATGTCAAATAAAACAGGAAAAATAAGCAACTTTGTTATCGCCATCTAGTGTCGAGTAGCTAAAACTATTTTACTAAAATGACGGAAAGAACCACTAGATGGCAGTAGAAGTTAAAAACCGCCAAGGATGGTTATAACGTCCTTGAAAACCGCGGTGACCAAACATTAATAAAAAATTACATTCTTATGCCGAGAAACACGCAATTTCCTGATTGGCATACGTACTTTAATTTATTTATTGCATGTTAGTGATATTGAACCATGTATCATACCTACCATATTCTATTCATGTGTAATACCTACAGAATACAATAGAGATGGTATGATTTGTCATAATGATGAATAAAATATGTCGATCAATAGTAATCCGATGTTATCTACCTGTGTAGATAACTCAGGTATTTCTAGCAGGATACTAAATATATTGAAAAAAATGTGGTTTTGGCGCGCGGACGCAGAGGGTCCCAAAACTTATTCATAGACACTACTTGAGTGGCGGTGGGCACTATGCGTCACTTAATTTTATGAATTGAAATGCTTGTCATATGGAACGCATTGAAAAAGGTCTTACTTCGCATAGTATTGCTACTTTATTTAGGGCCGATTTTTCTCCAACGCCAGATAATGCTATCGGAGGCATAATTTTGAATTTTTGACAGTTCTTCCATATAAAATCTGTCAGACGTAAATTTTATTCCACGAATAAAAATTATCTGTCGATTGAGAAATAGCCCTTAGACAAGTATTGTTTGTGAATACGGGTGCTTGTTTCCTAGATAGGTATCATTTTTGTAGCAATGCCTAAGTAGGTATCCTATTTTGGTTATTTTAGGCACTCGATTTGAATAGCTAAGACCGCTTCGTTGGTCTAGTGCAGGGATGCACAGACTTATTGAGACCATGGACAACATGGGCAAATGATGAACTAATAGCGGGCCACCAGCACAAATTAAAAACATATAAAAAAAATAGTCAAAGATTTAATTTAAGAAATTATATAGGTACTTACTAGTTTGAAGCGTGGCACTTGACACGTGCTTTCCGAGGCACGGAAGGATCTTCTTAGTGAGCCACGAATGACCAACGGGTCCCGGCTGTCATTCGTGGCTCATTGACAGTCGTTACGGGTCGTCAGAAGCCTGAAAATCTGACAACCAGTCTTACCAAGGGGTATCGTATTACCCAGTAACTGGGTTGTGGAGGTTTGATAGGCAGTCGCTCCATGTAAAATACTAGTATTCAGCTGCATTCGGTTAGACTGGAAGCCGACCCCAACATAGTTGGGAAAAGACTAGGCAGATGACCAAGTAAGTAGGTATCCTATTTTGGTTATTTTACTCGATTTGAATAGCTAAGACTGCTTCGTTGGTGTAGTGGTCGCAAGTGCTACTGCTGATCATGAGGTCTTGGGTTCGCATCCCAGGTCGGACAAAGTGTTATTAGGTTTCCCATTAGGAATTTCATCAGGATTTGTGCCCGGTTGATGGCAACAGCATATTCAGCCTATAATATTCCCACTGCTGGGACACAGGCCTCCTCTCCGTGAGAGGGAGTGGGCCGTAATCCACCACGCGGGTACACCTCTGCTTATGCCTTCAGGGATTGTGTATGTTAAAAGCTAAAATTCGGGGGTCGATACTCGATTCGCTCGCCCCATAACTAATTTAAGGGAATTACAGGACCCAAACGCAAAAAAACACAAGTTTTCGAAGCACTAAAAGTATATGATCGACTACAGTAAACAATATCAGAAAAATATATGATATTCTTCAGGATATATGCTAGGTAGATAGTGTGTTGAAAACATAATACAACCAATTTGATGCGATAGAAAAAAAAATCATGAAGATATCTCAAAACTTTCTTTATACAATAAAAACCATACTAATATACATACAATCATTCTGATTTTTTGTCAGATTATTCTACAAGCAACATACTAAAGCACTAGTATTTTAATTTTTTAGTCCAAACAATAGATTGATACCTAATTGCTTCATATTTTGCAATAAATTACCAGCGTTGTGTCATCGCGGTTTTCTTTCTTTTCTATGCAATCAGACATTGATCGCGCTTTAGGGCATGTAGATAAATAAAAAAATAATAACAGCTTGCGTGTTCTGCGTTTTCTCATTCCACGATAAACCCAGCCCTTACTTGTAAACCATTATCTTGATCAATATACCTTTACTACGCGGTTCTTGTGATTTTATCAGGGTTAAACTGTACCTACCTACTGGGTAAATATCACGCTTAGCGATTGTAGGCTTCAGCAGCCCCGTAGAGTAATAAATTAGATACTTATATTTAGTAAGTGCCTGTCTGAATGTCGATGGCTATAAGAGTATGGGAAAACCAAAGAAACGATGGATGAACTGATGGTAGAGAATGAAAGGTAACTGAAAAGTTGTGTGGAAATCGGCACCCTAATTCCGTAACACACTATCAATCGGAATCAGAATAATTTCGAAGCCAATTGCTAATCTATTGATTCATAAGTTCAAAAAATTTGTCTGCTCAATACGTAAATAACGCAATGAATGTTGTTGAACTGTCAAAATGAAACCGATTCCGATTGATAGTGTTACGCAATTGCCCCGCGGTTGTCATGGTATGGGCATGTGTTACGGAGAAATGAGGAAAATGTCGTGAGGAGAGTTTTGAGTATCCACTCATTGGACCTCCTCCCCGCGTGACATCCACTCTTTATAGATATGCGCCCGAAAATGACGGCGATCGCAAACCACTAAACACGCGCCCGAAAATGACAGCGAAAAAACGGGTATGAAGGTCGATGGCTATAAGAGTAGTGGAAGACCAAAGAAACGATGGATTCATAGACGACTCCGCCTTGGAGGGTAAATGTGGTGCTGTTCCACAAACGATGAGACATTTAGTCACTTAATATCGTGTCTTGCGTGTCCTGTCAGCTGCACGTTACAGGGACTGATGAACGCTGGTGATGGCGCCAAACAAGCAGCCGAATTCTGGGCCGAGTACATTTAGATTGCTATCGACACGCTAAGAAGAAGAAGTTTATCATCATTTCAGCCCGGAATCACCACCGCTGGATATAGGCCTCCCTTTTCTTCTACCATACTTCCCTGTTCCATGGGTTCCAGGTGTCCCGCGATTGACGATATCATCAAGCTAAGGCGCTTTTGGACGGCCATGGTTTCTTTGGCCTAACCATGGCTACCATCGGCTATCCCCTCGTCTAACCTCCTCGTCCTCGTCTTTTGGGATGCATGAAGAAGCCTCCTCGTATAGCGCAGTTTGTTCTGCCAGTTATTCAACCGAGCGCTCGGCGCAGCCTGGACAGTCACACCCGACACCTTATTTGACTGACCAATTCTTCCCTTGCGGTGGTAGGGCTGACGCCCGCCTGGTTTGCGACCACCCTACCACCGGAGTCGGGCGTCAAGCAGCCTGCTGTGTTTCGTCGGTGCGTGGGAATTCCAGTGCCTCAGGCATCTTCTGGGCACGCTCGTTCCGTCATAGACCTCATCCATCGCCTTCCATCAGGCGTGATACAGGTCAAGAATGGGCCCATTCAGTAATAAGAAATAAAAAAAAACAGATGTCCTTTCCAACTCCACTTGAGGCACATCGCCCTGTCCCCGTCGTCGTAGTCTATCGACTGACGACGGATTTCGACCTTTTATTATTATTATTTTATTTATTATAAGCCTGTATTGTCCCACTGCAGGGCATAGGCCTCCCTTCCCTCTTTCCACGTTTCCCGGTCTACCGCGATTGTGGGCCAATCCTTTAAGGAGTCCAGCTCATCCCGCCATCTCTTTCTGGGCCTGCCACGCAGTCGTTTCCTGCCATTGGGGATCCACTGAGTGGTGGCTTTTGCGTATTACTGCTCCGACATGCGACAGATATGGCCAGCCCAGTTCCACTTTAATCCAGCAGCCGTGCGGCCAGCGTCCGCTATTTGTGTTTTGGAACGAAGTATGGAGTTCTTAATGCGGTCAGTGAGTTTGACACCTAGTATACTTCGTTCCATAGCCATAGACTTTTGACGCTTGAGACCATGTTTGCGCTCCGTAGGTGAGGGTGGGAAGAATGCACATGTCCATGAGCTTTCGCTTGAATGAAAGCAGGAGAGGTCCTTTCATAAGATGTTTCATCGACCAATAGTTCTTCCAGGCATTTTATGTGCGGCGAGCGATTTCGACCTTGGTGTACCAAAATCGGAATAGAGTTACTTAACTAAAACTCAATTGAATGACTGAAAATTACATACCCTGATAGCTTAAATGATCCATCATATCCGCCATAACTTTATCTAAGATCTTAATAAAAATAGTCCAAGGTACCTCTCTGACCTTTGGCGGTAAAAATAACACGTCATTTCGCCGTATACGTAAGAGCTATGACGTCAGAATACGTCATAATATAAAGGTTTTGTATTGGTAAGCCGATGACCCAGGTATCAGCGATTTGCTGACGAGTTAATGATTGGTTTAAAAAACACTTCATCACCTGCCTAGCCTTTTTCCAACTATGTTGGGATCGGCTTCGAGTCTAACCGGATGCAGCTGAATACCAGTATTTTACATGGACCGACTGCCTATCTGACTTCCACAACCCAGTTACTGGGTAATATGACACCCATTGGTAAGGCTGGTTGTCAGACTTTCGGGCTTCTGACGACCCGTAACGACTGTCAAAGATCCACGAATGACAGCCGGGACCAACGGCTTAACGTGCTTTCTGAGGCACGAAGGGGTCTCGGTATGTAAAGATGGTCACCCATCCACAGTCCAACCGCGGCAAGCGTAGCTTAACCTGATCGATCGACTTATGTGGCTGTGAACGTTCTTAAAATTACGAGAATTGCCTTTAGGGTCAAACGAGATGCGTTTGAATATTAATATTTTACTTGGCACGCACGAGTGATCTCTACAACAGGGTACCAAAGATATCTTACTTCGAAATTCTAACGATGTCTTCGAAACTTCAAAAACAAATGAGTTCGCTCTCATTTTATGACGATCAAATTGGACTTAAACGCAAAAAATGCAAGTTTTATAATGCCTAAAAGTATATGATCGACTACTGTAAACAAAAACAGAAAAATATATGATATTCTACAGGATATTATGCGAGTTAGATAGTGTTTTGAAAACATAATACAACTAATTTTATATAGGTAATAGAAAAAAATCATGAAGATACCTCTAAAAACTTTGTTTTAACAATAAAAACCAAACTAATATACATACAATCATTCTGATTTTTTGTCAGATTATTCTACAAGCAACATACTAAAGCCTAGTGCTTTTAATTTTTTTATTTTTTAGTCCAAACAATAGATTTTTCGTAAATAGTTAATTGCTTCATATTTTGCAATAAATTACTAGCGTTGTGTCATCGCGCTTCTCTTTCTTTTCTATGCAGTCCGACAGTGACCGCGCTTTAGGTCATATAGTCTCCCCTTAATAGAATAGTATTTTCTTTTTTTAGACTTCACTTTAATTTTACCTCTAGTCTGACAAAAATACTACAAGCACCGTATTATTACTATGTCTGACTAATATGGGTCTACATATTACAATGACGCAACAAAACAGTTAATGACGTCAGTAAGTAGTGCGTGTGAACCCTATTTTATTTAAATAATGATTTCGCGCGCTATTTTTAGTTCCACGCCATTTTTGATTCATAGACAAAAGAGGGTGAGAGGTTAATTTATGGCGGAAAACGTATTATTAGGGGCAAAAAAATATTATTTTTAACTCTGACTTCAGAATGAGTGAGAAAGCTGTATTTAGTTTATTAACCCTTCGTATGCTTAACACTTTCGCGGACAGAACGCAATTGTACGTCATGATTCGAAATTTTGATACGGCAGAACGTATGAGGACGTTCAAAAACAGAATATTATTTACGGCAGGACGTTGATGTTCGTTGAATTTTAAAGCAAAAATTCGTTACATTGTACCTTGTGTCACAACATATCGAAAACTCAAAACTTTACCGTCACGTGAACTTTGTTTTTAACCGTTTCAAAAATGTGCTGTTGATAATGTGCGGCGACACTACACAAATACGCACAACGTGATTATACGTCCCCCGCGCCTCTGGCGTCCCTACATTCAGAGCAGCAGTGTCACGGTAGCGAGGTGCGCGCGTTCCTTTAGCGCGGGATTGGCGAATCGTAATATTTTCAGACAAATAAACATTGTAAGTATTTAGATTATGCTATTATGTTATTATCACTAGGTTGTAAACTAATTCAATTATAACTCTATTGCATGAAAATTGTATATCATGAGTTATTTTGTTTGTTTTAGATGGATAAGCGCAAGAGAAATCTGATGAGAATTTTTGAGGATTCCGATGACTCAACCGAGGCGGACCCATTCCAGGATCTGCTGAGGAGTTCGTTGCGCCACTTTTTCTTCCCAGCGAAAGCACTAGACAGTGGTGAAGGGCGGCGTTTTGGAAGACTGTCTTATGTAATTTTGACATTAGAAAAGTGCTGATTCTCAGCCTAATTTGAATAAATGACTTATGATTTTGATTTTTTTTTTATCGTAATGGCTACTTTGGACATGACTAAGATTTTGACCCTCGAGGATATCTCCTTCTCTACCAGATGTATCCATCTGGTGGTGTTCTCGTATTTGTTACTGCCAGAAATCGTCAAAAACCTTTGCTAAAGTACATTGAAACGATGACGTGATAAGACGTTTCTGTCATATTGTCTTTTAAACATCTAATGTCATACAACACAACGTATTTAAACGTCAAATATATTTGTATGGCAATTTGTTGTGTCATTCTAGAACACGATTTAAATTGAGACTGTCCGCGAAAGTGTTAATCGTGGATCCACGCGAGACACAATGGCTTTTTAATTATGTCTGTAATTATGGCATTCAGCCGGTTAAATGTCTGGTAGTTAAAATACATTGCCGATTTATACATAAGTAAGTACAAGGTTTTGTAGTAAATCAAAAGCCTAAAAAAAACAACCGACTTAAAAAAAAACACTACAAAGTGAAAAATAACTTTAATTGCGCAAGTCGGTGTCGTTGGTTCCTCATTTTCGTTTTTTGACACCGACTTACGAAATTAAAGTTATTTTTCACTTTGTAGTGTTTTTTTTGAAGTCGGTTGTTTTTTTGTAAAAAAAAAATTATTTTTCACTTTTTAGTTGTACCTACCTCACACAAATTCAATTAACACTACTGCATTGAAGACACGAGTCGAAGAATCATCAAAATTCCTATAGAAATGCCGGAGATGCGATACATTTATGCATATAGCTTCGTACATAAGAATAATCACCTAATGTATTATATACTAAAACCTTCCTGAAAGTATGGAGATCACACTAATGAAATAATTATCAAAATCGGTTCAGTAGTTTTTGAGATAATCGCGGACATACTAACATACATACATACATACAGGGTGTTACAGAAAGGGTATATCAATACAAACGGGTTGAAGAGTGTATCTGGTCTAGAATCTCTGTACAAAATTTCAGCTCAAAAACAGTATCTTTGAAAATGCTTAATATTTTTTTATTTCGATAGTTTATTAAATTGAAATCATAACAAACATGTCACCGCACTACGAGGGTCATTATCCATTATCTGTAGTGTGTCTGTGCGCCTAGTACACGCACATCACGCCGCCGCGCGCCAGTGCAGCGCCGTGATGTTAAAATAAAAAAAAATGAAGCATTTTCAAAGTTAATGCTTTTGAGCTGAAATTTTGTACAGAGATTCTAGACCAGATACACTCTTCAACCCGTTTGTATTGATATACCCTTTCTGTAACACCCTGTACATACATACATACGGGTCGAATACAGAACCTCCTTTTTTAAAGTCGGTTAAAAAACATTATCCTTCTTCTGGGGCAGTTGGGTAAAAAGTTCATTGAACTCATCATTATGAACAGCTTTTAATAATAATAAAGTCCTCCAGACCGTACTTCGGCCACGGCGGCCAATCTCAACGGAGACTAGCCTTCGGCGCGGGAGATATTATAGTGCGCAAGTGTGCGCGCAGACACAGGTGCACTCCCTCTTCCCTCACTCTCATAGTCCGATGGGACGGCAATCCGACACGACCGGAGAGAGATCAGGCGCAGGACCAACAACTTAACGTGCTTTCTGAGGCACAGAGACCTCTTGATATGTAAAGAAGGTCACCCATCCACGGACCAACCGCGGCAAGCGTAGCTTAACCTGATCGATCGACCCGTGCGGCTGTTATTACTTACCCACAAAACCATGAAAGTAGGTATTGGACAAAATGTTATCTATTGACAAACAGGTCGATTTCCACCTGGTGATAACAGCTTATTGAGTGGACACCTGACACCTGCAACATAAGGTCATTTTATTTTAAGGCGGAGGTTTTAGAAAACGGTCAAAAAGTTGGTTTTTTAAAGCAGTGTATCTCTTAAACCGTAAATAATTTTTACCAAAAAAAAAAATATATTTTCAAGTCTAATTTTAATACAGTGATGGAACTGAAATCATAATTAAATATACATGTATCAAAAAAATGTTCAAATACACCTCTTAATTGTCTTTAAAAGCAGTTTGTCTCTTCATTAACAATTTTAATTATAACTAATTGAAAATATACCATTAAATTCCTAATGCCAAACTGCATTCAGTGATGGATTATTTTTATTAAATAGCTTTGTAAATAGATAATTGCTTCATATCTATACTAATATTATAAAGAGGTAAAATTTGTTTGTAAGTTTGTATGTAGGGGGTAATCTCTGGAACTACCAGTCGGATTTTAAAAATTCTTCTTGCATTTGATAGCTCAATTCTTGAGGAAGGCTATTTAACATCACGCTATGACCCTTAGGAGCCGAGCAAAAAGAAAAAAAAGTCAAAAAGAACGTTAAGTGATAGCGCGGGCGGGTGATGCGATACGACGGGGTGGCTCGGGGGAAACAAGAAGTTTCACGCGAACGAAGTCGCGGGCTGAAGCTAGTTTGCAATAAATTACCACCAATGTGTCATCGCGCTTCTCTTTCTTTTCTATGCTGTCCGACAAAGACATGTTAATGTTCTTGATCGATTTTATTCAATCTGGAGCGGCCATTGTTATTCACATCTTTAGCAAATTTAGCGCGCGGCCGGACCTTAGAGATGTTGCGATGAGTTGACAAAATTTGTAATTATTTTGTAAACATGGAATACTTATGAATACTCGATCTAGGTAGGTTATGTCGGACTCGTAAGACAAGACCAATACTCTACTGTAGCGGTATCTACAACGCCACATGCGAACAACGCGTCATACTGACGTCACGCAAAATCCTGCATCTCGCAAGCAGAGTTTACCGCGCAACTAGCATAGATACAACAGCCCGACATGAATCATCGGGCAGTTACCTGCCAGACACAACACCCGTCTGGTCGGAGCATCCTCCTTTTTCTAAAGAGTATGAGTGAACTTTACACCCTGTTCCTCATATCCCTATACTACCTACTACTCGACACCATAATTATAATTATAGATTTTACGATAGAATAGTAGAGAAAAAAAAATTATTTGCGTATATAGAGGCTCCAGAGAGAGGACACTTAATATCGTGCCCTGCGTGTCCTGTCAGCTGCACGTTACAGGAACTGATGGACGCTAGTGATGGCGCCAAACAAGTGGCCGAATTCTGGGCCGAGTACATTTAGATTGCCATCGACACGCTAAGAAGAAGAAGAGAGAGGAACCTCCTAACAATGCGGGCCGTGTCCAGAAGTACCGCTTTCTGAATCAAGCCCTTGATCCAGCTGCCCAACGAGAGCCTCCTTAGGTATTGGTCGAGGCTCTTGGCTATTAACCCATTGGCTGTCACGACTATCGGCACAATGATTGCTGAGTCCACATCCCATATATCAACAACCTCGCGAGCCAAGTCAAGATAATTATACTTGATTTGTTTAACCGGTCAAGCGGCGCGGTTCGCCGATCGGCGACGAAACAATAGAAAATCAATTGTTACATTAGCGGAGCTTTACAGATTAATATTAATTACTTATTTTTAAGACTATTCATATCTCTGTGTGGTATGTTAATTGTGCTTGTAGCAAAAATGAAAACCAAAATGCTATTGAATCCATACTTAATATAATATTATAAATGCGAAATGTGTCTGTCTGTTACCTCTTCACGCATAAACCGCTGAACCGATTTAGATGAAATTTGGTATAGAGATAGTTTGAGTCCCGGGAAAGGACATAGGATAGTTTTTATCCCGATATTCCCACGGGAAACTTATGCACGGGAAGTATTATCATAGTCTTTTCAAAACATCGACTTGACAATTAATCGATAATAAACTAAAGCAAAGCTTATATCCGTGATTCATTCAAAACACACACTCGGTTCTCATTCGGAATCACACTCTAATCTTTAGTATGCATGAGGATTGAAACATTGTATCACTGATAAAGTTTTATCATACAGCTGCGAAACTAGAGCTCAAGATTATCGATACATTTTGTAATCTGAACACCTGCATAATTGCCTGATAGTCCGTAGACTTGAGAACTTATAGACAAGGGCGTTTAATTATAATAATACCTACTAGCTGATCCGGCGGACTTCGTGCCGCCTCAAAATCAATAAAGGGAGCGCCCTTTATTGATTTTGAGGCGGCACGAAGTCGGCGGCGAAAATATTATAGTATCTTAAGATACAATATCGCTCGCCATACAATTCAATAGAGAGCAGTGGTGGCCCAGTGGTAAAAGCCGCGACTTACGAGTTGTAGGTCGTAGGTTCGAACTCAGACAGGTGCTTTACTTTGTTTAAATTATTTCATCACCACTGCTCTCAAAAACGGTGAAGGAAAACATCGTGAGGAAACCGGCATGTCCTAGAACCAAAAATTCGAAGACATGTGACATTTACCAACCCGCACTGGGCCCGCGTGGTGGATTATGGCCCACTCCCTCTCACAGAGAGGAGGCCTGTGTCCCAGCAGTGGGAACATTATAGGCTGATTATGTATACAATTCAATGGCATATGAAATAAATATTATCTTCGTCGTGTGTAATGGTCCATTGAATTGTATGGCGAGCGATATTGTATCTTAAGATAAAATATTATAGTATCTTAGCCGTGTGTAGCGCCCATAATGGATGATTTCCATCAAACGGCTCATATCGCATCGGATCGGAAATAATACGAACGGATGCGGTGACAGCCGATCGCGTCCAGGATGTCAACGCGCACGATCGGCCCCGTACGTCGCTTGCGAACGTATCCGTTTCTGCGCCTAGTCATATAGTTTAATTCCTACAGTGTTGACGTGTTAAATGGTTGAAGTTGACGTAGTATTGTTGGCTATTGCGTTACAAGAAGAAGAAAATAATCATAAAACACAGAAGAGGATAAGAAAAATTTGGACGACAGCCAAAAGGATTCGATTGGAGACGAAGACAGGCGTACGGAGCCGATCGCGCGTCGCAGCATACTTTCGGCTACGATCGCGTTGCGGGGCCCGCCGCGGTCAAATTGCTGATATTTAATATCGTTTAAAGATTGTAAAATCCGTTCCGATCCGATGCGGTGCGAGCCGTTTGGTTGAAATCATCCTTTAGCTGAATTCAATTCACTTTTTATTAAGATATGAATATGAAATGTATGCTCGCAGAACAGATGGCCGATTGGGCCGAAAGGTTCTGGAGTGGCGACCGCGTACCGGAAGACGTAGCGTTGGGAGGCCTCCCACAAGGTGGACTGACGACCTTGTGAAGGCCGTAGGAACTCGTTGGATGCGAGAAGCACAAAACCGGTCGAAGTGGAGGTGCTTGGGCTCCCCCAAGCACCTCCACTTCGACCGGTTTTGTCCGACCGGACCGGTCCGGACCGGCTTTGAAAGACGTCCTCTGTTGGACATACCTAGGCCTTCGCCTATGTCTAGCAGAGGACGTCTTTCGGCTGAAATGATGATGAATGTATGTGTCGCAGGAGCTTTCGGTAGGTACTGTCCGTGACAATGGCGAATTCAGAAGTATGTGTGTGTGTGTGTTATATGCTGACGCTACTCATCTTCATGCACGCATTCACAGCGTGTTTATAGACTTGGTTACCGCAAGTAAAGAGCGCGTCACTTCGTGATATAAAAATGTTATAACATGGACGGTCGACTTACTATAAATAGTAAAATACATTCTGTCTTATTAAAAACAAAATCTAACTTTAGTTCCATAGGCAAAGTCCTTATTAATACTAAAATGACAACTTAACACCGAACTAAGTTGTCATTTTTGTATAAAGAACTGCATTTCTATAATAGTTAAGCTTTTAATTCAACAACTGACTCGATGATTTAAACCAGAAACCGTAATTAAAAACGTTTAAAATCTAGTCGAAATCTCATTTCAGTGACAATCAATTTCAATAACTTGTCAAAAATGTAGGGAAATTAGAGGTATTTTTGATAGATTGAGACTGAGACCAGACTGTGAACGTGCCGCGGGAGACGCTCCGGGCGTCAGGAGCCGCGTGACGACTCCCGGCCACCGTAGGCGCGGGCCTGCGGACGGAGAGTAATGGTTAGCTCACCGTCCGATCAGGACCAGGCCCGAGCCGGACGGCGCGTACGTGTTCCACGCGCGCCTCAAAGAGTTGTCAGCAAAAAGGAAGGGGCCTGCCAGGGCCGAAGCCTGCCGGGGGTGCGGGATTGTCCGAAAGGGTTACCGCTACCCCGGAACATAAAGGGCTAAGGAGGAACACGGATGGGTTTTAGTCAGTAAGAGTCTGACACTCCCTTCCGCTACACACAGAGCGGGAGAGGTGATTTGATGATTTCCCATCCAAAAAAATAAAGACTGTGAACGCGTTCTTAAAATTACGAGAATTGCCCCTCTGATCTAAAGTAAAACCTTGTTTTTTTTTTGTAATTATGGTGGATTTCTTTTTGTTTGGCCCAGTCTAAAGATTCCCATGTCTCTGGTGAATGACACGATTATCTTAAAATATTAATATTATCGATATAATGATAAATTTTTATTCGGCTTATTATTAAAACGTGTCTCGCCTCAGGGCGTAGTGTTATGAGTATATTTATGTAATTAGTTTAATTAATAGTTCATAGAAAATAATTTAAAATGTGGTCTAAAAAAGTGTTTTTAATATTAGGTGAGTTTTTTAAATTAAAATTTAGTAAGAAAGGCTCCCGGAGAGACGGGCATAGATCGCCAGGCACTGGACGCCTGAGGCAGGACATCGCCGTCGAGGTAGACGGTAGACCATGGCGAAGGTAGAGCGACGATGTGATAACATTTCCAGGGCCAACATGACCAGACAAAAAAGAGAAGGCCTTTGCCCAGCCGTGGGATACAATGGAGGACAAAAAAAGTAGTCTCCACTCAGCAAGGACACGTCTGCTCAAACGGTTATTACCGTCAGAGTAGACGAGTGCTTGTGGTGTGGTGGAAAAAGTCGCGAACTCGAACTCACTGGTGGTCACGGCCAAAAAGCACGCTGTCTCACCTGGCTTGTCTTAGATAGATCATTTATTTGTCCAAAACAGAAGTATACACACACATGGCATGCAAGATGTTTCATAAAATTATAGCACAGTCATGTTTTGCGTTAACGGCGTACAAATATAAACAGGTAGGTCATTTTTATTAGTAGATTTGTCCATTATTCAAATGAGAAAAAAAAATAAACAATAAAATTATAATAAATATACTACAGAATAGTGTGTATAATAATAATGTATAATAGCCAGTCAAAAAGTCAAAGTAATTAGGAATAAAAAATCTATACATATTATTTCACACAAGTCAGATCAATTTATTTGAATATTATACATACAGGGCGTTACGGAAAGGGTATATCAATACAAACGGGTTGAAGAGTGTATCAGGTCTAGAATCTCTGTACAAAATTTCAGCTCAAAAGCAGTAACTTTGAAAATGCTTAATATTTTTTTATTTCGATAGTTTATTAAATTGAAATCATAACAAACGTGTCACGCACTACGAGGGTCATTATCCATCATCTGTAGTGTGTCTGTGCGCCTAGTACGGTCAGCATCAAAAGTTGATTAACACTTCAGTTTTTTTAATCTTAGTTATTGAGCAAAATATTTGTTCAAAATTGCAGCAGAAGAATTTTTTTTTAGAATAAATACTCTTGTCTATTATGTGAAAAGCTAAAAATCATTTTATTGAAAAAAGTTGTTGTCAATTTAATAACATGTTAAAGATAGTGTTAATCGACTTTTGATGCTGACTGTACACGCACATCACTCCGCCGCGCGCCAGTGCAGTGCCGTGATGTCGAAATATAAAAATATTAAGCATTTTCAAAGTTAATGCTTTTGAGCTGAAATTTTGTACAGAGATTCTAGACCAGATACACTCTTCAACCCATTTGTATTGATATACCCTTTCCGTAACACCCTGTATTTACATAACCTCGTAGGCCGTCGGATAAAGACATTAAATTCGCAAATTGTCTTGTCCCTTTGTTTTATCATGAATTGCAATCAACAAACTATACTGTCTCCGCAGCCTGCATCCTGCACAGTCACTCGGTCCTGTCTATCTGGTCGTGTACCGAGGACACAGACTGCTCGTCACCAACAGGGTCTGTCTGTCAGTCAGGGATGTGCGTCTGTTCGAGTGGACAGCAGCTGGTGCTGGGCGGAACCGCGTGTGCGAGCCGTAAGTAGATATTCATTTGTTTAAATGTCTCACTGATGGTGGTGCGTGTGTTAGATCATTCGGTTCCCTATACAAAGTGGTTGAGCTGGATGGTGCTGATCCACGCGTCATGTTCGTGAACGGGCGCCGTCGGTTGAGACTGGTCATCTCCTAACTGCCAAGGCTTATTTTTAATCTTATTTCTTGTATTGTTTCTTCATTTGTGTGTTTTTTTTTTTTTTACATTGTTCTCACATATAGAAGCAACAAGAATCATGTACTCAGGATTTTGTAATATTATCTTGATTTAAAAGAGTGTCCATGGAGTTTCTTGCCCGTTCTTCTCCGTAGAGATCTACGTTTTGGAATGGGCAACTAGCTTCAACTTTCTGACTAACTGACCGACTACTTTATTTTGACAATTCATAAGTGCCTGTACATGGTTTAATTTTGAAATAAATGCTTTGCGTTTGAGTTTATCAATCATTAATTGATCACTCTCCTGCCGGCTACCCTTATTTCAATTTATTTGTGGTCGCCGCAACATGTATTGCTCTTCCATACTTCTCTATTAGTCGGCATCTTGGTAGTCACTCCCTCGCTAACTGCTCCGTTGGTCTCGTGGGCACAAGCGCGACCGCTGAGCGTGGGGTCCTGGGTTCGATTCCAGGGTCGGGCAAAGTGTTATTGAGTTTTTCCATTAGGTAATAGTCCGGAGTTTGGAAGTTGGCGTTGTGATACCCCCGTGCCTCGGAAAGCACGTTAAGCCGTTGGTCCTGCGCCTGATCTCTCTCAGGTCGTGTCGGATTTCCGTCCCATCGGACTATGAGAGTGAGGGAAGAAGGAGTGCACCTGTGTCTGCGCGCACACTTGTCACACATCTCCCGCGCCGAAGGCTAGTCTCCGTTGGGATTGGCTGCCGTGGCCGAAATACTGTCTGGAGGACTTTATTTATTTACACATCTTTCATACAGGATCAAATTTAATTAGCTACCGAAACTCTGCAGACGTGATGGGTATCGATATCGATATAAACAGTAGCGCTTGCGAACAACATCACCGGACGACGTCATTACGTCAGCGCCGGCTATCGCTGAAAACCAGCGCTGGGGCTCTGTCCTGCATAGGGTCGCAGCATAATGCTGAGCGATAGCCGTTTTGCGTGGATGTGACGCATGTTTCCCCCTTCCTTTTTATTTTATTTTTTGTAATTATGTTCTTTTTTGCGTCATTTTCACCGCAAATAAACGTATTTTCTTTCTTTCTTTCTTTTCTAACAACGAGATAGTGCGAGACTGCCTCGCTGTTCGCAAGGGCTACTGCTGACATACTTTGTACGTTTATCTAATAAACATTTTACTCCGACAGCTGCACCATACCTGACATCGCCTTGTATGGATGACCTTCAGTGCTCAAATCTGCTCACCAGCTTCCAATGTCGTCGGGAGGAAGGTGCCACAAATGCAGCAGGTTAGTCCTAGATCAACATCGTTTTACTTTGATTTTTGGCAGTTTCACGAACGGAGATGATCGCAAAATTCATGTGACAAATCAGGCGTGCATAAATTGCTGTGATGAGATGTTGATAGATCGTTCAAATTACGGAAGGTTATTATTATATCGCTGAATTGAAACCCTTGTTGACAGCCGAAACAAACGGCTTAACGTGCTTTCCGAGACATCAAGGGGTCTTGGTATGAAAAGATGGTCACCCATCCACGGACCAACCGCGCCAAGCGTAGCTTAACCTGATCGATCGACCCGTGCGGCTGATATTACTTAGCCACAAACTCCTGCTCTCTAAACACGATAAAATAAAAATATAAAATATTTTAACAACTATCATGCACAATGATCACGTACAATAAAAACAAATAAACATCAAAATCATCTTCTCCTTTCCAGAAGGCCAATGCGACTGTAAGCCAGGCTTCCACTACTTTGTCGGTCGCTGTTGGAAGTCGGTCGACTTTGGAGGAGCCTGTGACGTGAATGAGGAGTGCTTCGGAGCCCTCAGGGATCCCTACAACATGGCTTGCGAAGAGGGCATATGTGGCTGTTCGGACGGGTACTATGAAAGGCAGAGGGGGGAGTGTAGGAAGATTGGACATGGTGAGTACAGTATGATAAATATTGTGACGGTACTCTTCTTGAGCAGATAATGTTTGTTGTACTTTTATTACAAAGTGTGCCCCTAAAAGAGCCTATTTTAACTTCCGTCTAATGCAATAGTTAATGGAGTATAAGTAGATTTAAACTATACTTAACTTGTATATTCGCAGCTGTCGGTGAAGGCTGCATCTTGGATGAAGACTGTCAGTTCCCCAACGGAGTCTGTCACCCATTGAACTTTAAATGTATTGACAGTACCAGCCGTAAGTCCAAATATTTTGTACCTACCTTGATAATTCGCTAATACCTACCCTAATTGAGTAACTGTTCCTATTGACAGCGATGCGGACGACTTCTTTGATGCCCTAGGACTATTTTGTTTATTTTTTCATATAATTGTACATATTATTATAGTTTGTATGTTAGCTTATATTATGTAAATATTATTATCCATTGAGTAACTCAATTTCAATCACACCTAGGGATCCTAGGGATTTGAAGAATATTTCTAATCCAATTGCTTCATAGGTTTAGTAAATTCGTCTGCTGAACAACTCACAAACCTGGCTGAACTGTCAAAATTAAAGAAATTGCGACCAGCATAGCTATTCACAGCTGATCTGAAGGTGATATAAATGGACTGTATGTATAAATGGCTGGTGGAATGAAATAAAACTAAAGCTGTGTGTTAAAAGGATTTATGTGAATAAAAAATTAATATCACACTAATATTATAAAGGCGAAAGTTTGTGAGTGTGTGTGTGTGTTTATATGTTTGTTACTTCTTCATGATAATAATAATAATAATAATATCGTTTATTTGCATGAAATATGGTGCTTACAGATCTCATAATACAATAAATAGTACTTCATATTCCGCCTACTAAATTCAGCATGCAAATTTAGGTTGTTCCATAGTTTTAATTAATTAAATAATAAATTGCATTTAAATATGTCACAATGGGAAAATATCATGAAATTAAAATACAAATGTCAAACTATGAATATTACACATGCTCAAACCGCTGAACCGATTTAGATGGTATAGAGATAGTTTGAGTCCCGGGAAAGGACATAGGCTACTTTTTATCCCGATATTCCCACGGGATCGAAACTTATGCGGGTGAAACCGCGGGGCGCAGCTAGTTAAAACATAAAATTGGAAACACAAACCTTTGACAGATACGTACAAGAAGAAAAGCAAAAACAAAAGAAAGAATGTCATTCATTAAAATAAAATATATAAAACCCTTCTAAAAAGTTCAACTCAACCAAGGAGTTCGCAACATGATCGCTTCAGTGCCGAAAACCTCTGTGTCAGTTTAAATTAGAATTTCATATATACGAGTAGCTATGGTTTAAATCAAATAGAGGACCGCTTTTTTTTTCGACAACCATTTGCAGTCGGAGGCAAGGCAAATTGTGTCATTTTCGATCCGACAACCTGTCGAACGGTTGTGAATAGCTGTGCAATTGTCATTTTATGTGCTCAGACCAAATAAAAAAACCAAGACAGAGGGCCACGGATATAGATAGACCTAGATAACGCAAGTATCACGAACTGTATGAAAACTAAGCGTGCCACTTTTTGACTACCTACTATGCCGTCACAAGCTCGCGCTCTCGCTCACGCTCACCCAGCCAGCAGTACGCAGGACTGAGCGCGAAAGTGGCGGCTTACGATTTTCGAATGTAAGCTGGTGCGATTTTTGGCACGCGAAGTTGTTGCTCTTGCGTTATCTAGGTGTATCTATGTCTGTGCAGAGGGCTGTCAACAGTGAAGTGAAGCCGACTTTATCATCTGCTGGGAAAAGGCCTCCCACTCTCTTTCCACCCCTCTCTGTCCCAGAGCTGCCAAGGTCCTACTTTACTAAAGGATCATCCCGCCATCTCCGTCGGGGCCTGCCACGATGTCATTTCTGGGTTGTAAGTTTGGCCCATTGATCGTCTAACATGCGGCAGATGTGTCCAGCCCTATTCTATTCGACACCGTGGTGGATTTACCAATAGGCTGAGTAGATTAGATAGTAGATTTTAGGGGCGGCAAAGAATGTACATTATTGTGTTTAGTAGTAAATAAGGCATACCTTACCCCGTCTTATTAGTAGCACATAATTCGAGCTTTTATGAGTTCAGAAATATAGATAGGTAGTATAGGTACCCAACAACTATTTTTGGTGCAATCTTAACGTCGTTGGATTATAAATATTATTTAATAGAAACAGACACATTTATCGTAGAGGTTGGTAGGGGTGGCAAAATTTGAATAGCCTACTGGCAGAAAATGTGTAAATCCGCCACTGATCCGATATCATTACACGACTGACCGTCAAGAAATATTTGATGAAGGTTTTCATAATGAGTTCACTGACCAAAGATCGTCGAAGTTATCGTTATGTATGATAGCACCTGTGATTAATTAATTGAGTAGGTACCAATAGAGATAATAATATGCAGGTGAATAAGTTGTGATAACTTATGTCTAAGCGGCTCCCAATCGATAATTTATGAAGATAACATGAAATAGAAATAATTTATTTGCCATTATGATTGTTATGTTCGTCATTATCAAGTAATAATACGTTCGTCATTATCATCACGTTTAGTAAGTGGAGTGTTGATCACGGTATTTATTTATTTACTAGCTGTGCCTGCGACTTTGCGCGCATGTCGGAAAAGAAATTAGATTTCATGGGTTTTAATTTTTTTACGCGTAACTCTAATTCTTTTTCTAAAATAAAAGTAGCCTGAGTTACTCCTTATAACATCAACTAGACCAGTTCCGTCACAATCGGTTTAGCCGTTTCGGAGATTAGCCCGAACAAAGAAATAGACAGACAAAAAAAATTCGGAAACCGAATCAGGAATCCGGACGTATACGGCCGGCCTTAAAGCGTTCATTTGTTGTTTTTTTTTTTCAATAAACTGCTTTCTATTTCCAAGCCAGTCCGAAATTTAAATAAAACCTTTGATAAATGAGCTCCTTGGTAACGATGTCTCGGAGTAAAAAATATCGTTCCATTTTTACATTACACGACAGATATGAGTTTACTATGTAATTTATTTGGCCGAAAAACACGACGGATATGGATTTTCATACAACTTTTGCCAGCCGCTGCTCGCATTGTATTTGGACACTACAGCAATTTCGATTTATCTCGAAGAAGGTTGTCAAATAATGCTCAAATTTCCAAGCATGTTTGAGAATAAAAATATACAAGGTGAAATTAAATTCATGGGCACCCTTTTAAGGGGTCATTGCACTCATCATTATGAACAACTTTTACTATGGGACTAAATCTAAAATCGCGAAAAAAAATCCTGCTGTTCCTTGCATTTATGTTCACATAACTCGTCAAAATGTAGGGAAGAGCTGATTTTTTTTTCGCGATTTCAGGTTTGTTCCCATAGTAAAAGTTGTTCATAATGATGATTACAATACTTAACACTTTAAAAGGATTCAATTTCACCCTGTATTATTGCTTTCCAAAATACTAATAATTTTTTTTCCTTTCCAGCCAGCACTTTCGCCCACGCAGCAAGAACCAACGTCACCTCTAGAACCCTCTCTACATCTCTCTCAAGAACACACGGCAACACCTGCGGCGCTGACAACGCGTGTCCGGCACCCTTCCAGTGTTCTGCTTTCGGCTTCTGTGTCTGTCTCCGAGGGTATTACCCTAATGCTGCTGGCACCACGTGTTTTGCTGGTAAGAACAAGTTTTTATTACTGAACCAGCCTGGCGGCAACGTCGCATAGATATATTATAATTACCCATCTCTCCACTAGTCCAATGCTTACTCTAGGATGCATATCCGGTGGGCTCTTAAATCCTTACCTATCCCTCGGGCACGTCTTCCCTACCATTACCGCGCCCCCCGGTCTATTCCTTGATATGCAATGGTCGCTGTAGCACCATGAACATGAGGCTACAGGAGCTAGTGCGAATCCTGGGGTTCATTCGATTAATCGAGTCTAGTTTAACCACGCTGGGATCGGTGCAATTCATTCATTCAAAAAATTAAAAGCTAAGGACGTCTGTCCCAAGAAAAGAGACACCAAGAAAAAAAGTGGCACTCCGGGAGTGCCGACAGAAGTGAGAATTTTAATAATTACCTTCTTTTTTTATGGATGGGAAATCATCAAATGACCCCTCCCGCTCTGGGTGGGGTGGAGCGGAAGGGAGTGTCAGACTCTTACTGACTAAAACCCATCCGTGTTCCTTCCTTACCCCTTTATGTTCCGGGGCAACGGTAACCCTTTTGGACAATCCCACACCCCCGGCAGGCTTCGGCCCTGGCAGGCCCCTTCCTTTGAACAATTACCTACGTGTGTATTTTTTGAATCGTCATATGAACAAAACACAAACAGAATACTTTGCGATCACTCACTGACATATCGGATATACATAGTCTGTTCAAAAGAAAAGGTGAATTTTGAATTTTTTTGAAAAGTACTTATTTATTTATCAATATGCGTTTTGTCCCCTTCAAAGTAATCCCTCTCAGATATAATGCACTTATGTCAGCGCTTCTTCCAATTCTCGAAGCACTTCTGAAATGCGCTTTTCGGTATGGCCATCAGCTCGTTCTTCGATTCTGACTTTGTCTCATAAATTGTGGCAAAACGCTTTCCTTTCATTGGTCTTTCGACGTCATCACCATATACCCACGTTTTGTCACCAATTATGACCAGTTTGAGCAAACCTGGATCGTCGTTGACGTCATTCAACAATTCCCGAGCGATACTAATGCGACGTTGCTTTTGCTCAAAATTTAGCAATTTCGGAACAAACTTCGCTGCCACACGTTTCATGCCCAAAACATTCGAGAAAATTGCATGGCATGAGCCAATTGATATGTCAACATCCTCTGCAACTTCCCTATTAGTGATTCGACGATTTTCCAAAACAATTTTTTTCACTGTTTCGATCTTTTCTTCGCTTGTTGACGTGGTTGCAACTCCAGGACGCTCATCGTCATCAACACCTTCTCGGCCTTCTGTAAAGCGCTTATAAACACTTTTTTGAGACAAAGTGGACTCGCCGAATGCCACAGTCAACATTTCAAGTGCCTTGGAGCATTTTATTCCATTTTTAACGCAAAATTGAATACGTTATTCTTTGATCCATTTTTTTCAACAGTCAAAAATCGAAGAACACCCAAAAACGTGACTAACCTTTGCAGTTGTCAACAACAAACTACTAATCCAAATTGGCTGATAATGCCAACATATGATAAACATATGTGTACCAACATAACAAAAAAAAAAATTCGATAATCGAATGTACGCAGCCCGCGAAAATTGAAAATTCACCTTTTCTTTTGAACAGACCTCGTACATTAAAATCGAGTACATCCTGAGGACAGCCGAACACATCCGAATGTAGCGCGGTGCCGGTAACAGTGTCCATCTTAAAAACTGCCCAGCGCGCCTAAAGAAGTTTTCACTTCAAAAACTGCCAGGATGCATTCGTGCGAGCTGGTTACGTCGCAAGAATGCAACCGGATAAATGGATAAAGATCGTCACTCACTGAGGAAAGACATCGTCGTCGAGGTAGACCACGGCAAAAGTGGTGTGATGATCTAATTTTGTTTATGGTGCAAACATGGCCAAAGATCAAGACAGAGAGATTTGGAAGGGAGGCCTATGCCCAGCATTGGTACTCAATGTTGGAAAACAAAAAAAGTATGTGCATGTCACAGATATAGATACACCTAGATAACACAAGAGCAACTACTTCGCGTGCCCAGCTTTCGTATAAAAATCGTAAGCCGCCACTTTCGCGCTCAGTCCTGTGTACTGCTGGCTGGGTGAGCGTGAGCGCTGGCGCTAGGCCCCAGGGGTGGGGCGAGACGGGTGCCGCACGCGGCGTCGTCTTTGAATCGATTTGTTTTTCCCAGACCTAGATAACGCAAGTATCACTGTATGTATGTAAACCAAGCGTGCCTTTTTGACTACCTGCTATGACTTCACAAGCATTATTTAGTGATGCATTACTATTTAGTAATATGACGCAATATTTAGTAATGCATCACTATTTAGTGATATGACGCACTATTTAGTGATGCATCACTATAAAGTGATATGACGCACTTTTTAGTGATGCATCACTATTTAGCGATATGACGCACTATTTAGTAATGCATCACTATTTAGTGATATGACGCACTATTTAGTGATGCATCACTATATAGTGATATGACGCACTTTTTAGTGATGCATCATTATTTTTTGCGTGGAAGTCAAAGGACCGGCAGCGCAAGTGGCTGTGCGCTTTTACATTCTGCTCCGTTGTTCAGTTCTTGCCGAGCGCCTCGACGTCTGCCATTGCCGAAACTCGAGCGAAGTGAGTGGTAGGGCAGTAGGTACCTATGTAAACAAATACTTCTCTCGATTCTGCCACAGCAGTATTTAGGGAATTATTGCCGGCAGCGCAAGGGGCAGCGGCAAAGACTAAATGGGTGTGCAGTTATTTTTCTTATAGAATAGAATACTCTTTACTATGTACACCATATAAAATACAGACATAAATATAGAAACTTTACAATAGGTGACACAATGGGCGGTCTCATTTGCTAAGAGCGATCTTTTAAAGACAACCTTTGGATGGATTAAAAAGGGGAAGGACAGACAAATAGTCTAACAGGTAGTCTGTGGTGTACCATTTATAAACGTGTTTTTCCTTCTAGCTATGCCATTTATTTGCAAAATCTAATGTTATATTACCTTCCCAGAGCTCGGCACGACGTCTACTGAAGCCCAATGTGCTGGTTTCCTAGCTGAAGTTATAGATGGCGTGTGTGGCTGCCCCGCTAACGTGTACTTCGATGAAAATATGAGAGATTGTGTTAAAGGTAAGTTAAAGGAAAAAAATATTTAATTTGCACCTGACGGCCATGGCTCAGTGGTAACGGCCCCGACTTCCAAGGTCGTACGTCCTGTTCGAACTCTGACAGGCGTTTTACTTTGTATAAATTATTTCACCACCACTGTTCTTAAAAGGAAACCATCGTGAGGAAACCGGCATGGCCTAGAACCAAAAATTCGTAGACATGTGACATCTACCAACCCGCACTGGGCCCGCGTGGTGGATTACGGCCCACTCGCTCTCACAGAGAAAACGCCTGTGACGGGTGACCCAGCTGTGGGAACATTATAGGCTGATTTTGATAGTTGCACGGTCACGAATATTATGAGTAAGTAGATACCGCCAGTATCTACTAAGTACTAATGATATTCGTGACCGTCTCTAGTCGTTGTCATTAATTTAGTGTTCTGAGGGTAAATTTTCGTAATTTTAAGAACGTTCACAGTCTGATCTCAGTCTCAATCTGTAATAATAATAATATTTTTTTATAATCATTTATTTCATAAGCCTAATACAATATGGAGAGACAATAGGGTCAATAATGCATTATGTACTTATAACTTATAATCCTTATAATAATAGGCTAAGTATGTGCCTATGTGCACGTTGTGTGAAACTCCTGACACCCAAACTAGGACATGTCCTGTATCTTAGGTGTCAGCGTTCCTCCCTGCTTTCCATATTTGTGAAGCCCAACTTTCTATTGCATAGCACAAATAAAAATAATAATTGTACTTAATCTAAGTTTAAAGAAGAAGAGAAGAAGAAGAAGAAGTTTTGAGTGGTGTGGTTTTGTTTTGTGGAGAAGTTTTGTCAAAAATATCACTAATTTCTATACACTTTTGACACATTTTTGAAATTCGTTTGTCACCGAGATGAGACAGCGACCTAGATTTTGAACGTTTTAAAAATTACGAGAATTGGCCTTTTTTGGTGTTGCTGCATTTAAAATACGAAAAACAAAGTTCCTTATCGCGGCCTTAGGTACGAGCTGACTGGTAGAAATACAGTCGCCAGCACATAAAGCTACTACAATCTGTCAAATTTCTTTAATAGATTTTCAACTTTATTGCTAAAAAATATAACGTTCTTTGATTGGGAAAATTTGACAGTTTCGGGTGCTGGCGTCTGTACTTTTTGTGTTTTTCTTGGCGTTAGGTTTTACCGCTATTAAACGTATGTTCATTCTGTCTAAGCCAACTCTCTTTTCCAGCAACCCGTCGCATCACTGACTCGTGCGTAAACGATCAGATGTGTCATACATTCGGAGCCGCTACGCGCTGTGGTGAAGAGCACGGATGGTTCTTCCGCAACTGTGAATGTATCCCGGAGCAGGCAGTGTGGGATGCTGACAGGAATATGTGCAGATTATTTGCTGGTAAGTGTCAAATCCACAGCGGCCTAAGGCGAAAAAAAAAAATAGTTTAATTCAAGTAACAAGACTCATAAAACTTCGTCAAGTCTTCTCGTCGCCTATCCCGCAGTGTTTGAAGACTAAGGTCTTCAACCAGTGCGTCCTGCTCGTCATGAGATACGGTGCTGAAACGTGGACACTGACGGTCGGGCTGGTCCACAGATTCAAGGTCGCTCAGCGTGCTTTGGATCGAGCTACGGTCGGAGTCTCTTTGAAGGATAAAATCAGGAATGAAATTATCCGGAAAAGAACCGGAGTTACCGACATAGCTTGCAGAGTAAGCAAACTGAACTGGCAGTCAGCTGACCATGTCTGTCGAAGGACCGATGGCCGGTGGAGCAGACGAGTCCTGGAGTGGAGACCGCGTACCGGCAAGCGTAGTGTGGGACGCCCCCCCAGCTAGACGACGGACGACCTAAAGAAGGTGGCTGGGGTAGACTGGATGCGGAAGGCGGAAGACAGGGTGTTGTGGCGCAGTCTGGGAGAGGCCTATGTCCAGCAGTGGACTGCGAGAGGCTGAGTTGATTGAACAAGACTCATTTATACAAACAGACATATAAAAGAATACAGATGTAACAACATGTCTGCTGCAGCATTGCCGGATAGGGCAATCCAGTCTGTTGGCGATCATCGCCAGGGCGGTGTTAGCGCTGCCTCGCACTAAAGGGCCGGCTCCACGAGCGAGAGAATCGCGGCGATAGTCATACGGTGCCATCAAATTATCGTCACGATAATATCGCCGTGTAGAGATTGATTCATAGAGTTTCTATTGAATTTTATGGCACGGCGAGACCATCGCTGCGATTATCTCGCACGTGGAGATGGCGCCTTATAGCTATGCGCGTAAAAAGCTTTCCATTGAAAAGCGGTTCGGTAATCTTCGTGTTGCCGAATTATCGCGAACTTGGCTCAAACTTGTTTTATTAAGCCGTGTGACTTTTACCTAGCTCAGAGGCCCTTAATATTGATTTATTCTTTTCCGTTGCCGTGTCAGTCTACTAGTTGCAAGTGCGGCTGCTGTCCATGAGGTTCTGGGTTTGATTTCCAGGTCGGGCAAAGTGGTATTGGGGTTTTTCTGTCAGAATTTTCTGAGTAGCAGCCCGGAGCCTGGTTTTTTTTTTATTGCTAGTTGAGCCCGCTCTTGACCTCGATCACGCCTGATGGAAAGCGATGGTTGAGGACTATGATGGAACGAGCGTGCCCAAAAGATGCCTAAGGCACTAGAACTCCCATGATTCGACGAAACCAGCAGGCTGCTTGACGCCGGAGTCCGGTGGGAGGGTGGTCGCAAACCAGGCGGGCGTTAGCCCTACCGCCGCAAGGGAAGAATTGGCCAGTCAAATAAGGTGTTGAGTGTGACTGTCCAGGATGCGCCGAGTGCGAGCATTCAGTTGAGTAACTGGCGGAACAAACTGCGCTACACGAGGAGGCTTCTTCACATATCCCCAAAAATTGGTTGTGCCCGGTGGATGGCAAGAGGTTTGCCGCCTGTTACATGGAACTAAAACATAACTGGCGAAATGTGCGTGTACGGTCAGCAGCAAAAGTCGATTAACACTTCAGTTTTCTTAATCTTATTTATTGAGCAAAATATTTGTTCAAAATTCCAACAGAAGAAACATTTTTAGAATATAAACTCTTTGTTATTATGTGAAAAGCTAAAAAGCAGTTTATTGAAAGAAATTGTTGTCAATTTAATAACATGTAATAATGACAGTGTTAATCGACTTTTGCTGCTGACTGTACTATAGGTACACCTCTGCTTACCCTTTGGGAAAATAGGTGTATTATTTACGTATGTATGTTTTCTTACCCAGGAATCGGCGAAATCTGTGCCGAAGACAGTGACTGCTTAGCTGGTAACTTGGAGATCCTATGTATCGCAAACGACGAGGGTCAGGGCATATGTACCTGTCCTGAAGGCACCTCTAACATAGATGGATTATGTCTTACGACTGGATTATGTGAGTATATATTGTATTCAGTGGCGTGCATTGCATATAGGCACATAAGCAGTCCCTACCTCGATATATCAACATAAGCCTGTCAATTAAATTTTAGTGTGTGTGTGCCTCACTATTAAGAAACCTACTAAATCATCATCATCATCATCAACTTCACTTCTTTCTTTTGGGTCATTGTACTCATCATTATGAGCAACTTTTACTACAGGAACAATCTTGAAATCGCGAACAAAAATCAGCTGTGTCCTAAATTTATGTTCGTTCGTCGAAATGTAGGGAATAGCTGTTTTTTTTTTCGCGATTTCAGGTTTGGTCCCATAATAAAAGTTGTTCATAATGATGAGTACAATGACCTCTTAAGAGGTTGTTGGTGTTTTTCCAATAACCCTGTTATATTTAACATCATATCATATGCATTTAAAATTACCTAAATTACATTAGGTCGAAATTACGTCGCGTAATTTGCGTTGTATAAACACGTTGAATTTCCGTCGCGTAATCGTAGCAAGTTGTAGACCCTCTCGTAGCACGCGTAGCCAATTTGCTACGAAGGGCTACGAACAGAGACAGGCCATTTTGTTTTACTTCAATCGAGGGTTTTCATGACAGTTCATGTACTTTGACAAGAGGTCTCCCATTTCGACAATGTTTAAAAGGTCTATTCCAATTTACGTTTCCAATTGATATTATTTCAAGTTAAACAAATATGAACTTTATTTAAGTAGAAATTAAGTTGATTTCAAAGTTACTAGTATTATATCTTAAAAATATTTGACGTTGAATCGTAAACTGAACTTAATTGTGTAGGAATTAAAGTTATTTTTCCAATAACTCATATTTGTTTACATGTTTGGCAAGTAAATCGCGAACGCAGATAAAAATACTAGCTTATGCCCGCGACTTCGTCCGCGTGAAATTTTGGTCCCGGATCCACCGCCTCGCCCCCGCCTCGCCCCCGCCTCGCCTCGCCCTCGCCTCGCCTCGCCACTGCTTCGCATTACCCACCCGCGCTATTAAGTGTTGTTTAAATCTTTTGTTGGAGATTCTAACTAAATAAATAAATTACTTACTTCGTTTTCGCTTAGCGTGTGTGCTTTCATTTCGTTTTTCTCGGCTCCTAAGGGTGGTAGCGTGATGCTAAATAGTTTATTAAATAACCTTTCTCAAGAACTGGGCTATCAAATGCAAAAAGAATTTTGCAAATCCAACTGTTGGTTCCATAGATTAGCACGTTCAAAGAAAAAATCTCTTCGGCTTTATTATTAGTGTAAATGTAGATTAGTGTAGATAGATATAAGGTGCTATAACAATGGCGCCAATTCTCTTGTTCACAAACTAAACTAAAGAAGAACGGTCATTTGTGACTCAGACCCGACACGAAAGAGACATATCTCAGTTTTTTTGTTATTTTAAATATAGCTAAAATATATATTTCTTATATTCCAAATCAATGGCTAACACCAAAATATTGTTCAGGCGATATACAATTTTCTTTTAATACCTACCTATTTACCTACAAAATTCGTAATTGTATGTAATTCAATGACGATACAACAATTTAGAAAAAAACAACCGACTTCAAAAAAAAAAACACCACAAAGTGATAATTATAACTTTAATTTCGGAAGTTGGTGTCATTGTTTCCGCATTTTCGTTTTTAGACACCGACTTCCGAAATTAAAGTTATGTATCACTTCGTAGTGTTTTTTTTTTTCAAGTTGGTTGTTTTTTTGTAAAAAAGATTTTATTTTTTACTTTTTAGTTGTACCTACTTTTTAGTTTGTTAATTGGATTTGTGTGGGACAAATCCAATTAACACTAGTGCATTGAAGAATTGAAGACACTGACTAGAAGAATCGTCCAAATTCGCAAAGAAATGCCGGAGATGCAGTACATTTATGCATATAACTCCGTACATAAGAATAATTACCAAATGCATTATATACTAAAATCTTCCTGAAAGTATGTAGATTACATTAGTGAAAGAATTATCAAAGATGATTCATTAGTTTTTGAGAAAATCGCGGACATACAAACATACATACATTCAAACGGGTCGAATACAGAACCTCCTTTTTTGAAGTCGGTTAAAAAACGCACAGATCTCAACACAGAAAGCCAATTTTATTTTATATTTTTTAATGACATCTCACAGTTTAACTTTGAGGTTATCGTCTGCTTAACCGGGCTTGCCTGTGGATGCCTCAATAAATTAAGGCTTCAAGCTGTCTATTTTTGTATTTTTATCTAAATTGGCGTCATTTTAAATGGATATAATTACTATTCATTAAAAAAAAATGTTTTAAAATATTTTGCCTTACCAAAATCAAATGGCAATATATGGGTGATAACCACTGATATTCAGAATAGTGTTAATTTATTTTTGTTATATTTAATATAACAAAATAACTGAGATGCGTTCCTTTTGTGTCGGGCCTGGGTAAATTTTGTATGGGACGTGACCCTTCTTCTTTATCTAAGTTCAGTGCATCTTTTTCTTTCTATTTCATTAAGAAAAGGACAGATCATAATATTAGTTTAGTCCTGTCAAATTAAGATACTCCATAGACAATTTAGACGTGATTAAAAAATTGACTATTTAAAATACGTCAATTTACGTCAGGCGCTGACTAATTTGACAGGTCTAAACTAATATTAGGTCCTTACATATGAAATTGGCGTTTTGTATGGAAGGAACAAAAAGTCGAATATTTTTTAATATAATATATTTAATTAATCAAAGTATGAACCATTGTTTTCAATGCACTTTTGCCATCTTATAGGTAGTTCATTGATCCCTTTACTAAAAAAACCAGTCGGACGGGAATCAATAAAATCTTTGAAGGCGATTTGGACTGCCCCATCGGAGTTGAATTTTTTCCCTTGCAAAAAGTTATCCAAATTGCGAAAAAAATGGTAATCTGTTGGAGCAAGGTCCGGGGAGTACGGAGGATGTCTAAGACATTCCAATTCAAGCTCTTCTAATTTGGTAGCCGTCTGTTGCGCAGTGTGTGGTCTGGCGTTGTCGTGAAGCAGCAGTGGCGTGGAGCGATTGACCAGCCTTGGTTGTTTAGCCGCTAGCTTTTCCATCATGGTTTATAATTGCTGACAATAGACATCAGCTGTAATAGTCTGGCCAGATTTGACAAAACTGTAATGAACAATACCGGCACTAGTCCACCAAACGCTTACAAGTAACTTTTTTGGGGTTAATTTTCGCTTGGGGCAGGATTTGGCTGGCTGGCCAGGATCCAACCATTGCGCTGAGCGCTTCCGATTATCGTAAAGAATCCATTTTTCATCACAGGTAATGATTCGGTTTAAAATACCTTCATTGTTGTGCCGGTTCAGTAATGTAACGCAGCAGTCGACGCGCGTTTGCCGGTTTGCTTCAGTCAATTCGTGAGGTACCCACCTTTCAAGCTTTTTAATCTTCCCAATTTGCTTCAAGTGAATTAAAACAGTTTTATCACTAACATCGAAGCCTGCAGCTAACTCGGACGTGGTTTGCGATGGGTCCGCTTCCACAATAGCCTTCAATTCTCCATTATCAACTTGGGTCTCAGGCCGTCCACGGGGCTTGTTCTGCAGGTCGAAATTTCCAGAACGAAAACGTTGGAACCAAAAACGAACTGTGTTTTCTTTTGCAACATGACCGCCATACACATCATTCACCCTTCGAGTCGTTTCCGCAGCACTAGTGCCACGGCGGAACTCGTACTCGTAAATAATGCGATATTTTAAATTTTCCATTTTGTAAAATGAGTGACGCAAACAGAAAAAACAGAAGAAAAAAAACAAATGAATGACGGTCATCGAAGCACAAATACATGAGTGAATGAATACATGAGTGAGTGAAATGACGGTGCGGCAACAGCTAATTACTGTGAGACGGTTTCGTGCAACTAAATCAATTCATCATACGCACATTTTTTTGTATGAAAAAATTTATGACATAAAATCAATCATTTATTTTTACTATTGTAATCTATATACAGAATACTGACTCCCAGGGAAGCCGTGGCAGATATTTTTATAGCACCTTATATATGATGACGTTCATCATTCGTTCATCATTCAGTCACGACTAAAGAAAAAATAGGCGCTTTGACACATTTCACAGTTGCCCGGACCTGACGTCTCAAACTCTCAGTGCTGCCATCTAGTGAACGTCACTTCAGAAAATCCTCATTGTTTTGTTTTTTCCAGCGCTTGGTGAAGAGTGCCAGGCGACTCAGGAGTGTACGGGGACTGAACACACTGTCTGCGAAGAAGAGCGTTGCTCCTGTGACGTTGGATATCAAGAACGTGACGATATCTGTGCTCCTAGTAAGTAACGCAACATTTAAATTGTTTATCTACACCCATGCTATAAATCCTCTATAAAAGTTTCTGAAACAGTTAGCTTATTGCCAACATTAAAACAACCAGTGTCATTTAACCATAATCGAGTGTTATTATGTTGTACTAAATTTCATTATGCAACTCGTTTTCAAAAAAAGAACCTTGTCATGTAAGCGTGTTTCACTAACTCAGCGCAGTAATTTAAAAAAGGAACTTATAGGTCTCTTTTCCTTTTTACTATGTCTCAACATTGTAGATAGTAACCCATGGGAAGTTGCGAGGTAACCCCATCACAAGTATCCTTATAACTTACCGGGGCTGCCTCAGTTTTGTGCTGTAGAACAATTGTATGAGAAACAATAAAAACTTTTTTTTTTTTTTTTTTTATAGGTTATTCGAATTCACGTCGTATCCCGCCGGCCACCATTTTTGTTCCATCCATATTAGTATTGCAAAAAAAACTGTTTGTACATAATTAGGTATTAAAACAGTTGCACAAATAACTATTAAAGATTTGAAAGTAGTACTTTTATATATTATTATAAAAAAATTATTATTAAAATTTAGGTAAACAAATAATTAATTTTCTCCTGTAGAATGCTATTATTTTAATTAAATAATAATAAAAAAAAACAAATAAGTATGCAGAACGTTTATGCAATACTGCGTGTTCAAGTTCATTAATGATGGAAAACCGCCGAACTTTGTTCAGTTGTTTTACATAACGGAGCTGTTTTGTAAAACAGGTGGATTCTACAATCCATCTGCGACATATACAGACGCCAGCACATCAAGCCACTATAATCTGTCAATTTTTTTTAATAGATTTTCAACTTTATCGCCAAACTATAAGGTTCAAAGTTGATTGGGAAAATTTGACAGTTTCGGGTAGCTTGATGTGCTGGCGTGTGTCTATACCTACTGTTTTTGCACATATGCTGAAATTCCTGTGCCTCATCAAGACTTCATAGGTTGGGCACGCCACAATTGCGGCGATAAGTCCCCTCTTTGAGGAGTGGCTGGAGAGGCGTCACGGCGTCCTCACCTTCCGCCTGACGCAGGTCCTCACCGGATATGGCTGCTTCGGGAGGTTCCTGTTTCGGATAAGGCGGGAGGAAACGCCCGGGTGTCACCATTGTGTGGATCGCCCGAAGGACACGGTGGAGCATACGGTGGAGGCCTGTCCAGCTTGGGCAGAGCACCGCCGCGTCCTCACGGCGGCGATCGGCGGCGGCGATCTCTCGCGTCCGGCCCTGATCCAGGCCATGGTACGGAGCGAGAGTACATGGGAAGCCGTTGCCTCCTTCTGCGAAGCAGTAATGCTCGCGAAGAAGGAGGCGGAGCGTGTGAGGGAGAGGCAATCTTGGCGCCCTCGCGCCCCTAGTCGCCGCAGGAGACGCCCTGGGCGTCGGGAATCGATAGCCGATTCCCGGCCACCGTAGGCGCGGGCTTGCGGACGGCGAACAATGGGCAGCTCGCCGTCCGGTAAGGACCAGGCCCGGGTCGACGGCGCGTTGTGTTCCACGCGCGCCTCAAAGAGATGTCAGCACTAACGGACGGGGTTTACCAGGACCGAAGCCTGCCGGGGTCGCGGGTTGTTCGAAAGAGATACCGTGGCCCCTGGCACAGGCAACTGAAGGAACACGGGTGGGTTTTAGTCAGTAAAAGTCTGACACGCCCTCTCGCTCCGCCCAGAGCGGGAGAAGTTATTTGATGATTTCCCATCCAAAAAAAAAAAAAAGTCTTCATAGGTATTGCCTGGTTCTAGCCACCACCAGGCACCAGGGTTTAAATGAACTGCAGTTTCACATCGAGATCATGCATCGCTCTAATATCGTGCTTTCCTCCCCAGCTATCGGCAGTCCATGCCAGCTAGATGCAGACTGTGCCATTGAAAATACAGTGTGCTTCAACAACACAGACGTTCTGACCTGTCAGTGTGGAGGAAACTTTTTGGAATACAATGATATATGCTGGCCTGGTAAGTTCACTTAAAATCTTCTTTCATATATCTATGCTTAAAATCTTCCTTATATACAGGGTTATTGGTAAAACACCAACAATCTCTTAAGAGGTCATTGTACTCATCATTATGAACAACTTTTACTATGAGACCAAACCTGAAATCGTGAAAAAATAATCAGCTGTTCCCTACATTTTGACGAGTTATACGAAAATAAATGTTGGGAACTTATTATTCATAAACGTTACTTTAAGTTAATTAGTGATTAGCGACTATTTATCTATGGAACTCTGGCGGGCAATTGCGTAACACATTATCAATCTGAATCGGTTTCATTTTGACAGTTCAACAACATTCATTGCGTTATTTACGTGTTGAGCAACAAATTTTTCGAACTTATGAAGCAATGGATTAATAATTTGCTTCAAAATGATTCAGATTCCCATTGATAGTGCGTTACGTTACAATTGGGGTCCAGAGCCCTGATTCACAAACATACGACAGGCTATCGTATCGAAAACCTGACATTTCGTTAACTTGATTTGACTTCCCCTCAACAGCAAATAGCTGTTGGAAGAATAGCGGGCGTCTATTTGATTTAAACTGACAACATTTTCGGGTTTTGGACTTGTGAACAGCATTGAGAAGACTCCTACGATAACAATGATTAATGTTCGATACGATACGGAAGCATATCGAGTGTTTGTGAATAAGGGGGCTGGTATAAAATTTCATGATTCTTAAAACCCAGTAGTTTAGACTGTGCGTTGTCTGTCACTTGTGAGTTAATTGAATTAATTTACATATTATGATCTTCCTTTGTTTCTAGGACTATCGGAATACACAGAGGAGTGCAACGTGACCCTACAGTGTACGGAGCTGCTGGGCAGTGGTAGTGACTGCATTGACCACACCTGCCTATGTAGTGATGACCACCACTTCAGAGACGGACGCTGCTGGCCTAAGACGGGTATGTTTTTTAATTAATTTAATTAGCGACGAAAGGCTTGTGGCTAAGTAATAACAGCCGCACAGGTCGATCGATCGGGTTAAGCTACGCTTGCCGCGGTTGGTCCGTGGATGGGTGACCATCTTCACATACCAAGACCCCTCCGTGTCTCGGAAAGCACGTTAAGCCGTTGGTCCCGGTTGTGATTCGTAGATCTTTGACAGTCGTTACGGGTCGTCTGTAGCCCGAAAGTCTGACAAACAGTCTTACCAAGGGCTATTGTATTACCCAGTAACTGGGTTGTGGAAGTCAGATAGGCAGGCGCTCCATGTAAGATACTGGTATTCAGCTGCATTCGGTTAGACTGGAAACCGACCCCAACATAGTTGGGAAAAGGCTGGGCAGATGATGATGATGATGAATATTAGCGACGAGTTTTCAAAAACCGATGATACAACGAACTTTTAATTATAAACAGAAGTTTGAGTACCAACTTCCACGTTAGTATAGCGAACTTCCATACAAACTTTAATCCTCTATAATAACCCCTTTATGGGCTTAAAAAAATACAAAATTCGGCCCTGGTTTTTGAAGTCTATTAAAAAAATGACAGCTGACATTCCTGTTACTTTTTAATTCGAATGTTTTTTCTATGGTTGTTCATACTTATCTATGCAATCTAGTCACTGACCTCTATAAGTCAGTGAATCTAGTCTTAATATTTCTATCATTTGTTCCCAGGTCTGTTCGAAACGTGTTCCAGAAGTAGCGACTGCTATCTGGGTGATATTACTAACCGAGTTCAGTGCAGGAACAGCTTGTGCCAATGTTCCTTCGACTATCCTTACTCAGAGGAGCTTCAAACTTGCAGTAAGTATCTTTGAAGTTGTTTAATTAAGGGTTGATTTTTCAATAGACAGATAATTTTTATTCGTGGAATAAAATGGACGTCTGACAGTTTGGTATGGACGAACTGTCAAAAATTCAAAATTATTCCTCTGATAAAATTATAGCTGGCGTTGGAAATATCAGCCCTTAATCTACTAAGGGCGAATTTCACTAATGAAACTGAACGCAATCCACACATTGGCCGTAAGCACACGACGTATTAAGACGCGCAGACGACGCGCGTTTTCGGCGCCGTAAATGCTAATTGTTTTGGGTTCGAATCTCGTTTAAAGTGCGTATACGCGAGTCATCTGCGCGTCGTCTGCGCGTTTAAAATACGCCGGCCGCCATGAGCTTACGGCCTTAGGAATAAAGTACAGACGCCAGAGCTACCCGAAACTGTCAAATTTTCCCAATCAACCTTGAACCTTATGGTGTAGCGATAAAGTTGAAAATCTATGAAAGAAATTTGACAGATTGTAGTAGCTTGATGTGCTGGCGTCTGTACCTACATCTATAAAGTTTTATCCGTCATGAACTGTGTAGTTAACATTTTCTATTGTAAGTAGATTCTAGTTTCCTATAGAATGCATTTTCTTTTGTTGCAGTCGCTGTCAATAGTAATGGCTCCAGCCCCGGCGGGTCATCGGCTTCAGTTGCAGTTATCAGTATATTTACAATAGTTTTAGGTTTTATGTTACACTAGCTGCGCCCCGCGGTTTCACCCGCGTAAATGTCGATCCCGTGGGAATATCGGGATAAAAACTATCCTGTGTCCTTTCCCGGGACTCAAACTATCTCTATACCAAATTTCATCGAAATCGGTCCAGCCGTTTTCATGTTACGTCGTGACAACGGAAAACGGGTTTCATTTTTTAGGGTTCCGTAGTCAACTAGGAACCCTTATAGTTTCGCCATGTCTGTCTGTCCGTCCGTCCATCCGTCTGTCCGTCCTCGCTTAATCTCTGTGACCGTTAGCACTAGAAAGCTGAAATTTGGTACCAATATGTATATCAATCACGCCGACAAAGTGGTAAAATAAAAATTGGAAAAAAATGTTTTATTAGGGTAGCCCCCCTATATGTAAAGTGGGAAGTGATTTTTTTTTAATTTCAGCCCTAACGTGTGATATATTGTTGGAAAGGTATTTAAAAATGAATATGGGTTTACTAAAATCATTTTTTGATAATGTCAATAATTTCGGAAATAATCGCTCCAAAAGTAAAAAACAATGTGTCCCCCCCCTCTAACTTTTGAACCATAAGTTTAGAAAATATGAAAAAAATCTGAAAAGTAGAACTTTATAAGGACTTTCTAGGAAAATTATTTTGAACTTGATAGAAACAACAGTTTTTGTACAAAAAAGACAAAAGTTGTACAAAATCATTTCTGGACTAAGTTTGTAGTATAATCGTATATGCAAGCATTTTTTTTTTAACTTCGTTTACATATTTTATTATCCTGAACGTATCTTTTTTCCAACAAAAAAAGAATGATTAAAATTGGTTCTCGCAATCCAAAATTACCACCGAAAACTTCTGGCACGTCTATGTACTAATTAGTAACCCAATTCCTCGAGAGATGGCGCTGTAGGTACTTATTACATTGGGTCGGGTATTATCGAATTGTACGTGGGAACACTTATTGTGACGGACGGGAAACTACGGAACCCTACACTGAGCGTGGCCCGACACGCTCTTGGCCGGTTTTTTATATATATAGATTAAAATATAACCTCAAGCCTCAAGTATTGTCGGTAGTAAGCAGTCTGACGCAACTGTCTAATAAAAAAAGAAACTATGAAACGTGTACTAAACATAATGGCGGCTATCGCTGTCTCGCTTTAACATGTGCAGTCTGTGTCATTTTTGTTATGTTGGTATTCAGTTTTAGTACAAGTTTCATACAAGCGACGTTTTTCATCTTTTTCTATAGGACTCCCGTCTCTTCTTACATTATAATTAAGATCAATGTGATTTGGACAGTGATGCAAAGTCCGAGGTAAAATAACTGAACAAGGATCTTTTGGCGCCTGCCTGAATGACACAAATGCCTGGAATTAGTATGTACAGACACCAGCACATCAACCTACCCGAAACTGTCAAATTTTCCCAATCAACTTTGATCCTTATGATTTAGTGATAAAGTTGAAAATCTATTAAAGAAATTTGACAGATTGTAGTAGGTTGATGTGCTGGCGTCTGTACTATATACAGAAGTTCATGGAATTAGTATGTACTATCAGAAAATGTATAAAAAGAAACATGGTGGCGGCGTTGGTTCCGATTGTGGCCTCGCCATTGATTAATACAATAATAGGAAACGACGAAAAGAAAGATGAAGATACAGTATTTTAAGATTAATTTGTAAATATACTCAACACTTTTTATTTTTATATTTTTGTGTTTTATTTCATCAAACATGTTGGTTTCGAAGGTTTTAACTTAAAGGTACAGACGCAAGTACATCAAGCTACTACAACTTTAATAGATTTTCAACTTTATCGCTAAAGCATAAGGTTTAAGATTGATTGGGAATATTTGACAGTTTCGGGTAGCTTGATGCGCTGGCGTCTGTGCCTACATAAAGGATCTTGTGAAGGTCGCAGGAATCCGTTGGATGCGGGAAGCACAGAACCGGCACGTGTTACTTAACCTTGAAGATCGACCTGTGCGGCTGTTGTTATTTAGATGTCCTCCAATAAATCGATATTTATATTATACTAATAACAAAGCAAAAAAGTTTGTTTGTTTGAACGCGCTAATCTCTGGAACTACCAGTCGGATTTCAAAAATTCTTTTTGCATTCGATAGCCCAATTCTTGAGGAATGTTATAGGCTATTTAACATCACGCTATGACCCTTAGGAGCCGAGCAAAAATAAAAAAAAGTCAAAACGAATGCTAAACGAAAACGAAGTACCTAATAGCGCGGGCCCCTGGCACAGGCAACTGAAGGACCACGGCTGGGTTTAAGTCAGTAAAAGTCTGACACCCCGTCCCGCTCCGCCCAGAGCGGGAGACGTTATTTGATGATTTCCCACCATAAAAAAAACACTCCGGGAGTGCCGACAGAAGTGAAAACAAAACACAAACAGCCATCACTCACTGACATATAGGATATATATTAAAACCGAGTACATCCCGAGGACAGCCGAACACATCCGAAGCGGAGTCGGTTAAGGTAACATTGGCGCGAATTCAATTGTTTTTTCACATCTCAACAATTGCCCAACGCGCCTAAGTAAGTTTTCACTAAAAAAAAAAAGAGTAATAGCGTAAACAGGTAATGCGATGCGAGTGGTGGGTCGGGGGAGCAAGAAATTTCACGCGGACGAAGTCGCGGGCAGAAGCTGGTCGTATAATAGGTCATTGGCATTTTTATTTTAACAGTTTCTTAAATTAATATACCTAGCTGAAACACCGTCTTTTAAGTTCTTATCAATATAAAGAATCATCTAATACATTTTTAATATACTTTTTGTGCTGTGATTAATTGTAGCAAAACCCATAATTTTACATTTTCGTGCATAAATATGATTAAATAACAATTAGGGGTCTTTAATTATACCTTTCGGTACGTCTGTACCGAAAGGTATAATTAAAGACCCCTCACACCAAGCCAGCACATCAAGCTACCCGAATCTGTCAAATTTTCCCAATCAACTTTGAACCTTTTGCTTCAAAGTTGAAAATCTATTAAAGAAATTTGACAGATTGTAGTAGCTTGATGTGCTGGCGTCTGTACGTTAGCGTTGCGCATTCGTCCTAGGACCTCAGTTTTCAATCTGCCCGCAGACAGACCTACTGAAGAAAGAACAAGAGGATATTTCAAATCCCTCTATCAACCTCCCTGGATTCTAGCATGAAGTCTCAGAGCTCCTGAACTCCTGACCTTTTAGGTAACATAAGCAGCTTGCGTGCCAAGCTAATCTGACTCTAATCGATCGCGCCGGAAGTTTGTAGGGCCGGCCTGTGGTAGCTTATCAACAAACTGAGCCTTTTAGAACGTTTAACGGTAGTGTAAATGGTAGGTAATCTTGCGGTAAGGGGTACCAACCTTAGAAAGTTGGGAAGCGAGGTGAACGCATTTAAAAGTGAGTTGGTATTTTGAATTTGAAGGAAATTACATACATCATGCCTGTATTCACCCATGGGTTAGGCAGAAGTTTCACCAGTTATGTTTAAGTCGCATCTAGTAGGGGGCAATGGAGAGGGCTATGCTTGGAGTTTCCCTGCGTGAACGAATCAGAAATGAAGAGATCCGCAGGAGAACCAAGGTAACAAAATAAAGTGGCAGTGGGCAGGGTACATTGCTCGCAGAACAGATGGTCGATGGGGCCGAAAGGTTCTGGAATGGCTACCGTGTACCAGAAGACGCAGCGTTGGAAGGCTTCCCACAAGGTGGACCGACGACCTTGTGAAGGCCGCAGGAACCCATTGGTTGTGAGAAGCACAGAACCGGTTGAAGTGGAGGTGCTTTGGGAAAGCCTATGTCGAGCAGTGGACGTCTTTCGGCTGAAATGACGATGAGTAGGGGGCGAGCCTACTGCCATCAACCGGGCACAAATCCAGACCCCAGTCTGAATTTGCTTTTTAGTCTGCTGCTGAGAAATTCCAGACATCGAATCCAGGACCTCACGCTCAGGCTGCATTTCAACCGTTGTATTCTGTAAAAGTCTCACCGTGAATACTTCGGTGAAGAGCCGAAGATCGTCCCGTGTGGCTGTTATTACTTAGCCACGAGGTCCTGTCATATTACCACATTCCAACCAACTCAATATAGTTGTCAAAAACCACCCTCAACCCACAGCAAAATTCCAATCTCAAATTGTATTGCTTTATTTCTTTTGATATTTACTTCATTCCAGACATTACTCCTAGTAACTTAGCGCTATATTACTAGTCGAAAATTCCTAATTACCGACTAAAGGGCAATCACGCATGCCGTGGCACGAAAGAAGGTTACTTTGTGTAGGAAAAACCTCCTTCGTACCCGCGAAAATAAGCTCTGTGTTACCTGTGGTAAGTTTGACAGTTGCGCGCGGAAGGTTGGTAGTGTTTTATTTTTTGAATGAGTGGCAGTGTAAAGCATGTGTCGTGTTATGCCAAAGGTCACATCGTTAGGCATATTATGCCCTTTCTCAGTGAAGGGGAATGAATTTTTAACGGTTGAATCGTCTACTTGTTTGTAATTGGAAAACCGTTGTTCCTGGTTACTAAAAGAAATACTTTGAAACATTTTTTATTGCAGACGATGTACGACATATACTAGCTGCGCCCCGCGGTTTCACCCGCATAAGTTTCGATCCCGTGGGAATATTGGGATAAAAACTATCCTATGTCCTTTCCCGGGACTCAAACTATGTATATACCAAAATCATTCATCTAAATCGGTTCAGTGGTTTAGGCGTGAAAAGGTAACATACAGACAGACAGAGTTACTTTCGAATTTATAATATTATTAAGTAAGTAAGTATGGATTACGTATATATCATATTTTTAGTTTTAATAGGTTTATGCGTATCTTTATCTATCAATTCAAATTCCTGACTGACTGATATATCAACGCACAGCCTAAACCGCTGGTCCTGAGACATAAAATTTGGAGGGTGTGTTCTTTGTGAAGAGTAGGTATCCAATAAGAAAGGGTTTTTCGAAATTCCACCCCTAAGAGGGTGAATGGGGGAGGGTGAAATTTCACGCGGACGAAGTCTCGGGCAGAAACTAGTTGTTATCATATAACTTTATTGGTTAACGCGACACAGCCAGCAAATCTCCCAATCGGCCCGATTTTTTCCAAAATTTTCAACAATCATCATCATATCATCTCAATCAATCAATCAACTCAGCCTATCGCAGTCCACTGCTGGACATAGGCCTCTCCCAGACTGCGCCACAGCACCCTGTCCTCCGCCTTCCGCATCCAGTCTACCCCAGCCACCTTCTTTAGGTCGTCCGTCCATCTAGCGGGGGGGCGTCCTACACTACGCTTGCCGGTACGCGGTCTCCACTCCAGGACTCGCCTGCTCCACCGGCCATCAGTCCTTCGACAGACATGGCCAGCCCACTGCCACTTCAGTTTGCTTACTCTGCAAGCTATGTCGGTAACTCCGGTTCTTTTCCGGATAATTTCATTCCTGATTTTATCCTTCAAAGAGACTCTGAGCATAGCTCGCTCCATAGCGCGCTGAGCGACCTTGAATTTGTGGACCAGCCCGACCGTCAGTGTCCACGTTTCAGCACCGTATGTCATGACGGGCAGGACCATATCATTTGCCTAGCCTTTTCCCAACTATATTGGGGTCGGCTTCCAGTCTAACCGGATGCAGCTGAATACCAGTATTTAACATGGACCGACTGCCTATCTGACCTCCACAACCCAGTTACTGGGTAACACCATACCTCTTGGTGAGACTGGTTGTCAGACTTTCGGGCTTCTGATGACCCGTAACGATTAGACTGTCAAAGATCCACAAATGACAGCCGGGACCAACGGCTTAACATGCTTTCCGAGGCACAGAGGGGTCTTGGTATGTAAAGATGGTCACCCATCCACAGACCAACCGTGGCAAGCGTAGCTTAACCTGATCGATTGAACTGTGCGGCTGTTATTATTTAGCCACGGGCCCCTCATTATCGTCATATCAATTTACACAAAGCTTAATGAATTATTTACCTTTCTTATGAATTCTAAAAGCCTGTTTTTTTTTAGTTTAGTTAGGTTTATAAGCTGGTGCTTTTCATGAATACCTGAGTTATTATCAAACATCTATTGTAGTTAGGTTGCTCACCCTTTAAGTTATTAAAATCGAAGTCTTTGAAAAAAACAATCGACAATCGGCCTGTCATATTATATACTGAATAATGTCTTTGACATTACATATAATTTGAAAATACACCATTTCTATACCTACATATAAAAACGAATTTCGCAATGTAATTTCATGTTAATACCTTGGGCTTTTGTAAGGTTCTCCATTCAGTGTATATGGTTAACCTAGTATTAATATTAAAAATGTAGAAGTTGGGATGTTTGTTACTCAATCTTGTAGAAAAAATTAATAGTAAGAAAGAAAAATTGATGTTCCTGAACAAACAAAACGCACGTTACAAAATGAAGATGTAAAAATATTCACTTACAAAGTAGCTAAAAGTACTATTCTGTAAAAAATCACCATAAGACTTGGCGACGTGAGCTTGAAGTGAGCTCAATAATCCCTATAATAATAAAGATAAAATACATCAACCATTTTTCAGATTAGCCAAAGTACATACATCTTTTATGGGGTACTGTGTTAAATGTTACAATAAAATACCTTGTGATATATTGCAATTAAATGAAAGAAAATTTAAAACTCACATTAAACGTACACTTTGTAAACAAGCATACTATAAATTAGAAGATTATATCCAAGATAAGAACGCTTGGAAACATGCTGGTCCTGCTCCATAGGACAATCTAGAGTCTAGACAAAATCAAACTGGTTGCTAATTTAATTGTAAAATTTTTTATTCTTTTTTTTTACATTTATTACTCACACCCTGACTTATTACTTGTATTTTGTTTTTTAATTAAAATCGTTTTGCTTGTACCATGTTTGTAAATATGTGAGCACCATGTATCTATCAGATAATTAATTTATATGTCATGGTTTCGTTTTTAATTCTTTTACCTATTGTGGTATAGTAATTTTATTGTAGGTGCATCGTCCTCACATGTTATTATATAATTAATGTACCCATGCAAAATATTGTACCTAAACATTTTAAAAGAGTAACGGTGGAGTTTCTTGCCCGTTCTTCTCCATACGAAAACTACCTTTTGGAATGGGCGACTAGAATCAATTCTATTTTAAGATAATTTTTGACGTTCAAAAGTGCCTTTTATGTGCCTATTTGAAATAAATGCTTTGACTTTGACTTTGACTTTGACCCTAACACACAGTGGCGTAACTATACCGTTTGGGGCCCGTGGCAAATTCAAGGGATGGGGCCCTCCCTCAATGTAAAGAAGCTCAACCAACGTTATAGTTTTTTGAAGTGAAACTTCTTTACGCACGCTTGACTTAGGGAGTAAGCTGGCGAACGCGTGACGTAAGCGTTACGAAAAGTGTGATCGGGCGAGGCGAACGGGAGTTGAGTGGGGGATATAAGCAAGAGAAAGCAGTGCGCGCGCACATTTTCTTTCTCTCTTTCTTTCATAGCCAAGTACATTTAGATTGCCATCGCCACGCTAAGAAGAAGATAGCCAAATACGTTTGAAGTTTCACTTCAGCCGTGTGGTCATAATCATAAGCACACTCGGTTTTTTTTTTGCTAGCACTTTTCCCGAGACTTCTTCTCTGACTACTTCGTTGGTCTTGTGGTCGCAAGCACTACTGCTGAGCATGAAGTCCTGTCCATAAAATTCGACAAACAATGGGAAAAAGGTACAAAATGTTCGAAACCTGAACGATGTCCTTTGTTGCACATTTTCAAAAAAAGTTTGCATTTATAAACTTATGTATGTTAAGATCCTCCTGTGCTCACGGCCCTCTCAGGCCGGGGGCCCCCTTTGGCTGGGGGCCCGTGGCATTTTGCCCCAATGCCACCCTATAGTTACGCCACTGCTAACATCAGTTGGAATGACAGCTCCCTTCACCTAAGATTTAATCGTGAGATTTTTACAGAAAAAACCAGCTGGATTTAGATAAATATTGGAACAGTAATTAGATTGTGAGATCAATTAACGTGTAAGATATTTTTTGCCGGGTACATGTAGGTACCTAGATATCGTTTCCTGTCTCCCTATGGTTTCCTCCCGTTGGCAATCGTTGCGGATGGTCAGAAGCCCGAAAGGCTGCCAACCAGTCTCACCAAGGGGTATCGTGTTGCCAAGTGTTGTCGTGGAGGTCATATGGCCAGTCACTCCATGTAAAATACTGGTATTCAGTTACAGCCGTCTAGACTGTATAGAGATATGAGGAATAGGGTGTAAAGTTCACTCATACTCTATAGAAAAGGGAGGATCCTCTGACTAGACGGGTGTTATGTCTGGCGGGCAACTGCCCGATGATTCATATCGGGCTGTTGTATCTATGCTAGTTGCGCGGTAAACTCTGCTTGCGAGATGCAGGATTTGCGTGACGTCAGTATGACGCGTTGTTCGCATGTGGCGTTTGTAGATACCGCTACAACTGTAAGCTGATCCCAACAAAGTTGGGAAAAGGCTAGGCAGATGATGAAGTTGACGTTCTGGAAAGTTCACATGGCAGTTCTAGTGACGGTACATAATTTGGAAGCGAAAACTCATTTGTTTTTAATTAAAGTAAAAAAAACGCGAATTAGCACGCTGAAGTGGCAACGGGCCGGCCATATTAACCGTAGAACCGATGATCGTTGGGATAGACGTGTTCTTGAGTGGTGACCGCGAATCGGCAAACGTAAGGTAAAATGCCCTCGGGCTAGGTGGAGCCACGATCTTCATATAGGATTGCTGGCAGCAGCTGGATGAGGGTTGCCGAAAATCAATTTGAATGGCGTGCAATAGGAGAGGCCTAATTCTAGAAGTGGACTGCTATAAGCTGATGATGATGATGAAAACATCGCGGATTCAATTGAGGCTAGGCAGATGATGACATGTAGAAGAGAGAGACTTGCCTAAGACGTGAGTAAAACCACAGGCAACAGCTAGTACCGAATAAATAATTATTATTATAGTCTGTGGTACTTTTCCCGCCAAGTTGGATTCGCAAACATGGCCGCTAGCTGTCAAGATTCCCGCGCTCCGACATGTTTGATTAAGAACGTTGTAGTGCAATTATTTTAAGTGGTATCTACCGGGGTTGAAATATACTTGATCTATTTTTGGACGATAACATTTACAAGCATAAAGTAAGCATATAAGTAATGAAAGCGGTTATTTTTCAATAGGTATCTACCTATAGTTGTCAAGTACCTACTGATGTCGGAGTGAATTGGATTTAAAAAATGATAGTTTTATTATTTACACAATTACATACCTAACATAGGCTAACATTTAAAATAATAATAATTATGTACATGTATATGAAAAAATAAGCAAAAGAATCATAGGGCATCAAAAAATTCGTCCGCATCGCTTTCAACAGGAATAGTGCCCAAAAGGCTGGCAGCATTGCCACGTTGTATCTGCGTGTCCTGTCAGCTGCACGTTACAGGAACTGATGGACGCTAGTGATGGTGCCAAACAAGTGGCCGAATTCTAGGCCGAGTACATTTAGATTGCTATCGACACGCTAAGAAGAAGAAGACGTTGTATGGTGGTGCTAATTCTTTGGCCAAGAAATAGGCCAGCCCTCTGGTTTTTGCCACATTCATCATCATCATCATCATCAGCAGCCTATAGCAGTCCACTGCTGGACACAGGCCTCTCCTATTGCACGCCATTCAATTCGATTTTCGGCAATACCCATCAGCTGCTACCAGCCATCCTGCGAAGATCGTCGCTCCACCTACTAACACAATTTTTTAACAAATTACCCCCTTTTTATACGTCTAAATAAAAACCGGCCAAGTGCGAGTCGGACTCGCCCATGAAGGGTTCCGTAGCAGCAAGTAACATAATATAAAAGTTCTTGTAGTTCGTTGTAACTTTGTGAAAGGTAAATTGCGGTTTTCGATTTATGACGTATTAAAAAAAAACTACTTACTAGATCTCGTTCAAACCAATTTTCGGTGGAAGTTTACATGGTAGTGTACATTATATATATTTTTTTAATTTTATCATTCTCTTATTTTAGAAGTTAGAGGGGGGGGGACACACATTTTACCACTTTGGATGTGTCTCTCGCGCAAACTATTCAGTTCAGAAAAAAATGATATTAGAAACCTCAATATCATTTTTGAAGACCTATCCATAGATACCCCACACGTACAGGTTTGATGAAAAAAAATTTTTGGAGTTTCAGTTGTAAGTATGGGGAACCCCAAAATTTATTGTTTTTTTTCTATTTTTGTGTGAAAATCTTACTGCGGTTCACAGAATACATCTACTTACCAAGTTTCAACAGTATAGTTCTTATAGTTTCGGAAAAAAGTGGCTGTGACATACGGACGGACGGACAGACAGACAGACAGACATGACGAATCCATAAGGGTTCCGTTTTTTGCCATTTGGCTACGGAACCCTAAAAAGGGGGTAATTTGATAAAAATTTTAGCAACGTTGCTTAAAGTTTAGCGTCTGCTTTACCACATTTTTGTCGCCAAGGCCGCTTGCTGTCAAGATTCCCGCGCTCCGACCGACATGTTTGATTAAAAACGTTATTGCAATTATTTTTAAGTGGTGATGAAATTGGATTTGATATATTTTTATTATATTATTATTATTATTTCGTTTATTTATTTATGTACATATTATTTTACATTTTTAAATATTTCTTAAAATATAAAAAATAAGTATAAAAAACATTTAAAAATATAAAAAATAGTATTCCGCCGGTGTCGGGAGCAGAGTCCAAGCTACCGGTGGTTAGGGCTCCAGAGACAGGAACCTCCTCACAATACGAGCCGTATCAAGGAGTACTGCCTTCTGAATCAGGCCCTTGATCCAACCGCCTAACGAGAGCCTCGACAGATGTTGATCGAGGCTTTCGGCCATAAGGCCATTGGCCGAATTATTATCATTATAAAATACATTAACTTACTTTTTAGGGTTCCGCACCTCGAAAGGACAAAACGGAACCCTTATAGGATCACTTTGTTGTCCGGCCGTCTGTCTGTCTGCCAAGACAGACAGACGTTCTCAGGAACGCGTGGAGGTATCAAGCTGGAATTTATATCAAATACTCAGGTCTACTGTCCCTTGGAGCTGTGAAAAAATCAAACTTCTAAGCCAACGCAATTAAAAGATACAGCCGTTTATGCCGCAAATTTCCACAAATTTTCGACACTCGCAAGGGAATCAAAACCTACCGTGAACTCAGAATCTTGAAATTTGGTACAGTTCGACACAACATAGATATAGCATCGGCAAAATTCGTAAAACCGATCACATCCGAACTAAGGGCGCTTTCAATTTAGACGTTTCGTGTCGGACAGCTGCGGTGCCGAAGCGGTGCGTTTGTCGTATTGCGCACGGACGGTCGTTTGTTTTCATACAAAGCGCGCGGTGTGACAACAGTGCGGTGTTCGTACCGCGAACGCTCGACAACCCGTACCGCGCGCTTTGTATGAAAACAAACGACCGTCCGTGCGTAATACGACAAACGCACCGCTTCGGCACCGCAGCAGTTGACACGAAACGTTTAAATTGAAAGCGCCCTAAGTGCGCCTTCAAAATCACCAATCTTTATTAATAACTAGCTGCGCCCCGCGGTTTCACCCGCGTAACTTTCGATCCCGTGGGAATATCGGGATAAAAACTATCCTATGTCCTTTCCCGGGACTCAAACTATCTCTATACCAAATTTCATCGAAATCGGTTCAGTAGTTTAGGCGTGAAGAAAAGACAGACAGACAGACAGAGTTACTTTCGCATTTATAATATTAGTTTGGATTTAGGAAAAACTGATCAATTTTTACGAATTTTGCCGATGCTACATCTAAGTTGTGTCGAACTGTAGGACGAAGCAACGTCTTATAGCACAGTGTCTTCAAGTGGACAGACCAGGATAAACACAGCGAAAATCCTACGTTTATGGACAAGGATTAAAAGAAATGGGTCCCAACCTTACCCAAAAGCTTAGGCTTCACTTGTCCAAAATGACTTTCACATGACATACAACATTATTATTATAAAGAATATTTTCACATTTAAGTAGGTATGTTATAGATTTCTGCCTAACAATGACGTAACACCTACCTAAACATATTACAGCATATTACCCGCATGCAATAAACTCATGTACCAACACTTCGCAAGCGTGTTTCAACTGTAATTGTTTAGTCAAGTTTTCTTTAAGTAGAATATAGCATACAGCATGGTGAATTGGTTAATAATTGCTCCTGTGAACATTCTAAGCATTTTCCAGAAGTTTTACTGTATTTCTAGATAAAAATAAAGTTAGAAATATGTATAACTAGCTTTAGCATCGTAGGCTTCATCATCATTTCAGCCGAAAGACGTTCACTGCTGGACATAGGCCTCCCCCAAGCACAGCCACTTCGACCGGTTTTGTGCTTCTCGCATCCAACGAGTTCCTGCGGCCTTCACAAGGTCGTCGGTCCACCTTGTGGGAGGCCTTCCAACGTTACGTCTTCCGGTACGCGGTCGCCACTCCAAAACCTTTCGGCCCTATCGGCCATCTGTTCTGCGAGCAATATGCTCTGCCCACTGTCACTTAAGTTTGGTAATTCATATTCAACTATAGGTACTATAAAATATAACCTATGACACTTGGAAACAGTGGCGTGCATTGCATATAGGTATGCAGTGCCTACCTCGATATATCAACATAAGCCTGTCAATTACATTTTAGAGTGTGTGCCCCACAATTAAGAAACACAAAATTATCATACCTAACAAAAAACAAAATTTTCATACAAACACGCGCGGCAGTAGGTAGTCGCCGGATGGCCTAATCGGCTCCCGTACTATTCGCACATTGTCATTGGTCTTTACTCGTTCAAGTTAATACGACAAAATTAAAAATACGTACGTCTCACGCGTAATACCATGACGTTCGACCATCGCAATTCATCACCATCAAATAGCCACACTTTTGACCTCACTTTTTTTTCTGATTAGTGACCTCGTTTGTCTAGACTAGACCCGGCCTAGTGCCTACCTATTCTGAAAACCAATGCACGCCACTGCTTGGAAATAGTGTAGCTTTTTTGCCAGTGAAAGAATTTTCGAAATCGGATCAGTAGTTCCAGAGATTACCTCCCAAACTTACAAACTTCACTTCTCTTTCGAGTACACAGGTTGGTCAAAAAGTCGTGGATCAAACGAAGTAGGGAGATAAAGGAGGTCATTTCCAACAAAAAATCTTTCTACAGCATGGCCATAATTGAATTGCCCTAAAAGTTATGAATATTCTCAACATTCATTGCGTTATTTATATTAGGTTATTGAACAGACACATTTCTCGAACATATGAAGCAATGGATTAGCAACATCCTTTAAAATTATTCAGATTGTGATTCGTTACAGGAACTGATGGACGCTGGTGACGGCATCGAACACGTAGGCGAATTCTGGGCAGAGTCCATTTAGATTGCCATCGACACGCTAAGAAGGGTAACAGTCTTCCAGCTACAAGAATGTAACTTCTTCGTTACAAATTAAACATTCAAGTTATTAGTATGTACTTCAATATATTGCATGGCGTTAATTAGTTGGTCAGACTAACTGCTGCTACATGAGGTGTGGTCGCAGTGTTAGCGAGCGGGGACGCAAGCGGTTTTGAAGGAAGCGTCCACTCCTGGACATAGGCCCATTGCAGGGCCGTCTTTACCCAGGGGTGCAAGGGGTGCGTGGCATCCGGGCGCAGGGTCTTAGGGGGCGCAAGCCAATCCTTATACTACACGAGACGTACCATGCTTCTTGAAATTGAAATAAATAAAAAAAATACTTACGAATAACTATCACTCAAGTCAAAATAGATTGGCTATAGTATTCGATAGGTATATCGAATTAAAAGTTGATTACAAAATAGACGATACAAGTATCATAAAAAAGATTGCCGATTTTAAAGTCAGAAAAATTAAGTTTGATGTTTGAAAATGTACCTAATTTTACTGTAGAGTAATTATTAAATAAAAAATAAAACACAAAAATTGGGGAGCAGGCTGATTTTCGCACCTAATATGGTTAAGAGACCATATTGGTCGCCGGGGTGCATTTTTCGACTCTAATGCTCCGCATTATCAAATCAAATCAAATAATTTTTATTTCAGGTATACACCCATAATTATATATTTTTTTTAATTTAACCAGATTACAAATTATTCATTACTAATAAAAAAAAAAATATCAAAAATTAAAAATGATTACAAAACAAAACAGGAATAGATGGGTTCCCTACTTGAAATCGAATGACGTTAGATCGAATAACACTTGCTCGAAAACGTTTTAACGTTTTCGAGCAAGTGTTATTACGTGTTGGTGTTGTTTTGCGAGTGTTGTTGTGTGTTTACGAGTTATGTGCAGCTGGAATATTAATTGCCATTAGGAAGAAATATGAGTCGTGCCAAAGTCCTAAAACAATGCATTGAAGAATCCCTATCAATGCGACGCCACCCTAACCACGTCATAAACATATACAGCTATAATTCCTACAATAATACCGTTTCCATGTTATTTATAGAGCAAAGTGCTCCCAATATAGTGGGGCCTAAACCTACATAAGTTTTATGCGCTTCGAGAGGTCAAGTCTAAGGCAATATTGAACAAACAGCGGTTTTAAAATGTAGGATTTTCATGTCTTTTGCTTTGCCGCATGTCGGACGAATTATTGTACAGACGCCAGCATATCAAGTTACCCGAAAGTGTCAAATTTTCCCAATCAACCTTGAACCTAATGCTTTGTCGATAAAGTTGAAAATCTATTAAAGAAATTTGACAGATTGTAGTAGCTTGATGTGCTGGCGTCTGTAACTCGCCTATTTCCTCCTCCAATATTGAATCAATTTAAAAGATATTTCATAAACTGAATAAGAAGGATATAAACACTGTGTCCCTATGTTTTTTCATTAAGGTGAATGGGTAGTTGTAGCCCGCGAAATTCAATTTTTCTTACGTTTTTTGCAATTTTCAGGTCAGTATCAGGTTGTATCTTGATCAAAATATGATTCGCGACTATAACCGATACGTATTTACAGAATTATAATAATTAGAATCATTAATACATCTTTCTAAGTTAGATTTCTACCGTTAAGAACAAATCTCGTATGGAAAAGTGTTTGTGGTAGAAATCTAACTTAAAGAGATATCTATACTAATGATTCTAATGACTATGATTCTGTAAATACATGTCTATTATAGTCGCGAATCATATTTGGATCAAGATACAATCTGACACTGATCTGCAAATTGCAAAAAACTTTAGAAAATTTAAATTTCGCGGTCTACCATGTCACATTCACCTTAATAGTTTATACTAGGCCTCTGTTGACAGCGAATTAAATCGGCATTTTTGAGGGAAAGAGAGAGTGCTTATAAAAATAATGTATCATATCATCAAAAAGGAAAACATAGGGATAAACAAGTAGTTATTAATATTTATTATTCTGTAAAAAAATCATTGCTTTATGGTCATTAACCAGAAAGAAAACCGGCGAGAGCGTTTCTATGGAGAAACGACCAGCCGCATTTCCTCGCAATCTTTGCAAGGAAAATAACCAATCATCATCAACCTTGGGGTCGGCTTCCAGGATAGCTATTCACAACCACTCGATACGCTTCCGTACCGTATCGAACATCAATCAATGTTATCGTAGGAGTTCTCTAAACGCGGTTGACATGTCTAAGACACGAAAATTTTGTCTTTTTAAATCAAATAGACGACCGCTATTTTTTCTAAAGCTGGTAGTTGTCGGGAGCAAGGCAAATCAGGTTATCGAAATGTGTCATTTTCGATACGATAGCCTGTTGGATAGTTATGAATAGCTATGCGATAGTTCCAGTCTAACCGGATGCAGCTGAATACCAGTATTTTACATGGAGCGACTGTCTATCTGACTTCCACAACCCAGTTACTGGGTAACACGATACCACTTAGTAAGACTCTGGTCAGACTTTTGGGCTTCTAACTACAGATAGTGCCATCCACGAAGACGTGCCCCACTCTTCTTCCTAATCGCTTACAGTACAAGTGTGCAACATTCCGCTAGTGTTTTAGTTTTGTCGATATGTTATAGTCGAACCTCGAAGCTCCGGCGCTCCTAGGTTTCACTAGTCAATCCTCAGGTCTGACTTGAAGTCTTAGTGAAAGCCCAAACAAATGTAGTTTTTCGCCCTATGACCAAAGAATTTTCGTCAAACCTAGGAGAAACTACGAGTAATTTGGTCAGGCAAACGTCGAAACTCAATTTAATGAAATCGGGGTTTGACCAGTCAAACTTCAGTTAGGTATAAGAATGTCTTTGTTTGTTAGATTAGGTGTTATAAAGATTTTTTTAATTGTAATGTTTATTGTTTTAATGTTGTCATAATTAAAATGAATTAATTAGTCTTTATTCATACATGGTGATGCATTGTGATGACATTTATTTAGAATTGCACAATACGTTAGATCTCTAACATTTACATCATTTTTTATTTTCTGTCTGTGCACAACGGTTGCATGTTACTTGACTTCCGAAACCTTCTTAGTCTGCACCAGGTGTGCTATTAGCGCGCACAACATATTACAAGTACAGTCGACGTTTGACTGAGTCTACCAGTCGCTTCTAGGATCAACTAGACAAAACCCGAAACAGATTATTTTATTTTCGATGTTTGACTGAAAAGTTAGGAACTTCTAGGTTTGGCTAAAAATAATATAGTCAAAGGCCGAAATTGTAATTTATTTCGAGATTTGTCCGAAGGCTTTGGTCAAACCTAGAATAAACCAGTCATTCCGGGAAGAGAATGCATACCGACCTTTGACTATGACAGATACACAGTAATTACTTATTAGTGGGTAATTAGTGTGTATCAAAAAACTAAAACACTAGCGGAATTAACTGGCGATTAATAAGAAAAGTGGGGCGCATCTGCTTGGATGGCACTATCTATACTCGTAACGACTGTTAAAGATTTAAAAGCGATGGATGAGGTCTATGATGGAACGAGCGTGCCCAGAAGATGCCTAAGGCACTGGAACTCCCACGCATCGACGAAACACAGTAGGCTGCTTGACGCCGGACTCCGGTGGGAGGGTGGTCGCAAACCAGGCGGGCGTTAGCCCTACCACCGCAAAGGAAGAATTGACCAGTCAAATAAGGTGTTGGGTGTCACTGTCCGGGATGTGCCGAACGCGAGCGTTCAGTTGAGTAACTGGCGGAACAAACTGCGCTACACGAGGAGGCTTCTTTATGCATCCCAAAAATTTGTTTTGCATGGAGGTGACTTCGAGGTAGCGAACCAAACTTCAGATCGCGAGGTATCGTAGTGAGGCATCTTCGACATGTAATTTACCGTTAGGAAACCGAAGCTTAAGCAAAGACATAATTACCAGCAAGTAGGTAGGTACAACTTAGAAAACACACAACACTCCCTTGCTACGCAGTAGGTTCGTAACAAAGAGGCACGATAACGTAAGAATTATTTTTCCCCTTCCCCCCTTTTGACCCCGAAACGTAACGTCGGATATAATATACAGCGGTGGGGGCGACCCCTAATTTTATACCGTATACAGGTTGTTGCTGAAATATGTAATTGTAGTATTTTTTTTTTTGTTTTGGAGTCACGTTTGAATTTATTTTTGGTTTTCTGAAACTCTATTAGGTATACAGTTGCGCGGTGCGCTGCGGTAGTAGTGGTATATTTAGATCTATATTAGGTATATAAAATTCAAAGTCCTAACTGACGGATATATCAACGCACAGCCTAAACCGCTGGTCCTAGAGACATGAAATTTGGAGGGTGTGTTCTTTGTGAAGAGTAGGTATCCACTAAGAAAGGTATCAGCTATAAATGATTTAATAAATCAGTTTGCCGAAAAAAAGGCAAGGAGAGCGTATATTTAATTTGAAGTGTTTGTAAACATTTTGGAAAAAGTGACAGATAGATAATTATGATGAATAAATATTTCTTTTAATTTTATGCAAACATTGTTTTTCTTTTGTGAGAAATCTTTACCCTTCCTAAGGGCCCCCAAACAAATTTTTATACGGGGCCCCGCCAAGGCACGCTAAGCGACTGGTTGGCTTCCAGTCTAACTGGATGCAGCTGAATAACCAGTACCTATTCTACATGGAGCGACTGTCTATCTGACTTCCACAATACATTTAATTGGTAACACGAAACCCCTTGATAAGACCTGTTTTCTTGTTGTCACACTTGTGGGCTTTGGACTACCCATAATGACTGCCAAAGATAAGACTGCGAATGGCAGTCGGGACCAACTGCTTAGCGTGCTTTCCGAGGCACGAACAGTCAAAAGTCTAAGTAATACAATAAAACCTAATAAGATATAGGTAATAATAATTAGCAAAGCTTTTATTCTGACAAAGCAATTAAAACCAAAATTAAATCAACTACAAATCTCCAACGACTTGGGTGCGTTTCTGAACTAGTTAAATAAAATTAGAAACAAAGAAAAAGTAGGTATTTATTGCGACTGCGACGAAGAAAAGGGGAAGACCAAAGAAACGGTGGATGGACTGTGTGAATGATAATATCGTTAGAAAGGGGGTGACTGGGTGGAGAAGTATTTGTTGAAACGCACTTTATCGAGATCACGACTAATAGAGAAGTATGGAAGAAAAAGACATGTTGCGGCGTCAACTCTGCTTATTCTGCTTTTGCTAATTTATTATGATAGTACAGACGCCAGCACATCAACCTACTACAATCTGTCAAATTTCTTTAATAGATTTTCAACTTTATCACTAAAGCTTAAGGTTCAATGTTGATTGGGAAAATTTGACAGTTTCGGGTAGGTTGATGTGCTGTCGTCTGTACAATGTATTCTCCAACGACGTGTAATGTATTCTCCATCGAGGTCGGCTCGGAAGAAAAACACGTCTAAATATTGAGACACTCCGTATCTCCGTGGAATTGATCTGGTACTTGTGAAATGAACGAAGGACTAATAAGATCATCATTGTCCTCCTATTATTCTGATAAGTGTCAAGCCAAAAAGTCTAACAACAAGTCTTACTAAGCAACAAGTAACTGGGTTGTGAGGGTCAGATAGGCAATCGCTCCATGTAAAATATTGATATTCAACTGCATCCGATTAGACTGAAAGCCGACCCCAAAATACTTAGTTGGGAAAAGGGTAGACACTTAGACAGATTTATAGATTATCTGTGTATATTATAAGAGCGTCAAGTTATGTCAAAAAAAAAATACGTTACAAAAATAAATCTTTCAAACAACCTGTATACCAAGAAACTACAGCAACCTTGCGTTCTACCTTGGTCTTTAGTACCGCGGCAAGCATCGTGCAACTTAGACGCAAGAGCTAACTGTAACTATATCTAAACTCAGTCCCATTCTAGACACCACATAGTCTAAACGTGAATTAAAAGTAAACTAAAAACGCCAAAACTAAACAGAAAAACTAAAAAAAAAGAAAAACGTTTGTCTAAAAAAATGGAATTCTAAAATTGAATGTTTTAAATCGTTGTTGATTAATGCGAACGCACGCTTTTGCACTTTTGTTTTTGGTTTCGATTCGTTCTTTTTTTGAGCGTTGATATTACCCTGTTTCACGAATGGAATATTAATTTATTTAATGTGTGTATTTAATGTATATTTTTTCCAAATGTGTTTGCGTCAAGCAAAAATTCAAGAAACAGGTTCAACTAATATTATTTCAGCATTTATTTTAATGTTTGGATATATTTATACTTAATGTGTTTATGAAAAATAAGCATCTCCTTGTATCTATACCAAAACAAGTTAAAGCAATCATTTTTTAACCAGTTTCAAAAGATAATTCATAAAAAGCTTTTTTTATGCTAAGCACCGCCGCTTCTTGCACTGATAAATATATTTTTCTACCAATGTAAATAACTAAAACACAAATCATTTTTGTTTTTGGTTGATCAACGAAGAGAAATTTTGACATAAAATGTTTTTAAAGTCTAAGGTCCTTAGACTTTATAATTTCTTTTTTTTAAAGTGCCTCCAGACGCTATGTTCCTCTATGGTAATTATTAATCATGGTTACCATTATTATTAGTTGATCAATCAAAACAAAAAAAAGTTGAATATTGTAGATATAAGTAAACCGTTTATAATTTTATAAATATCTCTATTTTTCTTTAATGGCTACACACACGATGATTTATAAAGTCATTATTATAAGAAAAGAAGTAAAGTGTGTCTGTTTGAATTAAAAACATTAGATATTATTATTCTTTAAAGAGGCCATAGGTACTAACACATTTTTATGTCAACTGACAACCGATTACGTTTAAAAAGATACTCAACTCAAACTCAAGGCATTTATTTCAATTAAACCAACCACAGGCACTTTTGAATTGTCAAGGGATCGGTCAGTCAGGAAGATGAAGCTAGTTGCCCATTCCAATGTAGATTCATATGGAAAAGAACGCTCCAAAATCTCCGCCATACAGCCTTGTGATAGACAGACAGACGGACAGACAGACAGACCGCGTACGCTTTTGTATGAGTCCCGTTGGTAATCTTTGGGTAAGGAATCCGAAAAATCTGCCTGCTCTCATATGAAACTTTTTGACTAAATCAATGAAGGTCTGTAGGTATATAATTCATTCAATACTTTCTTGAGTTTTTTACTACTACTACTGTTTAATTGCCCATTGATGTGACAAGGCACACCAAGACCCCTTTACATACCAAGACCCCTTTACATTAAGACCTCTTTACATCAAGACCTCTTTACATCAAGACCCCTTTACATAGGTACCAAGACCCCTTTACATACCAAGACCCCTTTACATACCAAGACCCCTTTACGTACCAAGACCCCTTTACATACCAAGACCCCCTTACATACCAAGACGAGGGGTCTTCTACCCATGAATATGAACAACTTTCACTATAGGACCAACTCTGAAATCACGAAAAATAAATCTGCTGTTTCATACATTTTGATCAAGTAGGTATTGAACTTTTGTATTAAACAGCTGTTTTTTTTTCGTGATTTCAGAGTTTGTCGCATAGTGAAAGTTGTTCATATTCATGGGTAGAACATCCTGTAAAAATTTGGAACTGGTAAAAAAATCATCCGGTATAAAGAAAAACGAATCGTTTTGCTTACCAATGGTAGCATTTTTTATTGCCAAACTGTGCGTAATAAATAAATTCCTAAGCTAATTTTACCTGTAATAGCTACTTCTATATGCGAGGGTCTACTATGCAAAGCTTTGCTTGCTCTAAGGGGTCTTGGTATGTAAAGGGGTCTTGGTACCTATGTAAAGGGGTCTTGATGTAAAGGGGTTTAGGTATGTAAAGGGGTCTTGGTATGTAAAGGGGTCTTGGTATGTAAAGGGGTCTTGGTCTTTGCTTCATTGTTGGTAAAGATACAAGAGTCTTAATTTTAAACAATAACGGTCCGTAAATTTAGAAGTCGGCCATTTTAGTCGTGAGGTCTTACGAGCCGACGCAGCGTGTCATAAAACAATATCCACGATGCTGACTTCGCATAGAGAAATAGTCATAGTATATTCCCTTTGAGACGAGAAATACTTTTGGTGGTTGTATCCTTTATTAACCCTTTTACCAGCAGAAGGATAAATGATAAATGATTTTATTTCTGTAAGTAGGTTTGTACAAACACTTTTACACGTCAATCATATTTTTTTTAAAGCTAGATGAGGTCGGATTCAAGTGTAGCAGCAAAATAAAATTTGGGGTATGGTTTACCAAAATTAAGCTTTAATTAATATCCCTATTAGATGGTGGTACGTATATTGCCGTCATCGGTAAAAGGGTTAAGTCATTCCAGACAAAATTCTGTTACCAAAACGATTTTCGGGGTCTTGTAGGGAAGTGTCAAAGTCATAATTTTTCCCGCGCGTTGGGATGGCGCCATCTTGAATAGCTCCATCAATTTTTATATTATTCAAATGCGTATTATTTTAATTAAAATAATCATTTAATTTCAAAGAAAAACTGTCTAAACAAACACACTTTTGCTTTGTTCAATACCTATTTAATTTACAATCTGCACCATAATTTGTGTAACACACTTTCAAACACAGTCTTTATAATTTTGAAGGATATTGATAATCCATTGCTTCATATATTAGAAAAATTTGTCTACTTAACAACGTAAATAACGCAATGAATGTTGTTGAACTGTCAAAATGAAATCCATTACTACTGTGTGTTACGCAATTACCCTGCAGAGACAAAATATTTGACTTACGTGTGTGTGATCATTATTTTAATATTTTTTAACAACTAAATTTTTTAAGGTTTGATCAATATTAATTTACGTAGATAGTCACTAAAAACGGCGGCGACAATTTTTAACTAAAATTCCTTTAAAAAAATACCCATGTGAAAAAAAACATGTATGACGAACTCAACAATTTTTAACTTTATTTTATTACTAGCTGCGCCCCGCTGTTTCACCCGCATAAGTCTCGATCCGGTGAGAATATCGGGATAAAAAGTAGCCTATATAGAGTAGTCCAGGATGTCAGCTACCTCCATAGTGAACCGTTCAACGGCGAAAAGAATGTCAGAGAAATGTTTCAGAATCGAAAATTTTATCAAAATTGGTCCAGTCGTTTGAGCGTGAAGAAGTAACAAAAATATAAATATACACACACACTCACAAACTTCGCCTTTATAATATTACGGGGCGCAGCTAGTCTATAATATGTCCTTTAATCTTTTTAGGGTCGTACCTATATTAGTTCACACTCTGTGAAAGTCTACCTATTACGGTTCTAAAGATACAACCCTGTGACATACGGACGGACAAGCCTTAGTAAGAGTCCCGTTGGCATCATTTGAGTACGAAACCCTTATAACAGCTTTTAAACAAAAGAAACTAAATACTTACAAGAATTCTCATTTAAGGTGAATGTGCCATGGTAGACCGCGAAATTTAAATTTTCTTACGTTTTTTGCAATTTGCAGATCAGTGTCAGGTTGTATCTTGATCCAAATATGATTCGCGACTATAATAGACATGTATTTACAGAATCATAGTCATTAGAATCATTAATATATCTCTTTAAGTTAGATTTCTACCATAAACACTTTTCCATACGAGATTTGTTCTTAACGGTAGAAATCTAACTTAGAAAGATGTATTAATGATTCTAATTATTATAATTCTGTAAATACGTACCGGTTATAGTCGCGAATCATATTTTGATCAAGATACAACCTGACGTAACCTGACCTGAAACGTAAGAAAAATTTAATTTCGCGGGCTACAACTACCCATTCACCTTAACTTTCCTCCTTAAGTTACTAAAGATATTTTTTTCTACTAGATAAGTACCTGCTGTCTGTGAATTTCTGATTTACCTATACTGTGTCCTAATAATTCACATTTAATTCAAGTATTTTTCTCTGAAATAAATTGATCAAACCTTCTAATATTGTTTATAGCTAGACCATTTATGTCTTTTCACGTACCTAACTTCGTCATTTTATTTTCAGTTTTTAATTTTCGTCATAAGTACAGACGCCAGCACATCAACCTACTACAAACTGTCAAATTTCTTTAATAGATTTTCAACTTTATCACAAAGAATAAGGTTCAAAGTTGATTGGGAAAATGTGACAGTTTGGTGTAGGTTGATGTGCTGGCGTCTGTACTTATAATGAGCGGTAGATTTTATCTCCAGCCTTAAAGTATTTGTTGTATGTAAAATCATTCCTCGACGTGTCTATCCTTAGTAACCTTATTTTATGTACTTATAACGAACCGAAGTGTTTTTTTTTTTTAATCCAAAAAATTACCAGCCTGTCTCTTCTGTAAAAATCGCACCGTGAAACTTAGGTGAAGTGAGATGTCAACAGTGTCAAATGTGTCAATACCAAGCTTCAGATGAGATGACAGTTCACGTCTTCACCGAAGTTTTGCACGGTGATATTTTTACAGAATAGCATTAAAGTTGAAATCTATTCCTACTATCAATATCTGCAAAAAAAAACTCATTTGACATTTGTGGTCTAGCTATTAAACAGTTAAACCTCTATAACGATTAGTTCTTTATTTAAAAAATATAAATATCACCATCGTCCACCATTTTTATATTACGTTCATTTGTAATTCTGACAGCTAATATATTCAAAATGGCGGCTTATTGTTACGCGGGCTATTAGTAAAAAGGCCGTGAAAAGAATTGACTAAGCTGAACGGCTATTTTCGTAATTATAGGGCTTGGGGCTTCGGGTTGACATTCAAAATTCGAGACATTGGCTACTATTGTTTTATAAATTGACATTTTGATGTATGGTTGAGCTGTCAGGATAATTTCTATCAATTTTCACTATGATGTCGTTATCGGGAAATATCATATTGTATGCATGTATGTTTTGTAAATTACTAATTCTGACAATAGTTATGCGATATTGGCATGAAACGTGAGTAAAATGCGCCAAATGATATTTTGTCACTCCTTAAATTCAATTTTATTTAATAGTTGAAAGACAATAAAAATTTGATTTGCTCCAAAAAGGTTTTTTGACGCATTTTCCGCATCAAAACAAAAAAAAAAGAAATCAAATCGCAGTTCCAAATTCGAACCGTCATACCATAAACAAGGACATACAACGTAACCATCCGTCGCTCATCCGATTTTCGTGAACGTAAACTGTTGCGTTTCAAAAAACGAAAATGTTTGGAATTTTCGAGATGTGCCGGAAGCAAGTTGCCGCTCTCATTCTGCCACTTGTGTTGGCATCGCTGACGGGTTACTCCTCCGAAGCACTCAGCACTTTTGGTGTCTCCAACACGAAAGCGCCGTCGCCGGCAGCTCCAACAGCACCACCCGGTAAATATATTTTTTTTATATAATGGGACATTCCACACTGCACATCCGACACAGATTGGACTAGAAAAAAAACACTGATCACTGTTTGAAAAGAAACATGGTTCTAAAAAAACACATTTTTTATTTACACATTGTGTGTCATGTTTTTGAGTGTTAGAAGCACGAGTGGTTATTTTTAATACTTACAGGTACATACAGAGAGGATATTCTTGTCCCATTATATGAAAAAAAATGTTTGCCCAACATGCACAGGCGATTTGTATTCACTAGGCGATCTTGGAAACGAACAATGTAGGTTTACATGAATTGAAATACCCTACGAAGCTCCATTTTTCACAAAATAACTTAATAACGTTAAAAATACTAAACAATCTGTATATATTGTACATACATGAGATTTTTACACAATTTATTTTACACGTTTTTTTTTCCAAATTAACGGTTTTAATTTGCAGAATCGGTTTAAAAAATTATGATGTGGCAAGGGAAACTTAGTTTTTTGCCTGTTTTTGTGTTCTTATGGCTGATTGGACAATGTCTCGGAGCGTTTAGTCCTGTTTTTGGCGTTATTAAAACTGATCCTCCTATCAAAACACCATCGCCTACTCCGCCGTCGGGTAAGATTTTTTTTATATAATGGGACCTTTTTTATATTAAATTGAAAATCTAAATAAATTGACGTGTACAGATTAAATAAAATTAAAAATTAATAAATATTTCTATTATTTCATACATTTTTTACGTAATTTGTGTCTGGCTTGTAAATATCTTGCATTTTTTTTAAATTGTATTTGTAAGTCTTGTGTTTATACAATATTCAAAATTGTTAATATTATATTCAAATTAACTTGTATGATAATCGTCTATTAGTCTCATTATATAAATATACAGTAACGGCGGCGTCACAACAAAAAACAACACAGAACATACACTAACACAACATCGATTTTTAAACAACTTATTCACTTTTACTCTCTAGAATCTTAGAACCTAGATGACACACAAAATTCCTCTGATTACAAGGCGAAAAAAGATTTTTTTATTGAAGTATTTTGCAAATAATAAATAAATATAAAGAGCAGCGGTGTATGTACGGATCATTAAAGAGTCGTAAGGCGGAAAAACGATCGAAAATCATCGAGGGCCTGTCAAAGATTTAATTCTTTACATTTGTGCTCAACATATGTAATGTTGTGCGAAAAGAGCCAATTGATAATTCAATGCAATAACTGATAATGTGAATAGTTAGCTCACAAATCTCGTATATATTATATGTCGTTTCCATGGCAACATGCAAGATTGTGTCTCAGAGATGTCAAAATGAAACAGAAACGCGACCATCTTTTGATGCAATGGGCGACTTTTCCGAATAAAGTGTTTGGGGTCGTTAGTTTTATTTATCCACATCTTGTCGAAAAATATCATTAACTCCATCGATATATCATCGATCTGTGCCTGCACCGCTGTTTAGAATTCAGAGACATAATCATAGATATTTTAATTTGTGATTCAGAGGAATATGAATACACAAAATAGACGCCTTTTTGATACAAAACAACATTTATATTGATTTAGGCTGATACACTCAGACATTCTAGCCGTCTCGCTCAACAAAAAACACTGCTTAGCATCACATTTAGGTACCACGACAATTTGACAAACGAATTGGCGCTAAAAGTTAGCCATCTTATTCCATGGACAACATATTTATACATTTTTTTCCATAGACAACTGTTACCAACCTTTTTTAATATCAAAACAAATTAGAAAACACAGCAAGGTATTACCAGTGTAAAATAATGTGGTGCAGAAGGCAAATGTTCGCCATTTTGCCTATTATTATAGTCAGTTGGCTAAACATACAGTGCACAGATGGGTTTGGTATCTCGTCTTTCGGGAAGGCCAATACAGACCCGCCAAAGCCTGCGACAACTTCCGCTGCCCCTGGTAAGAATTTAAAACAATATATTTCATACAAAAAAAAACAAGCTTCCATACATTTTTACATAAGAATGCTAACACTCACATACACACACATACAACCGCTGTTTAATACGCATGAGACAAAGCTGTGATAAAAAAAAAGCTTAGTTGTCGATGTTTTAGGGTTATATTATAGTTTTAAGGTGTATTTTCTAGGAACTCTTTGACAGAAAAACGTTCTACAGCATTCGAGGCCGTGCCACTCCAGAGATACAATGAGAACTTCTTAAAATATACAGTCAACAATAGCATCATTACTTACCAAGCAACTTTACCCAGTACTTAAATAACCAACTCTCGATTACTAAAAATCTATTACAAATAGTCGATTTTCCTACTTTTATATCGGTTTGATATTAAATGGCGGCAAGAGTTTTCAAGATTTTCAAGGTCACTCTGCGCGCTATGGAGCGAGCTATGCTCGGAGTCTCTTTGAAGGATAAAATCAGGAATGAAATTATCCGGAACAAACCGGAGTTACCGACATACCTTGCAGAGTAAGCAAACTGAAGGAGCAGTGGGTTGGCCATGTTAGTCGAAGGACCGATGGCCGGTGGAGCAGACGAGTCCTGGAATGGAGACCGAGTATCGGCAAGCGTAGTGTGGGACGCCCGGCCCCCCAGCTAGATGGACGGACGACATAAAGAAGGTGGTTGGGACAGACTGGATGCGGAAGGCGGAGGACAGGGTGTTGTGGCGCAGCCTGGGAGAGGTCTATGTCCAGCAGTGGACTGCAATAGGCTGAGTTGATTGATTGGTTTAAAAGATTTTTAGTTATCGAGATATATTTAAGTACAGTAAGTAGTCAAAGCAGTAAAGTTGCTCATAGGAAGTAAAGCTACCACTTTTGACGTTAAAAATACTTACTAAATTCTGACGTACAAAAACATACTTAACAAAAATATCAAACATCGCAACTAGAAAACGATAAAAAGATACTAACAAAACTGTTACTCTATATAAATCATATAAAAAAATTATTTACTGACAGCACACCACATCTTAACAATAATGTATCTAACCTAAATATGTAAATATACAAAAGTAACAAGAAAGGTTATTTCAAAATTTGGATATGCGATTTGGTTGATTGATTTTGTTGCTTTCTTTTGAAATTCATGACACAAAATTGTCTAAACATAACAATAATGGGAAGACAACTTAAATACCATATCCAAGCACTATTCGACATATCTATCCAGATCTACATAAACCTTCAAATTCATCTTTAGATAGTTTTACAAAATTCACTTCTAACGAAATTCAACTGCACTGATTTGAAAAAAAGTCAAATAAAATAAAAATAAATGTCACCAGAATTCATAAATCAAAAATTACCCGCTCAATTCTCTATCATAGACAAAAAGAACAGCTAAAAAAAATTGTGAATAAAAATATATTCTAAAGACGTTATTTTTCGAGCGTTGAGATGTGGTGTCAAGGAAAGGCCACGGCGGCCATTTTACCGTTGCTTCTTATTGCCTGGATGACTGGAAAATCTGATGCTCTTACTACCTTCGGAAAGAGTAATACGGCTGGACCTACCGTGGCTCCAACATTGCCTCCTCGTAAGTATATTAGGAGAGTTACGTTTATTCGAACTTTAAATTTGAAAATATTTGGGGACACTTAAAAAGTACTTGGGTTTTCTTTCATTGGGAATTATCAAAAAAGGCTGAATTGGATTATAAAAAAAGAATCCCTGCAATGCCAAATATTTTGGCCCATAACACTAAGTACCTAGTAGTACTATTAATTATCCCTGAGTCGCACAGTTTTATTGGGGTTCCCCAATAGGAATTTCTCAGTGATAGTCCGAAATCTGTCGGTCTATTCTGTAAAAATTCCACCGTAGAGTGCGTTTCAACAAATAGTTCCTATGTTATTATGTTGGCTCCCCTGTCCTCCGCTAGCAGTATATGTGTTTTGTGCCCATGTGTGTCAAGATAGTAGATATGGAAAGACGATTCTGCGGTTTTTTTTTAAGATTTATAAGGTGTCCGTATTAGAATCATGCCCAAAACATTAAGGAGTGGTGAAGAATAAGAAGTGGTATACATTTTTGCCAACATAACGGCAAAGGAACTATTTGTTGAAACGCACTCTAGGAACATAACATTAGTGAAGTGAGCTGTCAATAGTGTCATTTTTTTATCGTGTGGAAATCCTCATGGATGTCCACACCCCTGGGGTCCTGCTGCTACCTTTAGCCGAGGTGCTGGTGTCAAACCCTAGCATTCGGTGGAATGATAGCTCACTGCTCGGTGAGAATTTTTCAAAATAGACTGACTGAATTTTTTGTCTGGTTATTTTGTTCACCTTAAAAATTAGAGTTTAAACATGAATTCAAATTAATGTAACTCTCTTCCCTTGTGTGTAGTTTGACAATGTTAATGCTTTTTCATGTCACTTTATTATGACATTAGTGCACGTTTCAAATATTGCACATTAAAAGCACACAAAAAAATGGCGAACAATCTGTCGCATTATAGAGAATATTAACAAATAAAATCATTTTCCCTTTGAAATAAAAGATGATGTGGGATTTTGTACCTTTTTTTCTGTAAAACTTTCTTAGCCTATAATCAAAATAATTTATTTTTTAAGATTAGTAAATGGTATCATCACATTCTGCCGTGCTGGCCTGTCCTTTTAATAATACCTATATGGGGTGGCTAGGAAACTATAGTTTGATAATAATAAAAAAAAACACCTAATTAATAGATTTAAAATTATTTCCTATTAACCTTTTTAAAACAGCGGCCATTTTTGTAGTGCACAGAAAACTTACATAGCATGTCAAAATATTGTATGAACTTTATATATCTTAATGGATTAGTGGCTACTTAACAATAAAAATAAAACTTGCGATAATTTAACATCCACATCGCGCAATAATTTAATTTGAAATTTATTGCTAAACTGTATGAGAAATTAAATCATAAAACTAAACAACATAGCCTATTAATTGAGAACCGTAAAATAATTTAGTTAACTTACCTAGTCATAAAAAACAGAAAAAGAATTTGTTAAAATTCTCTATGGTCTATAACATTATTGCACTCTATTGTCGTAATTCTAATTACTAATTGTGTATAATATTTCAACCAGCGTAAGTAAAAATTTTGTTTTAATTACTTATTTAATAATGTAATGTGTAAATTATTTCGTTTGTGTTTTGTGTGAGTACTACATATTATAAATCCGCTTTTCGTGTGTGCTTGTGTGACCGGGTTGTTGTTCTACTTTTAAACTACGCAACGGATTTTGATGCGGTTTACACCATGTAGGTATGGAACAGCTAATAATTATTTTTAGGACGTTTCGTCAAGTCGTAAAAACCGGGCCGCTAGTTAAAATATTCCGGCGTTTCTAAATTTGCCAAAGATGTAAACAACAATGGCCGCTTCAAATTGAATAAAATCGATATACAAGAACATTTATTTTAAGTAATGTTTGTTTTCATCTAGTTAGCTGCTCGGAGATTTAGACGAAAACAAACATTAAGTACTTAAAATAAATGTTCTTGTATAACGACTTTATTTTATTTCGAGCGGCCATTGTTGTTTACATCTTTGGCAAATTTACAAACGCCGGACTATACAGGATGTTACAGAAAGGGTATGTCAATACAAACGGGTTGAAGAGTGTATCTGGTCTAGAATCTCTGTAAAAATTTCGGCTCAAAAGCAGTAACTTTGAAAATGCTTAATATTTTTTTATTTCGATAGTTTATTAAATTGAAATCATAACAAACGTGTCATCGCACTACGAGGGTCATTATCCATTATCTGTAGTGTGTCTGTGCGCCTAGTACACGCACATCACGCCGCCGCGCGCCAGTGCAGCGCCGTGATGTCGAAATAAAAAAATATTAAGCATTTTCAAAGTTAATGCTTTTGAGCTGAAATTTAGTACAGAGATTCTAGACCAGATACACTCTTCAACCCGTTTGTATTGATTTACCATTTCCGTAACACCCTGTAGATATGTTATTAATCAAGCTATAAGCATTTTAGAATGTAAGTACCTAGAACACTTAATAAATGTGTACCTACTTACAGAAGTAGATAATTTTTAAATAGATTTAGATTTGGTATTTAGTTGTAGACAAATTCGACAACTCAGTAAAGTAATTTTTAGATAATATATTTATATCCTACACAAAAAAAAAACAAAGTTTATCATTCAATATAGGATACCTACTCGAACGTCAGTATGTTAAAAGCACAAGACTTACCTATGTCCGTGTCGGGGGTCAAAGGACTTTTATAAAAATATGGCTGTCACTTTAGTATTAGATATTGTGTATCTTATGACTTCCACGAAGCTGGTCAAACTATAAAATCACAGAACATACCCTATTATATAGAATTCATAACAATATTTCGTGTAGGTACTTACAAAACTGTCACTTTGACAAATGATCGTTCATATAATACCGTCAATTATTGTTTTCGTTACCAACCTTCAAATAATAACCAGTAACGTCTGAAATGAAATATGATGTACAAATTATTATGTTGGCTGTTCACGATATGACCTATAGTTTCTCGGGGTCAATATCCCTGATAGTATAAAATTATAGTAGATGTAATGTAACCAAGACTCGGCTTCTCTGTTACGTAACCTAACATACGCAAGCGAAGGTAAGGGAAGGGTTTGGCAGAAGTGTAGTACACCTAGATTTCGACAGTTATGTTTTTTTTTTAACACTGCCCGATTATATTACTTAATAATAGGAATAAAAACAAAAATTTGCCGAAAATGATGATACGAACCTATATGAAGTAGGTAACTAGCAAATATTATTCTATTAGCTAATTTAATTTTCATCATCATTTAGTCATCAAGTCGTGCCAAGCATGGGCGGGTCGCCAGTTTAAACCGAGTTATTTTACGATTGCCTAGACTTTTATCAGAAATCTGAACATATTTTGTGACATATATGGCAGTAAATTCAAACATTAAACTGTTATAAAAATCCTAGCTATCTATACACCCTATCGTGGCAGGGCTATCTATGAAATTACTTAACTAACGTACTAATAACTGCCTATGAAAAAACAAAACTAAATATTAATACGTTATGCCTGTACAAAAACCATAAGCAATCTAGATTTAAGTGCGTAGATACTAAACCCTGTTCGAAATACAGACGCCAGCACATCAACCTACTACAATCTGTCAAATTTCTTTCATAGATTTTGAACTTTATTACTAAACCATAAGGTTCAAAGTTGATTGGGAAAATGTGACAGTTTCGGGTAGGTTGATGTGCTGGCGTCTGTACAAACGAGAACCATAAACATAGACCTTTTAGAGGCCTTTGTCTTTGTTAAGAATGTCTATGGTTTATGAAATGGTACAAAATGGCACAGAACGCGTAAAAAACTATGTTGCGTGGTTAGCAAAAATAATGGCTATCATTTTTATAGATTTTGCCGTCACATAAATCTTTGTTTTGACGTAAAAACATGTCTTGGTAAAAAATCACGCATGTATTTTGTTTATGGGTAAAACAGCTTTTGATTTTTAACCTGTACTTAATATACCTACTTATTTACTGTTTAGCAAAGCAATACTGCAATAATCACAGAGTACTTTTTGATAGACTGAAATTACATGCGAGAGCCAAACCTCGAATTGCGACTTTTCACTTAGGATTTTTCAAAAGTCTCTTCGACGGCATTTCCTAGGCTACATCGAAAATCTAAAATCCTCGAAAATCTACTAAGCGAGCGAAGGTGATTTAATTACTTTTGAGACGCAAAAGAAGAGTGATGGCTATCGCTCGGAATAAAACGACGTATGTGCCAAAACGAATTTAATCCTTTTTGAATAAAATAAATGAATTAAATTTAAAACTACTTTGAGTAAACTTTGATATAATAATTCTCTATGTTTTAAAGTAAACTCTTAAGCGTTACGCCGTGATGTCGTAAAAAGTTAATTAAAAAATAGATATAACTGCAATATTTTTGTATCGAGAATAAATCATTGAATCGTGAAATCCTTTTACACGATACTAGACCAAAGAGTCAAAAAACATATACTAAAATATTAAATCTCTATTCCACATACTTAACAAGTTACACGAAATAGAAAAACCACATTTTTTTTTAACATAATATCAACAAATGTCATGTCGGATAATAATAGTAACAAAAATAATACTATTGAAACAAGCCCTGCTTTTGGTGTCCTTCAAATTATCCACGATGATTTGCCAAAAAGGTTGCGTAAAATATATTAACATAACAATGACCTCTTTGGTAACAAGGTTGCGATCGATATTATAAGAAATGGCTGTATTATGTCCTTCAAGGGGTAACTTGTTTATAACTATATATTATTAACTGGATTTTGTTTGCCATACAACGACGTGGTAATGCCGCCAGTCTCTTGGGTACATTACCAGTCGACAGCGATGCGGATGAATTTTGTCGACGCTATATTTTGGTTTGTGTATAGTTTTAGGTAAGTTAGGATTTAATTTGGTTATTTTTATTAATTAACTAGCTGCGCCCCGCGGTTTCACCCGCATAAGTCTCGATCCCGTTGGAATATCAGGATAAAAAGTAGCCTATGTTAATCTAGGGTGTCAGCTACCTCCATACAAAATTTTATCGAAATTGGTCCAGTCGTTAAAGCGTGAAGAAGTAACAAATATATAAACAAACACACACAAACTTTAGTCTTTAAAATTTTAGTGTGATTAGGTATTGGTTATTATTTGCTTAGTTATTATTATTAACTATGTATTTACAAATTATTGTCTATGTACTCGTACTGTACAAAGTGGCAGGGTAAATTATAATGTGGCATCATAGTCGAATGGGAAAAATATCAAGTAACTTTTGGAGGCTACTGTAAATATCTCGGATAGGTACAAATATCGATACTTCACGTGACCAGAGGGCTGGGTCGATCTTTGGCCAAAGAATTAGCATTGCCATTCAACGGGGCAATGCTGCCAGTCTTCTGGGCACGTTTCCGGATGACAGCGATACGGACCAATACTTCGACGCCTAAGAGTCCTTCGTTTTTTTTTTTTTATTTTATTTATTTGTATTGTAAGTTAAGTGCAAATTCAAATAGTAAGTAATAAAATCTGTTAAATTCGGTAATGATAAAAGAGATATAAGTGGTCAGTTTGACCAATAAAATAATTAAAAGCGTAATATTACTAAAATTATTAAAACTGTTTTTAAACTAAACACCGGTCTACGGTCAAACTAACACGGTACAAAAGGTGGCCTACGGAATGTCTACGACTCTGCTACGGCGCGGCTACGAAACGCTACGTCGTAGCTCGCAGCTACGCAACTAATATAGTGAAAGTTTTCACACGGAGTCTAACACGCACATTACAAAACTTTAGATGTGAAAATAAGTGCTTTTTGTTAATAATAGATTTAGTTGACGTTACAACTAAATCTATTATTAATTAACAAAAACCACTTATTTTCATATCGTCGGCTAAATATTCTAAGCTGCTAACTCCATTTTTGGCTTAACTGACTATTTATATTCTATTCTATTTTTTTATTTTTTATTTGTTATATTTTCTCGAGTTGGTACCTACTCATGATCAGGTCCACCCTCTGGTGCCCGCTTATCGTTGAATTGTTGGGACACGTTGTATATAATCAGCCTGTATTGTGGCACTGCAGGGCAAAGGCGATTTCCCTTTTCCACTAAACTCCATCCTGAGCCAACATGGACCAATCTCTCATATAGGCGGCAAGTTCGTCGTGCCATCTACGCCTGGGTCTTCCACGATGCCGTTGGACGTTTTCAGAGACCCATGCTGTGGTGGTCTCAGTCCTGGATTTGTCAATAGGCCGTATAGGCCGCGGCCTAGGGTTAAATCCCTATAAAAACTCATTCCTATCGAAAATTATCAATCCTAGGTACCTACTGTTATTGTACCTATTTTATTTATCTATATTACTGCGTGAGTGATGGATGAGAGCGGCGGGCGGCAGTGGCTCACTCAACGTAACCACCTCCGCTTCCCGCCCGCACCCACCGATTTTGCTATTAAAAAGTCCCGTAAAAATTGTAATTCTTGTTTCTTTTTACGCTCTTTCTTAATGACTAATTAATTTGTTTATTTAACTTTAGTGATTTCCTTACTATAAATAGAAAAAAATATTTTAGAAAGGTACATGGCCCACAATGTATCTGATATGCGACAAACGTGTCCAGCCCATTCCCATTTGAGCTTGGCTGCTTTTTGGATGACGTCTGCGATTTGTGTCAAAGAGCGCAGTATCGTGTTCCGTCGTATCTTCTTGAAATGATCATGAAAATTACATAACCGATAGAATACGCCATTTTAAAATAGTGCAAAGTCCTTCTCCTTTAATTTAAAACGTAAAAGCTGCAATTTCAAAACGAAAAACGACAGTACATCAGATAAACACGTGGTAATTTTCTTTTTAAAACACTCGAGCTCACGTACAATTATGCAGATAATATAACTACTTAAAATAACATAGAACTGGTCAGTGGAATTATACTGAATTGTACCTTATTATCATGAATAAAAAAAAGAAGTGGGTATGTTTAAAAGAAAATTGTTTTATGGACAATTGCGGTGATTCTATTTTGCACTAAATAAATTATACAAACATAAATAACCGACTCGCTTTATTATAATTATGTGACGCAGTAAAGCCTGTGCACACAACACAGCCAGTCCAATAAGCTGAGGGCTAAAATAACCATCACGTGGAACGGTGGCAGTGACGTGCATTGCATAAAGGCATATAAGCAGTGCCTACCTCGATATATCAACATAATCCTGTCAATTACATTTTAGTGTGTATGCCCCACAATTAAAAAACTCAATAAATTATCATACCTAACAAAAAACAAAACCTTCATCATACAAACACGCGCGGCAGTAGACGGTCGCCAGACGGCCTACTCGGCTATTCGCACATTGTTATTGGTCTTTACTCGTTCAAGTTAATACGACAAAATTAAAAATACGTACGTCTCACGCGAAATACCATGACGTTCGACCTTCGCTATTTATCACCCTTAAGTAGGCATGCCTACTCAAATAACCACACTTTTGACCTCATTTTTTTTTTTGTAATTAGTGACCGTGTTTGTCTAGACTAGACCCGGCCTAGTGCCGATCTATTCTGAAAACCAATGCACGCCACTGAACGGTTGAGCCCTGACACAGTCAGAAGGCGTCACAGCAGGCCCCGTAGAAGATGGCGGGTCGAGCTGGACAAAACAAACGACCAGTGGTTCACTTTAGCCCTGGATCGAAAGAGATGGAAGTCCGTCAGCAGTAAGATGATGCAGGCTAACAGTACAGCCTGTAGAATAGTCAGCCTATAATGTTCCCACTGCTGGGACACAGGCCTCCTCTCTAATAGGGAGTAATTCACCAACCTCGGGGGCCCAGTGCGGGTTTGGTAGACGTCACATGTCTTTGAATTTTTCGTTCTAGGACATGCCGGTTTCCTCACGATGTTTTCTTTCACCGTTTTAAGAGCCCCTGTTCCATACATCCCTACTAATATATCTCCACTGGTAGGGATACTTGGAGATTTTTTCCAATTATCGCTACCGGTAGGGATAATACGGAACCTTGTACTCCATATTATCCCTACTGATATATCTCCACTGGAAGGGATACTTGGAGATTTTTTCCAATTGTCGCTACCGGTAGGGTTATATGGAACCTGGTGCTCCAAATTATCCCTACTGATATATCTCCACTGGTAGGGATACTTGGAGATTTTTCCAATTATCGCTACCGGTAGGGATATATGGAACCTTGTGCTCCATATTATCCCTACTGATATATCTCCACTGGTAGGGATACTTGGAATTTTTTTCCAATTATCGCTACCGGTAGGGATATATGGAACCTTGTGCTCCATATGGTGATGAAATATATTACACAAAGTAAAGTCCCTCATTGGGTTCGAACCCACGATCTACAACTCGTAAGTTTTGTAATACAATACATCGCATTATTTTCAAACCATCATAGGTATTTTATCGATGTGTTGTCCATTCTCCCTACTAAATTCCTTTTAAAATACCGTCGTACTGTACGAAAATTCTTACAATTTAATATACTTACCTCGAAATATTTTATTGCCCAAATGTGAATACAACATACCTACATAACAATTATATTGAATAGTTATATGAATACTTACTTACACGCTTGGTTTAAGGCAAGTACACATTAGGCGTTTTAAAGCGCGCGCTGTGGTCACTTTAAACTTACTTGGCGAAATGTGTGGCTACCATTGAGGTTGTTTTTTTAACTTGGACTGTAGAGGGGAAATCCGAATCCATGGGTGGTACGGCAAAACGTTCTTAGGAGCTAAGAGGTTTTCGTCCCTTTATGAGGACCATACGAGTAGATATAAGATCTTTTTTCATGAAAGCTATTTTGGCATAGTTCGATGTTTGGCCAATTGTGAGTTGTCCATAGGAATGAGTAAAATACCTAGTTTTTTTTTCCTTTGTCTCTGTTTCATGTATGAATTATTTAAAAATGTAACGATAAAAAAATGGATTGAATTAATTTTGGCGGGGTACCTTAGCGCCCCTTAAGTAATGTCAAAATAGAGTTGACAAGTTTATCCTTAATTTCGAATTCTCAATTCCAAAGTTGCAAAGCAGCTGAAACCCGCGACTTCACACAGTTAAACATCCGGAAAGGTTCGATTTGCCCCGGTATCCATCACAAATCACGTAATTTGACCTTATGACCTAAAATACCAACCCCACGCAATTTTCCAACCACGCAACACGCATCTATTTTCACTCCAATCCTATGAAAACGTCCTCCAAGTTAAATTATTCACCAACCTAGTTCCGCTACTCGGTAATAGATGGCGCTGTCCGATAGCTATCGGAAGCAGTTTAGATTTACACGTAGCAATCACCATTTTATCTTGATATCTTGACAGACGTTGTTAAAAGGGATACGGAGGTCAGTATAAAATGGTTGTTTTGGCTGCAACCGGCCACTGTATCTGTTGATTTGAAATTTTAATCGGAATTTAAATAAAACAGTATTTTGTGCTAAAATAGACTCTATTTATTTGTCGTTAAGGCTTGTAATCGTTTGTTTAGGGGTAATTACATCGCGTTTGAAGTTTTAATCAGTGTTGCTAGAGCTCTTAATTATAATTTGCATCTAATTACAATTCATAAACTTCAGTAAAGTGTATAGTAAGTTGAAGGTAGCTACTTTCAGCCCATATTTTGTATGACATTGAGCAGAATTAACCTTTAACAATATTGTTATATCTAACTTTAAAATCTTTACTTCATCCGAGTACTTACAATAATCATTTAGTTCCAACGACATGAAAACACAAAGCTACAATAAACGCAAAGGCAAAAAGATTTTTTTTTATCGACGCATACGTCCAGGGTCTTCTCATCATCTCAAAACGAACATTATAAAGTTAAAAAAAAATGTTTCCCGTGCGCATAAAAGTCTAGTAAGCCATTGCGCGCCGGTAGTGACAAGTGGGGACGCTCGCGCTCGGCCGGTTAACGTAATTTTTATTTTGGATACTTAGGTTTTTTTTTTCTGGACGAAAAAGTCTTGATTAATGTTTTGATTATGAATGTCGATGGCTATAAAAGTAGAGGAAGACCAAAGAAATGATGGATGGACTGTGTGAATGATGATATGGTTAGAAAGGGCATGACCATAGACTAATATATATAATATGGGTATGACTACCGAGATGACGACTAATAGAGAAGTATGGAAGAAAAAGACATGTTGCGCTGACGTTTGAAATTTTTTGTCAGCTCCCTAATTCAATCTGAATCATTTGAAGGATATTGCTAATCCATTGCTCCATATGTTCGAAAAATTTGTCTGCTCAACAACGTAAATAACGCAATGAATGTTGTTGAACTGTCAAAGTGACAGCCGTTTCTACTGGTAGTGTGATAAACAATTTCCTTGCTGGTTTTGTTTGGGTCAAATACGGCGGCACCGCAGGCACACCTAGATACTCGTAGATATACTATACATAGGTGGCTAGCCTACCTAAAGTCTATGTAATAAATTGCTAACACTACTGGTAAAGGCCTACATTAACTTGTACCAAGAAAAAATGCACAGGTATTCTTAAAACGCCATTTTGTATAGGAAGACCATGAGTTCGGGTAATTTTGGGACACATGTTTGCTACCATTTCGCTCACTTGTTGAAATACGTCTCTTTTTGATCTGTGCGATTTCTAAACATGAATGTCATTCACATAACCTATCTATTTCTATAAATGTTTTTGTTTCTGTGTGTAGGTTTGTATTGTACAAGCACGTTTACACGTCAATCATCCATACTAATATTATAAATTCGAAAGTAACTCTGTCTGTATGTTACCTTTTCACGCCTAAACCGCTGAACCGATTTAGATGAAATTTGGTATAGAGATAGTTTGAGTCCTGGGAAAGGACATAGAATACTTTTTATTCCGATGTTCTCACGGGATCGAGACTTATGTGGGCGAATCCGCGGGGCGCAGCTAGTACTCTCATATTTTTTGTCATATGAACTCAAAATCGTGCTGCTCTCCATATGTCCCATTGATTATTCATCAGAAGACATACACCGTTACTTTTATCATCATCATCACAGAACAGATGGCCGATGGGGCCAAAAGGTTCTGGAGTGGCGACCACATGAGTAGTCATGTGGTGGCGACCGCGTACCGGAAGACGTAGCGTTGGAAGGCCTCCCACAAGGTGGACCGCCGACCTTGTGAAGGCTGCAGGAACCCGTTGGATGCGAGAAGCACAGAACCGGTCGAAGTGGAGATGCTTGCTGGAGGCATATGTCCAGCAGTGGACGTCTTTCGACCGTTACTTTATTAGCATTTAAGACTGAGGACATAAGGTCCTGGTGCCGGTTCCCTGGTCGGGCAAAGTGTTATTGGATTTTCTATCAGGAATTTCGCAGTAGCATCCCGAAGTTGAGAGCAGTGGTGGCCCAGTGGTATCAGCCGCGACTTACAAGTTGTAGGTCGTAGGTTCGAACCCCGACAGGCGCTTTACTTTGTGTAAATTATTTCATCACCACTGCTCTCAAAACGGTGAAGGAAAACATCGTGAGGAAACCGGCATGTCCTAGAACCAAAAATTCGAAGACATGTGACATCCACCAACCCGCACTGGGCCCGCGTGGTGGATTACGGCCCACTCCCTCTCACAGAGAGGAGGCCTGTGTCCCAGCAGTGGGAACGTTATAGGCTGATTATGTTGTTATGTATCCCGAAGTCTCGATTCATGCCCGTTTGCTAGCAATAGGCTCACTCCCTATTACATGGGACTTAAGGAGACTACATGACCTAAAGCGTGGTCTTTGTCGGACTGCATAGAAAAGAAAGAGAAGCGCGATGACACAACCCTGGTTATTTATAGCAAAATATGAAGCAATTATCTATTTACAAAAAAAATATTGTTTGGACTAAAAAATTAAAACACTAGTGCTCTAGTATGTTGCTTTTAGAATAATCTGACAAAAAATCAGAATGATTGTATGTATATTAGTATGGTTTTTATTGCAAAAACAAAGTTTTTAGAGGTATCTTCATGATTTTTTTCTATCGTATCAAATTAGTTGTATTATGTTTTCAACACACTATCTACCTAGCATATATCCTGAAGAATATCATATATTTTTCCGATTTTGTTTACTTTAGTCGATCATATACTTTTAGGCATTATAAAACTTGCGTTTTTAAACATAACTGGCGAAATGAGGTGTACAGTACCCGGCGATAAATATTGCACATCGATCTTTGGAAAGAGACAATCGGCTAATTTCGGCTTCGTAGAGCGTTATCTCTGTCGCACGAAATACAAACAGTCCGGTATCTATTAGGAGCTGTTAAAACAATTATGATTTGCTTCTTTTGATAATTCTTCTTATTCTTTGTATAAAATACACCAATTTTTCTATAAATGATTGCTTTAGGTTGGGGTAAAATAAAAAGGTTCCCCTATTTTTCCTAAAGATGCCATAGTACAACTTTAAATTATTTAAATTTGGGGGTGTTAACAACTCTAGATATATATTTTGAACTGGACGCGACCGCACTCTATCGCACTTGAACAACGACTGACAAAACGTCAGTTAACGTCACATAGGTAGTGTGCGACAGAGATAACGCACTACGAATCCGAAATTAGCCGATTGTTTCTATCCAAAGGTCGATGTGCAATATTTATCGCCGGGTACTGTACTATAGATAGATATATATGTACATCTGCCTAACCCTTCGAAGGATTTCAGGCGTTTTTGTTACGTAAAACCGTTATCTATCCTACAACCTTTGTGTCCTCACCAACCCATTTTATTTTTAACCAAGGCCCGCACAACCTTGCTCACAAAAGACGAAAAAAAATTGCGAGACAGTGTACCTACCATACTAAGCATTTATGGTCCCCCTTCTAACCTTTAAACTCCTATCATATATTATGGTATGCCTCCATCATTTGCATATCTCGGCACGCGATGTTGGCTCTTGGCCGTTGGCGTTGGGGACAAATGTTTGTGGCAGACATTTTACATAAATATACATGATGTTATCTTGGCATTATTAGTGGTGGATCGGAAGTGTATGTTGGTATGTGGGGAAGATTATGTGGATATTATACATAGTGAATGTTACACAAAAGGTCTACATAACTAGTGTTATTGTTAGGCTTAGGTTATATTATAATTGTCCCGATCATAAGTAGTTATCGTTAATTATTTTAATTAGAATTAGACTCATAGGTAGAAAAAGTTAGATCTATAGACTTGTACCCCCTTATTAATAAACGTATTATATCAGATGAATAGTTACACAACGATTTCTCTCTTAATTTGACTTTCGAAAGAAGAAGACAAAGCGTTGTGTAACTATACAGACGACTAACTATATTATACAGTATATATTTATAAGGAGGGTAGTCAATTATTGTGGGTATAGCATTACCCCCTTACTAATAAATGATGTATAGCGTCTGTATAGTTACACAATGCTTTGTCTTCTTCCCTCGAAAGTCAAATTACTGACGTGACGACTGAAAGAGAGAAATCGATGTGTGACTATTCATCTGATATAATACGTTTATTAGTAAGGGGGTTAGTCTACAAGTAAGCTACTAGGTACTTAGGTACAGACGTCAGCACATCAAGCTACCCGAAACTGTCAAATTTTCCCAATCAACTTTAAACCTTATGATTCAGCGATAAAGTTGAAAATCTATTAAAGAAATTTGACAAGATTGTAGTAGCTTGGCGTCTCTGATACAAACCTTCCTATTCACTCATAGATTGACAAAAATTATGTTCCAGCCCGACCATGTTCACGGCAGGCGGAATGTGCGGGCATCAGCAGCAGTTCGTGTGTGCGCACGCACTACGATCCGGTCACTCGCTGCCTCTGCGGAGACAACCAGCCGCCCGTGAATGGACAATGCGACTCGCAGACTAAAGGTAAGGAACACAGTAATCTTGCAAACTATTGTCACTTACCATCTAATCAAAGTCAAAGTATTTGTTTCAAATAGGCACATAAAAGGCCCTTTTGAACGTCAAAAATTACCTTAAAATAGAATTGATTCTAGTCGCCCCTTCCAAAAGGTAGTTTTCGTATGGCGAAGAATGGGCAAGAAACTCCACCGTTACTCTTTTAAAATGTTTTTGAATATTTTGCATGGGTGCATTAATTATATAATAATATGTGAGGACGATGCACCTAAAATAAAATTACTATACCACAATAGGTAAAAAAAATTAAAAACGAAACCATGACATATAAATTAATTATCTGATAGATACATGGTGCTCGCATAATTACAAACATGGTAAAAGTAAACGATTTTAATAAAAATAAAAAATCAACAAGTAATATGTCAGTGACAATAGTTTGGTCACCGCCACCAATGTCTGTCCATACTGATTGTAGATACGCTGAAACCATAGATAAATCTGTAACGTTTCATGTGCCGTGCGTACCCGCTACGATCACTACATTAGGAGTTTCTCAGTACTATTATATATTCTGTGGAAGCCCGGATTTTGAAAGTTGGTAGTGTGACAACCCCGTGCCTTGAAAAGCATGGAAAGCCGTTGGTCCTGCGCCTGTTCTCTCCCCAGTCGTATCGGATTACCGTCCCGATGTACTATGAGAGTAAATGGTGAACAGAGGGTAAAGTAAAAAAAAGTAAAATCGTTTATTTCATATTTCAAAATTACAATATGGAGGTATTGTTGGTCCCAAACTAGGCACAGCCTGCGTCTTGAGTGCACCATTACAATGGTACAACATTTTGATAATTTTGTACGAAATATTAAGCTATTTAGCCACATCGGGACTATAAGTCTAAATGTACACAGAAATGGGTGTACATGTGTTTGCGCACACATTTGTGCACTATAATATCTCCTGCGCCACCGTGACCGAAATCGGTCGAGAGGATTCTTAATAGCATCCAAAGAGGTCATAAGTGTAGGTCGACCTACAGGGAGATAGGCAGTCTTACCTTGCTGCTATTACCGGAAAACTTGAAACTTCGATAAGATTGGCTCAGAAACATGGACATTGACACAAGTTGAGAGATGCCGTGGCCATTTTGCGTGGGTCATCATGATCTGCCTAGCCTAGCGCATGCGTTGTGTTACAACGATTTCATAGGGGTCTTGTGAAATTTATCAAATTTCTTCTTAAATATAGAACAGTATACAGTATGGTTGTTTTACTCAGACCAGTACCATCCTTGGTGTTCGGTATTTAACATTGGTCCTTCGAGCCGGATTTGAACCAGCGACCTATGGATTTCGTCCTTCATTTGTCATTGACTCATCATTTACCTAGCCTTTTCCCAACTATGTTGGGGTCATCTTCCAGTGTAACCGGATGCAGTCTGCATACCAGTATTTTACATGGAGTGACTGCCTATCTGACCTCCACAACCCAGTTACCGAGTAATACGATAACCCTTGGTAAGACTGGTTGTCAGACTTTCGGGCTTCTGACGACCCGTAACGACTGTCAAAGATCCACGAACGACAGCCGGGACCAACGGCTTAACGTGCTTTCCGAGGCACGGAGGGGTCTTGGTATGTAAAGATGGTAACCTATCCACGGACCAACCGCGGCAAGCGTAACTTATCGACCCGCGTGACGACAAGTCCCTCTCTTAATATTAATACTCCTATTCTCATTTACCTTACACTGAAAAGTACATGCCCAACTCTTATCAACTTCAACAATTTATTTAAATACCTTTCAAAAACCCACTCCAGCAACGTTTCATGTCTGAGAATCATAATTGTAGCTACTCGCAGTTAAATTATAACTTAAATTAGAACTTTTACTTAGTACTTATATTTGAAAGATTACAATCTTTTATTTATGTTTAACACGTAAGGTTTCGAATGCTTACAATTGTACACGAACGCTCCGACAAACGCTTTTCTTTAATTTGGTCCCGATAACGTTTCAGGGTCGGTTCGGCTATTCATTATAATCGTTTAATGTTACAATTAGGGTTGGTATGGGTTTGGGTTCACGTGATTTGGATCCTGCGGTGTAAGGAGTTATTGGTTGACGTGTGATCGAGGTTAAACGTATTATGAGGTTTGAAGGTTAAAAAAAATTATAAGGGCCAGAGCAAAAGACCTAGAGAAACAATTAATATTTTTCGTCACGTTTGCTCATTGCCTATTGGAAAAGTTAAGTTTGATTTAAAAAAAACCAAGCTAGCTTATGATTCTCTAATAGTTCAGTCAACGAATGGCCCAAAAGGGAGTGTAGAGTGGGTAAGCAGGGACCTAAGCGTTTTCTTTTCCGGAGCGTGTAGGTAGTTCGATAATGGTTGAAAATCGAAAAAAAAATGGATTCGGAAGTTGTAGAAAATTTTATGTCATTTGGTATGAGAAAGTTTTTCCCTACATCGCACCGTTTTTTGAGATATATGCTATGCAATAAACTCAAAAGTGGGAACTTAGTGTCGCCAAAAACACTGGCCCACCTCCTAGATGTCAGGTTTTAGTATGTTCACTCCCTAAGCACACTGAACAATTTTATTTATTTATTAATCACAAAATCCAGAGCTCTTTGAAATTTTCTCTTAAGATTTTGTAGGAATCGCTTAGGTCCCTGCTCACGCACTCTACAGGGTGAAATTGAACACATGCGACAAATCGAAATGGGAGATTGTACTCATCATTGTGAACAACTTTTACTATGGGACCAAACATGAAATCGCGAAAAAAAAACAGCTGTTCCCTACATTTATGTTCGCATAACTCATAAAAATGTAGGGAAAAACTGGTTTTTTTTTTCGCGATTTCAGGTTTGGTCCCATAGTAAATATTGTTCATAATAATGAGTACAATCTCCCATTTCGATTTGTCGCATGTGTTCAATTTCACCCTGTATAACTCTTTTACTGACTGAACTATAACTCGCTATCAAGAATACCCACTGATAAATAGGTTTACCAAAATATGGAACAAAAATTTAACGACGTGTCAAAATTAATCGCATGTCAGTTGAACCGACAGGCTAGCTGTAGGTAATATATAATAAGTCCATGGTTGATTGGCAGACAACCATTCACGACAGTTAACATGCGCTTGTTAATTTATGATGCCTTTCCAGAAATTGAGCGTTACAATTTTAATCAAAATAATTTTTGAAAAAAAAAATTAATAAATATTTGTGCCATAGGCAACTCTGTTCACCTTTTATACCCTGTTTTTGTCCAGTCAGTAAAAAAAATCAGCCGGTGTTTAGATAAATCCACTACTGGGTATAAACCTCTTCGCTATCCCTATGGTAATCAGGGTACGATACCATTATGGTAATCTCTGCAACTTTAAATATGGCATCACCAATCTCTATGCCAAACCTACCAGTAATAAAGTGTCATCTAACCATTCTCTTCTCCCCCACAGCCCTCTACCATGTCTGCGCGACCACTGATGAATGTAACGACGGGCTGATCTGCGGTACCCCGAACGTCACCGGAACTGCACCGCTGCACCTCAGAGTGCATTCGCCGTCTGACAAGATCTGTCTCTGTGACGCCGAGACCGGGTTCACTGAGAAAGAGCATACTTGTAACGGTAAGTGAAACATCCACACACATCTTCACCATCTACCAGTCTTGGAGCGGTATCTACAACGCCACATGCGAACAACGCGTCGTACTGACGTCACGCAAAATCCTGCATCTCGCAAGCAGAGTTTACCTTGCAACTAGCATAGATACAACGGCCCGACATGAATCATCGGGCAGTTGCCCGCCAGACACGACACCCGTCTGGTCGGAAGATCCTCCCTTTTCTATGGAGGATGAGTGAACTTTACACCCTGTTGCTCATACCTCTATAGTCTAAACAGATGCAGCTGAATACCAGTATTTTGAGTATCTGACCTCTAGAATCCAGCGGAGTAATTGCTTAACAGACTATCAGTATATCAGTAGCAATGGGTTTCATTTTGACAGTTCAGCAACATTCATTGCCTTATTTACGTTGTTGAGCAGATAAATTTTTCGAACATACGAAGTAATGGATTAGCAATATCCTTCAAAACGGTTCAGATTCTTTTTGATAGTGTGTTACACAATAAATATTAGGGTGCAGCTCTTCTTCAGAACAGATGGCCGATGGAGCCGAAAGGTTCTGGAGTGGCGACCGCGTACCGGAAGACGTAGCGTTGGAAGGCCTCCCACAAGGTGGACCGACGACCTTGTGAAGGCCGCAGGAACTCGTTGGATGCGAGAAGCACAAAACCGGTCGAAGTGGAGGTGCTTGGGGGAGGCCTTTGTCCAGCAGTGAACGTCTTTCGGCTGAATTGATGATCTTCTTTGTCAATGTGAGCACTCACACACAATGTTTGCAGTAGATACAGCTATCTCAATTAAAAATGTTTAAATTTTCAGATGCCGATATCCTGAAGACGTCCCTGCTCGCCATCTTCCTGGTATCATGCATAAGAAAAATCTTAGCTTATTAATCTAACTAATTCACTGATTTCATTTCATAACCTTTTGTGACAATCACGTTTTTAAAGGCCATCGGAAAATCCGGACTGCTCGTAAATATATTGATTAATGAAATTCCACACATTTAAATAAAAAATCAAATTTCTATTTTTAAGGAATATGTTATTAGAAAGTGAGCAAAAATCAAAGGGCAGCAACTTACGAGGATTCGAATGCAGGAACTTTAGCATAAGCAAAGTCAGTCTATAATAAGGTTTCCATTGTTTGGACACACGCCTCCACTCTGTAACATTTTAATCACCGCTGTTCTAAAAACGGTCAACGAAAACATCATGAAGAAACCGGCATGTCCTAGAACCAAAAATTCGAAGACATGTGACATCTACCAACCTGCTCTGGGCCCGCGTGGTGGCTTACGGCCCACTCCCTCTCACAGAGAGGAGGCCTGTGACCCAGCAGTGGGAAAACTGATTATGCAATCAGAGAATTCGAAAATTCTAATTGTTGCAGGACAATCAATTATCATTTTTTAAATATACCGAACCATAGATACCGGATTTTCCAAATTTAGAGTTATTTGTAGATTATAATTCACGGGTTTATAGAAGTAATTTAAAAAGAGATATATGTAAAATAAAATTTTACAATAAAAAAAGCAGTTAAAACTAAATATATTTGCGAATTTAATCATTTATTTCCACTTGAGAATTTAGTACAAATACACATATCTTAGCTTTTAAATAAAAATGAAACTAAAATTGCTTAGACTAAATGAAATACATTAAATAATAAAAAAGAATTAATATACGTCCATTAAATTGTAAGATTAATGTAAATAGTTTAAATCCGAAATTAAATTAAGATTCATTAATTATTTTACAGAATGAACAGAGCACTAAACACACATAAAATAATGTATTTGTAAAAAACCATTTAATCATAAACAAACTTCTATTGCGAATAATCACAATAGGGTCACGAGATATTTGACATATGACAAGGCACTCTAAATAATAATAAAAATGTTGACATGTGTCAAGTGAGCTCGGCTGTCATTGTGCCGATTATCGTATTGGCTGATGGCCGAAAGCCTCGATCAACATCTCTCGTGGCTGTCGCTAGGCGGTTTGGTCAAGGGCCTGATTTAGAAGGCAGTACTCCTCGATACGGCTAGCATTTGAGGAGGTTCCTGTCTCTGGAGTCCTAACCACCGGTAGCACAGCACAATTTTTGGACCAAAATGTTTGTATTTTTAAATGTTTTTTTATTAAAAAAAATATATTTTAAAATGTATTTATTTAAGTATGAAAATAAAGAAACGAGGTAATAAGCATATTGTATTGTAATCTGTCGGTCCGTTTGAGAGCTACAAAGCCAATGTTTTCAAACATAAGTACAATATGCCTCTTTTTGCGACATTGCGCAAACAGCAACTTATTCAACTATATGTTTGCTCAAGAAAATCAGCTCAAAATCTGAAGAAAATTTATCAGTTTGCTCAAATTCGACTCTTTGCTCAAGCTCCTGAGCAACGTATTTTATCTATATACATATATAAAAATGAAACCCGTTTTCCGTTGTCACGACATAACATGAAAACGGCTGGACCGATTTCGATGAAATTTGGTATAGAGATAGTTTGAGTCCCGGGAAAGGACATAGGATAGTTTTTATCCCGATATTCCCGCGGGATCGACATTTACGCGGGTGAAACCGCGTGGCGCAGCTAGTTCCATTATAATTATCATCAGCCTATAACAGTCAACTGCTGGACATAGGCGCCATTCATTCCTTGGCAACGACGTATCATCCAGCTGCTACCAGCCTCTATACTCTCTATAATACTCTGCGAAGGACTCCACCTAGAACTCTCCCCTTAAATCGCAACTCTTGAATATATTTAATAATAATTTATTCATTTTCACTTCGAGGCACAAACATCTGTGTGGCCCTGGCTCTTGTAAAAGGAGTTCCTTCATCACAAGTGACTCCTCTCAATTTACAAGGATATGATGAAGAAGCAAAAATGAGATACGTTATAGTTAGTTATGACATGCATTAAAAGGTAGGTTTACAAATATACAAGAGAAAAAAAGCAACAATAATAAAAGAGTTTAATTTTTTTTTTTTTTTTTGTTACCACTGCATTCTGTGGAGAGTGAAGGTGAGTGAAGGTGATCATAAGTCTGTTCATTCTGTAAATAAAAGTTTAAACAATATCAAATAATTATAGGCTTGTGTTTAGAGTGAGCAAATAGTATTTTTTATGTTATTATTTTTATAATGATTGAATTTAGGCTAAGGCTGACGTAGAAGTAGGCCTAGATGCGACATTTTCATTTGTTTCCTCAACATGTCGGATTTTTATCAAGTTAGTCACTTATAGATATGTTTATTTATTGTTTTTTGAGGCAGGAACATCCTTAAAAATGCATTTACTGGAGTGAAATGGTCACCCTACTTGTCTCTTTAAAAACAATAGATAGTTTATAATTTTATTATTTAAATTTAGCTAAATATTATTAAAATAAATTTTCGTTAGCCAATTTTTTTATAATAAATAAAATGGTTAAAATAACTAATTATAATAAATTAAAATAATAACAAGAGCAAAATTTTTTCATTTCATAATGCATAATGCAATCATGCATTTTAGAATTTTATTGTATGGAAACATATCTCGGAATGAACTTATTATAATAATATTTGAAACTGTAGAACAATTTTTAGAAAATAATAATTATTATTATGTGTAATGTTTGAGAATTAATAAAGAGTTTCAAATTTTATGGTAGTTTTGTTTTATTTATAAGGTGCTAAAGTTATTGTATACCAGATACAACAATATAATACACCATGGTTTATATGAAGACAATGATGCTCGTTGTGGGGCGATGGATGGAAATAAATAGTAATAACGATTTCCCAATAAAAGAAAATAATACATATAATTAATCAAAACATAACGTTTGTAGATAAAAATAAAGTGACATTCGACTTGTCATAATCTAAGCTTTTTTGAAAAACTAAAGAGATAAAGATAAAAGATATTTTATTTTGCAAATATGGGTACAGTACATGGTGTTATAGGGAAATAGGTTCAGCCATATTTTACCAGTAGGCATGCAAAAATTACAAAAATAAAAACTAATTCACTACTTCACTAGACTATAACTAAATACTAAACTTTAACATACAAATAGAACAAGAAACAACACAAAACCAAAAACATTATTGTTTTTGGTTTTGTGTTGCATTAGAGGGCGCCACTATCGTGGGCGCGCCGCGCGCCTCGGCTGCGCAGATTTCGAGAGTCTTCTACGCGTTGTCATACGTCGTTTGCTTAGGTGTGTAACACGCGCGAGGCGTTAACAGTGGTTAAGAAGTAAATCATGAAAGTGTCCGTTAACCGTTATTATAAATCCCTAATAGATAAAATAAATAAATACGTATAGATGGAAAATATGGATAGAAATTTCGTTCAAACGAACGAAATTACCGAATTAGTAATTAAAGGCCGCTGCATACGTGACGGGTTTTTTCACGGACGGGACGGAAATTTTGGAAATATCGTTTCACACAAAATGTATATGGAAGCGCATATGTCACGGAGACATGGACGGGACGGGCACGTGGCGCTGACGGGGCGAGAAAAATATCGTCCAATTCTTGAAATGAAAAATCCATCTTTCTTTCTTCACAACACTAGCACGTTAGATCCGAATCACTGTTACAGTACGTATGCATTAGGGCTTGCATTCGAATATTCGAATATTCGAATTATTCGAATAATCAACTGTTTCAAATATTCGAATAGAAAATTTATGATATTCGAATATTCGACCAAAAACAAAACAGCAACCAGACGTGCACATAAAATTAAACGTTCATGCACGCCGTCCAAACAATGTAACGTCGTTCGACGCGCGAGTGTTACGACAGCATTCGGAAACGATCGGGAACATTCGGAAGATGCGGCCGGCGCGCAATGCGGCGTGTGGGGGTGGTTCGCCTTAGGGTCAAATCACACCGAGATGGCAGCGAAGCGGCGAGCAGTTTCAGTGTCATATAATTTTAAACTTTATCTTCATTAGTATAATACATAGTATCGCTTGAAAAACTTGAACAAGTTTCTCAAGCGATACTATGTATTATTGTAATGAAGATAAAGTTTAAAATTATATAACACTGAAACTGCTCGCCGCTTTGCTGCCATCTCGGTGTGATTTGACCCTTAGTGCATTTGTCCGCCATTTGTACGCGTGTCACGTGTTAGGTTGTTAATAATTGTTATAGAGATTTTTATTTTGTTTAGTGTGCCCGTTGTTTTCTTTAATGTATACCCACAACGATCCAGTGAATAAGTTAAGGTAAGTAGCTATTATAAATGTATTTCTGACTTTTGATAATGATTTTATTATTATAATACTAATTTTACATCAAAAAGGTTACCCGGCTGTCGAAAGGAGAGTTACGTTTTTCGAGCATATGTATGTATGTATATTGTATATGTATGTATGTCTCATTCTTCGGCACGCTCTACAGCCTAAACCGTATAACGGATTTCGACATAATATGAGGCGTCATTGAATTCGTCTCAGTTGTGGTGACATAGGGTATATTCATTTGAAGAAAAGGAGAAATAAAAATAATAATAATTAAATCGGTGACTTTGTTTCTGTTTCATGTAATTGCTACCAACTTCCGAAATTTCAGTTGGGTTTTTGATTATTTAATTATTATTATTTTTACTAGTTAACTTAGCTAAAGCTTTTATTTTGTGAACTTGTTTACTTTTAATTTTTTAAGCTTTTTAAAACACTATGAAGTGTGTTGACGGTTAATTTTTCAACTTTGCAGGTATTAGGTTAAACAATGGAGCAACCACAAAATCAATTAGAATTTAAAGAGTACACCAAAGGTACGCGAGATAAGTCGTCAGTATGGAACTTTTTCTTGAGAACTTCAGATGGAGTTCATGCGCAATGTAAAAAGTGCAAGAAAGTGATTAAATGCCGAAACACAACTACTTGTCTGCATAATCACATGAAACTTCACCCTGTTGAGAGTACTAGGGTTACTGTTGATGAACTTTCGGCGCCAGGGACATCGAGCACACACACGAATCTTTTTGTTTATGTCCAGAAGATTAGTTTATTTTGAGAAAATTTGTTTATTTTAAAACATTTTAAGCATTTGTTTCAAATTTTTGCTTTGTGGTGTTTTGATATCATCAGTACAATATTAAGTTGACCATTATTTATTCTTCCAAAAATATACGTTGATTTTGTTATTGATTGTGTTAGCTATTTTAATTGAAGAAAGTATGTACTTGATTATTTGCAGTTCAACACGAAGGATTAGAATAGCTAACACCTATTTTAATCCTTTGTGTTCTTTTAAAAGAAAAAAAAATGTTATCTTAATTGTTTTTTTTAACACTGTTTGAATTGAATAAAGACTATTTAGAAATTAAATCACAAGATTTCTATAAAACTTATTTTTTTATTTAATATTCGAACAATTTTCGAATTATTCGAATATAGCCCAAAAAAATATCGAATATTCGAATTGCAAAATTGTCGAATATTTGCAAGCCCTAGTATGCATTAAGAACACGTTCCCGTCTTGAACGAGGCAGTCACGTCCCGTTCCCGTTCACGCCCCGTCCGAGGTATTATCTCGTTACGTATGTAGCGGCCTTTATTTAAATTACTTCCCGGGAATCCGGGAAGAATTAGAAATATCTAGGGTTTTTCTAACATGTGTGTTCTGCATTTTAAATTGCATTTTTTTGTACGTTGGCATGGCAACATTATATGTTTAAATTAATTAATTTAATTATTTAGAAGAACATTCGATTGTTGTCGCATCAGAAATCTTAGCTACTGAAGCTAAGTATGAACCTACCTACTATATACCTAATTACCTAATAATCTTGTAAGACGAAGAAGACTACACAGGGAATCCTAGTGCTATTTGAATATTGTAATGTTTTTTGAATAACAAAAGTTTTTATTTATTTATTATTTGCAACACCATCTAGTGTTGAGTAGCTGTACTAATACAAACTTTATGCTTCTTTGGTAGTACTGCAGATTCGTCAATAGATGTCACTAACTTGAGTTTATAGTAAATATGAAACATTTTTCTTTTATGTACGAAAATGGGTAACGAATGTTTAATATTTTAGTGTCTTTCAATTATTATATACATAAGAAAACAACGTACAAAAACATTTAAAGTCTAAATGCTATGAGTTAGGTTATTAGTGGTATTTAAAACAAAATACTTCTTGCACTAATTTTAAAAGACCATAACAAGGAGTAGAAATTGAAACAACTTTACTTTATCTTCAAAAAAAACTTTAACTTAAAAAAAAAGTTTACATAATTTTGACATTCGTGGTTACATAACCTCAAAAGATTTTATAAGTTGGAGTTTATGCGATATTATCGGAAGCACATTTAATTTTATTATTTTGTGACGTCATTATAACAGTTTCCAAATTGTCTTAGAATCTACTACTTAATTTCAGAACTCATCTCATAGGGGTTCCGTGGTGTAGTGGTTATCACATCTGCTTTACACGCAGAAGGCCGCCAGTTCGATCCTGGCCGGAATCACATACTTTTTGTTGATTATTTCGCTTTGACCAACAAAGATTGTTTTTTTTGTAGAATTAGTAGGTAAACCTAACCTGATTGAAAAACCCTTAAAGTCAGCTTGGCGTAGAGTATATTATATGTGCCGTAATATTATGCTATGAAAGTAACTAAAATAGACCAGTTTCGAGTCTCGCGGTATCCACGTCTGTTAATTGACGGATTTTCCAAACAGCGTAAGCGGCTGAACTTAGCCGCCCTGCAAGTGATGTTAAGTGCGGACCCCACTGTAGTTTTGAGTCAAGCGTGATCCCAAGGAATACCGTATTTTCGACATGTTTTTACTTTTTTCCTGGTTTCAGTTCTCACCCTGAAGTCTCGATCTCAAAATCTCTCAAAGTACCTACTACATAAAAATCTGCCAACCCTTCCGTTAAATACTAGCGCAATGATACAATATGTGGTAAAATATACTTGAATAACCTGCTTTTTTAAGGCGCAATCCGACACGACCGGAGAGATTCCCTACAAAATAGTTGAGCAGGATGGTGCTGATCCACGCGTTATGTTCGTGAACGGGCGCCGTCGGTTGAGACTGGTCATCTCTTAACTGCCAAGGCTTATTTTTTTAATCATATATTTTGAATTGTTTCTTCATTTGTTTTTTTTTTTTACATTGTTCTCACATATAGAAGCAACAAGAATAATGTACCCAGGATTTTGTAATACCTTGATTTAAAAGAGTGTCCATGGAGTTTCTTGTCCGTTCTTCTCCATAGAGATCTACGCTTTGGAATGGGCAACTAGCTTCAACTTTCTGACTAATTGACCGACTATTTAATTTTGACAATTCAAAAGTGCCTGTACATGGTTTCATAGAAATAAATGCTTTGAGTTTGAGATCAGAGCCCTGATTCACAACCATACGACAGGCTATCGTATCGAAAACCTGACATTTCGATAACCTGATTTGACTTCCCCTCAACAGCAAATAGCTGTTGGAAGAATAGCGGGCGTCTATTTGATTTAAACTGACAACATTTTCGGGTTTTGGACTTGTGAACAGCGTTGAGAAGGCTCGTACGATAACAATGATTAATATTCGATACGATACGGAAGCATATCGAGTGTTTGTGAATAAGGGCTGTGCAGGACCAACGTGCAACATGCTTTACTTGCTATCCGAGGCACGGGGGCTTCACACCATCAACATCCAAACTCTGGGCTGTTACTAGCCATGTAAATAAGACATTCCTAATGGAAAAACGCAATAACACTTTGCCTGACCCGGGTATCGAACTCAGCGGGGCAATTGCGTAACACTTTATCAATCGGAATCGGTTTCATTTTGACAGTTCAACAACATTCATTGCGTTATTTACGTGTTGAGCAGACAAATTTTACGTACTTATGAAGCAATGGATTAGCAATTGGCTTCAAAATGATTCAAATTCCGATTGATAGTGTGTCACGCAATTAGGGTGCAGGACCCCATGCTCAGCAGTCGCGTTTGCGACCACCACGAGACCAACGCAATGGGGCAAACAAATATTATTATAATTACTAGCTGCGCCCGCGGTTTTACCCGCATAAGTTTCGATCCCGTGGGAATATCGGGATAAAAAATATCCTATGTCCTTTCCCGGGACTCAAACTATCTCTCCAGGGTGACATTGAATTCATGGCCATCCTTCTAAGGGGTCATTAATCATCATTATGAACAACTTTTACTATGGGACCAAACCTGAAATCGCGAAAAAAAATCAGCTCTTCCGTACATTTTGTAGAGTTATGTGAACATAAATGCAAGGAACAGCAGATTTTTTTTCGCGATTTTAGGTTTAGTAGTAAAAGTTGTTCATAATGATGAGTACAATGACCCCTTAAAAGGATGCCAATGAATTCAATTTCACCCTGTATACTAAATTTCATCTAAATCGGTTCAGCGGTTTAAGCGTGAAGAGGTAACAGACAGGCAGACAGACACACTTTCGCATTTATAATATTAGTATGGATTATGCTTACTTACCTCGCCTTAAGATGATACACTGTTTGTTTTATTTCCTTAATGTCCTCTTAGCTTTATTGTGATAATATATTATTATGTGGCTTTAGAGTACCGGTTTGGCTTTTATAAACTAGTACCGCTTCGGGTTCGTGACATTAAAGACGTGTTTCAAGTTCCAACAGTTACAGTATTGTTTTTATTTTAATAACATTCTCGTATTTGGTGAGTGATTTTGCTATTTTATAATTTTTAATAAGTTTATTAGGTATTTAACAAGCATAAATGTGACATTAGGAAAGACTTAACGCAGGCAAAGCAGGTGCTGTGTTTTGAACTTTTAATTTCGTTTTGTTTTTTATTTTGTCTATACTTCTTTGCGTGTTCATAATCTCAGATAATTTGCATTTCAACGCCATTTAATCAGTTATCTACTTTAGATAAATGTATTCTAAGTTGATTTTTGAGTGACCATTTGTAACAATAACAAAAAGGTCTTATAATAAGTTTTTGGTTGCAATGGAATTTTAATTTGTTGTTCCATAACTTGAAATTTGATCTCTAATTCTTCATTCAAATATAGGTAAAGGTCATTTCCACTTTGATTTCTTTTTACCGACTTCAAAAAAGGAGGTTCTGTATTCGACCCGTATGTATGTTTGTATGTCCGCGATTTTCTCAAAAACTACTGAACCGATTTTGATATTTCTTTCACTAATGTGATCTAAATACTTTCAGGAAGGTTTTAGTATATAATACATTAGGTTATTATTCTTATGTACAAAGTAATATGCACAAATGTACTGCATCTCCGGCATTTCTATGCGAATTTTGATGATTCTTCTAGTCGGTGTCTTCAATTCTTTAATGCACTAGTGTTAATTTGTGGGGTAGGTAGGTACAGCAAAAAAGTGAAAAATAAAACCTTTTCTACAAAAAACACAACCGACTTCAAAAAAAAACTACAAAGTGATAAATAACTTTAATTTCGGAAGTCGGTGTCAAAAAACGAAAATGCGGAACCAACGACACCGGCTTCCGAAATTAAAGTTATTTATCATTTTGTAGTTTTTTTTTTCAAGTTGTTTGTTTTTTTATATCGTTGTTGGCAAAAGATTTTCATTTCAGGTGATTAAGTAGGTAATTTAAGTACCTATGCCATTTCTAATTCATTCAGCCGGTATCGCAGATTATGAAAAAAAAAATGGCACTCCGGCAGTGCCGACAGAAGTGAAAACTTGAACAATTACGTGTGTATTTTTTAATCGTCATAATATAAACAAAACACAAACAGAATACTTTGCCATCACTCACTGACATATGAGGTTCACGGGAGGGTTGATATATTGTGGTGCAACTTGAGTGAATTCGCAAAAGTTACACTACATATTGTAATAAGTTATTTAGATTAAGATATTTTTTAACTAGGTATAACGTGTAGATTTAGGATTTAGTTAGTAAGGCCAATCTGTCGCATTGGATCATAGATCTGTAATGATAGTGTAGGTAAGATTGTTATAAATAAATAAATAAATATCGGAAATACTTTAAAACCGAGTACATCCCGAGGACAGCCGAACACATCCGAAGCGGTGTCGGTTACGGTAACAGTAGCGCGAATTCAATGGTTTTTTTCCATCTCAAAAAATTACTAAGGGTCTTCCCACATTTATCGACGCGGGATCGGCTAACGCCGGTCAAAAAAGCCTTTATGTCTACGTAATAAGGGTGTTACTAATACCATTCGCATCGGCTCGGCTCGGACGACGCGGCGCGACGCCGGCCGATCGACGGCGAAACGAGCCGTTTGCCTATTAGCTCGGCGATAAGTCGAGTAGTTTGGTAATACGCACTCGGCTTAAGCCGATTCCGCGTCGATAAATGTGGGGACACCCTAACGCACCTAAAGAAGTTTTCTCTTTAAAAATGCTTTTTAAATAAATTATAATATTTTATGCCAGTGATATCCGCTTCATATAATTATCTACTAAGTACAAGTATTATGTGTTACAAGCTAATTAATACCCGCGGCTTCCGCGTGGATGTAGGAAAATATTCCACGGGAATGTAGGTACTATCGGGAAATGTAGGTAATAATAATAATAATTACATTTTAATTAATTATTTACTTACACAAATTAGAGCGCCTTACTGGGCTCGAACCTACGACCTACGAAGAGGGACCGTTACCATTGAGCCACCACTACTCTAAAAGAGTGACGAATATACCTGATGGAGAGAGAAAAAAAAACCAAAGAAAATACCAATGGATTGTGTGAGGAATGATATGAAAGAGAAGGGAGTGAATGATAGTGTGACGGTTGACAGGGGAGAATGGGAGAAGAAAACGTGTTGCGCCGACCACAAGTACCTACCATGTGACAAGCGCAGGAAGATTCACTTGAAGACTCACTTGCGTGGTTATCAGTGCTGGAGACGCTACCACGAAAGTCTAAAATCCTCGAAAACCTACTAAGCGAGCGAAAGTGATGCAATTACTTTTGAAACGCAAAAGAAGAGTGATGGCTATAATGTGCGTGCGCTCGGAATAAAACGACGTATGTGCCAAAACGAATTTACCTACTCCTTTTTTAACAACATAAATGAATCAAATTTAAAACTACTTTGAGTAAACTTTGATATGATAATTCTGGTTCCCTATCCATTTGCATAAAATTTTAAGACCTAATAAAACTTGGCATACTTTTGTTTTTCCTAATTATATTTTCTCATAACATTATTTACGGATAACAGCTTACGCCTGTCTGACATCTGTCAGGCAGGATGACACATCAAAATTTTCTGTTTTTATATAATTTGAATGTATTTATTTTGAAAAATTCATTGAGTCTCAAAGAATGTGCGCAATTTGGATGGAGTAGTGGAACTGTGGAGCTCAAGCTGCCTGTGTGAGCGTGCGCGTTCCATCGCCGCCCGTTCGATGTCCACCGCGCACAGGATGGATGAAAACAGCACATGATGTAATTTCTTGCTCCGTTGGTGTAATTGCTGTATGGCGTTCCAGTAGGAGGATAAATAAATAAATACGCATAATTTTTTTAAGCATAATTTCTCTAATCATAAAACATTCTAAAGCATACATTTAGCATGCTCGTTTTATCTCTAACGACGTCAGGTCGACGGAGCCCCCCGCTGCGCGGGGCTCCTATTTCTGTCTGCGGGGTTTAAAGGAACCTAACCAAACCGAACCTCGGGGTGCCCCTGAAGTCGTTTAGTATTTTGCGAATTAAATTTATGCCAAAACACATTAGCCTTCAAGATAATTATGCCAACATAAACTGTATGCCAAAAAAAAAATAGCAACGCATTTTATGACAAAACAAATTATGCCAAAATAGTTATGCCAAAGTACCTATATTAGGAAAAAGAACATTATGCGAAAAGAAGGGATCCCGATAATTCCCTATGTTTTAAAGTAGGTAAATTCCATTGAATTACTCTTAAACGTTACGCCGCCGTGATGTCGAAAAAAGTAAAAAAAATATATAGGACTTTGCAATTTTTTTGTACTTATCGAGAAAAAATCATTGAATCGTGTATTCCTTTTACATGATACTAGACCAAAGAGTCAAAAAACATATGCCAAAATGTTAAATCCCTATTCCACATACTTACTTAACAAGTTACACGAAATAGATAAACCACATTTTTTTCAACATATCCCCTTAAAAAGAAGAATTTAACTTGCCATAAGGCAAGACTGATATTATTTAACAAAATAATTGCTTGAATAATTTGTGTAAGCTCAAACCAAAAAAAACTAGGGAAAAAAATCTCACCCAGAACCAGTAAATATACCGGTTTAATGTTTTATTTTAAAAACAAACCAAAATTTTAGATAAACCTGCCTAAGTATGTCTTGATAAGGAAAATCTTGCAAAAAATATAGCCCGTATATTATTCAAAATGTTAAAAACATAGAAATTGATATATCTATGGTTAAAATCCATTTAGTATGTGGGTGTGTTAGAATGCAGCGGGGCAATTGCGTAACACATTATCAATTGGAATCGGTTTCATTTTGACAGTTCAACAACATTCATTGCGTTATTTACGTGTTGAGCAGAAATATTTTTCGAACTTATGAAGCAATGGATTAGCAATTTGCTTCAAAATGATTCTGATTCCGATTGATAATGTGTTACGCAATTAGGGTGCGGGTTAAAATACCATCGGGTGTATGTTAAAAAAGTTGCAAGAAGCATTTATTTGTGGCATTTAGTCCTCAATGAATGTGCCATTGTAATTATATGACATAACCCGCCCAAGTGTCTACTGTTTTTGTACTGTTAGCTCGCGTAGCTTGACCAAGAATCCATACAATTCGAAAGTAACTCAATCTGTCTGTCTGTCTGTCTGTATGTTACCTTTTCACGCCTAAACCACTGAACCGATTTAGATGAAATTTGGTATAGAGATAGTTTGAGTCTCGGGAACGGACATAGGATACTTTTTATCGCGATATTCCCACGGGATCGAGAATTATGCGGGTGAAACCGCGGGGCAGAGCTAGTATGTATATATTCTATGTATATTCTACCTACAATAGACAAAGTTCTTTCCATCCAACTCGACATCTCTTCTGCCCGCCGAGCACGGGGCAACCCGTAGCCGCGTTACTATGAAGATAAAGACAATTCACACTATCACATCACACTATCACACTAATATTATAAAGGCGAAAGTTTGTGAGTGTCTGTGTGTGTGTGTGTTTATATGTTTGTTACTTGTTCACGCTCAAACGGCTGGACCAATTTTGATAAAATTTTGTATGGAGGTAGCCGATACCCTGGATTAACATATAGGCTACTTTTTATCCCGATATTCCCACAGGATCGTCATTTACGCGGGTGAATCCGCGGGGCTCAGCTAGTTACATATACATTTATTCTTTTCGTAGCAACGGAGAGCAAATTTTAAAGTCAATATAGATCCTTGTCCAAGTCCAATGTGATTACCAAGGGGTATCGTATTACCCAGTAGCTATGGAGGTCAGATAGCCAGTCGCTCCATGTAAAATACTGGTATTCAGCTGCATCCGGTTAGACTGGAAGCCGGCCCCAACGTAGTGGGGAAAAGGTAAAATTTTTATTGATGAAATACCTAACCTCAAAAATGCATTTGCATAAAACCCGGTCTTTCTTCGTAACCTTTCCTTCTAATGTTACCGTTTGGGTATTAAGGTAACTAAAAGATGATTCGTTATTTCCTCTTTCCTAAATTAACAGTGAAAACCCAACGATATATCTTTATGGCAGGTAAATGTTGAGCCAGTTTACAGACCTCAAAATGCATGACATTCTAGTTTCCAAGCCGTAGGTACCTAATTTAAAAAACGTCATTATTTTAACCGACTTCAAAAAAGGAGGTTCTGTATTCGACCCATATGTATGTATGTTTGTATGTCCGCGATTTCCTCAAAAACGAATGAACCTATTTTGATAATTCTTTCACTAAAGTGATCTACATACTTTCAGGAAGGTTTTAGTATACAAATACATTAGGTAATTATTCTTATGTACGAAGTTATATGTATAAACTATCTGCGCCCCGCGGTTGCGGTATGGTATGGTATGCGGTCACCCGCATAAGTCTCGATCCCGTGGGAATATCGGGATAAAAACTATCCTATGTCCTTTCTCAAGTTCCAAACTATGTCTGTACCAAATTTCACACAAATCGGTTCAGTAGTTTAGGCGTGAAGAAAAGACAGACAGACAGAGTTACTTTCGCAATATTAGTTTTGATTTGGATGGATGTACTGCATCTCCGGCATTTCTATGCGAATTTTGATGATTCTTCTAGTCGGTGTCTTCAATTCTTCAATGCACAGTGTTAATTGATTTTGTGTAGGGCAAGTACAACTAAAAAGTGAAAAATAAAAACTTTTTTACAAAAAAAAAACAACCGACTTCAAAAACAACACTACAAAGTGAAAAATAACTGTAATTTCGCAAGTCGGTGTCGTTGGTTCCGCATTTTCGTTTTTTGACACCGACTTCCGAAATCAAAGATATTTTTCAATTTTTAAATTTATTTGCTCACAAACTATGTACTTATATACACTAGATACTGAAATAAATGACTAACTACTTAACTTACAATACAAATATATAAAAATAAAAAAAAACAAAGGACACTTAGACGTCGAAGTATTCGTCCGCATCGCTGTCATCCGGAAACGTGCCCAGAAGACTGGCAGCATTGCCACGTTGAATGGCAATGCTAATTCTTTGGCCAAAGAACGACCCAGCCCTCTGGTCACGTGAAGTATCGACCAGCCGGCGAGAAATTTCCTTAAAAAGGAGACGCGCGCTCGGGCCCCATGACCCGAGCGTTTCGACCCCAAACGGCTCAAAGCTGTAGTAGTAAAAAAGTTTTTTGTGTATTGTGGTAAGTATAGATATCTCAGTAGAGTTTTGCTAGCTAAGTTAATTTGACCCTCTTGTATTTTTAACTATAACTATAAGTCCAGGTTTCCTCACGATGTTTTCCTTCACCAATGTAGGTAAGTAATATCCCAAAGTATATTTTGAAAAAAAAAACTCAGTAGCACTTTTTTTTATGGATGGGAAATCATCAAATGACTCCTCCCGCTCTGGGTGGAGCGGAAGGGAGTGTCAGACTCTTACTTACTGACTAAAACCCATCCGTGTTCCTTCCTTAGCCCTTTATGTTCCGGGGCAGCGGTAACCTCTCATTAGCACTTGACTTTTACACTGAATCCCTGTTTTTTTAGGACTACAACCGGTTGTGATGAGGAAATTGATTCGTTATTTCCTTATATTAAACCTTTTAGTAACTATACATGGACCTTATTATGTAAAAATACCTAGAACATGCATAATGCATCTACATTCAACAAAAGAAATAGGTAAGTATGCAAGATCGTCGGATATAGTTGAAGTTTAGTAAGAAACCGATGGATGTTCTCGAATAAAATTTAATTTTAAACATCTCGTTTTTAAAATAAATTTCAGTCGAAAACATCCATCGGTTTCTTACTAAACATCAACTAGGTATATCCGACGGTCCTGCATACTTATCTCTTTTTTTGTAAGTATCTTACTTACCTATCAAGTTTCTAGGTTCTAGGGAATGTGGTCCTAGCTTTTTGCTTTTTGATCTTTTTTCATGATGAGAGGACCATCTTACCCCGCGATTAAACCAAGGTATAGAACATTTGTGTGTGTTGTATGTATGTTCTATGTTTATGTAATACTGTTTTCACCCGACTACGGCGAAGCAAAAAGGAGGGTTATGATTTTGACCGGTATGTATGTATGTTCATCTGTTCCCTCATACCTTCTAAACTGTTTGTCATAATAGGACAAATGATACCTCATTTGTCCTACGCTAGACGCTTCCAACGATACCTCGTTGGAAGCGTCTTGATCGTCCGCTGGTTATAGGCTATGTGACGTCACAATAAATTGAATATGGCGTCCTCTAGCGGACATAAAATCATGACCAAATTTTTTTTTATCATGCTGTTTTGGGTATCAAATGAAAGGGCTTAATTAGCACATTTCAAACATATAAATATTACTGAAATAAGCCCCAAAATAATTAAATAAAAAATAAGTTTAAAAACTAAAACCCGACTACTGAAATAATGAAACAAGTAGGTACCTTCCCGTGGTCGCATGCCGCTGTACTAACATACAAATCTATGGTAGCATGCGACCACGGGAAGGTACTTTCATCCTTTTCAGTAGTCGGGTTTTACTGTTTGTTTTTAAATCCGCTCCTAAGACGACCCACTGACCCTGTTTTCGCCCAGAGTTTGGAAGTTGGCGGTGTGATAGATACCGGTAAATCGAAAAGCACGTTAAAAAAGCCGTTGGTCCTGCGCCTGGGGCCGTAGGTATTCTCTATGGCACAATGAACGAAACCGCGCGAAAAAAACGCGAGGTTGGCGTGTTTAGCCGAGTAATTGACGTGCTTTCGAAGCAAGGAACCGTCTGATCTCAAAACGGTGAAGGAAAACATCGTGAGGATGGATTACAGACAAACCTTTTATAGAGGTTAGTTTAACATACTATACTCCATAGGTTTAGGTAGTTAAATAAAGGTAAACAAAAAAAAAACGGCCAAGTGCGAGTCGGACTCGTGCACCGAGGGTTCCGTACAATCCTGTTTAAAATATTTTTATTTATGTTGTACCTAACTAAAAATTTACGGTTTTCGCAATTTTTCCTTTATCTGTGCTATAAAACGTTGCTTCGCTAATTGTTGAGTCCACGGGAAGTACCTTGTAGGTATTGATTCCCTTGCGAGTGTCGAAAATTTGCGGAAATTTGGAGCATAAACGGCTGTAGGTATCCTTTGATTGCGTTGGTTTAGAAGTTTGATTTTTTCACAGCTCCAAGGGACAGTAGACTTGAGTATTTGATATAAATTCCTGCGTGATACCTCCACGCGTTCCTAAGAAAAAGGGTCTTTATAGACAGACGGACGGACTGACAACAAAGTGATCCTATAAGGGTTCCATTTGTTCCTTTCGAGGTACGGAACCCTAAAAACACGTGATTTAGTTAACTGACTAAACGTAATACCAGTCTATTCAGTTGTCATGCTAAGTCACAGTTGTACTCTTCAATTTAGCAACATTATGCTTCCCGAACGCTGCCCAGCCGAGTCGGATTCGACTACTTGTTAACTTCTTTTTCAATGTTGGACTTAACTAGACAGTTTGTCCTAGGTAAACATACCACAACTTCGAGTGTAGGGTCTTCAATGTTCATGAGAGAATAATTCGAAAGTAACTCTGTCTGTCTGTATGTTACCTTTTCACGCCTAAACCGCTGAACCGATTTAGATGAAATTTGGTATGGAGATAGTTTGAGTCCCGGGAAAGGACATAGGATGGTTTTTATCTCAATATTCTCACGGGATCGACAATTATGCGGATGAAACCGCGGGGCGCAGCTAGTGAGTTATATGAGCATTTGACATGACCTTAGTTTTGTTTATGTTCATTTTAAGATAACATTGCTAAATTGAAGAGTACAACTGTGACGTAGCATGACAACTGAATAGACTGGTATTACGTTTAGTCGGTTAACACGTCACGTGTTTTTTTTTGTTTACCTTTATTTAACTGCCTAAACCTATGGAGTATAATTAATAATCTATGAGGAAAAATCAACCAAAAATTATTCACCTTTATCATTCTCTTCATCTTGTTATTATACAAATAAGAAACGTTTAATAACAACTTAATTATAGCGTTTTTTGCGAACATTCTTTAGCAAACTGGTTTCCAAATGTTGTGTTTTTAGCTTTCGCTTATACCTATAGTTTTAATTTTGCTAATAATATGCTTAAAACCTAATTATTATAAAGAGTCAAATTAAATTACCTACCGAAACTCTTCAGAGGTGATGGTTATCGATACCTATACATCATGTTCGTGAACGGACGCCGTCGGTTGAGAGTTGAGACTGGTCATCTCTTAACTGCCAAGGCTTATTTTTAATCTTATTTCTTGTATTGTTTCTTCATTTGTGTGTTTTTTTACATTGTTCTCACATATAGAAGCAACAAGAATAATGTACCCAGGATTTTGTAATATCTTGATTTAAAAAGAGTGTCCATGGAGTTTCTTGCCCGTTCTTCTCCATAGAGATCTACGCTTTGGAATGGGCACCTAGCTTCAACTTTCTGACCAACTGACCGACTACTTAATTTTGACAATTCAAAAGTGCCTGTAATGGTTTAATTGAAATAAATGCTTTGAGTTTGAGTTTGACACGATAAAATGAAAATAAAAGGGCCTGCTCGTAGCTAAGTACTTACCTAATAACAGCCACACGGGTCGATCGATCAGGTTAAGCTACACTTGCCGCGGTCAGATCGTGGATGGGTGACCATCTTTACATACCGAGACCCCTCCGTGCCTCGAAAAGCACGTTGAGCCGTTAGTCCCGGCTGTCATGCAGCTCAATACCAGTATTTTACATGGAGCGACTGCCTATCTGACCTCCACAACCCATTTACTGGGTAATACGATACCCCTTGGTAAGACTGGTTGTCGGATTTTCGGGCTTAGGGCTTAGCTAGCACACGCCAATATACTAACAAAAATATTGAAAACTATTATATACTCAAGCAGAAATAAAAAAATAATAAAATCGTAAACAGTAATAACTTAATAAAAGCCTCTAGGCAGACAAGTCAATTTGGTAAACAACTTATTTACTTGAATTTGGCATCTTCTGGGCACGCTCGTTCCATCATAGACCTCATCTATCGCTTTCCATCAGGCGTGATCGGGGTCAAGAGTGCGCCCATTTAGCAATAAAAAAAAAAAATTACATATTTCGTTCACCTAACTACCTATCAGAAGCAAATAACTGCATTTCACTTAGTTTAAATTCAAACAATGTCCCTGCGAGCTGCGGTTTCTCCCTTTTGTAATCTATAGATGAGGATCTATGAGGCCTATTCAAACCTAAGTGTCTAAACACACTATGCCGAAGGTACGCGACCGAAGTTCGGCATGATTACGCCTGCAATGCTATTTGAATCGCTATAACGCAACGTAATTTCGGCATAATGTGTCGTCAGTAATTCAAATAATAATAATAATAATATAATAATAATATTCCACAACTATCACACAACGCCATCTAGTCCCAAGCTAAGCAGAGCTTGTGTTATGGGTACTAGACAACTGATAAACATATTTATATATTTCTAAATACATACATATTATAGATAAATTACACCTAGACACAGAACAAATGATCGTTGCTCATCACACAAACATTTGTCCTGGGTGGGAATCGAACCCACGACCTCCAGCATAGCAGTCAGGGTCACTAACCACTAGACCATCAGGCCTGTAAATAGCATTGCAGGCGTAATCATGCCGGACTTCGGTCGCGTAACTTCGGCATAGTGTGTTTACACTAAGTGGTACACGCTACCGTCTGCGGTAGAGAAAACCGAGTGGGTATGCGGTAATATTACTGTTCACACCAAAGTGGATTTCGCTATCCTTGTGGGTAGAATACCGAGGACGAAATTTCGTCCAACAAGCGAAACAATACCTATGTGGTACTATGGCACCGACTATTCCGCTCTAGCCGCGGAACTTGATACTAAATACCTGCACCCTAATTGCGTAACACACTATCAATCGGAATTTGAATCATTTTGAAGCCAATTGCTAATCCATTGCTTCATAAGTTAAAAAAATTTGTCTGCTCAACATGTAAATAACGCAATGAATGTTGTTGAACTGTCAAAATGAAACCGATTCCGATTGATTAAAGTGTTACGCAATTGCCCCGCTGAGCGAAACCCGCGCGCACAGCGGCAGTGAATACCGCTTAGGTTTGAATAGGCCTTTATTATTAGCAGTGGCGTGCATTGGTTTTCAGAACAGGTAGGTACTATTCCGGGTCTAGTCTAGACAAACGAGGTCACTAATCAGAAAAAAAAGTGAGGTCAAATGTCTCATTACGCGTGAGATGTACGTATTTTTAATTTTGTCGTATTAACTTGAACGAGAACCAATGACAATGTGCAAATAGTACGGGAGCCGAGTAGGCCGTCCGGCGACTGCCTACTGCCGCGCGTGTTTGTATGAAGATTTTGTTTTTAACCGACTTTAATTTATAGGTATGATAATAATTGTGGGGTACACACTAAAATGTAATTGACAGGCTTATGTTGATATATCGAGGTAGGCACTGCTTATATGCCTATATGCAATGCACGCCACTGATTATTAGTGTAGATCATAATTCCCAAACTACCTCCTTGGTCTAATGTTCATAAGCACAATTTCTACATCTACTGAGCGTGGGGTCCTGGGGTCTACCCCCTAAGCACGATGTCCTGTCCGTAGTTTTGGTCGAAGATACGGGCGTTTCGTACTCCGTATCATTTACGGACAGGAGATATTTAAGATTAGCTCGGTTTCTAAACAAAGAATGAATGACAACACGATTTGACAGTTGTCCCTACGCCCGATGTGTTTTTAACAGTTGTCCCTACTCCCGATGTGTTTTTGAGAGTTGTCCCTACTCCCGATGTGTTTTTGACAGTTTTCCCTAGTCTCGATGTGTTTTTGACTGTTGTCCCTACTCCCGATGTGTTTTTGACAGTTGTCCCTACTCCCGATGTGTTTTTGACAGTTGTCCCTACTCCCGATGTGTTTTTGACAGTTGTCCCTACTCTCGATATGTTTTTGACAGTTTTCCCTACTCCCGATGTGTTTTTGACAGTTTTCCCTAGTCTCGATTTGTTTTTGACAGTTGTCCCTACTCCCGATGTGTTTTTGACAGTAATTGTCCCTACTCCCGATGTGTTTTTGACAGTTCTCCCTACTACTTGTTGCATAAGTACCTAATATAGGCTTGAAGTTATGTGTGAGTAATTCGTGAGAATCTATAAATATTTATGAATGGGAAAAATAGGAATAATTAGAGGCTCACCAAAAGAGGTGCATTCATTATACCTAATAGAATGTTCTATAATATGTTTAGGAAAGCAAAATGTGAATTATTTGAGGTTAATCAAGAGAGGTGCATTCATTATATTGTGTTTAATAACATTTTTATGTGATCTTTAGACCTATCACATTTTAGGTAAATAAAGGATTTTGATCTGATTAGGAAAACAAAATGATTATTATTAGAGGTTCACAAAAAAGGAGCATATTCATTATAATTTGATAGAGTGTTAAATTCAGGATGCTGCTAGGGCTGCCCCGCTTTTGTAGTGCTTCGGGTATGTTTGTGGAGGCTCGGGTTAATGGCTACCATGCTATAATGCGCAAGCGAACCGCCTCCCTACTAAGCAGAGTGCGGGGCAGCACTAACAGTATCCTTAGAGTAATTGCTGAGAAGTATGACTCGGCAGTCATGAGGGCTTTCGTCCGGATTCTGGTCATATAGAGTGGCAATCTATCCTAACCCGAGCGACAGTTTTCATGACTACACACCTTGTTTTTTTATACCTACCTTTTTGTAATATGTCTGTATGTACTAACATAGTTTGTAAGATATTTTTTGTAACTAACATTTATGGAGTTTGTCTGAATAAATAAATAAATTATTATAATAATTATATCTTTAGAAAAGCAAATTGGGAATTATTAATAAATATATTAGAGTGTTCAATTATATTTTTAGGGAAGCAAAATGAGAATTATTTAAGGTTACATTTTAAAACATGTCTTTATGCATTAGGTAGTCAAGCACCACTAAAACCCTTAATAAACTTGTTTTTATTGATTTATTGCAGACCCTGAGCAAATATTATGGTGTGCTGATCCTTTTGGAGTACCAGAGACAATAACAAAATGCATCGGATATTAATTTTCCTGTTTATTTTCCTCTTGACATCGGCAAGAGGGCAGAAAGGTTAGTTTTTTTTGTTTTGTTAATAAGTGAGGTACTCATTAATTTAGTTTTTAATTTTGGTAAATTATCAAAATAATATTGTCTTTAATGCTGTTTTATTTTATCGAATTATTATATTAATTAGCATCTCTTTTTTATCCTACACGATTAAGTAATGATTTTATTTCTGTAAGGGCTAATTTTAATAAAGTCAGGAGGCCAATTTATCATCACCTGCCTAGCCTTTCCCCAACTATGTTGGGCTCGGCTTCCAGTCTAACCGGATGCAGCTGAATACCTGTATTTGACATAGAGCGACTGCCTATCTGACCTCCACAACCCAGTTACTGGGTAATACGATATTATTTATTTATATATATACTTTATTGTACACCAGAAAAAAACATAACAAACCCCCCCCCCCCCCCCCCCCCTCCTTACCCCTTGGTAAGACTGGTTGTCGGACTATCGACTGTCAAAGATCCACGACCGACAGCCGGGACCAACGGTTTAACGTACTTTCCGAGGCACGGAGGGGTGTCGGTATGTAAAGATGGTCACTCATCCACAGACCAACTGAGGCAAACGTAGCTTCACATGATCGATCGATCTGTGCGGCTGTTATTATTTAGGCACGGGTCCCTATTTTAAGACTAGGTATTAGCTTTTAAATAAGGTACTTAAATATTATCTAGACAGTAGATAGGTCTTGCCCATAGATATCCGAGTCTTGCCACAACTGCGTAGTATTTAAATTAAATATTACTACGTTCGAGACACATAGAAGCCAGCAGGATACTCAGTCCATTTTCAGTTATGATTTTACATCTGATTTTGCATCACTGTCCAAATCACATTGATCTTTATTCTCATTCTAATAAGGTCGCTGTTGGATTACTATCACTGACAAGTCAAAATCACTGTCAAAATCATTGTGGTCTTTATTGTCGTTATAATAAGGCACACTATGCCGCCGGGTTTTTGCCGAGCGGGTATGCCGCCGGCATAATCAGGTGGCCGCAGAGCATCATTTCAATTGTGCAGCTCGTTTGTGCGGCAAGCCCGGCGTCTCAAATACCCGCCGGGAATGCCGCCGGGCTTGTTGGCGGTATGTCCGCCGGCTAGGCTAGGCCTTTAGGTTGCTTATGTCAAAGGTTTTTTTTTTAATCTAATTTTGTATAGGGGCTTTTATCACAGATATGTCAGCCCCATCGTACCCTTTTACATTATTCCCCCCTTTTACATTTATATTAATTGGCTTACTTAAACAGTATTAGTTTATAATATACTTAATAGTTAAAAGTTATTCGTGGAGGACCATACCTAATTAAATGGCACAACTTTTCTGTCAAAGGTAAAATATTAAGGTGAATGTGACATGGTAGACCGCGAAATTTAAATTTTCTTACGTTTTTTGCAATTTGCAGATCAGTGTCAGGTTGTATCTTGATCCAAATATGATTCGCGACTATAATAGACATGTATTTACAGAATCATAGTCATTAGAATCATTAATATATCTATTTAAGTTAGATTTCTACCACAAACACTTTTCCATACGAGATTTGTTCTTAACGGTAGAAATCTAACTTAGAAAGATGTAATTATTATAATTCTGTAAATACGTACCGGTTATAGTCGCGAATCATATTTTGATCAAGATACAACCTGACACTGACCTCAAAATTGCAAAAAACGTAAGAAAAATTGAATTTCGGGGGCTACAACTACCCATTCACCTTAACCGTGGCCGGACTGCACGTGTAGGAATGAATGAATCACAGATTCTCATTAAAATGCTAAAATATTTTAATATATTTATAACTGTCCCACGCTTATCTATGGACATAATTTTGACCAAAAACAAGTGATTTTAATGAAGACATCTGCAATTCTAAACTAGTTAATTGGAAAGTCGATTTTGGTTTTGTATATGGCCCACGCAAATGTCCTACAGATCTGGTAGCGTCGTGTGACGGGTTGTTGAACTCCCTAAAGTAGGGTTGAGGTACAAGATGACTGATGCATGCATGCCGTCTGTTGGATCAGGTCAACTCAAAGCTGCAATGGCTCTTTCTTCAAGAGGCCCTTCCAGACATAGCCCTGCATGTAGAGTCACATATAATCCTGAGTGTTTAGCAAGACTGGCAGCGCATGCGCGGGTGCGGGAACGCGCGCAAACTGCCTGTCCGCAGTCGAGCGCAGCTGCGTGTGGTCGTTTCCAGTGTTTGTCAAAATATAATATGGATGAAGACATTTTTTTTTTTAAGATTTTTACTAGAAAAAAGCCCGAACTAGATTGAGAACCCCGGTCCCCGCGCACCCACTGCGGCCCGAGCTATGGCGTGAGTTGCGCACGCGCGCTCCCCGTGTCGAGCAGCCCGCGCCGCTCCCCGCGCCCGCGTGCCCTCATGGACACTCAAATGAAGTTCTTATGTTTGAGTATAGTTAGCGCCACGAAAGATGAGACTTGACCCCGCCTCCCGCGCTCTTTCCGCCGCCCATCTGACGTCCGGTCCCGTCCCGCGCTCAGACCTCATACCGCTAAAGAGACCTAAAATCGTGTACTGCGCAAGTCAACCACGTGGTGTGTCAAGTCTCATCTTTCTTGGCAGGTACTGTACGCCGCGCCGCGCCCTCCCCGCGCCCTCGCTGCCACTCTGGCCAAGCACTATTAATAAAATGTTTGGAATTTAAAAGAGACCAACCTCTGAGTTGCTTACGGTATTTCTTCTCAGGGATCTGTCAGGTAAAAAATGCCGCCGCCATCTTGTTTTAAAAATTGACGTTCATTTCATTTTATTGCATTGAACAGCCCGAGTCAACAAGTTCAACAATTCTAAGGCATGGTTATGTCGAATAAGGAAAATTAAACACCTACTGCGATAAAAAAACATCGTTTATTCTCTAATTAAATTCCGCAACAATGATCACTTGATTGGCATGCAAAATGTTTAATGCCGGCAATTTATTTACTTATCTTTGTAGAAGATTTTTCGCATAAAGCTGCGTACTCAGAGACCGGTAAAAGTAGTAAATCGACGAGTAACGTAATGGAAAATATACCTATACATATCGTCGGTCATAAATTGCAATTTGTTCAATGTCAAAAATTTCAAATTTTTTTTTTAATTTCCAAAGTAGTTATTATTATTTATAATGCAAATTTCAAAATGAACATTTAATAGAACGCAATAGTTAGGAAACATTAGTTAAAAACATTTTGGTGTCATAAAAGATTTTTTTCCAGTATGCTGTTTTTTACTCTCCTGTAAACTTGTCATTTGATGAATGATATGTATAATTACATCAATCAACTCAGCCTATTGCAGTCCACTGCTGGACATAAGCCTCTCCCAGGCTGGACCGCAACACCCCGTCCTCCGCCTTCCGCATCCAGTCTGCCCCAGCCACCTTCTTAAGGTCATCCGTCCATCTAGCTAGGGGGCGTCCCATACACTATGCTTGCCGATACGCGGTCTCCACTCCAGGACTCGTCTGCTACACCGGCCATTGGTCCTTCAGCAAACATGGCTTGCCCTTTAAACATGGCTTGCTTACTCTGCAAGCTATGTCGGTAACTCCGGTTTTTTTCGGATAATTTCATTCCTGATTTTATCCTTCAAAGAGACTCTGAGCATAGCTCGCTCCATAGCGCGCTGAGCGACCTTGAATCTGTGGACCAGCCCGACCGTCTGTGTCCACGTTTCTGCACCTTATATCATGACGGGCAGGACGCACTGGTTGAAGACCTAGTCTTCAAACATTGCGGGATAGGCTACGAGAAGACTTGACATATATACATACATACAAATAAAAATAAAACTAAAGTGTACATTTTTGGAAAATAATAGCTTTTTATATCCCCCTTACAACGCTTTGTCTTCTTCTTTCGAAAGTCAAATTACTGAGACTGAAAGAGAGAAATCGGTGTGTAACTATTCATCTGATATAATACGTTTATTATAGTAAGGGTTTATATCGTAGACAGATGGATTGTAGATTCCGCTGTTTTACAAAGCCGCTAGTTGTTTTACAAAACAGCTCCGTTATGTAAAACAACTGAACAACGTTTCGAGTTCTAATTTTTGTCGTTTTTTTGAAGTGAAAACTTCTTTAGCGGCGTTGTACACTTTTTTTGTAATGGGTAAAAAATGTTAAACTCGTGTTGACACGTGACCTGATCGAAAATTCGTAAGACGGATGGAGAGTAGACAGCCGGCGCGGCGTAGGAGAGGAAGTATCCCCCTCTCTTTCTACGGCGCGGCGAAAATGTATACCTGCTGTTTCGTTTAGGCGGCGCAGGGCGCTTGCGCGAATGTTCGTGTGTGTTTATGTTACAGCGTGCCACGCGCATCCATGCATGATGACAGCTGATGCTGACAAATTATGGATGAAAGTAGATTTTTCTGAGAGATAAACTTTTTAATGTAATATAAATTGTCATGTTTGTGTACGATAGCGCAATAAATAAATATTGTATTCTACCACATAAATGATAGTACTTTTATATTCGTGCAAAATTATTCCCTAACCATTCCAAAATATCAAAAATGCACAACGTTAATATTCAAGTTTTCACTTCTGCCGGCACTCCCGGAGTGCAACCCGTCTTTTTTTTTCTCGTTCAGTTGTTTTTTGCCATCCTTTGTCAAAAAAATTAAATTTGTTTTTCTTTGATTCCAGAGGGAGCATCGTGCGTCGATGAATATTCGAACACAGTTGGAAAATGCACAGTGTTGGCTCAATGTGAATCAGCAATAAGAAACTTTCAGTAAGGTTTACAAATAGTTCTATTTACCTTTTTAATGGGGATTGAAGATTATTATATGTAATAGAGCCTGGCCATACCTAATGTCGCGCCATTTTGTTTTTTTTTTTAAAATGGCGGCCGCGCATGGAACCTATATTTATGTAAATTCATAGCTGACATCAATGCAAACAAAAAACAAAATATGGGCAAACTCCGTAAAGTGTCACGTTTCCGAGATATTAATGTTTGTAGCGGTATCTACAACGCCACATGCGAACAACGCGTCATACTGACGTCACGCAAATCCTGCATCGCGCAAGCAGAGTTTACCGCGCAACTAGCATAGATACAACAGCCTGACATGACTCATTGGGCAGTTGCCCGCCAGACACAACACCCGTCTGGTCGGAGGATCCTCCCTTTTCTATAGAGTATGAGTGAACTTTACACCCTGTTCCTCATATCTCTCTATACGTTCAAAGATGATCACGTGTCATCCATATTTTTTTGAACTTGCGTTTGAACGTTGATATCTCGGAAACGTAACACTTTATGGGGTTTGGTCTGATAATGTTTTCTGTGTGCATTGGACATCAATGCTATCAATTTATATAGGTTTCATTCATGACCGCCATTTTGAAAAAAAAAAACAAAATGGTGGACAGGTAGGTATGCCAACCGCGGGGCGCTGCTAGTTACAGATAAAAGGTTATGATTGCTATTGTTGATCGAAGCTGATTATGTGTGTGTGTTTCCAGTCAAAGCCGAATTGTACCAACATTTTGCTCGTACAACGCGTTTGGAGACAAGATAGTCTGCTGCCGAGATGGATCCAACATCCTCAACGCACCTGCAGCTCCAGTAGAGTGAGTATTGTAATCCTAACAGCATTACCGCCCCGCCACGAGTTTTGACTTAGGGTCCGTTCACACAGATCGGCTCGGAGCGGAGAGCAGATTTTTTATCACGTTCAAAACAGTTTTTCACAGACTAGAGTGCGTTTCAACAAATAGTTCCTATGTTATAATGTTGGCTCCCCTGTCCTCCGCTAAGCGTATATGTGTTTTGTGCCCATGTCTGTCAAGATAGTAGATATGGGAAGACGATTCTGCGGTTTTTTTTAAGATTTATAAGATGTCCGTGTTCCGGTGTTCGAATCATGCCCAAAAGTGGTATACATTGTTGCCAACATAACGGCATAGGAAGTGTTTGTTGAAACGTACTCTAATGTGTATTGTCTTTGGTCCCTGGCCCTCTGACATTAAGCAATAGACAAAATTGACAACCTTTTATTGCTTGAATAGGTACGAGGCTTTTGGCTACTTTGTGTGTCTTTTTTTTGTAATGTGCGTTTTGCTTGTGCAGAAAAAAAAAACTATTTTTCTTTTCTTTCAGTTGCTTCTTGAAATTAGTAAATACAGTGTTTTTATTTTACAGTGACCGGCCTATCTGGGGTAGCCCTAGCAATTCAAATGATCGCAGAAGAATCAGCGAAAGAAGTGAGTCTCATTCTTTAACTCTTTTCTTTAGTTTATCACCACATAACCCCTGTAAACTCCTTAACTGCCCCGTTGGTCTCGTGGCGCAAGCGCGACAGCTGAGCTTGGGGTCCTGGGTTCGATTCCCGGGATACGGGCAGTGTTATTGAGTTTTTCCATTAGGAATTTCTTAGTAATAACCCGGAGTTTGCAAGTCGGCGGTGTAATATACCCCCGTGCCTCGGAAAGCACGTTAAGCCGTTGGTACGCAGCAAGGACCAACCACGGCAAGTGTATTTCTAGCGTTATTACTTAACCACAAGCCCCTTTACATATAAAAAAACAGTGGCACTCCGGGAGTGCCGACAGAAGTGAAAACAAAACACAAACAGAATACTTTGCCACCAATCACTAACATATCGGATATAGTACATCCCGAGAACAGCCGAACATATCCGAAGCGGTGTCGATTACGGTAACAGTGACGCGAGTTCAATAGTTTTTTTTTTTCATTTAAAAAAATGCCCAACGCGTCTAATAATCTTTTTTCATTCCAGAATGTAATGAATACAGCCGTAGCGTCGTTAAAGAAGTAGGTTACATACCACTATTACCTGACCCAGAGGCGTTCACGGTAACCGAAGCAAATTGTGAATACACGGGAGTCGAACTTATAGTCGGAGGACAGAATGCTAAGCCAGGAGAGTTTCCGCATATGGTAAGTTTAACATCAAAATCATCAGCCGAATCGTCTCAAAGCGGCGAAGGAAAATATCGTGAGGAAACCGGCATGTCCTAGAACCAAAAATTCGAAGACATGTGACATTTACCAACCCGCACTGGGCCCGCGTAGTGGATTACTGCCCATTGTCACAGAGGAGAGGCCTGTGTCCCAGCAGTGGGAACGTTATCGGCTGCCTTTGCTATCATCATCATTTCAGCCGAAAGACATAGACCTAAGCTTCCCCCAAGCACCGCCATTTCGACCGGTTCTGTGCTTCCCGCATCCAGCTGATTCCTGCGTCCTTTACCAGGTCATCGGTCTACCTTATGACAGGCCTTCCAACGCTACGTCTTCCGACACGGTCACCACTCCAGAATCTTTCGGCCCCATCGGAAATCTGTTCTGCGAGCAATGTGCCCTACCTATTGCCACTAAATGTGCCAATTCTTCGGGCTTTGTCGGTTCAATCAATCAACTCAGCCTATCGCAGTCCACTGCTGGACATAGGCCTCTCCCAGACTGCGCCACAGCACCCTGTGCTCCGCCTTCCGCATCCAGTCTACCCCAGCCACCTTCTTTAGGTCTTCCGTCCATCTAGCTGGGGGGCGTCCCACACTACCCCCGCTTTGTCGGTTACCTTGGTTCTTCTGCGGATCCCTTCATTTCTGATTCGATCACGTAATGTCATCATCGTCGTCGGATCATCTTCCTACAATACTAATAGCCTTATCCCAAGTATGTTGGGATCGGCTTCCAGTCTAACCTTTCCAGGCATGGCCCTGCATTTTTAGAGTCTAAAAATGCAGGGCCATGCCTGGAAAGGTTTAAAAAGGTCTAAAATTTAGACTCACACAAAATCCTAATAATAATAAATAATGCGATCAGAGCGGCGCGCAATGATTGTTGACATAACTGTCCCGCATGATGAGAACCTCGTGAAAGCTGAGAAAGATAAACAAATTAAGTATCTTGACTTGGCTCACGAGGTTGTCGACATGTGGGATGTGGACTCAGCGATCATTGTGCCGATAGTCGTTACAGCCAATGGATTAATAGCCAAGAGCCTCGACCAACACCTGAGGAGGCTTTCGTTGGGCAGCTGGATCAAGGGCTTGATTCAGAAAGCTGTACTTCTGGACACGGCCCGTATTGTTAGGAGGTTCCTCTCTCTGGAGCCCTGACCGCCGGTAGCTTGGACCCTGTTCCCGATACCGGTGGGCTACTATTTTTTATATTTTTAAATGTTTTTATATATTTTTTATACTAATATTTAAAAATATAATTTATATGTATATATTGAAATAAAGGAAATAATAAATAATGCGTGCACTGACTGGACCAGTCTATTCAATCTGTGTGGTTCTTTCCACAAAAACCATCTCAGACATCGACTCAAGAACCCAGTTTGTTTGCCAACCAATAACTCTTCCTAACATTTTCTTTTTACAGGCAGCAATTGGCTGGGCAGATTTCAACGGTGGCTACCAATTTAGCTGTGGTGGAACACTTATCAGTCCTCGTTTCGTGGTGACAGCAGCACATTGTAACAGGGACGTAACTGCGCAGAAACCTGAACCTGTCATAGTCAGGCTAGGAGACCAGAACATTGATAGCAATGTGTATGATGGTGCTAATCCTGTTGATGTAAGTTTTTATTTTATTCTGGTCGGGAAACTTACTGCGATGGGCTTTAAAGGTCCGTGGCATAACTACTGTATGCCATTTTGTTTTTGACGTGATAACGTCTTATACATCGATGAACGCCGGCTGCACGCACAAAAAACCATGACTCTTTGTCACGTTCCGCCTGAGCCGAGCGTGCAAGCGAGAGCGCGGAACAAGCGATAGAGAGGCACGATCGGCCTAAGCATTCGGCTTGTGACGCATCTATCTGATGTTTTCTTATGACGTTATCACGTAAAATTATCGTCCGTAAACCGACTTTACAGACAACAATATTTTTTTTTATTGGCGGCCCTCATGAAACCTATATAAATCGATAGCTAACAGTGCAAACAGAAAACTTATCAAGACCAAACTCCGTAAAGCGTCACGTTTCCGAGATATTAACGTTCGACGTTGATCACGTGACATCGATATTTTTTAGGTAGGTACTTGCTTACCTACATCTTGTCGCATAAATATTGGTCAAGGGTAATTCTATGTACCGTACGGGACTCCCATTTTGGAAAGTAAACAAAATTGCGTATGCTATAGGTGTGCCAGATTCCATACAAAAATCTTTAATCCCCTTTATATAGTGTCCATAAACAATACGAAATTACGGGTAACTTACTAATAAACGTATTATATCAGATGAATAGTTACACACCGATTTCTCTCTTTCAGTCGTCAGTAATTTGACTTTCGAAAGAAGAAGACAAAGCGTTGTGTAACTATACAGACGCTATACAACGTTTATTAGTAAGGGGGTAAAAATAAAAAACCGGTCAAGTGCGAGTCGAACTCGCGCACTAAGGATTGATTAATTTGACAGGACTAAACATGAATTTATCTTCTGTCCTTTTCTTAATGAAATAGAAAGAAAAAGATGCACTGAACATCAATTTAGTATAGTTTGTGAACCACAGAATCGGCACCAGTGAGTTCTTTTCGTCATGGGTGTCATTTTCGAGGTTTTTGAACACACTTTCTCTCTCCATGTCTATTTCTATTATACAGGGTGTCCCTGGAAGTATAGACCAAATCGAATAGGGGCATGGGCAAGTTCATTTCCAAACGTATAACTTAAAAAAAAAAGTAAAAAAAAAGAAGAGAAATAGAATCGTTTTAAAAGAAATCTTAAAAAAAAATATATCAGGGCTATCAATTTATTTTTTTTAGATAGCCCTAATAGTATTTTCTTATGATTATTTTCTTTGAGCACTAAGCGAAGTAAAAAAAAAAAAAATTAAATCGGTCATAACTTTTGAACTGTAAAAAAATTCACAGACATTCTCAGGGTAAAGAAGTTTGGAAATGATCTTGCCCACGCCCCTATTCGATTTGATCCATACTTCCAGGGACACCCTGTCTGTATACATGGGGATGGACAAATTTAAACACAGCGCTCAGTACGTCTAACCAAAGATATCCAAGCAAAAAAAAAAACACTGATTAAAGTGATTTTATTTTGACCTAAAATAAAAAATTATCGGCACATTAGTGTATTTTCGTTAGCTGATTGATTTTCTTGTAACTTGTATCTTAATGCGTTTTTGTTATAGGTACACTTTTTTACCATCGTCCTTATTTTGGTGGTCTGAATGATTTCTAAAAGTTTGTCCATCTATTTTAATGGGACCTTATAAGTATATAGGTGTGTGTGCGTGCAAATGTCGCGTAAGCAACTTAATTTTTTTTTTTTATAAATAATCTGATGTATTTTATTACAGATAGCCATTCGTCGCATACATGTACACCCAGACTACAACTCCCCGAAGGTCTACGATGACATAGCCCTACTTGAGTTAGTGTTTGACGCCAAGTTCAGTTCAGCCATCCGGCCCGCTTGTCTCTGGACCAAGGATGACCTGAGCGATCATCAGAAGGTCATCGCGACTGGGTGGGGGGTTGTTAATCCTAGTAAGTCTTTTATAAATTATCTCATCCATGTGCATCCTGCCTACAAAGTTGATCACATACTGTACAAGTACAACACAAGTCCAAACTCAAGTTTTGCCAAGGGGCAATGAAGTGCAGCATATTGTCCGAGCGGTGGGATCTACCCCTGTTGCAGAGGTGGATGCAACTTCATAGTAGCACATCCCTTCGTATTATGTAATATTATGTGTTTGTATTTATTTTTGTTATGTGATTTGAATGACATGATTGTGTATGTATTTTAATTTTTATTATTTGAATGACATGTGTATTATATATTTTAATTTTATTTTATTGTTTTGATTGACATTTATATGTATTTTAAATTTTATTTGGTTTTGAATGACATGTGTGTGTATTTTTATTTTATTTTTATTTGATTTAAATGTCTGAGTGTTATTTTATTGTGTACATATGTGTGATTATTATATCTATTTTTATGTTTCTAATCTAATGTAATAATGGAATGGACTTTGGCTGAAAATAAATGCATTATAATAGGTGTCAAGCGCACAGATCAAGTTCGCAAAAAAACCGCAAATCGCAGAAAGCGATAAGGCCGCCAATTGTATGTTTTATATTAATAACTAATCGTTTTTTGAAAAAAAAAAATTCGAACATATGAAGCCATGGATTAGCAATATCCTTCAAAATGATAGTACGCAATTAGAGTGCAGGTATTCAGCTGCATCCGATTAGACTGGCAGCCAACCCGGACATAGTTGGGAAAAGGCTAGGCACGTGATGAACAGGTCTTACAAAAACCTCTTTTTTCACAGACACTAGGCAGACTGCCAAAGAGCTGCAGAAGGTGTCATTGTCTATTCTGGACGTCGACTTCTGCAATCGAACGCTGAAGTCATTACACACTCGAAACTGGATCAGAGGATTCATAGATTCACAGATGTGTGTCGGTGACCTGAGGGGAGGGAAGGACACTTGTCAGGTGGGTAGACGCAATCTCTTCAGCGGGGCAATTGCGTAACACATTATCAATCGGAATCCACAAACGATGGGACACTTAATATCGTGCCCTGCGTGTCCTGTCAGCTGCACGTTACAGGAACTGATGGACGCTAGTGATGGCGCCAAACAAGTGGCCGAATTCTGGGCCGAGTACCTACATTTAGATTGCCATCGACACGCTAAGAAGAAGAATCGGAATCAGTTTCATTTTGACAGTTCTGCAACTTTCATTGCGTTATTTACGTGTTGAGCTGACAAATTTTTCGTACATAGCCCAGCACATCAACCTACTACAATCTGTCAAATTTCTTTAATAGATTTTCAACTTTATCACTAAAACATAAGGTTCAAAGTTGATTGGGAAAATTTTACAGTTTCGGGTAGGTTGATGTGGTGACGTCTGTACGTATGAAGCAATGGATTAGCAATTTGTTTCAAAATTATTCAGATTCCGATTGATAGTGTGTTACGCAATTAGGGTGAGTTTTATAATTATTGAAGTGAAATCTTCTTTAGGCGCGTTGGGCATTTTATGAGATGGGAAAAAACCATTGAATTCGCGCCACTGTTACCGTAACCGACACCGCTTCGGATGTGTTCGGCTGTCCTCGGGATGTACTTACTCGGTTTTAATGCATTTCCGATAATAATAATAATCATTTTATTATCAGGCAGCTGAGGCCCATAGATAAAATACACAAAATAATCTTATGCTATAATAAACTAATAGGTAGGTACATAATAAAAACCTTAAAGCTATGACTATACACGTAACGCTGTCGGCGTCGTGTTTCGCTGCGTGGTGTCGCGTAACCGTCCTCGGAAACGTCGATATACGACACCTTTCGGCCAAAAGTCCTCTTTCAGGCAGGTCTGTAGATGTTGGGTTGGTCGCGGGAACGTACGATCCTTCCGCAACCCCCGACTGATGAAGAAAAGCCTAGCCTAGCTTTTTATAAGCAAAAGGCTATTACAAAACCCAAATATGTCAACTCATTTTACTTCCCACTTTCCAGGGTGATTCGGGCGCTCCCATCCAAGTGGTCTCCAAAGAGAACTCCTGCATCTTCCACATCGTGGGTGTAACATCTTTCGGCAAGAAATGCGCAGAAATAGGCAGACCCGCTGTGTACACCAGGATCTCCAGTTACATAGACTGGATCGAGAGTATAGTGTGGCCAGGACAGTAAATAGGTTTTAAGATTTAAATAAATAGTATATATGATAGAAAAATATGTTTTATTTACACCCTGCCGGGGTCACGGGTTGTTCGAAAGAGATACCGTGGCCCCTGGCACAGGCAACTGAAGGAACACGGGTGGGTTTTAGTCAGTAAAAGTCTGACACGCCCTCTCGCTCCGCCCAGAGCGGGAGAAGTTAATTTGATAATTTCCCACCCAAAAGAAAGGGGGTGGCATAATTTGCCTATAATGCTGGGCACGCCACAATTGCGGCGATAAGTCCCCTCTTTGAGGAGTAGCTGGAGAGGCGTCCTCACCTTCCGCCTGACGCAGGTCCTCACCGGACATGGCTGCTTCGGGAGGTTCCTGTTCCGGATAAGGCGGGAGGAAACGCCCGGGTGTCACCATTGTGTGGATCGCCCGGAGGACACGGTGGAGGCTTGTCCAGCTTGGGCAGAGCACCGCCGCGTCCTCACGGCGGCGATCTCTCGCGTCCGGCCCTGGTCCAGGCCAGGTACGGAGCGAGAGTAGGTACATGGGAAGCCGTTGCCTCCTTCTGCGAAGCAGTAATGCTCGCGAAGGAGGAAGCGGAGCGCATGAGGGAGAGGCAATCTTTGCGCCCTCGCGTCCCTAGTCGCCGCAGGAGACGCCCTGGGCGTCGGGCATCGACAGGCGATTCCCGGCCACCGTAAGCGCGGGCTTGCGGACGGCGAGCAATGGACAGCTCGCCGTCCGGTAAGGACCAGGCCCGGGTCGACGGCGCGTTGTGGTCCACGCGCGCCTCAAAGAGATGTCAGCACTTACTGACGGGGTCTACCAGGACCGAAGCCTGCCGGGGTCGCGGGTTGTTCGAAAGAGATACCGTGGCCCCTGGCACAGGCAACTGAAGGAACATGGGTGGGTTTTAGTCAGTAAAAGTCTAATACGCCCACTCGCTCCGCACAGAGCGGGAGAAGTTATTTGATAATTTCCCACCCAAAAAAAAAAAAAGGGTGCAGGTTCACACGTTTCTCGCAGCGATCTGGATTTTCAATGAACTGTTTAGCACTGCTTTTTTTTTGTTTTTTTTCTTTTTTTATTTAGCGTCGAGTGTGGAAAATGTGTATTTTTATGACGCGCTGGGATGCGCTCTGTTGGATTCTCAACGCTCGGCTCACCACTAAGAGTTGAAAATCCAGTCCACGATAAAATTGCCGCCGCCATATTTTTACTTCGACTAATTCTTCTTTTTTGATGAAAATGTGCAATAAAACAGCCCAATTTAGGTTAAATAGTTTTTATTTCAATAAGGAAATAGGTAAAAGATTTTCACTGCAATTTGCAGGTAAGTGTCGTGTTGAGTACCTACCGCAAAACGGGGCTACTTTGACTTCCAGGGTTACTTTGACAGATGTTGGAGCTACTTTGACAGAGCGCCAAAATCGGTTTTCACGTATGCTCAGCAAGTGTGCGTGACCTCGAGTAATATTGCGCGAGGCGCGGGGTGTGGGGAACGCGTCATAGCGTTGTGATCGGCCTGGTCAAAGTAGCCCCGCCTGTCAAAGTAGCCCCGTTTTACTGTATTGATTATGATTCGCGAGCGTAAAAAGTATGACATTGCAGAATTATAATCATTAAAATCAGTTCATTATAATCCTAATGAAAAACCATTTCATGTAGGTAATCCATATCTACTAATCATAGATATATGAAAGAAGTTTTTTACATTTCTATTTTTCATTTTTTTTTTATTATTATAAATGCGAAAGTGTGTCTAAGATGCTAGAATGTTGTTCGACTTTATGGCCCTGACATATTAATCTCATTAGTTTGATGTGTACTTGTATTAGGTTACGATGGAAATGACATACGCTGTGCGTTATAAGTCCCTAAAATTTAAAGAATATAAAAAAAGAAAGTGTGTCTGTCTGTTACCTCTTCACGCTTAAACCGCTGAACCGATTTGGATAGTTTGAGTCCCGGGAAAGGACATAGGATAGTTTTTATCCCGATATTCCCACGGGATCGACACTTATGCGGGTGGAACCGTGGGGCGCTGCTAGTATGATTATATGTAGGTACTTGCAAAAACCGTAAGAAAATTTTAATTTAGGGTCTCCCCACATTTATCGACGCGGAATCGGCTAACACCGGTCAAAAAAGCCTTTATGTCTACGTAATAAGGGTGTTACTAATACCATTCGCATCGGCTCGGCTCGGGCGACGCGTCGCGACGCCGGCCGACGGCGAAACGAGCCGTTTGTCGATTAGCTCGGCGATAAGGGTCTTCCCACATTTATCGACGCGGAATCGGCTAACGCCGGTCTAAAAAGCCTTTATGTCTACGTAATAAGGGTGTTACTAATACCATTCGCATCGGCTCGGTTCCGGCGCGACGCCGACCGACGGCGAAACGAGCCGTTTGCCTATTAGCTCGGCGATAAGTCGAGTAGTGTGGTGATACGCACTCGGCTTAAGCCGATTCCGCGTTGATAAATGTGGGGAGACCCTTAGTGGGCTACGTATCGCATCGCCCCTACAGGATGAATTCCACCAAACGGCTCGCATCGCATCGGATCGGAAAGGATACGGACGGATGCGGCGACAGCCGATCGCGTCCGGCAGAATGTCGACGCATACCTACGATCTGCTACGTACCGTCGCTTGCGAATGTATCCGTTTCTGCGCCTAGTCTTCTTCTTCTTAGCGTGTCGATGGCAATCTAAATGTACTCGGCCCAGAATTCGGCCACTTGTTTGGCGCCATCACTAGCGTCCATCAGTTCCTGTAACGTGCAGCTGACAGGACACGCAGGGCACGATATTAAGTGTCCCATCGTTTGTGGAACAGCACCACATTTACACTCCAAGGCGGAGTCGTCTATAAATTTCCACCTGAACAGGTTTTCCTTGCTTCGGCCAACCTGGGTCCGGAGTCTGTTTAAAGACTTCCAGTTTACCCAAGGTAACTCATGTCCAGGTGGGAGGTCCTCAGCGGGTGGAACGAACGGTTTAGGTAAGGAAGCACTGTCTCGCCACAGCCTCGCGCCTAGTCAAATAGTTTCATTCCTACCGTGTTCTTATTTTTTAAAATGGTTGAAGTTGACGTAGTATTGTTGGCTATTGCATTAGAAGAAGAAGAAAATAATCATAAAACACAGAAGAGGAAAAGAAAAATTTGGACGACAGCCGAAAGGATTCGATCGGATACGACGACAGGCGAACGGAGCCGATCGCGTGTCGCAGCATACTTTCGGCTACGATCGCGTGTCGCTGAAGACGCCCGCGGTCAAGCTGCTCGGCTTGGTAACACAGACTTTAAACACTGTGTACACGATTTATATATTGCTTAAAGATTGTAAAATCCGTTTCGATGCGACGTGATGCGAGCCGTTTGGTGCAAATCATCCACAACTGTTAGCAGGTAAGTCTTTCTAATTCTTAAAATAATATTATGTACAAAAATATTACATTATTTGCTCATATCTACTGACTAGAACTATGTTGGGGTCGGCTTCCAGTCTAACCGGATGCAGCTGGATACCACTATTTTACACAAAGCGACTGCCCATCTGACCTCCACAACCCAGTTACTGGGTAATACAATACCCCTTGGTAAGACTGACAATTACTGAATGCAATACTATAAATAATATTTAAAAAAATCTAAACAATAAATTAAAAAAAACTAAACAACCATACTATAATCTACAACAAAGGTTTTAGTAAAACTACCCTTACACATATGGTATAAACAAGCTATTACATGTGGCAACACTGCCAATAAAAAAAAATACAGATTCTTCTCTATGGGCGGGGAACTACCGAAGGGGTAAAACCATAGACCTCTTCGATTCCCGTCTCTAATATGATGGCTACTATAGGCAAGGATTAGCATGAAGGCTAGAAGATATAGATTTAGTTTTTTTTCTAAATAGCTGTATAATAGTATCATAGATGTTATTAGCATCCAGAATGTTGTACAGTGTAAGATTCCTCTGCTTTTTAAATTCGTCATATCCTGTAACAAAAGAGAAAATAATTTAAGGTGAATGCGCAGTGGTGGACCGCGAAATTCAAAGGGGTTTGAAGATTTTTGTATGGAGGGTGGCCCTAAGGTCGGCCGCCTCATATACCTCAATAGTTCAATATGCTTAGGTACCTGGAAGGAAAAAAAACAGAAAAATCCTTGTTGTTTTCGACTTATATTTCGGTGAATAACTCCGAACCCTGACGCTGTAGGATATTATGTTATATTACATTTTTGTTTGTATAAGTGTCCTCTATCTAAATATATAACTTTTGTTGTGCACGGCGATTCAGAAAAAAAATCAAAATGGCGGCTGATTTTAGGGCCAAAACCTTCAAACCCTTTTCTTACGTTTTTTTTTGCAATTTGCCGGTCAGTGTCAGGTTGTATCTTGATCAAAATATGATTCGCGACTATAATAGATTATATTATTATGTATTTACAGAATGATAGTCATTAGAATCATCTGGGTTCAATGACTCAGTCACAAAAAATGTAATTTGGCTTTTCCAATGAACAGAAAGAAAAGAAAGAAAGAAAGAAAATACGTTTATTTGCGGTGAAAATTACGCAAAAAAGAACATAAACACAAAAAATAAAATAAAAAAGTAGGGGGAAACATGCGTCACATCCATGCAAAACGGCTATCGCTCAGCATTATGCTGCGACCCTATGCAGGACAGAGCCCCAGCACTGGTTTTCAGCGACAGCCGGCGCTGACATAATGACGTCATCCGCAACAGCTTACAGTCCCCCAGCTAAGTCGAAGATTATTAAGTTTTGCAAACTACCAGCACATTGTCTGGATGCCAGTAGGATTAATGTAGAACTAGCAACATGTAGACTTAAGTACTATACATCTCAATTTATTTATTTATTTATTTATTAGGGACAAAAAACAGTTACATGCCAAACAATACAGAAAGATACTTAAACTAAAATTTAACAAGCACGTAACCCACACCATTGTCCACGATTTAACTAAAGGTTAGAAGTGCTAAAGACATAAAAAAGAAAAAGAAAAGTAGAAAAAAATAGTCGCTGCCACAATAATAATATTGCTGTGTTACTTAGCTTAGCTTAATTTTACTTAACATACTCGCAAAACAAAGTATCCAGAGCCATTTTCTTAAATCTTAGCTTAGATAGACAAAATATGTCCAATTCAACAAAATGCGTGTTGTAAGAATCGACAAGGCGACGAAGAGGTGCACGTTCCCCAGCGTTAGTCCTGCATATGTCTGTACGGAATAGTTGAGGGACGCGCACCCCCCTTCGAATAACACTTCTGGGTACCTTGTAACACAATTTGTTTGTTAGGTCAATACAATCAAATTTGTTACTGCATATGCCGTGCAGTGTCATGACATCAAGTAACAACCGCCTAGATCCCAAATCCAGTAAGCCATACCGTTTCAATAGCTGCACGTAAGGAACCTTTGATCGGAAGCACTTATAGTTCATAGACCGTAAGAACTTCTTCTGTACCCTTTCAATTCTAGTACCATATTTGTCGTAGAAAGGGTTCCAGATCGGGACGGCATATTCTAACTGGGACCGTACCAAAGTCTTATAAAGCAGTAAGAACGTAGAGGGCCGCACAAAGTCACGTGATGATCTCATGACGAAATCATACATCTGATACGCCTTGTTTACTATATTGTCAACGTGTTTGTCAAAGTGCAAACTGGCATCCAGTGTGACACCTAAGTCACGAACAAAACTAACTACATTTAAGAGAGTGTTATTGATTGAATAATTAAAATTTATTTTAATTCTCTTTTTGGTAAATGAGATGGCATGACATTTGGGTAGACTGAGAAAGAGCTTATTGCTGTTACAGTATGTATATAATCGATCTAGGTCCATTTGAAGAAGTAGACAGTCTTGTATATTCTTGCAAGATCTGTAAATTTTTATATCATCTGCATACATTAAAAATTTTGAGTTGATAAAGCATTGTTTAATGTCGTTTTAACATGATGAAGAGCAGAGGGCCTAAAATGGATCCTTGAGGTACACCAGATGTAACAACTATAGGGTCTGACTCGTAACCATTAACAACAATTTTTTGGGACCTATTATAAATATATGACACAAACCATCTAAGCAAATTACCACGTATTCCGTTGAAAGCTATTTTTTCTAAGAGCAGTGTATGGTCCACCTTGTCAAAAGCCTTCTGAAAGTCTGTGTACACAGCGTCCACTTGAACTTTTTGATCCAGTTTTTCAAACAAGTAGTTGGTAAATACTAACAGATTAGTTGCAGTTGAACGACGCTTGACAAAACCATGTTGCTCGGGTAAAATAAGTTGATGAATGTGGGGGTACACGGCGCCATGCACAAGACGCTCAAAAACCTTAGACAGAGTAGAGAGGATAGAGATGGGGCGATAATTCTCTACATTGTTCTTGTCACCACTCTTATAAACAGGGGTTATAAACGCACGTTTCCAAATTGCAGGAAAAACACCCTCACGTAGACATTTATTAAAAATTATATATAACGCAGTACACAGGTTATAACATGTTCGTATAAAAAAGCTAGGTGGTAAGCCATCAGGTCCAGCCCCTTTAGAGGAATCTAAAGATTTTAAAGCCGCGCGTACAACTTCCATGGATAAACATATTTCGGCAATGCAAGACGAGCCATTTGCGTAGTGATCAGGTGGTTGCCATTTGACGGGGTCCAAAGTAGAGGGTTCGTAGACAGAAGAAAAGAAAGATGAAAATAGATTGCAAATATGTGTGGGGTCATCTGAAGAAACATTTCTAAAATACATACTAGCAGGATAGTTAGCTTTTCCTTTTCTAGATGAGATGTAGGACCAGAAATGTTTTATGTTCTTAGGGATACTGTCTTCGACCGAATCAATATACTTCCGATAACAATTAAGTAATTCTCCGTGGAAAAGCTTGCGATAGTTAGAAAATATAAAGTAGTCAGATTGATTGTTGTACTTCTTCCATCTTATCCAAGCCCGTTCTTTTGTTTTAAAAATTCTTATAAGAGAGGGTGTAAACCAGACAGGAAAACTTGAGTTTCTTGTTCTAGTAAGCGGAACATGTGACTTGATAATACCGTACAATTTCTCGTAAAAGACATTAACAGCTTGATCAGAGTCAAGGTGAGATAGTACCAAGTTCCAGTTAATTTTACTCAGGTCAGAATTTATATTATCGTAATTAGCTTTATGGAAGTTATGTCTACGGACCGAGCGGTGTTTTAGTGGAGTGTAATGCGTATTCAGACAAGTTAATACAGAAAAAACTGGATGATGACCATCAGGGTCAAGCAGTGCATTGCATGATACGGACTGGCAGTCTGCATTTGAGATAAACAAGTCTAGTATTCGACCTAATTTGTTTTTTGTAATATTGAATTGTGAACCACCAATAAAATTAATGAAGTTCAATAATATTCGTCCGATTGTGTTCGAAACTTGTGCGATTGCATGATTCGCATGGTCCAACCAGTCAATGTTAGGTAGGTTAAAGTCACCGACAACAAAGTAAGAGTCGGTAATGGGATCGTTAGCTAAGTCTTGCAGCATATCTAAGTAATGTGTATATACTACTTCATGTGTTCGCGGTGGCATGTACGCAGCACTGATGATATGGCGTTTATTGTGCTGGGAAGTAGGCAGTTGGACAGTGACCTGTTCAATATCTGCCCGGACGAATCGTGTCGGTAACATAGTAGGACGCAGTTCACGGAGAACAGCTATTAGAACACCCCCTCCGTCCCCTTTATCTGTCACAGAACGATCACGATCGCATCTGAAGACCACGTAACGATCGTCTATAAATTCGTTATCCTGGATGCTGGGAATAAGCCAGGTTTCCGTCAGTATAATGACGTCATAGGAACACGCCATAATATTCATGTACAATGTATGTAACTTCGTGCGGATACCTCTACAGTTCTGATAATAAATCACAATGTTATTAGTAGCCATTAATAATTTGAATCTTACAATAGTAATAATAATTAATATACTTATTTTCTGTACATGATACTGGAAAAGTGATTCCAAATTTGAGATCCGGTGCATCACTATATAAAACATTATGCAGATACATAGGCATAAAAATATAAAATTGTATCAACATACGCTTAAGAAACAGGAGGATATATAACATTAGAACCGTTATTGATTGCACATGGCATGAAAACACGCAAATATGACTAGTTGAAAAAGGACAGCAATACATACATAGCTCTGAGGAAACGTAGACTAGAGCACATAACATACATAAAAGCAACAAGCAAAAGGAAAACATGAATCCAAAAGACGACAAAACAGCAGCGCAGATTGAGTCGCTAAATTGAGTTCTCTGTACTGATCTTCTCGCTAGCAGTGATCTTTTTGAGATCTTCAGCGGATCGAATTGCAAATGACTTGTCTCCATCCCGCTCACGAACAAGCACCGTCGAGTTCCTGACCCAAACATACTTAAATCCATATTTTTTGGCGAGTACTTTGGCCTCACAAAATAAAGCCTTGTTTTTCAGGGTTAGATGCTCATTCAAGTAGACAGATACTGTAGTAGCTCCTGGAATTCCTATCTGATCTGACTTGAGACTCTTCGCGTTACGGTAGGCGCCGAGTATATTGTCACGCAAGATGCAGAAACAGCCTATAACATTCGCACTGCTGGGACACAGGCATCCTCTCGGTGAGAGAGAGTGGGCAGTAATCCACCACGCGGACCCAGTGCAGGTTGGTAGATGTCACATGTCTTCGAATTTTTGGTTTTAGGACATGCCAGTTTCCGCACGATGTTTTCCTTCACCGTATGAGAGCAGTGGTGATGTAATAATTATTAATACAAAGTAAAGAGCCTGACTGAGTTCGGGTTCTGGAGTCAGAGTCGCTGCCACTGATCCACCGCTGCTCACATACACCACTTAGATGAGTAACTACTAAGAACTAAGAATACACATCTACCGCTTAAAGTATCTAGATTAAAACTCTGTCATCAAAATGAACTCACCTTCAAATAAATAGACTTAGCAACAAAGGCATGGTCAACATCAATTAGAGATGACACGATCGTACAGAAGGTCACATTTAACGCACTAGCTTGCAAGTTGAAATTGTGGTCATGACTGAAGAATATCAGGGAGGATAAAAATCCGAGGCTTGCATGCACCAAACTGTCTGCGATGGCGCGAAATGTTAAAGAACTCGAATATTTTGATCGAAATACAATAATATCTCCGATGTAGGCGGTAAAGATGATTGCCAAAGTCAGGATAACTTTTAAAAATTTCATGTTTATGTTTTGGTCACCATTTTTGGGTTGTGTTTATCATTTTTACGGTTTTTGTACGGGTGGTTTAGTTGGAGTATGTAATTAGTTTTGCTGATTACATAGTTTAATTGTGAATAAGACTTTGTTTTTATTAAATATTTTTGCTAGTTTGCGATAACAATAAACTTGACTGACATTGCAATGTTTTGGTTGGCGTTCGAAAATAAGATTATGGAGCTAGCGGGAGTTGACCGAAAGCAAGAATTATACAAATGTTAACGTAAAACAACTGAAAAAATAAAAAGACAAAACATTATGTAAATAAATTGCAAAAAATATATATTTTATCTGCTATAAAATAATAATAAGTAAGATTTCTAAATCCTTTAAACATAGATTTACTTCTACGAAGCATTTGTACTTTTTACTCAACTTGGTTTTCAAGCGCACTACTAGTTATGTCAAAATGACAATAGATTACCAGTGTTGTTTTTTAATTATGTTCCTTAGCCCAAGCACAGGCAACAACTTGAACAACCATATTTTAGTTTATTTCAACCTCCATAGAAATCTATACCAACAGTTTTTTCTGTGATGCACGAACTCATGCATATATAAGGTGGTCAGCTCCAAGGACCATCATTTTAAGGGATTTTTTTCCATCCGACAAGTTCCAAGTTTTTACACGGACCTAGTAGAGCTTGCGTTATATGAAACTTGATAGGCTTAATTTTAAAACCCCTATTACACTACACGATATTTAGGGCCCAATATTTAGGTGATGTGTTTTTTTAATAGGGGCTCTTCCTCCCTTTCTCTTATTACACTATCCCGATTTAGGAAAAGGGTCCCTAAATATCGCGTACACATGAGGCTTTAAGACGCTGTGATTAAAAACATATCTAACCACGAAGATAGACCAATCTGCGGAAAACGCCTACAGCTGCAGCCTCTAGCACTGTTCGCAGATCGAATTTTTTTTTTAACTCAGGCAAGGTTTAAAGTTTGAGCACTGATTTTACTTTCTTAATCAATAATGGTATCAACCAGCAACCTAATTGCGTCACACACTATCAAACCACAATCTAAATAATTTTGAAGGATATTGCTAATCCATTAATTCCTAAGTTCGAAAAATTTGTCTGATAACAACGTAAATAACGCAATGAAAGTTGAACTGTCAAATATTTGTCATTCCTACTTGTGAGTTGCGCAATAACCCCGCTGTACCTGAATTGGACAAGACGGCAGTTGATTCGTAAAAAATGCTGCTGGTAGAATTATCCGGAGAAAAATCTATAATGCTTATTTCTGCCAGTAAAAGATTGGTGACAGTATCTGGGTACCTATCTACACTGGGTACAGGAAACTAAATGTTTTCCTTTTTTTAATTAAAACAGATGAAATTCGTCCCTCCGACCAATAACATCGGAAAGACCGGCCAACCGACAAAATGACGGCATTCCATTGCTATTTTGTTTTTTATTTCCCAAACGACAAAGTTCAACTATTTAATCTCAGATGTGCAAGAAAACAGTATTTATACAAAGCCACACCTTAATTCCGATTGAAATGTTGAATATTGAGTCAACATTTCAAGGAATAATAAACTCTATTTTAATTTGAACTTTTCTAACAAACATTTTCTTTGAACACGAAGACCTAAGATTTTGGTTAGGTATCGTTACTAGTGTGACAGAAACTCTAATTTCAAATATTTTATTTGTACGGAGGGGTCTAAGTCACTGGCTATGACGACTGTAAATACCTGAAGCCTTATCATTTATTTATCATTATCAGTTGCTGCATTAGTTATCAGCTGGGGTTGCTAACTCTTAGATCTAAATCTACTTCCTAACCAGTTTTTCTAACATATTCATCATACGAAAAATATTAGGCAAATAATAATTATTATTCCTATTTTTTACTTAAAATTGGGCGTTATTAAAACAGCTTAAACAAATTCATATTGTATCGATATCGCTATTATGAAACATGAATCGGATTGCTGATAGTATGTATGTACAGACGCCAGCACATCACCCTACACCTAACTGTCACATTTTCCCAATCAACTTTGAACCTTATGTTTCAGTAATAAAGTTGAAAATCTATTAAAGAAATTTGACAGATTGTAGTAGGTTGATGTGCTGGCGTCTGTACATACTAGCACTAACTTTGGCGAATAGTAGAGCTATGCTATGTCCATCCTCAAACAAACCCTTTAGTCGCCTTTGGACTCGACACACAACAAAAAACACATTCAGCTACTGAAAACGACTAGAGATGGCACATAAAAAAATAACATAATTTACAGTAGACGGCAAAACGCCTTTTGTACGGTAAAGACACACTTTTAGGGCGGTTTCGCACTACGTCCGATCCGTATCCGAGAAATGCCGGTCTGAAGTGACCATAGTCCTATTTGTTGTATGAGGGGTTGCGCACTAGATCCGAACTCTATCCGTCAGAATTTAGAACATTCCCAATTCGGATTGAAGTCGGATATAGAGTCAGATTCGGATCGGATGTAGTACGAAACCACTCTTAAAGTATATTTAACACAAAATCTACTAAAACTCAACTAAAAACAATATCTGTTAGTCGATTATAAAATGTTTAACAGTAAATATTACACCTGGCTACTAAATTAAATGTCTCCCGAAAACGGTGAAGGTTTCTTACGCGGCAACACTGTTAACTCGACAATCAACACTACTGGGAACGGAGCGATATGAGATAAAATAAAGTTTTTAAATCACTTCTTATATCTACAACGTGCGGTTTGGAACCTATTATACCAAAAGGCTCATAAAACCGGATTAAAAGTTTATCAATATGCGTGAAATAGTGCATGTACAGGCTGGACAATGTGGAAATCAGATCGGATCCAAGGTTAGTAATTTTTTCCAGTATATTTTCTATAGACAAAGTGGTTAGCAGCGTTATCTGTCGTAGCCACTCGTAGGGGACCGGAAATTCCTTTAATAACGTTCGAAATTCAATTTACATATAGAAAACTAATGAATAATGTTGAAGAAAAATGCCTGCACTTAGGATGGTCCATCGTGTGATGTGCTTGGCCCATAGCTCGTCGGAATTTGTCATTGGAAATACCGTATCCTGCATAACGACAATTTTTCAAAGGGCTTATTTTCGTTATCAATGCGTTGATGTAAATTAATTATCAAGGTCATTTTTATTAGTAGCTACCTACTCAAATACAAATACTGATAATTACGAAGTAATCCATGCCGGGTACTCAGATAAACATGTACTTTAAATAAAAGAAATTACTAGAAGAAGAAGGTTATCTGCCGGTTTATAATGCATATGCAATGCACCCCAAACCATTATTATGATTGGTTGACCTACTTTCTGGGAACTTGCAATAAAATTGGCTTGAATCGAAACGTGTTTTTGTCGCATTATGCCGCGATGCGGTGTAATTCAATTTGACGCCATCTATTATCGAATAGTTGAACTAACATGCGTAACGTCTAGAAGGTTATGAAAACAATAATTTAATTCGAGTTCTTTTGTTTTATATTCAAATATAGTTTAGCCCTCTTGCTTAAAACCGTTTTTTAAATAAAACAATGTTAACATACTACTTTCCTGCCACATCTCATTAAAATAACAGGGTCTGGTAATTATTCCAAATTTTTTTAGTTTTTGTATTTATGTCACTCATAGATATTTGCTTGAATGGAGGGAATAATATTTTGGTCAGTGGGTCGTCTTAGGGGTTTATTGGTAGATAGCAAGTACAAGTAGTATTCATTAAAGAAACTATTAACAAACTAGCTGCGCCCCGCGGTTTCACCCGCAAAAGTGTCGATCCCGTGGGAATATCGGGATAAATACTATCCTATGGCCTTTCCTGGGACTCAAAACTATCTCTATACCAAATTTCATCTAAATCGGTTCAGCGGTTTAAGCGTGAAGATCTCTTCACGCAACAACTCGCTTCAACTGACAGACAGACATACTTTCGCATTTATAATATTAGTAACAAAACAAATACATACCTAAATCTTAATAATTGTATAGATCTCTACAAATTTTAATTAATTATATTTATGAATTAAAAAAATGTCTGTGGAGTTTCTTGCCTTTTCTTTTCCATAGGTACCTCTACACTTTGGAATGGGCAACTAGCTTCATCTTTCTGTCTGATCAATCTCTTGACAATTCATAAGTGCCTGTAATTTGTTTATCTGTATAGATGAATCAAAGTCGGGTTAGTTACACCCTTTATAAGTCAAGAACGGCTGGACCGATTTTTGTGATCTTTGATTTTTTGGTTTTTCTCGGCACCAATTGGCAGAATAATTATTAAAACTAGTCCGGACCCGTGCTTCACTCAGTTTCTCCACCTGGGTGAAGCACGGGGACTAGGGTCCGGTGCTCCAACTGATGATCAGGGTCAGTGGGTCGTCTCAGTACGTAAGTCAAGTAGTTAAGAAAAACATGGGAAAAATTCATGAAAAAAATAATAATGAATATAATTCTTTTTTTCTCATACATTTTGCATGGGGTTTTTGATGAATAAGTTAACAACAGATATTGATTCTGAGGCAGTACAAAGTTCGCCGGGACAGCTAGTTTGAAATAAATGTTTTAGTAACTATCGAGTTTTTATTTTTTATTTACTTAAATAGAAAAGAAATTACAATCAAATTCTCTTCAACAGTTTTGGGAGATAATTTCGGACGAACATGGGGTAGACCCTAATGGTTATTACAAAGGGGAGAGTGACCTGCAGTTGGAACGCATAAGTGTATACTACAATGAAGCAGGCTCAGGTGAGAGATTTATGTTTTATGCTTTTTGTTATTATTTAGGGGTGCCGCTGAGTAAACTACATTCGCAATTTTCTTTCCAAATATGAAAACAAAATGTGTTTTTTTGGAAAAATTACAACTAAGTGCAATTAGAAATTATTGTACTTAGTTGTAATCACAGTTGTACTCTTCAATTTAGCAACTTTTTCAATGAATTATAATGTTGCTAAATTGAAGAGTACAGCTGTGACGTAGCATGACAACTGAATAGACTGGTATTACGTTTAGTTTGTTTACTAAATCACGTGGTTTTTTGTTTACCTTTATTTCTACCTAAACCTATGGATTTATAGTAAGTCGCGGGTGTTATTACTGCTCTCCTCAACAGAAAACATAATACGGCCATACCCCGTAAAGCGTCACATTTCCGAGATACAAACTTTCATGCATGGCCGCCATTTTGAAAATAAATAAAATGGCGGACAGGTAGGTATGTCACCGACCTTTGCGTGCCGTGTCAGAAAACAGAAACTGACACTAATGACGGAAAATTTAAGACGCACTACTTTCAAAGGGTCAAAAGAAAAAGAAAATAATGCCGACCACGTGCGCCGCAGACTCCATCGCACTAAAAATATGTCATCAGTCGGTCCATATGCCTTTTTTTTTGTTTTTGTTAAACGACAAAAGAACTGAGGGGACCCGTAGCGAGCCCCAGAATTTATAAAAGAAACTTCCTTTTAAAACAGACACAATGGTTACTGTCAGGCAATAATCACGAAACGAAATAAAGAGTCTGAAGTCTCGCAATAATTAGATTAGTTATACAATTAACTAGCAGCGCTCCGCGGTTTTACTCGCATATGTTTCGATCCCGTGGGAATATCGGGATAAAAACTATCTTATGAACCAAACTGATCGCGTCCGCTTCGCTTCGCACGCACCGCACCGCGCACCCACGTGCGGTTAGTCACGTAGGCCACCGCAATAGAGTATCATTGTTTGTTTACCATCCGTCCGGATTTGTCCGGACTTCTAGACTTTTGTCCGGCTCTTTAATTTGTCCGGATTTTCTTCTCGCGAGCGTCTGCTACCATGCCTACCATACCACTGTAACTAAGTGGGTAATTTTTGGATTTTATGACTAATGTCCGGACTTTTATTGAAAGGTCAGGCTTTTTGTCAGGACTTTTCAAATTTCTAAATCGCACCTTCTGTGGAACAAAGTCACAACAGCTCATTTTTTAATTTTACAGTAGAGGACTTTTAATTTTTTTTTTTCGCATTTCCTCATTTTTTTGCATTTATAACCACAAAGGCACCTGCGCCATCTAGTGCAATTTTGAGATATTTTTGCGGATGTTTTTGTTGCCCCAAGTATAGGCACGGTTCAGAGACAATTTGGCATATTTACCTCAATTTTGCAGTTGGCTATTTGTGACTTTGTTGCACCGAAGGTGTGAAATGGTAACCCTAATTCGAGTTGAATCGCCAATGTAGGACAGCGCATTACACAATTTCCCCGCTGGCCTGCAAACAGCCGACCAATGGGGCCCATTAGATTATCACCTACTAACCTAATACCCAGTAATTGGGACGTAGAGGTCATATTCCGGTCAACCTTGTAAGGAAATATAGTATGTAATTGGATGACGAATGACGTCTTACTGTGGATCAACCTTGAGCCTTGGGCTTGCTACTATTCGACAACGTAAATTGATAAATTGCTTTAGACCACATTTCTTAGGGACATTGTTGAACGTTTGTGGCGTTAACGATAAAATAAAATAGAGAATTCTTCATAAGCCGATAGCCTGCACCCTAATTGCGTAACACACTATCAATCGGAATCAGAATCATTTTGAAGCAAATTGCTAATCCATTGCTTCATAAGTTCGAAAAAATTGTCTGCTCAACGCGTATATAACGCAATGAATGTTGTTGAACTGTCAAAATGAAACCGATTCCGATTGATAATGTGTTACGCAATTGCCCCGCTGGTAGAACAATACTTAATTACAGTCGACCTATCTGATTTTGATTAATCGATACGGCTTGAACCTTGAAGTGGCCAGTGTGAAATGGGGTGTTACAGTTCGTATGGGGAAATTCAGACAAAATTATGGACAACAGCTATGCTCCGCATTACAAAACGTTACTAAAAAATTTGGAAATCCAAAAGTGCACGACTCATAATGCTCATTTGATCGTATAAAAAACCATAGATACTTAGGGCGCTTTCAATTTAGACGTTTCGTATCGGACCGTTGTGGTGCCGAAGCGGTGCGTTTGTCATAATGCGCACGGACGGTTGTTTGCTTTCATACAAAGCGCGCGGTGCGGGTTGTCGAGCGTTCGTGGTACAGACGCCGCACTGTTGCCGCACCGCGCGCTTTGTATGTAAACAAACGACCATCTGTGCGCAATACGACAAACGCACCGCTTCGGCACCGCAACGGTCCGATACGAAACGTCTAAATTGAAAGCGCCATAAATATTACATTAGATAGTTTTTTTTTATCTATTCGATATTTTTTCCATACAAATTTCGGGAGAGTATTACTCCACTGTTTGACATTGTGCATCCAAAGTTAAACATTGTATCGTTTTGTCTAATTATTAATTGTGTCTGTACGGAAGCAGAAATGTAAAATAACAAGCCATTAAAAAGTTATGAGCCAACAAAGATTCGTTTTTCTTGCTATTTTTAACGTAACTTTGGGTGTAAATAAGTAATAAAAGAACTGAAAAATATTAAAAATTAAATCCGTACCGACAAAGCTCAGTTATCGAAGAGTTCAAGAAACTTTTTTTGTGATTGATTTATGTAGTGGATTTTTCATAGAACTCGATTTTCCAAAGCGCTTTTCAAATATTTTTATGCGCCCATCAGTTCGGAACGGTGTTTCTGTGCGTGAGAACTAGATGTTGTGCGTGTAGATTAGCTTCTAACTGCTCATCACTGATACTAGCTCCGTCAGACACGAAGCCAAGTTAGACAGCGTGATTTTGGCCATGACCACCAGTGAGTTCGAGCTCGCGTTTAGTTTACTCTTAAAAGAGCCATTTTCGATAGGGTTCCTCCTAGTCCTAAAGTTGATGCAAATCTATTAAAAAGAAATTGACTCAATATATTGATTTTTTCGCAAGCTACAATGTTATCAGGTTTCACTTGATTGATGGGATTTTTTTTAGAAATATTGTGATGTTTTTTTTTGTTTCTACTGCATTAAAACAATTTTTGAAAGTACAGAATTAATCTCCATTAAATTATCTATACCAGTGGCGTGCATTGGTTTTCAGAATAGGTAGGCACTAGGCCGGGTCTAGTCTAGGCAAACGCGGTCACTAATCAGAAAAAAAGTGAGGTCAAAAGTGTATTTATTTGAGTTATTTGAGTAGGCATGCCTACTTAAGGGTGATACATTGCCAAGGTCGAACGTCATGGTATTACGCGTGAGACGTACGTATTTTTAATTTTGTCGTATTGACTTGAACGAGTAAAGACCAATGACAATGTGCGAATAGTACGAGAGCCAAGTAGGCCGCCCGGCGACTGCCTACTGCCGCGCGTGTTTGTATGGAGATTTTGTTTTTGGTAAGGTATGATAATTTAGTGAGTTTCTTAATTGTGGGGCACACACACTAAAATGTAATTGGCTTATGTTGATATATCGAGGTAGGCACTGCTTATATGCCTATATGCAATGCAGCGCACGCCACTGATCTATACAATGGTATATAAATTAAGTAGGTTCTGTGTACTAGCAGGAGTATACCAATAGAAACAGTTGCAGAAAGGAGGCAAAAAAAATCGATCATAAAGCACTCTCTAATGCATCGCATTATGAGTTGTGCAATATCGATTTGCCCAATAAAATGATTTTAATTTAGGCATAGGTCGAGATGACATCGCACCTTCGGTGCAACAAAGTCACAACAGCTCATTTTTTAATTTTACAGGAGAGGACGTTTAATTTTTTTTTCGCATTTATTTCCTATTTTTTCGCATTTATAACCACAAAGGCACCTCGCCATCTAGTAGAATTTTTAGATACTTTCGCGGATGTTTTTGTTGCCCAAGTATAGGCATGGTTCAGAGACAATTTGGCATACTTAAATCAATTTTGCAGTTTTGGCTATTTTTGACTTTTTTGCATCGAAGGTGCGACATGGTCAGCCGGTGTATTGTGTAAAAATCGCATCGTTAAAAGTTAGGAGAAGTGAGATTTAGAACTTCAAAGAATATTACTTAAACAATGGGACGACTTCGTTAATTGGTACCTACCCTAAATACCATATAAAAGGGTATAGACCCTTCTGAGAAATTTTAATGCGAGAGGGGAAATTTTTTGCTCCCATGTCTACATCTGTCCCTTCGATACAAAAGAAATAAAAAAAAAAACGGGCCCCGCTAATGACGCATAAACGGTGAAGGAAAACTATTCTGCGAAGGAAAACATCGTGAAGACACTAAAATGTTCGTAATAGTCCGAATTAGGTTTCATGGAAAAGTTTCTCAAAAACTAATCGTCCTTTTTTTTCTTTGGAATTTTTGTATGAACTATTGAAAGGACAGGACAACGTCTGTCTACATAGCAATTCACAACCAGCCGACAGGTAATCGTATCGAATTTCGATAAACTGATCTGCCTTGCCCCCGACAGCAAACAACTGTCGGAAGATTAGCGGTCTTTCAGGTGAATGCATAGTTGTAGCCCGCGAAATTCAATTTTTCTTACGTTTTTTGCAATTTTCAGGTCAGTGTCAGGTTGTATCTTGATCAAAATATGATTTGCGACTATAACAGGTACGTATTCACAGAATTATAATCATCAGAATCATTAATACATCTTTCTAAGTTAGATTTCTACCATCAACACTTTTCCAAACGAGATTTGTTCTTAACGGTTGAAATCTAACTTATAAAGATGTATTAATGATTATAATTATTATAATTCTGTAAATACGTACCTCTTATAGTCGCGAATCATATTTTGATCAAGATACAATCTGACACTGATCTGCAAATTGCAAAAAACGTAAGAAAATTTAAATTTCGCGGTCTACCACTGCACATTCACCTTAATTTAACAACATCAACAGCAACATTTTCAACATTTTCGTCGTCACTAACTCCGTTTAAATATTAGGTCCTTACATATGAAATTGGCGTTTTTCGTACTGGCCACTTTAATCACGAATTTCTCCTCTTTGGTAAGGAATTCCAAATTCAAATTTGTACAGCTATTTACTCATGTATTTGTGCTTCGATGACCGTCATTCATTTGTTTTTTTTCTTCTGTTTTTTCTGTTTGCGTCACTCATTTTACAAAATGGAAAATTTAAAATATCGCATTATTTACGAGTACGAGTTCCGCCGTGGCACTAGTGCTGCGGAAACGACTCGAAGGGTGAATGATGTGTATGGCGGTCATGTTGCAAAAGAAAACACAGTTCGTTTTTGGTTCCAACGTTTTCGTTCTGGAAATTTCGACCTGCAGAACAAGCCCCGTGGACGGCCTGAGACCCAAGTTGATAATGGAGAATTGAAGGCTATTGTGGAAGCGGACCCATCGCAAACCACGTCCGAGTTAGCTGCAGGCTTCGATGTTAGTGATAAAACTGTTTTAATTCACTTGAAGCAAATTGGGAAGATTAAAAAGCTCCACGCCACTGCTGCTTCACGACAACGCCAGACCACACACTGCGCAACAGACGGCTACCAAATTAGAAGAGCTTGAATTGGAATGTCTTAGACATCCTCCGTACTCCCCGGACCTTGCTCCAACAGATTACCATTTTTTTCGCAATTTGGATAACTTTTTGCAAGGGAAAAAATTCAACTCCGATGGGGCAGTCCAAATCGCCTTCAAAGATTTTATTGATTCCCGTCCGACTGGTTTTTTTAGTAAAGGGATCAATGAACTACCTATAAGATGGCAAAAGTGCATTGAAAACAATGGTTCATACTTTGATTAATTAAATATTAGGTCCTTACATATGAAATTGGCGTTTTTCGTACTGGCCACTTTAATCACGAATTTCTCCTCTTTGGTAAGGAATTACAAATTCAAATTTGTACAGCTATTTACTCATGTATTTGTGCTTCGATGACCGTCATTCATTTGTTTTTTTTCTTCTGTTTTTTCTGTTTGCGTCACTCATTTTACAAAATGGAAAATTTAAAATATCGCATTATTTACGAGTACGAGTTCCGCCGTGGCACTAGTGCTGCGGAAACGACTCGAAGGGTGAATGATGTGTATGGCGGTCATGTTGCAAAAGAAAACACAGTTCGTTTTTGGTTCCAACGTTTTCGTTCTGGAAATTTCGACCTGCAGAACAAGCCCCGTGGACGGCCTGAGACCCAAGTTGATAATGGAGAATTGAAGGCTAAATCTGGCCAGACTATTACAGCTGATGTCTATTGTCAGCAATTACAAACCATGATGGAAAAGCTAGCGGCTAAACAACCAAGGCTGGTCAATCGCTCCACGCCACTGCTGCTTCACGACAACGCCAGACCACACACTGCGCAACAGACGGCTACCAAATTAGAAGAGCTTGAATTGGAATGTCTTAGACATCCTCCGTACTCCCCGGACCTTGCTCCAACAGATTACCATTTTTTTCGCAATTTGGATAACTTTTTGCAAGGGAAAAAATTCAACTCCGATGGGGCAGTCCAAATCGCCTTCAAAGATTTTATTGATTCCCGTCCGACTGGTTTTTTTAGTAAAGGGATCAATGAACTACCTATAAGATGGCAAAAGTGCATTGAAAACAATGGTTCATACTTTGATTAATTAAATATATAATATTAAAAAATATTCGACTTTTTGTTCCTTCCATACAAAACGCCAATTTCATATGTAAGGACCTAATATATTATATTAAAAAATATTCGACTTTTTGTTCCTTCCATACAAAACGCCAATTTCATATGTAAGGACCTAATATGTCAGCCCGTGGAAATCTAAACTAACATGACGCAACAGTATCTACTATAATTTTTATTTTGATCATTGGTGATTCATATTTCAAACATAGCGTAGCGTAACGTGTCACGTTTCACGTGAAGTGAATATTCCATGACATCGTTAAAATGGGATGTTAACAGTCCTTTCCCTCGATCTACAATAGCACTAAATTAAGGATTTGGAACAAAAACACATCGCTTAATTGGTCACGACTTACAACTTGATTATAAACCTTAACACTCAAACATAAAGTTTATTATCGTTTGCAATATATTTACTACTAAACGTACTTTTAAAATAAAAACAAAAATATTTAAGTAGATATGGAAAAAAAAAACATAATTTCTAAGCAATATAAGGTTGAAAAAACTAAACATTGCACAATAACAGGGCTCTGAACCGGTTTAAAAAGAGCGGTTAATTTCGATTAAATACCGGTAAATATATCGTTCCTTCATTAACCGGTTAAACAAGTGAACTGTTCTTATGTAACCTAAAAGATAAAGGTTACCGGTTACAAAGCTCAAACGGTTTTGACACCCAAATTAACCGGTTAATTCCTTAATTCGTAAATTATTTTTGTCTACTTTTTTAACGCTTCCAACAAGTTCTAGTGACAATGAGTTGACATCGCAACGTCCAGACCGTGCCCGCGAGAGTGGCGGGGGCCGGGGGGGGGGGGGTTCAAACTTGGTTTTAACCGGTTAATTTTCACTATCAAAACCAAAATTCATGAAAAACCGGTTTGCCGCATAAACTGGTAAAAACCGGTAAAGTGCAACCTTTAACCTAAATCGATTTCGGTTTGGGGTCAATGACCATAACCGGTTAAGAATTTCAACCGGTTTCCGAGCCTTGCACAATAATACCAAGACATTATTTTGTGGTCTTATTTTTCCGGTCGTTTTTGATGCGCTCATCGGAAATCTAGTACTGTTGTTGATTGTTCTTTCACAGAACAATATTAATTTATTAGAAAATAACTCAAATACTATGAGATTATTAAGTCTTTTTAGATCATTTGACTTGTCAAATGTTTTTATTGAACCCACCCGAGTGACAGCTTCCTCTGCCACTTGTATAGATAATATTTTCTGTAACTGTGATTATTTACACAAAGAAATTGTAAATAAGTTGCCATCTGATCACAGCGGACAAACAATAACATTTTGCTCCTACATGCCTTTACAAAAAACTCTAATAAGGTTTAGGCCAATTACATCTAAAAATTTAGAGAAATTAAATAATTCTTTAGCAAGTAAATTATGTGTTCAGAGTTTTAATAATTTATGTGACCCGAATGAGTTCTACGCCGAGTTCTTTTCACTATTAAACACGCAATTTAATGACACTTTCCCACTAAAGACTAAAAGTATTTACACAAAGTTCTTATTTAGTGATTGGGCGACTCCAGGTATTCGTAAAAGCAGGGAAAACCTTTTTGAACTTTATGGCCTAAAGCAACATATGAATAACACAAGCTTTCATCAGTATGTTGCTACATATTCTAAGACTTTTAAAAGTGTATGCAAAATAGCTAAAGCTCTTTATATTAGCAATAAAATAAAATCAGCCGATGATAAAATAAAAACTACCTGGCAAATAATAAATAATGAAACAGGTAGGAAAAAACAGCGTAATACTGAATTTAATTTAGAAACTGCACATGGCCCCATAAACTCAGATGTAGAAATTGCTCAGGAATTTGAAAACTTTTTTGCTAATATTCCCATTAAAACTACTGAAGCTTTAAATTCCTCACCCGCGCGTTCTGCTGATTTACTTAGAAAGAATGTTAAGGCATGCCCCTCGGAGTTTAGTTTTCAACATACGAACCCCCAGGCTGTTATAAAAGCTTTTAAAGATCTTAAAATTAAATCAACAGAAGATCTCTGGGGAATGTCTGTAAAAGTTTGTAGATCTATCATTGAAACGATTGCGCCCTATTTAGCTTTCATATTTAACATCAGTATAGACCAAGGAGTCTTTCCGGATCTCATGAAACACAGTAAAGTAGTTCCTTTATTCAAAGCCGGTGATAGTAAAGAACCCAACAATTATAGGCCTGTGTCAATTCTGCCAGTTCTCAGTAAGGTGTTTGAAAAGTTGATGCTCAATCAAATGTTACGCCACTTTAATAAAAATTCCATCTTTCATGAACAACAGTACGGTTTCACCAAAGGGCGTTGTACCACTGACGCCGGTGTCACCCTAATAAAGAACATTTTTAACGCCTGGGAAGAAGCACAAGATGCCATTGGAATCTTTTGCGACCTCTCAAAGGCGTTCGATTGCGTCAACCATGAGACACTTCTGCTGAAACTTGAGCACTATGGGATTAGGAATTTAGCTCTTGATTTACTAAAGTCGTATCTAAAAGATAGAAAGCTTAAAGTTCAAGTAAACGGCGTAAACTCATTGGGGTCTGAAATGGCAATGGGCGTTCCTCAAGGATCGATATTGGGTCCATTCCTCTTTTTAGTTTACATTAATGATTTACCACAATTACTTCAAAATCAACCGAAGATGGTGTTATTTGCAGATGACACATCATTGATCTTTAAGATAGACAGACGGGCACAAAATCTTGACGACGTGAATAACTCTATTCTTCAGGTCCAAGATTGGTTTACGGTAAATAATTTGGTACTAAATGAAAAGAAAACCAAATGCATTAGATTTAAATTACCAAATGTTAGAAGTAGCGAATGTGACATCATACTGAATGGAGAAAAACTAGAATTTGTTGATCAAACGGTTTTCCTGGGAATCACGCTAGACGAGAAATTACAATGGGGACCTCACATAACATCTCTTGCGGGGCGGCTTAGCTCGGCCGCTTATGCTGTTAGGAAGATAAGACAGTTAACAGATGTAGAAACCGCGCGTTTAGTCTATTTTAGCTACTTTCACAGCATTATGTCGTACGGCATTTTACTATGGGGTCGAGCTGCTGACATTGAATCCATCTTTATTTTGCAAAAGAGAGCTGTCAGAGCCATTTATAATCTACGTCGCCGCGAATCTCTCAGGGAACTATTTAAAAGGATTAATATTATGACGGTACCTTGCCAATTCATTTATGAAAATATTATGTATGTAAGAAAAAATCTACATCTTTTTAAAAAAATAAGCGATAGACATAACTTTAATACAAGAAATAAAGATAAAATACATCAACCATTTTTCAGATTAGCCAAAGTACATACATCTTTTATGGGGTACTGTGTTAAATGTTACAATAAAATACCTTGTGATATATTGCAATTAAATGAAAGAAAATTTAAAACTCACATTAAACGTACACTTTGTAAACAAGCATACTATAAATTAGAAGATTATATCCAAGATAAGAACGCTTGGAAACATGCTGGTCCTGCTCCATAGGACAATCTAGAGTCTAGACAAAATCAAACTGGTTGCTAATTTAATTGTAAATTTTTTTATTCTTTTTTTTTACATTTATTACTCACACCCTGACTTATTACTTGTATTTTGTTTTATAATTAAAATCGTTTTGCTTGTACCATGTTTGTAAATATGTGAGCACCATGTATCTATCAGATAATTAATTTATATGTCATGGTTTCGTTTTTAATTCTTTTACCTATTGTGGTATAGTAATTTTATTGTAGGTGCATCGTCCTCACATGTTATTATATAATTAATGTACCCATGCAAAATATTGTACCTAAACATTTTAAAAGAGTAACGGTGGAGTTTCTTGCCCGTTCTTCTCCATACGAAAACTACCTTTTGGAATGGGCGACTAGAATCAATTCTATTTTAAGATAATTTTTGACGTTCAAAAGTGCCTTTTATGTGCCTATTTGAAATAAATGCTTTGACTTTGACTTTGACTTTGAACCAGCAACCTCCTGTAAAAATCTTTCCGTGAAAAGTTAGATGAAATGAGGTATCTTTCCACCTGATGCTATAAGGGATTGACAAAAAACTCAAACTCAAAGCATTTATTTCAATTAAACCAATTACAGGCACTTTTGAATTGTCAAGGGGTCGGTCAGTCAGAAAGGTGAAGCTAGTTGCCCATTCCAAAGCGTAGGTACCTATGGAGAAGAACGGGCAAGAAACTCCATGGACACTCTTTTAAATCAAAATAATATGGTTACAAAGTCTAAAAAAAAAAGACACTATTAATACTGGCTGATTTCAACGACAGTAAAATATTATTGTGATTTTGACAGTAAGTAATACCCAAAATAGAGTAGTGGTGGCCTAGTGGTACCGGCCACGACTTACGAGTTGTAGGTCGTAGGTTCAAACCCCAACAGGCGCTTTACTTTGTGTAGATTATTTCATCACCACATCGTGAGGAAACCGGCATGTCTTAGAAGCAAAAATTCGAAGACATGTGACATGATCTACCAACCCGCACTGGGCCCGCGCGGTGGACTACAGCCCACTCGCTCTCGAAAAGAGGAAGCTTGTGTCCCAACAATGGGAACATTATAGGCTGATTATGATGATGTCATGATGATGACGCCAAGTCAGTGGTAAAATAACTGAACGGACTATACTATAGATCATTTTGACATTGCACAAGAATCGTATGATCATACATAACATCTAAAACGTACATACACAGAAGTTATGTGATAAAATGCCTTTTCACACGCTCCGCCGCTTGTAGACAACTGTTTGTTTATTTATTATTAAGATCTCATGTAAAATGTACCAAAAATCACACCAATAAATGATTTGAATTGAATTGTTTTTGACCGGATAACGGTCCGTTTTTATCACCGGGCTTGCGGTGGTGTTGGAAGTATGTAAAGTCCGGCCGCGCCAAATTTGCCAAAGATGTAAACAACATTACTTAAAATAAAAACTCTTGTTTATCGATTTTATTCAATTTCGGGCGGCCATTGTTGTTTACATCTTTGGAAAATTTGCCGCGGTCGGACCTTATGTATACTGGTAGGATCACCGGACCAGTCTCCAACTCATACAAATGTGAAAAACACCGTCTGTTGTCCGGTGAAAATATATATAACTAAAATTGGTCTTATGGTGCCGGCGCCGGACCCACTGTGTTACCACACCGTGTATCAAGTTTGTATAAGAACGAAACAGCACAAAAATATTTGTCATTCAATGAATGAAGAATGACTCTAAAACACGACGGAAAAAAGCTTAAAAACAACTTACCTAAGTATTCCTTTTATAAACTTAATCTCACAAAGAAAAAAAAACACGGACTTGCAGCAGTTGCACTCCGCGTAGCTTCATCGCTATGTAAACAACTTGGTTGCTAAGCAACGGGATGATGTAATGATTGTAGCGCTGACGCATACGATACCCTCCACGGCTTGATGCACATGAGTAACTCAGGAACGTTACTAGAGTGCTATTTGTTTAAGGATTCTTTGGCGCCAAAATGACATTGACAGGAGGCCGTTGTTGGTAAACATTAGGGAAATTGTATTGACAAAACAAAATGGCAGCGTTAGTTCCGATTTCGGCCACGCGCCAAATGGAATCTGTAGCGTTATATCTATACATATACTTCTTCTTAGCGTGTCGATAGCAATCTAAATGTACTCGGCCCAGAATTCGGCCACTTGTTTGGCGCCATCACTAGCGTCCATCAGTTCCTGTAATGTGCAGCTGACTGGACACGCAGGGCACGATATTAAGTGTCCCATCATTTGTGGAACAGCACCACATTTACACTCCAAGGCGGAGTCGTCTATAAATCTCCATCTGAACAGGTTTTCCTTGCTTCGGCCAATCTGGGTCCGGAGTCTGTTTAAAGACTTCCAGGTTACCCAAGGTAACTCATGTCCAAGTGGGAGGTCTCAGCGGGTGGAACGAACGAACTATACATATACTAACCCCCTTACTAATAAACTTTTTATAGCGTCTGTATCTGTGGTCTGTATAGTTACACAAAACTTTGTAAACTGAACTTTATGGAGTAGGATTTATAGTTATTTTTCCATAAACTCATATTTGTTTACATTTTTGGCTAACAAATCGCGAATGCAGATTAGTTACAATGGAAAATGATATCAGATTTCAGATTCGTCATACCTATGCAAAACTCCCGATCTATTATGTTGTAAGCTAATTTTATTTTTTTTCTTCTAGGCAGATACGTTCCCCGCGCCGTGCTGGTGGACTTGGAACCTGGTACAATGGACTCAGTCAGGGCGGGGCCATATGGACAGCTCTTCAGGCCCGACAACTTCGTGTTCGGACAAAGTGGTGCCGGTAAGTAACGCCATCTGGCGGCGAGTAGCTGAACTAATCGGTTTACATCATGTGTCATTCTGCCGGTATTCTATTAATTTTGATGCAGTCATTTGTCTTATCTTTCTAGGTCAGATTGCATGATGACCGAGTATATGCAATTAGTGCTAAAATTATTAATTGAGACCACTTGCACAAGGACTAAGATGATCTGAAATTGAATATTTAGCAAAGAAATTCTTTTACTTTTGTTTACCCAAAAAATTCAACTACTTAAAAGTATATTGTAGATTCTATGCAAAGCTTACCGACTTACACCCTTACTAATAAACGTAGTATATCAGATGAATAGTTACACACTGATTTCTCTGTTTTAGTCGTCAGTAATTTGACTTTCGAAAGAAGAAGACAAAGCGTTGTGTAACAGTGTAACTATACCAAAGAGATTTAAGATTGTACATATAAAATTTTAATGTCTTTGAACTATACAGACGCTATACAACGTTTATTAGTAAGGGGGTTAATATGCATTTCCAGAGGGTCCATATTGGCTCAACTAAAGTTCTTTACCCCAAATTGTTCTTCCTAACGATTTGTAATCCGAATGATCACTCTTCCTAAAATTTTTCATCCTAAAGTTTTCATTCATACTATTTGTAGTGCTACCGGCGATGTTCATAACACTCATGTTTCCGAAAATTGTAATTAATAATATCGTTAATGTAAATATTTTAAACTCCTACTGTTTTTTATCCTAACGCTTTTATCCCTAAACATAATTACCATAATATTATCATGACCTGGGAGTTTATACGGGTAAGTAATATATGATATAATTACAAAACCTCTAATATTTACAAGATATAACAACTGAACCTATAATTTTATTTGATATATTGATCAGTTAATATAATAAGCGACTGATATAATTTTAATGTAACTAATTTCTATAAGAATAACAGACAATTAATATAAAATCGTTTGATATACCACTCAATAGACATAAAACCTATTTAGTCTAATATGATAAAAACTTTTTTTTTCATCCTATGTCATCCTATGTCGACGGAGCCCCGCTTCGCGGGGCCCCTATTTCTGTGTAAAGGGTTTAAAGTAACCTAACCAAACCGAACCTCGGGGTGCCCTTCACTCGCCCTTGCATCCTATGTCGACGGAGCCCCGCTTCGCGGGGCCCCTATTTCTGTGTAAAGGGTTAAAAGTAACCTAACCAAACCGAACCTCGGGGTGCCCTTTCCTCGCTTTTGCATCCTATGTTGACGATCTAAACAAAAAAGATATGACTTTGAATAATAGTGTAAAAGATGGTTATGTTGAGAAAATATAGGAAAACAAATAAAAATATAATAGATGTTTATTGCTACTGACATTATGAAGTTGAATGATTCGGAATTATGAACATTAGAGACAGAGTAGATAGGAATTGTGATTGTTAGGAAGAACATTTTCGGATTTCCAATTATCGGAGTTGAAAATTTAGGTGAACTTTGGCGCACCCTTTCCAGATCTTGCTTACTGGCTGGCTGTCATTCGTGAATCTTTGACAGTCGTTACGGGTAGTCAGAAGCCCAAAGTCTGACTACCAGTCTTACCAAGGTGTATCGTATTACCTAGTAACAGGGTTTTGGAGGTCAGATAGACAGTCGCTCCATGTAAAATACTGGCATTCAGCTGCATCCGGTTATACTGGAAGCTGACCCCAACATAGTTGGGAAAAGGCTAGGCAGATGATGACACATGATTTGATTTAATAATTATAATGCACGCATAACGAATTTCGATGCGGTTTTCATAATTTAAATCGTTTATTCTGGAAGGTTTTTTTGTATAAAACATTAATATATTAAACTTAGGACACACTTACACTTCCCGTGACTCAAGGGCTGGCTTTTACCTTGGCCAAAGGCTAAGCATTGCCATACATGGTAATGACGCCAGTCAAATTTTCCCAATCAAATTTGAACCTTATGCTTATGCAATAAAGTTGAAAATCTATTAAAGAAATTTGACAGATTGGAGTAGCTTAATGCGCTGGCGTCTACATTACCAGTCGACACCGATGCGGATGAATTTTTCGACGCTATTTTTGCAGACTCCTTGGTTGAGTTGAACTTTTTAGAAGATTTTTTTAGTTTTTATTTTAATGATATTCTTTCTTTTGTTTTTGCCTTTTTTTTGTACAGACGCCAGCACATCAACCTACCCGAAACTGTCAGATTTTCCCAATAAACTTTGAACCTTATGGTTTGGTGATAAAGTTGAAAATCTATTAAAGAAATTTGACAGATTGTAGTAGGTTGATGTGCTGGCGTCTGTACATATCTGTCAAAGGTTTAACACACAGCTTTAGTTTTATTTCATTCCACCATCCATTAATGCATACAATCCATTTACATCGCCTTCAAGCTATATTTTAGTTTGTGTATAGTTTTAGTTAAATTAGGATTTAATTTTGTTATTTTTATTTATTAATTAGGTATTAGTTGTTATTTGCTTATTTTAATTTACAGAAATTAAACTTAGAAATAATAAAGAATTCTCGATGTTTTATCAAGTCGTAAAAACCGCGCGGTCGCTATTTTATCATTATAAGTATTTTGAAACTAAATCATAAATTTTACTTTACCAGGTAACAATTGGGCTAAGGGACACTACACAGAGGGCGCTGAGCTCGTGGACTCCGTCATGGACGTTATCAGGAAAGAGGCTGAAGGCTGCGACTGCTTACAAGGTAATTAACTAATCCACGCACGCAATCCGACACGACCGGAGAGAGATCAGCAGGGTAATGGCGTAGTATAAACACACTATCAGTAACAATAGGTTTCATTTTGACAGTTCAGGGTGGCCTGCACTCCATACGTGCAAATAAGCTCTGCATACCCTGTAGTCCCATACATGAGTGCGTTTCAACAAATAGTTCCTATGTTATAATGTTGGCTCCCCTGTCCTCTGGTAGGAGTATATGTGTTTTGTGCCCATGTCTGTCAAGATAGTAGATGCGGGAAGACGATTCTGCGGTTTTTTTTTTAAGATTTATAAGGTGTCTGTGTTAGAATCATGCCCAAAACATTAAGGAGTGGTGAAATACATTGTTGCCAACATAACGGCATAGGAACTATTTGTTGAAACGCACTTACATACATACGTAAGGTACGGCCGCGCCAACTTTGCCAAAGATGTAAACAATGGCCACTCAAAATTGAATAAAATCGATATACAAGAACATTTATTATTAATAATGTTTGTTTTCGTCTAAATCTAATTAATCGGAGATTTAATCGGAAATGCATTTATATTTATTTTTATTATTTTAATAAATGTTCTTCATAATCGATTTACATCGATTTTATTCAATTTCGAGCGTCCATTGTTGTTTGCACCTTTGGCAAATTTGGCGCAGCCGAATCTTACATGCCCCTCTAAATGATAAATTCAAAAAAATAATGGTAATTTAGCTTACGCGCCATCTATTACTTTTTTTTTGGAACTAACTCGTTGGAGCGGCGAACGCGAACGCCCGCCGCCGCGCATCGCGCAGGCAGCGCTCCCGTGAGCAAAAGCAATACTAGGGAATACAGCCGATCTACAGGGTTTGACCCTGTAGATCGGCTGTATTCCCTAAATATGCTATATATTTTTAAATATGCTAGCGAAACTTTGCCTTCTGTTTATTTTGGCAGCTCTTAAACTCAGGCATCATATTGATTTATACCAAAAATTTTTTTTTTACTCAGGATTCCAGCTGACGCACTCACTGGGTGGCGGCACAGGTTCCGGTATGGGCACACTGCTGCTCAGCAAGATCCGCGAGGAGTTCCCAGACAGGATAATGAGCACGTTCAGTGTGGTACCTTCCCCTAAGGTAAGACATATCACTTATCATCATTTAACAGATCATTTTTCAGACACCAATCTACATGGTCTTCACATGATCTGACCAAGATTTTGTCTGGACTTAAAAAGAGACTGTGACCTCTGAGTTTGTTTCGGCCTTCTCAAAGTAGTCAGATAGGAAACTCCGACCTCATCTAGTTTTTACCCGACTACGGCAAAGCAAAAAGGTTATGATTTTGACCAGTATTTGTATGTTCATCTGTTCCCTCATAACTTGAAAAGTACCTGTAATAATTTGACGAATGAGGTATCGTTAGAAGCGTCTTGACCGTCCGCTGGTTATACTATAACCAGCGGCACCAGCCTAAGGCTGTGTGTGTTGGTTAACCTGAACAGATAAAAAAAAATATATGTTGCATCCGGTCATTCGTTTGACTATTCGGAACGCGAGCGCCATCTAGTGGCGCTGACAGAGTCTAGCCTGAGTTCGTGGGGGGTCGACGACAGCGCGACAGAACGATGTGGAGCTCTCCTGGACATTGGACATCGTACGGACAACATGTGCTCAGAAACTGTCCCGCGTTCCGTATCTGATTGTGTCGTATACCTACAGTGTGCGATTCGCTTGTGTGATTAATTTGTTCATGAAATTATAATCTGCACCCTAATTGCGTAACATACTATCAATCGGAATCTGAATCATTTTGAAACTAATCGCTAATCCATTGCTTCATAAGTTCGAAAAATTTATCTGCTCAACACGTAAATAACGCAATGAATGTTGTTGAACTGTCAAAATGAAACCGATTCCGATTGATAGTGTGTTACGCAATTGCCCCGCTGATTTGAACTGTAAACGGTTTTTCTATTGCGCAATAACCAACACTACCCACAGTACGCCAACAGTAATTAAAATATGGCTGATGATAACGAGACACACATACCTTCTCCGCCATATGTATATCAAATCCGACTGTTAGTTCCAGAGGTAAGCACGTTAAAACAAACAAACTCTTCGAATGATGTTTCTTTGAATGATCATTACTATCATTCTAATTTCATGTTATTTTCTGGCCTTCATATAGATTTAAAGTGAGAACAGTGGTGGCCCAGTGGTAACGGCCGCGACTTACGAGTTGTAGGTCGTAGGTTCGAACCCAGACAGGCGCTTTACTTTGTGTAAATTATCCCATCACTACTACTGTCAAAACGGTGAAGGAAAACATCGTTAGGAAACCGACATGTCCTAGAACCAAAAATGCTAAGACATGTGACATCTACCAAGCCGTACTGGGCCCGCGTGGTGGATTACGGCCCACTCCCTCACACTGAGAGGAGGCCTGTATCCCTGCAGTGGGAACATTATAGGCTGATTATGTTTGTTTTTATATAGATTTAATGTGTCAATTCTTCCACAGGTCAGCGAGGTCGTCCTCGAGCCCTACAACGCCACATTGTCAATGCACCAACTGGTAGAAAACACAGACATGACATTCTGTATCGACAACGAGGCGCTATACAACATTTGCTTCAGAACGCTGCGCCTCACCAGCCCTAGTTACGGCGACTTGAACCATTTGATATCGGTGAGCTTGTTGAAATGTTTGTTTTTTACTTAGGTAAACTTAAGGTGAATGCGCAGTGGTAGCCCGCGAAATTCAAATTTTCTTACGTTATTTGCAATTTTCAGGTCAGTGTCAGGTTGTATCTTGATCAAAATTTGATTCGCGACTATAAGGCCCTGCGCAGACGACAGACTATCCGTGACGCACTTTTTAGTCTGTGAAAATAGAACCTATGCAATTATATGCAGTAACGCACACGACGCGCAAAAAATCCGTGTAATTCGGGCAGACCGCACCGCGCCGCGCCGCGGCGCGCCGCTCCGCACAAAAAGTGTGTGAAAAAAATTGAACGTTTGTTTCAACGCGCGCTAACGCAGACGGCGCACACTTTAGTCGGCAATCTGCATTTGCTAGGGGTGGACGTAAATCTATTATCATGACGCCAGAGGTCGACGTAACTATGTTAATTCAAGAAATACAAAACAGACCAGCAATTTATGATAAATAAATAAAATAAATAAAAATAAAAAATTTTTATTGGAATAAAATAGTGTTACAAAACATATGAAGCCTCTGAAACCCAAACTAGGTAAAAACCTGTATGTCGGATTTCAGCGCCTTCTCCCAAAAAATGACATGATAATTTTATTTATTTATACCAACTAAGATTTTTAAAGAACACTATAATTTTGAGCATGTAGAAATTACAATACTACTAATACTTCTTCTTTCTGAATGAATCAAAGCAGGTCTCAAAATAAATAGCAACTCATCAAATGTAGTAACAGACATTTTATAAAATTTGAAAAAATTTGCCGGATGTTGTTTCAGAATTGAATGTTTAGTATGGAACTGTTTCAGTAATCTTTCCGAAAGTATAGGATGTACCCAAAATTCTCTATTTCTTCTTCTTTTTCTGTACTTCATGTACAAAATAATACTTCGCGATCTCTGCACGATTTCCATAGCGTCTACGTCCCTACAGCTCTGCCGACAAAATGATCGAAGATGTGCGTCGTGTGCGTTGAGTCTGTGAAAAATCCGCGACCGACTTTTTGCGCGCCATGCAGACGAGTGTGCCGTCTGCGCAGGGCCTAACAGGTACGTATTTACAGAATTATAATCAACAGAATCATTAATACATCTTTCTAAGTTAGATTTGTACCATGGTACACACACACACACACACCACAAACACTTTTCCATACGAGATTTGTTCTTAACGGTAGAAATCTAACTTAGAAAGATGTATTAATCATTCTAATTATTATAATTCTGTAAATACGTACCTGTTATAGTCGCGAATCATATTTTGATCAAGATACAACCTGACACTGACCTGAAAATTGCAAAAAACGTAAGAAAAATTGAATTTCGCGGGCTACAACTGCGCATTCACCTTAAGTAATGTTTGTTTTCGTTTAGTTAGCTCTGAGATTCTCCTAGCTAACTAGACGAAAACAAATGCTCTTGTGACGATGTAGAGGGCGCCACAATATTACTATTTGTTGACGAAGTCCACTAACGTTCTCAATTATTTCCAGCTCACAATGTCCGGCGTGACCACGTGTTTCCGTTTCCCGGGACAACTGAACGCTGACCTCAGGAAGCTAGCTGTCAATATGGTGCCATTCCCCAGGCTGCACTTCTTCATGCCAGGTTGGTTATATAATATTACGTTCGACTGTCACGCGCGACTTTCTCTAAAACTATTCGACGTAATTTTCACCCGTTTATATAAGCACAATAACAGCCGCACGGGTCAATTAATCAGGCTAAGCTACACGTGTCGCGGTTGGTCCGTGGATGGGTGACCATCTTTACATACCGAGGCCCTACGTGCTTCGGAAAGCACGTTAAGCCGTTGGTCCCGGCTGTCATTCGTGGATCTTTGACAGTCGTTACGGGTAGCCAGAAGCGTGAAGTCTGACAACCAGTCTTGCCAAGGGTTATCGTATTACCCAGTAACATACATATTTTAATCAACATAAAAACCTGCAAATTGCAAAAAATGTAAGATTTGGGTTTCTCGGGCATCCCTCTTAATATTATAGCCAACCAGCTGCGCCCCGCGGTTTCACCCGCATAAGTTTCGATCCTGTGGTAATATCGGGATAAAAACTATCCTATGTCCTTTCCCGGGACTCAAACTATCTCTATACAAAATTTCATCTAAATCGGTTTAGTGGTTTAGGCGTGAAAAGGTAACATACAGACAGACAGAGTTACTTTCGAATTTATAATATTAGTATGGATGTTCTCTATTGTCTACTGTAACCATTTCATAACATGATCGTCAATATATTTCAGGATTCGCGCCACTAACGGCCAGGAACGCTCTCACTTTCCGCGCACAAACTGTACCTGAACTGATGACCCAAGTAAGTTACTGTCATTTTATGTCAGGGTTATTAACCTTTTAACCGCCCGAATTTATATCTGTTGTCGTGCCCCCAGCGCCAGAGAAAAAAAAAAAAACGAAAAATAAATACCGATGAAACGAGCTGTGATGATATAATAATAATACAGATTAAACGAGATGTGTTATTTGGTCGTATATATACGACTCTGGCGGAATGGGCACGAAAATATTTGCCGGATTAATCCGACGTAGGCGGTTAAAAGGTTAAAACACAAACAACCTTTTAAGAGATCATTGTACTCATCATTATGAACAATTTTTACTATGGCACCAAATCGGAAATCGCGAAAAAAAATCAGCTGTTCCCTACATTTTGACGAGCTATTCGAACATAAATGTAGGGAACAGCTGATTTTTTTGAAGAAACTAAACTAAATTTAAGTTCAGTGCATCTTTTTCTTTCTATTTCACTAAGAAAAGGACAGAAGATACATTTTAGTTTAGTTTTGTCAAATTAATCAGTGCCTTTAAAATACTGGTATTCAGCTTCTTCTGGTTAGACTGAAATTCAACCCCAACATAATTGGGAAAAAGCTAGGAAGATAAAAGGTATAATACTATCCACTCACTACTATAATCCATTTGAAATAAGATTAGACATTTAACCCATTTGCTACGGCGATAAAAAATTACGATTATTAGCCAAGTGCTGGACTTTTCGTCGCGGACGTCGATGGGCGTCCTCCGCACCTCATTAGGATAATATGGAACGCCGATTTATTATATATTTGTATTTAAAAAACAATGTGCATATATTGCAAGTATAATTTTTTTGTGACTTTTTTTTGCCAAGATAAAAGCAATTAAAAAAAACGGCGATGGGCGTATTCCGAACCTAAATATTAAATCAAAAAACGCCGAAAGGCGTCCGCCGTAGCGAATGGGTTAAATAAACCTTTTTAACCGACTTCAAAAAATGAAGGTTCTGTTTTTGCAGTCTGTTTAACCGATTTTCACTTCTATACCGTTGGCATAACGATGGTAATAAAAGCAAAAAAGTTGTTACAGTACCAAAAGTTTACTGCAGCTGCCATATGTCATGCCACCAACGCAATAGAATTCAAAATCGGTTGAACGGACTGTAAAAAAACCGAGTGTGCTTATGACCACACGACTGAAGTGAAACTTTTTTTTTTTTTTTGGGTGGGAAATCATCAAATAACTTCTCCCGCTCTGGGCGGAGCGAGAGGGCGTGTCAGACTTTTACTGACTAAAACCCACCCGTGTTCCTTCAGTTGCCTGTGCCAGGGGCCACGGTATCTCTTTCGAACAACCCGCGACCCCGGCAAGTGAAACTTCAAACGTATTTGGCTATGAGAGGAAGAGAGAAAGAAAATGTGCGCGCGCCCTGCTTTCTCTTGCTTATATCTCCCACTCAACTCCCGTTCGCCACGCCCGATCACACTTTTCGTAACGCGTTCGCCAGCTTACTCCCCAAGTCAAGCGTGCGTAAAGAAGTTTCACTTCAAAAAGGTTTATTTAAATGTGTAATCTTATTTCAAATGGAGCATAGATGGCGCTAATCTCAAGTATGTCTCCCTTCTGTCTAGATGTTCAACCCTGGTAATATGATGGTGGCTGCAGACCCTCGCCACGGCCGCTACCTTACAGTGGCCACCATCTTCAGAGGGAGGATGTCCATGAAGGAGGTTGACGAACAGGTGCTGGCTATACAGAATAAGAATTCGAGGTGAGTGACCATTAACTTTAGAACTCTTTAACATTTTATCCCAACAAACCAATTTTTGAAGTGAAAACTTCTTTAGGCACGTTAAGCATTTTTTGAGATGGGAAAAAACAATTGAATTCGCGCCACTGTTACCGTAACCGACACCGCTTCGGATGTGTTCGGCTGTCCACGGGATGTACTCGGTTTTTAATGTATATCCGATGTGTCAGTGAGTGATGGCTAAGAATTCTGTTTTTGTTTTGTTTTCACTTCTGTCGGCACTCCCGGAGGGCCATTGTTTTTTTTTTTTTAAATAATAGTTAAATAACGCATTGGTAATTTAATTTTCCGGTAAACTTTGTAATATCTTCACTTGGAGGGGCTCTTGACTAAGTAACAGCGGCAATAGTCGACCGATCAAGGTTAAGCTACCCTTGCCGAGGTCGGTCCGTAGATGGGCGACTATACAGTACATACCATACATATGGGGGTTTAATTTGTCAAATTTAAGCTCTCCTATCACCTTCTACAAGGAAGTGGTCGACTTACCAATAACCCTGCATAAAAACATCCCTAAGCAGTTGTTCACGGCTGTCACTTGCAGACCTATGGTATTTTTTTTTTACCCTGTACTGTACCACTGCTGGACAAAGGCCTCTCCCAAATCCTTCCAGGAACTCTTTTCCCACGTCACCTCGAACCAGGCCTCGTGGTACGAGTCCAGGTCATCTCGCCATCTCTTTCAGGGCCGGCCTCGACGGCGCCGTCCATATTCAGGCACCCATTGTGTGGAGATTTTTGCCCAGCGGTCATCGTGCATACGGCTGATGTGACCCGCCCAATCCCATTTGAGCCTGGCAGCCTTCTTGCCTACATCCAGTATGCCCGTTTTGGAACGCAGCGTGGTGTTCCGAATTCTGTCCTGTTTTGTCACCCAGAATGCTGCGTGGTAATACCACAGAATACTTAATAGTACTACGTACAGAAAGGACACTCCCTTCCCCGCGCTCACATCAGATACCGCACTTCGAGGTGTTCGTCGCCGACCCTTTAGCAAGGGCGCTCGCGAACCGCAGCGCTTTACTGCTGACACGAACACACAATTTTGCGATTTAAGTTTTATTTGAGTTTTAATCACGATGGTTGGATATTTTGATGCTTTTCCGAATTTGTTTGTAAGATTTCGCATTTTTAATACCATGCTATTTAATAACCGATTATTAACAGATAAGTCATTTAAACTAAACTATTTTAGTGTTTTTATTTCGTTACGAACCCGACTATATAAATAAACAATTGAACTACAAGGGCACTTCATAATAATGCACACGTTCAGGGAGCGCCGTCAGCGTCGTCGTTCGGTTCCCCGACACAAATCGCTTTCCGCGCCATTTTTTACGCTACGCACGACAGCCAACCCTACTAGATTTCACGCACACATTTGCACGTATACAAACGTCATTTGTTTATGTAGTAGTAATAGGTAATTATTTTGCGAGCGTTGTATGGAGTGTCCGGGGTGTGATAATACATAAAATTAAATACTTCTTCCTTCCCGCAGCTACTTCGTAGAATGGATCCCGAACAACTTGAAGGTAGCAGTGTGCGACATCCCACCTCGCGGGCTCAAGATGTCCGCCACGTTCATCGGTAACAGCACGGCTATTCAGGAGATCTTTAAACGCATCTCTGAGCAGTTCACTGCCATGTTCAGGAGAAAGGTGAGCTCATTGTGTCAAATTATGACACTTTATACAGGGTGAAATTGAACACATGCGACAAATCGAAATGGGAGATTGTACTCGTCATTATGAACAACTTTTACTATGGCACCAAACCTGTAATCGCGAAAAAAAAATCAGCTGTTCCCTACATTTATGTTCGCATAACTCGCCAAAATGTAGGGAACAGCTGATTTTTTTTTCGCGATTTCAGGTTTGGTCCCATAGTAAAAGTTGTTCATAATGATGAGTGTAATCTCCCATTTCGATTTGTCGCATGTGTTCAATTTCACCCTGTATACTATAAGGTGCTATAAAAATATCTGCCATGACTTCTATGGGAGACAGTATTTTGTATAGAGGGTGAAATGAAATTCATGGGCATCCTTTTAAGGGGTCATTGTACTCATCATTATGAACAATTTTCACTATGGGCCGAACTCTGAAATCACGAAACAAAAAAAACAGCTGTTTCATACAAAAGTTCAATACCTACTTGACCAAAATGTATGAAACAGCTGATTTTTTTTTTCGTGATTTCAGAGTTGTTCCCATAGTGAAAGTTGTTCATGGGTAGAACACCCTGTAAAAATTTCGTGATAAAAAAATAAGCCTGTATACAGGGTGTTACGGAAAGGGTGTATCAATACAAACGGGTTGAAGAGTGTATCTGATCTAGAATCTCTGTACAAAATTTCAGCTCAAAATCAGTATCTTTGAAAATGCTTAATATTTTTTTATTTCGATAGTTTATTAAATTGAAATCATAACAAACGTGTCACCGCACTACGAGGGTCATTATCCATTATCTGTAGTGTGTCTGTGCGCCTAGTACACGCACATCACGCCGCCGCGCGCCAGTGCAGCGCCGTGATGTCGAAATAAAAAAATATTAAGCATTTTCAAAGTTAATGCTTTTGAGCTGCAATTTTGTACAGAGATTCTAGACCAGATACACTCTTCAACCCGTTAGTATTGATATAACCTTTCCGTAACACCCTGTAGATTACAGTAGTGAAGAAATAAAAAAAAAAAGTAAAGTTAACCCTATGTCGATGTCGCTTAGTCAATTTTGCCGTTCAAGCGTCGATATATCGTCGGTTCAAAGGTAAAACACACTAAGTGACATTTTGACCCAAAATGAGATTTTACTACTTTTGCTTTCTCTGTACAGAAACTTTTTAACCCTGAGAATGTCAGTGAATTTTTTTACGGTTCAAAAGTTATGACCGATTTTATTTTATTTTTTTCAATCACTTCGCTTAGTGTTCAAAGAAAATAATCATAAAAAAATACTATCAGGGCTATCTAAAAAAAAATAATTGATAGCCCTGATAGTTTTCACGAATTCGATCTTTCTTCTCTTTTTTTTTTAGTATTTTTTTTTTGCTAAAACGTTTGGAAATGACCTTGCCCACGTCCCTATTCGATTTGATCCATACTTCCAGGGACACCCTGTATAGATTTTGTTAGCTATTTGTGATATTTGCTACATGTAAGTTTTTGTATTGCAGGCTTTCCTCCATTGGTACACTGGTGAAGGTATGGACGAGATGGAGTTCACAGAGGCAGCCAGCAACATGGCCGATTTGATCTCCGAATACCAGCAGTATCAGGTACAGCATCCTTCTTTATATTTGCCTATAAAGTTCCTACTGCTGGGACACAGGCCTCCCCAAATATCGCCACGTTTAGTCCTTTGCTGCCCACTATTTCCTTACTATTTATAATCAGCGTATAATGTTCCCACTGCTGGGACACAGGACTCCTCTCTGTGAGAGCGAGTAGGCCGTAATCCACCACGCGGGCCCAGTGCGGGTTGGTAGATGTCACATGTCTTCGAGTTTTTGGTTCTAGGACATGCCGGTTTCCTCACGATGTTTTCCTTCACCGTTTTGAGGGCAGTGGTGATGAATTAATATAATACAAATCTATATGGTTTTTTATACGATCAAATGAGCATTATGACTATATCTACACCCATGCTATAAATCATCTATAAAAGTTTCTGAAACAGTTAGCTTATTGCCAACATTAAAAAAACCAGTGTCATAGTAACCATAATATCATCCAAACGAGTGTTATTATGTTGTACTAAATTTCATTATGCAACTCGTTTTCAAACTAAAACCTTCCTGAAAGTATGTAGATCACATTAGTGAATGAATTATCAAAATTGATTCATAATTTTTTGAGAAAATCGCGGACATACATACATACGGGTCGAATAAAGAACCTCCTTTTTTGAAGTCGGTTGAAAAAGAACATTGTCATGCACGCGCGTTTCACTACCACAGCGCAGTCATATAAAAAAAGAACTTATAGGTTATTCGAATTCACGTCGTATCCCGCCGGCCGCCATTTTTGTTCCATATTACTATTAGTATTGTAAAAAACTGTTTTAGAATCTTTTATAGAGGATTTTGATCATGGTTGTAGATAAAGTCTTGTATGCAACTGTACATAATTAGGTATTAAAACATAAATAACTATTATGAGTCGTGCACTTTTCGATTTTCCAAATATAATAATATTATTTCTGAACGAGTACGCTATTCAGTTGTACCCACAGATATAGATACACCTAGATAACGCAAGAGCACCTACTTCGCGTGCCTAAAATCGCACCAGTTTACGATCGAAAATCATAAGCCGCCACTTTCGCGCTCAGTCCTGCGTACTGCTGGCTGGGTGAGCGTGAGCGAGGGAGCGCGAGCTTGTGACGTCATAGTAGGTAGTCAAAAAGTGGCACGCTTAGTTTTCATACAGTTCGTGATACTTGCGTTATCTAGGTATATCTATATCTGTGGTTGTACCCCATATAACTGTAATATTATTTTCAGGAGGCAAATATCGATGACGACGACGTCTTCGACGAGGAAGAAGAAGCCCAGGAAGAGTACGCCGGAGGCACAAACACGATGGAAATGATTTAATTTAATACAACAAACAACGTGTTCTATCAACATACATATTATTAATACATCTCTAATTATGTCATTATTTTATTATTATAATTTAAGACTAAAAATTACAATCGCATTGAATTAAAATCGAAAATTTTTTGTGCCCGGTTTTTTAAAAGTTTTTAAAAAACGGATCGTTAAAATTTACCTGTCTTTTTTTTTAGGGTTACTAGCCGTTAATGGTTAAAGACTAAGGGCGGGTTGTTTCACGTCCACTTGAAGTACGCGTATACGTCAAAAATGGCGCTAACTATTGTTAAACCAAAAAAAGCGTTTTCTCCAAATTATGGCCTTGCCTTAGATTATGTTATGTTAGCCAACCGTTTGAAACAACCGGCCCTTAGTCTATTGATTCCCGTCGATGTCGAAGCGCAGTTTTCTTAGCCCTTTGGTCTTTTAAAGGTGTATACAGCAAAACTGCTTTCGCAAAACTTTTCCGAGGAAAATTTACGATGGGTAAATAAAACGATCCGTTTTTAAACTTAAACGGCCTTATTACAAAACAAGCTTTGTCTTTTAGAACCAGGTTTAAACCATTGAGGCATTTTAAAATTTCGAACTATAATTCGACAAAGTTAAAGTCCTTATTACCAAAACTGACGTTAAACCCGAGTCAAGTTAGGACTCGTTTTGTAATAAGACGAATAAAACCCAGGCAAATACAATTGAAATGAATAATTTATAAGTGTGTCAATTATTTCCAGTTAGGTAAGCAGAATGAATGATTCTAATTAAAATATCGCTTATAGATCACTTTGAAGATAATCTAGGGCTCTTTGAATTAAAGGTTTGGAACGGGACAAGATTTGTAGTACGACGTGAACGAGGTGTAATTCAAAATAACTGAAAACGGCGGAGTCATTGTATTCATCATTATGAACAACTTTTACAATAGGACAAAAAAAAATCTGAATTCGAAATAAAAATCAGCTGCTCCATAGATTTATGTTCACTCGAGCTTCTGCACGCGACTTAAATTTCGATCCCCCGACCCACCGCGTCGCGTCCTATCGCTTCCGCGCGCCATTACTTCGTCTTCGGACTTTTCTTCTTTTTGTTCGGCTTCTAAGGGTGGTAGCGTGATTTTAAATAGCCTAAACCCTTCCTCAAGAATTGGGATATCAAATGCAAAAAGATATTTTCAAATCCGACTGGTAGTTCCAAAGATTAGCGCGTAAAAAGAAAAAAAACCAGTCTCAAAGATCAAATGTAGGGAACGGATGATTTTATTTCGAGATTTGCGTGTTTGGTCCTATATTAAAAGTTTTTAATAATGATGAGAAGAACGACCCTACATTTTGTACAGACGCCAGCACATCAAGCTACTGCAATCTGTCAAATTTCTTTAATAGATTTTCAACTTTATCGCCAAAGCATAAGGTTCAAAGTTGATTGGGAAAATTTGACAGTTTCGGGTAGCTTGATGTGCTGGCGTCTGTACAAGAATATGCTCAAGCTGAGGTAAAGATATTAATTAGCCAATCAGCAAGGTCTTAAGCGGGGTTAACAGCCCGTAGTGCACTTGTCTCGATGTAACTGTTAACGCACTTCCGTAGTGTTACCTAGATCAATCGCTTTTCCTTGCAGCTTTATTAATCTGTCGAGCTCCGCTAATGAGACACAATTGATTTTCTATTGTTTCGTCGCCAATGTACGACACCCGCCGCTTGACCGGTTAATTTAAACAACGATTTATTTTAAAAGATTGTTCTTTTGTTAAAACCGTCACCTTTAAAATAAAACCCGTTTTTTTAAAAACCGTTTTCGTTTATTTAAGAAACCGTGTTTTTTATAAACCGTTTTATTAGCCATTTTAAATAATAATCGTAATGTTAAACTATTGTTTGTTGAGCTGTGTTGAGCATTTAGATGACTGCAGTGTTGTCTTTTATTATTTTTTAAATAAATGAGGAATTGTGTAAAGATGGTTTTTTTTATTACTTAAAATTTAGATCCACCACCCATTTCCCCTTTTTCCCCAAGTGGGTTGGAATTCCTCAATTTAAGATTCTAACAGACATTTTCATAACGACGAATACGACGCAACACGACGCGACGTAATGCGACGCGATGCTACACGCGACAAATGTCCTACGTGATTTTGGTCATTACTTCTCGAATCATGGAGAAGTACAGTACAATTTTACCAGGAAACCGTCAATGGGGACAACGGGAAAAGACGGAAAGTTCATATGTAGTTCGTGGTGTCGCGTCTGGTCGCTCACAAAACAAGTACGCGTTACGTCGCGTCTCGCCGCAGACTGTCATATAGGCCGCAAGCAGGGTATGCCGTTGAGTTGATCGCGTTCGCAGCGTCGTGTCGCGTCCAAGAAGCTTATAGGTAAAAAATGGAGACAACACTCTAAATACTTAAGTGAAGCCGACTGTGGTCGGACGCTCTCTTTCTAAATACATACATATGAGAAAGAAAACACATATCACTGTCTCGTTCTTATGTATGTATTTAGAAAGAGAGTGTCCGACCACAGTCGGTTTCACTTAGGTATTCAGAGTGTTGCCTCCACTTTTATCTATAAACTTCTTGGTCGCGTCGTATTCGTCGCTCACGTAGGACACCGCGTCACACAAGACGCCGCATAAGAACTTAACCTTTTGACCGCTTGTGTTGCATTTGCGACATAATTCCGCGCCCCTACTGCTCGTTCCATATTTCTGCGACAGAGAACATGCATGATTTTTTTGTTCTATTTTCGTGCTATTAACTGCGTGGTACAACTAAAACCATTATTAAATGGAGATAAAAAGTTTTTGACTATTTTTTAATCGATATAACGATTTCTCCTCCTTATTTGTGGTAGGTATTCATTTATCTTGATTTTATCGATTTGTAGCCGCGCGCTAGGGGCACGGTAATTGATATTTAGCCAAGCGCTTATAAGGTTAAAAACAGGCGCAACCCAAAAATAAAGGGTTTATTCCCGACGTCCACCACTTTTAAAAAATTAAAATTATTCCACCACTGGGGGACACTTCATGGTTTGAATAGGTAGAATCTGTTCTAAAACCGAATCGGGGCACCCCCGACTTCACTTAGTCTTTTGGCTGCTACCCCTAAAGTGTATATCAACACCGGAGGCGCGGAGAGAGCAACCCTCGCCCGCTGTAACAAAGCATAGGCACCCGTGCAAGCCGTAGCGACTGAGGGTCAGTTCACACCGAAACGCGACGCTGCGCGCACACTTTAAAAGAGTGACTCAAAATATACTTTATTTTCTACACGAAAAGGTACACATTGCATTGTAAGAGTTCAGAATACGTTGCGCCGTGCAGCGCTGTGCCCCGTGATGCCTCGCGGCGTAGAGCGACGCAGCGGTACTTCGCCGGAATGCGCGGCGTGCGACTTGTCTCTACTATTTCCGTCCAGCCTTCGTGCACAGAATTGATGCAGTACGATCGAGTGATATTATAATGATAGACTGGGATCTTGTTATAATCGGACTTCTTGCAGAAGAGGAAGAAGAATATCAAAAAGAAGACATCACACAGGAGTATCTGCGCCGCGCGGCGTCTTGCTGCGTCGTGTTGCCAACGATTTTACGATGCGCCTCGCGACGTTGCGATGCGTCTCGCGGCGGCGCGAGGCGCAGCGCGAAATCACTGGCCTCTTCCAGTATCGTCGCGTCTCGGTGTGAACTGACCCTGAGGCTGCAGCAATTCGAAGCTGCGGAGGAGAGCATGGGTGCCTATCCTTTGTTACCTTGCGCTTCCCGCAGCGCCGCAGATGATGCAGAAGCAACTTTTAAAGTGTTTTGAGGTTAGGTTACAATAATTTTGTCCCCCAGTGGTCGACAACGTGAATATTTTTAAAAGTTGTTTCTTTGTCCCCCAGTGGTGGACATTGGGAATAATCGAAAATAAAGCAGTGCATTGAATAACTAACTTTATTTTCAGTGTCTTAAAGTCCAATGGGGCTAACTTCAAGATGCCCGAAGAGCCGTTTGATGCATTGCTCAATATTTCTACAACTTTGCACCTTATGACACTGATTATAAAGTGTATTAATATCCAATGCTCTCTTCTGTCTGCGCAAAACATAAGGCTGAATTTAGTGTAACGCTGCCGTCGGTAGCGTCCCCGCTGAAGACCTAATCGGCCATACAGGCACGAAAAGCGGCTTTAATTTATATGTATCTAGATAAAGGTACAGGATGCAAAAATATCCTTCACAAAGCCGTCACCTACCTACAAATTCTGTACCATCATCTGCCTAGCCTTTTCCCAACTATGTTGGGGTCGGCTTCCAGTCTAACCGGATGCAGCTGAATACCAGTATTTTACACGGAGCGACTGCCTATCTGACCTCCACAATCCAGATACTGGGTAATATGATACCCCTTGGTAAGACTGGTTGTTAGTTAGACTTTCGGGCTTCTGACTACCCGTACCTAAAGTCTGTCAAAAATCCACGAATGACAGCCGGGACCAACGGCTTAACGTGCTTTCCGAGGCACGGAGGGGTCTCGGTATGTAAATATGGTCACCCTTCCACAGACAAACCGCGGCAAGCGTAGCTTAACCTGTGCGGCTGTTATTATTAAGCCACGGACCTCTCCTACGCATTTCGCATATATCAAACTAAAAGTAACTTTGTGCAAAAATAATTGCTGGTCTTTTGGTGTCAAAATTCGATGTTCTGGTTACGGGGATCCGTAACCAGAAGGTTCCCAGGTATGATCCAGTACAAAAAAATATAATAAATATCATAATAATAACGGTAAAAACAAATGACTCTCGGCTTCGTGAAGGGTATCACCCGTTAGGGCCAAAGCACACACGCTACTTTTTGCATCGGCGATCGGCGATTTTGCGGCTGTATCGATGCTGCATCGCGTTTTAGCGACTCTCTGCGTTCGGACGCGGTATCGGAATCGCGCGTTTTAGCGACTGCTCCGATGCTGCATCGCGTTTTGGCGACTCTTTGCGTTCGGACGTGGTATCGGAATCGCGCGTTTTAGCGACTGCTCCGATGCTGGCGCAAATGCCAAATCGCTGCGACCGGCATCCGAATGTGTGCGGAGTGTAGCGTTCAGCCGCTGTATCGAGCGTCCGAAAAGCGACTGAATCGCCGCGTTTGGCGTTTTTAAGTGTGCGGTGTGGAATGCTTGGTCACTGCATTTAGCTTCTAAAAAGCAGCTGAATCGCCGATCGCCGATGCAAAAAGTAGCGTGTGTGCTTTGGCTCTTAGGTAAAGAATAGATTTTTTTTAAATACGTGTTTATTTCCCAAGATCATCATAGTAGGACCAGGCGATGTTCTGACCGTTATTGTGTTTTGACGCTGGCTTCCCGTTGTCTTGCTGTGGCTTCTTAGCGAACAAATTCTGAAGAACTCTCAACATCTCTGAAAGGAAGGCTTCCGCGTCTTTCACCTGTAACATGTACCTAGATGAAACATCACGCCGATTTTCCCCGATGAGTTCCTAAGCAGAGGTTTTTACAGGACATCCCTTTTTAGACAGCAGCCCCCTTATTCACAAACACTCGATATGCTTCCGTATCGTATCGAACATTAATCATTGTTATCGTAGGAGTCTTCTCAAAGCTGTTTACAAGTCCAAAACCCGAAAATTTTGTCAGTTTCAATCAAATAGACGCCCGCTATTCTTCCAACAGCTATTTGCTGTTGAGGGCAAGTCAAATCAGGTTATCGAAATGTCAGGTTTTCGATACGATAGCCTGTCGTATGGTTGTGAATCAGGGCTCTGGTCCCATGCGACTAACGGCTCGGATACACCTAAAGGCCGGCGCTCACTAACGCCGTGGCACGGCAGGTTGTGCTGCGGCGTTCCGTGGTATGCCGTGGCATCTTGCTGAAAGCCCGCAGCGACCGGACTGGGCCCCACTAATCGAAATGACCGCTGCACAAATTACAACCTTATTTCAACTAGCTTAGCTATCATAATTCTTCGACACAAAGTGACCCATAAATCTCGCGGGATCCAATGGCACGTCGCGGCAACCCGTTGAATGAAACGGCATGGCACGTCATGCCGCGACGCGTCGCGTCATGCCACAGCATCCCGCGGCACGTCGCGGCATCGTGGTATCGAAATAAAGTAACATGAATTCTAAACTCATTGAAATAAGATTCAAAATAACTTTATTAGTAAAATAAAATCCTTTGCCATGACACGCCGTGCCGTGCCGTCAGTGTGCGCCGGCCCTAATCCGTCACCGGCCGAAATATACTCGTACGTCATCGGCCGAACTCGGCCAGCTAGAGCTTATTTATTTTTTTATAATGACGCGTAAAAGTGATTTATAACCTATTAATTTTACAGAATAAACAATTTCGTTTAAATTCAGGTATTTTTCTAGAATTCGTTAGGTATGAAAAATGATAATAGGTATTGGTAATGTATTTTAAATTTTCAACCTAGGTAATTGTTGTTACCATCCCTATATTTTGAGAAATAATATACCAACATTATAGGTAAATTATTTTTTTTTAATTGTCAGTACTGTCCAAATTAGGTACCGAATATTAATAATAATCTTAAAATAAATTATTTCTACAAATAATGTAAGTTATACAGTGTTATTTACAGGATATTATTATTACCATACATAAAAAATGGACTGAGCCTGCCTCAAACCACTCTCTAGAAAGAGACAAAGCGACTGTACGGCCTATTCCTGTCTCTTTTCTGCAATGCTTTTAAAAGAAAATTCAATCTTGTCGAATTCAATACATAGTCTATTCATCATCTGCCTAGCTTTTTTCCAACTATGTTGGGGTCGGCTCAGTGGCGTAGCGTGGCTTGGCGCGGCCCCGTATAATTTTTTTGGGGGCCCTTAGGAAGGGTATAGATTTCTCACAAAATATAAAAAAATGTTTGCATAAAATTATAACAAATATTTAAGTATTCATCATAATTATCTATCTGTCACTTTCCAAAATTTTTACAAACAATTCAAATTAAATATACACTCTCCTTGACTTTTTTTTAGGCAAACTGATTTATTAAATCATTTATAGCTGATTTGCTTTTTTTGACTTTTGTCATTTGTGAAATTAATAATTTGGGAAGTTTTTATTAATTTTTGCTTACGCACGTTGAGGGCCCCCGTGGCCCGGGGGCCCCGTATAATTGATACGGCAGATACGGCGGTAGCTACGCCCCTGGGTCGGCTTCCAGTCTAACCGGATGCAGCTGAATATCAGTAATTTTACATGGAGCGAAGACTGTCTATTTGACCTCCACAACCCAGTTACTAGTGGTAGTTGTCTCTTTCTAGAATTCTGATTTTGAATACAATATCGACGGCGAATTGCCAATAACACCTAACTGACAAAGACAAAAATTAACACAAACTGAAAAAAAACGTTCAAAAATAGACACGTTGGTTTAGTTGGTTTAATCTGTCAAGCTCCGCTAATGCATTGACATATCTCAATGCGCTAATGAGACACAATTGATTTTCTATTGTTTCGTCGCCAATGGGCGGACCGCTGTTTGTTGGTGTTGCAACTAAAAATACGCTTAGGAGATTTCACTAAAACATGCGAAGAACGCATTTAAATTCAAAGCGATAAAAAAGTTAATGTCTCGAAAAATGTCAGTTAGGAGGTACTTATTGGCATTTCAAAATGAGAATTCTAGAAAGAGACAACTACTGGGCGCACATTCGCTTTGTCTCTCTCGTACTTTTCAGTCTGTATTCACTACAACACAACTGAATCTGGAATGCTCAGTACAGACGCCAGCACATCAAGCTACTACAATCTGTCAAATATCTTTAATAGATTTTTAACTTTATCGCCAAATCGTAAGGTTCAAATTTGATTGGGAAAATTTGACAGTTTCGGGTAGCTTGATGTGCTGGCGTCTGTACATTCTTTATATCTATTGACAACTACTTTTTTAACTTTTGTTATTCCTGTGTGTGTCCCAAATAAAAAAAAAGTTTTCTTTTTTTATTAAACATCAAGCGTTATTTACAACATACACTGAATATAACTAAAATTTACATAATTATACGGAAAGGGCAGCGCATTTATTCTTAAGTGTGCATACATACAGTGGTGGTCCGTGGTCATATAATTAAGAACGCTTATTTAAAGGGAAGAATTTTTCAAACTAACAAGTAAGTATTAGTAATTGCATGTATTTTTTTGTGTTTCTCTCGGTATCGCAAAATTTTGTGATAAATCTACAAGGGAAGTAATAATAAAACTGCGTGAGAAGAATTGGTCTTATAAAAAGATAGCCGACCATCTACAATGCTCAAAAAGGGTGCGCCAAAGTTCACCTAAATTTTCAAATCCGATAATTGGAAATCCGAAAATGTTCTTCCTAACATTTTTCATTCTAAAGGTACGATTCCACCAAAATACTGTGCAGCACATTTGTTCACAAACATTTTGTGCAGAACTCCAACAGTGCACGTACTGAGCTGCAGATCCGTTAAACTAGTTACATTAGTAGTTATGTTTAGGGATAAAAGCGTTATGATAAAAAACAGTAGGAGTTTAAAATATTTACATTAATGATATTATTGATTACAATTTTCGGAAACATGAGTGTTATGAACATCGCCGGTAGCACTACAAATAGTATGAATGAAAACTTTAGGATGAAAAATTTTAGGAAGAGTGATCATTCGGATTACAAATCGTTAGGAAGAACAATTTCGGGTAAAGAACTTTAGTTGAGCCAATATGGACCCGCTCAAAAACGGTGGTTTTTGAGTATAAGTAATTATGTAGTATGCAGAGGCAACGGCAGCCGTTGACAACGTGCCGCTCGTCTATTTGAGTGGTCGACGGCTGCCACTGACACGCGATGACGGGTGTCACTCATGTATGAGCACTAACACTAAAAGGGCGGCCCTGCCCCTGCACGGTTAAGCGCTTATTACACTATCCGATTAGGAAGGCTAACTAGGAAGTTGGATAGGAAGCTATTCTAGTGATCACAATACACTAAATTGGATTCTTAGTGTAGTGTGATCACTAGCTTCCTATTTCCTAGGTAGAGTGCCCCTAGTTAGCCTTCCTTAAAATCGGATAGTGTAATAAGCGCTTAACCCCATCTTTGACTGTTGTCAAAGGTGGGGTTTTACCTTCACACACCTTCTCTTTATCACTAGAGGTGAAACGAATAGAACGTTCGGTCAAATACCGAATACTGGCCAAAAATTAACAAAATAGTCTTTTTATGAAAAATTTACAAAATCCGGTATCCGTCGGATATTCACCTACTATCCGATAACAGGCCGGATATTCAAATTAATCCGGATACTGGATAATTGCTGAATATCCGTCTCATCTCCAAAAATCCCCATTTATTTATCACAAAAATCTACGTCTACTCCTCCTCAAGCCCCTACGCTTACCAAACCCAAGATATGTAAGAAAACTCAAACTTTTCTTCAATTTCCAATAATATGAATAAACTTCAAACATAGCGTTATACGTAGCGTTAAAATACCCATGCAATTTATTCAACCACATCATTTTCTCATCTACCTCTTTCTTAGTATTGGTGAATAAAGTTAAGAGTTTATCTTTATCGTGTTCGTCAATTTTTTCCGTCATGGTGTTCGTCCTGTCAGCGAGTTTCGAAGATATGTATGGAAGAATTTCCAAAGATTCGTAGGAACTCGGTGTTTCTATTTGGGGTTTGTTTGTCCAGGTTTTGGAACGTGCTGCTAGTAGAATTGGCGTGTTTACTAACAGGCAGAGGAAATCTGAAAATAATGTAATAAATGGTCAGCATCTTCCTTTCCTTGTTCCATTGTATTGGGGATGGGCGCAACACGTTTTTTTTCCAAAGCTGGTCATAGTTAGATTAGCCCACACGATACTTGGGTCGCGTAAAAAAGTGTCCAGCATAGCTATTCACAACTATTCGACAGGCTATCGTATCGAAAATTACACATTTCGATAACCTGATTTGCCTTGCCCCCGATAGCAAACAGCTATCGGAAGAATAGTGGTCGTCTATTTGATTTTAAACTGACAAAAGTTTCGGGGTTTGGACTAGTGAACATCGTTTAGAGGACTCCTACGATAACATTGATTGATGTTCGATACGGTAATGAAGTTTATCGAGTGGTTGTGAATAGATGCTCAGATATAATAATTCTCGTAATTTTAAGAACGTTCACAGTCAGAAGGCCAATTCTCGTAATTTAAAACGTTCAAAATCTAGTCGCAGTCTCATCTCGGCGACAAACAAATGTCAAAAACTTGTCAAAATGTAGGGAAATTAGAGGTATTTTTTGACAGATTGAGACTGAGATTAGACTGTGAACGTTAGTAAAATTAGTAGAATTGCCCCTCTGATCTGTCTCAATCTGTCAAAAAATACCTCTTATTTCCCTACGTTTTTGACATTGATTGTCGCTGAGATGAGACTACGACTAGATTCTGAACGTGTTTAATTACGGAAATTGGCCTTTTGGTATGAGGCACTTTCTCTCTTCAGTAGAGAAATGTGAACACATAACTGCCCATATCACGCATAGAAGGATAGGTATGATTTTCAGTATGAGTAAGCGAGACAATACTATTAAAATTACACAGACAAAACAGAAACGTGAACAATCTTTTGACGCATTCGAGCGAATCTAACGATTTAAATCTTTGCTTTTTCTATTCTGCCCTGTCAATCGTATACGATCATTAGGTAACTGCTTTTTTTTTCATTTCATTCCTCATACAAGCCATCCATCTTTTTTTGGCTTTCCTCTCCTCCATTGAACCCCATGTAATAGTGGGCGAACCTATTAACATCAACCAAACATAAAATCCAGGCTCCGAGCTGCTGCTGAGAAATGATTAATAGGAAAATCTGGTAACACTAATCAGATAATCAAGTACACACATCCCTTCCATCATTTTCTTGGTCTCAAACAATACTTATAATAGTCATCTATAATAATTATACAGGGTGTCCCTGGAAGTATGGATCAAATCGAATAGGGGCGTGGGCAAGGGTGGTGGGGGTGTAGGGGGGTGGGCAGATTTCCAAACTTTTTAACCCTGAGAATGTCAGTGAATTTTTGTACGCTTCAAAAGTTATGACCGATTTTAATTTTTTTTTTCAATCACTTCGCTTAGTGTTCAAAGAAATTAATGATAAAAAAATACTATCAGGGCTATCTAAAAAAAAAAAATTGATAGCCCTGATAGTTTTCACGAATTCGATCTTTCTTCTCTTTTTTTAGTATTTTTTTTTTTTGCTAAAACGTTTGGAAATGACCTTGCCCACGTCCCTATTCGATTTGATCCATACTTCCAGGGACACCCTGTATTACAAGATGAAAAGAGAGACCATTTCGTCATGGTCCCTCTTTTCTCCTCATGCCATGATAGTCCTCCAGACGGAATTTTGGAAATGGCGACCGATGTCAGCTGATTATAGTGTACAAGTATATGCCTAGCCAGACACAGGCGCACTGTCTCTTCCCGCCCTCTCATTGCCCGATGGGAAGGCAATCCGTCACCAACAAGTTAACGTGCTTTCCGAGGCAATATACATATACCAAGACAACAGCACACATTATATAAATATTGAAAATATTACTTACATAACAGTAGATTGCCTGACATGTCGTTGTATTTCACCAATAGCACAGAACGAAATAGCAAATAGTCAGTTAACCGTATATAAATTGATTATAAAAGAACAAGCAAAATTTATACGATAAAGTATATTGAACACGAAATAAATTAAAAATCGTTGCTAATTCTGCCTGCATTAATTTTGATAATTGAAAGTCATTAATAATTTTAAGGTAATAATTATGAATATGCTTTTAGGGACGCACATGTTCGGACTTCGAGTCGACGGATTCGATTCGGCAATATTTGTCGAACAACAAAACCGACGCAAGCAATTACTACATTACTACAAACATATATTCGGCTTACATTCGGCTCTTGCCGATCGGCAAACTTCGTTCGGCATTTACCCTCGCTTAATCATTTTCGGGTTGGCTCGGTGCAATTCGAGCTGCTTTTTCCCGAACAGGACTATATTCGATTTTGCCGCCAGCTGTGCTGAATCATGCCAAGCCGAACATGTGTGTAGCACCTCTAACGCTACAGGATAAATGTACTGGTATCATGAAAAGTACTTGGAATTCAACATATTGGCGAAATTTGGGTGTACAGACAGGGGCGTAGGTAACTATACCGTTTGGGGAACGTGACAGATTCAAGGGATGGGGCCCTCCCTCAATATAAAGAAGCTCAACCAACGTTATTATTTTATTTTTTTACTAGCAGTTCTCCCGCGACATCTTCCGCGTAGATTTCATATTTTTCCCCAAAAAATTTAAAACCTGACTGCTTCGTTGGTCTAGTGGTCGCAAGCGCTACTGCTGAGCATGAGGTCCTGTCCAAAAAATTATACAAACAACGGGTAAAAGGTATAAAATGTTCGAAACCTGCATGATGTTGCACATTTTCTAAAAAAGTTTGCTTTTATAAACTTATGTTAGGAACCTACTGTGCTCACGGCCCTCTCGGGCCTGGGGCCCTCTGGCTGGGGGCTCGTAGCATTTGGCCCCAATGCCACCCTATAATTTCGCCACTGTGTACAGACGCCAGCATATCAAGCTACCCGAAACCACAGTATAATATACAGTAAGTTATCTAAGGCCGCCCGCCGAGTTATTAGCCTACTCTTGCGTTGATCCCCAGGGTTGTCACTTTTACTTTTAGTTAATATTTTCGAACAAGCAGCACTTGATCTAAATTTATGAAATAAAAAGCATATTATGATTGAATATTTTAGCAATTTATAAATTTTGTAAAAATAAAAAGCCTTTATTCACATAACATTTATTATACTAAGTTACAAATTTGATACCGAGAAAATTATTCTCCTGTTTCTGCACGTCCGGAACGCTTTATTATTATTTGTTAATGTAAAGTAAATTCTCATTCTTATGTAAAGTTTTTGTAAAGTTTTTGTAAAGCTTTTGGGAAAGCATGGACAGGGCATCTTAAATTCTATATCATTCAGTTGATCGTAAATTGACCGGCCAATTTTAATGTTGATGTGGTCCTTTTCGAACGCTTTGCGAAACACCTGCTCCATCCTTTCTACATTATCGACAAAATCATCAGGTGGGATCATGAGTAAATTTCGATCTTTGCCGTAATTCCTGTAATGGGTGTATCTAGATTCTACACTTAAATTACACGCTCGTTGATTAACGTCGACGTAAAGCAACCCTAAGCGTTAGTCGGTCACATGTTACTGTAATTTTGTTAAGTTAATATTATGATTAAGACACCATATTTGGATTGAACAACACATCAGACAATAGAAAAAATAATAATTTCAATAGTAATTAATTTGCAATATTAATTATTGTGAAATTGCCCTTATTACAACTATACGCGACAAATACGTTTACCTAAACGATGTTTCGTACTCAATCCTCTGTTTTATAATATAAAAACTTTTTTACAAAAAAAAACAACCGACTTCAAAAAAAAAAACACTACAAAGTGATAAATAACTTTAATTTCGGAAGTCGGTGTCGTTGGTTCCGCATTTTCGTTTTTTGACACCGACTTCCGAAATTAAAGTTATTTATCACTTTGTAGTGTTTTTTTTTGAAGTCACTTGTTTTTTTTTTTTGGAAAAAAGTTTTTATTTTTCAATTTTTAGTTGTACCTACCCCACAAAAAAGTAAACAAAAAGATCGTTAATGTAGACAATGTAGATAAATTTTAAGATTGTTGTTGATTTTTCAAAAACCGCTTGTCCGATTTCGATAAAATTTTCATGGGACCATTTGGGAAGTAGGTATACCCTTTCCAACAAAAAAAGAATTTTTCAAATCGGTTGGCAAGCAACGGAGTTATGCGGGAACAAACATAAAAAAAAAAAAAAATATAAACATTCGAATTGAGAACCTCCTCCTTTTTTAGAAGTCGGTTAAAAACTAGACTTCTTAAAATAAACTTTAGCTCTAAACATAGTATTCAGAAAGTAAATTTGGGAATACATTTATATGGAAAAATGCGACTCGGCTACGCTCTTAATAAAGCAAATAAACTGTGAAATAAACAATACAATACCACATTTTCTAATAATATTTAAGTATAAGTAGGTACTTATATTTCTGGTTGAGTAGGAACTATGAAGAATGATAAGTCCGGGTTTGCGAAATCATTATTGAGGCACCCGAAAACACTACAATATTTTTTTCCCCTTTTTGAAGTCATGATACTCGTAATTTAAGTGGCCGCCGCCGGCGAGAGTTGACGAACGCAAGCGGTCATGTAGCGTACGCGCGTGCTCACAGTCGCGCTGCACAGCCCGCACTGCCGCCACCTTATTCCCTCATATATTATGCTAGCGTGTGCGTGAAATCGCGTGCCGACATGGCGCGCGGCGCACACGCACACATTCAAACCGAGAGCGGCACGTTTGTATGAAGATGTTCTACTGTATATTATACTGTGCCGAAACTGTCAAATTTTCCCAATCAACTTTAAGCCTTAGCGATAAAGTTGAAAATCTATTAAAAAATATTGACAGGTAGTAGCTTGATGTGCTGGCGTCTGTACTTTATGTAAGCCTCTGCAACCTAACCCTTCAGGGCATTACAGGCGTGCAACAAATTAATTATTTCTAATCAAAGATTACATGCTGTGGTTGTAGTTTTAATTAAAATATTTTCCTAAAAGTTAGTTTAGTATTTGATTGGCTAATCAAATAATGAAGGTATTTAACAATCGCGCAATTAGTTATAGTTGACCCTCATATCATTTCTTTACCACTCAAAGATTGAAAGTCTCTTGCACACCATAAAAATACAATGTCTATTTGACCATGTGGCAGTATCAACCGTAACAAAGTTTCAATTTAAACATTGACAAAATATTTGAAAAGATACAGGAAAAGGTACAGCTCACAGATATAGATAGACCTAGATAACGCAAGTATCACGAACTGTATGAAAACTAAGCGTGCCACTTTTTGACTACCTACTATGACGTCACAAGCTCGCGCTCTCTCGCTCACGCTCACCCAGCCAATAGTACGCAGGACTGAGCGCGACAGTGGCGGCACGATTTTCAAACGTAAGCTGGTGCGATTTTTGGCACGCGAAGTAGTTGCTCTTGCGTTATCCAGGTGTATCTATATCTGTGGTACAGCTACAAAGATCGTAACGCCAACATCTTGCCTTTAGGGTTCCGTACCTCAAAAGAAAAAAAAAACAACGCAATAAAAAAATACGGCCAATTATGCGAAATATTTTGATACTAGCAGGTGGTCGCATATCTGGCGGAAGACGCGTCGGGTGTAACTTCGGTCGTGTCTATTTATTCGCTCGACGCACTATAACGCATCATCGGTTGAGTGTGTAAGATTGAATGTTTTCTTATCTCCTCGTCCGTTTTGGCGTTACGCGACCCATCTTCCGTCAGATGTGCGACCACTTTTAAGCTTAAGTTCCGAGTGGAGCTACACGATAACTGACAAATGCGTGCACTGGCTGGACTGGTCCACTCAAATCCGTGTGGTAGTTGTGGTACTTTCCTCAAAAGACCATTACAGACATAAATCTACATGGTCTTCACATGATCTGACCAAGATTATGTGGGGACTTTAAAACTGTGACCTCTGAGTTTGTGTCGGCCTTTCTTCTCAAAGTAGTACAGATAGGAAACGCCGACCTCATCTAGCTTTTTTTGAAGCAGGGGCGTAGCTACCGCCGTATCTGCCGTATCAATTATACGGGGCCCCCAGGCCACGAGGGCCCCCAACGTGCGTAGCAAAAATTAATAAAAACGTCCCAAATTTTTTTAATTTCACAAATGACAAAAGGAAAAAAAAAGCAAATCAGCTATAAATGATTTAATAAATCAATTTGCCGAAAAAAGGCAAGGAGTGTGTATATTTAATTTGAATTGTTTGTAAAATTTTTGGAAAAAGTGACAGATAGATACTTACTTAATTATGATGAATAAATATTTCTTTTAACTTTATGCAAACATTTTTTTTCTTTTGTGAGAAATCTTTACCCTTCCTAAGGGCCCCCAAACAAAATTTTTATACGGGGCCCCGCCAAGGCACGCTTCGCCACTGTTTTGAAGTGAAAACTTCTTTAGCGGCGTTGTACACTTTTTTTGTAATGGGTAAAAAATGTTAAACTCGCGTCAGGACACGTGACCTGATTGAAAATTCGTAAGACGGATGGAGAGTAGACAGCCGGCGCGGCGTAGGAGAGGAAGTATCCCCCACTCTTTCTACGGCACGGCGAAAATGTATGCCTGCTGTTTCGTTTAGGCGGCGCAGGGCGCTTGCGCGAATGTTCGTGTGTGTTTATGTTACAGCGTGCCACGCGCATCCATGGATGGTGGGTGACAGCTGATGGCTCGACCGTCTGTGTAGTGGCTACACTGCTGTGTATTCGTAAAATTCGTGTATATAAAGTGTTTAAAATATGGAAATTGAACAAAGTGCATCTATTAATGAAAAATATCAAAAATGCACAACGTTAATATTCAAGTTTTCACTTCTGCCGGTACTCCCGGAGTGCAACCCGTCTTTTTTATAATATGACGTGTAAAAGTGAGTCCGATATCCTATTCACAAAATAAACAATTTCATTTCAATTCGTAAAATAAAACAACACAAATAGATTATATGCGTTTATTAAATAAATTATTCACTTGGATAATAAAATATTCTCTAGAAATGCAATATTTATTCACATCACGATTTATACACACATTTATTTACATTATTATCGAGAGTTAGCAGCCATTTTAATTTGCACCACCAGCGCTTCTAGCGGTCGAAAGTGGAACTAACAGCAGAGTTGTCAAATTGAAATGATCCTAGGGAAACTACTGTACGTATAGTCAGGGACATTAATTGTTTATCAAATTAATAAAATGTCACACTAATATTATAAAAGCGAAAGTTTGTGAGAGTGTGTGTGTGTGTTTATATGTTTGTTACTTCTTCACGCTCAAACGGCTGAACCAATTTTGATAAAATTTTGTATGGAGGTAGCTGACACCCTGGATTAACATTTATAGGCTACTCTTTATCCCGATATCCCACGGGATCGACATTTACGCGGCTAAAACCGCGGGGCGCAGCTAGTATACTATAATTTTATACTACTCAACTTAAACTCAAAGCATTTATTTCAAATTACAAGTACTTTTGAATTGTCAAAGCGTCGGTTACACAAAGAAATGAAGTTATTTACCCATTCCAAAGCGTATAGGTACGCGCAAGACATACACCTATCAACGGATGACAGTGGTGATTGTACAACAACGGACAATTCAATTTGGTACTTAGTCAATTTTATAAACAACTAGCTGCGCCCCGCGGTTTCACCCGCATAAGTTTCGATCCAATGGGAATATCGGGATAAAAACTATCCTATGTCCTTTCCCGGGACTCAAACTATCTCTATACCAAATTTCATCTAAATCGGTTCAGTGGTTTAGGCGTGAAAAGGTAACATACAGACAGACAGACAAAAAGAGTTACTTTCGAATTTATAATATTATATAGTATGGATTAACTTCCCTGACTGGACATGTCATAATTTAACTATCATGACGCTGATGTGAATGGCATAGCTGCTGATACAGAACTTCATGTATCAGTAAAAACATAAAAAAACATTTGTTTTTTTTTTTTTTTTTCATTCGGATTTACAATTAAAAAAAAATCTGATAAAAATTATTATGGCGATCTGCGTAATTTTTTTTTAAAGACATCAAATCTTCAGAAATAAATTGCGATGAACATGATTGTGTACAAAAATACAGGTAATTGACTATTTTTTATTAAACGAGAAATAAACAGTTAAATAAACGTTGCTTAATCTCTCAAGCGCCGCTAATGAGACACAATTAATTTTCTATTGTTTCGTCGCCGATCGGCGAACCGCGCCGCTTGACCGGTTAAAGTTAAGTAGTGATTAGCAACTGTTTAACCATTTTTGACATTCAAACGTCACTTATCTTTATTCATCGTTTGTACATGAAGGGATTAGGGAAAGAACAACTTTTGTCACATTTTTAATTTTGTCCAACTGGCAATGCAGTCTGAATGGTTATACCTGTCGCTATGTTCTCTCAAAACTAACAGGGCAATAACATCCATAGTCTCCGAGCTTTCATGCTTTTAAAATATCGATACAGGGAAAAAACATACAATGTCCGGACCCCCACCCCCTATACCATTATACGTATTACAGTTAAAGTGCCTTGGGTATAAATGACACTGGCGCCGATTCCCTTGTTCACAAACTAAACTAAATTTAAGTTCAGTGCATCTTTTTCTTTCTATTTCATTAAGAAAAGGACAGAAGATAAATATTAGTTTAGACCTGTCAAATTAGCCCGTGCCTGACGTAAATTGACGTATTTTTAATAGCCAATTTTTTAATCACGTCTAAATTGTCTATGGAGTATCTTAATTTGACAGGACTAAACTAATATGTATCTCTTGTCCTTTTCTTAATGAAATAGAAAGAAACAGATGCACTGAAATTAAATTTAGTTTAGTTTGGGAACAAGAGAATCGGCGCCACTATTTTATTAAGATCTTATCATTTAATCTGTCAAGCTTCGCTAATGAGACATAATTGATTTTCTATTGTTTCGTCGCCGATCGGCGAACCGCGCCGCTTGACCGGTTAATTAGTAATATCTCAGTTTGTTCATTAGGTGACAAAAGTGGTTCTTCCCCTGATCCCTTCAAATGTTTCTACAGGGTTGATTACTATCATAGATATAGATACACCTAGATAACACAAGAGCAACTACTTCGCGTGCCCAGCTTACGTACAAAAATCGTAAGCCGCCACTTTCGCGCTCAGTCCTGTGTACTGCTGGCTGGGTGAGCGTGAGCGCTGGCGCTAGGCCCCGGGGGTGGGGCGAGACGGGTGCCGCACGCGGGGTCTTTGAATCAATTTGATTTTCCCATCACTAAATTAGTTCTTGTGACGTCATAGTAGGTAGTCAAAAAATTGCACGCTTGGTTTTCATACAGATCGTGATACTTGCGTTATCTAGGTCTATACAGGGTGTTACGGAAAGGGTATATGAATACAAACGGGTTGAAGAGTGTATCTGGTCTAGAATATCTGTACAAAATTTCAGGTCAAAAGCATTAACTTTGAAAATGCTTAATATTTTTTTATTTCGACATCACGGCGCTGCACTGGCGCGCAGTGGCGTGATGTGCGTGTACTAGGCGCACAGACACACTACAGATGGGTAGATTTTCGTTATTTATCATCATTTCATCATTCATCACACAAATTTTTTTTTGGTCCTTCGGTCCTGAGTGCGTAGGTTGTTACAATGTATTCACTTACATTGAAATATAGTATATTGGTATTCGTTTGTTATTTCGTTTGACACAATATATGTTGGGATGTGACACGTGCCGCGGTTGTGGTGCGGTGCCGTATTATAAATAATATAATATTAATAACACCTGTACGGAAGTGGTTGTTGCAGGAATGTTTTTACTCAATTCACGAGTTTTTTGTAAAATGTCCCTGTAAATTTTTTTCTATTGATCTGGTATCAAAATACAGGCATAAATAATTATTTAAGTAAATTAATAAGTTATATAATAAAGAGTATTCTATTCTATTGCACTGTAAAAGAATTCCTTGAAGAAACATAATTATTTAAGTAATACTAAAATGATTGTGATATCTACTTTTATGATGATATATAAATTACAAGAATAGTATGATAATTATAATATAAAATGTATGATTAATGATGCTTAATATAATATAATGTGAACTGTATAACTGTAATAATGTGAACTTATAATTTTTTAATATTGATAGCCATTTAAATTGCAATGCCTTAACAGGCAACTAAGTTCTAAGAACCTACCTATTGTTAACATCTTCATAAATGTACACTTAGTTCGCAATAAAGAATTTGAATTTGAATTTGTAAATGATGATAAATAACGAAAATCTACCCAGATAATGGATAATCACCCTCGTAGTGCGGTGACACGTTTGTTATGATTTCAATTTAATAAACTATCGAAATAAAAAAATATTAAGCATTTTAAAAGTTACTGCTTTTGAGCTGAAATTTTGTACAGGCATTCTAGACCAGATACACTCTTCAACCCGTTTGTATTGATATACCCTTTCCGTAACACCCTGTAGATCTATATTTGTGACTACTATTTTTATTTAAACATCACTGAAAATAATTTAGAAAAATATATTTTTCTCATACATAATTCTCATGATCTATTGTCCACACTTAAATTGTTAATATTATGCTATAATTACGACTTCTAAAATTAATACTTACATGAACTCGCGCCTACTCCCCATGAGGGTAAGCACAAACAACAGAACGCCTCCTGCTACGATCCTTAAAATAATATTTTATACATTATTTGTCTATGGGGGTGCTCGTGGCTAAATAATAACAGCCCCACAGGTCGATCGATCAGATTCTTCCAATGCCAATTCTCGTAATTTAAAACGTTTAAGGTGAATGCGCAGTTGTAGCCCGCGAAATTCAATTTTTCTTACGTTTTTTGCAATTTTCAGGTCAGTGTCAGGTTGTATCTTGATCAAAATATGATTCGCGACTATAACAGGTACGTATTTACAGAATTATAACAATAAGAATCATTAATACATCTTTCTAAGTTAGATTTCTACCGTTAAGAACAAATCTCGTATGTAAAAGTGTTTATGGTAGAAATCTAGCTTAACGAGATATATTAATGATTTTAATGACTATAATTCTGTAAATACATGTCTATTATAGTCGCAAATCATATTTTGATCAAGATACAACCTGACACTGACCTACAAATTGCAAAAAAACGTAAGAAAATTTAAATTTCGCGGTCTACCACTGCGCATTCACCTTAAAATCTAGTCGCAGTCTCATCTCGGCGTCAAACAAATGTCAAAATGTAGGGAAATTAGAGGTATTTTTGACAGATTGAGACTGAGATCAGACTGTGAACGTTCTTAAAATTACGAGAATTTCCCCTCTGGTTAAGCTACGTTTGTCGCGGTTTTTCTGCGGATGGGTGACCATCTTTACATACCGAGACTCCTCCGTGCCTCTGAAAGCACGTTAACCTTTTAACCGCCCGACTTTATATCAGTTATCGTGCCCCCAGCGCCCGAAGAAAAATAAATACCGATGAAACGAGCTGTGATGATGTAATAATAATACAGATTAAACGAGCTGTGTTATTTGGTCGTATATATATGACTCTGGCGGAATGGACACGAAAACATTTGTCGGATTAATCCGACATAAGCGGTTAACAGGTTAACTGCTTCGAAAATTCTTTCACTGGCAGGAAGCTACACTATTGCAGAGTGCTGTCTGATATGTTTTATTAGGATACTTGACTACTACGCGGGTGAAGTCGCGGGCAGTAGCTAGCACTTTAATAAATAAAAATAAGTAGTTTTAATCTCAGATAGGTAGGTTAGATAGTCGCTCCATGTAAAATACTGGTATTCAGCTGCATCTGGTTAGACTGGAAGCCGACCCCAACATAGTTGAGAAGAGGCTAGGCAGATGATGAAGTAGTAGTTTTAATCTCATACCATACAGAATGTAGAAGAGAGCTATTTCAAAGTAACTAAACCATATTTCTAACTTACTAAATATTAGACTTGAGGCATATACAGGGTGAAATTAAATTCACGGGCATCCTTTTAAGGGGTCATTGTACTCATCATTATGAACAACTTTTACTATGGCACCAAACCTAAAATCGCGAAAAAAAAACAGCTGTTCCCTGCATTTATGTTCACATAACTCGTCAAAATGTGGGGAAGAGGTAATTTTTTTTCGTGAAGTCACTTTTGGTCCCATAGTAAAAGTTGTTCATAATGATGATTACAATGACCCCTTAAAAGGATGCCCATGGATTCAATTTCACCCTGTAGAATCAAAGGTAGCTAAGTGCCTCCATGTCAAATTTTCAGGAACCGAAAAAAACATTTTTCTAATTTAAGAGTCAGGGGTTTTCATACTCCCTGAGTTTATTCTCCATTTTAGTTAATTTTTTACCCGACTACGGCGAATCAAAAAGGAGGGTTATGATTTTGACCGGCATGTGTATGTATGTATGTTCATCTGTTCCCTCATAACTTCTAAACTACTTGTCATAATTAGACAAATGAGGTATCGTTGGAAGGGTCTTGATCGTCCGCTGGTTATAGGCTATGTGACATCACATTAAATTGAATATGGCGCCCTCTAGCGGACATAGTCATGATCTAAAAAAAAAATTTTTTTGAAAATGTGGCGCTTAGCTGCCTTTGATTCTATATGCCTCACTTATACATAATATGTACAATTTTTATTATGTTAGGTCGCTTTCTCAGATCAGATACGGTACAAAAGATAGATATCGTTTTATTTCTTACCGATTATAATGTAAGTATTATGCTTTTTACTGTAATTTCGCTAAAAATGTAGGAAATATTACAAGACATTTATGATTTAACAAAAATACTTTGAAATTCCTATTTAATCTGGAAGGTATTGGAATATCAAAGGATTCTTGTCATTGTTCTGGAATAATTCATGTGACATTAGTGATTTCAATAAAATATACAGGGTGTCCCTGGAAGTATGGATCAAATCGAATAGGGGCGTGGGCAAGGTCATTTCCAAACTTTTTAACCCTGACATTGTCGGTGAATTATTTTACGATTCAAAAGTTATGACCAATTTTTATTTGATTTTCAATCACTTCGCATAGAGCTCAAAAAAAATAATCATTAAAAAATACCTACTATCAGGGCTATCTAAAAAAATTAAATCGATAGCGCCGATAGTTTTTTGTTACGATTTTTTAAAACGATTCGGTTTCTCTTCTATTTTTCTTTTTTTTTTTAACGTTTGGAAATGAACTTGCCCACGCTCCTATTCGATTTGATCCATACTTCCAGGGACACCCTGTATAGAAATATCTGGGGAATTATCTGTAATTTAACTAACATACAATACATAACTCATAATACATTTACCTAATTTCACTAAAACACCTCACGGTTTTTCAGAACCGCAATTTCACTAAAATATATTATATCTTACGTGTTTCATAATTTCAACGAAATATCTTACTTCTGTCGTTTCACTGAAACGTATTTTTAATCATTTCTCTCGCCGCTAAAAATCTCTTCGATCTTATAGTTAAATTTTCAAGTTATAGTAAACGGGTTTGTCCTCGATCATGGGGCCCATTTCCCCCATCTTGGGGTCGCAAGGAGGCCACATGGGGGCCTGCAGGTCCATGTCCTGATCTTGAGGTATCTGGCCCTGAATAACAAAATAAAGAAAGAATGAATACAACTATTACAAAAACAAACATAAAAAGTTACAGCGGAAATAAGACTTTATGTTGTAGCCATTAAAGCTACTTTTCCTACAAACCTCTCTCCTGTTAAGTATACATGAATAAGAAATTTACTCCTGTATAAAGTAAGGTCATGACTACAGCTATTACAATTTTTTTTTTCATCATTATGGACGCTTTTAACGTTCTGCATCGTTCTCACATGTATAATTTTTAACATGAATGATGTAACCAAGACTTTGTAACCATATTATTTTGATTTAAAAGAGTGTCCATGGAGTTTCATGCCCGTTCTTCTCCATAAGGTGCCTACGCTTTGGAATGGGCAACTAGCTTCATCTTTCTGACTGACCGACCCCTTGACAATTCAAAAGTGCTTGTAATTGGTTTAATTGAAATAAATGCTTTGAGTTTGAAAGATCATAAAAACAAAAAAGTAGTTGCGAAAACAAAACTCTATGTTCTATGCATTAATGCTACTTTTCCTACTAACCTGTATACTGTGAAGTACCTATACATAAATAACAAGTTTACTCCTGTATAAATAAAGCTCATTTCAAAATGACAACTATTACAAAAAAAAAACATAATTTTTGCACCCACGTTCGCACGGACTTAAAAATATCGCGGCGAGATTTTATCGCGCACTGAATTTTCAACCCTCGGTGTTGAGCGGAGCATTGAAAATCCAACAGACTGCATCCCAGCGCGTAAAACAAAAACACAGTTGGATTTTCAAGTCTCTGCACTACACAAGGCGTTGAAAACCCAAAAAATTGGTTATCTGTAAAGTCGGTTTACGGACGATAATTTTACGTGATAACGTCATAAGAAAACATCAGATAGATGCGTCACAAGCCGAACGCTTAGGCCGATCATGCCTCTCTATCGCTTGTTCCGCGCTCTCGCTTGCACGCTCGGCTCAGGCGGAACGTGACAATGAGTCAAGCTTTTTCGTGCTTGCAGCCGGCGATCATCGATTTATAAGACGTAAATGGGCGCCGTCGGTTGATACTGGTCACCTCTTAACTGCCAAGGCTTATTTTTAATTTTATTTCTTGTATTGTTTCTTCATTTGTGTGTTTTTTTACATTGTTCTCACATATAGAAGCAACAAGAATAATGTACCCAGGATTTTGTAATACCTTGATTTAAAAGAGTGTCCATGGCGTTTCTTGCCCGTTCTTCTCCATAGAGATCTACGCTTTGGAATGGGCAACTAGCTTCAACTTTCTGACTAACTGACAGACTACCTAATCTTGACAATTCAAAAGTGCCTGTAATGGTTTAATTGAAATAAATGCTTTGAGTTTGAGTTTTGAGTTATCACGTCAAAAATCGCGGCGGGGAAAACGCGCTCTGGAGGATCTAGGCTTATGTTGTAGGCATTAAATTAACTTTTCGTCCATACCTGTCTAGTGTCAGGTCTTCGCTTCCCCCTAGCGCGCTTCGGCCACGGCTTCTTAAGATGTACGTATGTAATGTGTGCACGTTTCTCACTCGCGTGCTTGAACCCTTTGCCGCACATCTCACATTTGAACGGTTTTAGACCGGTGTGGATCTAAAAAAAAATATTAACATACAATAAAAGTCTTCACACAGTGGGTGCCTGAATATACAGGGTGAAATTGAATTTATGGGCATCCTATTAAGGGGTCATTGTAATCATCATTATGAACAACTTTTACTATGGGACCAAACCTGAAATCGCGAAAAAAAATCAGCTCTTCCCTACATTTTGACGAGTTATGAGAACACAAATGCAAGGAACAGCTGACTTTTTTTTTCGCGATTTTAGGTTTAGTCCCATAGTAAAAGTTATTCATAATGATGAGTACAATGACCCCTTAAAAGGATGCCCATAAATTTAATTTCACCCTGTAGACGGCGCCGCCGAGGCCAAATATTTTTTTTTGCATTTAATAACACGATTCTTGAGGAGGGCTATATTATAGGCTAAATTAAAATCACGCTATATACGCTAAATCACCTCAGGGGCCCGAGGAAAAATAAAGAAAAAGTCAGAGAGAACGCTACGCGAAAATGAAGTAAAAGCGCGGGCAGGCGATGCGATGGGTTGGTCAGGGGAACAAGAAATTTTACGCAGACGAAGTCGCGGGCAGAAGCTAGTCTAAAAGCCAAAGATTTAGATTTCTTCTGATTCAGGTATTTATTATTTACTAGCTGCGCCCCGCGGTTTCACCCGCGTAAATGTCGATCCTGTGGGAATATCAGGACAAAAAGTAGCCTATATGTTAATCCAGGGTGTCAACTACCTCCATACAAAATTTTATCAAAATTGGTCCAGCCGTTTGAGCGTGAAGAAGTAACAAGCATACAAACACACACACACACACTCACAAACTTTCGCCTTTATAATATTAGTGTGATGTGACATTTTATTAATTCGATAAACAATTAATATCCGTGACTATACGTACAGTAGTTTCCCTAGGATGATTTAAATTTGACAACTCTGCTGTTAATTCCACTTTCGACCGCCAGAGGCGCTGGTGGTGCAAATCAAAATGGCGGCTAAGTCTCGATAATAATGTAAATAAATGTGTGTATAAATCGTGATGTGAATAAATATTGCATTTGTACTCACAAACATGTGCCTCTGTCTGTTGCTATGCGTCGAGAAATGCTTCCCGCAGAGCGCACACACATAACTCGCGCGCACCTGGCTGTGGACCCTCCTGTGTGCGACGAGGCGTTGCTTCATTCTGAATGACTTGCCGCAAGAGTCGCATTTGAAGGGACGTTCGCCAGTATGGACCCAGGTATGGTCTTTAAGGAGGGCGTAGCTCTGGAAAGAACAAAAAACATGTAATTAGTAACATAGCGAATCATTCCATTCATTCGTTCATTCAGCCAAAAGACGTCCACTGCTGGACATAGGCCTCTCCAAAGCATCGCCACTTCGACCGGATCCTTTTGCTTGTCATTCTGGTTGCCACAATCGCCATGGTTGGCTGCGGGTAGGCGACCGAAGTATGGTTTTAAAAATTGCATAGAGGATGCTACTGCCCATCCTCTAGCAAGTCCCTTAGTCGCCTTTAATTTAAATATCTCGGGCATATTGTAACAGAAAACTTATCGGATGATGATGATTTGGAACGACAAAGACGCAGTATCGCTTGTAAAAGCAATATGCTAGCTAGACGTTTTTATCACTGCTCGAATCAAGTTAAGGTGACGTTGTTCAGGGCCTACTGTCAGTCGTTATACACCAGCCAACTTTGGTACCGGTACACGAGGAGTGCATATAACACTCTTCGTGTACAGTATAATAATGCCTACCGGGCTATGATGAACTTGCCCTGGCGGTGCAGTGCGACTGACATGTTCGCCGTGAGCAACGTTGCCGGCTTTTCCGCACTGCTAAGTAAGCTCAGAGTGTCATTCTACACAAGGTTCACCCTGAGTAGGAATGAAATTGTAAAAACTGAGTACCGTGTCGTCCATCTTGCAAGAGAGGTAAAAGACTTTTAATATTATACTTTTAGTTATTGTATTTATGTATTTTAATATTCTATGTGTTATTTATTCTATCTGTGTTATTGTGTTGTTATTATGTTATTTTATGTGAATTTTATTATTATGTTAATGCCTATAGTAGTATGGTATGGGTTTAATAATTGTCTGAAATAAATGATATTTAATTTTATTTTATTTTATGACACCCACGAGAACGAAAAGGAGGAGTGCTATTCTGTAAGTTGCGACCACACGGAACAAAGTGGTAAGAAAAGAAAAAAAAATCATTTAAGACACGCAAAGGAAATTAAAAAAAATACAAAATGGATATTTAAAGCTAACAAAAAGAAGGGCTTGTGGCTAAGTAATAACAGCCGCACGAGTCGATCGATCAGGTTAAGCTACGCTTGCCGCGGTTGGTCCGTGGATGGGTGACCATCTTTACATAACCCCTCTGTGCCTCGGAAAGCACGTTAAGCCACTGGTCCTGGCTGTCAATCGTGGATCTTTGAGAGTCGTTACGGGTCGTCAGAAGCCCGAAAGTCTGACAACCAGTCTTAAGGTGTTTCGTATTACCCAGTAACTGGGTTGTGGAGGCCAAAGAAGCAGTCGCTCCATGTAAAGTACTGGTATTCAGCTGCATCCGCTTAGACTGGAAGCCGACTCTAATATATGTAGTTGGGAAGAGGCTAGGCAGATGATGATTTAAAGCTAACAAAATACTAAAAACAAAAAAGAAACGACATGCGCAAGACCAAGAAGGCACCAGCATAATGCTACGATATTTGAAAAATAAACACCGCAGCGCTAGTGGTCTTAACTTAAGACTCTTTAAATATCAAGTAGCCGTAACCACAAAAATAATACGACATAACAAGTGAATCTTTTCGCAAATTGCAAACAATTGAAATAGTCAATGAATATGCCATTCGATCAGGCTATGTTCGGTCGGATATTCAGCAAACCAGTTTATAGGATGGCCGGATATTCAGCTAACCAGCTTATAAGATAGACAGATATTCAGCTAACCAGTTTATAGGATGGCCGGATATTCAGCTAACTAGCTAATAGGATGGCCGGATATTCAGCGAACCAGCTTATAGGATGGCCGGATATTTAGCTAACTAGCTAATAGGATGGCCGGATATTCAGCTAACTAGCTAATAGGATGGCCGGATATTTAGCTAACTAGCTAATAGGATGGCCGGATATTCAGCTAACTAGCTAATAGGATGGCCGGATATTCAGCTAACTAGCTAATAGGATGGCCGGATATTCAGCTAACCAGCTTATAGGATACACGGTATCCGGCCAGAGGACTATCCTTTTCATCACCAACAATAACATCCTGTATACACGACAACTTACTTGGAACATTCTTCCACAGACTTCGCACATGCATGGTGACTTCATCGAAGGATAGTTGGTTCGATTCTTGTCCGGATGCATTCGTCTAAAGTGGCCGTGGTACGCCCGAGAATCTTCTAGTTGCATGCCGCACTGAAATAAATGATATTGTTTCATTTTGTATTTCGCCATAGATATAAAGCAGTTCAGCCCTTTTTAGCCCTAAATCAGCCCTTTTTAGGTGAATATCAGGTGGACCGGTGTACGTCAAAAAACATTGATTCTATACACATGAAAGCAATGTGAGGAATGTGCGTAAAATTTTAATCAATGTGCTTTTATAAAACTAGAGTTATTTAAAAAAGTTAGTGAGCCGCCAGCCTGACATCAGAATGACGGGTATATTTTTAACCGACTTCAAAAAAAGAGGAGGTTCTCAATTCGACGGTATGTTATTTTTTTTTTGTGTGTTTTTGTGTGTTTGTTACGCGATTACTCCGCCAATTTGTGGACCGATTTTCAAATATTTTTTTTTTTGTTCGAAATGAGATACTTCTGAAGTGGTCCCATTGTCATCAGGTCAGGATTTGATGATGGGATCCTGGAGAAATCGAAAGAACTCTTAAAATATTATAGGCACACCTATAGCGATTTGGGTATTTTTTATAGTAACTCGTGCATTTGCTCTCGGAAAGCACCATTTGGTGAAGTGGAACTGATGATGAAGACCACAGATGGCCACCGGAACTACTCAATAATATCTAAGTACAAACGGCAAAAAACGTAAATACAAAACCAAAGACACCGACCTCCGAAATTAAAGTTATTTTTCACTTTGTAGTGTTTTTTTTGGAAGTCAGTTGCTTTTTTGTTAAAAAGTTTTTATTAATCTGAGCAAAGTGCTTACTATCTAAGTATGAAAACATTGCTACGCTAATGTTTTCATACTTAGATAGTAAGCACTTTGCTCAGATTAAAAATACACCCGTCATTCTGATGTCAGGCTGGCGGCTCACTAACTTTTTTAAATAACTCTAGTTTTATAAAAGCACATTGCTTTAAATACGCACATTCCTCACATTGCTTTCATGTGTATAGAATCAATGTTTTTGACGTACACCCGTCCACCTGATATTCACCTTTTTAGAACTTCACTGTATTAAAATAATACTTAATAAATTTTTTTTTCACTAGATTTCGTATTTTTTCTCTTAAATGAGAGCAGTGGCTTAGTGGTAACGTCCGTTGAAGCAAAAACATCGCGAGGAAACCGGCATGTCCTAGAACGAAAAATTCGAAGACATGTGACATCTACCAACCTGCACTGGGCCCGCGTGGTGGATTACGGCTCACGGTCTCACAGATATGAAGCCTGTATCCCAACCCCAACAGTGGGAACGTTATAGGCTGATTATGCTCTTACCTGTTCACAAGGTATGGGTCCTTCGGCTTTGCGCATCTGACTGGGATATATCCGTCTCTTTTCATCCGAGTCTTTGTCCTTCTCTCGCGCCCTTCTTTCGAGCTCCTTGCATTCTTTAGATTTCCTACCCTTTTTGGGTTTGTTGGATTCTCTAGCATCTTTGTCTGTACCTGTAGGTAGGATGTAAATTCAATTAGACCCTTGTTTATTTATTTATCCATTTATTTCAGGCATCAAGCCCATATAAAACACATACAATACAATATTAATATAACTTAAAAATACTATAAATACATACAACATTATAATTACACTAAAAAACTAACTAAAAACGAAATGGCTGCGTCGTGTTTCGCTGACTAAGGGTGTAAAAAGGGGGGGTGGAGATATGTAAAGGGAATCAATGAAAATGGACTATAATACTTTTATCGCGGGTGAAACCGCGGGGCGCTGCTAGTAGATTATAATGTTACCTGTATTATGTCTAGCCGAAACACTGAGATGTCGTTTGTGAGCCTCTGAAGACACGAACCGAACATTACACAGCTCGCATAGCGGACCATCGTCCGGTATCTAAAACAAACGTAATAAACAAGGTCCAATTAAATTAACTAGCTAAACATCATAGGGATGGGGTTACACGATACGGAGATGACGTAAAATTTCAAGTAACTACACAATTTTTAATGCTACATACCTGTACATTCTCCAGCCGATGTTTAAGCTTCTTATGTAACTCTATGCCTTTAGCGCTGACGAAGGAATACCCACACAGCTCGCACACGAAGTCCGAGGGATGCTTGATGCGAATGTGTCCCATGTAGGTGGTGAATTTACTGTAAATAGAACAGAATATTCTTTACACTATACAGGGTGTTACGGAAAGGGTATATCAATACAAACGGGCTGAAGAGTGTATCTGGTCTAGAATCTCTGTACAAAATTTCAGCTCAAAAGCATTAACTTTGAAAATGCTTAATATTTTTTTATTTCGACATCACGGCGCTGCACTGGCGCGCGGCGGCGTGATGTGCGTGTACTAGGCGCACAGACACACTACAGATAATGGAGAATGACCCTCGTAGTGCGGTGACACGTTTGTTTTGATTTCAATTTAATAAACTATCGAAATAAAAAAAAAATATTAAGCAATTTCAAAGTTACTGCTTTTGAGCTGAAATTTTGTACAGAGATTCTAGACCAGATACACTCTTCAACCCGTTTGTATTGATACCTTTTCCGTAACACCCTGTATAGCACACTATATAAATTTCAGACATAAGGTCCGACCGCGGCAGATTTGCCAAAGATGTAAACAACAATGGCCGCTCGAAATTGAATAAAATCGATAAACAAGAGTATTTATTTTAAGTAATGTTTGTTGTCGTCTAATTTAGACGAAAACTAACGTTACATAAAATAAATACTCGCGAAGTTGTCGACATGTGGGATATGGACTCAGCAATCATTGTGCCGATAGTCGTGACAGCCAATGGATTGATAGCCAAGAGCCTCGACCAACACCTGAGGAGGCTCTCGTTGGGCAGCTGGATCAAGGGCTTGATTCAGAAAGCGGTACTTCTGGACACGGCTCGCATTGTCAGGAGGTTCCTCTCTCTGGAGCCCTGACCGCCGGTAGCTTGGACCCTGTTCCCGATACCGGTGGGCTACTATTTTTAAATGTGTTTATATGTATTTAGTTGAATAAAGGAAATAATTATAATCAATCAACTTAAGAAAATCTCTTAGACACAAAAATTAAAAGACATGTGACATCTACCAACCCGCACTGGGCCCGCGTGTTCGATTACAGCCCACTCCCTCTAGAAGAGAGGAGGCCTGTGTCCCAGCAGTGGGAACATTATACGCTGAATATGATATACCTTCTCTGGTTTAACTGTAATACTACTATTATGGTAGGGGAGCCCAGAGGGTTTTTGAGCAAGCATATTCAGGGCGAGAAGTTGATAGCTGAGTAGGTCTGGCATGAGGAGAGAACACCGAAAATATATTTAAAAAGTTTCTGATAGGAGACCCCTGGTCAGGACACCACTTTCAGATTTCAAAAAAGGGCCGAAATTAAAGTGATCTTCAGAGGCGTTGGTTTTGGCATGATCGGGTCTGGCCTAACCCATAATGACTTAAATAGGCAAATCTGACGGAGAAATTGTGGGCTTTCCCCAAATCTGACGACTTTGAAAACTCAGATTTGGGCCATTTCTAAAAGGATATTCAGGGCGAATGAAAGTTATTCTATGCAATAGTGTTACGTGTCCTGATAGTGAATATACAACATTATTTTTAGTATATGCGAAACCTGAATATAGTTTGTTCAGAATAAGTAACTGAATCGATTCCAATAATTTTTACCCCATGTTATATTTTGGCCCAAAAATATTTAAAAAAGGTTAATAGTTGGACACCCCGAGGAGCGACTAAGTAGGTAGTTATCTACCATATACGCGCACAATGGCGCGGCGCAGGCGCACAGCGAGCGGAGCGACCGGGGCGGGGGTGCAGCAACCTCAGTCGCCCGGGTACTTCAGGTTGGCGCGCACGTGTCGCGTGGGTCCAACTGCATAATCGCGAGCGCGCGGCCGCCGCGCCGCGGGCCTTACAGTGTTGTGTTTCGGTTGATCGTGTACTTACCTATCGTATGTAAAAAGTGTCGTGTAACCATGACTTTCTCATACACAAACGTCCAGTACACAGAAACAACGATAACAGTGATAACGTTTCCCTGGCAGTGCGGCGGTACGAGGAGCAATCAGAGTATCGTGGAACACAATGCTTTGCCGTGATGATTAACATTTTTAAACACGCCAAGATGGTTAATTGTAGAAAGTTATTATTTGTACCTACAGCCTGCTGTGGTTAAGTAATGCGATGTTTAACACTTTTCATCCACTTTGAACTTGTGGTTGACATAAGGTGCAACAAATCGCATTGACTACATTGTATCACTTACGGCTTACAAATAAGTAATTACTTATTCGTAGCTTACGGCTGCATTTATTTACGAATAAAGTACATTATAATAACTACCTACACTTGACCATTACGACAGTCCAAAGCCTGCAAGTGTGATGGAAAATGTTATCACCAATTAATTACAATACAATCGCCGCGCCGCCGTACCGAACGGCACGCGGTGGGGGAGACCATGTTTTTGGACGGACAAACAGGTAACATAACAAGCTTATAACTTGGTGATTATTCATGATACAGTTTTGAAATTTTGTACATAGATTCTTTACATAAAAATACTAGACACGTGTTTCGGGTTTCGCATATACTAAAAATAATGTTGTATAAATATCTGACGGGATGATGGAGTTTTTTGGCAAATATGAGGAAATTTCATCAATTCAGAAAATTACCCAAAAGTGGCCATAATATTGCATTTATCCCTAAATCACGGAACCTAGTAGCTTCGATTGCTGTTTGCATTGGAAGGTGACACGTTTGCGAAGATTTCTCCGTATTCAGATGTTTGAAAATACTAAACACTTGAACGTAATGATTAAAAGTTAAGTAGCAAAATTAAAACATCGTCGGAGTACACCATAAACAAAGTTGATTATTTCAATATTTTACTATGACACCAATTAAACCAATTATTTCAAAAACATCCTCATCTTATGGGCTATCTAACGAACTAGTAACTTTTTAAAAAATATTGAGAGATGCCCGTCAATTGTTTGTTAAAGCTGACAAAGGTGGAAAGCCATACTTACTAAAATTAACGAAAACATTAAAGTAACGACTTGTTTACGTCGTAATACTTTTCTATTCGAGGTTTTATTGTAACTACGAACCTCTGCGCTCGATATCGTTACTGATATCGCCTCCAATTCTCAGTGATAGTTCGTTATGAGAGTTTTGTTAAATAAGTCCCAACACTTCTCTGCTTAGGCCGCCAGCTGCTAGTTAACTAGATTAAATGTTAGATCATGAGATACAAATTTATTTCTAACCGATTTCTAAAAGAGGGAGGTTATTAGTTCGTCTGTATATACAGGATGAATGTTTCAAGTCATCGTGTGGATGACCAAATCCGAAACTATAGGTAATACCGAAAAATTCTTAAAGGAGTCACGGGGTGGATTTTGACGAATACTAAAACTGCATCATTATTTTTTGAAAAATCAATTGCTCTAGCCAGGAATCGAACTCGTAGATTTTGAAAAAAAAAAACACTGCCTGTTTTATTGCACTCTCCGACGGTGTCGTTAGTAAGGATCAAATTTTGGAAAGAAATGATACACGCCAAAGTAAAGGAAAGTGGACATTTTAAAGATTAACTAAACTCAGATAAACTAAATTGATTAATTATGGTTTAACAATGAATTCAAAATATGATTTATTATATTAAAAATATAAGTTAACGGCCAACTAACTACTGCTACAGTGCAAACGAACAAATCACATACATTCTAGATACTTAAAAACTGTTACTATCTTAAAATAATTGTTTTTTGTTAAAAATGCGCCCTTTACTGTACTTTGTCGTATATCATTTCTTTCCAGAATTTGATCCTGATTAGCGACACCATCGGGGGGTATACGACAAAGTAAAGTAAAAGGCGCATTTTTAACAGGAAACAATTATTTTAAGATAGTAACAGTTTTTAAGTATTTAGAATGTGTGATTTGCTCATTTGCACTGTAGCAGTAGTTATTTGGCCGTTAACTTATGTTTTTAATATGATAAATTATATTTTTAATTCATTGTTAAACCATAATTAATCAATTTGTTTATCTGAGTTTAGTATCTTTAAAATGTCTACTTTCCTATACTTTGGCGTGTATCATTTCTTTCCAGAATTTGATCCTTACTAACGACACCGTCGGAGGGTGCAATAAAACAGGCAATGTTTTTTTTTTTCAAAATCTACGAGTTCGATTCCTGGCTAGAGCAATTGATTTTTCAAAAATTTAATGATGCAGTTTTAGTATTCGTCAAAGTCTACCCCGTGACTCCTTTAAGAATTTTTCGGTATTACCTATAGTTTCGGATTTGGTCATCCACATGATGACTTGAAACATTCATCCTGTATATACAGACGAACTAATAACCTCTCTCTTTTAGAAATCGGTTAGAAATAAATTTGTATCTCATGATCTGTCATTTACCTAATCTAAGCAGAAGTGTTGGGACTTATTTAACAAAACTCTCATAACGAACTATCACTAAGAATTGCAGGCGATATCAGTAACGATATTGAGCGCAGAGGTTCGTAGTTACAATAAAACCTCGAATAGAAGAGTATTACGACGTAAACAAGTCGTTACTTTAATATTATCGTTAATTTTATTAAGTATAGCTTTCCACCTTTGTCAGCTTTAACAAACAATTGACGGGCATCTCTCAATATTTTTTAGAACGTTGCTAGTTTGTTAGATAGCCCATAAGATGAGGATGTTTTTGAAATAATTGGTTTTCTTGGTGTCATAGTAAAATATTGAAATAATCAACTTTGTATATGGTGTACTCCGTCGATGTTTTAATTTTGCTACTTAACTTTTAATCATTACGTTCAAGTGTTTAGTTTTTTCAAACTTCTGAATATGGAGAAATCTTCACAAACGTGTCACCTTCCAATGCAAACAGCAATCGAAGCTACTAGGTTCCTTGATTTAGGGATAAATGCAAAATTATGGCCACTTTTGGGTAATTTTCTGAATTGATGAAATTTCCTCATATTTGCCAAAAGGCTCCATCATCCCGTCAGATATTTATATATTCACTATCAAGACATGTAACACTATTGCACAGAATAACTTTCATTCGCCCTGAATATCCTTTTAGAAATGGCCCAAATCTGAGTTTTCAAAGTCGTCAGATTTAGGGAAAGTCCACAATATCTCCGTCAGATTTGCCTATTTAAGTCATTATGGGTTAGGCCAGACCCGATCATGCCAAAACCAACGCCTCTGAAGATCACTTTAATTTCGGCCCTTTTTTGAAATCTGAAAGTGGGCTCCTGACCAGGGGTCTCCTATCAGAAACTTTTTAAATATATTTTCGGTGTTCTCTCCTCATGCCAGACCTACTCAGCTATCAACTTCTCGCCCTGAATATGCTTGCTCAAAAACCCTCTGGGCTCCCCTACCAATATCACACTAATATTATAAAGGCGAAAGTTTGTGAGTGTGTGTGTTTATATGTTTGTTACTTCTTCAAGCTCAAACGGCTGGACCAATTTTGTATGGAGGTAGCTGATACCCTGGATTAACATATAGGCTACTTTTTATCCCGATATTCCCACTTGATCGAAACTTATGCGGGTAAAACCGCGGGGCGCAGCTAGTAATATTATAATTGTGAAAGTTTGTGAAGATGTTTGGATGTTTGTTACTCAACCACGCGTAAACCGCTGAACCGATTTAGATGAAATTTGGTACAGAGATGGTTTGAGATCCGGGAAAGGGCATAGGATAGTTTTTATCCCGATATTTCCTCGGGATCGAAACTTATACGGGTGAAACCGCGGGGCGCTGCTAGTAAATAATAACTACTTACACAAACTCATCCTGGCAATGCGGACACCTATACTTAGTCCCCTTATGCCACCGTTCATGTAGCCTGGCCGTTTGTCTATGGGTCGTGACGTAGGTGCACTGTTTGCAGCTGAACCGTTGAGTGTGGTGCGCTGTGATATGCTTCCGGAGTGCGTGCGGGTGTTTGAAGTGCGTCTTGCATATCTCGCACTCGTGTTCACCGCATTGCTGTAAAAGAAAAGGTTAATTTCATCACAACGTAACTTCACGCTTGTTCGCCCTGGAGGCAGTGGCGTGCGTTGCATATAGGCATATAAGCAGTGCCTACCTCGATATATCAACATAAGCCTGTCAATTACATTTTAGTGTGTGTGCCCCACAATTAAGAAGCTCACTAAATTATCATACCTAACAAAAAACAAAATCTTCATACAAACACGCGCGGCAGTAGGCAGTCGCCGGATAGCCTACTCGGCTCCCGTACTATTCGCACATTGTCATCGGTCTTTACTCGTTCAAGTTAATACAACAAAATTAAAAATAAGTACGTCCACACGTAATACCATGACGTTCGACCTTCGCAATTTATCACCCTTGAGTAGGCATGCCTACTCAAATAACCACACTTTGACCTCACTTTTGTTCTGATTAGTGACCGCGTTTGTCTAGACTAGACCCGGCCTAGTGCCTACCTATTCTGAAAACCAATGCACGCCACTGCCTGAAGGGTCAGGCACAACTGTACAGTACCCGGCGATAAATATTGCACATCGATCTTTGGAAAGAGACAATCGGCTAATTTCGGCTTCGTAGAGCGTTATCTCTGTCGCACGAAATACAAACAGTCCGGTATCTATTAGGAGCTGTTAAAACAATTATGATTTGCTTCTTTTGATAATTCTTTTTATTCTTTGTATAAAATACACCAATTTTTCTATAAATGATTGCTTTAGGTTGGGATAAAATAAAAAGGTCCCCCTATTTTTCCTAAAGATGCCATAGTACAACTTTAAATTATTTAAATTTGGGGGTGTTAACAACTCTAGATATATATTTTGAACTGGACGCGACCGCACTCTATCGCACTTGAACAACGACTGACAAAACGTCAGTTAACGTCACATAGGTAGTGTGCGACAGAGATAACGCACTACGAAGCCGAAATTAGCCGATTGTTTCTTTCCAAAGGTCGATGTGCAATATTTATCGCCGGGTACTGTACCTATAGTACACCTACATTTCGCCAGTTATGTTTAAGTCCCATGTAATAGGGGGCGAGCGTATTGCCATGAAACGGCCACAAATGGCCGGGCTGCTAATGAGAAATTTCTGATGGAAAAACCTAAAAAAAACTTTGCCCAACCTGGGATTCGAACCCAAGACCTCATGCTCAGCAGTAGCGCTTGCGACCACTAGACCAACGAGGCGATACTTTTATATAAGGTCCCATTAAACTTTTAACCGCCGGACTTTATATCAGTTGTCGTGCCCACAGCGCCCGACAAAAAAAAAACGAAAAATAAATACCGATGAAACGAGCTGTGATGATGTAATAATAATACAGATTAAACGAGCTGTGTTATTTGGTCGTATATATACGACTCTGGCGGAATGGACACGAAAATATTTGTCGGATTAATCCGACGTAAGCGGTTAAAAGGTTAAAATAGATGGACAAACTTTTAGAAATCATTCAGACCACCAACATAAGGACGATGGTAAAAAAATATATAAGAAAAATGCATTAGATACTTGCAAGAAAAATAATCAGCTAACGAAAATACACTAATGTCATCATCAGCCTATAATGTTCCCTCTGCTAGGACACAGGCCTCCTTTCTGTGAGAGGGAGTGGGCCGTAATCCACCACGCGGGCCCAGTGCGGGTTGGTAGATGTCACATGTCTTTGAATTTTTGGTTCTAGGACATGCCGGTTTCCTCACGATGTTTTCCTTCACCGTTTTGAGAGCAGTGGTGATGAAATAATTTACACAAAGTAAAGCGCCTGTCTGGGTTCGAACCTACGACCTACAACTCGTAAGTCGCGGCCGATACCACTGGGCCACCACTGCTCTCAAAAATACACTAATGTGCCGGTAATTTAATATTTTAGGTCAAAATATAATCACTTTAATCAGTGTTTTTTTTTTGCTTGGATATCTTTGGATAGACGTACTCAGCGCTGTATTAAAATTTGTCCATCTATTTTAATGGGACCCTGTATACTAACCCCCTTACTAATAAACGTTGTATATCGTCTGTATAGTTACACAACGCGTTGTCTTCTTCTTTCAAAGGCAAATTACTGACGACTGAAAGAGGGAAATTGGTGTGTAACTCATCATCATCTGCCTAGCCTTTTCCCAACTATGTTGGGGTCGGCTTCCAGTCTAACCGGATGCAGCTGAATACCAGTACTTTACATTGAGCGACTGCCTATCTGACCTCCACAACCCAGTTACTGGGTAATACGATACTCATTGGTAAGACTGGTTATCAGACTTTCGGGCTTCTGACTACCCGTAACGACTGTAAAACATCCACTATTGACAACCGGGACCAACGGCTTAACATGGTTTTCGAGGTACAGAGGGTTCTCGGTAAGTAAAGATGGTCACCCATCCACAGACCAACCGTGGCAAGCGTAGCTTAACCTGATCGATCGACCCGTGCGGCTATATTATTATTTAGCCACGGGCCCCTCCGGTGCGTAACTATACAGGGTGTTACGGAAAGGGTATATCAATACAAACGGGTTGAAGAGTGTATCTGGTCTAGAATCTCTGTACAAAATTTCGTTTATTGCCCGTGGTTCGACCGCGTAGTTCTACTAGTAGGACCACGGGCATTTTTCTTTTCGGTGGTTCTATCAATCGGACCATCGTTATAAAATTATCATATTTTATTGGCACTGGTTCTACTGGTCGAGTAGAACTAAGATAAATATTTTTGCCCATGGTACTACTTACGTAGTAAGTACTTATACCTGTTACATTATTTTGCTACGCAAAATACGCGCATTGACGTGGAGTTGCGGACACCAGCCCGTATTACCTTCATTATTTTACATAGGAAAAAAAATACGTGTAAGTAAAAATAAAATTTATTGAATAAGGTTTTTTACATTTGAACACACTTTTATTAGTAAAATAATGATTAAAAAAAACTGTCAGGGCTATCAATTTATTTTTTTAAATAGCCCTGATAGTCTTTTTTAAATATTATGCGAAATTGCGAAGTCATTGAAAATAACAAAACTTGGTCATAACTTTTGAACCGTAAAAAAATTCACCGACATTCTCAGGGTGTAAAGTTTAGAAATGACCTCGCCCACGCCCCTATTCGATTTGATTCATACTTCTAGGGACACCCTGTAGTTTTTTTGCATAGTGCGAATAGGGACAATCGTCGGTTGGTGCCTCATTTCATTGAAAACGTCTAACGGGCCTCTGAAAGTTGGCTTCGGCCCCTCGTACGCCTTCCAAAGGACCGGGACCCCATGGTCCCGAGATATGTTAAATAAAAAAAAAATACGGGTGTAGATACTACCCAATAATAATTTATTGGGTTGTAGTATCTACACCCGTATTGTCACAAGTAAGTCTCGGGATAACTATTATTTTATTTTTTAGCCTTTTGGTAACAAAAGACTAAAAAATAATAGTTATTAAAAATGTTTTTGTAGCTACCTATTGCACTAAAAAGATAATAGTACATTACTGCCCAGCAAAAGAGGCATTGATGGACGGACGTGTAAATGTGAGATTAAAAATGTGAGAGTAAAAGAGTTAGCTGGTTTAACTAAAAAAAAGATTTTTGACAAAGAGTAAGTAAACGTGGACGAATATATATCATCGCAGCTTATCCAATGCATGTCCAACATTTATTTTGGTATTTAGTAACTCCAAGTTTTACATGCAAAGAAGTTTACTCACTTAATAGAACCACGGGTAAACAAAGTTGCTCTTAGTACTACTGATAGAACTTGATTTGCCCATGGTCCGATTGATAGAACCACCGAAAAGAAAAATGCCCGTGGTCCTACTAGTAGAACTACGTGGTCGGACCACGGGCAATAAACGCAAAATTTCAGCTTGCTTAATATTTTTTTATTTCGACATCACGGCGCTGCACTGGCGCGCGGCGGCGTGATGTGCGTGTACTAGGCGCACAGACACACTACAGATAATGACCCTCGTAGTGCGGTGACACGTTTGTTATGATTTCAATTTAATAAACAATTGAAATAAAAAAAATATAAAGTTTTTTCAAAGTTACTGCTTTTGAGCTGAAATTTTGTACCGAGATTCTAGACCAGATACACTCTTCAACCCGTTTGTATTGATATACCCTTTCCGTAACACCCTGTATATTCATGTGATATAATACGTTTAATAGTAAGGGGGATAAAATAATTATCAAAATATGAGGATTTGTAATTGGCTTTCGGGTGACTATGGTTTCCTTTTTTGTTCGTTTTTGTTAGCTGTAAGTCCTCCATGTACTAAAATAAATAAATAAAATGTATACTCACATCAGTATGCCGAGTCATATGACTATTATAAGCATCTTCATCCAAAAATCCTTTAAAACACGCAGTACATTTAAAAACAGAATTCTTATAATTTGAACTATCCTGCCTTTTGACTATTTCAGCAATTTGCTCCTCAAAGGTCAAATCAGTGATTGTAAAAAGGGTTTCATTCAAGTCGTCACTCAAAAACGGTTTTCTCCGTCGATCTATCTTTGGCTCCGCCGGATCTTTTATCTTTTTAACCCTCTTAACGGCTTTAACCGGTTTCGTTTCTTTCTCTTTTCTTTTTCTAGTTTTCTTTGTCTTGCATTTTTCTAAAGGAAGACTGTCGTCTGAAGAATAGTTATCTTTGTCAGATAACACGTATTCCTTTTCAGAAATGTCATCTTTATCGTTGAAGACATCCGTGATTCCGTCATCGTCAATTCCGTGGTCGTTTTTGTCTACGATATCTTCTGTTAGGAAAATTTCGTTTTCTAGTTTGATGTCGACATTCACAGTGGAGGGAGATTCTTCGTCCGGAATCGTTATAGGTTGGTCGTCGTATTGTATGTAGGAGTCGTAATGGTTTACTTCGAAATGTTTCGGTGATAATGTCGATGCCAATTGGTTATTTAGCCGGTTTATTGTTTTTATGTTTTGAACGGTTAACTAAAAAAAAGAAGGTTGTATTTAGAAAGAGGTGAGCAGTGGTAATACGGTGGACACTTTAGCTTGTGCAATTTTTTTAATCACTCTTTCTGCGATCACAATTTATTGCTGGGAAGCATTTTAGTTTTTGGTGCGTGAATAGCTTTTTACGGCAGCGCGCAATGTACAGACGCCAGCACATCAAGCTACCCGAAACTGTCAAATTTTCCCAATCAACTTTGAACATTGTGCTTTCGCGATAAAGTTAAAAAAAATTAAGCTGTTTCATACATTTTGGTCAAGTAGGTATTGAACTTTTGTATGAAACAGCCGATTTTTTTTTCGTGATTTCAGAGTTGGTCCCATAGTGAAAGTTGCTCATATTCATGGGTAGAACAACCTGTAAAAATTTGGATGGTGATAAAAAAATCTTCCCGTATAGTACTTACACAATCCTGTTTCTTAATAACTTCCAACATTAAGGAGTTAGCTCTTAAACTCTTCAGTCTAAATCGACTGCAGTTCATTAACCTTTGTACACACTCCACACAAAGCTTCTGCGGCAATTTGTCTTCTTCACATAGCTGAAAAGTAAATTCAAACTGTAACCATGGATTTAGTACAGTCAACAGAAGAGATAAGTATGCAGGATCGTCGGATATAGTTGAAGTTTAGTAATTACAGAAAAATAGTCGAATATTTCAGTTTTATACTGGTATGTACAGTACCCGGCGATAAATATTGCACATCGACCTTTGGAAAGAGACAATCGGCTAATTTCGGCTTCGTAGAGCGTTATCTCTGTCGCACACTACCTATGTGACGTTTTGTCAGTCGTTGTTCAAGTGCGATAGAGTGCGGTCGCGTCCAGTTCAAAATATATATTTAGAGTTGTTAGCACCCCCAAATTTAAATAATTTAAAGTTGTACTATGCAATCTTTAGGAAAAAGAGGGAAACGTTTACGAGGTCAGTCACGCGAAGTTATCATTTATAGAAAAATTGGTGTATTTTATACAAAGAATAAAAAGAATTATCAAAAGAAGCAAATCATAATTGTTTTAGCAGCTCCTAATAGATACCGGACTGTTTGTATTTCGTGCGACAGAGATAACGCTCTGCGAAGCCGAAATTAGCCGATTGTCTCTTTCCAAAGGTCGATGTGCAATATTTATCGCCGGGTACTGTACAGACGCCAGCACATCAATCTACCCGAAACTGTAAAATTTTCCCAATTAACTTTGAACTAAGGCTCAAAGTTGAAGTTGAAAGATTGGGAAAATTTAGATAGATAGAATAGATATTCAACTTTATCGCTAAAGCATAAGTGCTTTAGCGATAAAGTTGAATATCTATTGAAGAAATTTGACAGATTGTAGTAGCTTGATGTGGTCTATTCCCGTTGTCCCCATTGACGGTGTCCCCATTATGGGGACAACGGGAAGTCACAATGCGAGAATATTCAAAACTTCTATACTATTACTATAAGAATACTAGCTTCTGCCCGCGACTTCGTCCGCGTGAAATTTCTTGTTCCCCCGACCCACCCCGTCGCATCGCATCACTAACACACATAATTTTGATTTCTACTGACAATGCAAAATTCATGGATTTAGGATAAATAAAACTTACTGATATTCCTGTGAGATTCTCATATGCCTGTTCCAGTTTGTAAATTCTTATATGAATTAATTTCACATCCATTACGAGGCAAATTCTGCAAGCCTGAAACAATAATATTACATTTATAAAACATGTCCCGAAATTAACGCACTTAACCAAACACCCTGACTTAAGTTATAATCATATAATACAGGGTGAAATTTTAATCACCGTTTTCCTCTTAAGGGGTCATTGTACTCATCATTATGGACAACTTTTACTATGGGACCAAACCTGAAATCGCGGAAAGAAAATCAGCTGTTCCCTACATTTTGACGAGTTATCACACTAATATTATAAAGGCGAAAGTGTGTGAGTGTGTGTGTGTTTATATGTTTGTTACTTTTTCACGCTCAAACGGCTGGACCAATTTTGATAAAATTTTGAATGGAGGTAGCTGACACCCTGGATTAACATATAGGCTACTTTTTATCCCGATATTCCCACAGGATCAACAATTACGCGGATGAAACCGCGGGGCGCAACTAGTATGAACAGCTGATTTTTTTTCGCGATTTCAGGTTTGGTCCCATACTAGTAAAAGTTGTTCATAATGATGAGTACAATGACCTCTTAAGAGGTTGTTGGTGTTTTTCCAAAAACCCTGTAAGTATACACTGAATTTTTACTTTTATGTATAAAACATTGTTTATTTATTAAATTAGTTATACTGATTGTGGGAGAAAATTGTAGTCACATTACAAATCAAAGCATGCACACAGTCGCACACGTATAAGGGTCTAGCATAGTAGGTACTATCGCCAAAACCTATATCTGACCATTTTGAAAACAAAATCCCATGCACATGATGACCACAGCCGCGTACGCCCTTTTTGCGTCGATCATGCCATGTGATGTAACTTTATAAGTATAACGAAAAAGGATCCTTTTTAGGTTCTATAGCGGCCGATCGCTGCAAGCAGGAATAGTCCTTACAGACAAACAGAACGAAGTCTCGGAGTCTTTGGTCAGATATATAAGGTGTAAAAAAATTAACCTTAAAAACTTTAAGAGGTGCTTTAGACCATCGAACTGAACAACTTTCACTATGGGACCAACTCCGAAATCACGAAAAAAAAATGAGCTGTTTCATACATTTTGGCCGAGTAGGTATTGAACTTTTGTATGAAACAGCAGATTTTTTTTTTCGAGATTTCGGAGTTGGTCCCATAGTGAAAGTTGTTCAGTTCGATGGTCTAAAGCACCTCTTAAAGTTTTTAAGGTTATTTTTTTTACACTTTGTAGATTTTGGCGATAGTAGTTCGTCCATTTTAGTTTGTTTTTACTGTATAGGTAGCGGAAGTGTGACTGTAATTAATTTTAATTTTATTACATAGTTTTGTGGAAAAACGCAGTTTTTTTTTAAATATTGTGATTATTATTTTTTACTATTTTTCTATGAAAATGATTTACCTTCAAACTGGCAGGTTCTCCATAATCACAGTTCGAGGAATCCTGTAAAATAAATAACAAATTCATCAGGAATGTCTGCTGGGGAGTTTGTTGCGCCACTTCTTCCCAGTGAAAGCACTAGGAAGTGGTACAGGGCGGGCGTTCTGGGGGACTGTCTTAAGTAATTTTGACGTTCGAAAAGTGCTGATTTTTAACCTAATTTGAATAAATGACTTTTGATTTTGAGTCAAAGCAATGACATACTATACTCCATTTCAAATAAGATTAGACATTTAAATAAACCTTTTACTTTTACAGTCCATTCAACTGATTTTGAATTGTATTGCGTTGGTGGCATGACAAATGGCAGCTGCAGTAAACAGTTGGTATTGTAACCACTTTTTTGCTTTTAACATTTCGTATGCTTAAACGTGGATCCACGCGGGACACAATGGCATTTTAATTGTGTCTGTAATTACGAAATTCAACCGGTTAATGCCATTTTTGCCTACAGTATAGAAGTCAAAATCGGTTGAACGGACTGTAAAAAAGGTTTATTTAAATGTCTAATCTTATTTCAAATAGAGTATAGCACTTAAAAAAGAAAAAAAAAAAAACAATTGCCCCTTTTCTTTGAAAGCTATAATAATTCACCCTCAATATAAATAAATAGTGCCTAAGTTATAATAGTTTTTAACACTGTGGGAAACTAAACATTCCCAGACATAAAAACAATAAAACTTATATCATGTCTCATTCAAACTCGAAGTATTTATTTCAAATAAACTAATCACAGCCACTTATTAACCGATTCAGTGCAATGGTAGTTTTTCAAACTATAGCGCCTGGCGGCGAACAAATTTTTCAAACGCATACTCCTGAAGTATGCGTTTTCATGCGATATCCCGAAGCTAACACTGGAATCGTAACCTGCGTGACAAATAAGGACACTTGCATTTACGGATAACCACTGAAAAATGGTGTTTTATCCGAGTTTTACAGGTAAACATTTTGGCTCCTCTCGGGCGCCACACACCATTCACAGAAAATACCCATGGCGCCTCTACGGAGCTATCCGCACGGAATCGGTTAATTGTCAAGGGGTTGGTTGGTCAGAAAAATTAAGCTAGTTGCCCATTCCAAAGTGTAGTAGGTACCTATGAAGAAGAATGGCTCCAAGTACACTCTTCTCTCTCATAATTTTGATGGTCCCTATTAACAATGTTGGTTCTGCAAAAAGAGTACTGTTCAGTAGAGCAGTTCAAAGTTTGTTTTGGCAATAAAAAAAAATTTATAAGACTATGGATGTTCAAATTTGCACTGATTGTTTATGTATTGTTTACTTTGTACTGACATAGACAAAATATAGAATTGCGAAAACAAACTTTGAACTGCTCTACTTAAAAGTAGACTGCAGAACCGACATTGTTAATAGGGACCATCAATTGGTGTTGAAATTATGCATACTTTCTTATATTACCTGAACAATCAAAGGCACAGCCCCAGCCCTGACCTTCCGTAACCCATTCTTAGTCTCGTATAAGTCTTCACACAAAAAATGCTCGGAGCACACCGCACTTCTTTCTCTAGGTTCCCACGATTCTTTACCAAGGGCCTTGACCCAGGATTTACGGAGTGATGACTCATTGGGGAAGCTGGAAAAAAGATATAATATTTATATAGTGTGTGTCAGAGGCCTTTAAATACAGCGAAATACGTTGATAATAAAAATAATTCAGTAAAGTAAAATATTCCTGTTTTTTTTTTGTTTTGCTGGTAGTGGGCTGTACTATAGTGCCAAATAATATTATTATGACTGTAATTAGTCAATATCATTACAATATTTACATAAAATAGCAATTTATTACATTAAAATGCGCGTAGGCGAAACGCATCACTAATGAAATAAATGTAAAAAATTCGCTTAGACTTACACATGGAACGTGATTCCCTGTGATTTGGATATGTGTCTCGAATCATTCTTGCAGCTGGGCACACAACACCTCATTTTCAATATATATTTATCACAATAAACACAATTATTTGGCGAGTGGAATCACAACAGCGGGATCCAATCAAAGACATCATTTTTTCGGTGGATAATCCATTTCTTTAAAAGGTTTTAGGAAGAACATTTGCAGTTTGGTTTAAGGATCACATTAAGCAATAGGTTTTTGTTTATTTCACGACGATTAGATAATATTTAGCAAAAATTCGTAAAATAATTGACTGTCATAATTCAAGCCGACAAATAGTGAATTGACAAATAGAGATGTAAATGTCATTAGGATCATAATATTCATTGTACTCTTCCAACATGTTATAACCGTGGTGTTGAAGAAAGTGAGAGAAAATATTGGTTGTCATTGAATCCTCTTCTGAATTTAGCGGCGTAACAATAACAATGTATGTAAACATAACTATACATCGATACTTTTACTCGCTCGCACTTAAACGAGCTTAGGTCAGCTGGAAAGAGATAGACGCTTTAAAGCTTTAGTAGCTTTATAGAGTTGGCCTTGTTAAATAATACTAAACATCTGACCTTCAGAACAACTTATTAAGCCCTAGTTTAAATGAAAGGTTAGTACAATCTGTGTTTAAATGTTCTAAGGTTAGATGAGCTAAAACACGTTTACGCACGTTAACTACATGCAATCAATCTACAGACATCGCCCTTTTAACGTAGGTACATCGACGTTCGTAAATGCGCTTATAAGACTAGAACAGAACTAAACAAACAAAACCATCGCCCAGATAAATAAGATAAAATAGACAACAAAACGTAACACTTGTTGCAGTAGAAGCAGTTTGCGCCATATATCTCTCCGTCACGGAATCCAGCAATAACTTACTGTCGACAGAGTCATGTAGGTACAATGTACACACAAATGCCATATCTGCCCGCAAATCCTGCAAAGTTGTCAGATTTTAATTCATCTCTCTAAGCCAAAGTTCAACTACCAACACCCGAACAAACGAGACCCTTCCAAGAAGAAAATTATACAGGGTGAAATTGAACACATGCGACAAATCGAAATGGGAGATTATACTCATCATTATGAACAACTTTTACTATGGGACCAAACCTGAAATCGCGAAAAAAAAATCAGCTGTTCCCTACATTTTGGCGAGTTATGCGAACATAAATGTAGGGAACAGCTGATTTTTTTTTCGCGATTTCAGGTTTGGTCCCATAGTAAAAGTTGTTCATAATGACGAGTACAATCTCTCATTTCGATTTGTCGCATGTGTTCAATTTCACCCTGTATTTGACAACTCCCTCATCTCTTCTCTAAGAAAAATAACAGACAACTATGAAACAACCAAAAATAAAAAACCAGCTTTAAAAACAATATTGGCTTTAGCAAAAAGTGAGTTAAATTTTAAAGGCCAACGAGAAACGCTAAGAGTGCTGTTGACAACGAAGATGGGATATAATTTACAAAGAACTGCTAAAAAGTTAAAAAAAAGCTGATGTTGTTTATGTAAAGACTCGTGAAGAAGACAGCGTTGAATTAAAGTTGAAAGATTAGACTAGATTAAACTAGTCAGGAGAAGGTAAAGACCTGCACCTGATGACGGGGACCATCACGGGACCCTGCTCGCTAAACAAACACTTCCACAAAATAGGCATAACGGACAGTCCCCTATGCAGGGCTTGCATGGACGCTGATGAAACCATTGCGCATGTGCTCTTTGAGTGCACAGGCGTCACACAGATTAGATCAGAAACCCTCGGGACACCCAGATCGAACACAGATGTTTTTAACAGACCAGGAGACTTAGTCAGTTTCTGGAGCGAGGTGGGCTGGTTGAAATAACCACCGACGGCCGCTATGGCCCACGCACTATGGTCCATTTGAAGGACTAAATGCGGAAACCAAACCCATACCTAATATAGAACATAGAGGTAACAAACAATTTAAAGACTGAAGAAGAAGACAGCTGCTTTTAATCCAGAGGTTCGATTAAACTAGGCAGCAAATAAATTAGATTTTAAGGAGGTAAAGCTATGGTTTCCTTTTTTTTTTCTCTCGGTGGAAATCCTCATGGACTTCCTCTATCGTGGGGGTGACAGAGGGGCAAGCCGGACTCTTACCGGCTAAAACCACTGCGGTGTTCCACCTCTACCTATGGCCGGGGGTGCGGGATTCGCATAAGCATTCACCGCTCCCCCGACAGGCCTCGACCTGCTGCTCCTCAGCGGGTCCCACCTCCCTATAATGGCCGCACCCAAAAGCTATGGTTTCCTAGAACAACAGTGGCCGCCACATAACGGCCGCGGTGACGGCTGTCATGAAAATGATGGCAGCGGCCAAAAACACTCTAAGAAAATACACCAACTAACCCCAGGTTCGCACGGGCGATATTTTCCCGCCGCGATTATGTTTCACGCACTGGATTATCAACGCACTGCTTAGCGTCGAGAGTTGAAAGTCCAACAGTTATGTTTTTTTGACGCGCTGCCTGGGATGCGCTCTGTTGGATTCTCAACCCCGAGAGTTGTAAACCCAGTGCGCGATAAAATCCCGGTGCGAACATGGACTTCCTTTTCTAAATAAGGTTTCAGTGACGTCATTCGCCAGTCAATTCTGCACCCTAATTGCGTAAAACACTATTACTCTGAATTTGAAGCATATTTCTAAGGCGCTTCCCCCACTGCACCGCCTAATCCATTGCTCCATATGTTCGAAAAATGTCTGCTCAACAACGCAAATAACGCAATGAATGTTGTTGGAATGTCAAAATTCAATCCATTGCTACTGATACGCAATGGATTGAAAGTGTGTTACGCAATTCTCCTGCTTGACACTATGTGGCAGTTACAGCGTAGCTTAAGGCGGTACCCCAACCAAAACCGCGTTTTTCTTCGTTATTCAGAGGCTATTAATTCAATAGTTATGAGAAATAAACTACATCTGAAAGCACATTATTAATGTTCGATATCCTATTATCATATTGCCCGTTATTGTTTTTATATGTTACTAATACATTTAAAATCTCCTTTTAAAAGAAAGGGACCAAAATTATTGATTGCATGCATCTTTTCCTAAAGTTGACGTTCTATTAATTTGAGGATTTCACCATTGGATAGAGAATTTAAAAATCGAAATAATCCGTGTTTTAATTTATTTAAAAAGATCGCTATTGTTTTTTTATTAAAGTAATTCCAAAAATTTTACGGGTTTTATGATAAAGGGGCGTGCGTAGGGTACGCTGCATCTCTTTCGTATGAGGAAGTCGTGTCGCTCTCTATCTCTGTCGCGAGCCTATACTACCTCAAATGGCTTAGCGTGATCCTCCGTTATGTCGAAAATACTGCACCATTAATTTTGAAATAAATATATGCTAAAGTTGAGGATTAATGCTGTCTTATGTTAGAGTCTGGCAAACGAAAGTAGAGACTGGAAAATCGCGGCAAATTTAAAAAAATATCAGTATAGCAACCCCAAAAGTAGTATGACATACCTGGGATAACCTAATTTGATACTTTCTAATAATTTGTTTCCGATGAAAAACGGTATTATTTGAACACTAGTGCTTGACTTAGTGACTTTTGAGTTAGGAAAATGCTCAACAAGATCACAACAACACGCCAACTTCACAGAGCATGTACCTTGTTTTAAAAAAAATTCATTTGACATTTTGTCTAACATTGTATTTTATGTAACATATAAAAAGTCTGCAAATAATTCGAGTGTCTACTTTCGTTTGCCAGACTCTAGACGAAAACACGATTCCATAAAATTTTCTCGATAGAAAATAAACCCAAAGTTACCTCTAACCCGAACAATAAACTGCTGGTATTCAAAAAATACTTCAAATTAGATCATGAAACTTTGCATACTAACTGAACTTACTTTAAAGCAGGTCTTATGTTATTTACTTTTTTATAATTACCATTATTTTCACTGTAAAAAGCAAATACCTAAACTATTGGCGCTGTCTGCCGCCCAGCACCGCACTCTGTCTCGCTCTCACTCAGTCAGTGAGCAGTATCGTATGAGCGAGATAAAGAGTGAATTTTAGCTGAGGTAGTATAGGCTCTTAAGCATAAGTGTAAAGGTAAGATTGATTAAAAATACAACAATACAATATAATTTTTGTAAGTTTATTGATAAATAAATTACATGATCATGTTACTATAGCAGTGTTCATAATCTCAGATAATTTACATTCTTTCGCCATTTAATAAGTTATCTACTTGAGTTAAATACATATACATAGATACTATAAGGGCTGATTTTTCAATCGACATATAATTTTTATTCGTGGAATAAAATTGACGTCTGACACTGATTTTGTATGGACAAACTGTCAAAAATTCAAAATTATTCCTCGGATAAAACTATCTGTTGTTGGAAAAATCAGCCCTTAGTTGATTTTTGAGTGACCATTAATAATGTTTAATAAAAAGGTCCTATTCATAATAAGTTTTTGATAGCAATGGAATTTGAACTTTGTTCAGTACGACATTCAGTTTGTAGTTCCATAACTAGAAAAATATCTCAAATACTTAGGTAATTCAAATATGTATACTACAATCATATTATAATGATGTTACAGCTTTCCAAAGAAAGTACAGGACCTATCCACTTCGGGAATCATCGTCTATTCTCGGAAACGCGAACGCACGATGATGAGATCTAATATAGAGTTGTTGCACAACCATGGAAGTACAGACGCCAGCACATCAACCTACTACAATCTGTCAAATTTCTTTAATAGATTTTCAACTTTATCAGTAAAGCATAAGGATCAAAATTGATTGGGAAAATGTGACAGTTTCGGGTAGGTTGATGTGCTGGCGTCTGTACTTGCCAATTTTGTATTACCATTTTAAAAAAAATTATAGATTAACAACTCTATGCAATGCCAAATAACTTTTCAAATCGTTTGAGTGACAAATGACGATCTGAGACCGGAGTACAGTCCTTTCACAGCTTGATTTTGCATCCCTGTCCAAATCACATTGAACTTTATTCTCATTATCATAAGGTTGTTGTTGGGTTGCTGCCACTGACAAGTCTGTCCAAATCATTATGATCTTTATTCACATTACAATAAGGTTGCTGCTGTCAAAGGTAAAATAACTGTGAACGTACTGTAGGGGCTTTACTATAAAACGCGGCATTACAAAACTTAGAAGCATTTCCTCTGTGGGTTGTTACCCTGTGGCACGACGTTCGTGCAAATTCGGAAACGCGAAGATTTCCGAAACGCATATCAAAGTGAGAGTGAACAAGCTTCTTCTGGGTAAGCTCATTCCATCGTCGACTTTGTCTCTGTCACCTCTGACCTAGACTAGAGTCAAGAACAAACCCAAATCAAATAAAAAAATAAAAAATTGGCACTCCGGGAGTGCCGACAGAAGTGAAAACAAAACAAACAGAATACTTTGCCATCACTCACTAACATATCGGATATACATTGAAACCGAGTACATCTCGTGGACAGCCGAACACATCCGAAGCGGTGTCGATTACGGTAACAATGGCGCGAATTCAATGGTTTTTCCCATCTCAAAAATGCCCAACGCGCCAAAAGATTTCACTTCAAAAATATAATCTTTTGTATTGTTGGCGGGCACACATGTGGGTGACCCACGAAGCACGTAGGTACAGTCCGTCCACATTTATTTTACCTGTGACAGCAACAACCTTATTGCAACAAACATATAGATCATTGTGATTTGGACAGTGATGCAAAACCAGAAGTAAAAAAAAATAACTGAACGGCCTGTAGAAGCGACTTTATATTTAGAAGCGCATTTTTTTTATTTCCTTGGCAATGAAGATCTTATGCAAATGTGAGATAATGAATAATAAATAAAACATAATATAATAATTATCTGTCTCTTAATATAAAGTACCAATTACATAATCATCAAATATGTCAAAATGCAAATGTACAATAAAATTATTATGATTATTTTGCAACACATTTCTTACCAGTAAACAATAAATTATTTTAAAGCTACCAATTATACATAACGTAATATCTCGAGTGTATTCGGAAATAGGCCAAAAATTAAGAAAATCGGAAGAGGCCAATTCACTAAGGAATACCTATTTACAAACGTAAATGCTCTGAATCATATTATTTTGTTAACAGAATAAGGCCATAAGGCCCTTATCGATCAAAAACAGTAGGTAAGTACTAGATTTCCGATGAGCGCATCAAAAGCGGCCGGAAAAATAAGACCACAAATAATGTTCTGGTTTTATTGTGGAACATAGTTTTTTCAACCTTATTGCTTAGAAGTTATGTTTTATTTTCCCATTAATATTTTTGTTCTAATTTTAGAAATACGTTTACTTTTCAATCGAAGTAGTAAATACCTATATTGCAAACGATAATAAACTTTATGTTTGAGTGTTGAGGTTTCTAATCAAGTTTTACAATCGCGGCCACTTGAGCGACGTGCTTTTGTTCCTAATCCTTAATCTAGTGCTATTGTTGAGGCCAATTCTCGTTATTTAAAACGTTCAAAATTTGGTCGCAGTCTCATCTCGGCGACAAATAAATCGCATGCTTAATGGAACATTGACCCATTAGTAGATAGGTCAGAATTGAGTTACAGATTTTTTTTTTTACTCAGATCTCATCAATAGTTAATCATAGACGTTTAAAATACAAGCATTCATGATTAATTATAATCAAATCAAATCAGTTTTAATTTTATGCATCAACAAGTAGGATAAGTCCTCATAGCAAGATCTCCTTTTACGATGTCCCCAAAAATCGTCTTTTTTAAGTCAGTATTGCATTAAGCATGCGAAATGTCAAAAACTTGACAAAATGTAGGGAAATTCGAGGTTATTTTGACAGATGGAGACTGAGACCAAACTGTGAACGTTCTTCACATTACGAGAATTGCCCCTCTGATCTCACTAGGACACCAGGGGCGCTACTATGGTCGCACTGCCAAAAAACAAGCATGGTTGTTTGCGCAACCGATCAAATGTCTGGTGAGATAGAATAGAATACTCTTTATTATGTACACCATATAAAGATACCCACCATAAAGCTGTGTATGTGATAAAAAAAGCACTTCCTCTCTCCTTCAACATCATTATATTTTCTTTGCTCCTTTTTCATGCTTATTATTATATACATATATATTTATTTAGATTAATATATAGAGGTATGAGGAACAGGGTGTAAAGTTCACTCATACTCTATAGAAAAGGGAGGTTCCTCCGACCAGACGGCAACAGCCCGATGATTCATGTCGGGCTGTTGTATCTATGCTAGTTGCGCGGTAAACTCTGCTTGCGAGATGCAGAATTTGCGTGACGTCAGTATGACGCGTTGTTCGCATGTGGCGTTGTAGATACCGCTACAAATATAATATACTGTATGTATGTATTTATTGTATTGTGTTAATGGTACACCACAGACTACCTACAGTATTTGTATGTCCTTCCCCTTTTTAATCCATCGAAAGATCCCTCTTAGCGATAAGACCGCCCATTGTGTCACCCTTTGTAAAGTTTCAATATTTATGTCTGTAATTTATAATATGATGTACATAATAAAGAGTATTCTATTCTATGTGTTGTTGGCAGCGCGACCGTGGTTGTGCTACCATGATGCCCCGAATATTCCCGTTCAGTCACACCTTGTCGTCCACTGTTGAAGATCTTTTTTTTCCATTAATTTTACTTAAATGTTACTTTTATACATGTAATCTTAGGAATTAAATAGTGTAACGTCTTTTTTACATAGCAACATAGAACTCAATATTATTTTTCAAACATAATAACATAAACTTATGCCTTTTTCTACTACGCAACTACAAAACGCACCATTCCGTGCCGAATCGAAAATCAATCAATGTTATCAAAGGAGTCGCCTAAAGGAACAGCCTGTTCCCAAATTAAAAACTCGAAATTTTTGGCAGTTTTAATCATATAGACGACCCCCATTTGCTGCTCAAGCTATTTGCTGTAGGGGGCGAGGCAAATTACCAAAAAAAAAATTAAAAACCATAATAAATAAAAAAAAAATAATTAAAAATAACAAATAATATAAAATAATAATAATATAATATCCAACACCTGAGGAGGCTCTCGTTGGGCAGCTGGATCAAGGGCTTGATTCAGAGAGCAGTACTTCTGGACACGGCTCGCATTGTCAGGAGGTTCCTCTCTCTGGAGTCCTGACCGTCGGTAGCTTGGACCCTGTTCCCGATACCGGTGGGCTACTATTTTTTATATTTTTAAATATTTTTATATTCTAATATTTAAAAATATAATTTATAAGGTATTTAATTGAATAAAGGATATAATATTATAATTATTTAATTTAATTATTATTGTTTTATTAGTAATTGAAAAGGAGCCTATTTTGATTCGACAACCTGTCGTATGGCTGTGAATAGCCATGCTGCCACGATCCTAACATACTCATTTTGCTTCGTTCACATTTATTCATCATTTTCCACTAGCGATCCGCCCCTGCGTCTCACGGGTGCAATCATCGTCTGTGCCATACCTACTAAGTTTAACCTTTTAAGCGTTTGGCTACACATCAGATAAAATAATACCTACAATAAATAAAGAGGGGAAATCGTTGTATCGATTAAAAAATAGTCAAAAAGTTTTTATCTCTATTTAATAATGGTTTTAGTTGTACCACGCAGTTAATAGGACGAAAATAGAACGAAAATATCATGCGTGTTCTCTGTCGCAGAAATACGACACGAGCGCTAGGAGCACGGAAATATGTGTCGCATAAATGCGACACAAGCGGTCAAAAGGTTGATAATAATGTACTATAATGGTGAAAACAACATCAATCCATTGTGTAGTTTAAAATATCTGAGCGGTGACATAGACAGACACGAAAAGCAACCTTGTTATACAGGGTGTTACGGAAAGGGTATATCAATACAGACGGGTTGAAGAGTGTATCTGGTCTAGAATCTCTGTACAAAATTTCAGCTCAAAAGCAGTAACTTTGAAAATGCTCAATATTTTTTTATTTACGACGCGTAAACTGTAACCATAAAAATTCAGCACATGGTTCTAGGACCAACATCGTAATCGCGAAAAATTTATCAACTGTCCCATAAAAAGTAGACTTTAATACCAACTTTTTTTTATTTTATTTTTTTTCTTTTTTTTTTTCAATAGGGTTCCGTACCCAAACGGTAAAAACGGGACCCTATTACTAAGACTCCACTGTCTGTCTGTCTGTCTGTCTGTCACCAGGCTGTATCTCATGAATCGTGATTGCTAGACAGTTGAAATTTTCACAGATGATATATTTCTGTTGCCGCTATAACAACAAATAATAAAAACCGAAAAAATAAATATTTAAGGGGGGCTCCCATACAACAAACGTGATTTTTTTTGCGGTTTTTTGCTCGATATTAATAACGGCAACAGGTAGACGCTTGAAATATTTACAGAATAGGTACTTAGTTGTATATTCACTTTAAAAATAAATAATTAAATTAAAATAAAATAAATTAAAGGGGGCTCCCATACAACAAACTTGTTTTTTTTTTAAATGTAGTGTTAAATAATGTACGGTGGTATGGAACCCTTCGTGTGCAAGTCCGACTCGCACTTGGCCGGTTTTTTTAATCCCAGATACTAATCTTTTGTTTGCTTTTTTTCTTAGTATAGCAGTTTGAAATTACACCTGTCAAATTTGACAGGTGTAATGTCAAACTCCTACCCTCCTCCTATTACTATCTGGGTTTAAAATACGCAGCGATGAAGACTCAGGGGGGCAGTAGAAGCCGCAGAGAAAACTATAATCTATACTAATATTATAAAAAGGTAAAATTTGTTTGTAAGTTTGTATGTAGGGGGTAATCTCTGGAACTACCAGTCGGATTTGTAAAATTCTTCTTGCATTTCATAGCCCAATTCTTGAGGAAGGCTATAGGCTATTTAACATCACGCTATGACCCTTAGGAGCCGAGCAAAAAGAAAAAAAGTCAAAAAGAACGTTAAGTGATAGCGCGGGCGGGTGATGCGATACGACGGGGTGGCTCGGGGGAAACAAGAAGTTTCACGCGAACGAAGTCGCGGGCTGAAGCTAGTTATTAATAGAAAGTTTTACCCGCTTAATCTCTTGAACAATCAGTCGGATTTGAAAAAATATTTTTGCATTTGATAGTAAAGAAACGAAGTAATAGAGCAGGGTTACCGCTACCCCAGAAGACAAAGGGCTAAGGAAGGAACACGGATGGGTTTTAGTCAGTAAGAGTCTGACACTCCCTTCCGCTCCACCCAGAGCGGGAGGGATCATTTGATGATTTCCCATCCATAAAAAAAGGGCTAAACCATACGTACTAGACAAAAGCTCCTTTGTGAGAGACTGGAGTCTGTGCTAGGGAAACCCCGTGTTAGGGATCTCCAGGCTTCCCACCACAGTTTAGGTGCCACCCAAAAAAAAAGATTAAGCGGGCGATGCGATGTGACGCGGACGAAGTCGCGGGCAGAAGATAGTTTACATTATAAAATTATCATCTTTGTCTCCTTCTTAATACTCTAAGCTGTTCAGTTCGCACTTCTTCCCCTTCCGGCGCACGCGCTTGGGGCGCGGCTTCTTCAGATGCACGTGGTCTACGTGGGAGCGCAGCTCGCCGGATGTGCGGAACGTCTTCTCACAGGCGTCGCATTTGAACGGCCTCAGACCCGTGTGGAGCTGTGACGGAAGAATAGATTGATTGATAAACAAGAGTATTTATTTTAATCTGTCAAGCTCCGCTAATGAGACACAATTGATTTTCTATTGTTTCTATATTCTATTGGCGACGCGCGCCGCTTGACCGGTTAAGTAATGTTTGTTTTCGTCTAGTTAGCTTGGAGATTTAGACGACAACATTACTTACTTGTTTCCGTCTTTACTCCATTTACTATAGCATTAGACAGAAGTTAAATAGGCTCTTTTAGGGGCACACTTTGTAATAAAAGTACAACAAACATTATTACAGTAAAGATTGATGTGGAGTTAAATATAATCAATTTAAATAACAGCAGTCACACTTAATTGTACTTATTTAACCTATCTACCTTCTGAAATTACAAGGCTTTCATTTAAAATTATTTAGTTTTCACATAAAATATTGTCGTGTCAATGTTTAAAATGTAAAAGAAGCAGGGGCGGACAGTACCGGGAACGTTTTTCATGTCACTATAACTCTACCAAATCTAAAATGTTACCTATTCCCTTCATAAGTTGTGGCAGCACGTGTTTTATTTTTTTATTTTGTCGGTTTATATAAAGTTGTTTTTAATAAACTGACTGATTGTTACTATTTTTTTTTTTTTTTTTCATGTACCTATCCAAGTTTCGTGACGAGTAGATAGATAGAATATACTTTATTGTATGCCATACATTGTTACTTACAAAAAAAGCAAATACATTGTTTATTAAAATTGTTTGGAACTAACATTAAAATAAAAGGTTTCGTACTCCTGCTTCTGCGTGCCTCTTTTTTCTAATGTTATAATAAATGGAGTATAGTTAGCTCGGAGATTTAGACGAAAACAAACATTACTTACTTGTTTTCGTCTATACTATAGGTTAATAATGTTTGTTGTACTTTTATTACAAAGTGTGCCCCTAAAAGAGCCTTTTTTAACTTCTGTCTAACGCTATAGTAAATGGACTATAGTTAGCTCGGAGATTTAGACGAAAACTAACATGACTTACAATAAAAACTTTTGTTGATAGATTTTATTCAGTTTCGAGCGGCCATTGTTGTTTACACCTTTGGCAAATTTGGCGCGGTCGGACCCACAGATATAGATATACCTAGATAACACAAGTATCACGAACTGTATGAAAACTAAGCGTGCCACTTTTTGACTACCTACTATGACGTCACAAGCTCGCACTCTCTCGCTCACGCTCACCCAGCCAGCAGTACGCAGGACTGAGCGCGAAAGTGGCGGCTTATGATTTTCGATCGTAAACTGGTGCGATTTTTGGCACGCGAAGTAGGTGCTCTTGCGTTATCTAGGTATATCTATATCTGTGGTCGGACCTTAGATATACTCACAAACATATGCCTGGTCAGGTTGTAACTGAACGTGAAGTGTTTGCCGCACACGCCACAGTCGTACGTGCGACGTACGGGCGCGTGCTGGCGCATGTGGCCCGCAAGATTAGCCTTCATACTAAACGATTTGTTGCAGTGATCGCACTGGAACCGCTTTTGACCTGTGTGGACCCACATATGGCCTGCAAGGGTAGTTGTGTTCTGGGAAAAAAAAAACATTATTTAACGGAGTATTCTGGGTATCAAACTAACAGACCGGGTTAGGAATACGACCATACGTTCCATCACAAAGATAACTGATGTCACTCGGAAAGCTGCTACGCTAAAATGGAACTGGGCTGGACACATCTGCTGCATGTCAGATGAACAGTGGGCCAAACTTACGACCCAATGGGTCCCTCTTAATGGCAATTGACATCGTGGCAGGCCCAGACGGAGATTGCGGGATGAGCTGGACTCCTTCAACAAGAACTGGTCCTTAGCAGCTTTGAACAGAGAGACTTGAAAAGAGAGTAGGGAGGCCTTTGCCCTGCAGCGGGACGTCACAGGCTAATAATAATAATAAAATAAAAATTTAACAACACCAATCTCAAACTCAAAGCATTTATTTCAATTAAACCATTTACAGGCACTTTTGAATTGTCAAGAAGTCAGTCAGTCAGAAAATATGAAGCTAGTTGCCCATTCCAAAGCGTAGGTACCTATGGAGACGAACGGGCAAGAAACTCCATGGACACTCTTTTAAATTATATTTTTACATAAATATTAGTTACATCATTTATGTTGAATTTATAATTATATGTGAGAACGATGTAAAAATAAAACGACGTACGCGTTAAAAGCGTCCAGAGTACAGCAAATTGTAAAAAAAAAACAACAATCCAAAAATAAAATAGTTAAAACTAAGCCGAGGCAGCTAAGTGATGACCAGTCCCTACTGATGGCGCCCGTTCACGAACATGACGCATAGATCAGCACCATTCAGCTCAACCATTTTGAAGGGAGCTAACGCACCCTGGTTTGTCAGAAACACCGAAATACACGAGCACTTAAAAATACCAACAGTGAAAGAAGAACTATGCAAAAAATGCAAAACATATAAACAGAGACTGAAGAAGCACAGCAATGTTTTAGCCAAGAAACTTCTTAACACACAAAAAGAATCCGCCTAAAGAGGTGGCAAATCCTGAACTTGGACCAGAGACAATGAAAATTTTAAATTAATTTAGTACTGAACCACATTATGTGAGTGTTTGATGGAACACCACAAAAAAAATAATCTCACACGAAGACCCCATCTGATTATGGCTGGAAAGCCGATCGCAGATAAAGGAGAAAAAAAAAATACAACACCAATGTCACAAGAATAGAATTCTCTTGGCTTGTGGCTAAGTAATAACAGCCGCACGGATCGATCGATCAGGTTAAGCAACGCTTGCCGCGGATGGGTGACCGTCTTCGCATACCAAGACTCCGTGTCTCGGAAAGCACGTTAAGCCGTTGGTCCCGGCTGTCATTCGTGGATCTTTGACAGTTGTTACGGGTAGTCAGAAGCACGAAAGTCGGACAACCAGTCTTACCAAGGGGTATAGTAGTACCCAGTAACTGGATTGTGGTGGCCAGATAGGCAGTCACTCCATGTAAAATACTGGTATTCAGCTGCATCCGGTTAGACTGGAAGCCGACCCTACCAGCTACCTGAGATGGTGACAACCATACGCAAATAGACAAGATACTTCATAAAATATGCGAAAAACAATAAGTGAGCCTATAAAATTTGAGGGTTGCCCTCGATTTCTCTAAGATCCCATCATCAGATCCTAACTTGGTGACAGTGGGACCACCTCAGAACTATCTACTTTCGAACAAAATAAGAATTTTGAAAATCCGTCGACAGTTGGCGGAGTATTCGATAAACAAACATACTCGATTACTCGTACAAAAAAAAACATACAATCATCCAAACATAGTACCTCCTCCTTATTGTGAAGTCGGTAAAAAAAATTGTCAATTTGTGACATTGCTTGCCTTACATTGATAAGAAATAAAATCGAATCGAACCGAAAGCGGTTCGATTTGTCAAAAATTCAATTTTTCGAATTGTGTTAACTAAATTAACAGTACATTCATCCGAATACAGCTGAACCTTATACGCGGCGCGGTAACGAAACCATAGCGAGATCTAATTCGACGCCAACGCCATCTATCGAGCTAAGGGGAAAACTTTATTTTTCACGGACTTCATTAGCACAATGTTTTTTTTATGTTTTTGGACGAAAGTCATTACCATGAATTATAAAATATTATACAGGCTGTAAAAAGATACACCAAATAGCCGTCAATTAAGCATTCTGTACAAAAAACTAAGTAACATTGCACAAAAATATTGCTGGGAAACGACTTTTATTTTTGATGTGAAAATTTTCTGTTTGCGGTAATGCGCAATGTAACACACGCAAAACATTGTGCTTATTTATGGGTGCAGGGGTCGTGGGGTATTTAAAGTTGTGTTAAACAATAAAAACCTGTTTTCGTAAAAAAAAAATGTCAGTATAAGTTGGAGTTTGGACCTCCAATATCTCCGTAACCAGAAGGTTCCCAGGTATGGTCCAGTACAAAAAAATGATTACAATGACGGGGAGTACAATTGACTCTAGGCTTCGTTAAGTGTCTTTTTACACCCTTTATGTAAGGCTAAGGTTTAAACCACGATATGTTTAGTGGTTTAGTCCACGATATGACTTTAAACTGTCGTGCATTTAGTATTGAACTAAATGTAGAACGCCACCTGTAGGCTATGGGATAAATACACCCAAATAGGCTCGAATGGAACAGTCGATATTAGTGCAGGATATCAACTCAGGGCGGCGGCTGATGAACATCTAGCACGTCAAAGGCGGCGCCCACGGACCCAGTCAGGCGGTCCACTGTACACCCACCAACTCGCACTAGACAAGCGCGGTGGGTTAATTTGTCTAAACCCCTACTCTCTCATGAGAGAGTAGGGAGGCCTTTGCCCTGCAGTGGGACGTCACAGGCTAATAATAATAAGGTTTAAACCTACCTGAAGAGATTGTTTGAACTTGCTAACCTCTAGAACTAGCAGTCGGGTTTGAAAAATTCTTTTTGCATTTGTCAGCCCAATTTTGAAGAAGATGAAATTATTTACACAAAGTAAAACGCCTGTCTGGGTTCGAACCGATGACCTACAACTCGTGAGTCGCAGCTGTTAACATTGGGCCACCACTGCTCTAACCTAAAGTAAGTCATAACACTCGGATTTGCAACAATAGTTTTGCATATATGATAGCCCAATTCTTGAGGTCAGTGGCGGATTTACACATTTGCCGCCAGTAGGCTATTAAAATTTTGCCGCCCCTACCGACCTCTACAATAATGTCCCATGTCTTCTGTATACTGCTTCGCCTTTTCTTCAAAATACTTAAAATTTTCTCGTTCATCAGCTACGAAAAACTTGCAAAGAGATTTGCAAAGATCGGCAACTGTGATAAAATCTACGGTAGAAGCCTGAATTTGAGCATTCACTTTGTTTATTCTTTCCAAAAAAACATCGTAGGTATAGAAATATTAATATTTTTAATTTCAGTACCTCAGACATTTAAAAAAAATGTTAGCCCCAAAGCCGCCCCTAAAATCTGCCGCCCTAGGCTTTTAGCCTACTCAGCCTATTGGAAAATCCGCCACTGCTTGAGGTGCTATTACTTCGTATTTGCTTAGCGTTCTTTATGTCTTTTTACTCGGCTCCTAAGGGTCATAGCGCGATGTTAAATAGCCTATAGCCTTCCTCAAGAATTGGGCTATCAAAGGTATAAATAATTCTTCAAATCCGACTGGTACTTTCAGAAATTAGCGCGTTATTATTAGTACTAGCTGCGCCGCTCGGTTTCATCCGCATACCTCTCGATTTCGTGGTAATATCGGGATAAACAGTATCCTATGTTCTAATACAGGTCATGGGCTACCCATGTGCCAAATTTCATCCGAATCCGTTCAGCCGTTTTAGCGTGAAAACGTATCAAACAAACATACAAAAATCACATCTTTTCTCTTTATTATATTAGTTTAACGGACACACATACGTACATACAGGGAAAACACATAACCCTCCTTTTGGGCTTCGCCGCAGTCGGGTAATTAGGGTTCACGCTACGGACGCTACAGTACTTACCAAAAAGAACTTTCCGCAATGTTCACACATGTAAGGCGTCGACACGGCAGTGAATTGTGTCCGGTTGATACCCGGGTGAGCGTACCTGAAGTGGGCAGCATATACCCGGAGACTTTCTAGTACCACGCCACACTGCAAGCCAACAATAAAGGATATACAGTACCCGGCGATAAATATTGCACATCGATCTTTGGAAAGAGACAATCGGCTAATTTCGGCTTCGTAGAGCGTTATCTCTGTCGCACGAAATACAAACAGTCAGGTATCTATTAGGAGCTGTTAAAACAATTATGATTTGCTTCTTTTGATAATTATTTTTATTCTTTGTATAAAATACACCAATTTTTCTATAAATGATTGCTTTAGGTTGGGGTAAAATAAAAAGGTTCCCCTATTTTTCCTAAAGATGCCATAGTACAACTTTAAATTATTTAAATTTGGGGGTGTTAACAACTCTAGATATATATTTTGAACTGGACGCGACCGCACTCTATCGCACTTGAACAACGACTGACAAAACGTCAGTTAACGTCACATGGGTAGTGTGCGACAGAGATAACGCACTACGAAGCCGAAATTAGCCGATTGTTTCTTTCCAAAGGTCGATGTGCAATATTTATCGCCGGGTACTGTACTTTAGATTCTTATGACTCGTATGCACTTGGAGACAAGTGTCCCGTGCGTAACACGTTAAGTTTTGGGCGCCCTCCTGGAGGGCTAAAGCCCTTGTACAGTCACCAAAAGAGATAACTTACCAGAGTCGTCGGGTATAGTTGAAGTTTAGTAAGAAACCGACAGATATTTACGAATGAAATTTAATTTCATAAATTAACTGATTGTTTTCTATTAATTAAATTAAACTTTATTCAAAAGTATTCATCGGTTTCTTACTAAACTTGAACTATATCTAACGACCCTGGTTACTTATCTAATTTGGTGACTAAAAAAAAAACAATTCAAATATTAATTTAAATGGCGTCCGTTCACGAACATGAAAGAAAATACGTTTATTTGCGGTGAAAATGACGCAAAAAGAACATAAACACAAAAAAATAAAATAAAAAGGTAAGGGGAAACATGCGTCACATCCACGCAAAACGGCTATCGCTCAGCATTATGCTGCGACCCTATGCAGGACAGAGCCCCAGCGCTGGTTTTCAGCGACAGCCGGCGCTGACGTAATGACGTCGTCCAGTGCAGCATACAATTATTAAAATACAGTGTACTTAAAGAAAAATAATTGAATTTAAAAGTGATAGAATATTATACTAAACAGGAAATAGACATAGGTACAGTACATGCTATGAGAATATCATCCTCAATAAACGTTTTACACTTTATGTAGTGGCAACATTTCGAAGCGTCCTTATGAATTTGACGTAAATGTACCCAACTTGCACCAAAGTAATTATGATGTAAGAAATTACAAAATGGCCAAAATTATGTAATGTGATGTATTAGTATTATACAATAGTTATGTGTCACTGTTGTGAATGTTTTATGCGTACATGACGCATTACCTAACTAATTACTATGAAGTAAAGGCAAGACAGATGATGTTGAAACCTCTTACCTGTTCACAAGTAACGGGTCCGTTATGAGCTGGTACACTGTTCACGTCTTTCCGATGTATGACCGGACGTCTGACAGCGTTCACCCAGGAGGAACCGAGTCGCCTTTGCTTTATAGAGGGGTCATTGCTCATGCGGTTACTAGAAAAAATAATGATACTACAATCAAACGCATGTCCATAGTAACAATTTTTTTTTGTGGATGGGAAATCATCAAATGACTCCTCACGCTCTGGGTGGAGCGGAAGGCAGTGTCAGACTCTTACTGACTAAAACCCGCCCGTGTTCCTTCCTTAGCCCTTTATGTTCCGGGGTAGCGATAACCCTTTCGGTCAATCCCGCTACCCCGGTAGGCTTCGGCCCTGGCAGCCACCTTCCTTTTTGGTGACATCTCTTTGAGGCGCGCGTGGAACACATACGCGCCGTCGGGCACGGGCGTGGTCCTGATCGGACGGTGAGCTACCCATTACTCTCCGTCCGCAGGCCCGCGCCTACGGTGGCCGGGAGTCGTCACGCGGCTCCCGACGCCCGGAGCGTCTCCCGCGGCGGCTGGGACGTGAGGCTCTCTCCCTCAGCCATCCCGCCACCTCCTTCGCTAGCATGACTGCTTCGCAGAAGGAGGTGCCTGCCTCCCACTCCCTCTCGCCCCGGACCATGGCTTGAACCAGGGCCGGACGCGAGAGGTCGCCGCCGCTGCCGAAAGCCTCTACGAGGACACGGCGGTGCTACGGCCAGGCGGATCGGTCCAAAGTAACAATGGGTTGTTAAATGAAGCGCCGAGTGTTTGCATCAAGAGCGAAAAATCGGTGACAACATTTCACATTTTCAAGACGTTTATTGTTTAGTAGTACATATAGTCAAATTGCGCAGGGCTGCACACGCCCACCCTATTTCAAGATAAATAAATATCAACTTTATTTCAATGATTTTAGTTTGATGTTGTATTTTCAAAAGATTAAAATGTAACTACACTCGCGAGCAACCAAATCGACTCAAGCCTTGTCGGCGCACACATACATTGATACAACTAAAATTATGAGTGGAAATTATAAAAATGATATGTCATTCAAAAGCTTAAGATGTCAGCTTAAATTTGATATCATTATCATTGAAATCCATCCATCAATTTTGAAATAAATGATGTCTGAACGCAAGAGTAGGAAAAACGGGAATTTAGGAAAAAGGGTATGGGTCTCGTATTTTACAAATGAAACAAAAATTGTTATAAATAAAATTAATTTATTTAAATCAATACTTCGTATTGCCCCCTCTAGCCCTAATTACAGCCTGCAGTCTGTTTTTCATTGACCTTATCAATTTTTTGACATTTTCTTGAGGAATGCCGTCCCACTCCTCTAATAAGGCTGTCTTTAGCTCATCTACGCTTGAAGGGACTGGATTCCTGGCCCTAACTCTTCTTTTAAGCTCGTCCCATAAGTGGTCGATGGGATTCATGTCAGGACTGAGCGCAGACCAGTCCATCGTGCGTAATTCGACCTCTTCCAGAAACTGTCGAGTGACTCGTGCCGTGTGGCAGCGGGCATTGTCGTGCATTAACACGAAGTCTTCACCAACAAACCCTGCCTAGGCCACAACATGATTGAGTAGAATGTCGGTGATGTACCGATCAGCTGTTAGCCCGCCTCCTTGGCCACCCCCAGACACGAAAACAAGTTCGGTTTTTCCCTCTAAAGAAATACCAGCCCACATCATGCAGGAACCGCCGCCATATGCCACTGTTTCAGCGAAATAACATTGGGCAAATCGTTCCCCCGGACGCCTGTTGACTCGGCCTCTCCTGTCACTGCCATGCAGACACATTCTGCACTCATCAGTAAACAGGACCGATCGCCATTGCGCAACGATCCAATTGAGATGCTCTCGAGCAAATTGAAGGCGCGCTTGTCGGTGGCCTGCAGTCAATTTAGGGCCCGTCGCAAGTCATTTTGGCGTCAAGCTGGCTTCCTTCAAGCATCTTCTCACTGTCCACTCGCTGACAGCCACTTGTCGTACACGTCTCAGTTCTTGCTGCACATCAACGCCCGTAAGGTGTCGATTGCGCAGCGAGGTTGAGACAATGAAGCGGTCGTCTCTCTCTGAAGTGCACCGGTGGCGGCTCGTTCTTGGTCTCCGATTGAAGGCACCAGCCTCTTGGAACCATCTGTATACTCGGGATACAGAAGACTGGCTCAAGTGGAGCTGGGCAGCGACTGCTCGCTGACTTAACCCTTGTTGCAACAAGGCAACAACTTGAGCGGCTTCTTCTGGTGTGGTATCCATGGGTTAGCGAAAACAAGGAATGCAGTTTACGGAGATATGTGCCGGTTAACTTGTAATAAGGGACTGATAAGGTAAACCGGATGTGGAGGGGTTTTATAGCGGGAGCAGGTAGCGCAAGTCGTGGATTCCTAATGAGGTAATTTACCCCGACAGCCAATTAAAATACGTCAATAAATCAGCGCTTAGTTTTTTTTTAAGGTATTGATGTTAATTGAAAGCATAATTCTTCAGCTTTCGAATGACATATCACTTTTATAATTACCATTTATCGTTTTAGGAAAATCAATGTATATGTGCGCCGTCAAGGCTTGAGTCGATTTGGTTGCTCGCGAGTGTAGTTGTGTAACTATACCTGTGTGTGTGTGTGATTGTGGGGGTGGGGGTGTGTGTGTGTGTGATAGAGAGAGAGAGAGAGAGAGAGAGAAAGGGCTCTTAGTTATACTTACGGGTCATCCTCCTTGATATGTTTAGAAGACAACCGCAGATGTCGGTCGTACGCCTTCATAGTTAAAAACTTGACGTCGCAAACATCGCAGTTTGGCCCTTTGAATTCTGTCTGTAAAAAAAACAAAAAGGCTTATCTCAACAAATAGACTCATCACCAGATAAAGTAAAATATAACATCAAAAAAACACTTTTTACTGCCAAAAATAGTAAATGATCACCAAAATTAAAACTCCATTTTATTGTAAAATACCTAGGTAAAGGTACTCGTATTTGTATTCTCATTTGCTCGCTCTTGCTTCCTACGTCGACGGAGCCCCGTGTAGCGGGGCTCCTATTTCTGTGTAAAGGGTTTAAAGTAACCTAACCTCGGGGTACCCAGCTAGAACTATTGTACCCACTAGAGCGAGAAATACATTTGGACGTGAAACATCTTTCGATGCGAATGCTTGCAAATGGATTTCTCGCTCTAGCAAATTTATTTATTTATATAGCACTTCAACGACTTTACTAAGTCATACACAAACAAAAATCACATAGATACACTTTTAGGAATTGTGAATTTGTCACTTACAGCACTAGCACAGAAATGAATAGTAAATTACGTACAAAGTAACGTTTATACAGGTGAAATTAAATTCTTGGGCATCCTTTTAAGGGGTTATTGAACTCATCATTATGAACAACTTTTACTATGGGACCACACCTGAAATCGAGAAAAAAAATCAGCTGTTCCCTACATTTTTACGAGTTATACGAACATAAATGTAGGGAACAGCTAATTTTTTTTCGCGACTGTAGAGACAGATAGATAGATATATTTAATATACAGGGTGTTACAGAAAGGGTATATCAATACAAACGGGTTGAAGAGTGTATCTGGTCTAGAATCTCTGTACAAAATTTCAGCTCAAAAGCAGTAACTTTGAAAATGCTTAATATTTTTTTATTTCGATAGTTTATTAAATTAAAATCATAACAAACGTGTCACCGCACTACAATGGTCATTATCCATTATCTGTAGTGTGTCTGTGCGCCTAGTACTCGTACATCACGCCGCCGCGCGCCAGTGCAGCGCCGTGATGTCGAAATAAAAAAATATTAAGCATTTTCAAAGTTACTGCTATTGAGCTGAAATTTTGTACAGAGATTCTAGACCAGATACACTCTTCAACCCGTTTGTATTGATATACCCTTTCTGTAACACCCTGTATAAATACATCTATCAATCTGTCTCTACAATTCTTTTAATAATAATAACAAAAACTTACATTTTTATCAAAAAGCTTGTGCTTCATTCTCTTGTGGACCTCCACGCCAGTTTTGCTCACAAACGTGTACCCGCACAGTTCGCAGACACACGCCGACATGTGCTTCAGACGTAGGTGGTTTAATAACGTGGTTTGTTTCCTGTGCAAAAGATATCACAATTTAAGGGTCAAATCATATAGGGTGGCGGGGTCATAGGGATACGCAAACTAAATAAATCCATACTAATCACACTAATATTATAAAGGCGAAAGTTTGTGAGTGTGTGTGTGTGTGTGTGTGTTTATGTTTGTTACTTCTTCACGCTCAAACGGCTAGACGAATTTTGATGAAATTTGGTATAGAGATAGCTTGAGTCCCGGGAAAGGATATAGGATAGTTTTTATCCCGATATTCCCACGGGATCGAGTCTTATGCGGGTGAAACCGCGGGGCGCAGCTAGTAATATTATAAATTCGAAAGCAACTCTGTCTGTCTGTATGTTACCTTTTCACGCCTAAACCACTGAACGGATTTAGATGAAATTTTGCAGAGAGATAGATTGCATCCCGGGGAAGGACATAGGATAGTTTTTATACCATAAATCATCCTTTAAGGGGGTGAAAAGGGGGGTGGAGGTTTGTATGTGGAATCAATAACCGATGAACCAATTTAGATGAAATTTGGTATGGAGATAATTTGAGTTGTGGAGAAGGATATAGAATAGTTTTTATCCCCGAAATTATCCCTTAAGGGTGTAAAAAAAGGGGGGGTGGAGATTTGTAAAGAGAATCAATAAAAAGGACTATAATACTTTTATCGCGGGTGAAACCGCGGGGCACAGCTAGTAGTAAATAAAATAGCGAGTGTTTATTTTTTTAGCTGGTTCGATTCCCGGTCTAGGTAAGCTTGTCGAGAAATCTGTGAATGCAGAATTATTTCTTTTTAAAAATAAAGGAATGTTTCCTTTAAGTAAAATAATCTATCTTAGGGATTTAAAGTGTTTCCCTTCAGGGCCCATTGATTTTTCCCACCCTGTATACAGGGTTATTGGAAAAACACCAACAACCTCTTAAGAGGTCATTCTATTCATCATTATGAACAACTTTTACTATGGGACCAAACGTGAAATCGCGAAAAATAAAAACCAGCTGTTACCTACATTTATGTTCGCATAACTCTTCAAAATGTAGGGAACAGCTGATTTTTTGTCCCATAGTAAAAGTTGTTCATAATGATGAGTACAATGACCCCTTAAGAGGAAAACGGTGATTAAAATTTCACCCTGTACACAGGGTGTTACGGAAAGGGTATATCAATACAAACGGGTTGAAGAGTGTATCTGGTCTAGAATCTCTGTACAAAATTTCAGCTCAAAAGCATTAACTTTGAAAATGCTTAATATTGTTTGACATCACGGCGCTGCACTGGCGCGCGGCGGCGTGATGTGCGTGTACTAGGCGCACAGACACACTACAGATAATGGAGAATGACCCTCGTAGTGCGGGGACACGTTTTTTATAAGTATTTGAAGCAGATTCACAGTTGAAGAAGAAGCAGTATGAGGCTGGACCTAAAGGTGTAGATAAAAATGGATACTCACTCGAACTCAACGAGGCACTGCGGACACTCATACTTGTTGCCGGCGTGGTACTTCATGTGTCCTAGTGCTACGTTTCTGGAAATATACAGCCTCATTAATAAAATAGCTTAAGCTACATTAACGGGCTTTTTTTTTGTTTCCTCGGTGGATAATCCTCATCTCTGGGTCTGTCATACTCTTATAAACTAAAAACCACCCCGGTGTTCCATTTCACACCTACACCGGGGGTCGCGGGAACGTACGGTGTTTCCGCAACCCCCGACTGGTCACTGCGGGGCCCCTCGGGTCGGGGGGTGTTGGAGTGACTTTTTGACTCCCCTCGCGACGTCTAAGGGCTGAAACTGCGTTAAGCGGACGCCTGCGCGGTTCCATACAAAAGTGCTCCGTTGCGGGGACCCGCGCGGGCAGCTGTCGTGGGGAGGTGGGCCCCGCGCCCGGATCTTGTCCATATACAACGTGTTTTTTTTTATATCCCATTACTCTAGGGGGTCATTGTACTCATCATTATGAATAACTTTTACTATGGGACCAAATCTTAAATCGCGAAAAAAAAATCAGCCGTTCCCTACATTTTGACGAGTTATGCGAACATAAATGTAGGGAACAGCTGATTTTTTTTTCGCGATTTCAGGTTTGGTCCCATAGTAAAAGTGGTTCATAATGATGAGTACAATGATCACCTAGAGTTATGGGATATAAAAAAAAACACCTTGTATACAGAGTTGATATGACAGAGGGGATTTTAAATTACAGTACGTAACTATAGGTGTTTAGTATTAATTCAATACGGTCTAAAAATAAAAAGCGCCAAAAACTAGAATTTGTTTTTTTCAAACAAACTAAATAGCTTACAAATTAGAGTAAAACGCAACAGCCTTTGTAAATGAAGTTTACTGAACTTAGATACCTGGGTAACAAAACTGGCAACGTCGCGCGCGGCGGGGGTCCGACGCCGGCAGTGGCGCGGTAGGCGGCTTTTATGTTAGGTAAGGTTTTGAAGTACGCGCAAAACAACAATCACAACAAAAACACTAAATTTTTAAATTCTCGATGTGTCCTCCATTCACATTAATGCACAAATCATACCGACGGAGAAGATTGTTATTTATTTTTCTAATTAAATCACTGTCCGTTGCTAAGAATGCTAAAATAATCCTATTTTTTAGTTCAAATACTGTCTTAAACTTATAATTTAGTGTCCTATCACAATAACTAAACAAAATCACAATAATAATTGTCAGCGCGCTAATAATTCGCGATAATAATTGTCGCGAGTTCGACAAACGCACCGTACGTACCGGAAGGGTGGCGTCGGCGCACTGAAAGTGAAAAAACATGTTTTTTAAAGGTCGGGAAGCCCCACTTATCGATCGCAAGGATCTAGGATGCAATAGCAACACACTGACCTATTTCTATTTCTTTTACGCGCGGGATGTTTTGCTATGATTGTCACTCTCGTAATGAAAGAGCAAGTATGTGTATTTATTGCTTCCTTGTTTGCATTGCCAACTTTTTTGTGAAATATTTGGTTGTACTTGTGACTTGCGTCAGAGCGGCAACAACGTATGGTTATACTCAGATTTATCGTTTTAAGGTGCATGACCTATGCGTTGGACATACTCAGCTGTTACGAAAGATACATCGTGTTCAAACGGGGTAAAAACTTAAAAAATCATTTGCGACTAAACTACTGCTGCTATTTAATTGATTTTTGGTACAGAGCTTGGAAATGGTACCTAGTATAGGCAGTTTAAAGGAAAGCCCCTCTGTCGTATCAACTCTGTATATAATATCTTGTCCACGCGCAGACACGCGACAGGTGCCCGTCGCGAGCGCCCGCTTGACACAGTTTCAGCCCTAAGACGCGCGCGTGGAACACTACGCGCCGCCACCTTGGGTCCTGATGTGTTGGGGGACGACGGTCGTTCCCGATTCAGTCGAAGAGTCTGGAGAGGTAGCGTTGGAAGTAGCCTTGTGGGAGGCCTCGACAATGTGGACTGATGACCTGCACGCCGAAGGAATCAGCTGGATGCGAGAACCGATCGAAGTGGCGGTGTCTGGGGGAGCCAGCAGTGGACGTCTTTGGAGCCGTTCAAGTATTACGTAAGCAGATTTTCTGCAATTATTGACCCCCCCGTCCCCCTCGTCAGTAAGAGTAAGCAAAGCTCTTACCCCCCCCCCCCCATGCTTACGTAAACATTGGTACATGCATTTTTCAATGTGTTAGATAGATAAACCATTTATTTGACGCACACAAAAGACAGCACAACACACAAAACACCTCTGGTTTCTTTATTGATTCATGAGCAGCAAATATATGCGTTTCGTTTTCAAGCATAGACAAGTAGGGTTGCCATATGTGTTCAAACCGAAATCGACAAATATTTGTAGACAATCAGAAAAAGTAAAATAAATACTGCTGACGTAATCACCATCCAGACCCCCCCATCCCCCATGTCATCAAAAATAAGCAAGGCAAAGACCCCCGCCCCCCTGTAGTGCTTACGTAATACTTGAATGGCCCCTCTCGGCTGAAATCATAATGAACCTTACCTATTCCTCGTGACCAACGGACACAGTTTGCATATAAATTCCGTTGTGTGTTGTTGTTTCATGTGCGCGCGTAAATGTCTAGTTTTCTTCATTCGGATATTGCATATCGTACACTTTATCGAACCGCTTTGCTGAAACAAAAAAATAAATAACGGTTGAGCTACGGTTTCTTGAAAAAGCGGTGTCTGCTGTAATGCTGGATAGCTGAATATTAGTATTTCACATGAATAAAGTTTAAGGGACTTTTCATACCGTTACAATCCTGAAAATAAAATCGTACTCGTTAAATAAACTCCTACGTCAACAGGTATACGAAGTTCAACAAGGTAAAACAAAGATTTTACACGTTAAACACGTACACACGTAAAATCCATACTTGATTCATTACGTCCTTCATTCATTGTCATCACGTAAAATCGAACCGCTTAAAGCGGTTATTTTTTTATTTCGACATCACGGCGCTGCACTGGCGCGCGGCGGCGTGATGTGCGTGTACTAGGCGCACAGACACACTACAGATAATGGATAATGACCCTCGTAGTGCGGTGACACGTTTGTTATGATTTCAATTTAATAAACTGTCGAAATAAAAAAATATTAAGCATTTTCAAAGTTACTGCTTTTGAGCTGAAATTTTGTACAGAGATTCTAGACCAGATACACTCTTCAACCCGTTTGTATTGATATACCCTTTCCGTAACACTCTGTATAGTATGGATATAGATTATGCATTTACCTCGCTATGCTTGATCACATGTCTTTCCTGTTTATCTTTGGTCGGAAAGCCTCTAAAACAAACGTCACACTTGAACGGCGCCAGCCTATATTTGTCACATTCTCGTCTGACAAGGATTTCTCTCCTCAGCTCATCGTGGTTCAACGGTTTTATCATGAAAATGTTCTCGTCAATTGGTATCGAAGGTTTTACATATGGCTGTTTGTTCTTCTTCGGTCTGAGAAAAAAAAAAGAGGAATGAAACCACACATACATACAGTAAAACGGGGTTACTTTGACTTCCAGGGTTACTTTGACAAGGCCGATCACAACGCTATGACGCGTTCCCCACACCCCGCGCCTCGCGCAATATTACTCGAGGTCACGCACACTTGCTGAGCACACGTGAAAACAGATTTTGGCGCTCTGTTAAAGTAGTTCCAACGCCTGTCAAAGTAACCCTGGAAGTCAAAGTAGCCCTGTTTTGCGATATCGCACCTTTAAAGTAAAATCGTTACTAAACGAACATTTTCATGAGTTGAGTTATCAATGCCATCTATTTAAAATATACGTAAACTGCAACATTAACTTGTCATAATGTAAACAGAGATCTATAATAAGACCTCTTAAGAGTAAACTAGTCGCGAGCTCGAACTCACTGGTGGTCATGGCCAAAATCACGCTGTCTAACTTGGCTTCGTGTCTGACGGACCTAGTATCAGTGATGAGCAGTTAGACGCTAATCTAAACGCACAACATCTAGTTCTCACGCACAGAAACACCGTTCCGAACTGATAGGCGCATAAAAATATTTGAAAAGTGCTTTGGAAAATCGAGTTCTATGAAAAATCCACTACATAAATCAATCACAAATAAAAATTTTTGAACTGTTCGATAACTGAGCTTTGTCGGTACGGATTTAATTTTTAATATTTTTCAGTTCTTTTATTACTTATTTACACCCAAAGTTACGTTAAAAATAGCAAGAAAAACGAATCTTTGTTGGCTCATAACTTTTCAATGGCTTGTTATTTTACAATTCTGCTTCCGTACAGACACAATTAATAATTAGACAAAACGATACAATGTTTAACTTTGGATGTACAATGTCAAACAGTGGAGTTAATACTCTCCCGAAATTTGTATGGAAAAAATATCGAATAGTGGCACCTTAAATGTCTTAAAGAGCCCTTTTTTTATGGATTGGAAATCATCAAATGACCCCTCCCGCTCTGGGTGGAGCGGAAGGAAGTGTCAGACTCTTACTGACTAAAACCCATCCGTGTTCCTTCCTTAGCCCTTTATGTTACGGGACAGCGGTAACCCTTTCGGACAATCCCGCATCCCCGGCAGGCTTCGGCCCTGGCAGGCCCTTTCCTTTTTGCTGTCATCTCTTTGAGGCGCGCGTGGAACACGTACGTACGCGCTGTCCGGCATGGGCCTGGTCCTGATCGGACGGTGAGCTACTCATTACTCTCCGCCCGCAGGCCCGCGCCTACGGTGGCCGGGAGTCGTCACGCGGCTCCCGACGCCCGGAGCGTCTCCCGCGGCGGCTGGGACGTGAGGCTCTCTCCCTCAGCCATCCCGGCACCTCTTTCGCTAGCATGACTGCTTCGCTGAAGGAGGTGACTGCCTCCTACTCCCTCTCGCCCCGGACCATGGCTTGAACCAGGGCGGGAAGTAATGACATAGGGCAAACTAAAAGAAAATGTTAAACTGCTTCTTTTTTCATACCTTGTTCGAAATGATGCTCAATATTTTTACTAACAAAACACTCGTAGCGCAGTCATCTTCACAAAATTATGTTCTAAATTCAAATTTTTAATTGCAGTACAATCCGTGAGACGTCGAATCCAGCTATGGATTGAAAACAATTGCCATCATTTTGAACAATTAATCAGTCAAGGTTTAATAGGTAGATAACATAAGAAAAATAAAAAAAGTTGTTTGTTGAAAATGAGCTCTTTCCTTTAGTTTGCCGTATGTCATTACTTCCCAGAATTCGATCCTTATTAGGGACACTATCGAATGGTGTAATAATACAGTGTGTGTGTATTTTTTTTTTTTCAAAATCAACGGGTTCGATTCCTGGCTAGAAATATTGATTTTTCAAAAATCCAATGATGCAGTTTTAGTTTTAATCAAAATCGAGCCCGCGACTCCTTTGAGTACTTTTCGCTATTCCTCATAGTTTCAGATTTGGCCATCCACGCCCACTTGGAAAATTCACCCTACAATCTGCATTCGCGATTTATTAGCCAAAAATGTAAAAAAATATGAATTAATGGAAAAATAACTTTAAATCCTAAACAATAAAGTTCAGTTTACGCTACAAAATCAAACATTTTTATAACTTTTTCAATAGTGCTAGTCGCTCTGAAATCAACTTAATTACCATTAAAATAAAGTTGATGTTTGTTTAACTTAAAATAATAATTTGAAACATTACAACAACGTTTGAATAGACTTTAATCATGTTTTCTTACCTGCCTTTCACCCATAGAATAACATCATCATCTGTCTTTGCCTTTCTTTTATCAGCTGCTTTTTTCTTTTGAACTTCATTCGTTTTCTTTTCTATACAAACAATTGCTTCATTGGTGACGTTTGTAACTGCGCCATCATTTTCATACGTTTGACCATCATCGTCATCACAAACGTTGGTCACGTCATCATTTTCAGCTGTTTCATCACCATCATCACTGTCTACATCTTTAGAGAGATCCATTTGTTCATCATCATTGTCATCACTATCACTAATGTCCTTAGAGAGTTTCATTGTTTCAATGTCTTCCTCATTTTTAAGCAAGACAACTTTTTCAAAGCCTATCTTCGCATCATTTACATAAATATTTTCTGTGAGTACCCTACCAACATCATCGTCATCTTCAAAATCGGTTTCTTTCGTACCGATCTCAATTTCGGTTATAGGTATAAGATCGATTTCGGTTTTAACATCAGCAATTGGATAAATTTCTTCAATGATTTCGTTTTTTCGCTCATCTTTAATAGTAACTTTGTCTGTGACTAAGTTGTGTACTTCAATCTCGACTTCCTCGTTGTGCGGTATGCCGATGACTTCTGTCTTTATGAACGTGTTCGGCGCATGCGCCTCCGCGTCGTGGCTGTTGAACTTAAACACTTCCTGAACACTCCATGTCGACTTTAGATTCGTGTGTCGCCGATGTATGTTTACTATATCGCTTATTTTTAGCTGTAAATGAGAAATGTGTTATGAATAAGCAGTATAGGTGTTGTATTTTAAACCTTATTACAATGATATACGGGTCACATGACGCGCGCTTCAAAATAACATGTCGCATTTAACAAGATTACATAAAGAGTCACTTCAGGCGCTTCTAAATTTATTTATTTATTTATCAGGAACAATTTATATTGTGTTTGATACATTATTTTACATTACATTACATACATTTTACATTACATTATCTGTAGTAGATATACTAGCTGCGCCCCGCGGTTTCACCCGCACAACTGTCGATCCCGTGGGAATATCGGGATAAAAAGTATCATATGTGTTAATCCTGGTTATAAACTATCTGTGTGCCAAATTTCATCCAAATCCGTTTAGCCGTTTGTGCGTGAAAAAGTAACAAACATACAAACGCACTCACAAACTTTCGCTTTTATAATATTAGTGTGATTTGTTATGCCATTGACGCATTTAAGAAGTGTCAATCATTGCATTTCAATATTGTGCGTACGAACCCAGACAACCCAGACAGGCGCTTTACTTTGTGTAAATTATTTCATCACCACTGCTCTCAAAACGGTGAAGGAAAACATCGTGAGGAAACCGGCATGTCCTAGAACCAAAAATTCAAAGACATGTGACATCTACCAACCCGCATTGGGCCCGCGTGGTAGATTACGGCCCACTCCCTCTCACCGAGAGGAGGCCTGTGTCCCAGCAGTGGGAACATTATAGGCTGATGATGACGATGATGATGATTGTGCGTACAAACTTACAATTGCAGTTGGAATGTATGTGAGAACATGTTTTTCAACTACAATTTAAAGTTTGTTCTTGGGAACACGTCACTGGTCTTTAATGTTGTGTCATCATCATTTCAGCCGAAAGACGTCCACTGCTGGACATAGGCGTCCCCCGAGCACCTCCACTTCGACCGGTTCTGTGCTTCTCGCAACCTGCGGCCTTCACTAGGTCGTCGGTCCACCTTGTGGGAGGCCTTCCAACGCTGTGTCATGGAATAGTTCAATGAAACAGCCAAGCCGTACATTTGACCAAGATGTGACGTTAGTAGAGTTAAGCCTTGTAAAGTTAGCGGTTCTACATTACGGCGGAGCGCGCGCGGGAGGAAGATCCTCACGCGGCGCCGCTCCGAAGGCGGAGGAGGGGTCGAAGAAGACGTCAGTTTGACAGTCATCTCCGACTCCTCCCAGATGGAGGCCAGCAGGCAACAGGTGCGGGGGCACCTTTGCCTGTATTGCACAGGCCTCCATCAGTGTTGGACGGGAATGGCCAGGTGTTCCCGGCCATTCCCGTAGCCCCCCAGCCTGGGGGGCATGCGGGGCCCGCCAGGTAGGCCGGGCATGCGCCGGGAGGGTTGTGGAAGTAAAGGCTGAGCCGGTTTCCCATGGCCCTCCCATCACGGCGATGCGGGAACACCGCTGAGTTTTAGTGGGTATACTGTCGGTGTCATTCCGACAGGAGTCCCACATACACCGTCTCGTCCCCCGCGAGCGGGGATGCGTAATGCATTTCTCAGCGAAAAAAAAAAAAGGTGTTCTACATTAGATCTGATTACCCACGACTTCGTCCGCGTGGATTATTTTTCGTAGGGCCCATTTTTTTTTTTCTAAAATAAAAGTAGCCTAAGTTACTACTCATTACAGCTATCTGCCAGTGAAAGTTGCGTCAAAATCGGTCCAGCCGTTTCAGAGATTATCCTGAACAAACAGACAGACAGACAAAAATTGTAAAAAATGTTGTTTTGGTATACGAGTATGTACGGTGTATACATCCTTACGCATTTAGTAAAAGGCGGTTTTTTTTTTATTAATATTACAAACAGACATTCGAATTTTATTTTATTTATTTGTATAGATGTATAGATAAGTTTTAACAGTGAAAGCGTTATATAATAAGTCTTGGCAAAACACTTTTACATGAAATATTTTTGGCGGGTAACATATTCATCGTACGGAACCCTCTTCACGCGAGTTCAACTCCCACTTGTCCGGTTTTTTTTTTCAAATGCTCTTACAGCAATGCATCGCTGAATAGCGCTTTAGATATGAACGAAGCAGCTGACTGCAGCCGTGTAGCCCATTTTCAACTAATACAAGAGTTAGTATACTTACTCACATCAGCATTGTTCTTCAAATGCTCTTGCAGCAATGCATCGCTGAACAGCGCTTTAGATCTGAATGAAGCCGCTGACTGCAGCCGTGCAGCGGTGCAGCATTCTCCCAACAAATGCAAGGGTTTAGTATACTTACATCAGTATTGTTCTTCAAATGGTCTTGCAGCAATGCATCGCTGAACAGCGCTTTAGATCTGAATGAAGCCGCTGACTGCAGCCGTGCAGCGGTGCAGCATTCTCCCAACAAATGCAAGGGTTTAGTATACTTACATCAGTATTGTTCTTCAAATGGTCTTGCAGCAATGCATCGCTGAACAGCGCTTTAGATCTGAATGAAGCCGCTGACTGCAGCCGTGCAGCGGTGCAGCATTCTCCCAACAAATGTAAGGGTTTAGTATACTTACATCAGTATTGTTCTTCAAATGGTCTTGCAGCAATGCATCGCTGAACAGCGCTTTAGATCTGAATGAAGCGGCTGCCTGCAGCCGTGCGGTGCACTCCCAACAAATCCCCATCGGTAGTCGGTTGTTTGTGTCCGTTTCCGGCTGGAATAATACAATGTACAGATTATAGTCGTGTTCAAATAAATAACAGTTTTCTAACATGCTTTTATCTACACCCTTCATGCTATAAACCCTCCATAAAAGTTTCTGAAACAGTTAGCTTATAGCCAACATTAAAACAATCAGTGTCACTGTGTCATAGTAACCATAATATCATCCAAACAAGTGTTATAATGTTGTACTAAATTTCATTAAGCAACTCCTTTTCAAAAAAAGAACATTGTCATGCACGAGCGTTTCACTACCACAGCACCGTAATTTAAAAAAAGAACTTAATAAAACTATCCTATGTCCTTTCCCGGGACTCAAACTATCTCTATACCAAATTTCATCTAAATCGGTTCAGTGGTTCAGGCGTGAAGAGGTAGCAGACAGACAGAGAGACACGCATTTTGCGTGTTTTTTAGTATTTTTTAAACTACATATTTTTTTAAAGCAAAAATTAATACTTTATATCTATAAACTTACTGCCTTTCCCATAATATCTTGATACATTTTGTCCAAACCGTTGTCTTGTAATTGGTACATTTTGCTGTCCAGTGAGAGGCATAGCTTACAGACCTAGAAAACAAAGACAATTAATGGGCCGGCAAACCACGCATGCTAATGCGTTGTTCATACAAACGTAATACCAAAATAATTTACACGCGAATAATCGGATTATTCCACTTTGCCCCACCGGCCGCCCCACTGGTGGGGCAAAGTGGAATGTCAAAAGTTTTGCAGTGGAATCTGCCCCACTAAATCGAAATAGTGGGGCAGATTCCACTGCTTTAAAATCCTGTTGGATTCTGCCCCACTAGGGTTGGCGCCTTAGAATAAACGTACAAACATTTTATTTTCGCAAATTTTGTATTTCCTAGTTGTTTCTGGAAGGATAAGGGATGTAAATCGCAGATTAATTACACGATTTATTACAAGCATTTGTTACATGCAGCGTTGGAGTAAGAATGACCAAACCGTCATTTACCTACACAATAGACGTGCATTTGGCCATTTGCATTTCTTATCAGTATAAGAAACAAACCTGCAAACATTTTTTTGGCGATGGCACTTTTAAAAGTTGCCCACATCCGTTCATACAATTGTATTCGTTGCATGGTGATTTGGGTAGCTCCCAACACACAACAAATATTGTGCCATTAGTTTAGGCTGTTATGAGTTCAAAGTCAACCGAAGCTTACACCGCTTTATTTTCTGTAGTAAAATCACAGATTCCGGAATGGGAACCACATATTTTCCAATCGGATTTTGAGGCAGCAGCTATGAGTGCCTTTAAAAAAGTTTTTAAATCAGCATTAATAAAAGGATGTTTTTTTCATTTTAGTAAAGCGATTTGGAAAAGGGGTGGTGAGTTAGGTTTGACAAAATCAAAATGTTTGCGAAAACAAGTAGCACTTAGTTCAGTTTTACCCTTATTACCAGAAGATAGGATAGCTGAAGGTTGGTTTTACATAGCAGCACAGAGTCCAGAAGATGAACAAAGTAAAAAAATTTGAAAATACATGTCGCGAAATTGGTTAAAAAACGGTTTTCCAAAAATGTGGTGTGTATTTGGTGCAAACCATCGTAAAACCAATGCTCTCAAAGGTTGGCATAATAAACTCAATAAAAAAATTTGCAAAAAAACTTCCTAGTTTATTAAAACTCCTTAGGCGCGTCGCCCACACGAGCTAGAGTCGAGGCGGCGTCGAGGCGCGGGCGCACGTTTTCTATAGGAATAAATACATACCTATATTTACCTATATTTATTCCTATAGAAGACGTGCGCCCGCGCCTCGACGCCGCCTCGACTCTAGCTCGTGTGGGCGACGCGCCTTAATGTCTTATATGAAGACATAACGCTTTCTATAGTTAAATCTATGCAGAACCAACCTTCTAAGCTACGCCTTAACAAATACATACAAAGCGATCAGAATATAAAAAATGCCCAAATGGAGCTCATAAACGGCGATATATCAATTGGGCATTTCTTGGAAAAAATGCGATAGATTTTTTCTTTTTATTCTGATCGCTTTGTACCTATGTATTTATTAAGGCGAGGCTTGGAAGGTTGGTTCTGCATAGATTTAACCATGGAAAGTGTTATACTTCATATAAGACATTAAGGCGCGTCGCCCACACGAGCTAGAGTCGAGGCGGCGTCGAGGCGCGGGCTTATTATGCCAACCTTCATCAGCTGGACTCTGTGCGGCTATTTTGCACATCTTTTTATTTAGTTTATTATGCCAACCTTCATCATCTGGAGTGGGGCGGCCGGTGGGGCAAAGTGGAATAATCCAAACCATTCAGTTATCTATACTTCTGGTAATAAGGGTAAAACAGCTGCACTAAGTGCTACTTGAATAGTTAAATAGTTAGAATAAACAGCATTTCGTTTTCTATTTACGGGGACGAATCGTACTCGGTTTGTGATTTTAAGCTTAAATAAAGTAGTAAAAAAAAATCTAGTTGCCATTAATAAACAAATATTTAATTTAATTTAAAAATTTAATTTAATTTAAAATCGCATAATATCTGTGATTTTAAAAGTTTAGTGTACATAGTTATATTTTATTAATAAAAATTTGCGAAAATAAAATGTTTGTACGTTTATTCTAAGGCGCCAACCCTAGTGGGGCAGAATCCAACAGGATTTTAAAGCAGTGGAATCTGCCCCACTATTTCGATTTAGTGGGGCAGATTCCACTGCAAAATTTTTGACATTCCACTTTGCCCCACCAGTGGGGCGGCCGGTGGGGCAAAGTGGAATAATCCGAATAATCGTCAGTCAGGGAAGTAGTAGTATAATGTAATGCTTAGAGCCGAATCTGTAATGTTACATTACTCGCGAATGCTCCTGGTGAGGGAGTACCTTTAAGAAAATAGTGAAACATCAGTGCACCTGAAGGGTAAAGGTGTTTCCACAATGGAGCTTTCTAACTTGTTGCGACCTAATTGGTCGAGGGGCATGGCTAGGCCGGCGGACAACGATGACTCACTATTTTCGTAAAGCGAACGGACTATAGTAAATGATGATATTCTAATAAATTTCCTTACCCTTAATGCAGCGGGTCCATAACAGTCATCCTAAAAAGAAATAGATAACGAGTGTAAGTTATAATCCTTTGGAGTTTTTAGATAAAAATCACCTACAGCAAGACGGTGCCCTAAGCCCCTAACCTATGAAGCAGTTTAATATACACACATATGGACTGTAAGTGCTGTATTTCCTGCACGCGTAGCACGACCACGGTACGGTAAAGTTTAGTAAGAAACCGATGGATGTTGTCAACTGAAATTTAATTTGATATATGAGCTGTTTGTTTTCTATTAATAAAATTTTTTATTTGAGAACATTCATTGGTTTCTTACTTACCTTCAACTATATCCGACGATCCTGCATACTTATATCTTTTGTTGACTGTACGTATTGATGTGTATATCAGTGAAATCTTACTTCAATAGACGGTATGACTCCATACTTAATTCTCCTGGTTCCCTGCTTAGTGAAATAGAAGTCTTCTTCTTTGAAATGATCTGAACATATAACGGTTCTATTTGTGGGTACCCAGTTCGGTATGGCAAGTGACTCCAGCCATGATACACGCTGTTTAGGGTCTTTTGGGAACCTGAAATCAAAGGGAAAATAAAGTATGTTTGGACACTATAAATTAAAAATTGCAATGATCGATATCTATACAAATAAATAAAATAAAAGCCAAAAAAACAGCATTTTTATATATGCATATAAAGTTAGAAACGGTACTTGTAACAAAAAAAACTTTTTTTTAAATTTTGTCTGTTTGTTATGGCTGGTCTTCGAAACGGCTGAACCGATTTTAACAGGACTTTCACTGGCAGGTAGCTGATGTCAAAGGAGTAATTTAAGCTACTTTTATTTTAGAAAAATAATTAGAATCTTGCCCATATCCACACGGGCTGAAACTAGTTTTAAATAACATTGTCAAATCAAATCAAAATCATTTATTGTTTGTCACAAGTAAAAAAATTATGGATAATGGGATGGTTGGCTTTGCCGTCTTATAAATTTTTTCTAACATATGAAGCAATGGATTCCCAATCTGCAAATGTTGGGGTTAGCTTCCAGTCTAACTAGCTGCAGCTGAATACCAGTATTTTACATTGAGCGACTGCCTATCTGACCTCCACAACCCAGTTATTGGGTAATACAATACCCTTTGGTAAGACTGGTTGTCAGACTTTCGGGCTTCTAGACGTCCCGCAATGACTGTCAAAGATCCACGAATGACAGCCGGTACTAACGGTTTAACATGCTTTCTGAGCCACGGAGGAGGGGTCTTGGTATATAAAGATGGTCACCCATCCACGGACCAACCGCGGCAAGCGTAGCTTAACCTGATCTATCCATCCGTGCGGCTGTTATTACATAGCCACAAGCCCCTCGAAGCAATGGATTAGCAATATCCTTCAAAATGATTCAGATTGTGTTTGTTAGTGTTACATATTAGGGAGCTCAGAGCTGGTCCTCGACACTATAGTTAGCGCCTCGTAAGATGAGACTTGACACATCACGTGGTTTGACTTGCGCAGTACACGATTTTTTAGGTCTCTTTAGCCGTACGTCATAGGGGAGGCGGAAAGAGCGCGGGAGGCGGGGTCAAGTCTCATCTTACGTGGCGCTAACTATACTTACTACTACAGAATTGGTTCTCTGGTATTTTTGCTGAACAGCCCATTGGAGCAGCCATGAGGCACACATTCCTGATAATTACAACGCACTTTACATGTTTTACTAGCAGCGCCCCGCGGTTTCACCGGCATAAGTTTCGATCCCGTGGGAATATCAGGATAAAAAGGATCCTATGTCCTTTTCCGGGACTCAAACTATCTCTATACCAAATTTCATCTAAATCGGTTCAGCAGTTTAGGGCTGCCTTTCCACCAGAGATGAGCGAGGATGCGTAGCGAGGGATGTGTGTGAAACCAACCAATAGCATCGCTTCATTTTTATTGCTAGAACGAAGTTAGCGTTGATACCTATTGGTAACTTTTACAACGAACCCCAATAAACTCTTCATAATATTAGTATTATGTCAGTTACTTACAAATGAAAAGTGATCCTCTCAGAAATGGAAGTACTTGACCGACTTATTTTCTTCAATTTGCCGTTATTACCACAGTTTTGTATACAACACTTCATCGTCCTCTTTAACAGAGCACAAACATAACAATAACAACCCTCCGACTACCAACAAACTAGGTATCGCCTAATTTATATCGTTTACACTTGAATAACTACGCGAAAAGTAAAAGTACATACTTAAATAGTTAAGCACATACATAATGTACAAAATTAAAATAAAAAACGGAATACTTAGAAGAATCATGTAGGAAACTTAATAAACTTTATAAAAAATATGATTTCTATTTCAAAAGTTTGAGCGGAAGCCATGGAAATATTTAATTGTTGAGAAATACATGTATCGGTTTTGTGGACATTTTGAGGAAGATTCTCAATAATCTCAATTAATTCACTGCACATATACTCTCAGGCGAGCATTTAATTCGACGATTTCATCAATTAATTTTTCATAATACAATCAATGAACTTCAAATCAAATGTCAGTCATTTGTCAACAACAGACAGATCATGTCATATGTCATGTCAATAGCACAGAGCATGTAACACAACCACAGAACAGGAATAAAAAAAAAATATATATATACAGAATGAAACGCGCGCCGGTTGTCGCCGATCGGTGTAGGTGTGTGTTATAAATTAGACCAATTTTCCCCCCAAGGGGAAGAAAATTGATATTTCGGGTCTTGCCGTAGGCCTGACCTCTGAGATTACCTCTTCCATTTACGTTCACGTATCGGTGTGTGTACCCCCTTATCTATCCCGTTCCATCCCTAAACGACCTACCTATCGCTATCTCTTTCTCATGCTGTGCTTGACGGCTAGAGTCGGACCGCGCAGAGGCCCGCTTACTTCAGTACCTACCATAGATCAGCCGGCAAGTAAATTGCCCCGGTCAGGCCTACGGCAAGACCCGAAATATCAATTTTCTTCCCCTTGGGGGGAAAATTGGTCTATTTCGGCTCTGTGCCTACGGCCTGACCTCTGAGATATGTCTTTAATCTGCCGGCTTGTTAGTTATCAGCACAGCAGCGTACTGTGATAAGATTCTTGGGATGATGTTAAAAAAAATTGAATTGCTGGATAGATTTCATAAGTTGATGATCAGAAAAGAAACAAATTATTAGATACCATAGTTTTAATCTAGAGGTTATCATACAAATAAAGATATTTTGACCTAGACTTTTGATTAACATCAAGTATTATCTTAGGTATATCAATCATATAATTATGGAAATTCTAATTAAATTCACTTTAGCTTAGTCTTCTATAATAATACCATAAAAACAAAATAACTTCTTGATAACAAGTAACAGATAATCAAACTTCTGAGTACCTACTATATAATAATATCCCTTATTAGACATAGGGATAGGTACAATAATTAACACTGAGTATAATAAATTCAAATACACAAACAAAACATACAATAAATGAGATTCATGTATTACAATGGCACAAAAGATTCGGTAACAATGTTCTTACTATTAATATTAGCCTCACTGGTTGCAGACTTATCAATCTCTTTATAGTAGTGTTTAAAAAAGTTGTTTGGGCCTTGCCAATTTCCCCTCTTCAATACTTCATCTAGTGGCAGACAATTAAATCTGTAAGTGGCCACTGCAGATCGGGTGCTACCTGCACCTGCTTCAATCCCAGCTGACAGTAAGGCTGTTCGCACCCACCCAGCTATTACAGAACGAGAGGCTGGACCTGTTTTACCTCGTGTCTTCACAAATAAATATGGAATTATCTGGCTATTGGTATGTCGTCTTGAGTGTGATATTTCAATATATTTCTTAACCCAGTTTACAATATCCCATAGATCCTGATCATTCTTCACTAGTTTCCAACCTGATTGTAGATGTTTCAACCTATCTGTCTTCGACCCGTATTGTGGCCAGAAGATAATTTCATTTTCTGACAGTTCCAGGAAACCATCATCTATTCTAAGAAGGGTCAGGTCATGTACTCGCCTTCCCGATGATAAAAGCAGTAGTATCGCTAAATGCCTGGAGACTTGAAAAAGGTTGCTTGGGTCTGGAGGATTGTTGCGTATCCAGGATAATAATTTATTCACATCCCAAATTTTTGCTCGTAAGGTTTGAGGGTTTATATTTGATATTCCTTTAAGTGTATGTTTTATTAGTGGGTTGTTGGATATTTTGTCAGAATTTAGAGGATTTGAGAATGTTGCTACTGTTGATTTGTGCAGATAGATAGTTCTGTATGACATGTTTTTCTTATAGTGTAAGTAGCAAAGGTATTGTGCTACTTCTGTGGGATTTGGGTTATTAATTGAAACTTTTTTATCTTTAGCCCACCGGCACCAGCTCTTCCATGCTGCCGAGTAAGTGCCAAGAGATGATTTGCGCCATGAAGTCTCTAGAATTTGTTTTTCTTTGGTTGACCAATCTTTCACTAAATCGGCCCACCCCGTACTTTCCATGCTTCCAAGTACAAATCTTGTGTTCTGGGAGGAGGTTGATTGGTTTGAAGGTCTATCAAATGGTCGACCAGGTTCCGTATTGTGAAGGGTTTGTCTACAGATCTTTTCTTGAGTATTGGTCGCCAGAAAACATTCTCCCACCTGGGAACTATTAATATGAAGGTACCTTGACACTGGTTGAGGTGTTGTAGGATCCTCGGTATTAACGGCGGAGGAGGGAATATCCATCCTAGTTTGTAATTCCACGTCCTTGTGAATGCGTTTACAAATTCTGCTTGTTGGCATGGAAATCTTGTGACGTATTTTGCGACGACTGCCGACTTCTGTGTTGCGAATAGGTCTATGCATGGAGTGCCCCATTTTCTGAATATTATTTTCAGTATCCAATTCGATAGATGCCAGTCTGGTAAACTCTTGCCCCTGGACAGATGATCTGATATTACGTTGTAGTGACCTGGAATATGTTCTATTCGTATTTCTATATTTTTGCGTATCGCCATATTCAAGATGCCGCCTGCAAGTTTTAGGAGTGATACCGATTTGGTCCCACCCTGATTCTTTATATATGCCACCACTGTTTTGTTGTCGCATTGTATAAGGATACTTTTGTTCTCTAGTATTGTCTGATAGTTTGACAAGATTTTGTAGACAACAAACATTTCCTTCTTGTTTATGTGCCATTTCTTTTGGGAGGTATTCCATAGTCCTGAGATCAGTTCGTCTTCTAACTCTGCTCCCCAACCCGTATTTGAGGCGTCTGTGACTAGATGGATTTCCGGTTCTTTCAAAATTATCTTTGAAGTTTGTTCTAAGTTTACTGACCACCACTGCAACTCTTGAATGTTTCCTGGCTCTATTTTGAAGTATACGTTGGGCATAGATTCTGGTAACCTGTTCACCGCACGTTGAATCTTTCGACAGTGTAGCCGAGCTAGCGGTATTACGAACGAAGCGAATTCCATTTTGCCCAGTATCGACTTTGCTTGTTGCCAACTCCATTTTTCGCTTCTTAGGATTTTTAGGATGGTTCTCTCTAGAGATTGTATTTTTTGTACCGGAAGGCTTTTTAGATTCAATTCTGTATTCCAGTTTATTCCGAGGAACGTTATTTCTTTCGTTGGGTTTAGCACTGACTTTTCCCAGTTTATTCTGAAGCCCAAATTTGTAAGAGTCTTTATAACCAATGACACCTCGTTTTTTAGAAGTCGTGGGTTTTGATTCACTATCAAGAAATCGTCGAGATACACGACTAGTCTTATGTTCTGTTTTCTGAGTAACTTGGCAACCCAGTTTGTTATGTTGGCGAATATTTGAGGCGCAGAACTCAGGCCAAAAGGAAGTGCCGTTAGTGCGTAGGTTGCATTGCGGTAGTGTAGTGTTAGGTAACGCCAGTGTCTTTTTGCTATTGGTATATGAAGATATGCCTGTGATAGGTCTATTTTGGCCATGTAGTCTCCTTTTTGTAGAAAGTATTGTAGTTTTCGATGGTTTATCAGTCGGAACTTTTGTAACTTGACAAATTCGTTCAGTCTTTTCAAGTTGAAGACTGGTCTCTATTGTCCGTCTGACTTTGGTGTTATGAACATTTTTGAGAGGAAGCCAGTCTTGCAGTCTAATTTTATTATGGTCTTTTGATGAATCATTTTTGTAATTTCTTGGTCCATCAGCGGAGAAGTTGGTGTTCGGTATTTTTCTAGTAACGATGGCGTTATGGTTGTGATTGGTGGTTTTTCCGAGAACGGAATTACGTAGCCTTTTATGATGCTTATAATGGACTTTGGTGCACCTAGATTTTTCCACGCTGTTAAGTGGTCTGCTAGTTGTCCCGCCCGAAAGCATTGGTTGTCAAAGGTAACGCCGTCTCTCCCCTCCGCCCCTTTCCTTAAAATTGTGACGTTTATGGTCCTTTGATGAATGCGGCTTCTGGGGTCGCTGTTTGAACTCGGTTTTTCTGAATTTTTTGACCCCTTGATGTGGTTTTCTAAAGGAGTTAAGGTCTCGGGGAGTCTTTGGTTTGTTTTCCTTTTCTGTATACATATGGTTCGATAACATTCGACGAGGGGCCGGGGCAATTTTAGAGACACCATGTGTTTTGATCGCTTCTTGAATCTGTCTTCGTCCCATAAATGAGTTCCCGATGGCGGGATATCATTGAGGACAGATCGGTAAAAATTATTCTTCGGCTCATACAGTTTTCGTCGAGACTCAATTACTTCGGCACGTTTGCCACAAGTGTATTGAAGCAAGTCGTCAGATATTGAGCGGAACTCACTTTCTGACGCTAGCATCTTCTTTAGGCTATCTGTGGCCTCTGGGTGTTGTTCCGCTACTTCTTTCAGGGCTTCTTGAAGTTTCAGCCGATGTACCAAAAGTCCATGAGTTATGGTACCATACGCGGCGTCACATTTTCCCAGCAGATCTTTAAGCTGATTAGGGTGGGAGTGTTGGAACATAGTTCCGTTTATCCGAAGACAGTGGAAGACAGGTGATGCTTGAAGTTTTTTCTGAGAGTCAGCGTAGCGAATCTTGTTCCAAGTTGGTTCCCCAAGCCTTTGGCATTTAATCCCTTGTTGCTCCAGAATTGGATTTGCTCTGGGTATGGCAGGCTCACTCTCTTTTGTTGAAGGCGAGAATATGTCCCAATTATTATTGGTCGTATTGGGGTCTTCACCGGGTAAAACAAGTACCGGACTGGGAGCTCGCCGGCTCGTACTATCGGGTCTATTTTCATTCTTGTTTGTTTTCATCATTTGGTATAGGTTTTGAATCATGCCCTCCATGCGGTCTAGTCTTGAATCGACAACATCTTTGTTTGGTGAACAGGAAGGTGATGTGGAGTAGCGTCTGCGTTTGGGAGAGTTTCTCTCCGGTGATGAAGAATAGAAATGTTCACTTGCTGACCGTACTGAATTTTCATCCGAGGAAGTCGATGGTAGTCTTGCTCGTCTTCGCTTTTGGATAGGGTTATTTTGAGTTTCGGAATTAGACCTGGAGTAGATTCTAACTCGATTTTTATGTGACTCTATGTCTGATGTTAAGGCGTCCGAGATCTGTTCCCTGGAGCAAACAGACGCTCTTATTGTCTCTACTGCTCTTTTAAATATCTCTGCTTGCGAAGAAGATCCACGCAGTTTTGCTGCTATGTGGTTTGGGTTAGTAATAAGGGCCCTGCAGATATCCCAGTCTAATAGCTTCAGTTTCATGTTTTTGTAGGCTTTTTCGCCGATTGTTTTCGCTTCAGGATAGAAGGCTTTAACCAGCTCCACTGATGGGATTGCGAAACGTATTTTGTTCAAGACCTTGTGGTCCATCTTCCTGCCGAGGAGTTCCTCCTTGGACCAATCGATAACTTTCCAGTCTCTCCAACCAGTGGGGAGACTCTTTTCGATGATAGATTTAACTTTAGCTAAAAGTTCCTCCTCTTCTTCATCGGAATCCCGCGTGACCAGTTCACCCAGTGTGATAAAATTTTGCGAAGTTGCCATCTGTCGATTAGAAAGAAAAGGGGCGCTTAGTAATTAGCGATCATCGGGAATACCCTATAAGGCCAAAAGTTTAAATGGTTGGTCGGGTCAGTGTGTTAACCGATTTGGTCAGGCCCGGTCGGGCCGGATTTAGCGTTTGGTCGGGTCAGGTTGTAGATCTGGTCGGATCAACCTTTGCATCCGGTCGGGTCAGACCCCGGGCCCGGTCGGGCCAGCCTTCAGGCCCGGTCGGGCCAACCTTCAGGCCCGGTCGGGCCAACCTTCAGGCCCGGTCGGGCCAGCCTTCCGGCCCGGTCGGGCCAAAATTCGGGCCCGGTCGGCCCACATTTCTTGTCCGATTGTACCGAAATTCGGGACCGGTCGGCCCAGCTTTCGTAGCGGGTCGGGCCATTCACGTAAATTTGTACGTGATTTGAGACTATAACCGTCTGGGCTTTAACCCGAGATCGGAGTCTTGTTTACTGTAAAACTGGCTACAACTGAGTAAAATAGTAGTCTAAATGCTCTTCGCTCACGTATTTATAAGTACGTGATTTAAGAGACAGAGTAACCGTCTGGGTTTGAGCCCGAGATCGGATTCTTTGAAATTATGTTAAGTTAACCTATAAATCTGGTTACAAACCGGATAAATAGGAACCACAATATTCTCGTGTGAATGAGAAATCATCTGAGAAAAATAAAAATTCATATTAATTAGGTACTCACCTTGAATATTATTGTCCTTTAATTTCTTCGAACGTTACTCAACGTTTTCGAGAACTTTTCGTTTTCAAATTTGTACACACACCATCCGCTTGCGTAAATAAAAGCGTACTGAAGTAAGCGGGCCTCTGCGCGGTCCGACTCTAGCCGTCAAGCACAGCATGAGAAAGAGATAGCGATAGGTAGGTCGTTTAGGGATGGAACGGGATAGATAAGGGGGTACACACACCGATACGTGAACGTAAATGGAAGAGGTAATCTCAGAGGTCAGGCCGTAGGCACAGAGCCGAAATAGTCAGTTAAATTCATGATGGGCATCCTTAGGGGTCATTGTACTCATCATTAAGAACAACTTTTACTATGGGACTAAACCTAAAATCGCGAAAAAAAATCAGCTGTTCCTTGCATTTATGTTCACATAACTCGTCAAAATATAGGGATGAGCTAATTTTTTTCGCGATTTCAGGTTTGGTCCTATAGTAAAAGTTATTCATAATAATGATTACAATGACCCCTTAAAAGGATGCCCATGAATTCAATTTCACCCTGTATATACCTGTCGACTTGAGAACCTTCCTTTTTGTTCGTCGGTTTATAAAATGGGTGTAAACTCTTGGGCGATTGGATTGGCACACTGAACCGCATTACGCAGCAGGGTGCGTGAAACGGAGCCAAATTCCCCCCATGGAAGTGCGTTTTGATTGAATTTGTGTGTAAAAAATCATGCGTGGGGCACGTTATCTGCGTCCCGCTGCGGAATCAAGGAACATGTTTATTCTAGGGGTGCCAATCGCTAGACATGCCTACGGGGGGCCAAATTTTATGTTGCCAGGAATATAATAAATATTTTTGTTTTTGGCAACATCCAAATAAAAAAGAAACCGTCAAAAATCTTAACCTTTTAAGCGCTTGGCCACAGAGTACTTTTTGATAGACTGAGACGCTTGGCTAAATATCAGTTGCCGTGCCCCTAGCGCGCGGCTACAAATCGATAAAATCAAGATCAAATAATACCTACAATAAATAAGGAGGAGAAATCGTTGTGTCGATTAAAAAAATAGTCAAAAACTTTTTATCTCAATTTAATAATGGTTTTAATTGTACCACGCAGTTAATAGGACGAAAATAGAACGAAAAAATCATGCATGTTCTCTGTCGCAGAAATACGACACGGGCGGTTCGGGCACGGAAACAGGTTAAGGAAATCTTTTTGATGGCCTGAATGATTACCAGCAGTCTTGGGAACGACGTATCGTCCTAAACATCCAGCTTAATTTCCTGACTCTATTGGCAACCTGCTCAACGTGAGGGTACCGATAGTCTCTGGTCCATGATAACTCCTAGGTACTTAATAAGGGTGTGGGCAGTCATGGTCTGACTTTTATTCCACCCGTTCGCCGTCATGACAGCCTCGAACTGGATTTTGTAGGCCGACCAGGAAGAAGTCCCGTCGTACGGCGGCACTTTGAATCCACGTAGCGAAGGTGTTGTAGCTACGGGAGTTGCTGGATTCCATCCCCAAGTTTAAGGTTACCCAACTCCTGCTTAACATCAGCAATGACGTCATTAAACTTGCTGATTTGAGTGTCAGGTTCCGACAGGCGGTTGTCATGTTGTTCAACCTTCTCCTTCGTGACTTTCCTGAAGGTTGCGTGAAGGTCATTCATGAGTAGCATCTGCTCTTCCTGGCGGCGCGCCTGCTCCTCCTTATACCGTTTGAGCTGTTCTTCCAATCGAAGGGCCTGTTCCTCCTGTCGGTGAGTCTGTTCCTACAGCATCATCATCAGAGCAGCAAAATTTGGTGCTGAGCATGCAGCTGTGGACGGGCCGGCCTCCGTGATCTGTAGCTGGCCCTCCGACCTGTTGCGTTGCTCCACCGAATCGCCTCTGGTCCGTCTCCTGCTGGCGTTGACTCCGGTATGGATACGCTCCGTATCGTCTTTAGGTAAAATCGGCATGATTTTAATGCTCGCTTCTGACACCAATTGTTACGAACCCCAAGCTCGTAACAATACTTTCGTTTTTTTCTTCTAAGAAATCTTTTCGAACTGTTTTGTACTATTTTCGCGTCATTGTTTTCAGATAAGGGAGGTATGCCATAAAGTCAATTAATAATACGAGTAGACCTCCCCCAAGCACCGCCACTTCGACCGGTTCTGTGCTTCCCGCATCCAGCGGAATCCTGCGGCCTTCACAAGGTCATCAGTCCACCTTGTAGGAGGCCTTCCAACGCTACGTCTTCCGGTACGCGGTCACCACTCCAGAACTTTTCAGCCTTAACGGCCATTTGTTCTACGAGCAATGTTCCCTGTCCACTGCCACTTAATTAGGCAATACCACGGACAAGTTACTTCACAAAGATCTCTTTTACTGAAAACTTGCTAGTTTAAAACTCAAAATCTTCCAACCATTCCTCATCGGTAGGAGTATTTGCCTTAACTTGAATGTTTTTCAACAATTTTAGATTTGAAGTCTTTTTACTTATACCACCTATTTTCACATTAATATTTTTTGATTTAGCACTTATTACTTCTTTCGAATTTTTGGGCACTATTTTTAAAATTGAATCTCTTGTGATTTTTATTACATGTTTTTTTACTTTATCTTCACAATCACCAGGGGTTTTTAGAAGGTAGCCGAGAATCGGGTACTTTGGCTTAACATGGGAACAGCTTGGCGGGGGACTGCTATTCGCTGAGTTAATTGTATTTTCTTTTAACGGTATGTTGTCACTAAAGAGAGGGTTTTTTTCTAAAACGACATTGCCACTTTGTTCTCCAGTGTTAGGACATATACAGGGTGATTGGAAGATGGGTGCAAAGCTTTAAGGCGAAGATAGTACAGACAATTTAGAACCATTTAAGCCATGGTTGTCTTAGACGAAGTCTTACCAAATATTTTTAACCAAATTTTTAAGTTTTTTTTCGGAAATTCTCAAAATTTAATGTAAACTGCATAATTATGGCCAAATTGAATGATAAATGAATTCATTTTTTATTTATTTAATTAAAGTAATGTGTAAGCAATCAAGCAAAACATGTTTTAGGCTTCTGTGTCATTAGACATTTTTTTTACAGACATTTAAAGATCAGAAAAAATAAAAAAATTGTACAATACGTCTTTTAAACCTTATTCAAAAAAAAAACGGAGGGTGCTTTTTTTGTTCAAACCTTTTTGAAGACATGCTTGATAATCGCTCTTTCTTTTGAGGTATCATTTATGCGGATATCTTACAAATTATTGAAATTAGGGCCTACAAACCAATTTGAGGGAGATTTTTTTTTTATTTTAGGCAGACTAATTAAAACAACATTTGAATTAAAATTATTTATTTTTCATGTTCAAAATGACGGCCGTGATTCCTAATACAAGCACGGCCCCGTCTTCTAACTTCTGTAGTCGTTATTTTCAACATCATCTCCTGCTTCATTGTCTCAAACGCTGAATTTATTCTTTGTATCAATTCTTCTCTAGTGGTCATATTCCATCTCAGTGTTGATAGGAGCTTCAACCATTGATTCGTCTTCAACGTCTGTTTGATCATTATCTTCTTCGATGATACTTTCGTTTTTTTGTTTTAAGAAACCTTTTCGAACTTTATTTCGTACTATTTTCGTGTCATTGTTTTCAGATAAGGTAGGTATGCCATCGTTTTCCGGATCAATATCTACAGTATGAAATGTTTTTACAATGGTCAAAGTTGCAGCGGTTTTCAGATAATCTTCGCTATCTTTAATTAGAGTGATGTCATTTTTTCGTATCTGAAATGTGAAACAAAAATCCATTAAAAAAAGATTAATAATTTTTTAGAAAATAACAAGAGAGGTCACAAGAGATATTGCGTACGGGCGTACGGTCAGTCGCTCGGTCCGCGTCGCACTAAATGCCTGGATATACCGACATAGCGCGTCAGTCGGCCGACGTACTCCCGACCGACGGTCCTCGTCAACGCGACGCGTAGCGATTCATCAGCGCTGCTCTGTAGTTCTTCATAAGTTTTCGTTGATGGGCCATTCCGCTCAATTAGGCCGACTTTTATTTGCAAATGGTGATGACATTTGGTGCGAGTTGATGGCAATAATAAATTAAATAAAGGTGATTATACTTTTTTAGATAGCGGCGCCATACGTAAAAACATGTAAGAAATGTCATATAAAGTAAAAAAAGAATGCAGCTATGATATTTAATTTATTATTAGCATATATTCGCCGTTAGTGGATTTCCGCGGATTGACCCTGATACGAGTATAGCTAAAGTACAGCCAACGTATGGTCGTTGGGCCAACGAGACGAGATACCATACATCAATAACCTGACCTATACCGAGTTACATTACGATAGCGAGCGATTCCCTGTCCTTTTTTTTTATGGATGGAAAATCATCAAATGACCCGTCCCGCTCTGGGTGGAGCGGAAGGAAGTGTCAGACTCTTACTGACTAAAACCCATCCATGTTCCTTCCTTAGCCCTTTATGTTCCGGGGTAGCGGTAACCCTTTCGGACAATCCCGCACCCCCGGCAGGCTTCGCCCCTGGCAGGACCCTTTCTTTTTGCTGACGAATCTCTGTCCCTCTCGTACGCAATAATGACGACGGCTGTCGTTGTGTGATTCGTGGTACAGAAATCGGCCTTATTTTACGTTCGACCGAGGTCAGAGCTGACAACGGTCGAGATATAAATCCAACGTCACAAAAACTTTACTGTGACTCACTTGTTCTCCAGTGTTTGCTAACCCCTGCAGCAATGCATCGCTGAGCAGCGCTTTGTTTCTGAACGCCGCAGCCGCTTTCAGTCTTCCAGCGCACTCCCAACACAGGCGCTCAAGTATAGGATGGTTATTTTCGGTAACCTGGTATGGGGAAGAAAGATAATGCTAAATATCCTTAGAACTTAAATGATGGCGCAGTTAGGGGGTATCGTGTTACCCATTAACTGTGTTTTGTAGGTCACATAGGTAGTCGGTCCATTTAAACTAATCTATAGAAAGCTGAAGAGTTTCTTTTTTTGCATACGCTGATCTCTGGAACTGCCGGTCGATTTTAAGAAATTATTTTTGCATTTGATAGCCTAATTCTCGAGGAAGTCTATGGGCTATTTAACATCACGCTATGACCCTAAGGGACAGAGCAAAAATAAAAAGAAGTCAGAAGGAACGCTTATAAAAGCGAAAACAAAGTAATAGCGCGGGCAACAGGGTGGGTCGGGGGAACAAGATATTTCACGTGGACGATGTCGCGGGTAGAAGCTAGTATTATAATAAAGAGAAAATATATAATTATTTGTATGTTTGTTTTTACACTTTCACGCTAAACGGCTGAACGGATTCAAATGAAGTTTGGCACATGGGACCTATTACATGTAGGAGTACTATAGATAGATACACATCTGCCTAACCCTTCCAGGATGACAGGTGGTGTCGTGTAAAACAAAGCAACAATGACTCACCGCTATCCCAGTAATATTCTGGAACATTTCTCTTAATTCAATATCGTCCAAATCATACATTTTCACATCCATAGCTAGGCAGACCCGGCAGACCTATAAAAATAGTATTTACCCTGAATTATGTAATCACTACATAATATAAAACAAAGTCGTTTTCCGCTGTCTGTCTGTCCCTAGGTATGCTTAGATCGTTAAAACTACACAACGGATTTTGATGCGGTTTTTTTTAATAGATTCAAGAGGAAGGTTTATATTTATAATACATGCATAATATAGTAGATAAACACTGATAATTTTATTATATACATAAATGTGTGTGAAAATTTGTATAATACAAACCTTCAGGCCATCAGTAGTTGGTTCAAATAATATGGTTGGCACCTGAACAGGTGAAAATGCAGTTGGGTTGGTTATGGTTGGCACCTGAACAGGTGAAGATGCAGTTGGATTGGTTATGGTTGGCACCTGAACAGGTGAAGATGCAGTTGGGTTGGTTATGATTGGCACCTGAACAGGTAATGAAGTTTCCGTTGGTACTAGCACCTGAAAATTACAATTAGAAGATTTCTGTGAACAAAGGTGAAGATCAGTTTCTACATTTAAATTATCAGGATGTTTTAAAAGTCATATTATTAAATATCCTATGTAATGTGAACCCCATACCATAATAAAGGACCTGTAAAAAATGTTAAGGAAAAAGCCGATTGGACAATTTGGCTGAAATGTTGGTACAATATAGCCTGTAACATGCTGATTGAAATTTAACCGGTCAAGCACCGCACGTCGCGTATTGGCGACGAAACAATAGAAAATCAATTGTGTCTCATTAGCGGAACTCAACAGATTAATATGGGCGTAACAAAAAATTGCTGTTTTAGAGATATAGCCATTTTTATGTTCAAATCAGGAAGATGATTTTTATATAAACAAAACGCATTCACATCAACCACAATAAGTTTCAATTCATATGATAGAGTTCAAAAACATATTGCTACATCTAATACGCCCTGAAGGGGTAGGCAAAGATGTAATAGTATGTGTTATTTATACATAACACAATGTCTGTATTTCCCTGTAATGTAATACATTTGTTTTGAATACACTTTTCAAGTTACTTGTACTAACCATATGGTATTGATCACCAGGTACAGCTGTTCTGAACAACTTCTTCTCATTAAAGCATGTGCTTTGAAAATGTTTGCTGCATAGCATCTTATGTTTATAATAGAGTCCATCCTGGAATTTTGGTGAAGACCAGGCTTCATTTGGGAAGCAATACTTTGCCCATAATTCACAACTGAAAATTAAAAAAAAAAACAAAATTACACACCATTATTAAAAATCTGAACTTTCCGCATTTGATTTGATTGAAAGAGATGTAAAATTAAAAACTACGGAAATGGTGTAAGCAAGAAAACTTTTTGTAATAAGTACCTAATGATTTTTAGCAACGAAAGTTGGGACTTTAGCAAAGGGTATCAAATACATTAGGTATGTATACATGTTACGTTAGTTTGTGGCAGTTAGAAGGTGGAATTACCATAATTATGGTATTCTTTATCGTCTAAAACGAATAGCACGGAAAGTACACAAGTAGGTACATACCACAGAGCATTTGTTGAGCCAGGCTTTGGAAACCGATGCAAAGTGATGCTGGGATCTTTAGAAGGTGAAGATCCACACATGCAGCAGATTCTTCTGTTTTCTTTCTGCGAACTCATCGCAACATTAAACACAAAAACAAGCAAGTCAGTCTCAACACCGAGTCTATATCTCACAAATACACACTTAATTTCAACAAAACACAGTCAGCAAAGGAGGCGCAAGCTCGATGGAACTATTTATCACAAATAAACAAGTAGAAGATAAAATGGTATGGTGCAAAAGCGTCTCTATTATTCAATGTACTCTGTACAGTCGCCAGCAAAATTGCATGGGTACCTTAGTGTCTATTTTCCCGTGAACGTTTGAATTCAAGTTTGCGAAAATAAACTAGATGGCGTTGGTTTCTTCACAACTATGACTAATTTACGAAACGTAATTAAGGAGTTAGGAAGAAACGAAGGATTTACAAGGCTAATACATTTATCTAATTGTTACATTACAATTACCAGCATACGTAGCTTAAATGATAAAAATAATAATAGAAACCGATAGGAATATATTTATTAAGCTAACGAGTGGGTATTTTAATAATTAATTTAATATTCGAATTGGTAGGTAGTTACTTAGCAACAGGAAAAAAGAGCAGATTCATTGCAGGTAAACAGGCTCGCCTTGTGGGCTCGCAAAAAAAGGCACTATAAAAAATTATTGAGGTTTATTTCTTACAGTTTATTATTCAAATTTAATAGTCAGTTTATTAAATATTATAGGTATAACATAATATTATAAAGTTATTGAGGCGATAGCTTAAGTATTCGTTTCCAAAATCGGAAAGAGGATTGAAGCTTATGTAACCTCAATAAAAACAAACAGGAGACCAGGTTATTTTATTACAAAGGTCAAACGGATTAAATGGATACTAAATAAGTAGGCTAAAAACTATAAAATTGCACAAAAACATATCAAATTAGTAGGCAACATAAAAAAGTAAAAACTATGTTGTTTAAACTTAAAGTGTTCATAACTTGTTAAATTATTAAAAATACGTAAGTTATAGTTTATACACACATAACCAGGTCTCCAGTCAATATAAATAATATTATCTAAGTATAATTATTTAGCTCGTAGCTACGTAACCACTTGTGTATCGCGTATTATTTCGACGCCACAAACATAAGCGTCCGTGTTCACTAGACTTAAAAGTTTTTTCATCTGTAAAGATGACATTACTCCAATCGAAGTTTATGTGATCCAAAGCGAACTGTAATCTTGCCCTTTTATGGTTTTCCGTGAGCAAGGGTTTCACAGCATGCCTCCGCGGCACAGTTTTGACGCGGCTCCGTGTCAAAACTTGTGTCAAATAAACCAGCATAGTGGTTCAACGGCAGAAATCCATTTTCTTCATACTGCCTTATCATGGTTTGATGCTGCAATGTGTTTTATAAGTCGTGGTCTACCAGTGTTCTTTGATGGTGTTTCAAAGAACCCTCCTCTTCAAATCGTCGTACTCGAAGAACAACTGTTTTTCTCTGCAACAATAAAACAGAAATATATAATACCCAATAATGATTATTATGTAGTACTAGCTGCGCCCCGCGGTTTCACCCGCGTAAATGTCGATCCCGTGGGAATATCGGGATAAAAACTATCCTATGTCCTTTTCCGAGACTCAAACTATCTCTATACCAAATTTCATCTAAATCGGTTCAGTGATTTAGGCGTGAAGAAGTAACAAACATATAAACACACACACACACTCACAAACTTTCGCCTTTATAATATTAGTGTGATAGTAACAAAAAAATAATGCAGTTTTTAATATAAAAGTGTAAAAATAAAACTACTTACGTTTACATCGGTCTCTGGCTATTTCTGACAAGTTTTTGGCTTGATTATTCAAAGCAATTATTTGAGCTCTTGTAACGAAATCAATATTATAACTCGTGCTCGTTTTGGTAAAATAAGTAATCCGCCTGATCATAAATAAAAACTGAACAAAAGGCACTCGAACGAGGTAATTGAAATGAACTTAGCGAACGATCAATTGAGCTGTCATAAATCTTCGATCTAAGTATTATTCATACCACCTACCAATTATTTATAAATCCATATTCAACCTACCCTCTCAAGTTTGAAAACTAAAACTTAGAAAATCAGATACCTACCTACTTATAAATTGATATTCAATTTTAACATAGTAGGTTAATAATTAGGAACAATTTTCTTTAAAAGAAACTATTAATTATAAATTGTTTGAATGTTTGAAGAGACAAAAAGAAACTGCAAAAATATTTTATCATATAAAGCAAAGCAACGCCATCTAATAACAGCATAATTCAATTTTGTTAGTCGTTAACTGGTGTTACGCTAGATGGCGTCATTTCTCGCTTCATACAATTTTGTTTCTGCACTACCCATGCACTTTTGCAGCCTACCGTACCAAAAAAATCGTCGGTTTTGCTTGACTAACCCATTTAAATCTTAGCTTCATTAGCAATGGCCAAGTGTAGAAAAAATGTAGATTTCTATTTTATTGTTCTAAACAAGCTTTGTAAACTGTTACAACACTTATTTCATTATATGTCACTAACTTCACAAACGCTGTCATTATGTCAATAGAGCGTACCCTACGAAATGAATATGATCGATGTAGTGGAAATCGATACCGTTACAAATAATTAAATAATACTTCATTGTGTTAGTGTGATTGTTTTAATAGGTATTAAAATAAATGTAAAATAAAAATCTGGAATCTATTTGGTTTTTAACGTAACCAACATTTAACCGATATAGCAGCTGCTCCCCACATTGGCGACACCCGGCCCCAACCGTCAGGCAGCGCGTTCGCCGATCGGCGGACGCGGCTTCAACCTCTATTATTACTGCTAAATAAGGTCTAGTGGAAATAGATACTGTTACAAATAATTAAATAATACTCCATTGTGTTAGTGTGTTTGTTTTAATAGGTAGTAAAATAAAAATCCGGAATCTAATTGGTTTTTAACGTAAGCAACATTAAAAAATTAAAGAAAATATTATCGATAAAATCGGCTGCACCACGGAATGCACTGATACTGTCAACGTCTGTCAATTGTCATATTTGATATTTGTCAATGTCATTATTGTCATTCGCTTTTCGTATTTTTGCGCAAGTGAATGTGTTTTTCCGTATTTCTCGAGATTTATTATATCATAAGACCTTTGATCGAATACTGGACTCCGAAATTGATTGCCTTCTGACTGACTCTCGCTTGAACATTGGACACCGTACCCTGCCACCCCTGCTGACCTTTGCTGGAAAACCGGATCTGTATTTTGCTCTTTTGACGACGGCCTATAACATCATGAGTCTGTGCATTAATTGCGGAATAGCAACGGGCCGCTGCAATACAATAGGAAGGCGAAGATCGGAAGACGAAATGATTCTTTCAGTTGTACAGGAATGGGTCGCGCCTCAAACGGTTAGTATCCGATATTTCTATTTAACGTAACGCGTTATCGCTTACGTTTAGTTGTCTGTTGATAGTTGTATTTTATTTTATAAAATGATACCATAATGTGCAACAAATTCATATTCAACATCACCAATCCAGACTAGCGATGGGCGATTCCGAGAGGTTTTAACAATCGAAAGAATTGAATAAAACCTTTCGCCATCGCAATTCGCTAATGCAGACTGAACCTTCATGGTTAATTTCGGCTTATTCCCTCTCTCAGACAGGAGGCCTGTGTCCCTGCAGTGGGAATGTAATAAGGGCGCTTATGTTTACCCAAATATGCCACTCAGATGTTTATTGCTAAACGCTAGTGCTAGACCCTAATAGTCAAATGTTAAATGTTTGCTTCAGGTAAATGAAAATGACTTTATCTGCCAAGCTTGCTGGAATCATGCAAGCTTTATCTCTTGATGAAAATAGACCAGAAGAGAGTGAACAGACACCTATTGGACACCGGCGCGTGTGTATTCACTGTGGACGTTCTCTTCTGAGAAGAATTCGATGCCATAAACTTAGGACTGGTACAATGCAAGAACGCAGAATACACGAAGTTATAAGAGTATATATTATATGGTATGGTATCTTGGTTGGGCTCGGCACCAGGGCAGTCAATTGCCTCCTGCACAGTTTCTAGATACTGTATTATTATGTTATGATAATCCGAATGAAGAAGGTGATTAATAAAAACATTTAACACAAATGTGTTTTTTATTTTAATATATTATTGCAATCTCAGATTACTGTAATACGAGATTGCTTCAAATCCTAGTATATACAATATTAACAAATGCAAGCCAGTAGTTATGTACTTAAGTGGGCCTTGTCTAATAAACATAGTTTTCAGCTGAGGTTTTAAGTAAGATCCATCAGATAAATCTGAAGTCGCCCCGTAAGCGCTTTTTATATACCTACTTACCTAAAACCTCACCGTGATAAGTACGCTGCAGCACAGCACATGGGCCTTCCAGATTTACGTAGGAAATAAAGCCTCGAAAATATCATTTTAATTTACATAAATAACTCAAATAATAAAAATAACCTAAAATGTAAACATTGTCTGATTTTATATATTTGGCCATTGCTGGGAGACGTGAAAATTAGGCTCGTGAAACCTTACTAAATGCCCTAATTTATGGCCAAATTTCAGCCCTGTAACGCCAGGCCCACGTTTCTATGGAGTTTGGGTTTCTCCTTTATGATTTTATAAATTTATATGGATCCTTTTTGGTGCATTTCATAATTTGAATCAGGAACTGTGAATCAAATTCGAGTAAAAGATGAAAATCAGCTGTCAATATTTTCCCTATAAAAACATACAACGCATTGAAGACATTATTAGTGCTACTGTTTCCCTACTACTGATTAAAACCAACGTTATTATGGAGCGGCGACGTCATTTAAGCAGGGAAGTAATGCTCAGAGCCGTGGGAATGATAGAAGCTGGTTCCCGGCAACGTACTGTGGCTTTAGCTCTGAATACAAGTCAGAGTGTTATCAGTCGACTTTGGACACGTTACCGAAGCACTGGTACCGTGGCTGAGCGCCATAGAGGACGGTATCGCTGCACCACACGGAGACAAGACCGATACATTCAAATCTTAACTCGAAGAGCTCCAACAATAACCGCCATGATGTTAGCCGTGAGGCTTCATCACTCTTCAGGGAACTTAATTAGCGACCAAACAGTCAGAAACCGCTTGCATGAAGTGAACCTTCATTCCCGAAGACCGCTACGGGTACCACCTATAGCAATGCACAATCGTAGGATTCGATATCAATGGGCTCTTGAACACAGAAATTGGGCAGAAGAACAATGGCGTTTCGTGTGCTTTTCTGATGAGTCTCGTTTTGGTATGAGACCGGATACAAGACGTATACGACACTGGAGAACCCCTGGACGCCAACAGCGATTAAAATCCTGCCAGGAAGTCCATCCTTATAGTGGTGGAACCATCATGGTATGGGCGGGTATTTGGATCGGCGGAAGAACTGAGTTGATTTGGATCAGAGGCAACCTCAACGCTCAAATTTATGCTGAGACGATTGTATCAGACGTCATCGTTCCTCTACAAGTGCAAATCGGTCCCTTATTTCAGTTAATGCATGATAATGCACGACCGCACACCGCAAGAGTTGTAAGACAGACTCTCGCCGCAGCTAACATCAATGTCCTGCCCTGGCCTGCTCAGTCGCCAGACTTGAACCCGATTGAGCATGCATGGGATATGCTACAGAGAAGAGCTCTGCCGAATATGGAGGGTATCCAGTCGCAAGAAGACCTTTTTTTGTTGTTGCAACGAACATGGGCGGCCATTCCACAGCGTGATTTGGATGAACTCATTTTGAGTATGCTAAACCGATGTTCTTGTGTTGTTAGTGTTCGCGGTAGAAACACGGATTATTAATTGTTTAAGTTACCCAATAAAATTTTAAAGAAAACTGTTATTTCAGTCTTTTTTTCGAACTTTTGTGTTAGTGGTTCAAATGTCAAAAATCCCTTTATTAGGAAAATGGCAAAGGATGATGGCGACCTTGGCACCAGTTGCGTATAGCGACATAATATATTTTAAAAAAATGCTTTATTTCGGCTCTGTGCCTACGGCCTGACCTCTGAGATTACCTCTTCCATTTACGTTCACGTATCGGTGTGTGTACCCCCTTATCTATCCCGTTCCATCCCTAAACGACCTACCTATCACTATCTCTTTCTCATGCTGTGCTTGACGGCTAGAGTCGGACCGCGCAGAGGCCCGCTTACTTCAGTACGCTTTTATTTACGCAAGCGGATGGTGTGTGTACAAATTTGAAAACGAAAAGTTCTCGAAAACGTTGAGTAACGTTCGAAGAAATTAAAGGACAATAATATTCAAGGTGAGTACCTAATTAATATGAATTTTTATTTTTCTCAGATGATTTCTCATTCACACGAGAATATTGTGGTTCCTATTTATCCGGTTTGTAACCAGATTTATAGGTTAACTTAACATAATTTCAAAGAATCCGATCTCGGGCTCAAACCCAGACGGTTACTCTGTCTCTTAAATCACGTACTTATAAATACGTGAGCGAAGAGCATTTAGACTACTATTTTACTCAGTTGTAGCCAGTTTTACAGTAAACAAGACTCCGATCTCGGGTTAAAGCCCAGACGGTTATAGTCTCAAATCACGTACAAATTTACGTGAATGGCCCGACCCGCTACGAAAGCTGGGCCGACCGGTCCCGAATTTCGGTACAATCGGACAAGAAATATGGGCCGACCGGGCCCGAATTTTGGCCCGACCGGGCCGGAAGGCTGGCCCGACCGGGCCTGAAGGTTGGCCCGACCGGGCCTGAAGGTTGGCCCGACCGGGCCTGAAGGCTGGCCCGACCGGGCCCGGGGTCTGACCCGACCGGATGCAAAGGTTGATCCGACCAGATCTACAACCTGACCCGACCAAACGCTAAATCCGGCCCGACCGGGCCTGACCAAATCGGTTAACACACTGACCCGACCAACCATTTAAACTTTTGGCCTTATAGGGTATTCCCGATGATCGCTAATTACTAAGCGCCCCTTTTCTTTCTAATCGACAGATGGCAACTTCGCAAAATTTTATCACACTGGGTGAACTGGTCACGCGGGATTCCGAGGAAGAAGAGGAGGAACTTTTAGCTAAAGTTAAATCTATCATCGAAAAGAGTCTCCCCACTGGTTGGAGAGACTGGAAAGTTATCGATTGGTCCAAGGAGGAACTCCTCGGCAGGAAGATGGACCACAAGGTCTTGAACAAAATACGTTTCGCAATCCCATCAGTGGAGCTGGTTAAAGCCTTCTATCCTGAAGCGAAAACAATCGGCGAAAAAGCCTACAAAAACATGAAACTGAAGCTATTAGACTGGGATATCTGCAGGGCCCTTATTACTAACCCAAACCACATAGCAGCAAAACTGCGTGGATCTTCTTCGCAAGCAGAGATATTTAAAAGAGCAGTAGAGACAATAAGAGCGTCTGTTTGCTCCAGGGAACAGATCTCGGACGCCTTAACATCAGACATAGAGTCACATAAAAATCGAGTTAGAATCTACTCCAGGTCTAATTCCGAAACTCAAAATAACCCTATCCAAAAGCGAAGACGAGCAAGACTACCATCGACTTCCTCGGATGAAAATTCAGTACGGTCAGCAAGTGAACATTTCTATTCTTCATCACCGGAGAGAAACTCTCCCAAACGCAGACGCTACTCCACATCACCTTCCTGTTCACCAAACAAAGATGTTGTCGATTCAAGACTAGACCGCATGGAGGGCATGATTCAAAACCTATACCAAATGATGAAAACAAACAAGAATGAAAATAGACCCGATAGTACGAGCTGGCGAGCTCCCAGTCCGGTACTTGTTTTACCCGGTGAAGACCCCAATACGACCAATAAGAATTGGGACATATTCTCGCCTTCAACAAAAGAGAGTGAGCCTGCCATACCCAGAGCAAATCCAATTCTGGAGCAACAAGGGATTAAATGCCAAAGGCTTGGGGAACCAACTTGGAACAAGATTCGCTACGCTGACTCTCAGAAAAAACTTCAAGCATCACCTGTCTTCCACTGTCTTCGGATAAACGGAACTATGTTCCAACACTCCCACCCTAATCAGCTTAAAGATCTGCTGGGAAAATGTGACGCCGCGTATGGTACCATAACTCATGGACTTTTGGTACAACGGCTGAAACTTCAAGAAGCCCTGAAAGAAGTAGCGGAACAACACCCAGAGGCCACAGATAGCCTAAAGAAGATGCTAGCGTCAGAAAGTGAGTTCCGCTCAATATCTGACGACTTGCTTCAATACACTTGTGGCAAACGTGCCGAAGTAATTGAGTCTCGACGAAAACTGTATGAGCCGAAGAATAATTTTTACCGATCTGTCCTCAATGATATCCCGCCATCGGGAACTCATTTATGGGACGAAGACAGATTACAAGAAGCGATCAAAACACATGGTGTCTCTAAAATTGCCCCGGCCCCTCGTCGAATGTTATCGAACCATATGTATACAGAAAAGGAAAACAAACCAAAGACTCCCCGAGACCTTAACTCCTTTAGAAAACCACATCAAGGGGTCAAAAAATTCAGAAAAACCGAGTTCAAACAGCGACCCCAGAAGCCGCATTCATCAAAGGACCATAAACGTCACAATTTTAAGGAAAGGGGCGGAGGGGAGAGACGGCGTTACCTTTGACAACCAATGCTTTCGGGCGGGACAACTAGCAGACCACTTAACAGCGTGGAAAAATCTAGGTGCACCAAAGTCCATTATAAGCATCATAAAAGGCTACGTAATTCCGTTCTCGGAAAAACCACCAATCACAACCATAACGCCATCGTTACTAGACCAATTTTCCCCCCAAGGGGAAGAAAATTGATATTTCGGGTCTTGCCGTAGGCCTGACCTCTGAGATTACCTCTTCCATTTACGTTCACGTATCGGTGTGTGTACCCCCTTATCTATCCCGTTCCATCCCTAAACGACCTACCTATCGCTATCTCTTTCTCATGCTGTGCTTGACGGCTAGAGTCGGACCGCGCAGAGGCCCGCTTACTTCAGTACCTACCATAGATCAGCCGGCAAGTAATTGCCCCGGTCAGGCCTACGGCAAGACCCGAAATATCAATTTTCTTCCCCTTGGGGGGAAAATTGGTCTATTTCGGCTCTGTGCCTACGGCCTGACCTCTGAGATATGTCTTTAATCTGCCGGCTTGTTAGTTATCAGCACAGCAGCGTACTGTGATAAGATTCTTGGGATGATGTTAAAAAAAATTGAATTGCTGGATAGATTTCATAAGTTGATGATCAGAAAAGAAACAAATTATTAGATACCATAGTTTTAATCTAGAGGTTATCATACAAATAAAGATATTTTGACCTAGACTTTTGATTAACATCAAGTATTATCTTAGGTATATCAATCATATAATTATGGAAATTCTAATTAAATTCACTTTAGCTTAGTCTTCTATAATAATACCATAAAAACAAAATAACTTCTTGATAACAAGTAACAGATAATCAAACTTCTGAGTACCTACTATATAATAATATCCCTTATTAGACATAGGGATAGGTACAATAATTAACACTGAGTATAATAAATTCAAATACACAAACAAAACATACAATAAATGAGATTCATGTATTACAATGGCACAAAAGATTCGGTAACAATGTTCTTACTATTAATATTAGCCTCACTGGTTGCAGACTTATCAATCTCTTTATAGTAGTGTTTAAAAAAGTTGTTTGGGCCTTGCCAATTTCCCCTCTTCAATACTTCATCTAGTGGCAGACAATTAAATCTGTAAGTGGCCACTGCAGATCGGGTGCTACCTGCACCTGCTTCAATCCCAGCTGACAGTAAGGCTGTTCGCACCCACCCAGCTATTACAGAACGAGAGGCTGGACCTGTTTTACCTCGTGTCTTCACAAATAAATATGGAATTATCTGGCTATTGGTATGTCGTCTTGAGTGTGATATTTCAATATATTTCTTAACCCAGTTTACAATATCCCATAGATCCTGATCATTCTTCACTAGTTTCCAACCTGAGCCCTGATTCACAAACATACGACAGGCTATCGTATCGAAAACCTGACATTTTGATAACCTGATTTGACTTCCCTTCAACAGCAAATAGCTGTTGGAAGAATAGCGGGCGTCTATTTGATTTAAACTGACAAAATTTTCGGATTTTGGACTTGTGAACAGCGTTGAGAAGACTCCTACGATAACAATGATTAATGTTCGATACGATACGGAAGCATATCGAGTGTTTGTGAATAAGGGGGCTGATTGTAGATGTTTCAACCTATCTGTCTTCGACCCGTATTGTGGCCAGAAGATAATTTCATTTTCTGACAGTTCCAGGAAACCATCATCTATTCTAAGAAGGGTCAGGTCATGTACTCGCCTTCCCGATGATAAAAGCAGTAGTATCGCTAAATGCCTGGAGACTTGAAAAAGGTTGCTTGGGTCTGGAGGATTGTTGCGTATCCAGGATAATAATTTATTCACATCCCAAATTTTTGCTCGTAAGGTTTGAGGGTTTATATTTGATATTCCTTTAAGTGTATGTTTTATTAGTGGGTTGTTGGATATTTTGTCAGAATTTAGAGGATTTGAGAATGTTGCTACTGTTGATTTGTGCAGATAGATAGTTCTGTATGACATGTTTTTCTTATAGTGTAAGTAGCAAAGGTATTGTGCTACTTCTGTGGGATTTGGGTTATTAATTGAAACTTTTTTATCTTTAGCCCACCGGCACCAGCTCTTCCATGCTGCCGAGTAAGTGCCAAGAGATGATTTGCGCCATGAAGTCTCTAGAATTTGTTTTTCTTTGGTTGACCAATCTTTCACTAAATCGGCCCACCCCGTACTTTCCATGCTTCCAAGTACAAATCTTGTGTTCTGGGAGGAGGTTGATTGGTTTGAAGGTCTATCAAATGGTCGACCAGGTTCCGTATTGTGAAGGGTTTGTCTACAGATCTTTTCTTGAGTATTGGTCGCCAGAAAACATTCTCCCACCTGGGAACTATTAATATGAAGGTACCTTGACACTGGTTGAGGTGTTGTAGGATCCTCGGTATTAACGGCGGAGGAGGGAATATCCATCCTAGTTTGTAATTCCACGTCCTTGTGAATGCGTTTACAAATTCTGCTTGTTGGCATGGAAATCTTGTGACGTATTTTGCGACGACTGCCGACTTCTGTGTTGCGAATAGGTCTATGCATGGAGTGCCCCATTTTCTGAATATTATTTTCAGTATCCAATTCGATAGATGCCAGTCTGGTAAACTCTTGCCCCTGGACAGATGATCTGATATTACGTTGTAGTGACCTGGAATATGTTCTATTCGTATTTCTATATTTTTGCGTATCGCCATATTCAAGATGCCGCCTGCAAGTTTTAGGAGTGATACCGATTTGGTCCCACCCTGATTCTTTATATATGCCACCACTGTTTTGTTGTCGCATTGTATAAGGATACTTTTGTTCTCTAGTATGGTCTGATAGTTTGACAAGATTTTGTAGACAACAAACATTTCCTTCTTGTTTATGTGCCATTTCTTTTGGGAGGTATTCCATAGTCCTGAGATCAGTTCGTCTTCTAACTCTGCTCCCCAACCCGTATTTGAGGCGTCTGTGACTAGATGGATTTCCGGTTCTTTCAAAATTATCTTTGAAGTTTGTTCTAAGTTTACTGACCACCACTGCAACTCTTGAATGTTTCCTGGCTCTATTTTGAAGTATACGTTGGGCATAGATTCTGGTAACCTGTTCACCGCACGTTGAATCTTTCGACAGTGTAGCCGAGCTAGCGGTATTACGAACGAAGCGAATTCCATTTTGCCCAGTATCGACTTTGCTTGTTGCCAACTCCATTTTTCGCTTCTTAGGATTTTTAGGATGGTTCTCTCTAGAGATTGTATTTTTTGTACCGGAAGGCTTTTTAGATTCAATTCTGTATTCCAGTTTATTCCGAGGAACGTTATTTCTTTCGTTGGGTTTAGCACTGACTTTTCCCAGTTTATTCTGAAGCCCAAATTTGTAAGAGTCTTTATAACCAATGACACCTCGTTTTTTAGAAGTCGTGGGTTTTGATTCACTATCAAGAAATCGTCGAGATACACGACTAGTCTTATGTTCTGTTTTCTGAGTAACTTGGCAACCCAGTTTGTTATTTTGGCGAATATTTGAGGCGCAGAACTCAGGCCAAAAGGAAGTGCCGTTAGTGCGTAGGTTGCATTGCGGTAGTGTAGTGTTAGGTAACGCCAGTGTCTTTTTGCTATTGGTATATGAAGATATGCCTGTGATAGGTCTATTTTGGCCATGTAGTCTCCTTTTTGTAGAAAGTATTGTAGTTTTCGATGGTTTATCAGTCGGAACTTTTGTAACTTGACAAATTCGTTCAGTCTTTTCAAGTTGAAGACTGGTCTCCATTGTCCGTCTGACTTTGGTGTTATGAACATTTTTGAGAGGAAGCCAGTCTTGCAGTCTAATTTTATTATGGTCTTTTGATGAATCATTTTTGTAATTTCTTGGTCCATCAGCGGAGAAGTTGGTGTTCGGTATTTTTCTATTTCGGCTCTGTGCCTACGGCCTGACCTCTGAGATTACCTCTTCCATTTACGTTCACGTATCGGTGTGTGTACCCCCTTATCTATCCCGTTCCATCCCTAAACGACCTACCTATCGCTATCTCTTTCTCATGCTGTGCTTGACGGCTAGAGTCGGACCGCGCAGAGGCCCGCTTACTTCAGTACGCTTTTATTTACGCAAGCGGATGGTGTGTGTACAAATTTGAAAACGAAAAGTTCTCGAAAACGTTGAGTAACGTTCGAAGAAATTAAAGGACAATAATATTCAAGGTGAGTACCTAATTAATATGAATTTTTATTTTTCTCAGATGTTTTCTCATTCACACGAGAATATTGTGGTTCCTATTTATCCGGTTTGTAACCAGATTTATAGGTTAACTTAACATAATTTCAAAGAATCCGATCTCGGGCTCAAACCCAGACGGTTACTCTGTCTCTTAAATCACGTACTTATAAATACGTGAGCGAAGAGCATTTAGACTACTATTTTACTCAGTTGTAGCCAGTTTTACAGTAAACAAGACTCCGATCTCGGGTTAAAGCCCAGACGGTTATAGTCTCAAATCACGTACAAATTTACGTGAATGGCCCGACCCGCTACGAAAGCTGGGCCGACCGGTCCCGAATTTCGGTACAATCGGACAAGAAATGTGGGCCGACCGGGCCCGAATTTTGGCCCGACCGGGCCGGAAGGCTGGCCCGACCGGGCCTGAAGGTTGGCCCGACCGGGCCTGAAGGTTGGCCCGACCGGGCCTGAAGGCTGGCCCGACCGGGCCCGGGGTCTGACCCGACCGGATGCAAAGGTTGATCCGACCAGATCTACAACCTGACCCGACCAAACGCTAAATCCGGCCCGACCGGGCCTGACCAAATCGGTTAACACACTGACCCGACCAACCATTTAAACTTTTGGCCTTATAGGGTATTCCCGATGATCGCTAATTACTAAGCGCCCCTTTTCTTTCTAATCGACAGATGGCAACTTCGCAAAATTTTATCACACTGGGTGAACTGGTCACGCGGGATTCCGAGGAAGAAGAGGAGGAACTTTTAGCTAAAGTTAAATCTATCATCGAAAAGAGTCTCCCCACTGGTTGGAGAGACTGGAAAGTTATCGATTGGTCCAAGGAGGAACTCCTCGGCAGGAAGATGGACCACAAGGTCTTGAACAAAATACGTTTCGCAATCCCATCAGTGGAGCTGGTTAAAGCCTTCTATCCTGAAGCGAAAACAATCGGCGAAAAAGCCTACAAAAACATGAAACTGAAGCTATTAGACTGGGATATCTGCAGGGCCCTTATTACTAACCCAAACCACATAGCAGCAAAACTGCGTGGATCTTCTTCGCAAGCAGAGGTATTTAAAAGAGCAGTAGAGACAATAAGAGCGTCTGTTTGCTCCAGGGAACAGATCTCGGACGCCTTAACATCAGACATAGAGTCACATAAAAATCGAGTTAGAATCTACTCCAGGTCTAATTCCGAAACTCAAAATAACCCTATCCAAAAGCGAAGACGAGCAAGACTACCATCGACTTCCTCGGATGAAAATTCAGTACGGTCAGCAAGTGAACATTTCTATTCTTCATCACCGGAGAGAAACTCTCCCAAACGCAGACGCTACTCCACATCACCTTCCTGTTCACCAAACAAAGATGTTGTCGATTCAAGACTAGACCGCATGGAGGGCATGATTCAAAACCTATACCAAATGATGAAAACAAACAAGAATGAAAATAGACCCGATAGTACGAGCTGGCGAGCTCCCAGTCCGGTACTTGTTTTACCCGGTGAAGACCCCAATACGACCAATAATAATTGGGACATATTCTCGCCTTCAACAAAAGAGAGTGAGCCTGCCATACCCAGAGCAAATCCAATTCTGGAGCAACAAGGGATTAAATGCCAAAGGCTTGGGGAACCAACTTGGAACAAGATTCGCTACGCTGACTCTCAGAAAAAACTTCAAGCATCACCTGTCTTCCACTGTCTTCGGATAAACGGAACTATGTTCCAACACTCCCACCCTAATCAGCTTAAAGATCTGCTGGGAAAATGTGACGCCGCGTATGGTACCATAACTCATGGACTTTTGGTACATCGGCTGAAACTTCAAGAAGCCCTGAAAGAAGTAGCGGAACAACACCCAGAGGCCACAGATAGCCTAAAGAAGATGCTAGCGTCAGAAAGTGAGTTCCGCTCAATATCTGACGACTTGCTTCAATACACTTGTGGCAAACGTGCCGAAGTAATTGAGTCTCGACGAAAACTGTATGAGCCGAAGAATAATTTTTACCGATCTGTCCTCAATGATATCCCGCCATCGGGAACTCATTTATGGGACGAAGACAGATTCAAGAAGCGATCAAAACACATGGTGTCTCTAAAATTGCCCCGGCCCCTCGTCGAATGTTATCGAACCATATGTATACAGAAAAGGAAAACAAACCAAAGACTCCCCGAGACCTTAACTCCTTTAGAAAACCACATCAAGGGGTCAAAAAATTCAGAAAAACCGAGTTCAAACAGCGACCCCAGAAGCCGCATTCATCAAAGGACCATAAACGTCACAATTTTAAGGAAAGGGGCGGAGGGGAGAGACGGCGTTACCTTTGACAACCAATGCTTTCGGGCGGGACAACTAGCAGACCACTTAACAGCGTGGAAAAATCTAGGTGCACCAAAGTCCATTATAAGCATCATAAAAGGCTACGTAATTCCGTTCTCGGAAAAACCACCAATCACAACCATAACGCCATCGTTACTAGAAAAATACCGAACACCAACTTCTCCGCTGATGGACCAAGAAATTACAAAAATGATTCATCAAAAGACCATAATAAAATTAGACTGCAAGACTGGCTTCCTCTCAAAAATGTTCATAACACCAAAGTCAGACGGACAATAGAGACCAGTCTTCAACTTGAAAAGACTGAACGAATTTGTCAAGTTACAAAAGTTCCGACTGATAAACCATCGAAAACTACAATACTTTCTACAAAAAGGAGACTACATGGCCAAAATAGACCTATCACAGGCATATCTTCATATACCAATAGCAAAAAGACACTGGCGTTACCTAACACTACACTACCGCAATGCAACCTACGCACTAACGGCACTTCCTTTTGGCCTGAGTTCTGCGCCTCAAATATTCGCCAAAATAACAAACTGGGTTGCCAAGTTACTCAGAAAACAGAATATAAGACTAGTCGTGTATCTCGACGATTTCTTGATAGTGAATCAAAACCCACGACTTCTAAAAAACGAGGTGTCATTGGTTATAAAGACTCTTACAAATTTGGGCTTCAGAATAAACTGGGAAAAGTCAGTGCTAAACCCAACGAAAGAAATAACGTTCCTCGGAATAAACTGGAATACAGAATTGAATCTAAAAAGCCTTCCGGTACAAAAAATACAATCTCTAGAGAGAACCATCCTAAAAATCCTAAGAAGCGAAAAATGGAGTTGGCAACAAGCAAAGTCGATACTGGGCAAAATGGAATTCGCTTCGTTCGTAATACCGCTAGCTCGGCTACACTGTCGAAAGATTCAACGTGCGGTGAACAGGTTACCAGAATCTATGCCCAACGTATACTTCAAAATAGAGCCAGGAAACATTCAAGAGTTGCAGTGGTGGTCAGTAAACTTAGAACAAACTTCAAAGATAATTTTGAAAGAACCGGAAATCCATCTAGTCACAGACGCCTCAAATACGGGTTGGGGAGCAGAGTTAGAAGACGAACTGATCTCAGGACTATGGAATACCTCCCAAAAGAAATGGCACATAAACAAGAAGGAAATGTTTGTTGTCTACAAAATCTTGTCAAACTATCAGACCATACTAGAGAACAAAAGTATCCTTATACAATGCGACAACAAAACAGTGGTGGCATATATAAAGAATCAGGGTGGGACCAAATCGGTATCACTCCTAAAACTTGCAGGCGGCATCTTGAATATGGCGATACGCAAAAATATAGAAATACGAATAGAACATATTCCAGGTCACTACAACGTAATATCAGATCATCTGTCCAGGGGCAAGAGTTTACCAGACTGGCATCTATCGAATTGGATACTGAAAATAATATTCAGAAAATGGGGCACTCCATGCATAGACCTATTCGCAACACAGAAGTCGGCAGTCGTCGCAAAATACGTCACAAGATTTCCATGCCAACAAGCAGAATTTGTAAACGCATTCACAAGGACGTGGAATTACAAACTAGGATGGATATTCCCTCCTCCGCCGTTAATACCGAGGATCCTACAACACCTCAACCAGTGTCAAGGTACCTTCATATTAATAGTTCCCAGGTGGGAGAATGTTTTCTGGCGACCAATACTCAAGAAAAGATCTGTAGACAAACCCTTCACAATACGGAACCTGGTCGACCATTTGATAGACCTTCAAACCAATCAACCTCCTCCCAGAACACAAGATTTGTACTTGGAAGCATGGAAAGTACGGGGTGGGCCGATTTAGTGAAAGATTGGTCAACCAAAGAAAAACAAATTCTAGAGACTTCATGGCGCAAATCATCTCTTGGCACTTACTCGGCAGCATGGAAGAGCTGGTGCCGGTGGGCTAAAGATAAAAAAGTTTCAATTAATAACCCAAATCCCACAGAAGTAGCACAATACCTTTGCTACTTACACTATAAGAAAAACATGTCATACAGAACTATCTATCTGCACAAATCAACAGTAGCAACATTCTCAAATCCTCTAAATTCTGACAAAATATCCAACAACCCACTAATAAAACATACACTTAAAGGAATATCAAATATAAACCCTCAAACCTTACGAGCAAAAATTTGGGATGTGAATAAATTATTATCCTGGATACGCAACAATCCTCCAGACCCAAGCAACCTTTTTCAAGTCTCCAGGCATTTAGCGATACTACTGCTTTTATCATCGGGAAGGCGAGTACATGACCTGACCCTTCTTAGAATAGATGATGGTTTCCTGGAACTGTCAGAAAATGAAATTATCTTCTGGCCACAATACGGGTCGAAGACAGATAGGTTGAAACATCTACAATCAGGTTGGAAACTAGTGAAGAATGATCAGGATCTATGGGATATTGTAAACTGGGTTAAGAAATATATTGAAATATCACACTCAAGACGACATACCAATAGCCAGATAATTCCATATTTATTTGTGAAGACACGAGGTAAAACAGGTCCAGCCTCTCGTTCTGTAATAGCTGGGTGGGTGCGAACAGCCTTACTGTCAGCTGGGATTGAAGCAGGTGCAGGTAGCACCCGATCTGCAGTGGCCACTTACAGATTTAATTGTCTGCCACTAGATGAAGTATTGAAGAGGGGAAATTGGCAAGGCCCAAACAACTTTTTTAAACACTACTATAAAGAGATTGATAAGTCTGCAACCAGTGAGGCTAATATTAATAGTAAGAACATTGTTACCGAATCTTTTGTGCCATTGTAATACATGAATCTCATTTATTGTATGTTTTGTTTGTGTATTTGAATTTATTATACTCAGTGTTAATTATTGTACCTATCCCTATGTCTAATAAGGGATATTATTATATAGTAGGTACTCAGAAGTTTGATTATCTGTTACTTGTTATCAAGAAGTTATTTTGTTTTTATGGTATTATTATAGAAGACTAAGCTAAAGTGAATTTAATTAGAATTTCCATAATTATGTGATTGATATACCTAAGATAATACTTGATGTTAATCAAAAGTCTAGGTCAAAATATCTTTATTTGTATGATATCCTCTAGATTAAAACTATGGTATCTAATAATTTGTTTCTTTTCTGATCATCAACTTATGAAATCTATCCAGCAATTCAATTTTTTTTAACATCATCCCAAGAATCTTATCACAGTACGCTGCTGTGCTGATAACTAACAAGCCGGCAGATTAAAGACATATCTCAGAGGTCAGGCCGTAGGCACAGAGCCGAAATAAACCAATTTTCCCCCCAAGGGGAAGAAAATTGATATTTCGGGTCTTGCCGTAGGCCTGACCGGGGCAATTACTTGCCGGCTGATCTATGGTAGGTACTGAAGTAAGCGGGCCTCTGCGCGGTCCGACTCTAGCCGTCAAGCACAGCATGAGAAAGAGATAGTGATAGGTAGGTCGTTTAGGGATGGAACGGGATAGATAAGGGGGTACACACACCGATACGTGAACGTAAATGGAAGAGGTAATCTCAGAGGTCAGGCCTACGGCAAGACCCGAAATATCAATTTTCTTCCCCTTGGGGGGAAAATTGGTTTATTAAAGTTATATTAAAGAACCTAATTCAATATTTTTTAGAACTAGCAGTATGTCTGTAAAATAAAAATAAACATTTATATTTTTAAGCTTAACTAAGCTGATATTGATTCGGAACGCGCTCTCCATACGTTCCGTTGTACGTTATCTGTCCCTCCATTAGGCGTTTAAAAGATTTTTAATAGTATATCTAGCCATAATAATGTTTTGTTTATATCAGAGTTTATATTTTATAATATTGCATTTAGTGTTAAATACAGAGACTGTGTTACAGACAGAAAAAATATTTAATATGCGATGACATTTTTTTTTTACTTCTAATGAAACGCTTGACTGACAAACTGACATTGCGAATGATCAACTGTCAAAAGACTTAAAAGTCAACTCAATACTTTCCCTCGCTTCGTTGTGATAAGTATTGCGCGCTTTTACACGGTTTTGGCTCCTCCTGATTAGTGATTAGGTACAGACGCCAGCACATCAACCTACACCTAACTGTCACATTTTCCCAATCAACTTTGAACCTTATGCTTCAGTAATAAAGTTGAAAATCTATTAAAGAAATTTGACAGATTGTAGTAGGTTGATGTGCTGGCGTCTGTACTTGACCCTCTGCTTTCCTACGGATACCGATATTTGTTCCTTTTTCATATGTCAAAATCGATATAACCTATAATGTAAAAAAACTTAAATAAAATAAAAACAGTAAGTTTTTAGTGAACATTTGATTTTAAAATAACATCACAGCATAATAATCTAGAAGAATTCGATAGTAGTAGCAGTATACGTTAAAAAAATATTGGTGCCAGGCATGAATGGAATGTCGCCATTCTCCTTTCTTTATTAATGCAAAGGTGACTTGGTTTATCGTTAATGTGACAAACGAAAATACTTTATTTGATGAATCCTTAAAGAAAATTTTAATTAATATCAATCAGGAGAAAAGTTATTGCAAAAATATATGTTGATCCCTAGACACTAGCACTAAACATAACATTGTGTACAGGTATTTAATAATATTAAATTTGAGAAACATTAATAGTAAAGTATTGGATGAACCGCCAGGTTGGTAGGGAAATTTAAACAATATGAAGTTAATTATTTGTTTTAACTTACTACAAGGTGGATTGACGGTACTGCATCATCACGCAGCCTTATTACATCAAGGGTTTTATTGAAGGATGATTCTGCAAAGTGTAATGAACAGACACGTGGTACTTTAAGTCCAGCCGTGCGATTCTGTAACCGTCTCACCGTGAAAAGTTAGGCGAAGTGAGCGTGGAGTGAGCTATCAGTGTCATCCCACCTGATACTAGGGATTGACCAAGCATACATTTACAATCATAATCGAGATTTTAATAATAGATTTTATGCTAAGTCTATTGATCATTTTATATATTTTCAAAGCTAGTATTTTAGTGGTCAAAACATTAATATTTCGTGGGGTTTTACAATAAAATAGCAAAACATAAACTTAGCCAGAAACTCAATGTTGTTTTTTTTTTTTCTTTTTTTCCTAGACTGACTAGTCAATACAGCCTGAGGCGCGAGCGCGTCACGCAAGTGTTCACTTCACCCGAATCACGACATTAAATGTCGAGAATCGGGTGAAGTGAACACTTCACGCCGCGCTTGCGCGTTAGTCACTGTCATTATCACATAGAAGATTATTTTGATGTGGATTGCGTGAAGTGTTCACTTCACTCGATTCACGACATTTAATGTCGTGAATCGAGTGAAGTGAACACTTCACGCCGCGCTTGCGCGTTGGTCACTGTCATTATCACATTGTACATTATTTTGATGTGGATTGCGTGAAGTGCTTGCGCGTTAGGCGCTGTCATTAATATTAAATTCAGTTTTTATTTATTTATTTCTATAATTGACGACCATGGTCGTAAGCCTGTTCGTAATCGAGTTCAGAAATTAGTTCCTATTTATTTCAACGCTTTTAGATATTATGTCTAAATCCAACCGTGTTTGTACATTTAAAAAGTCAGTTGTGTGCATTTTGTTTTCAACAATTAACCAGATTTTGTATTAACTAGTTACAGACTACTTATTTAACCTGTAACGCGTGCAAATATAACATTATTGTAGATAGATACTAAATAACTAAGATCCGTATTTTTCATGCACGGTCAAGCGGCGCGCGTCGCCCATGATTGGCGAGTGGCGACGAAACCGTAGCCAATGAGCGACGCGCGCGAAGTGATGTTGCCATGGTTACCGTGGAGTGAAATATGGAACATTCCGAATCGCACTGTAATCGATTACAACGTGCTTACACTTTGACCCCAATTATTCTGTATGGTATAAATTACCTATTATTCCCCGCATAATCTTACCATGCCGTACGGTTGTCAAGAGTGGTATTTTGACAGTTCAAACCGGTTTCGTTAAACTAACATGGCATTTTCGAAATTGTGTTTCCGGCTACAGTCGCCACCTTACCAAAGGATAAGAAATTCGTGGTGTAAAAAAACAAACAAATAAATACTATAATCTAACCGTGAGTAAATAATCAAGTGAAATAGTTTTGACTCTCAGCTGCCATAGTGGTGATTTATCTAAATGGGAACGCAAATTATTTATGTGAGAGTTGTGGGCGATGATGGCCTAATTCGGAATGATCCATATATCACGCAGCGCACTGCGCATGCGTGCATGCGTGTCAAGCGTCGTAGTTGTTAGTATCAAGTGAACTTTTTTTTTGCTTTCATGCCATTGACGACCATGTACAACTCGTTTATAGAGAGTAGTATATTCCTTGATGTAGAATGTACATAAGCCTGTACGTATTCGAGTACAGTGACAATAATTAGTTCCTAATTATTTAATGCTGTTAGAGATTTTAATGTCTAATGCCCGGTTTCTGAAGAATTCTTAAACGGAGTTTAAACTTTCAATAGTTGTTGATTCGACATAATTATCTATTTAAGCGAATTCCTTCCTTATGCTCGGTTTTTGAGGTTCTCAGATAAACCCTCGATAATAATTCACTCGACTTTTAAGCTAAATTCTTCCTTAATGACGTGTTCAGAAACACGATATCGAACCAATAATCACTATCGAATGGATAAACTCCGTTTGAAAACCTCAGAAACCGACCATAAATCCAACTGTTTTTGTACATCGAAAAAGTAAATTTAGTCAGCCTACATTTAAGATATAACATGAGAAATTGTGCTAAGCAAGTACCTATTCAGTGATTGGTGTAATGTTCGTATACATAAGTACATAATACGTAAAAGCACATATAGGTTTTTTTTATATCATCTCTAGGTAAATACCATAAATGCCATAAATATTTAGGCATATTATTAATCTAGTGACGATTGCTGTTACGACACACAAATTGCATTATTCATGTATGCATGTTTTGGGCTGTCTAATTTTAGTTTTGCTGTAAGTATACTGTTTACACACTGTGTCTACGTTTCTCAGCCAACTCTCCTGTCGCAGATCTGCTGAAAGAAATTACTAAGTAAATGATGAAAGCAGTTCCTCTATCTTTATGTAGTTTACTTTATTATGTATTTACTGTGTATATAAATAAATATATTACATTTTTTAATTAGTATCACATTAAAAAAAATTGCTAATACATTTTTTCTACTGAGTCGGCTGCTTCCTGAGATGCAACTTCTTAATGCCGGGAACGGAGGGACATTGGATGTGTGTCGGCTGCACCCCCACTGCAAAAAGCTGGAAATAATGGTAATAATTTGTTACTAAGTATTTGATTTATTTAATTCCTACACATCAGCACATCTGCAGCTAATGTATTTACTTTCAATAAGAATAGCGGTATGATTTATTAAGAACAGCGTCTGATCAAATAAAATCAATTGAATGGGCCAATATTATTACTATATATTTAGAGCACAACGAGTTTCTACATTTCTTAATTCCATGCTCCGTGCCTGTCTGTGTCCCAATTTATTTGTTCCCTATTGTGTTTATCAAAAATAGTGTGTGAAATAATGAATACTTGCCTCAGACCGCCACGCATGACACAGCCGGGAGCGATGTGATCAAATCAAATAGAGGCAGTGTTCTTTTATTGTCTTCTGTCCCTTTAATGACTTAGCAACTGCAGGGTCGATAAGGCTCATCTGCTGAAAGGTAGAATATATCAGATTAATAAAATTCACTTGCTTTTGTGTGCCTATACTTTTGTGTTTTTATTTTAAGTTATCCTATGTTGTCCCACAGCTGGGCACGGTCTCCCCCATACTTTTCCAGTTTTCCTTATGTTGTGCCTTCTTCGGCCAATTGGTCAGGAACGTGTCAGTGACGACGCCCGCCTTGTCTTCAGGCAACCTTTGTCATATTGAGTTGTTTCTAATTAAAAACGTGTTACTAGGATACTACATAAACCTTTATTGACTGATAACTACCTATATCTTGTAAAAATATACCACTATAATTGTAAAATCATAAGGTTTTCTTGAAGTACTTACGTAAAATTTTGTTTGACCAAAAAAAAAGGTTTATCGATTGATTGTGATGTTATTTCGTGCAAATATTATCTACAAGGACGTATAATATGTTATAAACGAATATTCATCCACTTAACGTCGATTTTACACAAAAACTATTAAAAGAAACAACGTAGCATCATAAAATCATAACAAAACAGCACGCACTGCAGCTGCCATTAAGAATCGTAAAGTCTATTTTTAACTTTTTTTTTCCAATATTGCCAACCCATATTTTTCGTTTTGAATCATTTAGTCGATTAGTTTATCTACCGGACCATAGACTCAAACTGTTGCACAGGATATTAGACCTTAATTTACAGTAATAATAGAGGTTGAAGCCGCGTGAATCGGGTGTCACCGATCGGTGACCGTGGGGCCTGACGGGTGCGCGCCGGTCGTCACCGATCGGTGACCGCGTAAATCTAGCGGTTTGTAATGTAATGATGCAAGCATTTTATTTTTCAACACTTGTTTAAAAAAAAACGCCATAAGACATTAAAATAATTACCCTCTTTCAGCCTATAAAGCTCAGAAAGCTGTGTATTTTCAATTATTTTAGTACTAAGCCCCATACATCTATTGAACGTCTCTTTTATCAAAAATTTTTTGACAACACTGTTGGTTCTTTGTTTGAATTTAGTACTTAGGTCAGTGGGTCGTCATACTTTGAATTTTAAGTATTCTGTGATTAAAGTTTGTCAGTGACTTTTCTATTTATCGATAGAAAAAAATGACTAACTAATATTCATCATCTGTGGTGAACATGTGCTGTCTACTGCTGTCTATGGGGCTTTCCGATACAAAATAAACTTTTTGTTTGCAGTTTCAAAATAAATAATTGTAAATAAACAAATGAAAGTTTTATCTTAGTACCTACTTTGAATTAGTTTTTCAGTGACAATGGCTAGCACGATATTATAATGGTGAATGTGATAGTAATATGACATAATGTTGGCATGTACAGACGCCAGCACATCACGCTACCCCAATCTGTCAGATTTCTTTGATAGATTTTCAACTTTACCACAAAGCAATAAGGTTCATATTCAATTGGGAAAATTTGACAGATTGGGGTAGCTTGATGTGCTGGCCTCTGTACCTATTGGTGAAAGTTTTTCTAATTTAAAAATGAATTCCTCTACCTACTCCACAGTTCCTGTGTTACTGTTCATAATTAGATTCACCACCGATCGGTGACGACCGGCGCGCACCCGTCAGGCCCCACGGTCACCGATCGGTGACACCCGATTCACGCGGCTTCAACCTCTATTATTACTGTAAATTAAGGTCTAATATCCTGTGCAACAGTTTGAGTCTATGGTCCGGTAGATAAACTAATCGACTAAATGATTCAAAACGAAAAATATGGGTTGGCAATATTGGAAAAAAAAAGTTAAAAATAGACTTTACGATTCTTAATGGCAGCTGCAGTGCGTGCTGTTTTGTTATGATTTTATGATGCTACGTTGTTTCTTTTAATAGTTTTTGTGTAAAATCGACGTTAAGTGGATGAATATTCGTTTATAACATATTATACGTCCTTGTAGATAATATTTGCACGAAATAACATCACAATCAATCGATAAACCTTTTTTTTGGTCAAACAAAATTTTACGTAAGTACTTCAAGAAAACCTTATGATTTTACAATTATAGTGGTATATTTTTACAAGATATAGGTAGTTATCAGTCAATAAAGGTTTATGTAGTATCCTAGTAACACGTTTTTAATTAGAAACAACTCAATATGACAAAGTTTGCCTGAAGACAAGGCGGGCGTCGTCACTGACACGTTCCTGACCAATTGGCCGAAGAAGGCACAACATAAGGAAAACTGGAAAAGTATGGGGGAGACCGTGCCCAGCTGTGGGACAACATAGGATAACTTAAAATAAAAACACAAAAGTATAGGCACACAAAAGCAAGTGAATTTTATTAATCTGATATATTCTACCTTTCAGCAGATGAGCCTTATCGACCCTGCAGTTGCTAAGTCATTAAAGGGACAGAAGACAATAAAAGAACACTGCCTCTATTTGATTTGATCACATCGCTCCCGGCTGTGTCATGCGTGGCGGTCTGAGGCAAGTATTCATTATTTCACACACTATTTTTGATAAACACAATAGGGAACAAATAAATTGGGACACAGACAGGCACGGAGCATGGAATTTAGAAATGTAGAAACTCGTTGTGCTCTAAATATATAGTAATAATATTGGCCCATTCAATTGATTTTATTTGATCAGACGCTGTTCTTAATAAATCATACCGCTATTCTTATTGAAAGTAAATACATTAGCTGCAGATGTGCTGATGTGTAGGAATTAAATAAATCAAATACTTAGTAACAAATTATTACCATTATTTCCAGCTTTTTGCAGTGGGGGTGCAGCCGACACACATCCAATGTCCCTCCGTTCCCGGCATTAAGAAGTTGCATCTCAGGAAGCAGCCGACTCAGTAGAAAAAATGTATTAGCAATTTTTTTTAATGTGATACTAATTAAAAAATGTAATATATTTATTTATATACACAGTAAATACATAATAAAGTAAACTACATAAAGATAGAGGAACTGCTTTCATCATTTACTTAGTAATTTCTTTCAGCAGATCTGCGACAGGAGAGTTGGCTGAGAAACGTAGACACAGTGTGTAAACAGTATACAGCAAAACTAAAATTAGACAGCCCAAAACATGCATATACATGAATAATGCAATTTGTGTGTCCTAACAGCAATCGTCACTAGATTAATAATATGCCTAAATATTTATGGTATAAGGTTTGTATATTGTACGTGTAGTTTATCTAGAGATGATATAAAAAAAAACCTATATGTGCTTTTACGTATTATGTACTTATGAAAACGAACATTACACCAATCACTGAATACTTGCTTAGCACGATTTCTTATATTATATTATATTGTCTGAAATGTAGGCTGACTAAATTGACTTTTTCGATGTACAAAAACAGTTGGATTTAGACATTAAAATCTCTAACAGCATTAAATAATTAGGAACTAATTATTGTCACTGTACTCGAATACGTACAGGCTTATGTACATTCTACACCAAGGAATATACTACTCTCTATAAACGAGTTGTACATGGTCGTCAATGGCATGAAAGCAAAAAAAAAGTTCACTTGATACTAACGAAACGACTACGACGACACGCATGCGCAGTGCTCTGCGTGAAATATGGATCATTCCGAATTAGGCCATCATCGCCCACAACTCTCACATAAATAATTTGCGTTCCCATTTAGATAAATCACCACTATGGCAGCTGAGAGTCAAAACTATTTCACTTGATTATTTATTCACGGTTAGATTATAGTATTTATTTGTTTGTTTTTTTACACCACGAATTTCTTATCCTTTGGTAAGGTGGCGACTGTAGCCGGAAGCACAATTTCGAAAATGCCACGTTAGTTTAACGAAACCGGTTTGAACTGTCAAAATACCACTCTTGACAACCGTACGGCATGGTAAGATTATGCGGGGAATAATAGGTAATTTATACCATACAGAATAATTGGGGTCAAAGTGTAAGCACGTTGTAATCGATTACAGTGCGATTCGGAATGTTCCATATTTCACTCCACGGTAACCATGGCAACATCACTTCGCGCGCGTCGCTCATTGGCTACGGTTTCGTCGCCACTCGCCAATCATGGGCGACGCGCGCCGCTTGACCGGTTAAGGTGAATGTGACATGGCAGACCGCGAAATTTAAATTTTCTTACGTTTTTTGCAATTTGCAGATCAGTGTCAGGTTGTATCTTGATCAAAATGTGATTTGCGACTATAATAGACATGTATTTACAGAATCATAGTCATTAGAATCATTAATATATCTCCTTATGTTAGATTTCTACCATAAACACTTTTCCATATGAGATTTGTTCTTAACGATAGAAATCTAACTTAAAAAGATGTAGATTAATGATGATTAATGATTGTAATTATTATTATTATTTTTGTGGTGTACAATAAAGTATATATATATAAATAAATAAATAATAATAATATTAATGTTTTGACCACTAAAATACTAGCTTTGAAATTATATAAAATGATCAATAGAATTAGCATAAAATCTATTATTAAAATCTCGATTATGATTGTAAATGTTTGCTTGGTCAATCCCTAGCATCAGTGGGATGACACTGACAGCTCACTTCACGCAAGTTTTCACGGTGAGATTTTTACAGAATCGACCGGCAGGTTTGATATTTTCCATCCCAATGACTTCAAGCCACTTCTGGCGCAGCACTTCATTTTTAGGGAACCTGTGCAAAAAAAAAAAAACATGCAAAATTATTTCAGTTTGATGCAGTTAGTGGAACAAATCAGAGACTGAACTAAATAACCACCACCTATTGCATGACGAATTGATATTATTGTGTTTTAGTACTATCGCTATTTTTATTTATATTCTGTCAGTTTTATTTTCAAAATCTCTCAAAGGTACCCTACAATACTGGACTTTACAATATACAAACTAAAAAAATATTAGTTTCTTATCGATAGCATAATAAATAAAAGACATCACTATTTTTAATTGTCATTTGTATTCTAAACAAAACATGATATAAATTTAGCAAATAGAGGTAAATATCAGAAATAATTTGTATGTACATTTGGGAGCTTTTATTCTCTAAATAAAACAAGGATATATAAACAAAAATATAACAGCATGATAAAGTTTTTCTTAAAATACGGCTACTAACCTGTGCATGGTTAAATGAGGTTGATTGGGGTTTTGCCTTGCACCACACTGAATTATTGAACAAGTAGGCATATTCAATTTGCACCACTAGACACTCACAGCACAAAACAATTTAGTTGGGAGCGTTTTTTATTCCTAAAAATCACAATCCAAATCCAATGTTGTTGTTCACTTGACAGCTGACTATCAAAAAGTACTCTGTCTGTGCAGGCTGCACAGTGCAGCTGACGTACTACAAAACCACGGAGCCAAAAGATGGCGGATGGCACGCGAGGTAGGTACTTTGACGGAAATGTAAAAATGTTGCCAGGCAGAGAACAAACAAATAGCATGACGTCTCTTTCTTCAAATGAGATTACGCATGGGTTAAAAAGAGACAAAGTGTAGTTTCATATTTCTGTATCGATCTAATAGATACTTGTATAAGCAAGTAAGATATAGAACATTACGGCGTCTCTATATATTCTATACTCTAAGCTGCCACAGAGTACTTTTTGATAGACCGTCAATGTCATAAGTTCATTGACGTGCGGACGTTAGTGTTGCCATAAATTATCCCCCGTACTCGTATAATCCGCAAACCAGCCAACTCCATTTTTGTCAAAAAAAAATATTATGATGTCGTTTTTTAGTCAAAATAAAAACTAGAAAGTTTTGTGGGCTGGTTTGCGGATTAAGGTATCGATATAATATATTTTTTATTATGAAATATTTAATTATATATCGCACACCAAGAACGACACTGTATTATGTCGAAAAATCTTAAAATCGAGTTTTTTATTTAATAGAATAGCCAAAAAATTTCCGCGCTAACCACGAAGACAGGCGTATTTATTTAATACTGATACGCATTGGATTCTTCACATGCAATATTCATGTACGTTTGCCCCGCACGGCCACCCAGAATTTGTGATTTAGTTAGGTGTGCACCAATGCAATGTACTCGCCTCTAGGAGTATATGTACCGGTTTCTTTTTCAATGTACAGACGCCAGCACATCAAGCTACACCTAACTGTCACATTTTCCCAATCAACTTTGAACCTTATACTTCAGTGATAAAGTTGAAAATCTATTGAAGAAATTTGACAGATTGTAGTAGGTTGATGTGCTGGCGTCTGTACCTCTGTACTTTTGAAGAAATTTTAGTTTATTCAGCACGGCCCTCTATAGTTGCCTATATCTTTTTAAATATTACATGTTTGTTTACAAAATTCGACTTCCTGAATTATGTATAGGAGGACATTCGTTCCAAATAAATTGCGATTATGGTGTATTAGTATTTTAAAAGTTAAATTGGATCAAAAATATCCTAACATACAACTGATGAGGTGACTATGATTCCACGTGAGAATGGATAAAAAAACTTCTGCATAAATTGAGTAAATCTTTAATAAAATAAATAAATCAAAAATATATTAATCTGTACGATAACTATAATGGTAGTAAGTAGTAGGTCGCAAATCGAACAAAACAACAAGTGTCGCTAAGACTGAATAGCTCAAAAGGCTTAAAAAAATCACAGATATATTTCCAATAAATCACACGGATTGATGTACGGTACATTACAATTAAATTACAGTTACAGGCCGGTACATATGTTACTTGCCAAACATGAATTACTTTTTAATAGTTTTTGGCTAAGGTTTTGTCTTTTTTAGATATTTTCTTATTTCTTTTTTTTTCAGCACGGCCCCCTATCCACATCTATATATTATTTGTTATTACGAATTCACAATATCTGTTACGGTACATAGAACGTGTTAATAAAGTACATTCCTTGAGTTTATGAAACTTTTTAATACGCTATATATTTTTCAAGTTACACGGGGGCCCGTGCTGAAAACGTTTGCAATTTTTTTGAAATTTTTTGCATATTTCTTCAAAAGTACAGAGGTACATTGAAAAAGAAAGCGGTACATATACTCCTAGAGGCGAGTACATTGCATTGGTGTATACCTAAATCGCAAATTCTGGGGGGCCTAGCTGGGCAAACGTACAGACGCCAGCACATCAACCTACCCGAAACTGTCAGATTTTCCCAATCAACTTTGAACCTTATGCTTTAGTGATAAAAGTTGAAAATCTATTAAAGAAATTTGACAGATTGTAGTAGGTTGATGTGCTGGCGTCTGTACATCAAAGGTTTCGGCTCGACGCTACTACAGAAAATAGGTACGAGGGGAGGTCCAAAAGTTCGTGGAATGAAAGGGTTTTAACCGACTGATTTACACGATCGGCGACAACCGGCGTGCAATAAAATGAAACAATAAATCAATTTTTCCTTTTCAATATAATCACCCTGAATACAATTATTAGATCTATGAATTAATTTTTCTAAACCATCGTAAAAATGTATTTTTTCTTTTGCCTCATTGTCATCGGAAAATATCCCTCCCCTTCAGTCTTTTTTAAATTGGGAACAAATAAAAATCACTCACACACACACTCGATAGATTGCAAAAGGAGGTTTACATTCTTGAGCAGCGCTACATCGACAACATCAGGAAGCTGGGTGGGATCGCCAGGGAAATGGGTAGGATACAACGGAGCGATGATATCGAAATTGAGGGAGGCACCTAGGTTGAATAGAATTCTACCTCTGGTGGAAGTCAGGTTGCTATTCCAAGCGGGATGTTTGGCATTGAGATCCCCCGCCATGATGACGGAGTCACTCATACCGAAGAGGGCAGTGAAATCTTTGGTGAGAGAGATGGGATCCTCTGCACCGTTAATGGGAGGGATATAGGCGGAAATGATGGTGATGGATTGATGACCAGTCATGCCGAGCCGACAGATAGAGATCTCTAGGTGAGTGAGGAGAGGGGGTGGGTCTATAGGGATGCAGTAAGTGCTTTCCTGAAGTAAACAAGGGTACCACCCTTATGACAGCGAGACCTGTCATTGAGAACTAATTTATAGTTGGCCATGTTCAGGTTACGATGGTTAGGCTTCAGGAAGGTTTCCTGTATTAAGAGGATGTCTAGCTGGTGATCGCGGAGGAGAGGCGATCTCATCGCGTTGGGAAGAAATGCCATTAGCATTGAAGAAACCTAACTAAGGGAGCGGGGTTTGGTAACACTAATTCTTTGCTGATCCATTGGAACAATTAGAATTTTAGAGTTTGCAGGACTTGCGTAACCTGGGGTACGCATTGAAAATTGCGCCGATACGCAAAGCATTGCCATTACAGGCTTTGATTTCCGCTGCCATAGCGTTAGCGGGGGCAATAAACGATGCATAAGCACCGATTATCACCTCCAAGCTACTGGGCTCAAGGCCGGAGACAGCGGTTTGGGGGGACCTACTAGGGCCTGCGGCGGCAACCCTGGGAGCGGTAGCGGGTTGGACTACCGGTGCTACTGGGTCTGGAAGGACTACTGGGGCCGCGGGGGCTACTGATGGCGGTGGGATGGTGGTTTGCCATCAGCGCCGAGATGGACGGAGGTTGAGAGAGCACCGAAGCTGCAGGAGCTTTTTGGCGAAAAAGACTTGCCCATGGGGAGGGCCTTTGAGAACTCAGCCTATCGGGCATTTGTGAAAATGGGATCTTCACAAAAGGGCTTTCTCTTTGCTGGCGGGCGCTTGCACGCTTTGCCAGTTTGGCAGAGGAAGGTTTAGGAGCCTTGGGGCAACCCTGGTAGTTAGCCGGGTGCTCTGATTGGCCGCAAAGAACGCAGCTCGGTGGCTCTGTGCACAGAGTGCGGTCTTTGGGGCGGGAACAATCAGCTGTTCCGTGGTCACCTAGAGACATTTGACACATATAGGTGTCGCGAAACAGTTGGAGTGGGAGTGGCCATACAGTTGGCACCTATGGCACGGCATTGTCCTATGATGTTGGACCTACGGGGCTTCTCGATGGAGACGCCCGAGAGGGAACAGACGGCCTTCACCTTAAAAATAGGGCGATGACCTTCTGTGGGGTCACAGATAACTAGGACCATGTCGTAGATAGGGAATGAAAAACCGGTGCTCTTATAGCGTCCCGGGATTTTCGGGATTACTTGTTGAAGGAACCGGGACTTTCGGGACTTTTGGGTATTTTTTTTACCTACTGCTGGTATTTTTATTTTAATAGGTCTTTAGTATTTATGTATGTACGTAGGTAATGAAAACTACATTGTATTAATTAAAGATATAACGAAGAAGGCATGTGTGTCTCGTTATTATCAGCCATATTTCAACTACTGTGGGCGAATACTATGGGTATAGTGTTGGTTATTGCGCAATAGAAACACGGTTTGCAGTTCAAATCAGATTATAATTTCACGAACAATTTAATCACACTAGCAAATCACACACTATAGGTACACGATACAACCAGATACGGAACGCGGGACAGTTTCTGAGCGCATGCTGTTCGTCCGATGTCCAAGAGGGCTCCAATCGTTCTGTCGCACTGTCGTCGACCCCCACGAACTCAGGCTAGACTCTGTCAAGCGCCGCCAGATGGCGCTGGCATTCCGAATAGTCAAACGAATGACCGGAATACCGGATGCGACAGATATATATTTTAAAAAATCAACGAAAACAGAACCATTTACTATTCTTTGAAAAAATAATCAACAGAAGAAAACAATAAGTCAAATCAGCATTTAACGCTCGCTATTATTATAAATTATATACCAATATCAATCAACAAAAACATAGTTACTTTCCATAAAATAAAATCTATATAAATAAAAACAAAAGGCCTGACTGACTGACTCATCAACGCCCAGCCCAAACCCTTGGACCTAGAAAGCTGAAATTTTACACGAAGGTTCCTTTTATGATGTAGACCAGGAATAAGGAAGGATTTTTTGAAATTCAACCCCTAAGGGAGTTAAATAGGGGATGAAAGTTTGTATGAAAGTCCGTCAGTTTTAAAGTTAGGATCTTCAAATTTTGTGTTTCGGCTGACGATTGAAAATTAATTTATACGTGGCTCAGCGTTTTTGATAATTCTACCCCCAAAGGGTTAAAAAGGGGGATTAAGTTGTGTATGAAAGTCTGTCAGTTTAAAAGTTAGGATCTTCAAATTTTGTATTTAGGCTAACGATTGAAAATTAATTTATACGTGTTTCAGCGTTTTTGATAATTTCACCCCTAACGGGGGATGAACGACCTGACTGACTCATCAACGCCCAGCCCAAACCCTTGGACCTAGAAAGCTGAAGTTTTACACGATGGTTCCTTTTATGATGTAGACCAGGAATAAGGAAGGATTTTTTTAAATTCAACCCCTAAGGGAGTTAAATAGGGGATGAAAGTTTGTATGAAAGTCCGTCAGTTTTAAAGTTAGGATCTTCAAGTTTTGTGTTTCGGCTGACGATTGAAAATTAATTTATACGTGTCTCAGCGTTTTTGATAATTCTACCCCCAAAGGGTTAAAAAGGGGGATTAAGTTGTGTATGAAAGTCTGTCAGTTTAACCTTTTCGACGCCCATCTACATAATACGCGATGTGTCCTCCAGCGCCACGCTACAAATGTATAACGTATCTATAGTAAAACGTAGGGATGGGATTAATGTCCTATCGATAAATAATATTATAAGTTGAAATTAACGTTTATTCACCAATTTACGAAGCTAAATAAAAACTGATACCGTATTTTCATATTTTGTTTTATTTCATAAAAAAATCAATATGAAAACATGGATATATTTCCCATAATAAAAGAAAAGAATTGCAAATTTATTAGACGTGTGTTCTAGAAGGCACATCCCTATTTGTCTCCAAATGTAATCCTTCTACTTCATATCACGTCGTTGGCGCTCGAGGCACGTCAAAATCCTTTCTGATATAAGGATGTCTAGATGTCGATGTCTATGGTATTTTTCTTTTTTCTATTCACTGTGGTCGAGTTACACGTGCATAACCTCAACCGATTCATGCATAATTTATTTCGTTTACTTACAAAAAATAGAACCAAATACAATCAATAGAAGCTAGATACGTGGTTTTCTATCTACGTGTTTTTAAAAAAAATTAAAATGGAGTGTAAGTGACTGTTTTACGCAGATGTTACAGATCTTTTTTTTAATGGTAGGTATAGGTGTCGCAAAATACTAGCAATGATTTTTCTTGTTTTTAGAAACTAATAGAAAACGGAAGTACATTCCTGAAACGGAAGTTGACGACTTAACGTAATGTCAGGACGACGAACTATTTCAAAATTCTGATTATTCACAAACTTTTTCTTATGATGAATCTACTCAAAAAGAAACAAGATGTAAACATTGCACTACACTAAAATGCACAAAGTCACTATGACCTTGAAACCCGTCCGCTTGTGACGTCACAGATTTACTTCAATACTAGTTCGTGGCGTTGTGCGCACTGACAACTAGCTACTTTGTAGGGATGGGTTTTTCACACGGTGTTTCACTATCGACAATGATTAGAAAACCTATTTATTCTTGATTAAGGCGAATAAAACGTAGTTTATAGTTTACAATATGTATAAAATATTATTTATTCACGTCATTTTCTTGCAATAATGATATTTATGATCGTTTTGACGAGATGAAATATAGCGAGGTCTTCATCGTGTCCCATCACTGGCTTACTTTATATCAAGTACTTGGCGTTGGGGGCACTAAAATATTTTGTGGCGTTTTTGTTTCTATTGAATATAAAACAAACAAGAACTTATTATGTGTGAAAAAGTTAAAAATATGGCTTATAACATGGCAATTTTCCATAAAAACAAAATAAAAGGTCTTGTAAAAGTCGTAAATTTATTTTATACTATTATTACTTCTAATCAAGTAGTGGCGCTGAGGGCACGAAAATCTCGAACTTGTATACAAGTGATTGGCGTTCAAAAGGTTAAAAGTTAGGATCTTCAAATTTTGTATTTAGGCTAACGATTGAAAATTAATTTATACGTGTTTCAGCGTTTTTGATAATTTCACCCCTAACGGGGGATGAACGACCTGACTGACTCATCAACGCCCAGCCCAAACCCTTGGACCTAGAAAGCTGAAGTTTTACACGATGGTTCCTTTTATGATGTAGACCAGGAATAAGGAAGGATTTTTTTAAATTCAACCCCTAAGGGAGTTAAATAGGGGATGAAAGTTTGTATGAAAGTCCGTCAGTTTTAAAGTTAGGATCTTCAAATTTTGTGTTTCGGCTGACGATTGAAAATTAATTTATACGTGTCTCAGCGTTTTTGATAATTCTACCCCCAAAGGGTTAAAAAGGGGGATTAAGTTGTGTATGAAAGTCTGTCAGTTTAAAAGTTAGGATCTTCAAATTTTGTATTTAGGCTAACGATTGAAAATTAATTTATACGTGTCTCAGCGTTTTTGATAATTCTACCCCCAAAGGGTTAAAAAGGGGGATTATGTTGTGTATGAAAGTCTGTCAGTTTAAAAGTTAGGATCTTCAAATTTTGTATTTAGGCTAACGATTGAAAATTAATTTATACGTGTCTCAGCGTTTTTGATAATTCTACCCCCAAAAGGTTAAAAAGGGGGATGAAGTTGTGTATGAAAGTGAGTCAGTTTAAAAGTTAGGATCTTCAAATTTTGTATTTAGGCTAACGATTGAAAATTAATTTATACGTGTTTCAGCGTGATAATTTCACCCTTAACGGGGGATGAACGACCTGACTGAGATATCAACGCACAGCCTAAACCGCTGGTGATAGGGACTTGAATTTTGGAGGGTGTATTCTTTGTAAAGTATAAGTATCCAATAAGAAGGGGTTTTTGGAAATTCAACCTTAAAGGAGGTGAAAAGGGGGGATTTTGTTTGTATGAAAAATCTTATTCCTTGAGTTAAAAACCTTGAACCTTGGCACGAATACTTATGTAAGTAAATTATGAAGTTTGGCATTTTTCGTTTTTCTAAACTCATTTCAACCCTAAAGAGGTATTGGGAGGTGTCAAAATTTCTTTGGAAGGATTTCAACGTGCTGTCCGATTAACTCGAAACTCAGTCAGTATTAATACTAAGGACTAAAAATAAAGAATAACCTGTATCAGGGTTTTTCGAAAATGTACCCCTAACTGTGTGAAAATGGGTTGTTAATTTTGCAAGGGCATATTTTACTGTGTGGCTTGATTAGCTGGAAAATTTTTCATAATTCGACCCATGTAGGGGTGAAAAGCGGGAATACGGTTTATATGAAAAATCTTATTCATTTGGTTAATAAACTTGAAACTTTGTACGAACATTTATCTAAATAAATTATAAAGTTTGGCATTTTTTGTTTTTATAAACTAGCCCTTAAAGGAGGATTGGGGTGGGGGGTGTCAAAATTTTAACGCGTGGTCCGATTACCTCGAAACTCGGTATTTATACTTAAGACCACAAATAAAGAATAACGTGTATCAGGGTTTTCCGAAAATCTACGCCTAATGGGGTGAAAAGGGGCAGTTAATTATACAGGGAAAGATTTTAATGCGTGGCTTGATTAACTTAAGAATTCGTATAAATAATCTTTAAGTCAAGTAATGAACACACCCCAAACAATTTTTCGAAATTCTACCCCTATAGGGTGAAAAGCGGGAATACAGTGTATATGAAAAATCTTACGGTACAAATACTTATACAAGTAAATTATGAAGTTTGGCAATTTTTGTTTTTCTAAACTACCCCTAACGGGGGATTGGGGGCGTCGGAATTTCTATGGAAGAATTTTAACGCGCGGTCCGATAACTCGAAACTCTGTATTTATACTTAAGACAAAAAATAAAGAATAACGTGCATCAGGGTTTTTCGAAAATCTACCCTTAACGGGGTGAAAAGGGGTATTTAGTTAATTATACGGGGGAGGATTTTACTGCGTGGTTTGATTAACTCAAAAATTGGTGTAAATAATCTTTGAGTCAAGTAATGAACACATCCCAAACGATTTTTGAAAATTCCACCCCTGTGGGGGTGAGAAGCGGGGATACAGTTTATTTGAAAAATCTGATTCCTTTGATCTACACACTTAAAAATTCGCCCGAATACTTAGTTGTCTAAATAAATGATAAAGATCATACCTACATACATTTTCGAAATTTTTAGAGGAAAGTACGAATTTCACGCGGACGAAGTCGCGGGCAGAAGCTAGTAAAACATAAATCCTTTTCTTAATTCTAATATAAACCAAGTCATCATCAGCATTCGGCAGTTATCATATCACTGAGACGCTTATCTTTAAGGAATATAAAATAATAAAATATGACAAAGTTATAAAGGAATGAAATTAACAAAATATGAAAACGTTCAATAAATTATTTAGTACTGTCTTGCTCATTATATAGGTTCTTAAAAAAATAAGTGCGTCTAAGCTTTTATCACTTAAGCGTGATCTTATTTTGTTGCACAGTAATCCTGCTGCAGAGAATATCCTCTCGGGCTCCACCCTGGTTGGAGGGATCGTCAGAAGATGATCATAAGGTAACGACAGAAAACGGCCACGATCACCACCATTCTCAAAAAAGGCCATCTCTATTCTAATTGTAGTGTTTAAATCTTCTTGATCGCTTCGAACTCGTACATTTGTGGTAGGGAGGGCTGGGGGACGGGATAGCCGCGATTGGCTTTTTGGCCTTACTGGCCTGGGAGGAGGAGGAGCCCTTCTTCCTCTTGCCTCCTTTTCCGACGACTAAAAACCAGCTATTCCCTACATTTTGATGAGTTACGCGAACATAAATGTAGGGAACAGCTGATTTTTTTTCGCAATTTCAGGTTTGGTCCCATAGTAAAAGTTGTTCATAATAATGAGTACAATCTCCCATTTCGATTTGTCGCATGTGTTCAATTTCACCCTGTATAATTGGCGTTTGTCACATCTCTTCAAAACCGGAACAAAGCATCGCTTGGAGGCAGAAATATGTGTGGTGGTAGAACTTCCACGAACAATCATCATCATTTCAGCCGAAAGACGTCCACTGCTGGACATAGACCTCCCCCAAGCACCGCCACTTCGACCGGTTCTGTGCTTCCCGCATCTAGCGGAATCCTGCGGCCTTCACAAGGTCATCAGTCCACCTTGTGGGAGGCCTTTCAACGCTGTCTTCCGGTACGCGGTCACCACTCCAGAACTTTTCGGCCTTAACGGCCATTTGTTCTACGAGCAATGTTCCCTGTCCACTGCCACTTAAGTTTGGCAATACCACGGACAAGTTACTTCACAAAGATCTCTTTTACTGAAAACTTGCTAGTTTAAAACTCAAAATCTTCCAACCATTCCTCATCGGTAGGAGTATTTGCCTTAACTTGAATGTTTTTCAACAATTTTAGATTTGAAGTCTTTTTACTAATACCACCTATTTTCACATTAATATTTTTAGATTTAGCACTAATTAATTCTTTCGAATTTTTGGGCACTATTTTTAAAATTGAATCTCTTGTGATTTTTATTACATGTTTTTTTACTTTATCTTCACAATCACCAGGGGTTTTTAGAAGGTAGCCGAGAATCGGGTACTTTGGCTTAACATGGGAACAGCTTGGCGGGGGACTGCTATTCGCTGAGTTAATTGTATTTTCTTTTAACGGTATGTTGTCACTAAAGAGAGGGTTTTTTTCTAAAACGACATTGCCACTTTGTTCTCCAGTGTTAGGACATATATGATCAAATTGGTCATATTCCATCTCAGTGTTGATAGGAGCTTCAACCATTGATTCGTCTTCAACGTCCGTTTGAACATTATCTTCTTCGATGATACTTTCGTTTTTTTGTTTTAAGAAACCTTTTCGAACTTTATTTCGTACTATTTTCGTGTCATTGTTTTCAGATAAGGTAGGTATGCCATCGTTTTCCGGATCAATATCTACAGTATGAAATGTTTTTACAAAGGTCAAAGTTGCAGCGGTTTTCAGATAATCTTCGCTATCTTTAATTAGAGTGATGTCATTTTTTCGTATCTGAAATGTGAAACAAAAATCCATTAAAAAAAGATTAATAATTTTTTAGAAAATAACAAGAGAGGTCACAAGAGATATTGCGTACGGGCGTACGGTCGGTCGCTCGGTCCGCGTCGCACTAAATGCCTGGATATACCGACATAGCGCGTCAGTCGGCCGACGTACTCCCGACCGACGGTCCTCGTCAACGCGACGCGTAGCGATTCATCAGCGCTGCTCTGTAGTTCTTCATAAGTTTTCGTTGATGGGCCATTCCGCTCAATTAGGCCGACTTTTATTTGCAAATGGTGATGACATTTGGTGCGAGTTGATGGCAATAATAAATTAAATAAAGGTGATTATACTTTTTTAGATAGCGGCGCCATACGTAAAAACATGTAAGAAATGTCATATAAAGTAAAAAAAGAATGCAGCTATGATATTTAATTTATTATTAGCATATATTCGCCGTTACTGGATTTCCGCGGATTGACCCTGATACGAGTATAGCTAAAGTACAGCCAACGTATGGTCGTTGGGCCAACGAGACGAGATACCATACATCAATAACCTGACCTATACCGAGTTACATTACGATAGCGAGCGATTCCCTGTCCTTTTTTTTATGGATGGAAAATCATCAAATGACCCGTCCCGCTCTGGGTGGAGCGAAAGGGAGTGTCAGACTCTTACTGACTAAAACCCATCCATGTTCCTTCCTTAGCCCTTTATGTTCCGGGGTAGCGGAAACCCTTTCGGACAATCCCGCACCCCCGGCAGGCTTCGGCCCTGGCAGGCACCTTTCTTTTTGCTGACGAATCTCTGTCCCTCTCGTACGCAATAATGACGACGGCTGTCGTTGTGTGATTCGTGGTACAGAAATTGGCCTTATTTTACGTTCGACCGAGGTCAGAGCTGACAACGGTCGAGATATAAATCCAGCGTCACAAAAACTTTACTGTGACTCACTTGTTCTCCAGTGTTTGCTAATCCCTGCAGCAATGCATCGCTGAGCAGCGCTTTGTTTCTGAACGCCGCAGCCGCTTTCAGTCTTCCAGCGCACTCCCAACACAGGCGCTCAAGTATAGGATGGTTATTTTCGGTAACCTGGTATGGGGAAGAAAGATAATGCTAAATATCCTTAGAACTTAAATGATGGCGCAGTTAGGGGGTATCGTGTTACCCATTAACTGTGTTTTGTAGGTCACATAGGTAGTCGGTCCATTTAAACTAATCTATAGAAAGCTGAAGACTTTCTTTTTTTGCATACGCTGATCTCTGGAACTGCCGGTCGATTTTAAGAAATTATTTTTGCATTTGATAGCCTAATTCTCGAGGAAGTCTATGGGCTATTTAACATCACGCTATGACCCTAAGGGACAGAGCAAAAATAAAAAGAAGTCAGAAGGAACGCTAAAAGCGAAAACAAAGTAATAGCGCGGGCAACAGGGTGGGTCGGGGGAACAAGATATTTCACGTGGAAGATGTCGCGGGTAGAAGCTAGTATTATAATAAAGAGAAAATATATAATTATTTGTATGTTTGTTTTTACACTATCACGCTAAACGGCTGAACGGATTCAAATGAAGTTTGGCACATGGGACCTATTACATGTAGGAGTACTATAGATAGACACACATCTGCCTAACCCTTCCAGGATGACAGGCGTGGTGTCGTGTAAAACAAAGCAACAATGACTTACCGCTATCCCAGTTATATTCTGGAACATTTCTCTTAATTCAATGTTGTTTAAATCATACATTTTCACATCCATAGCTAGGCAGACCCGGCAGACCTATAAAAATAGAATTTACCCTGAATTACGTAATCACTACATAATATAAAACAAAGTCGTTTTCCGCTGTCTGTCTGTCCCTAGGTATGCTTGGATCGTTAAAACTACACAACTGATTTTGATGCGGTTTTTTTTAATAGATTCAAGAGGAAGGTTTATATTTATAATACATGCATAATATAGTAGATAAACACTGATAATTTTATTATATACATAAATGTGTGTGAAAATTTGTATAATACAAACCTTCAGGCTATCAGTAGTTGGTTCAAATAATATGGTTGGCACCTGAACAGGTGAAAATGCAGTTGGGTTGGTTATGGTTGGCACCTGAACAGGTGAAGATGCAGTTGGGTTGGTTATGGTTGGCACCTGAACAGGTGAAGATGCAGTTGGGTTGGTTATGATTGGCACCTGAACAGGTAATGAAGTTTCCGTTGGTACTAGCACCTGAAAATTACAATTAGAAGATTTCTGTGAACAAAGGTGAAGATCAGTTTCTACATTTAAATTATCAGGATGTTTTAAAAGTCATATTATTAAATATCCTATGTAATGTGAACCCCATACCATAATAAAGGACCCGTAAAAAATGTTAAGGAAAAAGCCGATTGGAGAATTTGGCTGAAATGTTGGTACAATATAGCCTGTAACATGCTGATTGAAATTTAACCGGTCAAGCACCGCACGTCGCGTATTGGCGACGAAACAATAGAAAATCAATTGTGTCCACTGACCTCTATCACATGATTAGACAAACGGAACAGATACAAAGCTTCAAACAACCGCGCGAATCGGTTGCACTACTACAAGCACGCGGGGCATGTGTGCGTGACCACTGGCCGCTTGTCACGTACGCGGCGAGACTGGAAAAAACCGGTTTACGCTGGCACAGCTAGTTGACAATCTCAGGGTCAGTGCGACGCACGTTGTTTGTTTTGTTAGTTCCAAGTTTGAATATTTTAATGTAAAAACGCGGTATATTATTGTTAAGGGAACTATATTTTCTATCACCAAAATTTATATTTGTCATCAAGTTGTATCACCTAATAAATAGATCTATATCGCCACGAAATATTTGTATCACCTAATAAATAGATCTATCGCCACGAAATATTTTCGTTCTCAGATAGCGGGGCTCCGTCGACATAGGATGCAAGAACGAGCGAAGGGCACCCCGAGGTTCGGTTTGGTTAGGTTACTTTAAACCCTTTACACAGAAATAGGGGCCCCGCGAAGCGGGGCTCCGTCGACATAGGATGCAAGAGCGAGCGAAGGGCACCCCGAGGTTCGGTTTGGTTAGGTCACTTGCATTGTTTGGTGACTACATTTTGGTGACAGATCTACTATTTGGAGGACAAACCCTATTATTTAAGAAACACAAAACTAATTAAATTGGTGATAGCTTAAATGATACCCTATTGTTAATAATGGTGGTTTATTGTACTGTGTGTATGAATAATACTAGAAAAAATAAAGATATATCATACTGCAACTATCCCAAGGAGTAGGTACAATAGGTAAGTAAATATTTGATTACTTCTTTTTCAAGTAAGTACCTTTTTGATAAGAAGACAGTTGTAAACGGTGTGTTTTACCTTTTTATTATTATTACAAGTTTTTACTATATATTTGTAGGTACGTGGATGGGTTGGTATGTAGTAGGTATGTGTGTTAAGTTTAAATATTGCAAGTAAGGTTTGAACCACTTCCCGATGTCTGATTGAGCTGGAATTTTGTATACCTGCGTAACTTCGGTGATAATGCAATAATAAGATATAACCTGACGCTGCACCCAGGATTATCTCCTCACTAGGGAACTCTTCAACGGTTAGTAGCACGATCACGAAATTTTTATGATAGATGAATTTTGATAATCAACGGCCATAATAGCATGATCATGAAAGTTTGAATACGAGTTTAAAAAGCATTTTAATCGAAACTTATTATTAATACCTACATCGTACTTATTTCTCGCTACTAGTAGTAGGTCTTGAAATTAAATAAATATTTAAAAAATAGGTATACCTATAATCTTTAAAATATAGGTCTACCTATGTCGTTTGTATAATAGTGTTCGGTTCGCATTTTCATTTTATTTTTGTTTCAGCTCAAAGCATTTACCACACAATTAAAAGAAACAATAAATGATTAAAAACAAAAATTATAAAAAGAAAATTATTAGAGTAAGTAATTTGTAAATCATACTGAATAATAAAACTATTTAACAATTGTTTTGTTTGTCTTAACCTATTGTGACAACCCTACGAAAATAGGTAGCAATTTTGCACGTTCTTAAGAAGCTTTGCCTCTGTTCCGTTTGTCTACTCATGTGCCTCTATTATTACCACTGGACAGGCTGTTCCAAGCGTTTGACAGCAATTTTTTTGTGTCTTTTTGAAGCGCCACTAGCGAGTGTCCAGAGAACTAATTTTGACATATATTACATTTTGGTAGGGCTGTTCCAAACAATGTAAACGAAACATTGAAGCAATGTGTGGGATACATAGCAGGTTTTGTGATTAGATCTATCAAGAACAAAATTACATGTATTGATTGTTTGAGCGCTTGTGAATCAATACCGTCCGATGCCATATCTGATCGACGAAACGGTATCGCACTAATTATTCAAAAAAATAGAGGTGGACTAACTATTCCATCACAAAGCATCGTTTCTATATGTTTGTTAGTGGAATCACTTTTTCGACAAGCATGCAAAAAGTCCAATGGGAAGCCGCCGGTGGAAAAAATATTTCCGGCAGTTCTCACAGCAAAAGTTATAAAAGAATTGCTACCAAAATCAAATACTTTGTTTCCAGAACTACGCGTTCATTTTTTGGAAACAATGATGTTTGAAACTTTAAATAGTCATTATGATGTATTAATTAACAAATTATATTTAAGTATATCGATGTTAGAATTTTTGCAACAACGAAAAATTACTCTTTGTCAATTACAGGTCAAAGTATACGTTTCTTAACCCGTCAAATAATTTGGGCACGTCAGTAATTAAAATCGCTTATGCTGTTAGGAAGATAAGGCAGTTAACAGATGTAGAAACCGCGCGTTTAGTCTATTTTAGCTACTTTCACAGCATTATGTCGTACGGCATTTTACTATGGGGTCGAGCTGCTGACATTGAATCCATCTTTATTTTGCAAAACAGAGCTGTCAGAGCCATTTATAATCTACGTCGCCGCGAATCTCTCAGGGAACTATTTACAGGGTTATTTGAAAAACACCAACAACCTCTTAAGAGGTCATTGTACTCATCATTATAAACAACTTTTACTATGGGACCAAACCTGAAATCGCAAAAAAAAATCAGCTGTTCCATACATTTTGACGAGTTCTACGAACATAAATGTAGGGAACAGCTGATTTTTTTTTTGCGATTTCAGGTTTGGTCCCATAGTAAAAGTTGTTTATAATGATGAGTACAATGACCTCTTAAGAGGTTGTTGGTGTTTTTCAAATAACCCTGTATAATAAATGCTTTGACTTTGACTTTGAAAAATATAAATTAAATATATAAAACGTGTTTTATTTTACCTTTTCGACTGTTACTTAATACATTCATTATTCCATTATTATTATTCATTATTCCCTGTAAATTGTTAATATAAGTAGATAGTAATTATGATGATACGTTTATTAATGTTAAAATATTATCAAAAGTAATCGATATTTGCTCGCTGATATCGACATCACTAGTTTTAGTACCACAGAGTCCACAGACACTCGCTACGGCTAACAGCGCCAAAATGGCGATTATCAATTAGGCACAAAAGCACTTTGACAGCCGCCAGTCCAGTGGTAATAATAGAGGTCAGTGATTGTGTCTCATTAGCAGAGCTCAACAGATTAATATGAGTGTAACAAAAAATTGCCGTTTTAGAGATATAGCCATTTTTATGTTCAAATCAGGAAGATGATTTTTATATAAACAAAACGCATTCACATCAACCACAACAAGTTTCAATTCATATGATAGAGTTTAAAAACATATTGCTACATCTAATACACCCTGAAGGGGTAGGCAAAGATGTAATAGTATGTGTTATTTATACATAACACAATGTCTGTATTTCCCTGTAATGTAATACATTTGTTTTGAATACACTTTTCAAGTAACAAGGACAAGCTCACTAAATCAAATATAAAAATATTCTCAGATCAAACACCCAACCAACAAAAATACCTGAACGATTTAAGAGTAGAACTAGAGCGCCGTCAAGAAAATGGAGAAACCAATATCATCATCAAATATATTAAAGGACAACCTAAAATTGTGAACACCATACCTCCAAAAAACTAATATCCACTGCAACCTCAACAATAACCTGCCCAAACCCCAACATAACAACGTATCAAGCAATAGACAATTACTCTCAACTTAACACCGACGCGCAAGCCCTTAAATTCTTGTATATCAACATACGTAGCCTATCAAAACAAGGGAAAATGGATGAACTTCAATGCATCCTGAAAAGCACACCCCACGTACTTCACCTGATTTTATTAAGCGAAACATGGATTAAATCTGACTCCGAAGGCTCATCAATATACATACCAAACTATACTCATCATTACAACTACCGCACTGATCGGCGTGGCGGAGGGGTTTCAATTTTCGTCCATAATGACCTTGAACACAAAGAAATTCAACAAAACTACATTGGTGGCAACAATTATCTTTGGATATTCCTAGAAAAGTATGCCCTGAACGTCGGCATTATCTACAAGCCCCCAGATACGAATTGCAAAAACTTTATAGAATACTATTCTTCCCAACTCCAACAGAAACGACGATGCATTGTTTTCGGCGACTTCAACCTCGACTTATTAAAACCGGACCGAACTACGATAACCTACACAAATATGATTAAGGAGACTGGATACAAAATACTAAACAAAACAAACAAAAAATATTCAACTCGGACTACCGGCACCACCAATACAATATTAGACCATGTCTGCTCAAACCTCTCCAAAGACAACTTTCACATGGCTGTCATTGAATCACCCTTGTCTGATCATAACCATATATACCTGGAACTAAAGAAATTCAAACGACCACCCAGAAAAATACATCACTACACAGCTATTGACTACACAAATCTATACAAAGACGTCTCTAATACCAACTACTTAACAACAAATGACGACTACCATGCTCTAGAGAGATTTATAAAAGATAAAGTAAAAACAAACACAATATAGAAATCAAAAATCCTAAACCTACCCAGAGACGACTGGATCAACAGAAAAATTACGAGAGAAATTGTCAAGCGAAATGTACTATGGAGTAAATCTAAAAATGATCCAAACAATAACGATTTTAAAACAGATTTTATAACAAAGAGAAACGAAGTGCAACACTTTATGAAGAAAGAAAAACGACAATATTTTTTTAATAAGTTCGATAAATGTAAATCAAATCCAAAGAAGATGTGGTCCTTAATTAACTATCTATCTAATAACAATCCGGTCACCTCTGGCAACATACCTAAGCTAAACGTAAACAACAAAACCATTAGCGACCCTATCGAGGTATGCGAAACTTTCAACAACTTTTTTGCGTCCGTAGGGAAGCTCCTAGCCACTCAAATACCACACAAATTCCACAATAACTTAACGTACACTGCAATTGACAATAACCCTAATACACATCAATTAGACACTCTCACGCCTTGTACTAGCACTGAAATCATAAGAATAATTGATAATTTGGACCCAAGTTGTAGTTCAGGAATTGATGGCATCACGACTAAAACGATTAAATGCATAAAAAACCTAATAGCGGCCAACCTAACAAATTGTATCAATGACTGTTTTAAGAGTGGTACATTCCCAAATACCCTCAAAATTGCCAAAGTCAACCCTATATACAAATCCGGCACAAAGACCGATCCCGGGAACTACCGACCCATATCGGTATTACCAGTACTATCAAAAATTTTTGAGCGGTTAATTTACACTAGACTAGAAAAATACCTAAACGACATTAATTATATTTACGATCGGCAGTTCGGTTTCCGACCCAAATCGAACACTTTGTGCGCCACAATCGATTTAGTCACCACCATTAAAACAAATATTGACAAAAAAACATTGCACTCGGTATCTTTATTGACCTAAAAAAGGCTTTTGACACGATATCCCATAAAATTCTATTATTAAAGCTAAAAAGCATTGGCATCACCGGAGAAATGTATAATATCCTGTCTTCATACCTTGACAATAGGAAACAAATTGTTAAAATAGGAGACGCGATGAGTAGAGCATCTCCCATAGAATTTGGTGTTCCCCAGGGATCTCTGATATCCCCCCTCCTATTTGCTATTTACATAAATAATATTAAAGATCTAGGCTTAACTGGACAGCTAACTTTGTACGCCGATGATACTTGTCTTTTCTACTTCGGTAACAACATAAACGCCATTGTAGCTGACGCTCAAAAAGACTTGGATATATTATACAACTGGTTTAGCTCTAATTTACTTACCATAAATGCATCAAAAACATCATACATAATTTTCTCAGCTAAAAATAAAAAAATTCCTGACCACCCAGCCTTACACATAAACAACACTAAAATCATCAAAAGTAATTGTGAAAAGTACCTTGGACTTAGGTTAGACAACAAACTCACTTGGCAAGCACATATAGATCACATAAAAACAAAAATAACATCGTTAATGGGATCAATGCGCGTATACATTAACAACATTCCAAAAAAAATCCGCTACAATATTTACAACTCATTAGTCCGCTCACACATAAATTATCTAATTGAAATCTGGGGATGCGCGACCAAATCTACGATTAAAGACCTACAAATAGCACAAAATAAAATAATTAAACTTCTATTCAACTAAGATTATCACACACCTACATCCGAACTATACAAACACACTAAACTAATGAGCATTCATCAACTGTACACATTCAATTCCTGCATTCTTATTAGAAAAATTCTTAACAAAACTATACATACACAATTATCATTTAACACAAAAACATCCAAGTACAGCCAAAGAAACCCCAATCAAATACAGACGCACCCCCCGCGGACGCAATATGGCAGGAAAAACATAAAATACGAAGGTGTACAACTTTATAATAATCTACCGGCAGATATCAGGAGCACATCCTCTTTTAACATATTTAAATCTAAACTCAAGCAGTACGTCATAAACAACAAAAAACTATTAATGTAACGACATAAGCTAGTTTTGCACGCAAAATGCGACATCACACCTACCTACATAAAAAAAGTATTAGCTACTGGACTACCTTACCTTAGTTATGTATTTATTCGCTAAGTGAACAATGTATGATCTTTTAGAATAAATAAAGAATCTTTAAACCCAAGTTACTTGTACTAACCATATGGTATTGATCACCAGGTACAGCTGTTCTGAACAACTTCTTCTCATTAAAGCATGTGCTTTGAAAATGTTTGCTGCATAGCATCTTATGTTTATTATAGAGTCCATCCTGGAATTTTGGTGAAGACCAGGCTTCATTTGGGAAGCAATACTTTGCCCATAATTCACAACTGAAAATTAAAAAAAAAATCAAAATTACACACCATTATTAAAAATCTGAACTTTCCGCATTTGATATGATTGAAAGAGATGTAAAATTAAAAACTACGGGAATGGTGTAAGCAAGAAAACTTTTTGTAATAAGTAGGTACCTAATGATTTTTGGCAACGAAAGTTGGGACTTTAGCAAAGGGTATCAAATACATTAGGTATGTATACATGTTACGTTAGTTTGTGGCAGTTAGAAGGTGGAATTACCATAATTATGGTATTCTTTATCGTCTAAAATGAATAGCACGGAAAGTACACAAGTAGGTACATACCGCAGAGCATTTGTTGAGCCAGGCTTTGGAAACCGATGCAAAGTGATGCTGGGATCTTTAGAAGGTGAAGATCCACACATGCAGCAGATTCTTCTGTTTTCTTTCTGCGAACTCATCGCAACATTAAACACAAAAACAAGCAAGTCAGTCTCAACACCGAGTCTATATCTCACAAACACACACTTAATTTCAACAAAACACAGTCAGCAAAGGAGGAGCAAGCTCGATGGAACTATTTATCACAAATAAACAAGTAGAAGATAAAATGGTGTGGTGCACAAGCGTCTCTATTATTCAATGTACTCTGTAGCAGTAAATATGTTCCTTGCTCTCTGTAGCCACTGCCTGCCACAGAGTACTTTTTGATAGACCGTCAATGTCATAAGTTCATCGACGTGCGGACGTTAGTGTTGCCATACATTATCCCCCGTACTCGTATTATATTATAAGTCATACGAAATTGTATTTTTGGTGGCAACATTATATATTCATCTCTTTTACTGAGTTTTTGGCGGGATTTCTTCGAGTGAAGTTCAGTGGCTGTTTTAATTATTCGCAAATTGATTCCTAGTGGATATTGTGATGTAAAATTGGTGTAGTTTTGTATCTCAAGTGTCTGCGCAACTGGACAATATGTGGAATCATTGAAACAGGCGCAATCTCGGTAAAACGGAGCTGAGAATTTTATTGTGGTTTTGGCCGCCTCAGCGAAGTTTACTGAGAAGGCTGACTCGATACATTTGCTGCCAAATACTTCAAAGTCGTTAGAATGGGTTGCACCCGCATTCTAATGACAATTACGTAAGAAAACAAAAATGTTTAGTGACTACGACTGAAGGACATGTATCCATGGTCATGCATAAATTAAAAAAAAAAAAAAAAACTCTTGTACTCTGATGTCGTTGTCTTTCTCTTGTTTTCAAGTCCATCTACATACGCCCCCGCTAGGGAGCGTGGCGAGCGACACCAGGGTTTCGACCCCCTGCCACAGATAGCCATACGGCGGCCCGCTAATACGGGCCTCTCACTTGGTGTGCTTCATGGTTGAAGTATTTTGGGCACGCGTAAGTTACGCGCGCTCATATGAGTGCCTATTGTGTATCTGTAGGCGCACCGCGACGCTGTTCCACAGCGCCGCTTTCTTCAAGACACCTTGGCGGTCTGTCCCCGCCAGGTGAGAACCCCAGTCACCTGGGGGAGGCCCGGTGAGACGACCAGCGACAAAGGTTTCGGCTCGACGCTACTACAGAAAATAGGTACATACGAGGGGAGGTCCAAAAGTTCGTGGCATGAAAGGGTTTTAACAGACTGATTTACACAATCGGCGACAACCGGCGCGCAATAAAATGAAACAATAAATCAATTTTTCCTTTTCAACATAATCACCCTGAATACATTTATTAGATCTATGAATTAATTTTTCTAAACCATCGTAAAAATATTTTTTTTCTTTTGCCTCAAAATGAGCCAAAATTGCCTCCTTTACCTCATTGTCATCGGAAAATATCCCTCCCCTCAGTCTTTTTTAATTGGGAACAAATAAAAATCACTCACACACACACTCGATAGATTGCAAAAGGAGGTTTACATTCTTGAGCAGCGCTACATCGAGAACATCAGGAAGCTGGGTGGGATCGCCAGGGAAATGGGTAGGATACAACGGAGCGATGATATCGAAATTGAGGGAGGCACCTAGGTTGAATAGAATTCTACCTCTGGTGGAAGTCAGGTTGCTATTCCAAGCGGGATGTTTGGCATTGAGATCCCCCGCCATGATGACGGAGTCACTCATACCGAAGAGGGCAGTGAAATCTTTGGTGAGAGAGATGGGATCCTCTGCACCGTTAATGGGAGGGATATAGGCGGAAATGATGGTGATGGATTGATGATCAGTCATGCCGAGCCGACAGATAGAGATCTCTAGGTGAGTGAGGAGAGGGGGTGGGTCTATAGGGATGCAGTAAGTGCTTTCCTGAAGTAAACAAGGGTACCACCCTTATGACAGCGAGACCTGTCATTGAGAACTAATTTATAGTTGGCCATGTTCAGGTTACGATGGTTAGGCTTCAGGAAGGTTTCCTGTATTAAGAGGATGTCTAGCTGGTGATCGCGGAGGAGAGGCGATCTCATCGCGTTGGGAAGAAATGCCATTAGCATTGAAGAAACCTAACTAAGGGAGCGGGGTTTGGTAACACTAATTCTTTGCTGATCCATTGGAACAATTAGAACTTTAGAGTTTGCAGGACTTGCGTAACCTGGGGTACGCATTGAAAATTGCGCCGATACGCAAAGCATTGCCATTACAGGCTTTGATTTCCGCTGCCATAGCGTTAGCGGGGGCAATAAACGATGCATAAGCACCGATTATCACCTCCAAGCTACTGGGCTCAAGGCCGGAGACAGCGGTTTGGGGGGACCTACTAGGGCCTGCGGCGGCAACCCTGGGAGCGGTAGCGGGTTGGACTACCGGTGCTACTGGGTCTGGAAGGACTACTGGGGCCGCGGGGGCTACTGATGGCGGTGGGATGGTGGTTTGCCATCAGCGCCGAGATGGACGGAGGTAGAGAGAGCACCGAAGCTGCAGGAGCTTTTTGGCGAAAAAGACTTGCCCATGGGGAGGGCCTTTGAGAACTCAGCCTATCGGGCATTTGTGAAAATGGGATCTTCACAAAAGGGCTTTCTCTTTGCTGGCGGGCGCTTGCACGCTTTGCCAGTTTGGCAGAGGAAGGTTTAGGAGCCTTGGGGCAACCCTGGTAGTTAGCCGGGTGCTCTGATTGGCCGCAAAGAACGCAGCTCGGTGGCTCTGTGCACAGAGTGCGGTCTTTGGGGCGGGAACAATCAGCTGTTCCGTGGTCACCTAGAGACATTTGACACATATAGGTGTCGCGAAACAGTTGGAGTGGGAGTGGCCATACAGTTGGCACCTATGGCACGGCATTGTCCTATGATGTTGGACCTACGGGGCTTCTCGATGGAGACGCCCGAGAGGGAACAGACGGCCTTCACCTTAAAAATAGGGCGATGACCTTCTGTGGGGTCACAGATAACTAGGACCATGTCGTAGATAGGGAATGAAAAACCGGTGCTCTTATAGCGTCCCGGGATTTTCGGGATTACTTGTTGAAGGAACCGGGACTTTCGGGACTTTTGGGTATTTTTTTTACCTACTGCTGGTATTTTTATTTTAATAGGTCTTTAGTATTTATGTATGTACGTAGGTAATGAAAACTACATTGTATTTATTAAAGATATAACGAAGAAGGCATGTGTGTCTCGTTATTATCAGCCATATTTCAACTACTGTGGGCGAATACTATGGGTATAGTGTTGGTTATTGCGCAATAGAAACACGGTTTGCAGTTCAAATCAGATTATAATTTCACGAACAATTTAATCACACTAGCAAATCACACACTATAGGTACACGATACAACCAGATACGGAACGCGGGACAGTTTCTGAGCGCATGCTGTTCGTCCGATGTCCAAGAGGGCTCCAATCGTTCTGTCGCACTGTCGTCGACCCCCACGAACTCAGGCTAGACTCTGTCAAGCGCCGCCAGATGGCGCTGGCATTCCGAATAGTCAAACGAATGACCGGAATACCGGATGCGACAGATATATATTTAAAAAAATCAACGAAAACAGAACCATTTACTATTCTTTGAAAAAATAATCAACAGAAGAAAACAATAAGTCAAATCAGCATTTAACGCTCGCTATTATTATAAATTATAAACCAATATCAATCAACAAAAACATAGTTACTTTCCATAAAATAAAATAAAACATAAATCCTTTTCTTAATTCTAATATAAACCAAGTCATCATCAGCATTCGGCAGTTATCATATCACTGAGACGCTTATCTTTAAGGAATATAAAATAATAAAATATGACAAAGTTATAAAGGAATGAAATTAACAAAATATGAAAACGTTCAATTATTTAGTACTGTCTTGCTCATTATAGTGGGTTCTTAAAAAAATAAGTGCGTCTAAGCTTTTATCACTTAAGCGTGATCTTATTTTGTTGCACAGTAATCCTGCTGCAGAGAATATCCTCTCGGGCTCCACCCTGGTTGGAGGGATCGTCAGAAGATGATCATAAGGTAACGACAGAAAACGGCCACGATCACCACCATTCTCAAAAAGAGCCATCTCTATTCTAATTGTAGTGTTTAAATCTTTTTGATCGCTTCGAACTCGTACATTTTTGGTAGCATTCAGTATTTCAGTATTAATTAAGCTCATCTTTTTTTGTTAATATAGCATCTGATTCTCTGTGCAGATCATTATTTTCTTGATTTTGTGATGAAGGGGGGGCGGCGGCCTCGGGCAATACGGGGAATTCCATTGTCGAGACGGACATTGACGCCAGAATTTCTAAGTTCATCCCTACGGAGGGATTAGTCGGGACAATGAATGTTGCTAACGACACGAAACTTGGTATTTATACTACTTAGGATACTCGCAATTAGTGCTGTGCAGGTCGAGTCATTAGTGATACTTAAAGGTCCATATTACATAAGCTCAAAACTTTCCAGTCCCCCTGGTATTCGGGGCACGATTCCCAGGTCAAAGAAGTGTCAATAGGTTTTTTCAACTGAGAAATTGCAATCTCAGTGGTAGCCTGGAGGATGGATTTGTGCCTAGCTGGTGAAGCTCCCTATGATTTCTCTTGGGTCTTTTATACAGGATAAAATTGAACACATGCGACAAATCGAAATGGGAGATTGTACTCATTATTATGAACAACTTTTACTATGGGACCAAACCTGACCTCGCGAAATAAAATCAGCTGTTCCCTACATTTTGATGAGTTACGCGAGCATAAATGTAGGGAACAGCTGATTTTTTTTTCGCGATTTCAGGTTTGGTCCTATAGTAAAAGTTGTTCATAATAATGAGTACAATCTCCCATTTCGATTTGTCGCATGTGTTCAATTTCACCCTGTATAATTGGCGTTTGTCACATCTCTTCAAAACCGGAACAAAGCATCGCTTGGAGGCAGAAATATGTGTGGTGGTAGAACTTCCACGAACAATCATCATCATTTCAGCCGAAAGACGTCCACTGCTGGACATAGACCTCCCCCAAGCACCGCCACTTCGACCGGTTCTGTGCTTCCCGCATCTAGCGGAATCCTGCGGCCTTCACAAGGTCATCAGTCCACCTTGTGGGAGGCCTTTCAACGCTACGTCTTCCGGTACGCGGTCACCACTCCAGAACTTTTCGGCCTTAACGGCCATTTGTTCTACGAGCAATGTTCCCTGTCCACTGCCACTTAAGTTTGGCAATACCACGGACAAGTTACTTCACAAAGATCTCTTTTACTGAAAACTTGCTAGTTTAAAACTCTTCCAACCATTCCTCATCGGTAGGAGTATTTGCCTTAGCTTTAATGTTTTTCAACAATTTTAGATTTGAAGTTTTTTTACTAATACCACCTATTTTCACATTAATATTTTTTGATTTAGCACTAATTAATTCTTTCGAATTTTTGGGCACTATTTTTAAAATTGAATCTCTTGTGATTTTTATTACATGTTTTTTTACTTTATCTTCACAATCACCAGGGGTTTTTAGAAGGTAGCCGAGAATCGGGTACTTTGGCTTAACATGGGAACAGCTTGGCGGGGGACTGCTATTCGCTGAGTTAATTGTATTTTCTTTTAACGGTATGTTGTCACTAAAGAGAGGGTTTTTTTCTAAAACGACATTGCCACTTTGTTCTCCAGTGTTAGGACATATATGATCAAATTGGTCATATTCCATCTCAGTGTTGATAGGAGCTTCAACCATTGATTCGTCTTCAACGTCCGTTTGAACATTATCTTCTGCGATGATACTTTCGTTTTTTTGTTTTAAGAAACCTTTTCGAACTTTATTTCGTACTATTTTCGTGTCATTGTTTTCAGATAAGGGAGGTATGCCATCGTTTTCCGGATTAATATCTACAGTATGAAATACTTTTACAATGGTCAAAGTTGCAGCGGTTTTCAGATAATCTTCGCTATCTTTAATTAGAGTGATGTCATTTTTTCGTATCTGAAACGTGAAACAAAAATCCATTAAAAAAAGATTAATATTTTTTAGAAAATAAGAGAGGGCACAAGAGAAATTGCGTACGGGCGTACGGTCGGTCGCTCGGTCAGCGCCGCACTAAATGCCTGGATATACCGACGTAGCGCGTCAGTCGGCCGACGTACTCCCGACCAATGGTTCTCGTCAGCGCGACACGTAGCGATTCATCAGCGCTGCTCTGTAGTTGTTCGTAAGTTTTCATTGATACCGAGTATAGCTAAAGTGCAGCCAGCGTATGGTCGTTGGGCCAACGAGACAACATACGTAAACAACCAGACCTTTACCGAGTTACATTACGATAGCGAGCGATTCCCTGTCCTTTTTTTTATGGATGGAAAATCATCAAATGACCCCTCCCGCTCTGGGTGGAGCGGAAGGGAGTGTCAGACTCTTACTGACTAAACCCCATCCGTGTTCCTTCCTTAGCCCTTTATGTTCCGGGGTAGCGGTAACCCTTTCGGACAATCCCGCACCCCCGGCAGGCTTCGGCCCTGGCAGGCCCCTTTCTTTTTGCTGACGAATCTCTGTCCCTCTCGTACGCAATAATGACGACGGCTGTCGTTGTGTGATTCGTGGTACAGAAATTGGCCTTATTTTACGTTCGACCGAAGTCAGAGCTGACATCGGTCGATATAAATCCAGCGTCACAAAAACTTTACTGTTACTCACTTGTTCGCCAGTACTTGCTAATCCCTGCAGCAATGCATCGCTGAGCAGCGCTTTGTTTCTGAACGCCGCAGCCGCTTTCAGTCTTCCAGCGCACTCCCAACACAGGCGCTCAAGTATAGGATGGTTATTTTCGGTAACCTGGTATGAGGGAGAAAGATAATGCTAAATATCCTTAGAACTTAAATGATGGCGCAGTTAGGGGGGGGGGGGTATCGTCACAGAATACTTAATAGTACTACATACAGAAGGGAGACTCCCTTCCCCGCACTCATATCAGATAGGTACCGCTCCTCACCCCGCACTTTAAGGTATTCGTCGCCGACTCTTTAGTAAGGGCGCTCGCGTAATCGTATGAACCGCAGCACTGTACTGCTGACACGAACACATAATTTTACGATTTTAAAGTTTTATTTGAGTTTTAATCACAATAGTTGGATATTGTGATGCTTTTCCGAATTTGTATGTACATTAACTGTTTGTAAGATTTCGCATTTTTAATACCATGCGATTTAATAACCGATTATTTAGAGATACCTAAGTCATTTAAACGAAAATATTTTAGTGTTTTTATTTCATCACGTACCCGACTACATAAATAAACAATTTAAATACAATGTCACTTTATAAATTCATAACAATGCACACGTTCGGGCAGCGCCATCATTGTTTGCTTTCCGCGCCATTTTTTACGCTACGCACGACAGCCAACCCTACTAGAGTTCACGCACACATTTGCACGTGTACAAACGTCATTTGGTTAATTATTTTGCGAGCGTTGTATGGAGTGTCCGAGGTGTGGTATCGTGTTACCCATTAACTGTGTAGTGGTCCGATGGGTAGTCGGTCAAACTCAAACCACACCCCGGACACTCCATACAACGCTCGCAAAATAATTACCTACTACTACTACATTAAAAAATAACGTTTGTATACGTATGAATGTGTGCGTGAGGTACTTGTTTTTGCGAGCGCTCTTGTTAAAGAGCCGGCGACGAATACGCCGAAGTGCGGGGTGAGGTGCGGTAACTGATGTTAGTGCGGGGAAGGGAGTGTCCTTTCTGTACGTAGTACTTTAAGTATTCTGTGCTCAAACTCTCAACTCAAACTCAAACTCAAAGCATTTATTTCAATTAAACCATTACAGGCACTTTTGAATTGTCAAAATTAATGGTCCATCTAAACTAATCTACAGGGTGAAATTGAATTCATGGGCATCCTTTTTAGGTGTCATTGTAATCATCATTATGGACAACTTTTACTATGGGAGCAAACCTGAAATCGCGAAAAAAAAATCAGCTCTTCCCTACATTTTGTCGAGTTATGTGAACATAAACGCAAGGAACAGCTGATTTTTTTGCCTAACCCTTCCAGGATGACAGGCGTGATGTCGTGTAGAACAAAGCAACAATGACTTACCGCTATCCCAGTAATATTCTGGAACATTTCTCTCAATTCAATGTCGTTCAAATCATACATTTTGACATCCATAGCTAGGCAGACCCGGCAGACCTATAAAAATAGAATTTACCCTGAATTATGTAATCTATACTAATAATAAAGCTAAAGTGTTTGCTTGAACGCGCTAATCTCAACTAACAGTCGATAGCCCAATTCTTGAGGAAGGCTATTGGCCACTTAACATCACGCTAGAGGACTCTTAGCAGTGGCGTGCATTGGTTTTCAGAATGGCCTACCCATTCCTAGAATAGAATGGGTAGGCCATTCTGAAAACCAATGGATTTTTACAAAGAGTGTCCATATCCATATTAATTTGCATAAATGATGAAGAAGTTGTTGAAGATGTGCTGGGTCTAGGCCAGTGGCGTGCATGGGTTTTCAGAATAGGTAGGCACAAGGCCGGGTCTAGTCTAGGCAAACGCGGTCACTAATCAGAAAAAAAAGTGAGGTCAAAAGTGTGGTTATTTGAGTAGGCATGCCTACTTAAGGGTGACAAATTGCGAAGGTCGAACGTCTTGGTATTACGCGTGAGACGTACGTATTTTTAATTTTGTCGTATTAACTTGAACGAGTAAAGACCAATGACAAAGTACGAATAGTACGGTAGCCGAGTAGGCCGTCCGGCGACTGCCTTGCCTACTGTCGCGCGTGTTTGAATGGAGATTTTGTTTTTTGTTAGGTATGATAATTTAGTGCGTTTCTTAATTGTGGGGCACACACACTAAAATGTAATTGACAGGCTTATGTTGATATATCGAGGTAGGCACTGCTTATATGCCTGTATGCAATGCACGCCATTGACCTTTAGGAGCCGAACAAGAACACAAAAAGTCAGAACGGTAAGCGAATGCGCTATGGTTTAATTATGTGGGGTAATAGCACCGATCAAAGTAGAGCGTTTATTGCACAAAAAAAATGCATTAGGGCTATTTATGGGCTCCAACCGGATGAATCCTGCAGGCCAATATTTAAAAAACTTGATTTGTTACCACTGCCGTCACTTTACGTTACATATTGTATATTGGAAATCTGTATGTTTGTGTTGAGGCACAAAGAGTTGATCACTAGAGCAATCGATCTTAATTCTCGAAGCCGTCGGGACCCCCACAGGCTCGCGTTAGATGTTTTACCTAGGCTTGCAAAATATAACAAAAGCTGCATGTTTATGTGTGTCCGGATATTCAATAAGATACCAGAGGAATTTAAAATATTAAATATAAGATTGTTCAAAAGTAAATTATATAAATGGTTATCTACTAATAGCTTTTATAGTGTCAAGGAGTTTCTAGAGCATAAAATCAGACAGTGACAGTGGTTGTATGTTGTTGTCATCTATGTAAATTTGCACGCTTATATTCATGAAGCAAAACATGTAGGACCTACCAGTGTATTCATATTACCATCTTGTATACCATGTTTTATGCAAATAAAATATTATTATTATTATTAGAAAATGAAGTAATAGCGCAGGCAAGAGACACAGAGACAGAGAGAGAGAGAGAGAGAGTCGCATGGAGGGGGCGCAACGTGTCGTAAACAGAACACTGTCTTCACATGTACAGACGCCAGCACAACAAGCTACCAAAAACTGTCAAATTTTCCCAGTCAACTTTGAATTAGAACCTTATGCTTTAGCGATAAAGTTAAAAGTCTATTAAAGAAATTTGACAGATTGTAGTAGCTTGAAGTGCTGGTGTCTGTTCATTGCACCCAAGCGAAGCCGGGGCAGGTCGCTAGTACATTATGTACCAACGACCTGCCCCGGCTACGCTTACAAGAAGTTCGTCTTTGTAAAATCAAAATACAGGGGTGGCACCATCGACACGCAAAATGAAACCATAAATCCAGCACATGATAAAAAAAAGTGCTTCCCACGCGGTCAAAATGTATGGACAACAGATTGCACGTCGAAGCCACCCTGTATAGTATTTCTTCTATGCGACCTGCGAAAGGACTTAACCTTTTAACCGCCCGACTTTATATCAGCAGCCTAATTGCGGAACGCCAAATCGTCAAATGATTCTGATCAGTTGGCTTCATTTCTATCACAATTGGCTTCATTTTACGATTTTCGAATTGCGAAACTCTAGTTTATTATGAAACCAATTATGAACGTTAAGGCTCTGCGCAGAAACTAGAGTTTCGCAATTCGAAAATCGTAAAATGAAGCCAATTGTGATAGAAATGAAGCCAACTGATCAGAATCATTTGACGATTTGGCGTTCCGCAATTAGGTTGCTGATGTCGTGCCCCCAGCGCCCGAAAAAATAAAAAAAAAAACGAAAAATAAATACCGATGAAACGAGCTGTGATGATGTAATAATAATACAGATTAAACGAGCTGTGTTATTTGGTCGTATATATGTTACCGGCCAAACCCGATTTCAGGACAAACTAGTTTAGCCTAGGCTAAACTAGTTCCGTCGACATAAGATCCAAGGGCGAGCGAAGGGCACCCCCTATCACGTATAGGAAGAACTAGTTTAGCCTAGGCTAAACTAGTTTATCCTGAAATCGGGTTTGGCCGCTAACATATATACGACTCTGGCAGAATGGACACGAAAATATTTATCGGATTAATCCGACGTAAGCGGTTAAAAGGTTAATAAGAATACATATTTTATTTAGCTCACACTTGATTCCACCAGTGGATCCGAATCATCATCAGCATCGTCGTTGTCATCACAAATATCAGTATTTTCAACCTGAAAAAAAAGTAATTTTTTTACCCAATTATGTAGGTAACAGTGGCGATGCATACTTACATAAAAAACCCGACTACTGAAAAGGATGAAACAAGAAAGTACCTTTCCGTGGTCGCATGACGCTGTACTAACATTCTTATAAGCCATGGTAGCATGCGACCACGGGAAGGTACTTTCTTGTTTCATCCTTTTCAGTAATCGGGTTTTAGTTTTTAAACTTATTTTTTATTTAATATTTTTGGAGCTTATTTCAGTAATATTTATATTTTTGAAATGTGCTAATTAAGCCCTTTAATTTGATACCCAACACAGCATGATTAAACAAATTTTTTTTAGGTCATGAATTTATTTCCGCTAGAGGGCGCCATATTCAATTTAATGGGACGTCACACAACCTATAACCAGCGGACAATCAAGACGCTTCCAACGATACCTCATTTACCAAATGAGGTAGTGTGGTTTAAAAAATTTAAATAACCTTACTCTTCTTATTACCATCTCAACATGAATTCGCAGACTGGCAATGACATTGCTTTTGATAGCATCCTGCTTTGTCAACTTTTGATCTTTTGAAACACTGGGTGGCCGAAGTAACTTATTCTGATTTCTAATTAGTAAAACATCAACATGTTTAATCTTTTGAACGCCATGCGCATTGTCACAAATATACAGTGACAAACGAAATCTTACCCTGAACGCCAACGTCACAAATATATGACAAAATACACGTCGCACGGGTCGCACCATATTATGAAATAAACAATTGAATCATTACTTTTGTGTGTATTTATTTATATAATTTAAAAGTTTAAGCTTCCGTCTATATTGTATTGCATGAAACTAATATAAATAAACCACCAATATCGAGAAATTCGTTGTTTTAAATGTGTGTGTGTGTTGTTTTGTTAAAGTGGCCTGGCGTCCGGGTACGGCGATACGTTTATACTCTGGCGTTCAAAAGGTTAAATCCTCTGTCTGCCAATACAGTACACTTTGGTGGCAGCACATCCAGAAAACCATTGTATTCTACTATATTTGCATCAGATATAAGACCCCCAAAACCAACAGATACAAAGTCGACAAAACCATCAGGTGTTGTATTGTGATTTATAGATAGTCATTTTTATATTGTGACCGTGTTAGAGACTGCTTAATGGGATTTGATGTCTTTTCAATTTCAATCTCGAAACAGTCAATAATGCAAAATACATTTGAATATTCTTCATTGGTTTTGAAGGAGGCTGGCAAATTTCTTTTGACATCATATACACGAGGAGAAAAAATGAATTGTTTGAAGAACTTAGATAGAATACACAAAGTCCTGAAAAATATTCTCCGTAATGTGGTTAATGACACCTCAAACATATCTGAGATTTGGTAAAATGGGGTATTATTTTTAATTTTATACAAAGTTACTAGTATATTAAAGGATTTTACATTCAGATTACTTTCTAAATAGTTAATCAACCAATAATAATTCTTCAGTAAGCCTATGTAATTTTGTGTTTTTTTTTTTTAATAAGATCAAGAATAAAGCTTCTGCGCTGTATTACAGGTTGAATGTGGATTTCTGATGAGGTTTCCGATATTTCAGCAGAGGCAGAACTTCCTTGTGTTGAAGGTAACAACACTTCTTCCATCTCATCAACTTCTTCAAACAAAGGTTTCTTTGTCTTCTTCTTGTAAATGGCACAATAAGTAGTTCGATCTGATGTTCTTGGCTTCACTTGTACTCCTTTGCTGGCCTTTGTAGTAAATGGATTTTTACAAAGAGTGTCCATATCCATATTAATTTGCATAAATGATGAAGAAGTTGTTGAAGATGTGCTGGGTCTAGGCCAGTGGCGTGCATGGGTTTTCAGAATAGGTAGGCACTAGGCCGGGTCTAGTCTAGGCAAACGCGGTCACTAATCAGAAAAAAAAGTGAGGTCAAAAGTGTGGTTATTTGAGTAGGCATGCCTACTTAAGGGTGATAAATTGCGAAGGTCGAACGTCGTGGTATTACGCGTGAGACGTACGTATTTTTAATTTTGTCGTATTAACTTGAATGAGTAAAGACAATGTGCGAATAGTACGGGAGCCGAGTAGGCCGTCTGGCGACTGCCTACTGCCGCACGTGTTTGTATGAAGATTTTGTTTTTTGTTAGGTATGATAATTTAGTGAGTTTCTTAATTGTGGGGCACACACACTAAAATGTAATTGACAGGCTTATATTGATATATCGAGGTAGGCGCTGCTTATATGCCTATATGCAATGCACGCCACTGGTCTAGGCTCAATAATTACATTATGATCAGTTGAAAGTGGTATCCTGACAAGAGATTGTGGTAACCGAGACTTCAACTTTGGCCGCACTTTCATTGTTATCCAATACCGGTACTTCTCCACATCTTCCTTCAACTAAAAGATAAATTATAATTTAGTTCCAAAAACAACCTACATTGTAATAATCACTACCTATCGATGCTTCCGACAACAAAGGTCGTAAACACCAAAATAGCACTTTTGGTAATCAACGAAAAACAAAAAATAATTTCGTTTTTGGCTTATATCTTTTTAACTTTAAAAGTTGTAAAATTGTGTTCTATGCAAGAAATACGTAAAATACGATGGTGTTTCATAATATATTATTGCTATTTATGTCAAAGCCTTATTTTAAAAGTTAGCTTGGACATACACCCCAGAAAATTCAAGAAGTTGGTATTTACGACCACTAACAAATCAGTGGAGAACGATTTGTCTAACGGAAGTTAGAGGTATGCACCAGTTTTTAAATACAATAGTTCTGGGTTTGGTTTTAAAAACCATATACTGAAATAAAAATGAGTGTAAACACCACGATCTGATGCGATGGTATGTAACAAACATGGAGATATCTGAAGCAAATCAATGAATTTAAGACTGTAAGTTGAGTTTTCATTACTTGTAATAAAAACAATAAAATAAAACACAAATTGACATAATTAAAAAAGGTTTTTTATTCATTGACCGTCATCGTTTAATCAAAATAATGGTTAAGCAAGGCACTAATACAAATTCAAAGTAAAAAATGTCTAAACCAATCACTTAAATTTCCATTTGAGGATCTTGTACATCAATCATCATTCATCATCATTGTTTGTGTCGCGGCTCGAAATTTTTATACACTAAAGTAAGAGACTCCGAGCATAACTCGCTCCATAGTGCGCTGAGCGACCTTGAATTTGTGGACCAGCCCGACCGTCAGTGTCCACGTTTCAGCACCGTATGTCATGACGGGCAGGACGCACTGGTTGAAGACCTTAGTCTTCAAACACTGCGGGATAGGCGACGAGAAGACTTGACGGAGTTTTCCAAATGCTGCCCAACTCAACTGGATCCTTCTGTCAGCTTCCTTCTCAAAGTTGTGTCTACCGAGCTGGATGGCTTGCCCTAGGTAGACATACTCCTTCACAACTTCGAGAAGCGACCCTTCGATGTGGATTGGACTCGGCAAGACGTGCGAATTGTACATGACTTTCGTCTTGTCCAAATTCATGCCGAGGCCAACACGCCGGGAGGCTCCATTTAGGCTGTGCAGCATTTGGTCTAGCTGTTCCAACGTCTCTGCCATTATGACGATGTCATCGGCAAATCGAAGATGGGAGATGTACTCGCCGTTAATGTTGATACCCTGTCCAGTCCAGTCCAGCGTCTTGAAAACGTCTTCCAACGCGTTGGTAAACAATTTAGGGGATATTACATCCCCCTGTCTCACCCCCCTGAGCAGTTGGATGGGGCTGGTTTTCTGATTCTGGATCTGGACAGTCATCGTTGCAGCGTCATACAAACATCTCAACACTTCGATGTAGCGCCAGTCAATTCGACATCGTTGCAGAGAGGCCAGAACTGCCCATATTTCGATGGAGTCGAAGGCTTTCTCGTAGTCCACAAATGCCATACACAGCGGCTGATTGTACTCCTCCGTCTTCTGTACAATTTGTCGAACAGTATGGATGTGGTCTACGGTACTGAAGCCTTTCCGAAAACCGGCTTGTTCTGGCGGCTGGAACTCGTCAAGTCTCCTGGCGAGACGGTTCGTGACGACCCTCGAGAACAGCTTGTATACGTGGCTCAGAAGTGAGATGGGTCTATAGTTCTTCAGTAAGGATTTGTCACCTTTTTTGAAGAACAGAACCACCGCACCTCTGCTCCACGCCTCGGGCGTTGTACCCTATTGAATAACGGAATTAAAGAGACTCGCTAGCTCCTTCAGGACTGGAGCCCCGCCCGCTTTAAGGAGCTCTGTCGTTATTCCGTCATCCCCAGGTGCCTTGTTGTTCTTTAACTGCTCGAGAGCCGCCCTAATCTCGCATTGGTCGATATCCGGGATGTCCTCCGTGTAGTGGCGCGTTAATTCGGCTCGATGGTCATCTGCACTATGCCCCGCTGGTTTCATCGTCCGTGTTGAGTACAGGTGCCCATAAAAATCCTCGACTTCCTCGAGTATCTCGGACTTCGAAGTCACGATTCTGCCATCCGCAGTTCTTAGTTTCGTCAGATGGGACCTCCCTAATTGCTGAGCGAACACTTTCGACCCTCGGTTCTGCTCAATCGCGTCCTTAATGTCACGGGTGCTGGAGCACCGAAGGTCTCGTCGCGTCAGCTTCCTAATTTTTAGTTAAGGCGCTCTTATCTGACGAAGACGGCTGCATAGATGGCAACTCTCGTTTTTCCCTCATAAGTCCGAGAGTTTCCGAGGAAAGTTTAGACACCTTACTTTTTCGCTGCGACGGGAAAAACCTGCGGGACACGTCGCGTAGAGCTTTGACCACCTCGTCAGCTTTCTCGTCAATATTGCCTGTGGTTTCCAACAGGGCGAATCGATTTTGATTCGGATCCTAGAGCGGCTTGGAGCTGCGTAGGTCGGAGTGTAGGCCTCATCATGCGGAGTCTCTCAGCTCTGAAATTGATATTCAAAGTGCCTCGGACAAGCCTGTGATCGCTTCCGGTATTAAACCTACTAATCACGGAGACATCTCTAAATATATGCTTCCGATCCGTCATGATGAAGTCTATCTCGTTCCTTGTCACGTTATCGGGGCTTTGCCAGGTCCACTTCCTTTGGGGTTTCTTTTCGAAAAACGAATTCATTAAGAAGAGCCCCTGCGACTCCAAAAAGTTGACCAACATTTGCCCCCTGTGATTCCTGCGTCCCAAACCGAACGGTCCGACTTTAGATTCACCGCGTTCTTGTAATCCCACTTTGGCATTGAATAAAAGATTATTAACCAGAAATTTCCTCCTCCTCCATAATTATACTCGGCGAAAGACAAGTGCAGCAATACTATCAAAGATTTACACCAAAGATATTTACTAGAAATGTGCTTTACATCATCGGATGGTTTTTGTACCTCCATAATAGTCATGACCAAAGCAGGCCGTAATAATTATCTATGGATGTTTTTTCTGAATTATTAGATACGAACGTAAAACACAATTACTTGAAATCCAGTGAGTAGCGCCATTTATTTCTCAGAAAAATTAAACATTTGAATTTCTTAACGGGGTGTAATTGCGACATATTTATACTTTTTGTGTTACGACCCCTTTTTAGTATGAAAATATTAACAAAATTAGGAGTACGACCTACATAATTCAATTTTCAAACCAATTCTCCAAGACCAAGTGACATTACGACAATTGTTTCTCAGCAGAGCTTACGTTTTAAAAATGATTGTAGGGTGTAATTACAATTAATTATGTATTCATGTTTTTACGACCGACAGCTGTTTGTACGTTGTATTATACGACCTGCATGGTTATTCGGTTCTAAGCAATATGAGTTATACATACCCTCTTTTCTAAAAAATCTTGATTATACTAGTAAAAATTTTGGGTGTAAAAGTATTTTTTTTAGGCGAATATTTTTTTCACATTTTTATGTCGACGCAGCGCCAAAAATTAAGTAGGGCTGCATTCTTAACTCATTTTCGCCAAAATGGCGTTTACGACATTTGTTGCCGGAAGCATCGCTATGTTATAAAAATGTATATAGGTGCCTACATTGCTCAATATACAAATGGGTACTGGATCAAAATTTTGAACAAGATAAGCACCACATGCACTAAGCATTGTGTTGTGGTATGATATTATGTAAATAGTTTGTAAAAATCATTGTTATTAAGGTACTTACATTGAGATGATCTTCGCATACATATATAGCGCGTTTAGGACATGATATACCCATAGCATTGCACCACTCTTGTTTTGCTGAGCTGGGCACCGCAAAAAATGCTTTTTGAGTATCTCTAGAATTGTTTTTGCAGACTGGTACAAAACAATATTTTGGTTCCTTCATTGGCGTATATTTTTCATTGGGATCCATTTTATTAGCGAAATATCAATCAAAAATTGATAATATTAACAGTAGGTAAGCAGCGTGTTAATAGGAAAAAATATTGTTGAATTCAATTCAGCTTTTTAGTTGTTTTCTTGGATTTCTTTGATATAGAGATGGGTAACTCAGGAGTGATAGATACAAATGATATGAATCATTCCTTTTGAATCAATCACTCTTCATATCTTTACGCATCCGAATGTGTCAGTAGTTCAGTATATCTTTCTTTGCACCTCACTCACTCGTCGTTCATCGCGTCGGGAAGCTATTTAGTAATCTGTGGCGTCGGATAGCTTCGTCGCGCGCCATTGGTTGAACGTCAAGCAAGCCGTCTCGCTCGCACCCATACGAATGTTCGTCGCATCGCGCAAGGCGAGATGACGTGACTTTGACCACAATAAATTGACACCCAATGATAAGTTGTTATACCTCTATTGCTGACGCATAAGGCTTATAATTGTTTGTCCTTAGTGGTTCTTTCTGTATTATAATCTGGTCAAATGTATTTTCTTTTTAAAACTTTAGATAACAATGTAAACAAATAGAGGTGAAGTGCAATTTGAGTGCAATAATAACAAAATTAAACGATAAAATAGAAATAGATCTGATTTCCCTTCATACTTTACAGTGTAAAGTATGAAGGGAAATCAGGCTATTTCTATTTTATTTTCTAGTAAGTACTTACTAAATTAATGCTTATACTCAATACTAGATTGCGATTAACTATTCATTGAACTAATTAACCAGATTTGAAAAAGAAGTAGGTTGTACCTACAGTCATAAGAATAGTATTTTTTTTAATTTATTTTCATTTGCCGACTTGTTATGGCATGAAAAGAAAAAAATTATCAATCGCAACCGCTCGCGTTGTTTGCATCTTTCTGATATATTAGAAAGATGCAAACAACCAACCTATCACTATATCATTGATCTATTTGAATGAGTGAGCCGCACACGAGTTGCGAATTTGAATGAGCTACTGAGTCATACTGATATAAAGATATGAAAGAGTGATTCATATCCGAGTGATTGAAAGATTCATATCTATCTTTTCTTTTCAATGACACATTTTGCCCATGTCTACTTTGATAGTTACACTTCTTAGGTGACATTGACATTTACATGTCCTGTTTGACGTAATGTTTTCATCAAAGACATTTGAATGCGCAAAGGTAACTACCTCATTCGGACTCCGTTTACGTGACGTCATCACATGTTTTTGATTTTTATTTTTTTTTCTCAGAAATTTAGAAATAAAAAAATAAAATAACAATATATTTGAACTCAGGATACGAAAATAAAGAAATAGTATTTTTGTTTTAAGTCAGGTTTGAAATGTTGTCAATTGTGAAGTGATTCCCACGCGGTCAAAATGTATGGACAACAGATTGCACGTCGACGCCACCCTGTAAAATATTTCTTCTATGCGACCTGCGGAAGGGCTTAATAAGAATACATATTTTATTTAGCTCACATTTGATTCCACCAGTGTATCCGAATCATCAACAGCATCGTCGTTGTCATCACAAATACCAGTATTTTCAACCTGAAAAAAAAAGTATTTTTTTTTACCCTAGTAAGTAACCATTGGCGATGCATACATAAATGAACCTTATTCCGTTAGCAATAATATTCATATTCGAGTCGGTGTCGTTGGTTCCGCATTTTCGTTTTTTGACACCAACTTCCGAAATTAAACTTATTTTTCACTTTGTTGTGTTTTTTTGGAAGTAGGTTGTTTTTTTTTTTCACATTTTACTACCCCACACAAATTCAATTAACACTACGTGCTATGTAAATATAAACTGAGTGGAAAAAAATCGTATTATTGAAGCTAACTCCAGCTCTACCAAAGCAATGTTAATCAACTTTGTTCGGGACCACCTCTAAGGCATACGTTATCCATTAAAAACAATACATCGATAAACAATTGCAGCCAAGCGGTGCCAAGCTAAAATGCATTGAAGAATTGAAGAAAATTTGCATAGAAATATCGAAAATGCAGTACATTTATGCATATAACTTCATACATAAGCATAATTACCTAATGTATTATATACTAAAAACCTTCCTGCAAGTAAGTAGATCACGTCAGTGAAAGAAACATCAAAATTGGTTCATTAGTTTTTGAGAAAATCGCGGACATACAAACATACATACGGGTCAGAAACAGAACTTAAATGTTTGAAGTCGGTTAGAAATGAAAGCCGTTGCTACTGATAGTGTGTTACGCAATCACCCTACAGGTACTTAATAAAAAATAATAATTACTGTTGTACTGCATGATGGCAACTCTTGTGTTGTTGCAGTAGTATCTTGCACCTTGTCCTCAATAATAGACTTCACCGGGAGTAATTTTAAAGTTGGTAACGCCTTAGTAATAGTTTTTGTTTCCTGAAACAGTAATCGAGTTTTGATGTTACATGCTCAGAGCATCAATAGCAAACTATGAACGAAAAATATATATCTTACACCAGATGTGGTTGGGGTCTGTTTAATATCAATAGTTGAACCAGTTGCTCTGGAAGTTCCAGGCGCTAATACTAAAACAAACAAAACCATTTCAATTAGTGGTAGAAAATAGGAAAGGGAAATAATAATGGTTCCGAAAAACAAAATAATCTCCAGCGATCTGTGGCCGACTAAAAAAAATGGATCTTCGAATAACAAAAGTAAACTTTCGAATAAAATACTGAACCTCCGACAAAATTACTAAGTTACCGACAACAGAGGTTTTGTAAAAATAATCATAATAAATATATACGCGGGGCTACGTCGACTTAGGCGCAAAATACACAGAAGCGATGAAAGATTCGGATACGATGCGGATGAGAGACGGATACGGCACCGATGCGACTTAAATTACATATACCTAAAAGGCAAAGATCTGCTTAAGATCGTTATTATACAGGCTGACTTTGTTGCAAAACATGTCCTCTTCAGAAGACGAAGATGCGTTTGCTGTGCTGTACAGTATTCAGCATTAGTATAATCGTAAATAGCAGGATATTGTTCAATTATCTCGCAAAACTTTATATTAAATTCCATATCGTCACGCATTTTTCGTTTTGGTTGCTCAAACTTGTATTCGTACTACTTGTATAAGCGATACGTGCTCTTCGCACGGCAGTCGGTCGCAACTGCAAGCGAGGTGGCGCGGATTCTCAAGTGATAAATCCGCGCTGCATCCTTTCTGTGTAATTTACGACGCATATCTTTCATACATTTTGTACGAATAAGATTTGAAGCGACAACAAATCCGATCCACGTCCGCATCGTATCCGAATCTTCATCGCTTCTGTGTATTTTGGGCCATAGGATGCAAGAGTGAGCGAAGGGCACTCCGAGGTTCGGTTTGGTTAGGTTAATTTAAACCCTTTACATAGAAATAGCGGGACTCCGTCGACATAGCATGCAAGAGCGAGCGAATGAGAATACAAATACCTTTACCTAGGTATATTATAGCAATAAACAGTCATGTTTATTTTTCGAAGATTTCAGTATCTCATTCGGTCGTTTCGTCATTTTTATTCGGACAAAAGTAGTCGGAAAGTTAGTATTTTAGGCAGTAGATTTAATATTTTAAGTAAGGGTAGGTACTTAATTCTTATTTTTTGTCGGAGCTTTTATTACTATCTAATCTAATAGGAAATACAAACAAAATGTAATGATGAGTGCTGCTAACAAATAAATTAAAAAGTTTCTACCTTATTATAGAAAAAGAAAATAAAAAAGTTATTGATGTTTTTTTTTTTAATTTAGTATTAATCTTAAATTGCTATAACAGATACAATATCACTCCTGTAAGGGCTATTACGCACTGTCGACTAGTCGCCGGCGACTCAGTTGTCGACGACTGTAATATTGTATAGTTTAAATAGGTGTTTACGCACTAGTCACCGGTTGCCCGGGCGACTCGGCGACTCGCCGCGCAGTGGCGACGCACAGGCAACTGCCGGTCGCCGGCGACCAATAGGAGCACGGTTTCAAATGAAAGCATTCACACTGCGAGCAACTGTCGTAACGACCGGACGGCCGCGCACAATGAGTTTTGACACGGATAAATTTATATCGGAAATACAATCCCGAAAAGCTATTGGGGATTTACAAAGTGAGGAATATGCTAATCGGGATTTGAAGAAAAAACAGTGGGAAGAAATAGTGGAGTTATTTGGAGGTGAAGAATTATCAGACGAAGAAAAAAAAAACTCAGGTAAGTAAGAAGTCCATTCTGCACGAATGTACTTGGAATACTGTCGCTCGGCTCGGTCTCCGGCCCTAGTTTCCCATGTTTCGGTCGCCGAGGGACTGAGTCGCCGGCGACTAGTCGACAGTGCGTAATAGCCCTAAGGGTTAGGCAGAGGTGTAGCTATAGGTACAGAGGCCAGAACATCAAGCTACCCCAAGCTGTCAAAGTTTCCCAATTGAATATGAACCTTATTGCTTTGTAGTAAAGATGAAAATCTATCAAAGAAATTTGACAGATTGGGGAAGCTTGATGTGCTGGCGTCTGTACAAACACATTTCGCCAGTTATGTTTAAGTCCCACGTTATAGGGGGCGAGCCTATTTTAAGGCGACTACACGACCTAAAGCGCGGTCACTGTCGGACTGCATAGAAAAGAAAGAGAAGCGCGATGATACAACCGTGGTAATTTATTGCAAATATGAAGCAATTATCTATTTACCAAAACTCTCAAACACCAAACAAATAAAAACCGTATACTAAAATTCGGGGAATTAAATTGTCTTTTAGATGGTGAAAGTTTTATGAAAATACACCCGATAGTGTTTGCGTGATTATCGTTTTTATGTCCGCGGTAGACATTACTTTACAAATAAATTACACTATGTTAAAAAAATATAATTGCAAATATTCACATATCAAATTACGAAGCAAATGGTCTAGTATAACATTAATTTTTTTTCAAAGAAATAAGTCCGGTCGATTAGACGTGATGTTGTTGAATTTAAAATCATTAGAAGTCGTATATCTGCGCCTTAATTGTTAACTTGCTGAAGAATGGTCCGAATTCTCACCTCTTTCCCTTAGGAATTTATTCTTAGGTAATGAAGTGAGAATTCATAAAAGTCCACTTGCATAAGATCATACATTTGCCTTTCCATTTTCCAACTATTTTTAGGTCGGCTTTCAGTCTTCCAGGTGAAGCTTCCAGCATGAGCATACCTACAGCCACAGAGTACATTATATATCTCATTATCTCTTCCTGCGTTAAATGACGACGTGACACAACGCTCCAAAGTCACGTTCCAAAAAACACTGCTTACTCTATGGTGATGTCCAAATGTAATGTTATTTTTTTAACCGACTTCAAAAAAAGGAGGAGGTTCTCAATTCGTCGGAATCTTTTTTTTTTTTATGTATGTTCCCCGATTTCTCGAAGACGCCTGGACCGATTTGGAAAATTTTTCTTTTGTTTGAAAGGGTATACTTTCCAAGTGGTTGCATGATCATCAGGTCAGGATCTGATGATGGGATCCCAGGGAAATCGAGGGCAACCTTCAAATTTAATAGGCACATAGTACCATTTTCATATATTTTCTAAAGCTGTTTAAGTATTTGCATCTGATAATCATCATCACAGGTGGATGAGCTGATGATGGAAGGTACAACTCCTCAACGGCTTGGAGTTAAAAGAAAATTCTTTCAAAATTATCTATAGTAACACTCGTGCATTTGCTCTCGGAAAACACCATTTGGTGAAGTGGAACTGATGATGAAGACCACAGATAGCCACCGGAACTACTCAATAATATCTCCGTACTATTTCACGGGTTGCGATTCGATACTTTAACATGGTTGCTAAGCAATTTATGCTCGTCACAATGTGAATGGTGATATGGAGCTGATGGTGGACCAGGAGAACTCTTCAACAATTAACATCCCTGCATCGGTAAAAGCAATATTTTGTAAAAGACGATGAGAAAGTTGACACTAGGCTATTGTAACTGAGATAAATTATAAGCAGACCCACTAAAAAGCGTGAAATAAAAACTTTTTAACAAAAAAAAAAAAACCGACTTCCAAAAAAAAACTACAAAGTGAAAAATAACTTTAATTTCGGAAGTCGGTGGCAAAAAACTAAAATACAGATCCAAAGACACCGACTTCCGAAATTAAAGTTATTTTTCACTTTGTAGTTTTTTTTTGGAAGTCGGTTTTTTTTTTTTTTTTTTAATAAAAAGTTCATCATATGACCACTTTTATTGTTTCTAACCAATACTTACATAATAAAATTTTAAATGAATTTTTGTGGGGTAGGTACAACTAAATATTGAAAAATAAAAACTTTACAAAAAAGACAACTGATTTCCAAAAAAAACTACAAAGTGAAAAATAACTTTAATTTCGAAGTCGGTGTCGTTGGTTCCGCGTTTTCGTTTTTTGACACCGACTTCCGAAATTACAGTTATTTTTCACTTTGTAGTTTTTTTTTGGAAATCAGTTGTGTCTTTTTTGGAAAGTTTTTATTGAAGAATGACCATGTTCTGCCATTATTTGGTCAATTAAGTATTTAATGTGTTCTGCTTTGTGGCGTTTAATTATTTCATACAATTCTGGTTTCAGCAGATTTGACGGAAAGGGTATGTTTTTAGATGTAAGCCATGATAGTATGATTGTTTTTAGAGAGTTGGAATTCGGTGCATTGTCTATCTTTGTGTTATGGTAAGAAGCGTTATCTACGACCACAACAGTACTAGATCGTAGATTCGGAATGAGATGTTGTGTTAACCATTTTTCGTAATTTTCTTTATTCATCTCGTGGTGATAATCGCCAGTAGATACTTTTAGGAAGATTTATAAACTAAGAGAGCGCCGGGTACAAAACCTCTTGAGCTGCCAGCGTGGACAATAATTAATCTTTCACCTTTTGATATCGGTTTTTTTAAGCCTTTCTTAGAACTATCCATCCAACTACTTTCCTTTGTATGTGTGGCGTGTAGGTATGTAACTCTCGTCAGTATAAACTATATCCCGACCTTCACTTCTGAAAGTTCGCTTCGCAAAGTTTCTCGACTGCCTATGAAGTTTATGTCTTCCTTTAATTTGTTTAACAATGATTTTATTGTTGGTAACCTTTTTTCAGTGACATGAAAGTCATACATCTTCCTTCTAATGACATCATAATCAAAATTATCTAAATTTGCTAGATTTTCTTTCTTTTTTCTTGACCTTTTAGGTGAAGTAAAAGTTGCACAAGTGGAACCATGAGTTGAACTAGTCGAAGTCGAGGCATTATCATGCTCTTTCAAAACAGCACTTATTGTTCTACGTGACGCACCAGTTGCCTTCGCAGTTCGCTCTTGAAGGTTTTGAAAGTGATCTTTCCCAAAAACTATATTTTTAGATTCCGTGGCCTCTCTACTCATAAATTGATAAACAAAATGTTTTCACGACTTTGGCTATTAATATATACGGCTTACCACGTTTCAACGAAGTCATACCTAATGAAAAATAAAAACACCAACGAAGAAAATAAGTATATTATTCACTTTCCCATTAAATTGTCATGAAGTGTAAGGAATGATTCACTCACGTGCATTCCCAACGCTGTCTCGGGTTGAACTGAGGCGGGAATATATAGCGCCAATAGCGTTGAATGGCGCGATAGTGAGCGATTTCTATTGGTTGTGTAAATCGGAAGAGATCGGTTTTACGATGCTACATATAAGATGTGTTGTACCGTACCTGTTACGGTTCATGAGATACAGCCCGCTGATAGACAAACGGACGGACAGTGGAGGTATAGTAATAGGGATCAGTTTGGCATCCTTCGGGTACGAAACCCTAAAAGGCAGGATGGAGTGATCTTTCAAAACAAAAGAATAATTTACTTATTTACCTGAAAGTTGAACCGATGGTGAATTAGATAGTAGGTCTTCACTCCCTGTAGATGCAATGCGTGTCGATGACTCTGCAAACAGTATTATAATGTAAAAAAAAAAAGTTTCTTTCATTTTTTCGTAATGCGTTCCTGCCTATATTACTCATTGTTGTAATAGATTGTTGCTAGTATAGAATAATAGAAGAATGTGATTTATTTTAGGCAATTGCTGATTGTTCATAAACAAAAAAGGTCTGTCATATTCGGCCTTTGTGGCATACAAATTGTTTGGGCAGTGAAGGCAGGGGGGCAGGCAGGGCTTCTTCAATAAGGCTCGAATACGATTTTATAACGTTTTTAATGTTGGTTTTTACAATAATTTGAATTGAAAGTCACTGGTCACGTACGCACGTCGCACGGTTCGGGTTCAAACATGTATTGCGCGCGGAGCGTAGGTCACATAGATAAGGGTAAGTACTGACGTATAGATGGCCATCTCTCGATTTTGTACTTTATACCGCCATCTATTTCCCAGACCCCGTACTACTTAGTAGCAAATCTATACATACGTAGATATATCGTACCAAGCTACCTACGTAGACCGGATGACTTTTTTACCGTCGGGAAAATAAAGAGTGATTCTAGACCTCAAATACAACTTTTTCTATTGGTCCCATATAAAAAGTTGTATTTGTTTGTTTGTTTGTTTTTGTTTGTTTGTTTGTGTTTGTTGTTGTTGTTGTAAAAAAAATCATCCGGTAAATACACGAATGTATATCCAATACCTGTTACTTTTAAAGGTGCTACTAGTTGTGTATTTATTAATAGCCTGTAGTTACCGTTTACATGCTGTATTTTATAAACATAACGAAATTAAAACTGCCTAATATCAAATACACAACACGTTACGGAAAATATTATAAATAAAAGAAAACACTTTTTTCAAGAAAATATTTATTTATTTCTAGTTTTATGGCGCGCATAGTAATTATGTGCTAATTGTTTAATTTGGTCATTTTCATCCCAAACTGTGTTTTTGCCACATAACAAATTACTCACATCTTTGCACCAATTGAAAATGACTAAAAGTATGCTTTTTTTTAAAAGAAATTCTTTTAATTTAAGTTTATGTTGGTCGCATTTAATAAATTCGAGTGAAACAAGCGTGGTGGTTACCAATTCTATATAATTAACTATTTCTTTGGATTCACAATTCGTTTTCAAAATTTCAATTGTAATCATTTCTATGTTCATTACACATTCCAGCAAATATTTACTGGGATAGTGAAGAATACATTTACTCGTATTTTTTTTTAAAGTTATGAACTTTAGATATGACAGGTATGTTTCTTCACTATCCTCTTCTAATGCTTTTTTACATTCAATGCATTTTTTTGAAATTTTTTTGTAAGTTAAATTAATGAGCCAGCCACAACAATAAGCTACTGCTGCACACTTCTCAATTTCGCTTGGAATTTGACTAGATAATACTACATCTATATTTTTTAATTCTATATTTAAATGATTAAAATCAATTTCTATAGGTTTAGGTAGGGGCCTGGAGATATTTTGAGTTAAAATACATTTTAAGCTCTGTAGACAATGACTGTCGTCACTCTCGCAATTAGCCCCCACCGACTTAGGTGACACCATATTGTTAACCAATAAGGCTTTATAAGATGCCTCAAAAGATACAAGATTTGGCATCACATTTCGTTGCCCATGAGCTCGTATAGCACCAAAATAATTCACCAGTGCACCTACAAATGATTGCGAATACAATTAGATTAGAAAACATTTTTAACACAAAAAGAATCATAACCTTATTAAAAAAAATCTATGTTAATAAACATTGTTATTTCCATGCAAATTAAATTGAACAGATTTTTTTTTTGATATTTCTTTAATAGTATTGTTTATCAGGAGAGTTACTATAGTCATTTTACACATAAAGTTCCCATGTCAAGTAATGTTGGCCAACCTGTAAATGAAAAAATTTACATACAGGGAACATTAAGAAATTCTCCCCGAGTGTTTGCTGTCACCAGCTGATACCAACATTACGATACATAGGACCTCTATGTGTAAACAACTGACTATAGAAGCACTAGAACTGTCCATTGGTGACACATTTATTTGAATATTGAGGAGATTAAGATATTCATATTTATATTATATGACAAAAGCTATTGTCAGTAAACAAAAACTTAAATTAAAATAAATAAGATTAGAAAAAATATGCTCAATACCTGGAAGATGCAGCGTTGGTATAGCTAATTTGCTTAATCTGTTCTTTGGATAATGATATATTTTTTCAAAATGAAGACGGCAGATTCTTCTGTTTCTAAATATATAATCATCATCTTCACCCACAAGACCAGCATTGCCAACCCATGTATGAAACTTGTCACTTTCAGAAGAAGGGTTTGGGAATGCATGTAGCACTGCACCTATAAATAAAATACAAAATTAAATTATAATCTAAAAGCTAAATTGCAGACATTAAAATGGAAAAATATTTTAACAAATAAATTTAACCCTTTGCTACTGATGTAAATTCATGTTACTAGTTACAATGATAATTGTAATGTACATAAATCTTGGTCCAGCCAACAAATTGACTGGAGTGTTGATAATGAAAAAATCCAAATAATATTTATCTCTTAATAACTGAAACTATTAAGGCGAATGTGTAGTTGTAGCCCGCGAAATTCAATTTTTCTTACGTTTTTTGCAATTTTCAGGTCAGTGTCAGGTTGTATCTTGATCAAAATATGATTCGCGACAATAACAGGTACGTATTTACAGAATTATAATAATTAGAATCATTAATACATCTTTCTAAGTTAGATTTCTACCGTTAAGAACAAATCTCGTATGGAAAAGTGTTGGTGGTAGAAATCTAACTTAAACAGATGTATTAATGATTCTGATGATTATAATTCTGTGAATACGTACCTGTTATAGTCGCGAATCAAATTTTCATCAAGATACAACCTGACACTGACTAGAAAATTGCAAAAAACGTAAGAAAAATTGAATTTCGCGGGCTACAACTACGCATTCACCTTAATGCTATGTGATAGTTCAAAGCGGAATGTACTTCTCCTAATACTAAAAGATTATTGAGATTTATGTTATCAAGTGCCTAGTCTATTTAAAGAGTTGCATTGCATTAAATATGCAGTTTCAAACATCATATTTGTTTTTGAATGACAAAGGCATTATATTTTTTGCTTCTTGCCTCTTGCAAAAGAGCAAAGTGAGTGAGACATGCAAGAGCTCTATACATATTAGTAGTTGAGCCACCAGCAGGTGATTTGGTTGCCGCCATCTAATTTTTTGGTTGAATAGGACACCAGGTGAGGTACAGCTCTATGTATACATTTTGTTGGTGGAGCAACTGATTTGCCCTACCGTGGTGTCCTAGTGAGATAGGGCAATCTTTTTCCAACCTGTTACAACATAAATACCATGTCATGTACAGACACCAGTAGGTCAAGCTACCCGAAACTGTCAGATTTCCTCAGCTAACCTTAAACCTAATGCTTTAGAGATAAACTTGAAAATCTATTGAAGAAATTGACAGATTGTAGTAACCTGATGTGCTGGCGTCTGTACTTAGCTATCACCGGCCGGCAAGGCCAAGTATAGGTATCGGATAATATTAAGGTACTAACCTGTAGCGAGTGACGAAGCGCAGGTAGGAATACAACACGTCTTTTGAGGCATTTTATAGTGTCAATATCACAAAAACAACAAAAACAAGAGTCACTATCTCAACACACAACTTCACAAGTCACCAGCGAAATCTTTAATCTGCGAAGGCTAAGACGGAGGAGGTTAACACACTCGACTCGACGTACTCAGTAGTCCGCAAATATAAAGATTGCTTAGACATTCGATGAAACTGGAGAGAAAACAAGAAAATAGCGCGTACGCATCCACTTGGTCTCAAACAGTCTCGTAACGGCTGCCATGACATAAAAAACAAAGTGCATTTTTACGGATGCGTTCGTTTCATTCTAAATTATTATTGTCAATTGTTTTGTTTGTAGAAATATTGTTTATTAAATAAGAAAGATAAAGTAATGATTATTATTTTGTTCTGCAGTAATTTAAAACAACATGAATATAATTATTATATTTTTTATAATTAATTTGGAACGCATTTTTCATTCGAAAAAGTACGGGGTCAGGGAGCTAGATGGCGCTGCGGACGTTAAAAATTGACCTTACAAAGGAAGACAAACTAGCATGGTAGGTCAGTTCCGCGAACGAATGTATCGATCGCGCGCGGGTGCTTCCTAAAAGGTACAGCAGGTGGCAATGCTTGACACAACATTCGCGCTCGCCGCGTAGATGCAGAGAGTTTCGATGGCGCGCGCGCTTCCTCAGTGAAACACTAGATGGCGTTGCTTGACGCAACACAAATATGTATATAGGTTTAGGTAAGAAGAGTATTTTTAACACTTTGACAGCGGATCACGTACTAATTAATACTAATAATATAGGAATAAATAAAATGCTTGGCTGTCAAAGTGTTAAACAAAGCTAAAAACATTTTTAAATTTTCACACATACTAAAAATTAACTTTAATCAATAAATTTGAATTAAATTGTCCTATACTCTAATTATAAATAGTCAAAATTACAAAATGTCAGTACATATTTGTTAAATTCGTAATATTACACTTTGTCATTTAAAATTTTAAAATACTGTAGTATGCTTTTCCAACTAGATATAATTTTAGCCGCTTTTTTAGTATGTGTGCGCTTAGATCCCTCCATCCCTTAGGAAGTTTATTAAATATTATACAATAAAAAGAGAATGTGAACAATATGCCAAGAAAAACTGGGCAAACGTCAATTTTTCGTATTGTGTAACCAAAGTGTAAACAAATATTAGCACAGAGTACTTTATACTGAAAACACATGGTAACCGTAACTCTGGTTGTGATGCTAAATTAAGATCTGAAAAAATGATAAAGAAATAACTGCATTAATAATTTTGCTAAGGTGCTTTAATAGTTTTTTTTTTTTAAGTTAAAGGAATAGTGGCAAAGGGGTTTGAAGATTTTTGTATGGAGGGTGGCCCTAACGTCGGCCGCCATTGTTATTTTTTTTCAGAATCGCGGTGCACAACGAAAGTTATATATTTAGATAGAGGACACTAATACAAACAAAAAATGTAATATAACATAATATCCTAAAGCGTCAGGTTTCGGATTTATTCACCGAAATATAAGTCGAAAACTGAACCTTTAACCGGCCGAGTTCTTCAAAGTTCGACTTATATTTCAAGGACTTTTTTTATCGATTTAAATCGATTATGACCTGAGTCAATACAACATTGTCATTTCTGATCCTTGATTGGCTTTTAAGAGCCAGACTCCACTCGAAGACACCAAAACAGTCGAATTTATTTTGTCTTCATCTAGATCGATAATAATTTGCAAGGCAGGAATAAAATAGTTGGCTACTATTGTGATTGCATTGTAGGAAAACGAACACTTGGATGTTGCTCCCATTTGATGTATATTATATAATGGTACATGACATGGGCGCCAGGGGGACACCAAGAATATCCTATTCAGCCTCCCGCTGCCTTCTTGGAGGATATTATTTATACCGAATATGATTAATTAATCTTATGTTTAATCCACTAGCTGGTGTATTCAATTATTTCATGTTTACCTACAAAACTATCATTTTAATTCAACACATTTATCTCATATTTTTATGTTCCGAATGTTTTAAAAAGTTTTTAATGAACAAAATAAATTTATTAGATACAATGTGATGTGTAGACATTTGTTTTCTTTCTCTGTCTGATTGAGATTAACATTTGAAGTTACTACAAAATAAATAAAAAATACTTAAAATTCGTTACAACAATTGTTATTTTTATCTTTGAATATCTCTGAAACCTGACGCTTTATGATGTTATGTTATATCACGTTTTGTTTGTATAAGTGTCCCCTATCCAAATATATGCCATTTATTGTGCACCGCGATTTTGAAAAAAAAATCAAAATGGCGGCTGATGTTAGGGCCAAAACCTTCAAACCCCTTTATTCTTTTATTATACAAAGTAGCATTACAGAGGTAATGAACAAACCTGGTAAATATAATGTCGGAACTGCAATATTGCTTACTCTGTTATTGCGACATAAATATTTATCTTCAAAGTGTCTGCGACACACTCGACGGAACTTATAAATGTGTGCATTTTCAAGTCCCAAAATATCACTTCCAACCGAATAAAGCCAGGTGTTGAATCGTAATCTGTCTTTATCAGGGTTCGGAAAACCATGAAGAACTGCATGCATGCCTGAAAAAAATATCAGGCAATTATTAATTTATATTTCTATTAGTTTCCTTTGACAATAAAATCTCGGGACCCTGGGGTGGTTGGGGTCCCGGTCCTTTAGAAGGCGTACGAGGGCTAAAGCCAACCCGTAGAGGATCCTTAGACAATTTTAAATGGAACGAGGCACCAACCGATGATAATCCCTTTATGCACTGTGCAAGTGCAACCAAAGACAATAGAATAAAATAGAATACTCTTTATCTACCTACAGACTACCTACAGTATTTGTCTGTCCTTCCCATTTTTAATCCATCCAAAGGTTGTCTTTAAAAGATTGCTCTTAGCGATAAGACCGCCTATTGTGTCACCCATTGTAAAGTTTCTATATTTATGTCTGTAATTTATATGGTGTACATAATAAAGTATACCTATTCTGTTCTCTCTCTCTTTATCTTTATTTTCTCTTTTCTTTTTTTACTCGGTTTGTGTCGGACTATTGCAGGATATGGCCACAAATATAAATAATGAATAATGTTTTTGCATGGCTAAGATGGACTAGTTACCATGAAACAGTTTCCTTTAATATTAGGTAATTTAGGTGTCCTCTCATTTGACAAAAAACTAATCACAAATTTTCATATTAAAAATAATTTAATATGAAAATTTGTGATTCCTTTTTTGTCAAACAGGTCAGCAGGTTGTCTTAGGGGCAGAGTTGTCAAACATTATTGAACCCAATATATAGCTGTTTCGAAACAAATTGAATTTTATATTGAAGAGAAACTAAAACTGAAGAAAACCATACAACTGTTAAAACATTGTTTTGAATTGCATTCAAGTTCAAGGCGAAGTTACAAGATTCAGCTATGACAATGTGACATACCTCCACTGTTCTTACACCCAGAAACACAGCAATGCTTATCTGATGACATGATGCACTAAAAGAGTCCTGATCTCAAATATAACACTACACTGGAGTCCTGTCTCAGTTTTGACGCAACCACTCACAAAATTACTTTCTGGTGACAAATGGATTAGTCGGAGGAACTTTCGCTCAACTCAACGACAAACGCAAGGCACTACGTTGTACAGAAAGATCACAACAAAATATATCGCTAAACAAAACACTGAAAACACCGGCGCGAACGGCAGACACACAAAACATAAATAAATACCTTGTCCCTGTCAAACATGCATGACATTTTAGCAGACATTTGTTTTGGGATACCAGTTTATTGATAGTAAATCCACCAAAGAAATTCTACCACCACCCTCATGAATGTTTGAATATTTATGTAAATTATTGCAATAGGTATGCGTTTTTGGTTTTAATTTATAAATGATTTCTATTTTTAATTTTAAATTGTTAATGAGTTGACATTGAAAATTTTATTTTTTATTTGTTTTATCATGATGTTAATTTTGATGAAGATAATGCGAGTTTGTGAGTTATGTTGTTAATTTTTGCATGTGTTAGGTACCTACTTGTATTATGAATGTTATTTTTATCCTATGGATGATTTCAAACACAATGTAAATTGTTTGTGAAATAAATAAATAATAAATAAATTGATCGAAAAAATAATGTAATGTCATGCAGTGCGATAAATGTAATTATCTCTTGACAATGACCCATAATGATTGAAAATCTTTTTAGAATAGGTACACTAAAACAGAAATCGGTTATAATATACTATTTTAGTAGTAATGAGCTACCGAGATGTATCAAAGTTAGTGTAATGTCAATCTACTGAGCAACGAGCAAATCGTTATAATCCGACAAAATTAAAAAAAAAAAAACATTCAGTTATTTTGTAGAAACAACTTAATTACACAGCTTATGCTTCGTGATTTTGTATCATTGTACAGACGCCAGCACATCAACCTACTACAATCTGTCAAAGGAGATCCGCCAAAATTGCCCCAGGCCCGGCACAAAAGAAATGTATCTCAGATTTCAGAGTAATAATAGTAGAAATATTGTAAAGAATTGCTATTTCCAGATTCGGTGGCTAACATAGTTTTTTTGCCTAGTAAAGTTTCAACGCTAGATGTAAAAATGATACTTTTAAGAAAAATCTGCATTGTTCTGTGTTCTAAGCTTAACTAATATTGAAAACCTGAGTATATATTTTTATATGTGGCATACTTATGTACATTATTTATATAAAAATGCAATACTTGCTTCATAGTTTTTGCTTATGTATGTATATTTAGAATAGCTAGAGGTGTGTGCGGGCATTTGGGCTTTTTTCGTTTGAAACCTTGTATTATAGAAGTATATAGATTACAATAATACCATGGCATTTCAGGTAGATATATGTATATTTTATTAAGTTTCGTTTATACATCGTTACACTTACAAGAGTTATCTTAGTCAAGTACTTCAGTCATCCAAATCTATTAAAACATAATCTAAACCTATAGCTGCTGGATGGTCCAGCATGTCGATTCTGTAAAAATCTCACCGTGAAAACTTGCGTGAAGTGAGTTGTCAGTGTCATCCCACTGATGCTAGGGATTGACCAAGCAAACATTTACAATCATAATCGAGATTTTAATAATATTTTTTAAGCTAATCTTATTGAAAATCCATACTAATATTATAAATTCGAAAGTAACTCTGTCTGTCTGTCTGTATGTTACCTTTTCACGCCTAAACCACTGTACCGATTTAGATGAAATTTGGTATAGAGATAGTTTGAGTCCCGGGGAAGGACATAGGATAGTTTTTATCCCGATGTTCCCACGGATCGACACTTATGCGGGTGAAACCGCGGGGCGCAGCTAGTTTTATATAATTTCAAAGCTTTTAGTGGTCAAAACATTAATATTTTGTGGGATTTTAAAATAAAATAGCAAAACATAAACTTAGTCAGAAACTCAATGTTGTTTTTTTCTTAAAGTTGTATTAAATAGATATTACTACACCTATCCAGAAGGTAAAGGCATCTTAAAAACCACCTAATCTCTTGAAGAAGCTTGACTTTCGCTGTAATAGTAAGAAATGCTCAAGATGTTATTCATAAGAAAACAGGACTTTTCTTTTCTGGCCGGCACTTTAATTTTTGAATACCTTATGAACTCATGAACGATGAGTTTATGAAATACAAACTTATTTTTGCAGTCGATCAAATTAATTATGTGCATTGTGCATGCGTGAATATTCAACCCAACTACGGAACCTTTCACTGTGCGTGGTTCGACATAAACATGGCATTTTTTTTTTATTTGCTTGGGAAACTACCACAAAAATAAACAATTACTATTACTCAAGTAAACTAATAGAAACAAAAACTACCAAGCTTATAAAACTAACAATTTTGAAATGTAAAGTGATTGCGGAATACGCAATTTATATAATTAATTTAACGTCATTCTCAAACTTTTGCTCAGCCTACCTAAAAAATATATACTGGGCATTCTGTAGCAAACGATTAGAAAAGTATCAAAAATAAATAATTGTACAATAAATAAAAATAATTTTAAACGGCGAGCGCATTCCGAAGATAAATTCAAATATAGAAACAATTCGGCGCGAAATTCAATAAATGACTACGGTCAAAGGTCCTCAGTTACTGACTCATTTTCAATTGAATGTCCAAAAATCTATCAAAATTACATTAGAAAAGCATAAATCATTATTACAAACAATGCTTATTGTATTTAATGCTTAAAATAATTTTATTTCAATTTCTGAGTATTGATTTCCGACATTCGACATATATTAATTACCCGAGTCAATCGAAATTAAAAAAAAAAATGTTTAGCATAATCGCTTTTGCACATCATTACGATAAAAAAAAAACAAAAATGGACGGCGATTTTGAACACAAACTGAGTAGTGGTAATGAATAATACGTGTTATTCGACCTGTGTTTCAATATTACGTTAGGATTTGGGCATTTTCGTGTTGTTAATAATATTTCCAATAATATTTGTCACATTTTAAATCTTATCTACATGTGTGTGTGTGATATTTGTGAAAAGTAAAAATGTAAACACGGACGATTGGCGCGATACTTCGACATTAGATATCAAAAAACTTCATTACCACTACTTATTTTAACTGGAACAATGGATGAATTCGTCAAATAATTAAATGATGTATAATTCACTGCCCCTGTGGTGGAGTTTGGATGTTCGAAATCCCCAATTTTTATGTTTTTTAGCCTCGACCACTAATGTCAACAAAATGGCGACTATCGCATTTACAGACTTGAATTTAATAAAGGTAAAGTAATAAGCTTGCGCGCTAAATACATTGAGCTAAATAACTAGAGAAGCAAACCTCAATAAAATGTGTCAAAAAAGTGTAACCACTATTTAAACGTGACGACGTAGCTTTGAAACCACTAAACATTTAAAAGTAAACATATATCTGTCTCACTTACACAAGTCGCAAGAATAATACCGTCACTTAGATTAGACAAAGACCGCAATATAAACATGCAATGGCGGGATGGGGTTGCCTACCCATGCAAAATTTTACCCAACTTTTTAAACCATAAATGACGTTCAAAAAAAACGTTAGGCCAAATTAGTTATAAAATATTTGAATTATGTATTTCTTATTCGATGTGTATTAGAAGTTTATAACTAATGACAATAATTAAGACATTTTCTTTTTAAATATCGTTTATTTATTCAGTTAGTCGCTTTTCTCAGCAATCTGATTATTTCCACCCATTTATCACGGCGTGCTGCATCTTTAGGCACCCTGCAACGTTCTTATTATTTAAAAAAATATTTAAAATCACTTATTCCAATAAATTAAAAACTCCCATAAATGTGGGAAACTAAAACTAAGTTTTTAGTGGTAACACTGAACCTAATTTAGAAAATTCTGCAATTTATTTATTTTACGTTGATATAAACACAGAAACAATAAAATTACGTGTGGAAAGTAATTCTGGTTAATTTATTATGTATTTGTGATCTTGAATCGCACTCTTTCACTACGAATTTACCCATTTTGGCGATATTTTTGTCATGTGTCACTTGGTTCACTTCGGTTGGCGCCACACAGAGCACTGAAGTGACATTAGCTACGCATACGGCTGTGGCCTTATGACAAGTGGCAACGCCTTGGCGCGGTAATTACTGATCTAGTGTAACATATATCAATGGCTAAATATGAAATATTTAATAGCGTTAACATATGAGTTTTTTATCCAACTCTCTTAATTAACGCACATTCATAATAATTTATCTATAATATGTATGTATTTAGAAATATATAAGTATGTTTATCAGTTGTCTAGTACCCATAACACAAGCTCTGCTTAGCTTGGGACTAGATGGCGTTGTGTGATAGTTGTGGAATATTATATTATATATTATTATTATATTATTATATAAGATTTGATGGGTAGCATAATTAATATTTACATAATCAATATAATTATGTAGAAAAAATGTAATGCAATTTGTGTGTCAGCAATCGTAACTAGATTAATAATATGCCTACATATTTATGTTATAAGGTTTGGATCTTTTACGTGTGGTTTACCTAGAGATGATATAAAAAAACCTATATGTGCTTTTACGTATTATGTACTTATCTATACAAACATTACACCAATCACTGAATAGGTACTTGTTTAGCACAGTTTCTTATAATATATTATCTTAAATGTAGGCTGACTAAATTGACTTTTTCAATATACAAACACAGTTGGATTTAGACATTAAAATCTCTAAAAGCATTAAATAATTAGGAACTAATTATTGTCACTGTACTCGAATACGTACAGGCTTATGTACATTCTACATCAAGGAATATACTACTCTCTATAAACGAGTTGTACATGGTCGTCAATGGCATGAAAGCAAAAAAAAAAGTTCACTTGATACTAACGACAACCCCTACTTAATACGCATGCGCTGCCGCTGCGTGATATATGGATCATTCCGAATTATGCCATCATCGCCCACAGAGCTCACATAAATAATTTGCGTTCCGATTTAGATAAATCACCATCATGGCAGCTGAGAGTCAAAACTATTTTCACTCGATTATGTACTCACGGTTGGATTATAGTATTTATTTGTGTGTACACCACAAATTTCTTATTCTTTGGTAAGGTGGCGACTGTAGCCGGAAGCACAATTTCGAAAATGCCACGTTAGTTTAACGAAACCGGTTTGAACTGTCAAAATACCACGCTTGACAACCGTACGGCGTGGTAAGATTATGCGGGGAATAATAGGTAATTTATACCATACAGAATAATTGGGGTCAATGTGTAAGCACGCTGTAATCGATTACAGTGCAATTCGGAATGTTCCAATTTTCACTCCACGGTAACCATGGCAACATCACTTCACGCGCGTCGCTCATTGGCTACGGTTTCGTCGCCACTCGCCAATCATGGGCGACGCGCGCCGCTTGACCGGTTAAGGGTTACTTGCATCAAAAATACAGATCTTATCATCTTAGTTATTTAGTATCTATCTACAATAATGTTATATTTGCACGCGTTACAGGTTAAATAAGTAGTCTGTAACTAGTTAATACAAAATCTGGTTAATTGTTGAAAACAAAATGCACACAACTGACTTTTTAAATGTACAAACACGGTTGGATTTAGACATAATATCTAAAAGCGTTGAAATAAATAGGAACTAATTTCTGAACTCGATTACGAACAGGCTTACGACCATGGTCGTCAATTATAGAAATAAATAAAAACTTTTTTTTTTTTATATCTTTATTTGTTTATAGAGGGTTTGATCAATATGACCATGCCACCCTCATAGGGGCATTCTATCCTTACTATCTACGCTTAATACCTAGGTGTACAATTTTATATAATTTTTTGGCTGTCCTGGACAAGGGAGCAGCCAAGATACTATTATACATGCCAACATTAATAGAATTAAAACCGTTTTCCATGAAATAGTCACTCCTCTCAACCTCGTTCCGGACACATTCCGCTAAAATATGCGTGGTATCCTCTACCGTATCGCACTCGGAACAATTGGGCGAATCACTCTTTCTCATTAAAAAGGCGAAGCTATTCAACGGAACATGTCCCGAACGTAGCCTGAAAGCAGTCACAATCTCATTTCGGTGCATATCTGTACCTACAAACCAAGGAAGGCGGGAAAGGCTATGTTGAATGGTTCTATACCAAATTCCCTTACTTAATGATCTCTCATCAAAGTATTCTTTCCATAAATCTAAACACTGGTCGCGAACTCGATACAAGAGGTCACTAAATAAGGGAAAACATTCCACAAAAATTCCGTCCGAGATAGCCTCTTTTGCTAAACGATCTACTTCCTCATTTCCATACAATCCAATATGGGATGGTACCCATTGTAGAATAATTCTTTTGTCTTGGACCTTACCAATAGAATCTAAAATTTTATAGGCTATCGGTGCACCTCGACAATTCGAGGTGCATCGAGCCAGGTGTTGCAGAGCGCTCCTAGAATCAGTCATTATTAAATAGTTTCCTGATTCGAATGACTCAATGTATGAAATAGCTTCTGAGATCGCTAGTAGTTCTACGTGCATAATAGAAATTTTAGCACATGATCTAAACTTTATAGATGCCTTCGTTTGCGGATCAAAAACAGCCCATCCCGACTCGTTACCTTCCTGTGACCCATCAGTATAGATTGAGTAAAAATGTAAATAACTAGCATTTAGATACTGATCACAAATTTCACGAATGTTGCTACATCTGTACTGATGTTTCGGTTTGTCTATGCCATCTAAACAAGGTTTCACTACATTGGATAGGTCCACACTGCTGACCCACGTGCTCAAAGAAAATCTTTCCAATTGCTGCGATGAAAATAAAGGGTAGTCACTAAGAAACTCATGTACCGTCACTAATAGTGGTTTTTTTTTACGCCTCCAATATAAACTATGACATGACTCTGCAAGATTGTTTATCAAGATAAATATTTTACTGCCCCGGAACGAATTCACCTTCAACCAATATTTGCCGGCTAAGAGGTACCTGCGTACATATAAAGGTTGAAGGTGAAGCTCACACTACATCACGTGTACTGGAGTAGTCCTAACAAAACCACCAATAACGCGCATACACTGGTTTTGTATTCTGTCCAATTTGACTAAGTTGCTCTTGTACCCGCTATCATACAAAAAGTTGCCATAGTCCAGTCGCGAACGAATAATAGAAACATATAGTAGCCTCAAGTAATATGGATGTATACCCCACCCAGACCCAGCAAGAACTTGAAAGATTCTCAAAGATTTTAGACATTTTTCGGCTAGTTCCCCAATATGTTTTTTCCACTTGAGCGAGCGGTCTAACCACAGCCCTAAGTACTTAATATTATCTACTACTTGAAGCGATGTTTCATTTATTAGTAGATGAATACATTCTCTTTTATACCCTCTCTTAAAAACGCATACTTTACTCTTGGAAGATGAAATTTCTAAGCCTATGTTCGAAAGTAATTTAACTAAAACATTTAATGAATTTTGTACAAGATTAACCCCTACCTGTATGTTATTATTTATTGAATAAAGAACAAAATCGTCCGCGTACTGGGATATCAAAACTCCGCTACTCATAACACTTGTACAGATACCTGAAGTTACTATATTAAAAAGTAACGGCGACAAAGGGTCACCTTGGGCTAATCCACGGCCGGTAGTGCGACATATGTAAACATTGTCAATTAAAACCTTCAATTTTCTTTCTTTTAAAAATTGCCATAAATATTGACATATTTTAGATCCCACCCCAATTTGATCCATTGTTTGCAATAGTGAAATTATACTTACGTTATTATATGCGTTATCTATATCCAAAAAGCATCCTATGGTTGTCTTATTTTCTGTAAAACCATCTTGAATATGAGAGACTAAATTAACCAAATTGTCCATTGTGGATCGACTTTTTCTAAACCCCGTAGTATACGGCGATAAGATATGATTTTTTTCGATGAACCATTCTATTCGATTATTTAAAATACTGTGGAATATTTTACACAAACACGACAACATTGAAATCGGTCTGAGTGACGACTGAGACTGCGGGTCGCGCCCAGGCTTAGGTATTGGAATAACTGCGATGTCCCGCCACTGATTGGGTACAAAACCGGTTGACAGAGAATTATTATACAGAGATAACAAAATAGATTTGCCGTTCTCAGGAAGATATTTAATCATCGAGTACGAAATATTGTCACAACCGGGTGACGTATCTTTAGCTCTAATACAACAATTAAGTTCTTGTTTCGTGATTGGCGTCTCTAATTTTGAATTATTAGAAACAAATGATAGGTCTTGAGGAGATGCGTAATCGGGGGTTAGGCTACGAAGTAGGTTTTTGGTTCGCTCACCATCAACATGTTGCCTAGCACTTCTACGCCCTTTAAACCATTTCATTTTATCCCACATCTGACTTTGTGAAGTTGTTCCGTCTAATGATGTGCAGAGATCCTTCCAACCTTTATCCCTTGCTAAAAACTTAATTTAATAATAATGACAGCGCCTAACGCGCAAGCACTTCACGCGATCCACATCAAAATAATCTCCAATGTGATAATGACAGTGACTAACCTAACGCGCAAGCGCGGCGTGAAGTGTTCACTTCACTCGATTCACGACATTAAATGTCGTGAATCGGGTGAAGTGAACACTTCACGCGATCCACATCAAAGCTCGCGCCTCAGGCTGTATTGACTAGTCAGTCTAAGAAAAAAAAAAGCAACACTGAGTTTCTGGCTAAGTTTCTGTTTTGCTATTTTATTGTAAAACCCCACAAAATATTAATGTTTTGACCACTAAAATGTAGGTATTTTAGTGGTCAAAACATTAATATTTTGTGGGGTTTTAGCTTTGAAATTATATAAAATGATCAATAGAATTAGCATAAAAATTATTATTAAAATCTCGATTATGATTGTAAATGTATGCTTGGTCAATCCCTAGTATCAGGTGGGATGACACTGATAGCTCACTCCAGGCTCACTTCGCCTAAGTTTTCACGGTGAGAGACGGTTACAGAATCGCACGGCAGATCGTGTTCATTGTTTCTAGCCCAACCCAGATAATACATAACACTTATTACATGGGCGCAACTTCCAAGTGTTCTTTTACCATGATGACAAGAACAGTAATGTTCTTTAATTGCGTCAATTCCAGAAACCGTAGTGTTAAATAATAAATAGGTGTAGTACGTTTTTGATCTTACGTGGCGTGAATTAATTCTGCAGCGAATCAGGACATTGTTTGATTGCGACTGCGACCTAGCGACTTCATCGTTTACTACGTCGATTTGTTCAGAGTGTCTATACACCTCGATCTCATAGACGCCAGTTCTTTTCGTGTGTTCGCTGCAGTATGATCGTGCGATTTTCAGATGGTACGCGCCTATGGCGAATTTTACGAGTTCCTCATTATGTCAGCTCCGGAAAATCTGATACTTGTGGATTGTTTGCGTCCAGCCTGGTAAATATGGCTCTTTGTCTGTTTAAATTATTTTGTAGAACATACGCTGCCAAAAGATTCGGTTTATGTAAGTTGCGGTTTATGGATGCAATAAAATCATTTGTATATCTACTGTCTTCATAAGGCTCCAGAAAACGGTTTATTAAGGCCGCTGCTATTTAAAAATCTGTAAAAGTGTTTACCAGGGCGATATTGAACATTTTGTGGCGGAAGATTTTGAAACTATTTTTGAACTTCCCATTTACGGTTTCTACGACCCAACGACACAAGGTTATTAGTCGTGACTTATTGGACTCTTCTGTAGTGAGCTGAGTTTCACCTCGTTGTTTAGAGGGTGGTAAGAAAGCAACATAAGCGTGCTCCTCCAATGAATTTATTGCATCACGAAATCCCCTGTCTAAGATAACAACATCTCCTTGTTCAAAGAAATAATGAAACGCGTTGTCTTCAATAGCGTCATGGTTTTGCAATAGTTGCTTCATACTGTCCGCGTCTGTGGTTGTAGCAGCGTATGGTCCTGTTACGTCTAAGATGTGACCATCGCCACAAACAATCAAAAATGGCTTTATTAAATTGCGGTATTTATGCAAGCTGTAGCTCAATCTTTGGAACAAAAAGTTTGAACTTTTTTCTACAAATAAATAAGTAACATCGCATATAATTATTGATTTTGGCGATGTGTAGCTTCCGAATATGTGGTTAGGTAAAACTCTATTTCGATTAATAACATCACTCCGTGTTATGTGGTCGAACCCTATGTGCAAGGGAACAAATTCTCCAAATAAATAGATTCTCGTCAGACATCAGGTTTTCTATAAAAAATATAACTGCAAAATACAATATATATACAACATTATTTTTAGTATATGCGAAACCCGAAACACGTGTCTAGTATTTTTATGTAAAGAATCTATGTACAAAATTTCAAAACTGTATCATGAATAATCACCAAGTTATAAGCTTGTTGTGTTACCTGTTTGTCCGTATGAAATCATGGGCCTAAACGTACCGCGCGGCGATTGTATTGTAATTAACGGGTGATAACATTTTCCATCACACTTGCAGGCTTTGGACTGTCGTAATGGTCAAGTGTAGGTAGTTATTATAATGTACTTTATTCGTAAATAAATGCAGCCGTAAGCTACGAATAAGTAATTACTTATTCGTAAGCCGTAAGTGATACAATGTAGTCAATGCGATTTGTTCAAAGTGGATGAAAAGTGTTAAACATCGCATTACTTAACCACAGCAGGCTGTAGGTACAAATAATAACTTTCTACAATTAACCATCTTGGCGTGTTTAAAAATGTTAATCATCACGGCAAAGCATTGTGTTCCACGATACTCTGATGTACGTACCATTTCTGTGTACTGGACGTTGGTGTATGAGAAAGTCATGGTTACACGACACTTTTTACATACGATAGGTAAGTACACGATCAACCGAAACACAACTCGGCCTCGGCGGCCGCGCGCTCGCGATTATGCAGTTGGACCCACGCGACACGTGCGCGCCAACCAGTGGTACCCGGGTGACTGAGGTTGCTGCACCCCCGCCCCGGTCGCCCCGCTCGCTGTGCGTCCGCGCCGCGCCATTGTGCGCGTATGGTAGATAACTACCTACTTAGTCACTCCTCGGGGCACAGTATAATATACTCGGGGTGTCCAACTATTAACCTTTTTTAAATATTTTTGGGCCAAAATATAACATGGGGTAAAAATTATTGGAATCGATTCAGTTACTTATTCTGAACAAACTATATTCAGGTTTCGCATATACTAAAAATAATGTTGTATATGCATATATGTATAATAAAGAGTATATACACCACATACATATGTATGTATCACACTTTTAAGGAAAAACTTCATCTTAACAACTTATGTGTTAAGATGAAGTTTTTCCTTAAAAGTGTAATTTTTACATTCACCGGGCAAAAAAACTATGTTAGCCACCGAATTTGGCAATAGCGATACTTTACAATATTTCTGCTATTACTTATTACTCTGAAATCTAAGATACATTTCTTTTGCGCCGGGCCTGGGGTTTTTTTGTATGGGATTTGGCGGATCTCCTTTCTTTAAATTCTTCTCTAATAGGTTGTTCCTTATACCTTTTAATAAATGCAGGGGATCATATAGTGGAACAATTTTTTTGTCATTAGGTACTGCCTAACAGCCATAGACCGCTTCACACGGTGGCCGGAAGTCATGCCAATCCCAGACATAACAGCAGAAACTGTAGCAAAAGCGCTAATAACAGGCTGGATATCCAGATTTGGCGTGCCAACTGATATTGTTACAGATCGCGGCCGTCAGTTTGAGTCCGCTCTGTTCCAATATCTGGCAAAAACCACAGGATTCCAACACAAGCGCACAACCGCCTATCACCCGGCCTGCAATGGACTGGTCGAACGATTTCATAGGCAGCTAAAAGGGTCCATTACATGCCACGCAGATAACAACTGGGCAGAAATACTACCACTAGTGTTACTTGGCATTCGCTGTGCATACAAAGAGGACCTACAGACCACTTCGGCGGAATTGCTTTATGGTGAACCGCTAAGGCTACCTGGTGAATTCTTCGATCCCAGCGCCGTAGGAACATCAGACCTGACAGAATTTACGGCGCGCTTACGATCATTCGCTGAGAAGCTGAAACCCGTCCCGGCATCCCGCCACGTCAAACACAGGGTATTTGTGTTCAAAGACCTAGCCACTGCAGAACACGTTTTCCTACGTAAAGACGCTTCACGCGCCCCTTTCCAACCAGCCTACACAGGCCCACACAAGGTGATAGAAAAAAGCGACAAAGTTTATAAACTAATGATTAAAGGGAAACTAGTGACCGTCACAATAGATCGATTAAAACCCGCTTATGTGCTAAGTAACGAACAAGACGAAGATCGCGTCGCGACAGATACAAGACCAACAGGTCTACCCAACTTACCATCAAGCCCACCCTACCAACCACCAGTAACCACACCAATACCACTTAGCAATCCCACCCCGGGACTATCAACCCCACAACCAACGATCGCAGTTCCCAAAATAACACGCAATGGTCGACGAGTCAGATTCCCGGATTATTATCACCCCTAACCAGGTTTCTGGGGGGGAGTGATGTGGGCTACTCCCACGTCATATCATAACATACATACACACACATTTATACAAAACATTCACACTCAACACACATCCATCAAAGCACTACAGAATCAAGTGTTGTGAACTATCACGTCGGGGTCACCAGTATAGAGGTATGAGGAACAGGGTGTAAAGTTCACTCAACCTCCATAGAAAAGGGAGGATCCTCCGACCAGACGGGTGTTGTGTCTGGCGGGCAACTGCCCCATGAGTCATGTCGGGCTGTTGTATATTAGGTCCTTACATATGAAATTGGCGTTTTGTATGGAAGGAACAAAAAGTCGAATATTTTTTAATATAATATATTTAATTAATCAAAGTATGAACCATTGTTTTCAATGCACTTTTGCCATCTTATAGGTAGTTCATTGATCCCTTTACTAAAAAAACCAGTCGGACGAGAATCAATAAAATCTTTGAAGGCGATTTGGACTGCCCCATCGGAGTTGAATTTTTTCCCTTGCAAAAAGTTATCCAAATTGCGAAAAAAATGGTAATCTGTTGGAGCAAGGTCCGGGGAGTACGGAGGATGTCTAAGACATTCCAATTCAAGCTCTTCTAATTTGGTAGCCGTCTGTTGCGCAGTGTGTGGTCTGGCGTTGTCGTGCTTTCAAGCTTTTTAATCTTCCCAATTTGCTTCAAGTGAATTAAAACAGTTTTATCACTAACATCGAAGCCTGCAGCTAACTCGGACGTGGTTTGCGATGGGTCCGCTTCCACAATAGCCTTCAATTCTCCATTATCAACTTGGGTCTCAGGCCGTCCACGGGGCTTGTTCTGCAGGTCGAAATTTCCAGAACGAAAACGTTGGAACCAAAAACGAACTGTGTTTTCTTTTGCAACATGACCGCCATACACATCATTCACCCTTCGAGTCGTTTCCGCAGCACTAGTGCCACGGCGGAACTCGTACTCGTAAATAATGCGATATTTTAAATTTTCCATTTTGTAAAATGAGTGACGCAAACAGAAAAAACAGAAGAAAAAAAACAAATGAATGACGGTCATCGAAGCACAAATACATGAGTAAATAGCTGTACAAATTTGAATTTGGAATTCCTTACCAAAGAGGAGAAATTCGTGATTAAAGTGGCCAGTACGAAAAACGCCAATTTCATATGTAAGGACCTAATATATGCAAGTTGCGTGGTAAACTCTGCTTGCGCGATGCAGGATTTGCGTGACGTCAGTATGACGCGTTGTTCGCTTGTGGCGTTGTAGATACCGCTACATTATAATTATTTTTGTGTCTTCTCTGACTTCTTTTCCACTCCTCAGCATATGTACCCTGGTTTCATTTAAAAGAAGATTTAAGGCATGTCTATTATTAGTGCCTTGGTCACACACTGTAGCCACTACGTTGAACCCAGTTTCTTGTAGATTTTGGATAATAGTTTTAATTTGCAAAGCCAGCTCTGGGCCTTTAGTGGCCGCCTGTGCAAATGTATAAGCAACAGGTTGCTTATACTTTCTAATCAGACCCCTGATCATAAAAACCTGTGCATGGTCTGCGAATTCTTGTATTGTCTCGCGTCCATTGTTAACAAAACCTATCACCAAATCTTTTCTCTCATTATAAGTTAGGTTTCAGAGACATTTCATCGCACATTAGTATGCAGAGTCTGTCTGCTGGCTTCATTTTATTCGCTCTTTTTCTCAGCTGTTCAAACATGTTATTGTTAATACCAGGCTTTATATTGGCTTGGTTCAAAAATGTAGTGAGTATTTGCTGTGAAGGCAAAACCAACATTCTTCGCAGAAAGTAGCTAGACATACTATTTACTGCCTATCTGTCAGCTTAGTTAGCGTATTATAATACAACAACAAAAAACCGATGGAATTCATTCATTTGTGGTCGTAGCGTACAATAATGTAAAATAAGGTAAAAATTTGTAGTCCTTTTTTAAAAAAAAGCATATCTTAGGTACTACTTAGGATATATTTTGTTTTGTATTTTTTTCTGAATGGCCATAAGGTCTGCTATAAGCCATTTCAAGGTTATCCATTAATTACCGGACACCCTGTATAACCGCTCTTAAAGTAATTCTATGTGTACATAGCATAATTTTTAGAGCAGTTTGAACATTAAAAATGCTTTCCTGTAAACGTCAGATTTTGTTATGTCCGTTTGTGCATAGGGACCGTCAATATATAAAGGATAAATGCCAATTTATAGTAAAACTTATTCAGATAGTTACTTTACATCAAAATTGAAGTGTATGGCTAAGAAATAATAATATTTTTTTTTGCATGTATTGCTTTTGCTTGGCTAACTAGGTAGCCAGGAACTGATAGCATGGGCCTAAGCCAAGTTATTATCGGCTGGGTTAAAAGTTGTAGAGGTCATAGTAAAACAAAACATGCAAAAATAGTATATGCACTTACAAATACATAATATTACTTTGGCTGAGCATTATTTCAGTCACTGTGGCAGTTCTGGTCAAATTACAAGTGTAAGATAGACATGCTAAGTAACATTAACTCCTTAAATCTCCTTGAAGTGCCGACACATCAGTTATAATGTTATCAAACATTGTGTAACATGACAATATTATGTTACAATGTACATAATTTTGAAGATTTTCTTACAAAACAACTTGAAACTTTCAGACAACAAGTGTTATGAAATATTCTATAAGATTATAGAATGTTTCATTTTCATTACACAACTGCTGTGTGGGAGCACCTTTATGTGAAGTTTAGGTGTACTCATGGTACAATTATATACTTCGCCTGGTATTCTCTTCCCACGATGGCCCTTGTCTACGTCACGATAAGTGTTGCCATTGATTGTCCTATTCAGTAAATTTAGGGACTTACTCATTTATTTAATACAAATAAAATAAATTACTAACTAGCTTAACTATTTAGTAACTCGTGTGATTCATCTATTTAGTTTTAAATTGATTAAACTATTGAATTATTAGTTCATAATTGCTTTGTTAAGTTAAAAAATGCATTTTGCTAAGGTAATTCAATTTTACACAGTGGCCACACATCGAATTGACAAGTGTCATACTGTCAGCTCACCATTTCATCGCTATCGTCGTGTCGCTCATACCTATAGCGTTGTTTCGCTCGGTAAGCAAAATACTGTGGTTCCCAAACATTGTTAACTGTGAAAAGGAAACCAGTGTAACCTTTGAAAGATACGCAAGAAAAAAAATGGTTATTTGTTCCATACTAAACTGTAAAAACAGAAGTAAAAAAGGCGGTGTAATAAGGTTAGATTGGTTTGGAAAAAATCGGTGTCCCGTGTCCGGGTCTTTTACGATCAAGCACACTAGCCTAATATAACGGCGGATTGAGAGGGACTTTATCCTGAGACGATCGGGATGTGCCCAAATAACCCGATGGAGTTTTTAATATAAGTCCAGTAGAGGCAGAATCCTGTGAGTATTCAACCATTTGCTTTATTCTTGCTGGATAGCCTATAGCCTGGGTCTCTTGCATGTGTGTTCTGACACGAGGACGTTGTTACAGGTCTGGCTTGTTATGCTAGCCTTCTATATGATTGGTGCTATGCGCGGTTAAATTGATGCTTGGTGTTGCGCCGTTGTGTGATGATTTGGAATTCATCAGAGCGCAGGGGGCTGTAAGGTTATTTTATTTTATTTTTATTTATTTGGGACAAAAAACAGTTATGCGTTACAACATAAATAGTTAGCTTAGGTATAATATTAAACAAACGCACAACCCACACTATTGTCCACGGAATCATATCGATTTTAAAAGAAATAAGGAAAACGGACGTATACAGAAAGGGACAGTAAAAAAATAAACAAAAATCTGAAAAGTCACACAAACCAACTCAAGACAGCACTCCCCGTCCAGATTTAGTTCGTAGTCACCAATCAGATCACACCATAACGTCAGCAAGAAGCAGTCATCGTTAAGGATGACCAGAAAGTAAATCAATAGCCATTTTTCTAAATTTGTTCTGGTTATCCCTTGCAGTGTGATCATCCGACGTTCAGGAAGGCCTTACTTAGCCGAATCCCGGTGATGAGGGAAGTTCGCCACTCCAGGTTACGAAAGCGATCATCTAGTCCGTAGGCCGCGTTCGCGTGTGCTCTCCTGTGAGCGAAGCCAAGGACCGAAAATCCGTCAACTGACTGAGTTCAGTAGTTATAGTATAGTTCAAATAGAAACCATCATCAGCTTGTTTCCAATTAATTTCTGTAAACTACTCAAGGGCCGGGTATTATTTTTATCTTTTCCCCACTAAAAAAGTTTGAGAACCGCTTCGCAACTGATGACGTATTACCGGGCCCATCACGTGACCCAGCTGTCACGGGAAGAGAATACCATGTATTGTTATACCATGGGTGTACTGACCTTTTGAAGTAGAAGGTAAATTTTCAACTTCCCTGAATGGTTTTCTATCATTGCAGATAAATTTTGATATAGGTCCTGTAACAATAATGTAGGCAATTTTAATAAGATTGATTCAAACACTCTACCAAACTGTAGAAACGAAAGAAACAACCTCTCTGTTGTTTAAATGTTAAATAACACATTGAATTAATTCAAGAACAAACTGAATAATATCTCTAAATCTTAAGGGTAACAAATATTATCTTCCATTCGAAATTCTAATTCAAATTTCCTGAAAGGAACAGGTTAATTCTGATGAAACTTTCTAAATTATAGCAAATGTTTTACTAAATACAATACATGCAATATTTATTTTCAATTTAATGTTAGATGACAATAACATATGGTGTCATAATTATGACACATTAAAAGCTTATAGCTACTATACATATAATAGACAATTATCTAGCTACATAGTTTACCAACCTGGCATAAGTAATGTTGGAACAGCTATGTTAGAAATTTTGTTGTTACGGCAACAATATTTCTGTTCAAAATGAGCATGACATACTCGACGAAGTTTGTAAATATTTTCATTGCTCAGACTCAAAATTTCTGCTCCAATAGCATGAACCCATGTTCGGAAACGAGCAATGTCCTTATCAGGGTTTGGAAACCAATGAAGAACTCTGTAAGAGCCTGCAAAAAAGGAGTTTAAGCATTACATTTATAGAAAAAAAAAACTTGTGACAGACCTATCATATAGAATTACTTCAATTATTATTTTTAAGACCATCTTCTCCATTATATTTCTATATGACAGTTTAAATGCACAGAGACTATTTTGTGTACTTTTCTAAAAATACGTCGCAGGCATATTTCTACGTACATACCCCAAACCCCTCTTTCTTAATAAAAAATAATGACGCCCAGAGAAGTTTCAAGCTCACGTAATGCAAAAATAATAATTACATTACTAGCAAACCATGTCCTCGGTCAGTGGGTCGTCATGCTCGTCAGGGCCAATAATGCTACAAAACGAATGTAAATCCTTATGTACCTACCACTTAAGTTCACATTGTGGAATGCAATAAATGTATTGAGTATTGAAATAAGCCTGTCTGTACGCACATAACTTTCAAAAGGCCATGTTTTACTTTCAAATTGCACCAGTGCAAAGACGGCGTATGAACTGGTTTGTTATCAGGTTTGAAACAGTCTGGTTACGTACCTTCGACTTCCACACACTGAGGAACACAACAACGTTTACTAGACATGGTAATGTCACTTAGAAGCACTACAGTCTCAGTCTCTGTCTCGAAAAATACTATAAATACAAACACTCGACGCTAATCGTGAGGAGCAAGGGCTCAACTCAACGAATTCACGGAGAAGCACTAGTTTGATGAAAACACTCGACGTAATCCCAAGGAGCAGTGGCTCAACTTGAAGAATTATGGAGATTCGGAGAAGCACTAGGTTGTAAATTGATGAATTTATCAACAAAAACAACCGGCACTAACGACAGACGGACCGCCATGCCATTGATTGTTGACAGCTCGTTTCATTACTGCAGGTTAAAAGAACAAAATAACTACTACGACGCGAATTTTGTTAATTCTTTAGATCCGATTTTACCGTTTTAAATTACATTAAAATTATGGCAGTTTTTATAATTTATTTGTTTAAACCTTATCTCAAAATATTTTAAAAAATTTGTAATTCAATGAAGAAAACATAAAACACTAAAAAGCTTTTTTTTTTTTAATGGTAACATTTAGCATCCACCATACGGATTATAATGATTCAAGAATAAAATGGTCACTTCGTCGCTACAGCTGTAATGAACGGAAACCTTACTTTCAATTTAGTCGGCTAACAGCAACAAGCGACATCTGTATCTACAAACGGGAATAACATGGTTTTATAATACAACAAAATTAAAAAGGCATTCATTGTAGGACTTGTTACTAGATGGCGATGCTCTTTCAATTTGGTATCATTATTTTCGCCCAGTTGCGCGGTAAAATGTTCTAAAGCCGGCTGTACACATGGGGCCAAGGTGTTGGGCAAAAATGACGGATAACCAAGATTGCTGTTCACACATTGGCTTACTGATCATTCTGCATTGGCGCTTCAAAGATGGATGTAGAAGTTTTTGCAGCCGCGGCAATTTATTTATACAGTGCGTTTAATTATTACGTAAATGTGCACCAAAGTAGAGTGACTAAAAAGAAATGGCGCAAAAGAAGGTGGTGAATGGTGACTATTCATCGGAATAGAACGAGGTAAATGTGTTATTAGTTATTATTGATATACAGGGTGATAATAATTTTGCTATCGGAACATGGGAACGTAAATTTCACTCACGCGCAACGATACTGTCTCCGCTGACGAGTAACAACGAACTGAACAAGACACCAACGTGTGAACGCTGTTTGCGGAGCGCGCCAAGATCCTTTGATGTGTGCACAAAAAACCGACACTATTCGGATGGCCTGCCAATGTTCTCGCCAACTAGACCAATTAAGCCAACATACCGCCAGGTAGCTCTCTACACGTTGGCCCAACACGTTGGCCCAACACCTTGGCCCCATGTGTACAGCCGGCTTTAGATTGTACAGCCTGCTTTCTATTGTGTCTCTAATTACGCTATCGCTACTCAAAAGGTTAAATTATATAACTGATACAAATTGAACTTAGAAGTTTTTGCTATAAACTTCTTATTAAAAAACATTTAATTATAACTATTATACATATATTTTTCAATTAAATGCTAATATACCTTTTGATGTAAATGCTTCAGACATCTGAAGAGGTCTCAAAGGTTGTCTTTCAGCATAAAATTTTAAGTATGATAATTCTGAAATACAAAAAAAAACAGTTAAATTTGGGAAAACAGAAGAAAATAAAGAAGAACTAAGTACCAGGTTCAATAAGATTTAATTGCAACAAAAAAAATCAACGTCTGATTTTTTCAGACAACAACAAAAGTACAAGTCAAACTCGGACACAGGGTTGACACTTGGTACAGTTGGTTCCCATACAATAGCTAACATTACATACAAACAAGAAAAAATTTAATATTGTGATTGAAAAGCCATTAGTTCTCCCATACATAAATGTAAGGGAAAACATATTATTTTAACAACACACAGATTCATTTCAGAGATATGGGCTCAGTGTTCTATTTGGGCATATGAAACCCAAAAATATTGATTTAGAGGTTTATATTATTACCTGGCATGTTTATTGTTGGTACAGCATCTTTTGTAAGGCGATTATAACGGCACCAGTACTTTTCTTCGAAGTGTACATGACATACACGGCGGTATTTGAAAATATGGTCATTTTCAAGACGCAAAATGTCACCACCAATAGGATAGACCCATGCATTAAATAACTCCTTGTCCATAGCTGGATTAGGGAATTTATGCAAATTCACCTTAGTTTCTGAATAAATTGCATAAATACTAATTAGTTAATATGTGGAGTAATAAATTCAAACTTGGGATGTTGTTCTAATGTCCAGTAACAGTAGAAGACTGAGGAATTAGTATGCCCACTTTCTCCCATAATAAAATTTTCAATATTTGCATGTAGTTATGTTAACATTTTGAAACTGACTTCACAATGTCCTAACAATAACCCACATAAAAAGTATGGTACCTATACCTAGTAGCAAAATGTAAGGATTCTGCTACCGAATGCAATTCTTATTTGACTTTAATAAAATTCACAGAAAAGTTTATGGGTGAAAGAAGGCATTATTAAACTAATTCAGATGTTACTGACATAGCAGTTTCTTAAGGATAAATGCTTACCTAAGCTGTTTACACATCCGGGGACGCAACACTTTCTGTTAGACATGATAGACGATGATGATGAAGATTGAAAAAATGTTAAAACCAAAAAGGCTCTACAGAGTTCTATCCAATACTCAGATTTCCACCAACACAAGCACAAAATCGACACGGCCGGAGAAGCGGAGGCTCAACTCAACGGACTTAAGTGGAAAAAGCACTTATGAACGATAAAAATGTAGTAAACAAACAAGCGCAGACCGGCGGCCAAGTTTGTTTTGATTTATTGCCAATGCAATTTTAATATTTCCCCAAATTTGGTCAGAAAAAATTACAGATTCCACACAAAACTCCTCCAAACAAAATTTAAAGCAATGAAACCAATTTAAAATATTTATTTTCGTCTTTCACATCAAACACTTTTTCCAGATATGTTTTTATTGCAAGCATATTACTTGTATAAAATCATACCGTATTTCGAACTAAGTACAAAATTTATATTATGAACATAAAACTATATATTACAAGTGTATTTAATTTACAAGGAAAATTGGGGTTGGTAATATAAAACTCCTGTTTTAATCATAATTATAAATGGACAATGTAGGAATGAGTTTCTAAAAAATATTCACTTGTATAGTTTTTCGAACTTATTATCTAATAACAGTATTATTTAACGTTGAGTTGTAGGAATCCCCGCATAATACCAATTCCCAATAAAATACCAATCAAATTAAAATTCCCTTAGATTGTGGAATTTCTCAAAAATTGGCAACACTAGTTTGTAGGTACTTGTGATTTTAGGTTTGAAAAATGTTGCCTAAAGTAAATTATTTTGTTCAATCAATTATCGATTGGATCTCATTTGTTTTCTTTACAATAAATAATATTTAAAAAATTACGTTTACGGAAAAATTCTAAAACTTACAAATCGATCAAGAGTAGGCCACCCTAAAGTCCTAATACAGCCCTCCCGCCATCTTACGTCAGATAATAAAACTATGTAATTACGAATTGAAAATACCGCCATCTTCAGTAAGGTTTTAGAAACATTCTATGATATAATAGCACTAAATTTAAAAGCTAGTTAACTGTATCGATGAGTAAAACTTTTTGTGTCCAACTTAATTTTGCATACTAATATTTGTACGGTTACTTGTTTGCCAGTACTAAGATTGTCAACCCTGATTGTGATATTTGAAAACAGTCTCACAACGTTTCATTCCTAGACAAATGACTATTATTGCTATATGCATGGTACTATTATATACTTCGCGCTATATGTAAATATTTATTAATATAAATAATGTATATATTTTCTACTCAATGGTAGTCAGTTAGTTATCTATTATTATTTTTTTAGTAAGTAAATTGCAAAAATATAAAAGTATATCTTTTTGTTTGCTCTTTGAAAGTTTTATGTAAATACTAGTGTCTGCGTGAAATGAAATAAACATATGACAACGATGTTGTAATGTAGCCATAACAAATAAAACCAGTATAATAAAAATATTTTAATTATTTTTTTAAAATAGCTCCATCTACTGTTATGTGCAACCTCAGAATACAGAATTATTCTAAGTGTGCAACAAACTTTTTGAAGATTCTATCAGGTTGTTTGAAGTGATGACACCATGCTTGTTAGTGATCTGATAGTGTGCACAGATTACTAATATGTAGCAAGCACAATTTTATATAGAGCATAGAGGGAGGCTTTACTCGACTCGACCGGTTAAGAGGATGTGATGGTGTGCGTACGCGCAGCGGAATGTTGTTGAATTTAAAGATTTTAATTATGCAGATATTTAGTGTATGACGTCGTATAATTGTGTATGGTAAAAAAAAATTTGTGCACGCAACCATTGTGGAGAAATTCACCAAAAACTGATTCCGCTGGGCGAACGTTGTCCTGGCGGAACTTTTTTTAATCCATAGACTTTAGAAGAAAAGAGATGTGACCAAAAATTTGTGTGTATTTGTGTGTAATTGTGTATGTATGAATAAAACTAGTGCATGCATAAACTTCGGAGAAATTCAAGTTTCGTCGAGGCCATTTCGTCGAGGTAAGCGATTGGTGGCGCCAACTACCTACAACTTCCCTGCTATCTAAAGATACGTGCGTGTTTGTGTGTATGCATGTCTTTCCGCCTTCCCGCTTGTTTTTAGATATTTGGCTGCAGAAAGTAAAACCCAGAAAATCAGAATCATAAAATTTATTTTGCAGTAAGTATTGATACATTTTCTAAATTACCATTACCATGTAGGACCTTTGCTATAATTATTACGAGTACAATAATTATGTAAGTCATAATTTCAAAATTTCTGGCTATGTATTAGGAAACCTTACACCTCTGTGCCTTATACATAGACAGAAGTTTGTCATGCAAATATTATAAGACTCTGTATGATGTATGTCTATTGTTTCGTCGCCAATAGGCGACGCGCGGTGCTTGACCGGCTACACATTTACAGGAACTGAAAATGGTAATAGATTAGGATTACCATCCGTTTTACAACGCATTACAATATAATCCGGGTACTTAATACATAATTTTATATTATAAGCATAAGCAAATATACGTAGGGGTGAAGAAGTACTTATAAGCAATCATTAATACAGAAAAAAAACTTTTACAAAAAAAAAAACAACAGACTTTAAAAAAAAACACACTACAAAGTGATAAATAACTTTAATTTCGGAAGTCGGTGTCGTTGATTCCGCATTTTCGTTTTTTGACACCGACTTCCGAAATTAAAGTTATTTATCACTTTGTAGTTTTTTTTTTTAAATCGGTTGTTTTTTTTTTGTAAAAAAGTTTTTATTTTTCACTTTTAAGTTGTAACTACCCCACAAAAAAGTAGACAAAAAGATCGTTAATGTAGACAATGTAGATACATTTTTAGATTTTTGTTGATTTTTTCAAAAACCGCTCGTCCGATTTCGATAAAATTTTCATGGGACCATTTGGGAAGTATACCCTTTCCAACAAAAGAAAATTTTTCCAAATCGGTCCAGGCGATTCCGACGAATTGAGAACCTCCTCCTTTTTTTGAAGTCGGTTAAAAATAATATCAAGCAATTGACTACAGCGAACTTGTTATCAAAATACAGAAGGGAAATTTACCACAGGAAGACTATAGCTACGACACACTTGAAACGTACAGTCGCCAGCAAAATTGCATGGGTACCTTAGTGTCTATTTTCCCGTGAACGTTTGAATTCAAGTTTTCGAAAATAAACTAGATGGCGTTGGTTTCTTCACAACTATGACTAATTTACGAAACGTAAGTAAGGAGTTAGGAAGAAACGAAGGAATTACAAGGCTAATACATTTATCTAATTATTACATTACAATTACCAGCATACGTAGCTTAAATGATAAAAATAATAATAGAAACCGATAGGAATATATTTGTTAAGCTAACGAGTGGGTATTTTAATAATTAATTTAATATTCGAATTGGTAGGTAGTTACTTAGCAACAGGAAAAAAGAGCAGATTCATCGCAGGTAAACAGGCTCGCCTTGTGGGCTCGCAAAAAAAGGCACTATAAAAAATTATAGAGGTTTATTTCTTACAGTTTATTATTCAAATTTAATAGTCAGTTTATTAAATATTATAGGTATAACATTATAATATTATGAAGTTATTGAGGCGATAGCTTAAGTATTCGTTTCCAAAATCGGAAAGAGGATTGAAGCTTATGTAACCTCAATAAAAACAAACAGGAGACCAGGTTATTTTATTACAAAGGTCAAACGCATTAAATGGATACTAAATAAGTAGGCTAAAAACTACAAAATTGCACAAAAACATATCAAATGGTTAGTAGGCAACATAAAAAACTAAAAACTATGTTGTTTAAACTTAAAGTGTTCATAACTTTTTAAATTATTAAAAATACGTAAGTTATAGTTTATACACACACAACCAGGTCTCCAGTCAATATAAATAATATTATCTAAGTATAATTATTTAGCTCGTAACTACGTAACCACTTGTGTATCGCGTATTATTTCGACGCCACAAACATAAGCGTCCGTGTTCACTGGACTTAAAAGTTTTTTCATCTGTAAAGATGACATTACTCCAATCGAAGTTTATGTGATCCAAAGCGAACTGTAATCTTGCCCTTTTATGGTTTTCCGTGAGCAAGGGTTTCACAGCATGCCTCCGCGGCACAAGTTTTGACGCGGCTCCGTGTCAAAATTTGTGTCAAATAAACCAGCATAGTGGTTCGGCAGCAGAAATCCATTTTCTTCATACTGCCATATCACGGTTTGATGCTGCAATGTGTTTTATAAGTCGTGGTCTTCAAATCGTCGTACTCAAAGAACAACTGTTTTTCTCTGCAACAATAAAACAGAAATATATAATACCCAATAATGATTATTATGTAGTATAGTAACAAAATAATAATGCAGTTTTTAATATAAAAGTGTAAAAATAAAACTACTTACGTTTACACCGGTCTCTGGCTATTTCTGACAAGTTTTTGGCTTGATTATTCAAAGCAATTATTTCAGTTCTTTTAACGAAATCAATATTATAACTCGTGCTCGTTTTGGTAAAATAAGTAATCCGCCTGATTATAAATAAAAACTGAACAAAAGGCACTCGAACGAGGTAATCGAAATGAACTTAGCGAACGATCAATTGAGCTGTCATAAATCTTCGATCTAAGTATTATTCATACCACCTACCAATTATTTATAAATCCATATTTTTAACCTACCCTCTCAAGTTTGAAAACTAAAACTTAGAAAATCAGATACGGTAGGTATCCTACTTATAAATACTTATGAATTGATATTCAATTTTAACATAGTAGGTTAATAATTAGGATCAATTTTCTTTAAAAGAAACTATTAATTATAAATTGTTTGAATGTTTGAAGAGACAAAAAGAAACTGCAAAAATATTTTATCATATAAAGCAAAGCAACGCCATCTAATAACAGCATAATTCAATTTTGTTAGTCGTTAACTGGTTTTACGCTAGATGGCGTCATTTCTCGCTTCATACGATTTTGTTTCTGTACTACCCATGCACTTTTGCAGCCTACCGTACATCAAAAAGCAAATTGAAGATGCAAAAATTTCAAAAACTAAAATCCTTAATTTACCCCAGAAGGACTGGATTAATAAAACTGTAATTAACAATATAACTGAAAGAAATCAACTATGGCACAATTACTTAAAGGATCCTAAGAGTGAAGAACTACAATTAAAGCTAACACCTGCAAAGGAAAAAGTGAATAAGACAATAGGCAAAGACAAGAAGAAATATTATTATGATGCTTTTGATAAATGCAAAAAGAACCCCAAGAAGATGTGGAAATTAATAAATGCCCTTGCTAAAAATAAAATAAACTGTGACTGTGCTCCCCCAAAGTTAATTGTAAATAATACTGTCATATCAAATGGTACAGAAATTTTAAACAGTTTTAATCATTACTTTGCAACAATCGGTTCTATAAAATACAATACAATCAAACCTACCTAACACTATACACACAAAAACATGTGCGTGTGGATTGAGAGATCTTTTCGAAAAACTCTTCCAATCCCAACCAAATTATAAGAGGATTTGGGAAATAATTGTGAAAACTTCATGGTAAGGTATACAATTTGTGAAACCTAAACAAAGAAAGTTAGAACTCATTAACTGGATCTCTCAATCTGGACAACTGAAGAAAAAGCCATAACGCGTATCCAAGAATATACTGCCATGTGTTTATAATTTGCATTATAATTAATTGTGAAGAATTTGTGAAAGCTGCTAAACAACATTTCGATCTGTTTCAAAGCCACGTTTAAGATTTATAACGGTTTATATGGATCTCTCAGAGTGGACAATTTTCAACTGAGAGATCTTGTAAAACACGACCTAATACTGAAAAAGTATGAATAATTATCATGTTTATTGCAAATTATACTTCTGGGAAAATTTGTGAAACAAAAATCGTGATTGAAATCTTACTGGTTCAAGAGAAAATGAAAATCTTGTTTTTTGTCGATCGTCCCAACTGAGAGATCCTTATTTTGAACTATATTTAATAAACCAAAACTTATAGGTAGAAGGTAGATACATCAGAAATTGTGAAAAATGTTGTACTAAAATTTGACGAATCAGTCGTCCCTGTAAGTGTTATACTTAAAAAGATAAATCATTTTTTACAATCCTTAAGGAAAACGTTGAGTAGGGTAAACATACTTTTTATTTTGTCCGATTTTTTTTTCGACTACCCTGTTACTAACATTGTGTATATTCATTGCGATTTGCGAAGCTGGCGTTGTGCAGTGCATTTAATGCAAGTTTTTTATAACATAATCAGTGTTTCCGTTTAGTGATAGTGAATAACAATGTAAGTATCTTATTCAATATTCAAACCATCATTATCATTAGTACATTTTTGTCACACTAAAGTTTTTTTTAAATGTGGTACATATTAAAAAAGACGTACATATGAAAAAGTTTATTTGAAAGATGTACCAAATACAAGTTCTGTAAGAAACAGATGCTACAAATTGTTAGGCGGTTTTGAATTTATATTGAGTCCCGATAATATTGGCCACTACAGAGGACATGGTGTTCATAACGACCAAATAGTCTGTTATGACGATTTGATGGGAAAAATGTATAACAGCAAAGAAGAACCAGTTATCTTACATACTTTGTCCTACGGACTTATTGATTAGGTTACATCCTATTTTGTAATTATGAGTGAAATTAAAAGAAAAAGTTTAAATTAAAAAAAGTTTTTTTTTTTTTTGGTTACCTTCAAATTTCAGAACTTTTTGTGTGTAAGAATTACTTAGAATTACGAACTTAGAATTCCTTAGTAAGAGCAGTACACATACCTACAGTACCTAACTTTGCAGAAACTTGTCATTTAAAAACGTAATTTTATGTTATTTAAATTATGCAGTGAAAACAGACACAAATTACTTGTATAAAAACGTTTAAAGTGCATCATAATTTGAATTGTTCAAAAAACAAGATTTTCATTTTCTCTTGAACCAGTAAGATTTCAATCACGATGTTTGTTTCACAAATTTTCCCAGAAGTATAATTTGCAATAAACATGATAATTATTCATACTTTTTCAGTATTAGGTCGTGTTTTACAAGATCTCTCAGTTGAAAATTGTCCACTCTGAGAGATCCATATAAACCGTTATAAATCTTAAACGTGGCTTTGAAACGAATCGAAATTTTGTTTAGCAGCTTTCACAAATTCTTCACAATTAATTAAAATGCAAATTATAAACACATATGCAGTATATTCTTGGATACGCGTTATGGCTTTTTCTTCAGTTGTCCAGATTGAGAGATCCAGTTAATGAGTTCTAACTTTCTTTGTTTAGGTTTCACAAATTTTATACCTTACCATGAAGTTTTCACAATTATTTCCTAAATCCTCTTATAATTTGGTTGGGATTGGAAGAGAATCACAAAAACTATACATAAAGCTAAGGACAGCCAAGGCCCTAATCTAATGGAACTGCACCCGTGTTCAGAAGATGAAATAAAAAAAATATATAGATAACTTAGATAATAATACCAGTTGTGGGATAGACGGTATAACCACTAAGGCTATAAAGTGTATCGGAAACCTAATTGCAAATAATCTTGCAAATTGTATTAATGACTGTCTGAATAAAGGTGTTTTCCGAGACTTTTTGATCCCGGCAACTACCGGCCTATCTCTGTATTGCCTGTAATTTCAAAAATATTTGAAAAGGTATTATATACCCGGTTATTTGATTACTTGAACAAAATAAGACTTCCTTTATGAACATCAGTACGGATTTAGACCACATTCTAATACACTCGCAGCAACAATCGATTTAGTAACTAAAATTAAAAATAATATCGACAAAAAGCAACTAGTTCTAGGTATTTTCATTGATCATAAAAAAAGCATTCGATACAATAAGTCGTTCCATACTATTAGAAAAACTTAAAAGGATTGGAATCACTGACAAAGCTTACAAAATATTCGAATCTTATTTTTGCAAATAGACATCAGATAGTAAAAATTGATAATTTTGAAAGTACATCTGCTGAAATTGTATGCGGAGTTCCGCAGGGATCAGTTTTAGGACCACTGCTTTATTAATTTATATAAATAAAAATAATATAAGTAATATTGGTTTAGCAAATCTCACTGTACGCAGATGACACATGTCTTTTTTATTTTGGCCACTCAATGAATAGTGTTATTACTGAGGCACAGCAAGACCTTTATATCTTAAATACGTGGCTTAAGCAAAATTTACCGACTATTAATGTTAACAAAACTGCATATATAATATTTTCTCCTAAGAACAAGAAGATTCCTGATTTCCCTCCTCTTACGGTTGATGGCCAACAACTGTTAAGATCAAACCATGAGAAATACCTAGGCCTGATCTTGGACAGCAGACTGACATTCAGACCACACATTGATTATGTTAGAAATAGATCGATTCCGTTGACTGGAGCTCTGTGAAATATTGCTAAATGTGTGCCATTCAAATTACGCTACACAATCTATAATACACTGGTCACACCGCATCTAGACTATTTAATCCAAGTGTGGGGACAGGCCGCTATTACACATCTTCATGATCATGACCTACAAGTAACGCAAAACAAGGCAATCAAAGTTCTTTTTAATTACAATTACCTAACACCTACGAAAGACATTTATGCTAAAACTAAACTATTTAACCTTAAAAAATTATATATTTACCACACATGCATACTAATAAAGAAAATTTTAACAAACAAAATACATTCACAAATCACCTTCAAACACAAAACTCACCACTACTACACCAGGAATACGGATAGTATAGAACTGCGTTCAGTTAGGACTTTGTACGGAAGAAGAACTATTCAGTTTGAGGGAGCGCAGCTTTATAATAATTTACCGAAAGCAATAAGAGATTGTTTAAGAATAGGTTAAAGTTGTATTTGGCTAACCAACAATAATAAAACTATATGTACTCGATAGATTGCAACAGCAATAATTATGCTTATTACTTAAGATATTTTGTTTAGTTTCTCATATTTAAGTGAACTATGCATGTTCTTTTTGAGAAATAAATTTCTTTAAACCGAATTTTAATAATTATCTCAGAAAATAATGATGCTTTGATTTGTAACTTTTTTTTATTCTAACTTGTGATTCGAATGTTATCTTGATTATATCATAACTAGTGTGTGGGGGGGGGGGGGGTGAGGGGGGGTGTTTATATATATTTTTTTCAATACAATATATTTTTTTTATTTTAATTATTATAGGCATTTTAGTTCAAAAGCTCTGATGTGATACATAAAGCGCAACCAAAACCTCTTATGTGTCAAATGAAATTGTTTTATTTTTTTTACTATGATACTACTTTTCATTTCAACTAACAGTGGCAAAGTAAAAGGCACGAAAATCACGTGGCTGATACCTTTTTTTGTTGTTGTTGGTTTCATTATATTTTTTTCAGTAGACGGTTTTTATCGATTTTCGTATAAAATTGATTTTTACACAAGAGGTTTTAAAGTCGCAACGACGATTCTAATGAAATGAAGTTGCTTATTCTGTAAACAGGATATCCGAATCGTCCCAATGCAGGACTAAGGCCTCCCTCTCCCTTTTTCACACAAATCTATATTTTGCTAGTGCCGGCTATCAGTGGCGTGCATTGGTTTTCAGAATACGTAGGCACTAGTCCGGGTCTAGTCTAGGCAAACGCGGTTACTAATAAAAAAAAAAATTGAGGTAAAAGTGTGGTTATTTGAGTAGGCATGCCTACTTAAGGGTGATAAATTGCGAAGGTCGAACGTCATGGTATTACGCGTGAGACGTAGGTATTTTTAATTTTGTCGTATTAACTTGAACGAGTAAAGACCAATGACAATGTGCGAATAGTACAGGCGCCGAGTAGGCCGTCCGGCGACTGCCTACTGCCGCGCGTGTTTGTATGAAGATTTTGTTCTAGTTAGGTATGATAATTTAGTGAGTTTCTTAATTGTGAGGCACACACTAAAATGTAATTGACAGGCTTTTGTTGATATATCGAGGTAGGCACTGCTTATATGCCTATATGCAATGCACGCCACTGCCAGCTATCGAAACAATAAAATAAAAAAAGATGATTTGTCATCGTCACGCTCGGGTCTGTAACGCTGGATCGGGTATCCTCGGCTCCAGTCGGTCGATGACGCTGAATGGCGTATGCTCAGCTCCAGTCGTAAGTTTTAATTTCTATAGTGTGGTCACAAGCCCACACCGTCTATGTTTGCGACATATGAAGCTATACATAACAAGTATGAGGTGACTTCTGATTGTACCAAAAACCTATACAGTGGGAGGACAGCTAAAACTCGAAATGTATAGCTTGATGTGACGTCGCCGTGTTCCATTGCCGCCATCGACTGATGTTCGCTAGAAAAAAATAACACATATTGTTTAATTTAAATTGAAAAGAGGAGCACTTCGGCAGCAACTTCGTTCGCGTGGATTTCGTATTTTCCCCTACATAAAAACTTTTTAACAAAAAAATTAAACCTCCGAAAAAACTGAAAAGCAAAAAATAAAAACCTTTTTTATTTTACCTTAATAAATAAGTTCAAACTAATGCAAGTATACCTAATTTTGAGTCGGCGTAAAAAGTTATGCGTGGTCATACATTACAATCAGTGAGTGAACTATCAATCATCCCCTGTTTTCCTACCCTTAGGGTTGGATTTTTTTTTTCAAAATTTATATGGGACCACCTTCGGGGTATATCCTTTCTAATCAAAAAAGAATTATCAAAATCGGACTGCTCTGTAAAAAGTTATGCGTGATCATACATTAAAAAAAAAATATATACGCGTCGAATTGATAACCTCCTCCGTTTTTTCGTCGGTTAAAAAACAAAAGTCATTTATTCAAACTAGGCTGAGAATCAGCACTTTTCGAACGTTAAAATTACAAAAGACAGTCCCCCAAAACGCCCGCCCTTCACCACTTCCTAGTGCTTTCGCTGGGGAGAAGAAGTGGCGCAACAAACTACGCGCGGTACATTTTCTTTGGGAAGAGTGACCTTCTAACATATTTATGAAATTACTATGCTTTTATGATTAAACAAATAGATATTGAAGTGAAAACTTCTTCAGGCGTTGGGCATTTTTTGAGATGGAAAAAAACCATTGAACTCACGACACTGTTACCGTAACCGACACCTCTGTATATATGTAAGTATGACGATAAAAAAATGCACACGTAATTGTTCAAGTTTTCACTTCTGTCGGCACTCCCGGAGTGCCACTGTTTTTTCCAATAAATTCATAGTTCGATTAACATGATTAAATTGTAATTAAATTAAGAAAAAAAAAACAGACTTCCAAAAACACTACAAAGTGAAAAATAACTTTAATTTCGGAAGTCGGTGTCTGGATCTGTATTTTAGTTTTTTGCCACCGACTTCCGAAATTAAAGTTATTTTTCACTTTGTAGTGTTTTTTGGAAGTCGGTTTTTTTTTTCTTAAAAAGTTTTTATTTCACGCTTTTTAGTGGGTCTGCTTATAATTTATCTAAGTTACAATAGCCTAGTGATCATCCCCTTTTACAAACAAAATATTGCTTTTCCCGATGCAGGGATGTTAATTGTTGAGGAGTTCTCCAGGTCCACCATCAGCTCCATATCACCATTCACATTTTGACGAGCATAAATTGCTTAGCAACCATATTAAAGTAATCGAATCGCGACCCGTGAAATACTTAGATATTATTGAGTAGTTCCGGTGGCCATCTGTGGTCTTCATCATCAGTTCCACTTCACCAAATAGTGCTTTCCGAGAGCAAATGCACGAGTTACTATAAAAAATACCCAAATCGCTATAGGTGTGCCTATAATATTTGAAGAGTGCCTACAATTTCTCCAGGATCCCATCATCAAATCCTGACCTGATGTTTTTAGACTAGATGCTGATAATCCTGGCTGCAGCATCAGGCCAGACTTATGTCAACATTGCATTGAACTTAAAATTTAGTCCTGTTTAAAATGAGCCCAAACACGACTACGGTGCTGTAATTTCAAGGTTGGTACTTTTTCTGATGCTCCTGGCTTCAGCATCAGGTCTTTATGTACTTCGGTGTTCCTCATTAACAGTACGTTTATCCACACATCGAGACCTTTTCAATGAGCCTAAACACGATATATCTGCTGTTAGTTGTCGAGGAGTTAGGTACTCTGCAGACTATCCTGACTGCAGCATCAGGTCATGACTTGATGATCATGAGATCAAATGTGGCAAATGCCCAATCAAACATCAAAACAATTTACTAAAACAGTCCTTGCCTGTTCGAGTAACTTCTTACTGTTACAGGGGTTGTACCTTCCATCATCAGCCCAGCTACCTGAGATGGTGACAACCATACGCAAATACACAAGATACTTCATAAAATATGCGAAAAACAATAAGTGAGCCTATAAAATTTAAGGGTTGCCCTCGATTTCTCTAAGATCCCATCATCAGATATTGAAATGGTGACAATGGGACCACACGGGAAGCACCAGCTTTCAAATAAAAAAAGAATCATGAAAATCGGTTCACCCAGTCGCAAGTTATGAGGTCACAAACATAAAAAAAAAAAAATACAGTCGAATTGATAACCTCCTCCTTTTTTTGAAGTCGGTTAAAAAAAGCACCGATGCATTTGCATCGAATTATTTAAACCCGAAATTGAAGTTTTTTTTAACGTACGTTTGTACGTTAAAAAAAACTTGAATTTCGGGTTTAAACACTCAGATAGAAAAACCAAAGCAGCACCTCGTACGTGGCACTACAACTTGGCATCCACGGGTACTTTTTCTAATCAATTTGTTTACATTTTCATGATACTTTTGGAACTGATTATACGTAGTTACAGCGACTCATTGTAAGCGGCATATAATACGTCCATCTTCTTATAAATTAACTAGCTGCGCCCCGCGCTTTCATCCGCATAAGTCTCGATCCCGTGGGAATATCGGGATAAAAAGTATCCATGTCCTTTCCCGGGACTCAAACTATCTCTATACCAAATTTCATCTAAATCGGTTCAGCGGTTTAGGCGTGAAAAGGTAATATACAGACAGACAAACCGACAGACAGACAGAGTTACTTTCGAATTTATAATATTAGTATGGATTCAAATTACCTGTCTCTTCCCTCTGCCCTTAAATCTTCAGAACATCCATTTCTAGCAGTTCTCGATGTAGAAATACCATACTCCTGTGCCACCGACGCGCGACGGTGTACTGACAAACTCTTGTCGTCTCACTCTGTCCTCTATACTCTCGTATATTTCTTCTATTGATATCCTTGTCTTATCCACAACTTATTTGTCCGTCATAGGTTCCCAACCAGGCGGGCGCGTCTCACTTTGGAGGCGAAGAGTGAAGTGGGGGGCAAGGCTGACAAGAAAACTTTCTTGTTGCGAATAACCCTGCGGTAATAGTGACCAATTTGTAACCAATTAATCAAGTTACTTGACTTTATCATTTAGGGGTTCGTGGCTAAATAATAACAGCCACAGGTGTCGTTCGCAGGTTAAGCTACTCTTGCCGCGGTCGCTCTGTGGATAGGTGACCATCCTTTACATACAGAGACCCCTCCGTGCATTGGGAAGCTCGTTACGCCGTTGGTCCCGGCTTCCGTTTATAGATCTTTGACAGTCCTCCCCCAAGCACCGCCACTTCAACCGGTTCTGTGCTTCCCGCATATCCTGCTGCCTTCACCAGGTCATCGGTCCACCTTGTGGGAAGCCTTCCAACGCTACGTCTTCCAATACGCTGTCGCCACTCTTGGAACCTTTCGGCCCCAACGGCCATCTGTTCTGCGGGCAATGTGCCCTGCCCACTGCCACTGAAGTTTGGCAATTCCATGGACATACTCCTTCACAAAAAGCTCTTCTATTGGAAAAACTTGCCAGTTTAAAACTCAAGATCTTCCAAACTCAAGACTTCCTCATCTGTAGGAGTATTTGCCTTTACTTGAGTCATCTTCACAAGTTTTACATTTGATTTCTTTTTACTAATACCACCTATTTTCACATAAATATTTTTTAATTTAGCATCACCTTTTAACACCATGTTTTTGGACACTTTTTTTGAAATCGAATCTCTTTTTGCCGTTTTTATTATCGATTTTTTTATTTTATCTTCAAAATCACTCGTTGTTTTTAGAAGGCAGCCGCGAATCGGGTACGTAGGCTTGACATGGGAACAGCTTGGCGGGGGACTGCTATTCGCCGAGTTAATTTTATCTTCTCTAAAAGGCACATTATTAATATCGACAGGATTTGTGTCTACAAAATTATTGCTGCTTTCTTCCTCAGTGTTAGGACATATATGATCAACTTGATCATATTCCACCTCAGTTGTGATAGGCGCTTCAACGTCCATTTGATTATTATCTTCATTGATGATAATACTATCTTTTGTTACTTTTATCGAATATTTTCGAACTTTTTTTTGTACTGTTTTCGTGTCATTGTTTTCTGATATAGGGGATACGCTATCGTTTTCGGGATCAATATCTACGACATGAAATACTTCTACAGCGCTCATACATCCGACTGATTTGAGGTAATCTTGGTTTTCTTTTATTGAAGTTATGTCATTTTTTCGTATCTGAAATGTGAAAAAAAATACTATTAAAAAAAGATTCATAATATTTTGAGAAACGCGGACTTACATTTCTATACAGGATAAATTTTTAACTAATGCGCAAACTGTAACCATGAATTTAGTACCTACATGATTCTGAAATCGAGTTTAAAGAGGTTCCGACATTTTTGTATGGGAGCTGGCATACTTAAGCGTCCGCCATTTTGAAAAAAAAAACAGTTTTGGCGGCCAGCGATAAAACATGTGTCAATTGATAGAGTGTGATTGCAAACAAAAAATGTTTAGTAATGAATCTCGTAAGTGATACAGTTTCTGAGATATTTGAGGTCAAAGACGTGAAAAAATAAGGCATTTAATTTTTTGTATTTAATTTAGTGGATCACAAATGAGTCGGCGAAGTTCGTCCGTGCTGTATGAAACCATTTTACCAAATAAATAATTTTGATTTGTTTTGAAATAAACTGTATTCACCAAAAATAACTTATTTGATTTTATTTCAAATACCTATCTGTTATTATAACTAAATCGACTATGCAGCATACATTAGTATAATATTATTTTGTCAATATCAACTCAATTCATAAAATTACTAATTTTCATGTTTTATTTTTACAGTTTTGAACTCAAATATCTCAAAAACTGGAGATTCATCTCTGCATAGGTTTGTTTATAATCACTTACTTTGTCGATTGACACATATTTCATCGCTGGCCGCCAAAACCGGTTTTTTTCCAAAATGGCGGACTGTGTTGGTATGCCAACGAAGTCGGATGTTCTTTTCGTGATTTTAAATTTTTCGTCGGTTTAAAAAAAAATAGCTTTGCCAAACATTTTGACCGCGTACGTATTGCACTTTTCCAAGAAACAGCCAATTTTTTTTTTTTAGATTAATAATTTTGCTGAATTCATGGTTAGAGTTTGCGCACTGGTTAAAAATGTATCCTGTATAATAAAAATGTAATGCTGTTCGTTGGTAAGCGCATCAGTTGAGAACAGATGGACCCGTTTGGCTATTTTCTGTTTCTTTAATTATTCGTGATAGTCCGAATCAGGACGACATCTGTCGGGTCAGCTAGTTTATTGTAATTATTTATTTATTAAAAACAATATTGTACTAGCGCCAAAACCTATATCAGAAGGCCAATTCTCGTAATTAACCTTTTAACCGCCCGACTTTATATCAGTTATCGTGCCCCCAGACCCCGAAAAAAAAAAAAAACGAATACCGATGAAACGAGCTGTGATGATGTAATAATAATACAGATTAAACGAGCTGTGTTATTTGGTCGTATATACAGGGTGTTACGGAAAGGGTATATCAATACAAACGGGTTGAAGAGTGTATCTGGTCTAGAATCTCTGTACAAAATTTCAGCTCAAAAGCAGTAACTTTGAAAAGGCTTAATATTTTTTTATTTCGATAGTTTACTAAATTGAAATCATAACAAACGTGTCACCGCACTACGAGGGTCATTATCCATTATCTGTAGTGTGTCTGTGCGCCTAGTACACGCACATCTCGCCGCCGCGCGCCAGTGCAGCGCCGTGATGTCGAAATAAAAAAATATTAAGCACTTTCAAAGTTAATGCTTTTGAGCTGAAATTTTGTACAGATATTCTAGACCAGATACACTCTTCAACCCGTTTGTATTGATATACCCTTTCTGTAACACCCTGTATACGACTCTGGCGGAATGTACACGAAAATATTTAAGCGGTTAAAAGGTTAAAAACGTTCAAAATCTAGTCGCAATCTCATCTCAACGACAACAATGTCAAAAATTTGTCAAAAATGTAGGGAGATTAGAGGTATTTTTTATAGATTGAGACTGAGATCAGACTGTGAACGTTCTTAAAATTACGAGAATTGCCCTTCTGACCATTTTGGAAACAACATGATAACCACAGCTGCGTCCGCCATTGCGTCGACCAGTAGCCATGCGTTGGTTTCATCCGGTCAGGTTTCTTCTGAACATTCATATTCGTACGGAAATAGGACTTGCTTTGACGACTTATTTATGTAAAAAGTCTTAGGTATAATAGAGCGGCCGAAGCGAGCTCGAAAAATTTTAGGACCGAATGGAGCCTCCAACTCAAACTACTGCTTACTGAACATATTTTTATATTGTTTGGAATTTATTAAAAAGTACTTCTTAAGATTTGGGCCCTAGTCTAGTCTACCAGAGGCTTCTTCGCAAAGACCAACTACTGTTACTCACTTGTCCGCCAGTACTTGCTAATCCCTGCAGCAAAGCATCGCTGAGCAGCGCTTTGTTTCTGAACGCCGCAGCCGCTTTCAGCCTTCCAGTGCACTCCCAACACAGGCGCTCAAGTATAGGATGGTTATTTTCGGTAACCTGGTATGGGGGAGAAAGATAATCACACTAATATTATAAAGGCGAAAGTTTGTGAGTGTGTGTGTGTTTATATGTTTGTTACTTCTTCACGCTCAAACGGCTGGACCAATTTTGATGAAATTTGGTATAGAGATAGCTTGAGTTCCGGAAAAGGACATAGGGTACTTTTTATCCCTAAATTCCCACGGAATCGAGACTTATGCGGGTAAAACCGCGGGGCGCAGCTAGTGCTAAATATCCTTAGAACTTAAATGATGGCGCAGTTAGGGGGTATCGTGTTACCCATTAACTGTGTTTTGGATATATAGGTAGTCGGTCCATCTAAACGTTTTATTTGTTACGCTTTCACGCTAAAACGGCTGAACGGATTCGGATGAAATTTGGCACATGTGTAGCCCATGACCTGGATAAGAACATAGGATACTTTTTATCCCGATATTCCTACAGGATCGACACTTCTGCGGGTGAAACCGCGAGGCGCATGTAGTGTAAAACACTAGAGACCTACGCTTTGGAATGGGCAACTAGCTTCAACTTTCTGACTAACTGACCGACTATTTACTTTTGACAATTCAAAAGTGCCTGTACATGGTTTAATTGAAATAAATGCTTTGAGTTTGAATTTGAGTTTGAGTAGAAGCCGACCCCACCATAAGTGTTATTAGGTTTTGTCCTTTAGAAAATTTTCAGTAGCAGCCCAGTTTTGAATTTTGGAAAGAAAGAAAAGAAAGAAAAAGTATTTATTGTGACTCGTACAGGAAGATCACAAACTAAACACAGTAAAAATAAAAATAAAAACCAATAATAAACCAAACCAATAATTACCAATAATTTTGCCAATAATTTTAACCAATAATTTTGCCCGGCTGATGGTAATAGCCTGGCCCCCTATTAAATGGGACTTAAACATAACTGGCGAAATGTGGGAGTACTATAGATAGATACACATCTGCCTAACCCTTTCAGAATGGCAGGCATACATACATACATAATCAGCCTATAATGTTCCCACTGCTGGGACACAGGCCTCCTCAAGGTGAGAGGGAGTGGGCCGTAATCCACCACGCGGGCCCAGTGCGGGTTGGCACATGTCACATGTCTTCGAAGTTTTGGTTCTAGGACATGCCGGTTACCTCACGATGTTTTCCTACAAACGTTTTGAGAGCAGTGGTGGTGAAATTACACAAAGTAAAGCGCCTGTCTGGGTTCGAACCTTCGACCTACAACTCGTAATTCGCGGCCGTTACCACTTGGCCACCACTACTCAACATGACATGGATTACAGGCGTAATGTCATGTAAAACAAAGACAACAATGACTTACCGCTATCCCAGTTATATTCTGGAACATTTCTCTCAATTCAATGTCCTTAAGTTCATACATTTTGACGTCCAAAGCTAGGCATACCCGGCAGACCTAAAAAAATAAAATTAACACTGTATTGAGTAATCATTGTTATGAAAAAAAAAAAAACATGTGCGGTCGGAGGCCTTCCGTTAGGAACGAACTTCCATTCCTGATACTCGAACGCACACATTCACTCGTATATAATAGAGAGAGAGAGAGAGAGGGAGAAAGTCGCATGAAGGGCGCAAAACGCTTTCCTTTACGTCAGTTTGCACCGTAAACAGAACAATGGGTTTATTCCCGGTCGTCCCCGCCCCGTCAGATTTCAGATTTCACTGATTTTTCCCACTCGTGCCCAGTGGGGACGACGGGGTGGGGACGACCGGGAATAAACCTTCACATGTAAATTGCATCCAAGCGAAGCCGGGGCAGGTCGCTAGTACAGACGCCACGTCATCAAGCTACAACTAAAATCTGTCAAATTTCTTTAACAGATTTTTAACTTTATCGCTAAAGCGTAAGGTTCAAAGTTAATTGGTCCCATGGCATTCTCCTTTCATGATTCTAGGCCAACGGGAAGAACCCTATAGGTTTTGATTTCCTTGCGAGTGTCAAAATATGCGGCATAAACGCCCGTATCTTTTGATTGCGTTGACTTAGAAGTTCGATTTTTTCACTGCTTCAAGGGATTGCAGCCCTGAGTATTTGATATTAATTTCAACTTGATAACTCCACACGTTCCTGAGAAAAATGGTCTTGACAGACGGACAACGAAGTGATCTTAAAAGGGTGCCAAAGCACTCCTTTGACATTTAAGTGCACTTTACATAAGACCAAATTTGTTTGTTTTTAAGGAGATTTACTGTACCCGTTCTCCTGGTAATAAATATTTTTATTATTATTATTATTTAAAGGTTCAATATTAGGATCCACGCGTGGCCGTTAATTGAAAAAAAAAAGACAGAATGGCGCAGCAGTAGCCTTAATATAAAAATCTTCAATTCCCTTTCTACTATCAATCCTGCGAAAAGACTTAATAAGAATACATTTATTTAGCTCACATTTGACTCCACCAGTGTATCCAAATCATCATCAGCATCGTCGTTGTCATCACAAATATCAGTATTATCAACCTGAAAAAAAAAGTTATGTTTTTATCCAAGGAACAGTGCAGCAGTCAGCAGTGGTGGCCCAGCGGTATCGGCCGCGACTTACAAGTAGTACGTCGTAGGTTCGAACTCGAACCCAGACAGGCGCTTTACTTTGTGTAAATTATTACATCACCACTGCTCTCAAAACGGTGAAGGGTAACATCGTGAGGAAACCGGCATTTCCTAGAACCAAAAATTCGAAGACATGTGCCATCAACCAACCCGCACTGGGCCCGCGTGGTAGATTACGGCCAACTACCTCTCACAGAGAGGAGGCCTGTGTCCCGGCAGTGGGAACATTATAGGCTGATTATGTTTGATTATGCAAGGAACAATGGCGATACATATCACATGCTTAATGGAATACTGACTTAACTCAAAAAAGAGGATTTTTTGAGTATTGCTACTGAAGGCTGCGGGTCTCGACCTCAGGACGACCTGCTTCTCATACGGACAACTGTATGTCACTTGCTACCGCGTCACCAGTCTAAACTCTCTATATACAGGGTGTTCGGCAGAACGTTGAACACACGAAAATGGCAGATAGATGGGGTCTTGCTGCCTACCCAGCCCAAAAAAAATACCCAGGCCCCATAGTTTTTTAATTTTTTTTTATTACCGAAATTCATGAGTTTTAAAACTTTGAAGGCCTATAGCTTTATGTAGGATAAGACGAAACTGGCAACAGTTTTTTTTTGTTTTTGTCACTATTGGTAGATTCATCTAAAATTAATGTTTGGTGCAAATAGTAAAATCGGCTATAAAAAAAAAAACTATGGGGCCTGGGTATTTTTTTTTTTGGGCTCGGTAGGTAGCAGACGACCCTACCTATCTGCCATTTTCGTGTGTTCAACGTTCTGCCGAACACCCTGTATTTTGACAGCTGAGACCAAAACTACAAACGTACAAGCCGTGTACAGTACGGGTGCTTACTCTTGAATTTAATTCCGATAGATCGACATTAGAATTATGACGTTTCGTACTTTTGAGTTCGGTTTAATTAAACTAAAAGGTACAACTGGGTGTCCATTTTGGTGAACTAAGTGGAAATTAGGGCCGGGCTCCAAAATCAATCATCCAATTTTACCTTTTAGTTTAATTAAACCGAACTCAAAAGTACGAAACGTCATAATTCTAATGTCGATCTATTGGAATTAAATTCAAGAGTAAGCACCCTGGGAAGGTTAATAAAATGCGGCTGTTACTTTAGTATATTGTGGTGTCTTACGATTTCCACCACAACCCAGTTACTGGGTAGTACAGTCGAAAAAGCTATTTGGTATACAGGCAAAAATATTCATCTTTCTACTACACTGCCCATATTTAATTTTATTTTGTGCGTTGTAACTTTCTCAGCGTATGGCATCCTTAATTAAATAGATTGGTATAAAATAATTAACTAACTCAGCACACCATTGTTTAAAAGCAGTTGCAAGTTAGCTGCCTGTATACCAAATAGCTTGTTCGATCGTACGATACCCCTGGCTTGGTAAGAATGGTTGTTAGAATTCCGGGCTTCTGACGACCCGTAACGACTGTCAAAGGTCCACGAATGACAGCCGGGAGAAACGGCTTAACGTGCTTTACGAGGCACGGAGGAGTCTTGATAAATAAATATGGTCACCCATCCACGGACCAACCGCGGTAAGTGTAGCTTAACCTGATCGATCGGCACGTGCGGCTGTTATTACGTAGCCACAAGCCCCTCCAATAAAAGAATACACTATTATTAACATTAAATAACTAAAACTATGAACAAAAAACATTTAACTTACACCAGATGAGTTTGGGGTCTGTTCAATATCAATAGTTGGACCAGTTCCAGGCGTGGATACTAAAACAGACAAAACCATTTCAATTAGTGATAGAAAATAGGAAAGACAAACAAAATGTAATGATTAGTGCTGCTTGGTGCCCTGCGCGCAGAATTGGTGCCCTGAGACAGTGAGGCGGGGTCGCGGCAAATCACGTAGGAGATGGCGGAACGAGCTGGATAGGTTCCGTCAAAACTGGAGGGAGGACGCGCGGACTCGCGAAAGATGGAAAGAGTGGAGGGAGGCCTTTGCCCAGGAGGGGGACAGCGCAGACTAGTAAAAAAAAGTGCTGCTAATATCTACATAAATTAAATAAAAACCGGCCAAGTGCGTGTCGGACCACGCAAAATGAAGGGTTCCGTATTTGGTATGAATTTATTTATCCCAGGAACAAACTTAACATTGTAGTAAAAATCATGTTCTGCTTTAAGGTGATTGGATACTGACACTTTTTCATACATTCTTTCGGGGTACAAATCTCGAAATATAAACGATTTTTGCAGAATAAAAGCACGTATATTAAGTTGTTATGACTTATTATTGACGCATATCGACAAAAACCTATAAAAAAAACACTATTTACAGGATATCTAGGCCTGATAAAATCGATAAATTTTTCTATGTGTGCGCGGCCGGAACACGCCCTCTGCAGGATATTTCAAAGAACCATCGAGAAGCAGAACATACATTTTTGCTATGGTTATCAACAACAGTTGATCTTGATCGTTAGATGGCGTTGTAGTCAACCGTCGCACAGGCATTATTATGCGTGATTTTGTTGACAAGTTTAGTTGCGAACATCGATCACTATTGATCGATGGTTGCGAAGCGTAGGTATGCAATTTTTAACCGACTTCAAAAAAAGGAGGAGGTTCTCAGTTTGTCGGAATCTTTTTTAATTTTTTTTATGCATGTTACCCGACCCGATTACTCGAAGACGGCTAGACCGATTTGAAAAATTCTTTTTTTGTTTGAAAGGGTATACTTTCCAGGTGGTCCCATTGTCATCAAGTCAGGATCTGATGATGGAATCCTGGAGAAATTGAAGGAACTCTTAAAATATTATAAGCACACGTATAGCGATTTGGGTACCTATTTTTTATAGTAACTCGTGCATTTGCTTTCGGAAAGCGCCATTTGGTGAAGTGGAACTGATGATGAAGGAAGACCACATGACTGATGGCCACTGGAACTACTCAATAATAAGTATTTCACGGGTTGCGATTCGATTACTTTAATGTGCTTGCTAAGCAATTAATTATTATGCTCGTCACAATGCGAATGGTGAAATGGAGCTGATGGTGAAATACCAGGAGAACTCCTCAACAGTTAACGTCCCTGCATCGGGAAAAGCAATATTTTGTAAAGGCGATAAGCAAGTTGACATTAGGCTATTGAAACTTAGATAAATTATAAACAGACCCACTAAAAAGCGAGATATATTTAATTAAAAAAAAAAATACCGACTTAAAAAAAAAACTACTAGGCAAAAAAACCTTTATTTTCGGAAGTCGGAGGCAAAAACTAAAGTAGGTACTGAAGACACCGAAGTTATTTTCGACTTACTTAGTAGTTTTTTTTTTTGGAAGGCGGTTTTTTTTGTTAATTTTTTTTCTTACAAGGCTGGCGCGGTGGCTCTTACTTTGTGATAGAATTATCTGCGATCTACCCTGGGTTCGACATTACTGTAATAATGAACGTATCATCTATAAAGTTGATGAGCACACTATCCGAAATTTTTCCATACTTACAAATTTCAGGAATTTATTAGGTACTGGAGTACCTAATAACAGTGGACTGTTTGACATAGCACAGACGCCAGCACATCAAGCTACCCGAAACTGTAAAATTTTCCCAATCAACTTTGAACCTAATACTTTAGCGATAAAGTTGAAAATCTATTAATGAAATTTGACAGATTGCAGTAAGTACCTAGTTTGATTTGCTGGCGTCTGTACATCCAAAGTTAAACATTATATCGTTTTTAACCGACTTCAAAAAAAGGAGGAGGTTATCAATTCGACTGTATTTTTTTTTTTTTTTTTTTTTTTTTTTTTTTTTTTTTTATGTTTGTTACCTCATAACTTGCGACTGGGTGAACCGATTTTCATGATTCTTTTTTTATTTGAAAGCTGGTGCTTCCCGTGTGGTCCCATTGTCACCATTTCAATATCTGATGATGGGATCTTAGAGAAATCGAGGGCAACCCTCAAATTTTATAGGCTCACTTATTGTTTTTTGCATGTTTTATGAAGTATCTTGTGTATTTGCGTATGGTTGTCACGATCTCAGGTAGCTGGGCTGATGATGGAAGGTATAACTCCTTAACAGTAAGAAGTTACTCGAACAGGAAAGGACTGTTTTAGTAAATTGATTTGATGTTTGATAGGGCATTTGCCACATTTGGTCTCATGATCATCAAGTCATGATCTGATGCTGCAGTCAGGATAGTCTGCAGAGTACCTAACTCCTCGACAACTAACAGCAGATATATCGTGTTTAGGCTCATTGAAAAGGGCTCGATGTGTGGATAAACGTACTGTTAATGAGGAACACCGAAGTACATAAAGACCTGATGCTGAAGCCAGGAGCATCAGAAAAAGTACCAACCTTGAAATTACAGCACCGTAGTCGTGTTTGGGCTCATTTTAAACAGGACTAAATTTTAAGTTCAATGTAATGTTGACATAAGTCTGGCCTGATGCTGCAGCCAGGATTATCAGCATCTAGTCTAAAAGCATCAGGTCAAGATTTGATGATGGGATCCTGGAGAAATCGAAGGAACTCTTCAAATAGGTATTATAGGCACACCTATAGCGATTTGTGTATTTTTTATAGTAACACGTGCATTTGCTCTCGGAAAACACTATTTAGTGAAGTGGAACTGATGATGAAGACCACAGATGGCCATCGGAAGTACTCAATAATATCTAAGTATTTCACGGGTTGCGATTCGATTACTTTAATATGGTTGCTAAGCAATTTATGCTCGTCACAATGTGAATGGTGATATGGAGCTGATGGTGGACCTGGAGAACTCCTCAACAATTAACTTCCCTGCATCGGGAAAAGCAATATTTTGTTTGTAAAAGGCGATAATCACTAGGCTATTGTAACTTAGATAAATTATAAGCAGACCCACTAAAAAGCGTGAAATAAAAACTTTTTAAGAAAAAAAAAACCGACTTCCAAAAAAACACTACAAAGTGAAAAATAACTTTATTTCGGAAGTCGGTGGCAAAAAACTAAAATACAGATCCAAAGACACCGACTTCCGAAATAAAGTTATTTTTCACTTTGTAGTGTTTTTTTGGAAGTCGGTTTTTTTTTTCTTAAAAAGTTTTTTTCTTATTTAGTTTTATTAATTTTGTATGCGCGGGAACAAAATAGTAAAATGAAAAGCCATTAAAAAGTTATGAGCTAAGAAAGATTCGTTTTTTTAGGGTTCCGTAGTCAACAAGGAACCCTTATAGCTTCGCCATGACCGTCAGACAATCCGTCCGTCCTCCCGCAGCTTAGCTCAGAGACTCTTAGTACTAGAAAGCTATAATTTGGCAAGGATATACATATTAATCACGCCGACAAAGTGGTAAAATACAATCTTGAATTGGGATAAATTGATTTCAACTCCGGAACTCTTCATTGTGCGTGGTCCGACACGGACTTGGCCGGTTTTTAGGGTTCCGTAGCCAAATGGCAAAAAACGGAACCCTTATGGATTCGTCATGTCTGTCTGTCTGTCTGTCCGTCCGTCCGTATGTCACAGCCACTTTTTTCCGAAACTATAAGAACTATACTGTTGAAACTTGGTAAGTAGATGTATTATGTGAACCGCAGTAAGATTTTCACACAAAACTAGAAAAAAAAAACAATAAATTTTGGGGTTCCCCATACTTACAACTGAAACTCCAAAAATTTTTTTTCATCAAACCTGTACGTGTGGGGTATCTATGGATAGGTCTTCAAAAATTATATTGAGATTTCTAATATCATTTTTTTCTGAACTGAATAGTTTGCGCGAGAGACACTTCCAAAGTGGTAAAATGTGTGTCCCCCCCCATCTAACTTCTAAAATAAGAGAATGATAAAATTAAACAAATATATATAATGTACATTACTTACCATATAAACTTCCACCGAAAATTGGTTTGAACGAGATCTAGTAAGTAGTTTTTTTTTTAATACGTCATAAATCGAAAACCGCAATTTACCTTTCACAAAGTTACAACGAACTACAAGAACTTTTATATTATGTTACTTGCTGCTACGGAACCCTTCATGGGCGAGTCCGACTCGCACTTAGCCGGTTTTTCCTTGCTAATTTTAATGTAACTTAGGGTGTAAATAAGCAATAAAAGATGTATAGAATCTTCAAAACAAAGTCGGTACCAACAAAGCTCAATTATCGAAGAGAGAGAAGAGTTCAATAAACTTTATTTGCAACTAGCTGCGCCCAGCGGTTTCACCCGCATAAGTGTCGATCCCGTGGGAATATCGGGATAAAAACTATCCTATATCCTTCCCCGGGACTCAAACTATCTCTATACTTACCAAATTTCATCTAAATCGGTTCAGTGGTTTAGGCGTGAAAAGGTAACATTCAGACAGACAGAGTTACTTTCGAATTTATAATATCAGTATGGATATAATATAGTATTAGTATATACAGGGTTATTGGAACAAGACTAACATGGTCATAGTACTCATCATTATGAACAATTTTTTTTACTATGGGACCAAACCTGAAATCGCAAAAAAAAATCAGCTGTTGCCTACATTTATAACTCGTCAAAATGTAGGGAACAGCTGTTTTTTTTTTTTATTTTTTCATTTGAAATTGGAATTGTTGGTTTGAGTGGACGCTGGTGTATGTGAAGTTGTTGGTTTGTAGGCTAAACATACAAACACACATAAATAGTAAACACATAATACATATTACACATAACACTTATATACATACACACAACAGTAATAAAATTACACTAATAATTAAAGTCGGTGACAAAGAAGTCGGTGGCAAAAAACTAAAATACAGATCCAAAGACACCGACTTCCGAAATTAAAGTTATTTTTCACTTTGTAGTGTTTTTTTGGAAGTCGGTTTTTTTTTTCTTAAAAAGTTTTTATTTCACGCTTTTTAGTGGGTCTGCTTATAATTTATCTAAGTTACAATAGCCTAGTGATCATTGCCTTTTACAAACAAAATATTGCTTTTCCCGATGCAGTGAAGTTAATTGTTGAGGAGTTCTCCAGGTCCACCATCAGCTCCATATCACCATTCACATTGTGATGAGTATAAATTGCTTACCAACCATATTAAAGTAATCGAATCGCAACCCGTGAAATACTTAGATAATATTGAGTAGTTCCGGAGGCCATCTGTGGTCTTCATCATCAGTTCCACTTCACCAAATGGTGCTTTCCGAGAGCAAGTGCACGTGTTACTATAAAAAATACCCAAATCGCTATAGGTGTGCCTATAATATTTGAAGAGTTCCTTCGATTTCTCCAGGATCCCATCATCAAATCCTGACCTGATGTTTTTAGACTAGATGCTGATAATCCTGGCTGCAGCATCAGGCCAGACTTATGTCAAGTAGTCCTGTTTAAAATGAGCCCAAACACGACTACTGTGCTGTAATTTCAAGGTTTGTACTTTTTCTGATGCTCCTGGCTTCAGCATCAGGTCTCTATGTACTTCGGTGTTCCTCATTAACAGTACGTTTATCCACACATCGAGCCCTTTTCAATGAGCCTAAACACGATATATCTGCTGTTAGTTGTCGAGGAGTTAGGTACTCTGCAGACTATCCTGACTGCAGCATCAGATCATGACTTGATGATCATGAGACCAAATGTGACAAATGCCCTATCAAACATCAAAACAATTTACAAAAAACAGCCCTTGCCTGTTCGAGTAACTTCTTACTGTTAAGGAGTTGTACCTTCTATCATCAGCCCAGCTACCTGAGATGGTGACAACCATACGCAAGTACACAAGATACTTCATAAAATATGCGAAAAACAATAAGTAAGCCTATAAAATTTGAGGGTTGCCCTCGATTTCTCTAAGATCCCATCATCAGATATTGAAATGATGAAAATGGGACCACACGGGAAGCACCAGCTTTCAAATAAAAAAAGAATCATGAAAATCGGTTCACCCAGTCGCAAGTTATGAGGTAACAAAAAAAAAAAAAAAAAATACAGTCGAATTGATAACCTCCTCCTTTTTTGAAGTCGGTTAATTACACTAATAATTAAATACCCACAACCGTGTATACAAGGCCTAATAATTTCACGTGTCTGTACACTGCCTTACTGCCTGCGGCCTGTGGCCACATGATTAGACAAACGGAATTGTCTACTCATGTGCTGTGGCGGCGCGCGGCGGGTACGCTGAAAGCTGCGGTTGAATGATACCTACCACCGAGTTGAATTCGGGGAATACGATGATCGTCCGCCGCCGCGCCGCGCCACGCCCCCCCGCGCCGCCCGCGCCGCGCGCCACTGCGTCTCTCGCGGACTCAAATAAACATTTTATATATTTTGTTTTATAGTAGCGTTTAATTATAGAGTTAAACTCGACTGCCTCGTTGGTTTCGTGGTCACAAGTGCGTCTGCCGTGCAGGGGGTCCTGGGTTCGATTCCCAGGTCGGACTAAGTAATATTTAATTTGGATTTTTCCCATTAGGAATTTCTTTACTCTTTTTATTTTTTTTTGTCCGAAGTTTGGAAATTGGTAGCGTGATACCCCCGTGCTCCGGAAACCACGTAAAGCCGTTGGTCCTGCGCCTGATCTCTCTCTGGTCGTGTCGGATTGCCGTCCCATCGAACTATGAGAGTAAAGGAACAGAGAGTGCACCTGTATTTGCGCACACACTTGTGTACTATAATATCTCCTGCAAACCTGGCTAATCTTCTTTGAAATTGGCCACCGTGACCGAAATCGGTCAGGGGATTTATTATTATTTTATTATTTTTAAACCTAAACCTACCCTAACACACTACAAAAGCACCCTTAGAATAATTGAATAAGCAACTGACAACCCTTGTAGCAATCAAGTATTCTTTTCTTCGGTTTTTACTATAAAAAGTACGCTTTTCTTTAGAGAATGAAGGACAGTCATAAAAATATTTTCGTAAAAATATTTTATTTTAATTAACGCCACCTCTGGAAAACAAGTTCACAAACCAAGTTTATGAATACAACGCCATCTAGTTCTATCGCAAGTAAAACTATACACGTAGTGTGTAACTGTACATGTGTGTGTAAAGACATAGTAAAGATATAAAGTGAAACGGCTAAATGTTTAGGGGTACAAATCTTTGTATGAGACGAGTTAACAAGCAAAGTGAATATCTAAAAAGATTATGTTAATGCGTTAGTTGACGCATATAATAAAGTTGTTTCGCAAAGCTTTCTGAGTTAGGCGTAAAAATTGAAAATGTTCGAAGTGCGAATGTGCCGCCATCTAGCGATAAAGTGGCTGGGAGATCATGTATCGAATATCCTTAAGTTGGTTGACTATTACTCGTAAACTTGTAAAGCCTACTTAGTTGTGATAGTTTTCCTTTTAATTTCGTTATATATGTATACTACTGCCGTGAATTTTTTCATATATCCAAAAGCAACCATTTAGTTGGCAGGGGGCGGACACTTAACAAAAACTAGCACTTTAAAGCTTAATATTTCACAAACGGTTCCCTGAATCGAAAAATCGCTTTCACAAACCCGCAATATTTTTGAAAGACCTATCCAACGATATCCCACACCATGGGGTAGACGAAAAAAAAAACATCCTTACTTTACGTGTACAGGAGGTACCCTAAACATTATTTTATCACTTTGTCGGCGTGATTAATATGTATATCCATGTCAAATTATAGCATTCTAGTACTAAGAGTCTCTGAGCTAAGCTGCGGACGGACGGACGGACCGACAGACGGGCGGACGAACGGACAGACAGACGGACACAGCGAAACTATAAGGGTTCCTTGATGACTACGGAACCCTAAGTTTCTTCCTTATTATACAAGAACTACTTACGTGAAGCAAGTGATGCTTTAGAGGCTGTAGGCACAGGATCAGCGCAACCATCAAATTCCTCCTGAGTCGAAGGAGTTGTTTCTCCTGAAAAGATATTAAATTACATTTTCAAAAATGTTTCTATGTTCTATGTTATGGGTTTGGTTTCCGCACTTAGTCCTTCAAATGGACCATTGTGCGTGAGCCATGGCGGCCGTCGGTGGTTATTCCAACCAGCCCACCTCCCTCCAGAAGCTGATTAGGTCTCCTGGTCTGTTGAGAATGTCTGTGTATGATTTGGGTGTCCCGAGGATCTCTGATCTAATCTGGGTGACACCTGTGCACTCAGAGCACACGCGCAACGGTTTCATCAGCCTCCATGCAAGCCCTGCACAGGGGACTGTCCGTTATGTCTATAGTGTGAATGTGTTTGTTCAGCGAGCAGTGTCCCGTGATGGTCCCCGTCACCAGGCGCAGGCCTTTCCTGTCCAGTCGTAGTAAGCGCCTGGTTAGCTTGCCATCCAATGATGGCATAGATTCCTTGGATTGCCTGCAGCCTGGTGACGACGACCACCTGCTTTCTGCTTGTGTGTGGGCACACCCCGGACACTCCATACAACGCTCGCAAAATAATTACCTACCTACTACTACTATAATACCCGGCACGTAAGTTGGCAAGATATTTTGTAGTGGGGGAAGTTCGCGCATGCACAATTTCATACATTTTTACATGCGCGAACTTCCCCCACCGCGAAATATCTTGCCAACTTACGTGCCGGTATCTATACATTAAAAAATTACGTTTGTATACATATGAATGTGTGCGTGAGGTACTTGTGTTTGCGAGCGCTCTTTGTTAAAGAACTGTGACGGTAACCTCGAAGTGCGGGGTGAGGTGCGGTAACTGATGTTAGTGCGGGGAAGGGAGTGGCCTTTCTGTACGTAGTACTTTAAGTATTCTGTGGTGTGGGTGTGCTCCTGTAGCCACCTGCGTATTTGGTTGAAGGGGATGGGCACAATAGGTTCCGGTCCACAAACTGACATACTGGATGCCCTTCTGGCCAGTTAGTCAGCTGCGTCGTTTCCTAGTGATTCACTGTGTCCTTTTATCCATTGTGATGTCAGTATGTTGCGGTTCTGAACGGTTCAAAAATGTTTCTAAATGATATTGAATTAAAAAATACTTGGAGGGATATAATTTAGTTGCAGTCTGTGTTTAATTTTGTATTATGCCTGTATTACCTGAAGGACTAGAATCCTAACTATCCATACTCCATATTAATATTATAAATTCGAAAGTAACTCTGTCTATCTGTCTGTATGTTACCTTTTCACGCCTAAACCGCTGAACCGGTTTAGATGAAATTTGGTATAGAGATAGCTTGAGTCCCGGGAAAGGACATAGGATACTTTTTATCCCGATATTACCACGGGATCGAGACTTATGCGGGTGAAACCGCGGGGCGCAGCTAGTAATCACACTATCACACTAATATTATAAAGGCGAAAGTTTGTTACTTCTTCACGCTCAAACGGCTGGACTAATTTAGTTAAAAATTTGTATAGAGTTAGCTAACACCCGGGATTAACATATAGGCTACTTTTTATCCCGATATTCCCACGTGATCGAAACTTGTGCGGGTGAAACCGCGGGGCTCAGCTAGTATTATAAAATGCGAAAGTAAGTTTGTTTGTTTGTTTGTTACCTTTTCACGCCTAAACTACTGAACCGGTCATCCTGAAAACTTGCTTATACATTGTCAGGAGTACAGAAACGGACATAGGGTACCTTTCATCGCGAAAAAAAGTGCTGTTCCCGAGGAAAACAATAATAACGTTATTATGATAATAGATGGCGCCACGTTGTTGTTTTCCTCAGAAACAGTACTACAATTTACAATTTTTACTAAAATTAATAAAATAATGAAAAATCTTGACCTCGTTTAGTATAGGTTTATTGGAATAAAAGTCAGATAGGGAAATAACATTTTTTATTACAACAAATGTTCAAATTGTTTACCATCAGCCTGATGAAGATCTACTTATTAGCCGAGCATATCCTCGAGTCAGTGTCAAGTGTCAACACTAAAATAGTTTGGTTTAAACAAAGAGATTTAAGATAGGTACAATAGAGAGGCTATGCAAAGAAATGTCATACAAAAACTGTGATCCCATGTCTCACTGACGCCATCTAGCATAATATAGCAGAATTTGAGCGGCATAATATAGCAAACATGAATTAAATTTGTCAAAATATATTCAGCTATCGCTCGGTAGGTGGCCAGTGTTGCCAGATCCGATTTTCAATCCATGGATTAAGGTAAATAAAAAAATATCGAAAACTTGTCTCAGAAAACAAAAAAATATTATATTCGCTACTATTCATTGTCCGTGTCACCATCTATGATAGGGTATCAGTTTCAGTGTGTGTTTTTATGTAAGTAGATAATGTACATGTTAAAATAAAATAAATTTAAATGTGCCTGCTTTGCCGCCGAATTATTATGTTTTTTGTGTTTTATATTTGCTTTTTGTGTAAGTAGACCTATTATGTCACAATGGGCATAGTTGTTTGCAATTGTCGGTTGCGTTTCGTTTTTAGCGAAATTATTTTTATTACTCTTTTGTTAAAGGTATCGATAATATTGAAAAAAGTTACTATGACTATATTTTTCGCATTTGAATGGATTGAAAGAAGTGCCAAAAAATAGGAAAACAATAATTTCAATTTTTACAAATTATTTATTTACAAAATTCTTTTTACATACAAATGACTAAATAATCGCTTTTATGGTCTGTACTGTATGGCATGGTTCTTTCCTCAAAATACCATTTCAGTATGGAACGAGGTCATCAGGCGAATGAGTGCACTAGACATGCTGAAACGTCACAGTGTGCAACATGCTTAAGATTTAAAAAACCAAGCAACCATAAAACAGGCTCCAAGAATGCCCTGCAAAGAAAATAGCTGATACAAGATACATTAATTCTATAGATTATAATGTCCTCGGTTAAGGCCGCCAATGTTTATCTATATTTACAAATAATATACAAACGTTTATTAAAACCGTTTTCAATAAAAGTTATAAGTGCTAAATTCAAATTATTTCGTGTTTATTTATCTAAATAATGATTTTTATTAAATATAATTTTTTCCGTGGTGCCGGACTGGTGATCGCCAACCCACATGGCAAGCGTAGCGATTATGGAACCCCCCCCCCCCCTCCCCAAGAATGACAAGCACATACAATACTTGGCCCCTAGTGCCCGGCGGCCCGCCTACCCTTGGCTACGGTAGCGGCCAAGGCCACGGTGAGGCAAAGGGTGCTAAGAATCCCCGGAAGAGATCCGGCTACCACAATCCCCGAAAACTGGACCTGGCAACATAAAACACGCGTACACTCCGGACCAACGAGAAGATCTCCGAACTCGAGGAAGAATTGAGCAGGTTGCGATGGAGTATAGTGGGATTATCTAAAGTTTGCTATAAAACTCCGATCTAAGAAATCAATTTTTTAAATAAATTAAAGGATTACTAACTTTATAGGATTATTTACAAAACACCAAAAACCTCAAAAATAAGAATATTAAGAAGATATGTTTGTGATTAGAATGAACGCTTTTTATAAATCTAATCCGATCACTGATGTGATGACAAAACAGTAATTAGTCATTGCTCAATGTTTTTGTTGTAAACTTATATTATCCTGTATTTCATTATTAATCATTATAAATATCATCTTCTAATAATAATTATCCTCTTTTATAAAAACAATTTAACAATCATGATCGATTTTGAACTGAATGTTACTAAAATTAATCGATTATTTGGTTAAAAATTTCGTTAAAAAGTAGTAACACTTATGCTGTCATTTTACTGCAGCAATAGTAAGGCTACTCAGCAATAGATGGCGTTTATTACAAAATTAGGAAATTTTCTAGATCTATTATGAAAATTATTTGATTCAAATTGCTCAGTAAATATAAATAATGCATACGAAAATAAACTGAAGCTAGATCCAGTCGTTCTACCATAACGAGACTTGCAATAACGCAATGCGCAACTCGGCATATTTCTTTTTAAATAAATTTTTTTTGGTGGACACGATTGCGTCGATGCGACTTGACGCGCAGGCGTACGTCACTAGACTGAGAGACTTGAGACCACTAGGTACAAGGTATCGGATCACGATTTTGTTCGCAATGTCCCGTCTATTGTACATATAAAATTTTAATGTCTTTGGGTTTAAATGACTTATCTGTAAATAATCGTGTATTAAAAATGCGAAATCTTACAAACAGTTTATGTAAATACGAATTCGGAAAAGCATCACAATATCCAACCATCGTGATTAAAACTTAAATAAAACTTTTAAATCGCAAAATTGTGTGTTTGTGTCAGCAGTGCAGTCACGTCTATAATTATGTATATACTTGGCTTTATTCAAAGGCGAATTTCTCCTTTATTTTTGAATGAAATTTTATGTTCTTACGAACATAGTATTTTCGAACCCATACGTTTATGTTGTGTCGTATTTCAACGTTGCATTCGTTATTTCACGAAAAAATTGTGTTGACCTTGACATATTGGTGCTCGTGACTGTACAGCGCTGCGGTTCGCGTGCGCCCTTGCAAAAGAGTCGACGACAAATACCTCGAAGTGCGGAGTGAGGTGCGGTATCTGATATCAGCGCGGGGAAGGGAGTGTCCTTTCTGTACGTAGTACTATTAAGTATTCTGTGCCATTACCACATGAGTAGACAAACGGAACAGAGGCAAAGCTTCTTAAGAACGTGCAAAATTGTTACCTATTTTGGTAGGGTTGTCACAATAGGTTAAGACAAATTAAACAAAACATTTGTTAAATAGTTTTATTATTCAGTATGATTTACAAATTACTTACTCTAATAATTTTCTTTTTATAATTTTTGTTTTTAATCATTTATTATTTCTTTTAATGGTGTGGTAAATGCTTTGAGCTGAAACAAAAATAAAATGGAAATGCGAACCGAACACTATTATACAAAAGACATAGGTAAACCTATATTTTAAAGATTATATGTATACCTATTTTTTAAATATTTATTTAATTTCAAGACCTACTAGTAGCGAGAAATAAGTACGATGTAGGTATTAATAATAAGTTTCGATTAAAAATGCTTTTTAAACTCGTATTCAAACTTTCATGATCATGCTATTACGGCCTTTGAGGAGTTCCATCGTGAGAAGACCTGTCTGCAGCAGCAGTCTATGGTGAAGATCATGTTTAGCAAGCAAAATTAAATTTAAATAAAATGTTTCACTTTCAAGTCCATGCTACTAACCGTTAAAGAGTTCCCTCGTAAGGAGACAACGCTGGCTGCAGCAGCAGTTCATGATAAATATCGTGTCGAATTATCAAAATTCATCTATCATACAAAATTTCGTGATCGTGCTACTAACCGTTGAAGAGTTCCCTAGTGAGGAGATAATCCTGGGTGCAGCGTCAGGTTATATCTTATTATTGCATTATCACCGAAGTTACGCAGGTATACAAAATTTCAGTTCAATCAAACATCGGGAAGTGGTTCAAACCTTACTTGCAATATTTAAACTTAACACACATACCTACTACATACCAACCCATCCACGTACCTACAAATATATAGTAAAAACTTGTAATAAAAAGGTAAAAATACACCGTGTACAACCGTCTTCTTATCAAAAAGGTCCTTACTTGAAAAAGAAGTAATCAAATATTTACCTACCTATTGTAGGTACTCCTTGGGATAGTTGCAGTATGATATATCTTTATTTTTTCTAGTATTATTCATACACACAGTACAATAAACCACCATTATTAACAATACTATACCACGTTTTTACATTAAAATATTTAAACTTGGAACTAACAAAACAAACAACGTGCGTCGCGCTGACCCTGAGATTGTCAACTAGCTGTGCCAGGTTTTTTCCAGTCTCGCCGCGTACGTGACAAGCGGCCAGTGGTCACGCACACATGCCCCGCGTGCTTGTAGTAGTGCAACCGATTCGCGCGGTTGTTTGAAGCTTTGTATCTGTTTCGTTTGTCTAATCATGTGCCATTACTAAGTGCTACATTAGCATAGACTAAATGCAATTCTGAATTTCAAGTTGCTATGGAAATTTTATTACAATAAAACTCATTACTACTTAACCCAATACTACTTAACCCAATACTAAACTGTGGTTAAAAATATTGGTCTAATCAGTTTTTTATACATATACTTCAGTTTTTTTTTTTGTGGATTGGATATCTTCAAATGACCGCTCCCGCTCTGGGTGGAGCGGAAGGGAGTGTCAGACTCTTACTGACTAAAACCCACTCGTGCTCCTTCCTTAGCCCTTTATGTTCCGGGGTAGCGGTAACCCTTACGGACAATCCCGCACCCATATACTTCTGCTAACTTTAAATTCAATACTGTTATGTGGTCATTATTTTATGGGAGTGAATCTTTACAGAAAAGACAAATCTACTTCAAAAAAAATCTTAACTGATTTTACTACCCCAATTTACATACCATGCAAGAAAAGTGACGGAACTGCTAACGCATTCAAACGGTTATTGCGATTCCAATCCCGTTTTGTGAAATGTCTGCTACAAATTCTCAATTTCTTGTAATCTAATTCACATTCATCTTGGCCACTAACAACTCGAACCCAAGCATTGAACTGCTCAGGGAAATTGATAGGGTTTGGAAAGACATGAAGTCCACCCTCTGGAAAAAATAATTGATAAGTATTATTACCAGGGACTTGAAATGTTACTCAAAATAACGTAACGCGTAGTCCGACTCCGATACCGATAATTTGTACCGTTCCACCAGGATCGTAACAAAATTAATTCCTTGGCTATAACAATACTGACAAACGGAACGAATCGATTTAAAAATTGATCTTTCTTGAAAAGAATTGCCATCCCTACTACGCATGCATATCTTAAAAAGGACGCGTCCGCCAAGTTGGAACTTTCCCGCGCTTTTTTTTTCTGTATTTTTTTTTTTTTGCTATGATTCTTTTAACTAATACTGACTGAAGACATCCTAAGACAGCCCACTGACCTAGTATTTTTCAAACTCGTATAACAGCGCAAGGAATGGACTTACAGATTTAGCCTCATCCATAGTGTAAAGTGAAGAGAATAATGTTCTAACGGCATATAACTTTGCTTTTGTCTGGCCGGCACTTTCATACACTAAGTACAAAATGAATGATCTCCTTTGAAAATACAGGTATTTCTAAAAATTGTAATTACGATTAAGGCAAGTATTATACTTACTAATAGAAGGCAAACATCCTAAAGCACAACGTCTCGGCATTATTGTAAAACTATAAAACACAAGATAAAGCGTCTATTTCGCGAAATACAACACCAAACCGAATAAGATTCCCGGAAAACTGAACCGCAAGACGGGAGGAGGAATACACCTCACTTTCTGGTGCTTAACAGAACCGAAAAAAACACGTAAATAACACAATAGGGAATAGAACTACAACATCAACATTGGTAGGGGAGCCCAGAGGGTTTTTGAGCAAGCATATTCAGGGCGAGAACTTGATAGCTGAGTCGGTCTGGCATAAGGAGAGAACACCGAAAATATATTTAAAAAGTTTCTGATAGGAGACCCCTGGTCAGGAGACCACTTTCAGATTTCAAAAAAGGGCCGAAATTAAAGTGATCTTCAGAGCCGTTGGTTTTGGCATGATCGGGTCTGGCCTAACCCATAATGACTTAAATAGGCAAATCTGACGGAGAAATTGTGGGCTTTCCCCAAATCTGACGACTTTGAAAACTCAGATTTGGGCCATTTCTAAAAGGATATTCAGGGCGAATGAAAGTTATTCAATGCAATAGTGTAACGTGTCCTGATAGTGAATATATAAATATCTGACGGGATGATGGAGCCTTTTGGCAAATATGAGGAAATTTCATCAATTCAGAAAATTACCCAAAAGTAGCCATAATTTTGCATTTATCCCTAAATCAAGGAACCTAGTAGCTTCGATTGCTGTTTGCATTGGAAGGTGACACGTTTGTGAAGATTTCTCCATATTCAGAAGTTTGAAAATACTAAACACTTGAACGTAATGATTAAAAGTTAAGTAAGAAAATTGGGGCATCGTCAAAGTACACCCTGAACATGGTCGATTATTTCAAAATTTTACTATGACGGTAAGTTAACGATATATTTGAAAAACATCCTCATTTTATGGGCTATCCACCGAGCTATTAATGTCTAGAAAAATATTCAAAGGTGCCCGTTATTTTTTTGGTACAGCTGGCAAAGACAGACAACATCACTTATAAAATTTAAAAGAACATTTAATTAACAATTTGTTTATGTCATAACACTTTTTAGTACAAGGTTTTATTGTAACTATGAACCTCTGCGCTCGATATCGTTACTCATACCGTCCCTATTTCTTAGTTGTAGTTCGTTTTTGTGAGTTTTACTAAATAGGCCTTAAAACTTGTACTTAGGCCGCCAGCTTCAAGTTAACTAGCTAAAATAAAATCGTATAAGATACCGTTTTATTTTTAACCGACTTCAAAAAAAAGGAGGTTGTCAATGCGTGTGCGTAGATGACAAATCCGAAACTATAAGTTGTACCGAAAAATATCCAAATGAGGATCGGAGCCGACTTTGATAAAAAATAAACCTACAATATTAGATATTTGAAAAAATAATTTTCTTTGCCGGGAATCAAACCCGTTGGTTTCGGAAAATAATTTTTTTTCTATATTATTGCAAAATCTGAAAGGGTCGTTAATAAGGATCAAATTCTGTGAAGTAATGTCAAATGGGAAACTGCAAGAAATGATGATTTTTAAGCTCGAATCAAATTAACGAACTTAAGTCCATAGTTTTAGTGCTCATACACACGAACGACACGCGTCAACGACAGAGACAACTGCATCCGCCGATATGCGTCGACGGCAGCTATCGACACCCGTCGACGCCCGCCGTCGACGCGTCGGCGACTGTTGTCGTGAGTACGGTACTCAAATACACGAATAGCATGTCGACGCGTGTCGCTGTGTGTATATGCACACTAAATTCTCAGCGCTCGGCATCGTTACTGATACCGCCCCTAATTCTTACTGTAAGTTTGCTTGTTTGTGAGGTTTATTAAATAAGATTCAACACTTCTGCTTAGACCGCCAGCTGCGAGTTAGCTTAGATTAAGTGTAAGATCATAAGTTGCAGTTTAAAAAAATGATGCAAATGCGAACACAAAGCAACTTTATTGAAATCTAAATAAAAAGATATGAAGGAAATAAGTACTGATTTTCTTCTTCAGCAAAACAAAATTACCTAGTTTTATATAAAAACTCCATTTATATGTTGGTAGGAATTAAAACAAATAGTACTGAAGGCGTGGTGTTGTTTTTCAAATAAAACAACCGCAGAAATAACTACGTTTTTTACAGTTTCTGTGAGAAATACTATAATGTACAAACTTAAGTTATGCTGCCGATAAAATAAATATGGGGCATGCCGCATGCGTAAATATTTATTGCGACTACAGAACGCCTATGGGTGTACCGTGGTTTGATACGAACTTGGCCGGTTTTTTATTTTAAAATTCATCGTCGTCATCGTCATCTTCAGAGCAACTAATATTATCATCCTGTGCACTCCCTTCGTTTTCAGAATTTTCGGCAATGTCATCTAAACCTTCAGGCACGTTACTGCCTTCCAGCCAGACGGGCTGATATTTGGTGTCATTTATTTCCCATCCATTACCTTCTGGGGTTGTGTTAAGAGGGTAAGCTATTTCAGCTCTGTTCCACAATTGGCATATATAATTGCATCTTTTCAATTTTAGCAATAGAGCGTTTTTAGTAGGCGGATACAAACAAGGGTCAGAATTCTTTATGTTTTCAAAAATATTTTTGCCTTTTTTGGGCTCATTAATGCTTAAAAATTTATTTGTTCTAGCCATGTTGATGTCATCGCCTTTTAATCCATAGACGGAGCACGTAAATTTTTCTAATATCTTAACTGACTCTGTAGATATCGTTTCACTGCTTCCAAGGGTTTGAAAAGCAGATTGGTAATTACTGTTTGCTTTAAGTATGTTGAAAGGCTTTACTTTGCCCTTTCTGCAAAAAGCGGCTGTATAGTCACACCCCGTGAAACAATGAAACCCTGGGAGAGCTTTTGCTATTTGGCCAAGTTTTTGGTGGATATTATTTATGTTAATTTTTTTCGGCTTTCTGAAATTACCGCAGTCCATCCATATTTGATGTTTTTCGTGATTAATTTTGTGTAAGTTACCTATCAATATTATCAGGACATCAGTGTCAGACGTTCGCACTACGTTATTAGTCGGAACACTTGATGTTTGGCAAATTTTGAATAGATTATAAAAAAGCCTTGTATCTGCTTCTTCGTGTCCGCATGTTAAATTATCGTCGTAAATGATGCCATCATTCGTGAATGTGAAACATAGATCACTTTCTGTAACGTATAATTTTTTTTCAGGAACTCTTATTTCAAATGTTTCGTGAAGCCTTTTCCAATCATTTATTAAAAAAAATATGAGTTTCTTTTTGAAGTCCGAATTACTAAGTGCTTTTTGAAAGTTTTGAGGTCTCGTTTGGTCTAATCCTTTTATTACAAACTGGTGATGTTCAGTATCTCCTCTTGAACACCTTTCACAATCTTTGATCGACGGCTCAACATACTTATCAAAGATCATGTCTACTCTTTTTGCTCTAATTGTAATTAGTTTTTTTAGAATAAATTTTGATAGCTCACCATAGGTATTTGGTAGCTTTGGAGGCAACGTATGGAGGTAAAACATAGCATCAATTAAATAATGATCTACTCTCTCGTTTGCGTCTTCAACTTGTTCATTTTCATCTGTCTCAGAAAGCTTGTGTAATAGTCTTTGTAATTGGGATTTGTCCGTTTTGTACATTGTTCCATTTATTTGGACTAAGGACAAAGGCACAGGAGTCAGTTCGTATGATAACACCTTTTCGATATTTATCTTTTTTTCTAGGGCGATACAACATAATCTTCCAAATACACTGGAGCAAACACGGACTTGTTGCAACTTATTGTCTTTTTTTCCTGTTACTTTCATACCGTCTGATTCGAAATTTAATATCTTTGTGCGCTTTATGGGTTTTTCAAATCGCAACATGCTCTCATTACATTCTTCAATGAAAGCAGTTCTAAGTGTTTCCCCATTTTTTCTCACGTTTAGAAGGAAGTCGCATACGGACTGACTTGCAGCTTTGCCAGTTTCCAAATTGTATATATTATTATCGTTTTCAAATACCGGGCTAAAAGGATTTACGTTATTCTGCATCAAAGAGTATATAGCTTTAACATCATTATTGTCTCGCTTTATTCGGTACTTTTGAAGTTCGGCGGATACGTCTTCAGCGCGTTGTATACCCGCCATATCTTTTACACAGCTTATTACTTGTGATCTGGTAAATCTAGTAATCGTCCATCTTACACGCGCAGATAATTGATCGGTAAATGCCGTTATACCCGTTTTTCTGCTTGCTGCGTCTCTGTTAATAGTGTGTTCTAGAGTTTGATCCACTGGTGTTCCTGAGAAAGGAATGTTTGTTCTTTTTACAGAGAGTCCACCATTTTCTAACATTTCCTTTAAACCGGGGTGAGTTTTTGGGAGATTTAGTAAATTTGAATAGTAAATAACCATCCATCTGGCGTAATTCTGATGATTCATGACAAAAAACATATCAGTCATTCTTGGCAGACAATAGGTGAAAAGTTCGACATCATTCATTCGTACAGCTCTAGACATTAAGAGGTAAACTTGTATTAAGTCCACATATATCATCCAGAATTGAGCAGTAGCACCACGAGCTCCTTGTCGAGTTTCTTGACAATAAGCGTCGTAATTTTGAAAAAACGTTGTAACGGTTTCTGGTTCTTCTACGTCAACATTTGGATTTTGTAAAATGTCGTCCAAATACGTTTTTAACTCACTTGTGAGTGCGTGACCACTTGCTTCATATGATTTAATATGCAGAAGCTGAAGAGCTGCTGAAAATATCACATGTATTCTCTTACACCGGTTGAAAAATTTTCCATTTATAAAACTCTTTAGTGAGTTATTTGCTAAAACTCCACTTTCTACTAAAACGTATGGCCCACCTGACTTAGTGATAAATTTACCAACGGTGCCAAAGTAAGACATAAATAAATGAAAAGCTCCAAACTGAATGAAAATGTTTTTAAAATTTGGGTGTTCTAATGATTGCATTTGTAACGCTGGTTTAGCAATGGCTAGATCATAACTTACTACTCCATAGTTTTGATGACATTCTTTAGCAATATTTTGTGCAACTTTTAAAGTCTCTAAGATCATAGAAGGGTTCGTGGAGCTTTCATCGTAATTCTGTAAATAAGATACTCTTTGTACAAGCTGCTTGTCTTTCACTGTACTTGAATTGTAGCCCACCCACATGGGAATACCGCCATCACGGTTAGTAGCCAAGCTTAAAATCCAGTTAAGGTCACGTTTTTTAGCCTCAATAAGGGTGATAGGTATTTCAGTAACTTCTTTCATGATTTCTTGATTCTCACTTAACTTTAACTTTTTGGTGTATGGTTCTAATTCAAATTTTTTGTTCTCATGGCATCTTTTTTTCCCTAAGGATTTTGATAAGGTTACTAGTTCCGTGTTGCTAGTATCTGTGTCCAGTTTATCTATTTGGTTTTGAACACAAATTCCAACAGTTTCGTGTAATGTTCCTGCACCAGACAAGGTTTCACAGTTTTCATCATAATTATCAAATGCTGTGTATGTCAAAACATTCGCTGATTTAACTATATCATCAGGTGTCGAGAATTGCTTAGAAGCTAATTGATCAGCAATGCTTGTTTCTATTTCTTCTACTTGTGAATAATTTATAGTATGCCCAAATCTATTCAATATAGTAAGAACCTGTTTACTTCCCGTCATACTTTTTATTGCTATACCTAGAGCCAAATGTTTTTTTGGTACAACTTTTCCTCTAGTAGTAGCAAAAATTGTGTCTTGAGCAATTGATTGAACTTTTCTTGCAACGTTTTCAGTAGATTTACTTGCAGTCGCACAAGGTCCTCCTATCAAACAATCGAAAAATAAATTTAAGCTTTCTGGCAGTCTGTAATCTGCTTTAAGAAATTCTTCAAAAGGCATTTCAGAAATGCCATTGTTCAATCTCAAAATTTCGTTGCGGAGCAAGTAGGCAGTCTTTCTTATAATTGTAGCATCATCTTCTTCATATTTGAATTTGACTGCCTCTGTTGGCATCACAGATTGGTGCAAGATGATGTTTTTGTCTATCTTTGTGACGGATACCTTTGCTCCAAAGTGTTGCGATATCTTGCTCCACAAATAGTGAGAATGGAAACTTTTAAAATCAACCTGCTCAACATGATCTCCTCCGGAAGCAAGTTCGAATTCAGTTGCATAGGCGATGTACTGATCACGTAGTTCAGTCATCGTATAAACCTCACCTCGATTAATAACGTTTTCTTCAATAATTTGGCAAATGAAAAGAAATGATTCTTTATGTACTTTGCGCATTTTTAGCCAATTAGAAACCGAAATAATATTTTGTCTTTTGTTTTTCGCCTGTTTTGTCAGAATTGATAATGCCTCGTTGTAATATTTTTTGCGACATGACGGATGATACAACATTTTTGTTTCCATGAAGTCATCACATTGAATGATCATAAGCAGTTCGTCGTCATTTTTTATGGTTGCTTCACGCAGTATACCTGTCTTGAAATCATTGAATTTTGATGTAGTGAGGTGTTCTTTTTTGTATTTAAATTTTTTAATAATTTTTTTGCAAAATATGCATACTTTTGAAAGGGTGGTGCTTGCATTTGTATTTCCTGTGTCTTGATTTAACGTTTCTTTACCTGGACCACAGATTCCAACCCCTTCAAAAGTGACTGGATCAATTTGCCTGTCCGTTTCAAAAGGTAGTGAATTATCGTCATTCAGAGTTAATTCGAAAATCTCTGGATCGGTTTGGTCGGATACAGTAATAGTATTAGAACGGTTTTCAGTTGGGTCTACGTCCACATAGTTTTTATTAAGACTTGTGAACATTTTATAACAATCTTTGTGATAGCCTTCTTGGGGAGTGTAATTTTGTGGAAAATTATCTGTTATTAATTTATATTTACTACTTTTCATTTTCTTTCTTTTAGCACATGTCAGCAGAACTTTTTCAAATGTTTTGTCACAAAACGGTGTTATACTTCCAGTCTCTTTTCCATCCTCATTTAAATGAAGAAGGCATTTCATCTAGTAAAAAATATCAAAATTACATAATGAAGAAAAATTGAAGAATAAAAACTCACAGACAATTGCGGCTATTAAATATAAGGCAGTATGTACTTACGGTTATAAAACCAAACCAGTGGTGGTCGTCGTTAGCATGCGAATTAATAATAAATACTTGTTTAGCAATAAAAGATATTTCAAGAAGTAGGTTCGTCTTGCTACAAATTTAAACAATTTTATTATCAACTGTCAAATGGTCAAACAATTGTCTTTTTATTGAAAACAACTGCTACACAATCTATTTAAAAAAAATTAATGTCTGTTTAATTAGGCCGGCCACACATGTCCGGTTAACGCATCAGGTTCCCTGATGTGGTTATATCAGAGTGCCCGAAGGTGCCACTGCTGGGACGTCGACCTTATATCTATGAGAGGGAGTGGGCCATAATCCACCACACGGGACAATGCGGATTGGTGGATATCACATGTCTTCAAATATTTGGTTCTAAGACATGCCGGTTTCCTCACGATGTTTTTCTTCACCGTTTTGAGAGCAGTGGTGATAAAATTAAATACAGAAAATAAAGTGCCTGTCTGGGTTCGAACTTACGGTTACAGCAGTTTATCACACATGCACGATTCTACCCGTGCGGTTAAAAATCTAATGTTCGGTTAGAATGCTCGTATTTGATGCCTGAAGCCGCACATTCGATTAATTTCTATACAACTTGTCCCGGAATTAACACACACCATCAAACACCTCATTTAGATTATTATTATGTTATAATTATAATAATGCATACATTAGATTTGTACTACTATATATAAAACATTGTTTATTTATTAAATTGGTGTTAGAAGACTAAAGAAGTTGGAGGGAATGAGGGGCGTGACGAAGACATCTGCATGTAGAGTGGGGAGAGTCTTCAGCAACTGCTGACGTGGAGAGCACTCTTTTTTTTTCTTTTCTTATTTTCATTTTTTTTTTTGTTTAGCCTGTACTATCCCACGGCTGGGCAAAGGCCTCCCCCAAATCTTTAGTTCCTTATTTTCTTAATTTTTACTTTTTCTTTTGGATCGACAGCCGACGACGAAGGACGTCTCTCCGCCTCAGTATCGTGTTTTCTCAGTGCCAAGTGATTAGCTAAATAATTAAGTGTTCACATATTCTATTAGTTTGTTAGGGATTGCATATTAAGTTTTTTTTTTATTCTTTCTGTATAACTGACCGACTCTTTGACAGTTCAAAAGTGCCTGTAAATAGTTTAGTTGAAATAAATACTTTGAGTTTGATTTACGTAATTTTAATTATTTTGTAGAAATGTACGGCCGGCCTTATTTGAATACATTTTAAACTATCAATAACCAGCCTATTACAATACTTGGCCCGCGCAACTACAAAGGTTCAGCTTTAAAATACTCTTTTCAACCCCCGACATATAAATGGAGTTTTTATATAAAACTAGGTAATTTTGTTTTGCTGAAGAAGAAAATCAGTACTTATTTCCTTCATATCTTTTTATTTAGATTTCAATAAAGTTGCTTTGTGTTCGCATTTGCATCATTTTTTTAAACTGCAACTTATGATCTTACACTTAATCTAAGCTAACTCGCAGCTGGCGGTCTAAGCAGAAGTGTTGAATCTTATTTAATAAACCTCACAAACAAGCAAACTTACAGTAAGAATTAGGGGCGGTATCAGTAACGATGCCGAGCGCTGAGAATTTAGTGTGCATATACACACAGCGACACGCGTCGACATGCTATTCGTGTATTTGAGTACCGTACTCACGACAACAGTCGCCGACGCGTCGACGGCGGGCGTCGACGGGTGTCGATAGCTGCCGTCGACGCATATCGGCGGATGCAGTTGTCTCTGTCGTTGACGCGTGTCGTTCGTGTGTATGAGCACTAAAACTATGGACTTAAGTTCGTTAATTTGATTCGAGCTTAAAAATCATCATTTCTTGCAGTTTCCCATTTGACATTACTTCACAGAATTTGATCCTTATTAACGACCCTTTCAGATTTTGCAATAATATAGAAAAAAAATTATTTTCCGAAACCAACGGGTTTGATTCCCGGCAAAGAAAATTATTTTTTCAAATATCTAATATTGTAGGTTTATTTTTTATCAAAGTCGGCTCCGATCCTCATTTGGATATTTTTCGGTACAACTTATAGTTTCGGATTTGTCATCTACGCACACGCATTGACAACCTCCTTTTTTTTGAAGTCGGTTAAAAATAAAACGGTATCTTATACGATTTTATTTTAGCTAGTTAACTTGAAGCTGGCGGCCTAAGTACAAGTTTTAAGGCCTATTTAGTAAAACTCACAAAAACGAACTACAACTAAGAAATAGGGACGGTATGAGTAACGATATCGAGCGCAGAGGTTCATAGTTACAATAAAACCTTGTACTAAAAAGTGTTATGACATAAACAAATTGTTAATTAAATGTTCTTTTAAATTTTATAAGTGATGTTGTCTGTCTTTGCCAGCTGTACCAAAAAATAACGGGCACCTTTGAATATTTTTCTAGACATTAATAGCTCGGTGGATAGCCCATAAAATGAGGATGTTTTTCAAATATATCGTTAACTTACCGTCATAGTAAAATTTTGAAATAATCGACCATGTTCAGGGTGTACTTTGACGATGCCCCAATTTTCTTACTTAACTTTTAATCATTACGTTCAAGTGTTTAGTATTTTCAAACTTCTGAATATGGAGAAATCTTCACAAACGTGTCACCTTCCAATGCAAACAGCAATCGAAGCTACTAGGTTCCTTGATTTAGGGATAAATGCAAAATTATGGCTACTTTTGGGTAATTTTCTGAATTGATGAAATTTCCTCATATTTGCCAAAAGGCTCCATCATCCCGTCAGATATTTATATATTCACTATCAGGACACGTTACACTATTGCATTGAATAACTTTCATTCGCCCTGAATATCCTTTTAGAAATGGCCCAAATCTGAGTTTTCAAAGTCGTCAGATTTGGGGAAAGCCCACAATTTCTCCGTCAGATTTGCCTATTTAAGTCATTATGGGTTAGGCCAGACCCGATCATGCCAAAACCAACGGCTCTGAAGATCACTTTAATTTCGGCCCTTTTTTGAAATCTGAAAGTGGTCTCCTGACCAGGGGTCTCCTATCAGAAACTTTTTAAATATATTTTCGGTGTTCTCTCCTTATGCCAGACCGACTCAGCTATCAAGTTCTCGCCCTGAATATGCTTGCTCAAAAACCCTCTGGGCTCCCCTACCACATGATGCGATGCGGTTTTTTTTAATAACCGACTTCATTGAATTTGTATTTGACATTTTATTTTGAGTTTGACAACTAAACTTCAAAAGTTTAGTTTTTTTTTTATCAACTTCAAAAAAGGAGGTTCTGCATTCGACCCGTAGGTATGTATGTATGTCCACGATTTTCTCAAAAACTAATGAACAGATTTTGATAATTCTTTCAACAATGTGATCTACATACTTTCAGGAAGGTTTTAGTATATAATACATTAGGTATTTATTTTTATGTACGAAGTTATATGCATAAATGTACTGCATCTCCGGCATTTTTATGCGAATTTTGATGATTCTTCTAGTCGGTGTCTTTAATTCTTCAATGCACTAGTGTTAATTGAATTTGTGTGTAGGTAGGTACAACCAAAAAGTGAAAAATAAAAACTTAAAAAAAAACAATCGACCTCAAAAGAAAAACACTACAAAGTTAATTAATAATAAAAATAACTTTAATTTCGGAAGTCGGTGTCAAAAAACGAAAATGCGGAACCAACGACACTGACTTCCGAAATTAAAGTTATTTTTCACTTTGTAGGTACTTACTGTTTTTTTTTGAAGTCGGTTTTTTTTTTTTAAAAAGTTATTATTTTTTCTTTTTTTTTCTTTTGTTTCTTGTGGAACAGGCCATGCTGCCTAGTCATCAGTTAGTTCGTATTGTTTTGTAAATTTAGTTTATTTTTTGAAAACTAAGGTAGATTTAAATTAGTTTCAAAAGCTTAGACCCGATATATTACTTTACACTATGGTTTAGTTAGACAGACAGATCAACACATGGCGTCATAGACAGAAGTATAGAAGGCGGGAGGGGATCTACATATCTTAACGGGAACTAAGGTTCTATGACAGTAATGTACAGGGTGTTACGGAAAGGGTATATCAATACAAACGGGTTGAAGAGTGTATCTGGTCTAGAATCTCTGTACAAAATTTCAGCTCAAAAGCAGTAACTTTGAAAATGTTTAATATATTTTAATTTCGATAGTTTATTAAATTGAAATCATAACAAACGTGTCACCGCACTACGAGGGTCATTATCCATTATCTGTAGTGTGTCTGTGCGCCTTGTACACGCACATCACGTCGCCGTGCGCCAGTGCAGCGCCGTGATGTCGAAATAAAAAAATATTAAGCATTTTCAAAGTTAATGCTTTTGAGCTGGTACAAAGATTCTAGACTAGATACACTCTTCAACCCATTTGTATTGATATACCCTTTCCGTAACACCCTGTATATGTCGTGGCCAGATCATAGAATTTATCATTTCATGAAGTGTTTGGTCATTTCATGAAATGGTTGTATATCATGAAATGGCCAGTTAAGATTGACCATATCGTTTAAAAGTCAACGTTTAATGATATATCATTCGACGTTTGGCCATATCATGAATTTAGGGTTCGCATAATACTAAACGTCGTCAGGGGCACCCCGAGGTTCGGTTTGGTTAGGTTCCTTTAAACCCTCCAGACAGAAATAGGAGCCCCGCGCAGCAGGGCTCCGTCAGCCTGACGTCGTTAGAAATAAAACGAGCATGCTAAATTTATGCTTTAGAATATTATGCTTAATCATTATTATGATTAGAGAAATTATGCGTAAGCAGTTATGCGAAAATATAATTAGGAGAAACAAAAGTATGCCAAGTTATTGTAGGTCTTAAAATGTTATGTAAATGGATAGGGAACCCACAGAGAAAACCGACATCAACGCCTCTACCGGCTGATATTCTAATTATTTTACGATATGATCACTAATGCTTGGCCACATCATGAAGTAATCGTGCGTTTAACTGTTCATATCGTCAAACGTTGAGTAATCATTGATCTGGCCAGACCACATCATGATGTGACCAATAGACAGTGAAACATTTAATGAAATGTGACCATTTCATGAAGTGAGCAAACTACGATATGGCCACGACACGACGGCCACAATATGTCGTGGCCATTCATGTAGGTAAACACTGAGTTTAATGATAAATTACAAAACAAACATGTTTAGAATAGAGGAACCATATAATATTTTGATTTATTGTCTAGTAATTACATTTAGTCTTGTTTTTTCTGCACAAACAAAACGCACATTACGAAATTAAATAACATGAAATAAACACATACAAAGTAGCCAGAAGCCTCGCATTGAAGCAATAAAAGTTCGACTATTTTGTCCATTGCTTGATGTCAGGGCCAGGGACCAAAGACAATAATTTACATTGCATTGTGTTGCGACACAGGCAAATGAAAAAAAAAAGAAAAATGAAAGTAAAATCTGGCATAAGCAGATCTCCTTGCTTGGTGTTTTGTATGAAGTCATTTAATATTCAACTCACCTGGCAAATAAAGAGTTGGCATTGCCAATGCATTTAGACGCTTAAAGCGATTACGGTGTTCATCAGTAAAATGAATATCACATATTCTCTTCTTTTTATAAATGTCACAGTCTGTTAATGTTTCCAGATTGTATCCAACAAGATTAACCCAAGCTTTGAAACGCTCAGGAAATTTGTCAGGATTCGGAAATGAATGCATCACATTGCCTGAAACCAAAGGAAATAATGTTGTATTTTTTTTTTTGCAATGTTGTCCATCCTAAGGTTGCCTGTATGAGATTGCTGAATGTGATAAGATTTTTCATCCATGCTAATATTAAAAATTCGAAAGTAACTATCTGTCTGTCTGTCTGTATGTTACCTTTTCACGCCTAAACCACTGAACGGATTTAGAAGAAATTTGGTAGAGAGATAGACTGCATCCCGGGGAAGGACATAGGATATTTTTTATCCCAGAAATCATCCTTTAAGGGGGTGGAAGTTTGTAAGGGGAATCAATAACCGCTGAACCGATTTACATGAAATTTGGTATGGAGATAGTTTGAGTTGCAGGGAAGGATATAAAATAGCTTTTATCCCCGAAATTATCCCTTAAGGGTTTAAAAAGAGGGGTGGAGATTTGTAAAGGGAATCAATAAAAAAGTACTATAATACTTTACCGCGGGGCACAGCTACAGCTAGTTGTACCATATTTTCTAAAAAGTATGTATATCGTAATAAAATGTAACTGCTTTAGTACATCTAAAATAATTTACATTAGCGGGCCTCTATGCAAAATAATATTCATTCAAATCTGTTGGAAAAAGGCAGACAATTGAATATTAGCTCGTTATCTGGCAGTTGGCATAGTTGGACACCATTTCAGTCATCATCCATTTACATCTGTTATCTAGGTACTTAAACGAAATCTATACTTAAGATGTTTTTCGAAAAGCATATTTTTAGAACATCATATTTTGAGATTATGTTATTAAATATGAGAACAAAGGATTTTCATGGTTAAGACGACGTACGTATATGGGCTAACAGAAGAGTTCTGTTTTAGCGAAAGAAAGAAATCTTTTATATAAATAAAACAAAGTCGGGTCAGTAACACCGTTATTAACTCAAACCGTTTGAGTCAAACGACTGGGCTGATTTTTATGATCTTTGATTTATTGGATTTGACGCCGCCCCGAATAGCAGAATAACTATTAAAACATGGGAAAATTCGAGAAAAAAAAAAGTAATTCAAGGCGCTACGGTAAGTCCGCCGGGTCAGATATTAGAGTATAAAAAACATTCCTTTTTTGGGCAGTCATGTAAAAAATTACTTACCAACGTCCTTACATCCAAAAGCGCAACGGTGAGGCATTGTATTTATTTTAATGGACACACACAGCACAAAATAGCGTCTTTTCGCAAAATACCACTAAATATATCAAGTTTTTCACAATTTTTGTGAAATTGCTAACCAACGTAGCGGCTGAAAAATACGAGGTTCCGGGTAGTAATTCAACAATAGGACGGAGGAGAAACTCAACTCGACGTCTGATGTAGATAAAACACTCAAAAAGTAATAATTAGACACACGATCATAGAATATATTCTGTAATATTAAAATGAAGTGATTCAGAACCACTCCAAGCACAGAAGTGTTAAATAGGTATAATAATAAAAACAGTTTTAATTAGTATTGTACTTTTTTTTTAAATTTGGTGGCAAATAAAGAATAGGTACCAAACCGAAGAAATAATATAGGTACTAACCAGAGACATATTCTAATGTGTTGCTAGCAGCAGATGTTGATGGTTGACATTCCAGATTTGTTTGCTGATGTGTCACTAGTTCTTCCCTGGACTGGCCACGTGGTTCAGCCAGAGCAGCAGATGGTTGATCACTATCCAGTATTGTTGGCTGTTGTATAAAAAGTGCAGATGTGGACTGACCTTGTGGCTCTGTAACATAATAATGATATGTGTTTTAAATGTAACTGAAAACATGAACCTTTGAAGAACATAATAGACAATGAAATGCAAATGAAATAATATTTACTTACCTAGGCATAAAGTCGGAACAGCATTTTTTGTTAATCTGTTACTTGGTAAACAGTAACCTTCTTTAAAGTGGTTGTTACATAACCTAATACTGTTATAAATGTAGCTATTTCCTTTTTCCTGTGTTGATGCACGGAGTACACCTTTCCAAATGTTAAATTTTTCCAAACCTGTCAATGACTCAGTGTTGGGGTTTGGAAATAAGTGCAGAGGGCCTGGAAAATATAAGAGGCATGATTTGAAAATAACCCCTAAGATGACCCACAGACCTGGTTTGACTAGAATCTCAGAATACGTTCTGTATTCTGAGACTAGAATTTTCATATTATTGTTTAACTTCCAGTCTTATCTCGTATTGTTTGTAGAAATTACACCCGTGGTAAGCCGGGGATTACGAAATCACAAATTAGTAAAAATTTTTACAGAATAAACGAAGGATAAGATTTAGACTTACCATCATTTTTGCACCCAAAATAGCAATGTAACCGCGATTTCTTGGGCATTTTGTGGTTTAAGTCCTAATCGAAAGGCAAAAATCAGCAGTCCAGGTAAATCGCAAAGTAGGTTCGGAAAAGCAGTAATCGGTGTCCAAGTTCAAAGCCAGGTGGTTTCAGATACGATGTAATCTCAGGATCCGTTAAATAGCGCCAAGTCGTGGAAAAGGAAAACTACCAAAATACACGGAAAATCACAAACAAACACCAACGAAACAAACTAAAAGTACCTAAGGCGGGTAGTGACGAAAAGTATAAAAATTTTTATTGAAGTTCATCGTTTGTGTTGCTATTAGAAAAAAAACTAAGTTCTAATTCTAATAGGATAAATTAAAATGTTATGCTTGGATTAAATTTCGTACAAATATTTCTCCATTTCTAATATATTTATTAATTTAAATGTAGTTATTGGCATAGATCAACATACTAATATAGATGGGTAACTTCGGCTTCGCTCGAGGTCGCGAAAGTGCTGCCATCTAGTAGTTGCTTCATGAACTAAAGCTACTGCACTACATACATACATATATAGCTATAAAGTGCAGCCGTACGTAGGGTACCCAGCTTCTAGTTATTAATTTGTTATATTGCATTGTTTTCATAAATTTGTGTTTTCAGGGTAACACAAATCTTGAAAACAATGCATGACATTTTTCTTAAAGACAAAAAAAAACAAACTCAAATTCAAAAGCATTTATTTCAATTAAACCAATTACAGGCACTTTTGAATTGTAAAGGGTCGGTCAGTCAGAAAGATGAAGCTAGTTTCCCATTCCAAAGCGCAGGTACCTATAGAGAAGAACGGGCAAGAAACTCCATGGACACTCTTTTAAATCAAAATAATATGGTTACAAAGTCTTGGTTACATCATTCATGTTAAAAATTATAAATGTGAGAACGATATGCAATTAAATAAAATAAAATAAGCCATGGCAGCAAAGAGATGACCAGTCCCTACTGACGGCGCCCGTTCACGGACATGACGCATGTATTAGCACCATTCAGCTCAACCATTTTGAAGGGAGCTAAATGATCCAACACATGCGCCACCATCAGCGAGACATTTGAGTGAGCATGACATACATACTCTCAGCCGCCAGAGCACATTCAAGTCAATGAAAGACGTACCCAGTAAATGGTAGCTTTATAGTATGTACATAGTGCTCACACATGTGCTATGCAATATTATACAATACTAGGAAATTGAATTTATACAATGCAAAGATAGACTTACAATCTTCAGCGGCTCAGTATTTTCGAGTGTTAATCAATTAGTTGTGGTTGTGGAGCAGGACCAGCATTGAGCCAGGCATTTTTATCAGCGATGTAATCCCCTAACTTATAATAATATTATAAGTTAGGGGATTACAAACATTAAACGCACAGCAGGCAGGCATATTATGCCTGCCTGCTGTGCGTTTAATACAAGACTTGAATTTTGTCTCATTCAGTTGAAGAATGTGGGGAGGTATTTTGTTATAACAATGTTATGATTTTAGTTTTTATTTCGGGTCTTATGAGTTACATAATAATTATGAGCTGCCACTTTCATTTCATCACTTTCATCCCAAAACGTGGTTTTTCCAGATATCAACTGGTTCACGTCTTTACACCAATTGTTCAAAAAGAACAATATTATTTTTTTACATTATATTTTATTAATGAATTTCTATGATTCTCACATGTAATAAAATTGTAGTTGATATTTATTGATAAAACTAGTTCTAAATATGCGTTTATATTTTTGATTTGACATTTTGTCTTTAAAACTTCTGTAACTATATTCTCTGAAATAAAAAAAAATGAAAATGCTTCACGACTTGGGTAAGAAAGCCACATATTCTTTTATTTTAATATATTTATGATAGTCTTGCATTTCTTCAGACTCGAAATCATGTCTACAGGTTTGACAATCCTTATAAATATTTTTTTTTTAAAGATATATGAGCCAACCGCTACAGTATGCTACTGCTGCACATTTTTCTTTATTTTCGGGATTTGATAACAAATTTTGTACATCTGCATCCCTTATGCACAAGTGTTCCTCAGCTATTTCAAAATTAATATTGCTTGTTTCTGGTTGGGGCTGGTCCTCAGTTAAAATTTTTTTTTAATGAATGTAGTAGTTCAAAATTGTCTTCTTCACAATTTGCCCCAACCGATTTGTATGATGTTATATTACATATCAGTAGTGATTTATAAGCATTAATAAAAGCATGAGCACTTGGCATATTATTGCCGAGACCATGTGCTCTTACGGCCCCAAAGAAATTTTCTAAGGGGTCTTGATTAATATGGCGCAGCATTATCGATTTCAAACCTGCAGAATGCAAATCCTTTGTCAATGCGAGAAAAGCTTCGATACTTTTTACCCAACTCGTTAAAGACGGCACAGTTGCTCTGTTACCAGTTTTAGTGATGAAAGTCATGGATTTCAATATCGGTAAACTTTTATACCACAAACTGTGATGTGGAGATTGCCGAGTTACAGCACATCTATAAATTTTTCCTAAGTCAGGTTTATGGAAATTGCCATTGACTGAATCGAACAATTTATCGAAGAATAAAATGAGATCGGCTGTATCCACACTTTTCTTCGGGAGTCTCCCTTCATCTGAAAAGAAAAAGTTTTAATTAACATTAATCGTGATTTTATGCATTGAAAAGGAAAGATTCACTAACTACATGGCCAGACTAAGGTTTAACGTCGTTACATAACGCGTTAATGAACATTAATCACTAACGCAGAGCTTAGGCTCCAAAGAAAACAATATAATTTGTAGCTTCAGTAGTAGTACTGAAGCTACAAATGGAAAGTGCAAATGTACTGTTAGTAAAAATGATCAATGAAAAAACAAACCTGCCAAGTATCCCATAGTCAGGCCAACGGTGTTGCTAAACACTTGTGTGCAGTGTTTGACTCTCATTTTTGGTATAAGTTGAGGATAGACATGCTCAGCTGTTAACTTGGTCATAAGCTTAACCCCTCTGTACTTTGGTCCTCGTTTATACAATGCTTCTATGTGTGACCAGGAAGCTAACTTTGTTTTACCATCTTCTTTAAACTGTAAATCTTTCGTCAGTAGGTTATTTCTAACGCCCTTCATGAGATGAGGTGGGTCATAAATTGGGTAAATTTTTTTTTGAATCTATCTCAAAAAAGCCTCCAGGATAATTTTTGCCACATCTTAAATAATTATCTTCAGTTGCCTTCATCAAAAGGTTAAGTGCTGCCATATTGGTTGCACCTTGGTCACATACTGTTGCAACCACTTTTAACCCAATGCCATTCAAAGAATTAATAATGTTTTTTAATTGCTTGCTTAAATCTGCCGATTTACTGCTTCCTTTACAAAATGAAAATAAGATAGGTTGTTTGTATTTCTTACAAATACCCCTTATCATAAAAACACACACATGGTCACAGAATTTCTTCGATCTTTCTTCTCCATTATCAATAAAACTGGATAATGTCATTGGTCTTGTCATAAGATGGCCATTTCGTCAAAAATCAGACAGCAATACTTGTGACGGGCGGGCATTTTTTCTACTTTTTTTAAAAATGTTGCAATATTATTTCGTTGAATCCTGGCTTTAGATTTATTTTGCAAAGCAATTTCTCTAGAGTTTTTCGCTTGGGAAGTATGCATATCTGACCAAGTATTCGGTATGCTCTAGGGGAAGGCTTGTATAAAGATAAACAGACAACTTTCTCATCTAGAGTAAGACGTCTCCCTGCAGGTTTCTTTGCAAACTGTTTGATCTGCATTGCGAAAAATATCTGAGCTGCTGGTGTCATTTTTTCTTTCACCATTTGATAAGCAGAAGATTTCATAACTTTTTCTGCCATCATCATTTGCATTCTTAGCTTTTTGTTTGTATTGCGAGCTTTGCGCAATTTTGCTTTTACTTCAGATATTATGTCTTTCAGCTTCTATTCTGTTGCAGTCAAAGGCATGGGAATCTTATAACACCCTGAAAAAATAAAAATAAAATTATACATTGGGTATTATTTAGAATATATACTTATAGAATATTTATTTTTAATATTCTAAAATAAATATTCTATAGGGGCTCGTGGCTTAATAATAACAGACGCACAGGTCGATCGATCAGGTTAAGCTACGCTTGCCGCGGTTAGTCTGTGGATGGGTGACCATCTTTACATACTGAGACCACTCTGTGCCTTGGAAAACACGTTAAGCCGTTGGCCCCGTTTGTCATTCGTGGATCTTTGACAGTCGTTACGGGCAATCAGCCGACCAGATGTAGCCGTACCATTGCCCGTATTTCACAAAGAGAGAGTTGTCGTCCACATTTCTTAGATTTAAAAATTCTTACAGTACCCAGTCTCTATGTTCTAGTCCTTCTGACTAATCTTAAAAAGTACATACATGAATATGAGATGGATGAGGAAAGACTGGTTAGAGAGAGCACATGCAGAAAGGAATTGAGGAATAAGATAAATCCTCACTTCAACATTGTGAAGCACAGTTCAAAATATCAAGCAGTGCAATTATTCAATAAGTTACCACTACAATTAAAAAGCTTGATTTATACATCTGTATTAACCTTTTGAACGCCAGAGTATAAACGTATCGCCGTACCCCTGACGCCAGGCCACTTTAACAAAACAACACACACTTAAAACAACAAATTTCTCGATATTGGTGGTTTATTTATATTAGTTTCATGCAATACAATATAGACGGAAGCTTAAACTATTAAATTATATAAATAAAAACACACAAAAGTAATGATTAAATAGTTTATTTCATGATATGGTGCGACCCGTGGGACGTGTATTTTGTCATATATTTGTGACGTTGGCGTTCAGGGTAAGATTTCGTTTGTCACATATATGTGACAATGGCGTTCAAAAGGTTAAGGCAAAGCTTCAAGCATTCCTACTAGTTAAGAGTCTCTACTCAAAATCGGTTCAGCGGTTTAAGCGTGAAGAGATAAAAGACAGACAGACAGACACACTTTCGCATTTATAATATTAGTGGGTATTATTTTGAACATCACTAATTGTTTACAAGTCTTACCTACATCAATATTCATTACTTATCATTAGTATTTAATAATTATGTTGCTTTTCATTTACCTGGACTCGGAGATATGTCTGTGTCCTTTTGAACTGGTCTGGTAGAGACGGCCGTCTCCATTTGAAGTAAAGTGGATGGCATTTCACTATTCATTACTGTAATCACACAAGAAAAACAAAATTAAACATTGTATTGTGTTTAGATTACCAACTGCATAAAATCGAGGTATTCCACTCAGAGCAATGATTTGAACCGCACTTGGACGAACAGCACCTGAGCACTTCCACTAACCACACTGAAACAAAATTTTGTAACGTGCGGTTCGATGGAACTGGTCTGATAGAGGAGGCTGTCTTTATTTGAACTGAAGTAGATGGCAGTTCAATATTCATGACTGTCAGAACATAATAAACACAAATTTAAACATTTATTTATTAATTATAAAAAACCGGCCAAGTGCGAGTCGGACTCGCACACGAAAGGTTCCGTACCACCATAAAATATTTAAGACTAGGTACATATTAAAAAAAAAACGTAGTTGGGATGAATTTATCCTAAGAACAAACTTAACATTGTAGTTGAAAAACATGTTCTCCCATACATTCCAACTGCAATGTAAGTTTGTATGCACAATATTGGAGATTTACCATGTCATTTTAAGACCGTAGATGTCTTACAAGTTTTCCTGGAATCTATAGGTATAGAACTATTTTCTGTATTTTGTACCTATTACGGTTCATGAGATACAGCCCGCTGACAGACGGACAGCGGAAGCTTAGTGATAGGGTTCCGTTTCGAGTGGCCATTGCTTTGGCGCGGCCGGACTTTACAGTTTTACCCCTACCAAAAATTGCTCAACACGCCTAAACCTTCACATTTTACAAATAATAACAAGTCTTCTATTAATATTATAAAAACCCTCCCAATAATTTGATGGCCTTGATGCTTTCTATTATTATAAGTTTATGTAATGTATCATTTACCTGGCCTCGAAGATAAATCTGTGTCCATGGGCATGGGTCTGGTAGAGGAAGCTGTCGCCATTTGAATTGGCGTAGATGGCCGTTCAATATGCCTGCGCTCACCAACATGCACACCTGAAAATTTTAGGGTGATTTTTAATAGGGATGAACACCTTAACCATTTGGGATAAAAGGATTTATTCTTAGGAAGCCGTTATCATCATCAATCAAGTTTTACAGAACTTTTGACTAATTTTATGAAGACACAATTTCTAATAAAAAGACTGACTAACATTAAATCTGCTTAAAAAACTTCTTCATGAAGTAAGTTTCTATTTTTACATTGCTTAGTTTTGTATTTCACAAAACAAGACATGGTTAGATTATTCACCTTTACTTTTTTCATCAATAAACAGTGTAGTTTTTAAAATTAACATATTTTACCTGGAATTTCAAGTGTTGGAATTGCCAGTGCAGTTAGTTTCATATTTGGAAATATGTAAACATCTTCAAAATGTTTCTGACACACTTTTCTGTTCTTACGTATGAATTTATTATCTTCTCCAATAATATCACCTCCAATTTTCATAACCCAAGTGCGAAAATGTTCTATTTGAGTAGGATTGTTTGGATTTGGAAACCGGTGCAACGGCAATCCTAAAACATGATAATTAAAAACTTGTTACAAGATGTTCACAAAACATAAAAAAGAAAATAATCTGAGTAGGTACTGAACTTGTATCTTGGTTTGGTTAACAATAATGAGTGGTCTGGAGTCATACACATAATTTAATACTCAAACTTAAAATTAAGTACCGACTTTTCTAGATACTTAACATAATTATAATTATTATGTTTAGATATTTGTTACTCCACCATACTTCAACAGCTAAATAGGTTTGGGAGAACACACCTAAGACGACCCACTGACCACACAGGTAGACCATGACCTGGATTAACCTAGAGAACACTTTAACTCAGTAACAGGTTTCCATGGAATAATTTCCAATCACTAAGCGGACAAAGAATAATAGGAGTAGGGATCTAAGAATTATTTAAGTAGTATGTTTGTTGCTCATTTACATACTTATTTTATCAGTAAGAATAATTACAAGTAAGTACCTATGTGTGTAGTTTCAGCATTATATGTGGTAAGATTCAACTGAAACAATTTTGAAGTAGGTATCCGTTACTTAAAACGTAAACCATGATATTATTTTAATCTGTCGAGCTCCGCTAATAAGACACAATTGATTTTCTATTGTTTCGTCGCCAATGGCGACGCGCGGTGCTTGACCGGTCGGAAAACGGGAATTCTATAAAATTTCGAAATTCTGCACATTGCCGGTGATACGTATAAAAAATATACTCAGAATGAGACAACTTACCGCCTCCAACTTTCATGGAACAGCCGGGAACACAACAAGACCTTTGAGCCATCGTAGACTTATCGTGTAAAAGTTCACGATTAGTGTTTTATGGCAATCTACACGTAAGGCTGGAGGAACAAAGTTCAACTCAACGTACCGAATGAAAATAAAACCGAGAAAACACGAAAATACAAGAAAATTAACAGACTATGCGCATACAAATCAACCGAAAAAAAACTTGTGAAAATTCAGAATAATGTCAAATGTCAACGTCACTTTGGGTGCATTCCGAGTTAGGACTATCATCGATATTCGATTATATCGATTACATTCCTAACTCGGAACGCGGCATTTATTGACATCGTCATTTCATTGAGTTTTGGTTAAACTGCCATCTAGTAATAATCCTTTGATAAAATTACAAACAGCATTTTGTTTCTTGAAGCAGCTAATAGATGGCAGTGCTTACAGCGTTCCGTGCCATTTGTTCTAAGTTACCACAGCATGGTTATTGGTATATTCGTCTAGTGTTTTACTGCCATCTAGTAACATGATATTAAAACTGGCTTTGAAATTAGGAGGCCCTGGGTCGTTAGATGGCGCTAATCGATAGTTCAATTTCGAATCGTAAGATTGTTCGGAACTTTCATACCCCTGGGCGAGGCCATGGTATAACAATACATGGTATTCTCTTCCCGTGACAGCTGGGTCACGTGACTGGGCCGGTAATACGTCATCAGTTGCGAAGCGGTTCTCAAACTTTTTTAGTGGGGAAAAGATAAAAATAATACCCGGCCCTTGAGTAGTTTACAGAAATTAATTGGAAACAAGCTGATGATGGTTTCTATTTGAACTATACTATTACTACTGAACTCAGTCAGTTGACGGATCTTCGGTCCTTGGCTTCGCTCACAGGAGAGCACACGCGAACGCGGCCTACAGACTAGATGATCGCTTTCGTTACCTGGAGTGGCGAACTTCCCTCATCACCGGGATTCGGCTAAGTAAGGCCTTCCTGAACGTCGGATGATCACACTGCAAGGGATAACCAGAACAAATTTAGAAAAATGGCTATTGATTTACTTTCTGGTCATCCTTAACGATGACTGCTTCTTGCTGACGTTATGGTGTGATCTGAAGGGTGACTACGAACTAAATCTGGACGGGGAGCGCTGTCTTGAGTTGGTTTGTGTGACTTTTCAGATTTTCGTTTATTTTTTTACTGTCCCTTTCTGTATACGTCCGTTTCCTTATTTCTTTTAAAATCGATATGATTCCGTTGACAATAGTGTGGGTTGTGCGTTTGTTTAATATTATACCTAAGCTAACTATTTATGTTGTAACGCATAACTGTTTTTTGTCCCAAATAAATAAAATAAAAAATAAAATAAAATAACCTTACAGCCCCCTGCGCTCTGATGAATTCCAAATCATCACACAACGGCGCAACACCAAGCATCAATTTAACCGCGCATAGCACCAATCATATAGAAGGCTAGCATAACAAGCCAGACCTGTAACAATGTCCTCGTGTCAGAACACACATGCAAGAGACCTGGGCTATAGGCTATCCAGCAAGAATAAAGCAAATGGTTGAATACTCACAGGATTCTGCCTCTACTGGACTTATATTAAAAACTCCATCGGATTATTTGGGCACATCCCGATCCTCTCAGGATAAAGTCCCTCTCAATCCGCCGTTATATTAGGCTAGTGTGCTTGATCGTAAAAGACCCGGACACGGAACATCGATTTTTTCCAAACCAATCTAACGGTTTCTCGAACAATCTTCCTCAGACCACACAGATTCCTTATCGATTTTTATCTTTAATCTATTAGACATTGTTTTTGAATTTAAATATGGTGAATGATACTTATATGTTTGTTTATTTGTTTTAATTAACTAATAAACCTGTAATTAATTTACTAAACACAAAGACACCAACGCCATCTTGCGTCGCGTAAACCACCATGACGTTAGTCCGTTGATATTCCCACGATAGATGTCGCTACTATTTACTTTTGCAACGTCACAAATGGGTACTCAATTTTTATCATTTTTAATAAATCGACATATTTGATACTTTTTGTATTTTTTTACTTTGCTTCTTTTTTAAATGATTGCATATTATGGTTTTATTTAGTTCCCTTACTCGTAGATAGGTCCTCGTTCGAACTAAACAGAGTACTACTTCATAATCAATTTGTGGATACAAGTCCTTTGTGGCATCATGAACAATCCGAGTCAAATTTGTGAAAATGATTTTTTCATCGTGCAACGATTCACCGTGGTATTTATTAAATTCTCTCTCCATTATATCAGCAACCCTGACCAATTCTTTGCAAGGGTAAATTAGTTTTCCCCTCGACACAAAAAAAATCCAATCACAGGCTGCGCTACCTGGATCAATCTTTCGTGTCTCGTCTCCAAGATGTGGATATTTTCGTAAAAACCTGTAAGCAACATAACCGCATATATATTTTAGACCTTGATCTCTGATTTCTTCAGCAGCTATTTGCGTTTCAATATTGTCAAGTAATAGGTTTTCTTCATTAGTCGGAATATATGAACTAAGATCGTGATTAAAGACTGCAGCATCTTCGTTCACTTCGTCGATATCCGTTAGCATTTCGATATCTTTTAGTAACTGCTCTTCATCTGCAGTCGGTTTATACGTGCAGAGATCATTTTCGATTGATGAGATCAAATTATTATCCTCGGACTCAGTGTCGTCATTGTTAGATTTTAAGTATCGATCTAACACATTCGTTATAATGGAATCATCTTCACGACCTTCCAGTGGAGTTACTAAGCAGGATATGGCAGGATCATCGCGAGTGTTGCTTGTATATTTGAATGCATCTGCAGAATGTTTTCCGAGAATGTATCGTTTTAGTCGGTGTTTAAACGAAAGTCCAGTTGGGTGATCGTTAGTAGCACCCATGCCTCTTATGTATGAGAAAAAGTTCTCCAAAATGTCCTGATTCAATCGGGAGGTTAAAATATACTCGAAATTTGAACCTAGCCTTTCCTGAAGATCAGCTAATAAATTCGTAAGCGATTTATTCGAAATTAAAATTCCTCTATGAAAGGGGAGCTTGTTTGATTTCTTTTTACCGGTTTTTGTATTCTTGATTAAATCATTCATTTTTTCTATTGCTTCGTTTTGCAATGACAGGTTTATCCAGTATGCTTTTTTATGCCCCTCGAATTTTAGCCTGGCATTAAAAACGTCAAACCATTCATTGAATGTTTTTAAAACTTGTGATAGTTGAAACCAGTTTTCATCTGGCAAGAACCCTTTTTGACCACACCATTCTACAGCTAAAGCAGTTGTGTTCGAGAAAAGTTGAGCAGCAGGCCGTACCTTTTGTCTTTGTGAACCTTGTAAATTCAGGTGATTTGGTGTCAGTTTGTGTGCTAATTTAAGGTCGTGTTGAGACAACGACAATACTTTTTCTATGGTATCTTTGACCAATAACTTATTTTCATACTGAAAACCAAAATCTATAAAATGGTTTCTGGCCAATTTCAATAGATGCGGTACATCAATAAACACGTGAACTTTAATATTTTCGTCTGATGGATGTTTGAACCAAGTTTTTCGGTCTTTTTCAACGCCAATGTTAAGATCTCTTAGTAGCCCCTGATTTCCGAGACCCATATCACACGTTATTGAAACGACAATTAAATTAGAGTTATACAATATTTTTATCAAATCCATTAGTATATCAGTTGTCATATTTTTATCAAATTTATAAAAAATGGGTTGCTTCCATTTTCCACATAAGCCACGAGCCATGACGCATTGGCAAGTATTATGTGGTCCAACTTTTTGCTCATTTTTTCGGTCAATTTCTATTTTATTGGAGATATAAATTTTTTATTGCTAATAAATCTTTGTATTCAGAAGCAAGAATGGTTACGGTATTTGAACTGAAACAGAAAAATTAACATATAAAACGGAGAAGGCATGTGTGTCTCGTTATCATCAGCCATATTTTAGGGCATATACTGTGGGTAGTGTTGGTTATTGCGCAATAGGAAAACCGTTTGCAGTTCAAATCGGATTATAATTTCACGAACAAATTAATCACACCAGCGAATCACACACTGTAGGTACACAATTCAACGATACGAAACACGCGACAGTTTCTGAGCACATCTTGTCCGTACAATGTCCAATGGTCAAGTATGTCGCTGCACCTCGCTGCTCGCTCTCCTCGAACCCCCCACGGACTCAGGCTAGACTCTATCCAGCGCCACCAGATGGCACTGACGTTCCGAATAGTCAAACGAATGACGTATTTCCGACATATATCTTATTGTCAATACATCATTTATGCAAATATTGTTAAAAATATTACCATATTTCTATTGTCTGGGTTTCTATACGGCGGGTTTCTATTTGAATTGTTTGTGTTTGTACAGAGCATGCGGTTTCAGAATTATTAGTTAGCTCTTTACAATCAGTAATAGTTGGGTCAAGTTGTATATATTTTGTAACATTATCCGAACTGAAACAAAGAAAATAAACATGTGCCAACATTCAGATAGATTTGAATCAAATAAATTACAGTCACGTCATACGAGGGCGGCACTGAAATTTTCGGGAATCAAGGAAGTGACACAACATTACTATTTAAAAATGTATTTATTGCTTTTCGAAGTATTCTCCGCGAAATTTGACACATTTTTCCATACGATGGAACCAATCATTGAAGCAACCATTCCAGTCGGAAGTTGGGTCTCCAAAATGGCCGTTTTGTAGGCGTCCACAGCTTCTTCAGGTGATGAAAATCTCTGTCCACGCAATTTATTCTTTATTTTAGGGAAAGTATAGAAATCATTAGGGCTTAGGTCAGGGCTGTACGGCGGATGGTCTAATAATTCTATGTTTTCTTGCTCTAAAAACTCTTTTGTTCTGTGCGCGGTGTGAGAACTCGCATTGTCGTGATGGAGGATGATGCGGCGGTTGCAGTTCTCTTTACGGAGTTCAGAAACGACCTGTGGCAAACAAATGCTAGCATACCATTCTGCATTAACCGTTCTTTGTCCCTCAAGAGGAATAGTCGTAACATGGCCGGTTTTGGAGACAAACGTGGCCACCATTTTTTTTGCAACACTTCGTGAACGAACAATTTTTGTTGGCTTTAACTCATTTTCGAACACCCAAACTCGTGACTGGTTTTTTGTTTCGGGTTCGTACGCGTATATCCAGGATTCATCACCTGATACGATGTTGTATACAACATTTGAGGATCCTGCGTGGAATCTTTCGAGAGTTCTGACGCACCAAGTAACGCGAGCCGCGAGTCAACACACTGTTTTTGTGTTAAACCACTTCGAAAGTCATAATAAATCATCGCTCTTGAATTTTCTCGAGTCAATTCCATTTTCTCAACGACTAAACAAGTTTGACAAAACCCTGTGACAAGACCGAGAATCTTTTTTTAAATAAATAAATGGTATTCGATTTTTAAAACCAAGGAGTTTTCAATTCAAAAGATTTTAATATGACAGGAACAGTGGAAATATTCCATTCCCGATATTTTTAGTGCAGCCTTATACTTGACATGAACAAACAAGTTTAAAAATCACTGTGTCTTCTACAACATTATTTTTAGTATATGCGAAACCTGAATATAGTTTGTTCAGAATAAGTAACTGAATCGATTCCAATAATTTTTACCCCATGTTATATTTTGGCCCAAAAATATTTAAAAAAGGTTAAATCTTGGCCACCGAGCGACATTAGTACCTAGGTAGTTTTCTACCATACCCATACACAATAGGCGCGGCGCCCGCGCACAGCGAGCGGGGCGAGCGGGGCGGGGGTGAAGCAACCCCTTCAGTCGCCCGGGTACTACAGACTGGCGCGCGCGCGTGTCGCGTTCCCGTCCAACTGCATAATGGCGAGCGCGCGGCCGCCGCGGGCCTTAAGTTGTGTTTCGGTTGATCGTGTACTTACCTGTGTAACCATGACTTTCTCATACACAAACGTCCAGTACACAGAAACAACGATAACAGTGAAGTATTACTTTGTGACGAATGTACAACAACCCTCGTGGAACACAATGCTTTGCCGTGATGATTAACATTTTTAAACACGCCAAGATGGTTAATTGTAGAAAGTTATTATTTGTACCTACAGCCTGCTGTGGTTAAGTAATGCGATGTTTAACACTTTTCATCCACTTTGAACTTGTTGACATAAGGTGCAACAAATCGCATTGACTACATTGTATCACTTACGGCTTACGAATAAGTAATTACTTATTCGTAGCTTACGGCTGCATTTATTTACGAATAAAGTACATTATAATAACAACCTACACTTGACCATTACGACAGTCCAAAGCCTGCAAGTGTGATGGAAAATGTTATCACCCGTTAATTACAATACAATCGCCGCGCGGTACGTTTAGGCACGCGGTGCCTATGATTTCGTACGGACAAACAGGTAACATAACAAGCTTATAACTTTGTGATTATTCATGATACAGTTTTGAAATTTTGTACATAGATTCTTTACATAAAAATACTAGACACGTGTTTCGGGTTTCGCATATACTAAAAATAATGTTGTAGATATGCAAGCACAAAAAGCATAATCAATTTTAGTATATTTACCTTCGGTCTATTATTGGTTTAGCGCATGACGAAGGTTGAGCGATTGAATTTATGTGCAAAGAAGGTACGGCGTCCGGTTTTAACGTCCTAAAATTTCTTGGCGATTCGTTCATCAAAATATGCCTCAATGGCTTATGATGGTCAGATGATAAAAAATGAACTGAACACACCCTACCTGAAAGTTTAAAAATATTCATCATCTCTCAACCAGCATAATAGGTACATTAGAAAGTTAAGAACCTTAGCTTTAGAGATCGATTTTGAAGTCATAGTAGTCAGTCGATACAGAAACGAAAAAGTTCAAAATTACGCTATTATTATGTATACTGTGTCCACAACTCCACAGGGATCCAAAATACTGATTAATATTTTAGATGAGCCCTTTTGGGCTTTTGAGGCCTTTTGGCCAGAGCCGTTAAACCTTATTATTTTGAAAAAAGAAACTATCTAGCAAGCTACGTCAACATCACTTGAAAAAAAATACATCTGACTTGGCTGTATGAGCCAAGATCTCTTTGCCTGTCCTTAATCAGGACTAAAAGAAACAAAAAATCACTACAAAACAAATGTAAAAAAGTCTGAAATGAAATAATATGTAGTAAGGTACACACGGCTATACATCAAGCTATACATTTCCAGTTTTCGCTGAACTCGCATTGTATAGGTTTTCCGTACAATTAGAAGCCAGCTTATAGCGGTTATGTATAGCTTGATGTCAGTGGCGGATTTACCAATAGGCTGAGTAGGCTGGAGCCTAGGGCGGCAGATTTTAGGGGCGGCAAATTTGGGGCTAACATTTTTTTCAAATGTTTTTATCACAGTTGCCGATCTTTACAAGTTCAAGTTCAGTTCTTTCTTTGCAAGTTTTTCGTAGCTGATGAACGAGAACATTTTAATAATTTTGAAGAAAAGGCGAAGCAGTATACAAAAGTCATGGGATATTATTGTAGAGGTCGATAGGGGCGGCAAAATTTGAATAGCCTACTGGCGGCAAATGTGTAAATCCGCCTCTGCTTTATGTGTAGCCGTGAGTACATACCTGTTCTTATTGTTGTTTTTGGTCTACAATATTGAAGCCACGCATTTGCTATTATCTCTTCTTTGGGAAAAGAAAAAAACCTTATTACACCGCCTTTTTTACTTCTGTTTTTACAGTTTAGTATGGAACAATTAACCATTTTTTTTCTTGCGTATCTTTCAAAGGTTACACTGGTTTCCTTTTCACAGTAAACAATGTTTGGGAACCACAGTATTTTGCTTACCGAGCGAAACAACGCTATAGGTATGAGCGACACGACGATAGCGATGAAATGGTGAGCTGACAGTATGACACTTGTCAATTCGATGTGTGGCCACTGTGTAAAATTGAATTACCTTAGCAAAATGCATTTTTTAACTTAACAAAGCAATTATGAACTAATAATTCAATAGTTTAATCAATTTAAAACTAAATAGATGAATCACACGAGTTACTAAATAGTTAAGCTAGTTAGTAATTTATTTTATTTGTATTAAATAAATGAGTAAGTCCCTAAATTTACTGAATAGGACAATCAATGGCAACACTTATCGTGACGTAGACAAGGGCCATCGTGGGAAGAGAATACCAGGCGAAGTATATAATTGTACCATGGGCGAGGCTGTGAGCGACTTCGACGCTGTTTTTTTTTACGGAATGCCAAAATGTATGAAGAACTGTCAATTTGCCCTCCCGTGGCTGTGCCGTTGGGTAGTTTAACTCACGGCCGTCACAGCCTTGAGCGCTAGTGTAGCTGTACGCAGCTTAGTGAATGCCAAACTAAGTTTCACAGCTGCGACAGCGCTGCACGCAAGGCTGTATCCTTAGAGAATAGCATGGCTGATGAACATTCGTCACATTGGCCATTTCGTCGAGGTAAGCGATTGGTGGCGCCAACTACCTACAACTTTCCTGCTATCTAAAGATACGTGCGTGTTTATGTGTATGCATGTCTTTCCGCCTTCCCGCTTGTTTTTAGAAAATTGGCTGCAGATAATAAAACCCAGAAAATCAGAATCATAAAATTTATTTTGCAGTAAGTATTGATACATTTTCTAAATTACCATTACCATGTAGGACCTTTGCTATAATTATTACGAGTACAATAACTATGTAAGTCATAATTTCAAAATTTCTGGCTATGTATTAGGAAACCTTACCTCTGTGCCTTATACATAGACAGAAGTTTGTCATGCAAATATTTTAAAACTCTGTATGATGTATGTCTATTGTTTCGTCGCCAATAGGCGACGCGCGGTGCTTGGCCGGCTACACATTTACAGGAACTGAAAATGGTAATAGATTAGGATTACCATCCGTTTTACAACGCATTACAATATAATCCGGGTACTTAATACATAATTTTATATAATAAGCATAAGCAAATATACGTAGGGGTAAAGAAGTACTTATAAGCAATCATTAATACCGAAAAATAACTTTTTTACAAAAAAAAAAAAAAAACAACAGACTTAAAAAAAAAAACACTACAAAGTGATACATAACTTTAATTTCGGAAGTCGGTGTCGTTGATTCCGCATTTTCGTTTTTTGACACCGACTTCCGAAATTAAAGTTATTTATCACTTTGTAGTTTTTTTTTAAGTCGGTTGTTTTTTTTTGTAAAAAAGTTTTTATTTTTCACTTTTTAGTTGTAACTACCCCACAAAAAAGTAAACAAAAAGATTGTTAATGTAGACAATGTAGATAAATTTTTAGATTTATGTTGATTTTTTCAAAAACCGCTTGTCCGATTTCGTTAAAATTTTCATGGGATCATTTGGGAAGTATACCCTTTCCAACAAAAGAAAAATTTTCCAAATCGGTCCAGGCGATTCCGACGAATTGAGAACCTCCTCCTTTTTTGAAGTCGGTTAAAAATAATATCAAGCAATTGACTACAGCGAACTTATCAAAATACAGAAGGGAAATTTACCACAGGAAGACTATAGCTACGACACACTTGAAACATACATCAAAAAGCAAATTGAAGATGCAAAAATTTCAAAAACTAAAATCCTTAATGTACCCCAGAAGTACTGGATTAATAAAACTGTAATTAACAATATGACTGAAAGAAATCAACTATGGCACAATTACTTAAAGGATCCTAAGAGTGAAGAACTAAAATTAAAGCTAACACCTGCAAAGGAAAAAGTGAATAAGACAATAGGCAAATACAAGAAGAAATATTATTATGATGCTTTTGATAAATGCAAAAAGAACCCCAAGATGTGGAAATTATAAAATGCCCTTGCTAAAAATAAAATAAACTGTGACTGTGCTCCCCCAAAGTTAATTGTAAATAATACTGTCATATCAAATGGTACAGAAATTTGAAACAGTTTTAATCATTACTTTGCAACAATCGGTTCTATAAAATACAATACAATCAAACCTACCTAACACTATACACACAAAAACTATACATAAAGCTAAGGACAGCCAAGGCCCTAATCTAATGGAACTGCACCCGTGTTCAGAAGATGAAATAAAAAAAATATATAGATAACTTAGATAATAATACCAGTTGTGGGATAGACGGTATAACCACTAAGGCTATAAAGTGTATCGGAAACCTAATTGCAAATAATCTTGCAAATTGTATTAATGACTGTCTGAATAAAGGTGTTTTCCGAGACTTTTTGATCCCGGCAACTACCGGCCTATCTCTGTATTGCCTGTAATTTCAAAAATATTTGAAAAGGTATTATATACCCGGTTATTTGATTACTTGAACAAAATAAGACTTCCTTTATGAACATCAGTACGGATTTAGACCACATTCTAATACACTCGCAGCAACAATCGATTTAGTAACTAAAATTAAAAATAATATCGACAAAAAGCAACTAGTTCTAGGTATTTTCATTGATCTTAAAAAAGCATTCGATACAATAATTCATTCCATACTATTAGCAAAACTTACAAGGATTGGAATCACTGACAAAGCTTACAAAATATTCGAATCTTATTTTGCAAATAGACATCAGATAGTAAAAATTGATAATTTTGAAAGTACATCTGCTGAAATTGTATGCGGAGTTTCGCAGGGATCAGTTTTAGGACCACTGCTTTTCTTAATTTATATAAATAATATAAGTAATATTGGTTTAGCGGGACATATCTCACTGTACGCAGATAACACATGTCTTTTTTATTTTGGCCACTCAATGAATAGTGTTGTTACTGAGGCACAGCAAGACCTTTATATCTTAAATACGTGACTTAAGCAAAATTTACTGACTATTAATGTTAATAAAACTGCATATATAATATTTTCTCCTAAGAACAAGAAGATTCCTGATTTCCCTCCTCTTACGGTCGATGGCCAACAACTGTTAAGATCAAATCATGAGAAATACCTAGGCCTGATCTTGGACAGCAGACTGACATTCAGACCACACATTGATTATGTTAGAAATAGTCTATTTCTAACATAATCAATGTGTGGTCTGAATGTCAGTCTAGTGTCCGACCGAAGGTGCAATTCTGGCCGAAGCCGAAGCCGATTAATCGGTATTCACCAAAACCTTCGGCCGAAGCCGAAGGTGAAGGTGTCATTGACCTTGAGAAATACGATAGTTACTTTGATCTCAGAATATACTAGATACATATTGTGAGAGCTTTAGAGATTTAGCCCAATAACGAGCCGAGTGACCAACATATACAAGTAGGTAATAAAATATGTCTAAAATAAAAGTTTCAAATATACAATGTTAATTAAATATTTATTTACTTAAAGTAATTTTAACAAAAATAATCAAATAATCAGTCACATTTTTTTAATTATCAGACGAACACAAAATATTTCTATAAAATAATTGAGCAAAGTTTAACGCTTTTTCAATATCTATTTTTTACATATAATTTTTTGGAATTTTTGAGAAAATTAAATACTTTAAGTAATTTCTTAGGATAATTAAGTTAAACATTTTTGGTAACAATTGGAGAAAATAAAAACTTAACAAGTTTTGGTAACAATTTGATGCACGTATCACCACAGGTACTACTCACAGTAATAAATAAAATAATTTGTAATAACAAATATGAAATATTTAAAAACAAAACACTTATTAGAATTTTAAGACGCGCTTTCAACCTTGTTTTGACCCGTTTAGTTTACTAACTGCGATTCGTTTGGTCCGGTGCGGCCGCGGCGCGGCGAAACTCTGCTGCTCTGCACACTCTCCGTCTCGCTCTAGCATCGTTCAGTAAATTTCAAATTTTGACAACTAGCAAACCTTCGGCTTCGGCCAAACCTTCGGCAAATTTTTGGCCGAAGCCGAAGATTTGGCCGAAGGTGCTTTTTTGGCCGAAGGTGGCCGAAGCCGAAGCTTCGGTCGGACACTAGAAATAGATCGATTCCGTTGACTGGAGCTCTGCGAAATATTGCTAAATGTGTACCATTTAAATTACGCTACACAATCTACACTCCTTTGCAAAAAAAACGGGCACCTAAGGAAATTTACGTTCTAAGGTCGATTTGAGCTAATTAAATGAAATTTATTTTTGTGACGTAGTCTGTAATCTGTAGGTATACTAATAATCGTGTAAATTAATACACGTGAAGTGAATTCTGGCAATTTTTTTTTTTAATTTTCGATGAATTCTTTAAAACCGATGTACACGGCCAAACAATAAGAAGTGGTCGGCAATAAAGACAAGAAGATTTTTTTTAACTTTTTTAAGTTAAATAAAGTTACAAATGTAAAAACCTAATGGAGTGTGACCTCCTCTTGCCAAAATCACAGCTTGAATCCTTCTGGGCATGCTTTCCACGATGTTTTTAATAACGTTTTGAGGAATACGTTCCCACTCTTCTGCGATTACTCTTTTTAGCTCCCTGATGTTTTGTGGAGCAGGTTGCACAGATCTAACCCGTCTTTTTAGAACATCCCAGACATGCTCAATTGGATTGAAGTCAGGACTTCGAGCTGGCCAATCTAAACGACGGATCCCAACTTCTTGCATGTATGCTTCCACGTCGCGAGAACGGTGCGGGCGAGCATTGTCGTCCATAAAAATGGAATCTTCCCCAAGTGCAGTCAATGCGGGTTGTGCATATGGAATTAGGACTTCCATTATGTACCGGTATGCATTTAATGTTCAATTTTTTCTGAAAATTAACTCTGTACGCCCCGTCAAATAAATTGCTGCCCAAAACATAACGGAGCCTCCGCCATAAGGAGTGATTTCTTCGAAACACACTTCCGCATAGCGTTCCCGTGGTCTTCGCAGCACTCGCCGGCGTCGGTTCTCTCCACACAAAGAGATTCTAGCTTCATCAGAAAACAATACTTTATTCCAGTCCTCCGTGTCCATAAAGCACAGTTTCGAGCAAACTGAAGTCGAGCAACACGGTGCTCACGGAGTAATCTAGGGCCCCGAGCCGGGCGGTAACTCCTGATATTGGCAGCCAAAAGCCTCCTCTTGACCGTCCACAAGCTAACTTCTACTCCTCTTACTTCTTCAAGGCTCTTCTTCAGGTCCACACTTGACGCCTGACGATTCTGCAACGCCTGACTCACCAAAAAACGGTCATTTCTTGGTTCTGTCCATCGTTTTCTTCCCGAACCGGGTCTTCTTTTGACCGAACCGGTCTCTTGATACCGTTGCCAAGTCCTCTGGACAGTTGAACGACTTACATTTAGCCGCTGAGACACGTAAGTTTACGAACAACCTTCTTCAAGTAGGGCTATAATTTTACCGGCCCTTATCGCTTTATCACTCATACCAAAAAGTGGTATTTAATGTAAAAAGAAAGATTAAATTGTTTAATTTGCAGAAAATATACAAAAAGTTTTAAAATTTTAGTAACGAGTAAAAACATCGTTTCAGCAATTCGCGCCAGTAGTAAAGCAATTTTACAATAATCCACAATAATCATTATTTTTCTTTTGTTAATTTCAAAATTTAAATTTGGAACGTGAAGAATCATGCCAGGATGCTTTAAATACATCGTCAAATTAATAAAACTTCTTTCTTATTCTTCTTCATTGAAGTAGAGAAAAAAATCTAAGGTGCCCGTTTTTTTTGCAAAAGAGTGTATAATACACTGGTCAAACCGCATCTAGACTATTTAATCCAAGTGTGGGGACAGGCCGCTATTACACATCTTCATGACCTACAAGTAACGCAAAACAAGGCAATCAAAGTTCTTTTTAATTACAATTACCTAACACCTACGAAAGACATTTATGCTAAAACTAAACTATTTAACCTTAAAAAATTATATATTTACCACACATGCATACTAATAAAGAAAATTTTAACAAACAAAATACACTCACAAATCACCTTCAAACACAAAACTCACCACTACTACACCAGGAATACGGATAGTATAGAACTGCGTTCAGTTAGGACTTTGTACGGAAGAAGAACTATTCAGTTTGAGGGAGCGCAGCTTTATAATAATTTACCGAAAGAAATAAGAGATTGTTTAAGAATAGGTTAAAGTTGTATTTGGCTAACCAACAATAATAAATCATTACTATATGTACTCGATAGATTGCAACAGCAATAATTATGCTTATTACTTAAGATATTTTGTTTAGTTTCTCATATTTAAGTGAACTATGTATGTTCTTTTTGAGAAATAAATTTCTTTAAACCGAATTTTAATAATTATCTCAGAAAATAATGATGCTTTGATTTGTAACTTTTTTTTATTCTAACTTGTGATTCAACTGTTTTGTAACTTTTTTTTTATTCTAACTTGTGATTCGAATGTTATCTTGATTATATCATAACTAGTGTGTGTGGGGGGGGGGGGTGAGGGGGGTGTTTATATATATTTTTTTCAATACAATATATTTTTTTTATTTTAATTATTATAGGCATTTTAGTTCAAAAGCTCTGATGTGATACATAAAGCGCAACCAAAACCTCTTATGTGTCAACTGAAATTGTTTTATTTTTTTTACTATGATACTACTTTTCATTTCAACTAACAGTGGCAAAGTAAAAAGCACGAAAATCACGTAGCTGATACCGTTTTTGTTGTTGTTGGTTTCATTATATTTTTTTCAGTAGACGGTTTTTATCGATTTTCGTATAAAATTGATTTTTACACAAGAGGTTTTAAAGTCGCAACGACGATTCTAATGAAATGAAATTGCTTATTCTGTAAACAGGATATCTGAATCGTCCCACTGCAGGACTAAGGCCTCCCTCTCCCTTTTTCACACAAATCTATATTTTGCTAGTGCCGGCTGGCGGCTATCGAAACATAATAAAATAAAAAAAGATGATTTGTCATCGTCACGCTCGGGTCTGTAACGCTGGATCGGGTATCCTCGGCTCCAGTCGGTCAGTGACGCTGAATGGCGTATGCTCAGCTCCAGTCGTAAGTTTTAATTTCTATCGTGTGGTCACAAGCCCACACCGTCTATGTTTTAATGGTATACATGACGACATAATGAAGCTATACATAGCCAGTATGAGGTGACTTCTGATTGTACCAAAAACCTATACAATGCGAAGACAGCTAAAACTGGAAACGTATAGCTTGATGTGACGTCGCCGTGTTCCATCGCCGCCATCGACTGATGTTCGCTAGAAAAAAATAACACATATTGTTTAATTTAAATTGAAAAGAGGCGCACTTCTTAACACACCCACACGCACATAACACACCCCAACACTTTAGAGACATACACAACACTTTCATTTATTTTTGTTTCTCTTGTATTGTTTTGTTTTTTTTTTTTCTTTTTATTTCTCTTGGACTTGCCCTAACGGATTATTGTGTATTTAATGTGTCCTATTTTCTATATGCACATCACTTTGAAGGGGCACTGGCTTCTAAGATACAGGTACAGTCGCCAGCAAAATTGCATGGGTACCTTAGTGTCTATTTTCCCGTGAACGTTTGAATTCAAGTTTTCGAAAATAAACTAGATGGCGTTGGTTTCTTCACAACTATGGAACGAACTAAGGAGTTAGGAAGAAACGAAGGAATTACAAGGCTAATACATTTATCTAATTATTACATTACAATTACCAGCATACGTAGCTTAAATGATAAAAATAATAATAGAAACCGATAGGAATATATTTATTAAGCTAACGAGTGGGTATTTTAATAATTAATTTAATATTCGAATTGGTAGGTAGTTACTTAGCAACAGGAAAAAAGAGCAGATTCATCGCAGGTAAACAGGCTCGCCTTGGGGCTCGCAAAAAAAGGCACTATAAAAAATTATAGAGGTTTATTTCTTACAGTTTATTATTCAAATTTAATAGTCAGTTTATTAAATATTATAGGTATAACATTATAATATTATGAAGTTATTGAGGCGATAGCTTAAGTATTCGTTTCCAAAATCGGAAAGAGGATTGAAGCTTATGTAACCTCAATAAAAACAAACAGGAGACCAGGTTATTTTATTACAAAGGTCAAACGGATTAAATGGATACTAAATAAGTAGGCTAAAAACTACAAAATTGCACAAAAACATATCAAATGGTTAGTAGGCAACAAAAAAAACTAAAAACTATGTTGTTTAAACTTAAAGTGTTCATAACTTTTTAAATTATTAAAAATACGTAAGTTATAGTTTATACACACATAACCAGGTCTCCAGTCAATATAAATAATATTATCTAAGTATAATTATTTAGCTCGTAGCTACGTAACCACTTGTGTATCGCGTATTATTTCGACGCCACAAACATAAGCGTCCGTGTTCACTGGACTTAAAAGTTTTTTCATCTGTAAAGATGACATTACACCAATCGAAGTTTATGTGATCCAAAGCGAACTGTAATCTTGCCCTTTTATGGTTTTCCGTGAGCAACGGTTTCACAGCACGCCTCCGCGGCACAAGTCTTGACGCGGCTCCGTGTCAAAACTTGTGTCAAATAAACCAGCATAGTGGTTCGGCGGCAGAAATCCATTTTCTTCATACTGCCTTATCATGGTTTGATGCTGCAATGTGTTTTATAAGTCGTGGTCTACCAGTTCTTTGATGGTGTTTCAAAGAACCCTCCTCTTCAAATCGTCGTACTCAAAGAACAACTGTTTTTCTCTGCAACAATAAAGCAGAAATATATAATACCCAATAATGATTATTATGTAGTATAGTAACAAAAAAATAATGCAGTTGTTAATATAAAAGTGTAAAAATAAAACTACTTACGTTTACACCGGTCTCTGGCTATTTCTGACAAGTTTTTGGCTTGATTATTCAAAGCAATTATTTGAGCTCTTGTAACGAAATCAATATTATAACTCGTGCTCGTTTTGGTAAAATAAGTAATCCGCCTGATCATAAATAAAAACTAAACAAAAGGCACTCGAACGAGGTAATCGAAATGAACTTAGCGAACGATCAATTGAGCTGTCATAAATCTTCGATCTAAGTATTATTCATACCACCTACCAATTATTTATAAATCCATATTTAACCTACCCTCTCAAGTTTGAAAACTAAAACTTAGAAAATCAGATACCTACCTACTTATAAATTGATATTCAATTTTAACATAGTAGGTTAATAATTAGGATCAATTTTCTTTAAAAGAAACTATTAATTATAAATTGTTTGAATGTTTGAAGAGACAAAAAGAAACTGCAAAAATATTTTATCATATAAAGCAAAGCAACGCCATCTAATAACAGCATAATTCAATTTTGTTAGTCGTTAACTGGTTTTACGCTAGATGGCGTCATTTCTCGCTTCATACGATTTTGTTTCTGTACTACCCATGCACTTTTGCAGCCTACCGTACATAAACCTAGTTTAGAAGTCAGGGTTTTACACTCTGGAACACTAATTTAAGCCATTTTTAGACTGTAATAATGTAATGTATAATAACTTAGTTCGCGTGGATTTCTTATTTTCCCCTACAAAATCAAAAGTCATTTATTCAAACTAGGATGAGAATCAGCACTTTTCGAACGTTAAAATTACAAAAGACAGTCCCCCAAAACGCCCGCCCTTCACCACTTCCTAGTGCTTTCGCTGGGGAGAAGAAGTGGCGCAACAAACTACGCGCGGTACATTTTCTTTGGGAAGAGTGACTTTCATACATATTTATAAAATTACTATGCTTTTATGATTAAACAAATAGATATTGAAGTGAAAACTTCTTTAAGCGTTGGGCATTTTTTGAGATGGAAAAAAACCATTGAACTCGCGACACTGTTACCGTAACCGACACCTCTGTATATAAGTAAGACGATTAAAAAAATACACACGTGATTGTTCAAGTTTTCACTTCTGTCGGCACTCCCGGAGTGCCACTGTTTTTTCCAATAATTATTCGGTTCGATCAACATGATTAAATTGTAATTGAAAAAAAAAAGCACCGACGCAAATATACGTTAAAAAAAACTTGAACTCGTACGTGGCACTACAACTTGGCATCCACGGGTAGTTTTTCTAATCAATTTGTTTACATTTTCATGATACTTTTGCAACTGATTATACGTAGTTACAGCGACTCATTGTAAGCGGCATATAATACGTCCATCTGCTTATAAATTAACTAGCTGCGCCCCGCGCTTTCATCCGCATAAGTCTCGATCCCGTGGGAATATCGGGATAAAAAGTATCCTATGTCCTTTCCCGGGACTCAAACTATCTCTATACCAAATTTCATTTAAATCGGTTCAGCGGTTTAGGCGTGAAAAGGTAATATACAGACAGACAGACAGACAAACCGACAGACAGACAGAGTTACTTTCGAATTTATAATATTAGTATGGATTCAAATTACCTGTCTCTTCCCTCTGCCCTTAAATCTTCACAACATCCATTTCTAGCAGTTCTCGATGTAGAAATACCATACTACTGTGCCACCGACGCGCCACGGTGTACTCACAAACTCTTGTTGTCTCACTCTGTCCTCTATACTCTCGTATATTTCTTCTATTGATATCCTTGTCTTATCAACAACTTGTTTGTCCGTCATAGGTTCCCAACCAGGCGGGCGCGTCTCACTTTGGAGGCGAAGAATGAAGTGGGAGGAGGGGGGGGGGGGGGGGCAAGGCTGACAAGAAAACTTTCTTGTTGCGAATAACCCTGCGGTAATAGTGACCAATTTGTAACCAATTAATCAAGTTACTTGACTTTATCATTTAGGGGTTCGTGGCTAAGTAATAACAGCCACAGGTGTCGTTCGCAGGTTAAGCTACTCTTGCCGCGGTCGCTCTGTGGATAGGTGACCATCCTTTACATACAGAGACCCCTCCGTGCATTGGGAAGCTCGTTACGCCGTTGGTCCCGGCTTCCGTTTATAGATCTTTGACAGTCCTCCCCCAAGCACCGCCACTTCAACCGGTTCTGTGCTTCCCGCATATCCTGCTGCCTTCACCAGGTCATCGGTCCACCTTGTGGGAAGCCTTCCAACGCTACGTCTTCCAGTACGCTGTCGCCACTCTTGGAACCTTTCGGCCCCAACGGCCATCTGTTCTGCGGGCAATGTGCCCTGCCCACTGCCACTGAAGTTTGGCAATTCCATGGACAAACTCCTTCACAAAAAGCTCTTCTATTGGAAAAACTTGCCAGTTTAAAACTCAAAATCTTCCAAACTCAAGACTTCCTCATCTGTAGGAGTATTTGCCTTTACTTGAGTCATCTTCACAAGTTTTAGATTTGATTTCTTTTTACTAATACCACCTATTTTCACATAAATATTTTTTAATTTAGCATCACCTTTTAACACCATGTTTTTGGACACTTTTTTTGAAATCGAATCTCTTTTTGCCGTTTTTATTATCGATTTTTTTATTTTATCTTCAAAATCACTCGTTGTTTTTAGAAGGCAGCCGCGAATCGGGTACGTAGGCTTGACATGGGAACAGCTTGGCGGGGGACTGCTATTCGCCGAGTTAATTTTATCTTCTCTAAAAGGCACATTATTAATATCGACAGGATTTGTGTCTACAAAATTATTGCTGCTTTCTTCCTCAGTGTTAGGACATATATGATCAACTTGATCATATTCCACCTCAGTTGTGATAGGCGCTTCAACGTCCATTTGATTATTATCTTCATTGATGATAATACTATCTTTTGTTACTTTTATCGAATATTTTCGAACTTTTTTTTGTACTGTTTTCGTGTCATTGTTTTCTGATATAGGGGATACGCTATCGTTTTCGGGATCAATATCTACGACATGAAATACTTCTACAGCGCTCATACATCCGACTGATTTGAGGTAATCTTGGTTTTCTTTTATTGAAGTTATGTCATTTTTTCGTATCTGAAATGTGAAAAAAAATACTATTAAAAAAAGATTCATAATATTTTGAGAAACGCGGACTTACATTTCTATACAGGATAAATTTTTAACTAATGCGCAAACTGTAACCATGAATTTAGTACCTACATGATTCTGAAATCGAGTTTAAAGAGGTTCCGACATTTTTGTATGGGAGCTGGCATACTTAAGCGTCCGCCATTTTGAAAAAAAAAACAGTTTTGGCGGCCAGCGATAAAACATGTGTCATTTGATAGAGTGTGATTGCAAACAAAAAATGTTTAGTAACGAATCTCGTAAGTGATACAGTTTCTGAGATATTTGAGGTCAAAGACGTGAAAAAATAAAGCATTTAATTTTTTGTATTTAATTTAGTGGATCACAAATGAGTCGGCGAAGTTCGTCCGTGCTGTATGAAACCATTTTACCAAATAAATGATTTTGATTTGTTTTGAAATAAACTGTATTCACCAAAAATAACTTATTTGATTTTATTTCAAATACCTATCTGTTATTATAACTAAATCGACTTATAATATTATTTTGTCAATATCAACTAAATTCATAAAATTACTAATTTTCATGTTTTATTTTTACAGTTTTGAACTCAAATATCTCAAAAACTGGACATTCATCTCTGCATAAGTTTGTTTATAATCACTTACTTTGTCGATTGACACATGTTTCATCGCTGGCCGCCAAAACCGGTTTTTTTCCAAAATGGCGGACTGTGTTGGTATGCCAACGAAGTCGGATGTTCTTTTCGTGAGTTTAAATTTTTCGTCGGTTTAAAAAAAAATAGCTTTGCCAAACATTTTGACCGCGTACGTATTGCACTTTTCCAAGAAACAGCCAATTTTTTTTTTCTAGATTAATAATTTTGCTGAATTCATGGTGAGAGTTTGCGCACTGGTTAAAAATGTATCCTGTATAATAAAAATGTAATGCTGTTCGTTGGTAAGCGCATCAGTTGAGAACGGATGGACCCGTTTGGCTATTTTCTGTTTCTTTAATTATTCGTGATAGTCCGAATCAGGACGACATCTGTCGGGTCAGCTAGTTTTTTGTAATTATTTATTTATTAAAAACAATATTGTACTAGCGCCAAAACCTATATCAGAAGGCCAATTCTCGTAATTAACCTTTTAACCGCCCGACTTTATATCAGTTATCGTGCCCCCAGACCCCGAAAAAAAAAAAAACGTGAATACCGATGAAACGAGCTGTGATGATGTAATAATAATACAGATTAAACGAGCTGTGTTATTTGGTCGTATATATACGACTCTGGCGGAATGGACACGAAAATAGTTGTCGGATTAATCCGACAAATATTTTCGGTTAAAAGGTTAAAAACGTTCAAAATCTAGTCGCAATCTCATCTCAACGACATCAATGTCAAAAATTTTTCAAGAATGTAGGGAGATTAGAGGTATTTTTGATAGATTGAGACTGAGATCAGACTGTGAACGTTCTTAAAATTACGAGAATTGCCCTTCTGACCATTTTGGAAACAACATGATAGCCACAGCTGCGTCCGCCATTGCGTCGACCAGTAGCCATGCGTTGGTTTCATCCGGTCAGGTTTCTTCTGAACATTCATATTCGTACGGAAATAGGACTTGCTTTGTCGACTTATTTATGTAAAAAGTCTTAGGTATAAGAGAGCGGCCGAAGCGAGCTCGAAAAATTTTAGGACCGAATGGAGCCTCCAACTCAAACTACTGCTTACTGAACATATTTTTACATTGTTTGGGATTGATTAAAAAGTACTTCTTAAGATTTGGGCCTCCCACTGGAACCCCCCCCCCCCCCCCAGTCTACCAGAGGCTTCTTCACAAAGACCAACTACTGTTACTCACTTGTTCGCCAGTACTTGCTAACCCCTGCAGCAAAGCATCGCTGAGCAGCGCTTTGTTTCTGAACGCCGCAGCCGCTTTCAGTCTTCCAGTGCATTCCCAACACAGGCGCTCAAGTATAGGATGGTTATTTTCGGAAACCTGGTATGGGGGAGAAAGATAATCACACTAATATTATAAAGGCGAAAGTTTGTGTGTGTGTGTGTGTGTGTGTGTGTGTTTATATGTTTGTTACTTCTTCACGCTCAAACGGCTGGACCAATTCTGATGAAATTTGGTATAGAGATAGCTTGAGTCCCGGAAAAGGACATAGGGTACTTTTTATCCCTAAATTCCCACGGAATCGAGACTTATGCGGGTAAAACCGCGGGGCGCAGCTAGTGCTAAATATCCTTAGAACTTAAATGATGGCGCAGTTAGGGGGTATCGTGTTACCCATTAACTGTGTTTTGGATATATAGGTAGTCGGTCCATCTAAACGTTTTATTTGTTACGCTTTCACGCTAAAACGGCTGAACGGATTCGGATGAAATTTGGCACATGTGTAGCCCATGACCTGGATAAGAACATAGGATACTTTTTATCCCGATATTCCTACAGGATCGACACTTCCGCGGGTGAAACCGCGAGGCGCAGGTAGTGTAAAACACTAGAGACCTACGCTTTGGAATGGGCAACTAGCTTCAACTTTCTGACTAACTGACCGACTATTTACTTTTGACAATTCAAAAGTGCCTGTACATGGTTTAATTGAAATAAATGCTTTGAGTTTGAGTAGAAGCCGACCAAACCATAATTAGTGTTATTAGGTTTTGTCCTTTAGAAATTTTTCAGTAGCAGCCCAGTTTTGAATTTTGGAAAGAAAGAAAAGAAAGAAAAAGTATTTATTGTGACTCGTACAGGAAGATCACAAACTAAACTAAACACAGTAAAAATAAAAATAAAAACCAATAATAAACCAAACCAATAATTACCAATAATTTTGCCAATAATTTTAACCAATAATTTTGCCCGGCTGATGGTAATAGCCTCGCCCCCTATTAAATGGGACTTAAACATAACTGGCCAAATGTGGGAGTACTATAGATAGATACACATCTGCCTAACCCTTCCAGCATGGCAGGCATACATACATACATAATCAGCCTATAATGTTCCCACTGCTGGGACACAGGCCTCCTCAAGGTGAGAGGGATTGGGCCGTAATCCACCACGCGGGCCCAGTGCGGGTTGGCACATGTCACATGTCTTCGAAGTTTTGGTTCTAGGACATGCCGGTTACCTCACGATGTTTTCCTACAAACGTTTTGAGAGCAGTGGTGGTGAAATTACACAAAGTAAAGCGCCTGTCTGGGTTCGAACCTTCGACCTACAACTCGTAATTCGCGGCCGTTACCACTTGGCCACCACTACTCAACATGACATGGATTACAGGCGTAATGTCATGTAAAACAAAGACAACAATGACTTACCGCTATCCCAGTTATATTCTGGAACATTTCTCTCAATTCAATGTCCTTAAGTTCATACATTTTGACGTCCAAAGCTAGGCATACCCGGCAGACCTAAAAAAATAAAATTAACACTGTATTGAGTAATCATTGTTATGAAAAAAAAAAAAACATGTGCGGTCGGAGGCCTTCCGTTAGGAACGAACTTCCATTCCTGATACTCGAACGCACACATTCACTCGTATATAATAGAGAGAGAGAGAGAGAGGGAGAAAGTCGCATGAAGGGCGCAAAACGCTTTCCTTTACGTCAGTTTGCACCGTAAACAGAACAATGGGTTTATTCCCGGTCGTCCCCGCCCCGTCAGATTTCAGATTTCACTGATTTTTCCCACTCGTGCCCAGTGGGGACGACGGGGTGGGGACGACCGGGAATAAACCTTCACATGTAAATTGCATCCAAGCGAAGCCGGGGCAGGTCGCTAGTACAGACGCCACGTCATCAAGCTACAACTAAAATCTGTCAAATTTCTTTAACAGATTTTTAACTTTATCGCTAAAGCGTAAGGTTCAAAGTTAATTGGTCCCATGGCATTCTCCTTTCATGATTCTAGGCCAACGGGAAGAACCCTATAGGTTTTGATTTCCTTGCGAGTGTCAAAATATGCGGCATAAACGCCCGTATCTTTTGATTGCGTTGACTTAGAAGTTCGATTTTTTCACTGCTTCAAGGGATTGCAGCCCTGAGTATTTGATATTAATTTCAACTTGATAACTCCACACGTTCCTGAGAAAAATGGTCTTGACAGACGGACAACGAAGTGATCTTAAAAGGGTGCCAAAGCACTCCTTTGACATTTAAGTGCACTTTACATAAGACCAAATTTGTTTGTTTTTAAGGAGATTTACTGTACCCGTTCTCCTGGTAATAAATATTTTTATTATTATTATTATTTAAAGGTTCAATATTAGGATCCACGCGTGGCCGTTAATTGAAAAAAAAAGACAGAATGGCGCAGCAGTAGCCTTAATATAAAAATCTTCAATTCCCTTTCTACTATCAATCCTGCGAAAAGACTTAATAAGAATACATTTATTTAGCTCACATTTGACTCCACCAGTGTATCCAAATCATCATCAGCATCGTCGTTGTCATCACAAATATCAGTATTATCAACCTGAAAAAAAAAGTTATGTTTTTATCCAAGGAACAGTGCAGCAGTCAGCAGTGGTGGCCCAGCGGTATCGGCCGCGACTTACAAGTAGTACGTCGTAGGTTCGAACTCGAACCCAGACAGGCGCTTTACTTTGTGTAAATTATTACATCACCACTGCTCTCAAAACGGTGAAGGGTAACATCGTGAGGAAACCGGCATTTCCTAGAACCAAAAATTCGAAGACATGTGCCATCAACCAACCCGCACTGGGCCCGCGTGGTAGATTACGGCCAACTACCTCTCACAGAGAGGAGGCCTGTGTCCCGGCAGTGGGAACATTATAGGCTGATTATGTTTGATTATGCAAGGAACAATGGCGATACATATCACATGCTTAATGGAATACTGACTTAACTCAAAAAAGAGGATTTTTTGAGTATTGCTACTGAAGGCTGCGGGTCTCGACCTCAGGACGACCTGCTTCTCATACGGACAACTGTATGTCACTTGCTACCGCGTCACCAGTCTAAACTCTCTATATACAGGGTGTTCGGCAGAACGTTGAACACACGAAAATGGCAGATAGATGGGGTCTTGCTGCCTACCCAGCCCAAAAAAAATACCCAGGCCCCATAGTTTTTTAATTTTTTTTTATTACCGAAATTCATGAGTTTTAAAACTTTGAAGGCCTATAGCTTTATGTAGGATAAGACGAAACTGGCAACAGTTTTTTTTTGTTTTTGTCACTATTGGTAGATTCATCTAAAATTAATGTTTGGTGCAAATAGTAAAATCGGCTATAAAAAAAAAAACTATGGGGCCTGGGTATTTTTTTTTTTGGGCTCGGTAGGTAGCAGACGACCCTACCTATCTGCCATTTTCGTGTGTTCAACGTTCTGCCGAACACCCTGTATTTTGACAGCTGAGACCAAAACTACAAACGTACAAGCCGTGTACAGTACGGGTGCTTACTCTTGAATTTAATTCCGATAGATCGACATTAGAATTATGACGTTTCGTACTTTTGAGTTCGGTTTAATTAAACTAAAAGGTACAACTGGGTGTCCATTTTGGTGAACTAAGTGGAAATTAGGGCCGGGCTCCAAAATCAATCATCCAATTTTACCTTTTAGTTTAATTAAACCGAACTCAAAAGTACGAAACGTCATAATTCTAATGTCGATCTATTGGAATTAAATTCAAGAGTAAGCACCCTGGGAAGGTTAATAAAATGCGGCTGTTACTTTAGTATATTGTGGTGTCTTACGATTTCCACCACAACCCAGTTACTGGGTAGTACAGTCGAAAAAGCTATTTGGTATACAGGCAAAAATATTCATCTTTCTACTACACTGCCCATATTTAATTTTATTTTGTGCGTTGTAACTTTCTCAGCGTATGGCATCCTTAATTAAATAGATTGGTATAAAATAATTAACTAACTCAGCACACCATTGTTTAAAAGCAGTTGCAAGTTAGCTGCCTGTATACCAAATAGCTTGTTCGATCGTACGATACCCCTGGCTTGGTAAGAATGGTTGTTAGAATTCCGGGCTTCTGACGACCCGTAACGACTGTCAAAGGTCCACGAATGACAGCCGGGAGAAACGGCTTAACGTGCTTTACGAGGCACGGAGGAGTCTTGATAAATAAATATGGTCACCCATCCACGGACCAACCGCGGTAAGTGTAGCTTAACCTGATCGATCGGCACGTGCGGCTGTTATTACGTAGCCACAAGCCCCTCCAATAAAAGAATACACTATTATTAACATTAAATAACTAAAACTATGAACAAAAAACATTTAACTTACACCAGATGAGTTTGGGGTCTGTTCAATATCAATAGTTGGACCAGTTCCAGGCGTGGATACTAAAACAGACAAAACCATTTCAATTAGTGATAGAAAATAGGAAAGACAAACAAAATGTAATGATTAGTGCTGCTTGGTGCCCTGCGCGCAGAATTGGTGCCCTGAGACAGTGAGGCGGGGTCGCGGCAAATCACGTAGGAGATGGCGGAACGAGCTGGATAGGTTCCGTCAAAACTGGAGGGAGGACGCGCGGACTCGCGAAAGATGGAAAGAGTGGAGGGAGGCCTTTGCCCAGGAGGGGGACAGCGCAGACTAGTAAAAAAAAGTGCTGCTAATATCTACATAAATTAAATAAAAACCGGCCAAGTGCGTGTCGGACCACGCAAAATGAAGGGTTCCGTATTTGGTATGAATTTATTTATCCCAGGAACAAACTTAACATTGTAGTAAAAATCATGTTCTGCAAAGGATCTCGCCGGGTTTCCATATGAAATCTGCACTGGCGTCTTTTTTGACATTGGTTCCCTTAATATGTTGCTAGTAGTTTAAAATAATTTTTGGCCAATTATCAAACCCCTAACTCCATTCGTTTTTGGAAAATGAGGGTTGCAACCCCTAACTTCAAAATTATTTTTCTACGAAACTATGATAGATATTCGCATGAAACCAACGCGACATGAAAGCTCTTAATTAGCTTTACATTACATATTTTTTTTATAATTTTTTAAATAACGATAGGGCTGCAAAAAAAATATTGAAAAATATAGGGGTGGTTTTTAGTAGCTATTTCTTGAGGTACACCGACCAAAAAAAAACCGTATAATCAGTACGTATCCAACTATAATATGTAATAATTACATAGATGTGAGATAGGTGGAACATATTATAAAAAAATAAAAATTTTATGTAAGTGGACACATATTGAATTCTAACTAATTCAATAAAAGTCACTTAAATTAAAATTAAAACAGCATTTTCCATGAAATATTAATCTTTTATTTTCCATATAAAAATATTGAAATAATTTAATCTTCGTCACTATTTTCTTCTATAGTTGTAGTGATATTTGTAACATCAAATATATGTGTTAATATTTCAGCGAGCTTGATGATCTCCGATTTGTAACAGTCATGTGACAAATAATAAATTATTGATGCTACATGTGAGCAACAACCTATAGTCCTATTTCCATTAGCACAATCACAGGTGTATCTCTTTATGCCCTTATAGTTATTCATATTTGGTTCGTATTCAATAAAACATTGATATGTCTTGCTATTGATGTGTCGAGAACGAACTTTCATCCTTATTATATAATCATTTTCTTTTAAGTATTCAATATTAATATTGTTGTCACTATCCAGCAGCTCAGCGAGGTAACATACCGCTTGTGACATTTGATATGTTCCTGTAAAGAATATTTTGAGGTCTTTTTTGGTTAATTCTGGAAAATCTATGAGGCAAGTAGAAGACAGTGTTGTAAAAAGTTTTTTGCGACGATTTATTTATTTTGTAAAAGATTGTAAAGGCGTTTATTAATCATGATACGACATAGAAAAAATCTAAACAGACGTCAGGTTAGATCAAGTTTAAGTAACAACATGAGATTTTTATTTTTTTGAATATGTTCCACCTATCTCACATCTATGTAATTATTACATATTATAGTTGGATACGTATTGATTATACGGTTTTTTTTTGGTCGGTGTACCTCAAGTAATAGCTACTAAAAACCACCCCTATTTTTTTCAATATTTTTTTTGCAGCTCTATAGTTATTCAAAAAATTATAAAAAAAATATGTAATGTAAAGCTAATTAAGAGCTTTCATGTCGCGTTGGTTTCATGCGAATATCTATCATAGTTTCGTAGAAAAATAATTTTGAAGTTAGGGGTTGCAACCCTCATTTTCCAAAAACGAATGGAGTTAGGGGTTTGATAATTGGCCAAAAATTATTTTAAACTACTAGCAACATATTAAAGGCACCAATGTCAAAAAAGACGCCAGTGCAGATTTCATATGGAAACCCGGCGAGACCCTTTAAGTTGGTTGACTATTACTCGTAAACTTGTAAAGCCTACTTAGTTGTGATAGTTTTCCTTTTAATTTCGTTATATATGTATACTACTGCCGTGAATTTTTTCATATATCCAAAAGCAACCATTTAGTTGGCAGGGGGCGGACACTTAACAAAAACTAGCACTTTAAAGCTTAATATTTCACAAACGGTTCCCTGAATCGAAAAATCGCTTTCACAAACCCGCAATATTTTTGAAAGACCTATCCAACGATATCCCACACCATGGGGTAGACGAAAAAAAAAACATCCTTACTTTACGTGTACAGGAGGTACCCTAAACATTATTTTATCACTTTGTCGGCGTGATTAATATGTATATCCATGTCAAATTATAGCATTCTAGTACTAAGAGTCTCTGAGCTAAGCTGCGGACGGACGGACGGACCGACAGACGGGCGGACGAACGGACAGACAGACGGACACAGCGAAACTATAAGGGTTCCTTGATGACTACGGAACCCTAAGTTTCTTCCTTATTATACAAGAACTACTTACGTGAAGCAAGTGATGCTTTAGAGGCTGTAGGCACAGGATCAGCGCAACCATCAAATTCCTCCTGAGTCGAAGGAGTTGTTTCTCCTGAAAAGATATTAAATTACATTTTCAAAAATGTTTCTATGTTCTATGTTATGGGTTTGGTTTCCGCACTTAGTCCTTCAAATGGACCATTGTGCGTGAGCCATGGCGGCCGTCGGTGGTTATTCCAACCAGCCCACCTCCCTCCAGAAGCTGATTAGGTCTCCTGGTCTGTTGAGAATGTCTGTGTATGATTTGGGTGTCCCGAGGATCTCTGATCTAATCTGGGTGACGCCTGTGCACTCAGAGCACACGCGCAACGGTTTCATCAGCCTCCATGCAAGCCCTGCACAGGGGACTGTCCGTTATGTCTATAGTGTGAATGTGTTTGTTCAGCGAGCAGTGTCCCGTGATGGTCCCCGTCACCAGGCGCAGGCCTTTCCTGTCCAGTCGTAGTAAGCGCCTGGTTAGCTTGCCATCCAATGATGGCATAGATTCCTTGGATTGCCTGCAGCCTGGTGACGACGACCACCTGCTTTCTGCTTGTGTGTGGGCACACCCCGGACACTCCATACAACGCTCGCAAAATAATTACCTACCTACTACTACTATAATACCCGGCACGTAAGTTGGCAAGATATTTTGTAGTGGGGGAAGTTCGCGCATGCACAATTTCATACATTTTTACATGCGCGAACTTCCCCCACCGCGAAATATCTTGCCAACTTACGTGCCGGTATCTATACATTAAAAAATTACGTTTGTATACATATGAATGTGTGCGTGAGGTACTTGTGTTTGCGAGCGCTCTTTGTTAAAGAACTGTGACGGTAACCTCGAAGTGCGGGGTGAGGTGCGGTAACTGATGTTAGTGCGGGGAAGGGAGTGGCCTTTCTGTACGTAGTACTTTAAGTATTCTGTGGTGTGGGTGTGCTCCTGTAGCCACCTGCGTATTTGGTTGAAGGGGATGGGCACAATAGGTTCCGGTCCACAAACTGACATACTGGATGCCCTTCTGGCCAGTTAGTCAGCTGCGTCGTTTCCTAGTGATTCACTGTGTCCTTTTATCCATTGTGATGTCAGTATGTTGCGGTTCTGAACGGTTCAAAAATGTTTCTAAATGATATTGAATTAAAAAATACTTGGAGGGATATAATTTAGTTGCAGTCTGTGTTTAATTTTGTATTATGCCTGTATTACCTGAAGGACTAGAATCCTAACTATCCATACTCCATATTAATATTATAAATTCGAAAGTAACTCTGTCTATCTGTCTGTATGTTACCTTTTCACGCCTAAACCGCTGAACCGGTTTAGATGAAATTTGGTATAGAGATAGCTTGAGTCCCGGGAAAGGACATAGGATACTTTTTATCCCGATATTACCACGGGATCGAGACTTATGCGGGTGAAACCGCGGGGCGCAGCTAGTAATCACACTATCACACTAATATTATAAAGGCGAAAGTTTGTTACTTCTTCACGCTCAAACGGCTGGACTAATTTAGTTAAAAATTTGTATAGAGTTAGCTAACACCCGGGATTAACATATAGGCTACTTTTTATCCCGATATTCCCACGTGATCGAAACTTGTGCGGGTGAAACCGCGGGGCTCAGCTAGTATTATAAAATGCGAAAGTAAGTTTGTTTGTTTGTTTGTTACCTTTTCACGCCTAAACTACTGAACCGGTCATCCTGAAAACTTGCTTATACATTGTCAGGAGTACAGAAACGGACATAGGGTACCTTTCATCGCGAAAAAAAGTGCTGTTCCCGAGGAAAACAATAATAACGTTATTATGATAATAGATGGCGCCACGTTGTTGTTTTCCTCAGAAACAGTACTACAATTTACAATTTTTACTAAAATTAATAAAATAATGAAAAATCTTGACCTCGTTTAGTATAGGTTTATTGGAATAAAAGTCAGATAGGGAAATAACATTTTTTATTACAACAAATGTTCAAATTGTTTACCATCAGCCTGATGAAGATCTACTTATTAGCCGAGCATATCCTCGAGTCAGTGTCAAGTGTCAACACTAAAATAGTTTGGTTTAAACAAAGAGATTTAAGATAGGTACAATAGAGAGGCTATGCAAAGAAATGTCATACAAAAACTGTGATCCCATGTCTCACTGACGCCATCTAGCATAATATAGCAGAATTTGAGCGGCATAATATAGCAAACATGAATTAAATTTGTCAAAATATATTCAGCTATCGCTCGGTAGGTGGCCAGTGTTGCCAGATCCGATTTTCAATCCATGGATTAAGGTAAATAAAAAAATATCGAAAACTTGTCTCAGAAAACAAAAAAATATTATATTCGCTACTATTCATTGTCCGTGTCACCATCTATGATAGGGTATCAGTTTCAGTGTGTGTTTTTATGTAAGTAGATAATGTACATGTTAAAATAAAATAAATTTAAATGTGCCTGCTTTGCCGCCGAATTATTATGTTTTTTGTGTTTTATATTTGCTTTTTGTGTAAGTAGACCTATTATGTCACAATGGGCATAGTTGTTTGCAATTGTCGGTTGCGTTTCGTTTTTAGCGAAATTATTTTTATTACTCTTTTGTTAAAGGTATCGATAATATTGAAAAAAGTTACTATGACTATATTTTTCGCATTTGAATGGATTGAAAGAAGTGCCAAAAAATAGGAAAACAATAATTTCAATTTTTACAAATTATTTATTTACAAAATTCTTTTTACATACAAATGACTAAATAATCGCTTTTATGGTCTGTACTGTATGGCATGGTTCTTTCCTCAAAATACCATTTCAGTATGGAACGAGGTCATCAGGCGAATGAGTGCACTAGACATGCTGAAACGTCACAGTGTGCAACATGCTTAAGATTTAAAAAACCAAGCAACCATAAAACAGGCTCCAAGAATGCCCTGCAAAGAAAATAGCTGATACAAGATACATTAATTCTATAGATTATAATGTCCTCGGTTAAGGCCGCCAATGTTTATCTATATTTACAAATAATATACAAACGTTTATTAAAACCGTTTTCAATAAAAGTTATAAGTGCTAAATTCAAATTATTTCGTGTTTATTTATCTAAATAATGATTTTTATTAAATATAATTTTTTCCGTGGTGCCGGACTGGTGATCGCCAACCCACATGGCAAGCGTAGCGATTATGGAACCCCCCCCCCCCCTCCCCAAGAATGACAAGCACATACAATACTTGGCCCCTAGTGCCCGGCGGCCCGCCTACCCTTGGCTACGGTAGCGGCCAAGGCCACGGTGAGGCAAAGGGTGCTAAGAATCCCCGGAAGAGATCCGGCTACCACAATCCCCGAAAACTGGACCTGGCAACATAAAACACGCGTACACTCCGGACCAACGAGAAGATCTCCGAACTCGAGGAAGAATTGAGCAGGTTGCGATGGAGTATAGTGGGATTATCTAAAGTTTGCTATAAAACTCCGATCTAAGAAATCAATTTTTTAAATAAATTAAAGGATTACTAACTTTATAGGATTATTTACAAAACACCAAAAACCTCAAAAATAAGAATATTAAGAAGATATGTTTGTGATTAGAATGAACGCTTTTTATAAATCTAATCCGATCACTGATGTGATGACAAAACAGTAATTAGTCATTGCTCAATGTTTTTGTTGTAAACTTATATTATCCTGTATTTCATTATTAATCATTATAAATATCATCTTCTAATAATAATTATCCTCTTTTATAAAAACAATTTAACAATCATGATCGATTTTGAACTGAATGTTACTAAAATTAATCGATTATTTGGTTAAAAATTTCGTTAAAAAGTAGTAACACTTATGCTGTCATTTTACTGCAGCAATAGTAAGGCTACTCAGCAATAGATGGCGTTTATTACAAAATTAGGAAATTTTCTAGATCTATTATGAAAATTATTTGATTCAAATTGCTCAGTAAATATAAATAATGCATACGAAAATAAACTGAAGCTAGATCCAGTCGTTCTACCATAACGAGACTTGCAATAACGCAATGCGCAACTCGGCATATTTCTTTTTAAATAAATTTTTTTTGGTGGACACGATTGCGTCGATGCGACTTGACGCGCAGGCGTACGTCACTAGACTGAGAGACTTGAGACCACTAGGTACAAGGTATCGGATCACGATTTTGTTCGCAATGTCCCGTCTATTGTACATATAAAATTTTAATGTCTTTGGGTTTAAATGACTTATCTGTAAATAATCGTGTATTAAAAATGCGAAATCTTACAAACAGTTTATGTAAATACGAATTCGGAAAAGCATCACAATATCCAACCATCGTGATTAAAACTTAAATAAAACTTTTAAATCGCAAAATTGTGTGTTTGTGTCAGCAGTGCAGTCACGTCTATAATTATGTATATACTTGGCTTTATTCAAAGGCGAATTTCTCCTTTATTTTTGAATGAAATTTTATGTTCTTACGAACATAGTATTTTCGAACCCATACGTTTATGTTGTGTCGTATTTCAACGTTGCATTCGTTATTTCACGAAAAAATTGTGTTGACCTTGACATATTGGTGCTCGTGACTGTACAGCGCTGCGGTTCGCGTGCGCCCTTGCAAAAGAGTCGACGACAAATACCTCGAAGTGCGGAGTGAGGTGCGGTATCTGATATCAGCGCGGGGAAGGGAGTGTCCTTTCTGTACGTAGTACTATTAAGTATTCTGTGCCATTACCACATGAGTAGACAAACGGAACAGAGGCAAAGCTTCTTAAGAACGTGCAAAATTGTTACCTATTTTGGTAGGGTTGTCACAATAGGTTAAGACAAATTAAACAAAACATTTGTTAAATAGTTTTATTATTCAGTATGATTTACAAATTACTTACTCTAATAATTTTCTTTTTATAATTTTTGTTTTTAATCATTTATTATTTCTTTTAATGGTGTGGTAAATGCTTTGAGCTGAAACAAAAATAAAATGGAAATGCGAACCGAACACTATTATACAAAAGACATAGGTAAACCTATATTTTAAAGATTATATGTATACCTATTTTTTAAATATTTATTTAATTTCAAGACCTACTAGTAGCGAGAAATAAGTACGATGTAGGTATTAATAATAAGTTTCGATTAAAAATGCTTTTTAAACTCGTATTCAAACTTTCATGATCATGCTATTACGGCCTTTGAGGAGTTCCATCGTGAGAAGACCTGTCTGCAGCAGCAGTCTATGGTGAAGATCATGTTTAGCAAGCAAAATTAAATTTAAATAAAATGTTTCACTTTCAAGTCCATGCTACTAACCGTTAAAGAGTTCCCTCGTAAGGAGACAACGCTGGCTGCAGCAGCAGTTCATGATAAATATCGTGTCGAATTATCAAAATTCATCTATCATACAAAATTTCGTGATCGTGCTACTAACCGTTGAAGAGTTCCCTAGTGAGGAGATAATCCTGGGTGCAGCGTCAGGTTATATCTTATTATTGCATTATCACCGAAGTTACGCAGGTATACAAAATTTCAGTTCAATCAAACATCGGGAAGTGGTTCAAACCTTACTTGCAATATTTAAACTTAACACACATACCTACTACATACCAACCCATCCACGTACCTACAAATATATAGTAAAAACTTGTAATAAAAAGGTAAAAATACACCGTGTACAACCGTCTTCTTATCAAAAAGGTCCTTACTTGAAAAAGAAGTAATCAAATATTTACCTACCTATTGTAGGTACTCCTTGGGATAGTTGCAGTATGATATATCTTTATTTTTTCTAGTATTATTCATACACACAGTACAATAAACCACCATTATTAACAATACTATACCACGTTTTTACATTAAAATATTTAAACTTGGAACTAACAAAACAAACAACGTGCGTCGCGCTGACCCTGAGATTGTCAACTAGCTGTGCCAGGTTTTTTCCAGTCTCGCCGCGTACGTGACAAGCGGCCAGTGGTCACGCACACATGCCCCGCGTGCTTGTAGTAGTGCAACCGATTCGCGCGGTTGTTTGAAGCTTTGTATCTGTTTCGTTTGTCTAATCATGTGCCATTACTAAGTGCTACATTAGCATAGACTAAATGCAATTCTGAATTTCAAGTTGCTATGGAAATTTTATTACAATAAAACTCATTACTACTTAACCCAATACTACTTAACCCAATACTAAACTGTGGTTAAAAATATTGGTCTAATCAGTTTTTTATACATATACTTCAGTTTTTTTTTTTGTGGATTGGATATCTTCAAATGACCGCTCCCGCTCTGGGTGGAGCGGAAGGGAGTGTCAGACTCTTACTGACTAAAACCCACTCGTGCTCCTTCCTTAGCCCTTTATGTTCCGGGGTAGCGGTAACCCTTACGGACAATCCCGCACCCATATACTTCTGCTAACTTTAAATTCAATACTGTTATGTGGTCATTATTTTATGGGAGTGAATCTTTACAGAAAAGACAAATCTACTTCAAAAAAAATCTTAACTGATTTTACTACCCCAATTTACATACCATGCAAGAAAAGTGACGGAACTGCTAACGCATTCAAACGGTTATTGCGATTCCAATCCCGTTTTGTGAAATGTCTGCTACAAATTCTCAATTTCTTGTAATCTAATTCACATTCATCTTGGCCACTAACAACTCGAACCCAAGCATTGAACTGCTCAGGGAAATTGATAGGGTTTGGAAAGACATGAAGTCCACCCTCTGGAAAAAATAATTGATAAGTATTATTACCAGGGACTTGAAATGTTACTCAAAATAACGTAACGCGTAGTCCGACTCCGATACCGATAATTTGTACCGTTCCACCAGGATCGTAACAAAATTAATTCCTTGGCTATAACAATACTGACAAACGGAACGAATCGATTTAAAAATTGATCTTTCTTGAAAAGAATTGCCATCCCTACTACGCATGCATATCTTAAGGTGAATGCGCAGTGGTAGCCCGCGAAATTCAAATTTTCTTACGTTTTTTGCAATTTGCAGGTCGGTGTCAGGTTTTATCTTGATCAAAATTTGATTCGCGACTATAACAGGTACGTATTTACAGAATTATAATCATCAGAATCATTAATACATCTTTTTAAGTTAGATTTCTACCATAAACACTTTTCCATACAAGATTTGTTCTTAACGGTAGAAATCTAACTTAAAGAGATATATTAATGATTCTAATGACTATAATTCTGTAAATGCACATCTATTATAGTCGCGAATCAAATTTTGATCAAGATACAACCTGACACTGACCTGCAAATTGCAAAAAACGTAAGAAAATTTGAATTTCGCGGTCTACCACTGCGCATTCACCTTAAAAAGGACGCGTCCGCCAAGTTGGAACTTTCCCGCGCTTTTTTTTTCTGTATTTTTTTTTTTTTGCTATGATTCTTTTAACTAATACTGACTGAATACATCCTAAGACAGCCCACTGACCTAGTATTTTTCAAACTCGTATATAACAGCGCAAGGAATGGACTTACAGATTTAGCCTCATCCATAGTGTAAAGTGAAGAGAATAATGTTCTAACGGCATATAACTTTGCTTTTGTCTGGCCGGCACTTTCATACACTAAGTACAAAATGAATGATCTCCTTTGAAAATACAGGTATTTCTAAAAATTGTAATTACGATTAAGGCAAGTATTATACTTACTAATAGAAGGCAAACATCCTAAAGCACAACGTCTCGGCATTATTGTAAAACTATAAAACACAAGATAAAGCGTCTATTTCGCGAAATACAACACCAAACCGAATAAGATTCCCGGAAAACTGAACCGCAAGACGGGAGGAGGAATACACCTCACTTTCTGGTGCTTAACAGAACCGAAAAAAACACGTAAATAACACAATAGGGAATAGAACTACAACATCAACATGATGCGATGCGGTTTTTTTTAATAACCGACTTCATTGAATTTGTATTTGACATTTTATTTTGAGTTTGACAACTAAACTTCAAAAGTTTAGTTTTTTTTTTATCAACTTCAAAAAAGGAGGTTCTGCATTCGACCCGTAGGTATGTATGTATGTCCACGATTTTCTCAAAAACTAATGAACAGATTTTGATAATTCTTTCAACAATGTGATCTACATACTTTCAGGAAGGTTTTAGTATATAATACATTAGGTATTTATTTTTATGTACGAAGTTATATGCATAAATGTACTGCATCTCCGGCATTTTTATGCGAATTTTGATGATTCTTCTAGTCGGTGTCTTTAATTCTTCAATGCACTAGTGTTAATTGAATTTGTGTGTAGGTAGGTACAACCAAAAAGTGAAAAATAAAAACTTAAAAAAAAACAATCGACCTCAAAAGAAAAACACTACAAAGTTAATTAATAATAAAAATAACTTTAATTTCGGAAGTCGGTGTCAAAAAACGAAAATGCGGAACCAACGACACTGACTTCCGAAATTAAAGTTATTTTTCACTTTGTAGGTACTTACTGTTTTTTTTTGAAGTCGGTTTTTTTTTTTTAAAAAGTTATTATTTTTTCTTTTTTTTTCTTTTGTTTCTTGTGGAACAGGCCATGCTGCCTAGTCATCAGTTAGTTCGTATTGTTTTGTAAATTTAGTTTATTTTTTGAAAACTAAGGTAGATTTAAATTAGTTTCAAAAGCTTAGACCCGATATATTACTTTACACTATGGTTTAGTTAGACAGACAGATCAACACATGGCGTCATAGACAGAAGTATAGAAGGCGGGAGGGGATCTACATATCTTAACGGGAACTAAGGTTCTATGACAGTAATGTACAGGGTGTTACGGAAAGGGTATATCAATACAAACGGGTTGAAGAGTGTATCTGGTCTAGAATCTCTGTACAAAATTTCAGCTCAAAAGCAGTAACTTTGAAAATGTTTAATATATTTTAATTTCGATAGTTTATTAAATTGAAATCATAACAAACGTGTCACCGCACTACGAGGGTCATTATCCATTATCTGTAGTGTGTCTGTGCGCCTTGTACACGCACATCACGTCGCCGTGCGCCAGTGCAGCGCCGTGATGTCGAAATAAAAAAATATTAAGCATTTTCAAAGTTAATGCTTTTGAGCTGGTACAAAGATTCTAGACTAGATACACTCTTCAACCCATTTGTATTGATATACCCTTTCCGTAACACCCTGTATATGTCGTGGCCAGATCATAGAATTTATCATTTCATGAAGTGTTTGGTCATTTCATGAAATGGTTGTATATCATGAAATGGCCAGTTAAGATTGACCATATCGTTTAAAAGTCAACGTTTAATGATATATCATTCGACGTTTGGCCATATCATGAATTTAGGGTTCGCATAATACTAAACGTCGTCAGGGGCACCCCGAGGTTCGGTTTGGTTAGGTTCCTTTAAACCCTCCAGACAGAAATAGGAGCCCCGCGCAGCAGGGCTCCGTCAGCCTGACGTCGTTAGAAATAAAACGAGCATGCTAAATTTATGCTTTAGAATATTATGCTTAATCATTATTATGATTAGAGAAATTATGCGTAAGCAGTTATGCGAAAATATAATTAGGAGAAACAAAAGTATGCCAAGTTATTGTAGGTCTTAAAATGTTATGTAAATGGATAGGGAACCCACAGAGAAAACCGACATCAACGCCTCTACCGGCTGATATTCTAATTATTTTACGATATGATCACTAATGCTTGGCCACATCATGAAGTAATCGTGCGTTTAACTGTTCATATCGTCAAACGTTGAGTAATCATTGATCTGGCCAGACCACATCATGATGTGACCAATAGACAGTGAAACATTTAATGAAATGTGACCATTTCATGAAGTGAGCAAACTACGATATGGCCACGACACGACGGCCACAATATGTCGTGGCCATTCATGTAGGTAAACACTGAGTTTAATGATAAATTACAAAACAAACATGTTTAGAATAGAGGAACCATATAATATTTTGATTTATTGTCTAGTAATTACATTTAGTCTTGTTTTTTCTGCACAAACAAAACGCACATTACGAAATTAAATAACATGAAATAAACACATACAAAGTAGCCAGAAGCCTCGCATTGAAGCAATAAAAGTTCGACTATTTTGTCCATTGCTTGATGTCAGGGCCAGGGACCAAAGACAATAATTTACATTGCATTGTGTTGCGACACAGGCAAATGAAAAAAAAAAGAAAAATGAAAGTAAAATCTGGCATAAGCAGATCTCCTTGCTTGGTGTTTTGTATGAAGTCATTTAATATTCAACTCACCTGGCAAATAAAGAGTTGGCATTGCCAATGCATTTAGACGCTTAAAGCGATTACGGTGTTCATCAGTAAAATGAATATCACATATTCTCTTCTTTTTATAAATGTCACAGTCTGTTAATGTTTCCAGATTGTATCCAACAAGATTAACCCAAGCTTTGAAACGCTCAGGAAATTTGTCAGGATTCGGAAATGAATGCATCACATTGCCTGAAACCAAAGGAAATAATGTTGTATTTTTTTTTTTGCAATGTTGTCCATCCTAAGGTTGCCTGTATGAGATTGCTGAATGTGATAAGATTTTTCATCCATGCTAATATTAAAAATTCGAAAGTAACTATCTGTCTGTCTGTCTGTATGTTACCTTTTCACGCCTAAACCACTGAACGGATTTAGAAGAAATTTGGTAGAGAGATAGACTGCATCCCGGGGAAGGACATAGGATATTTTTTATCCCAGAAATCATCCTTTAAGGGGGTGGAAGTTTGTAAGGGGAATCAATAACCGCTGAACCGATTTACATGAAATTTGGTATGGAGATAGTTTGAGTTGCAGGGAAGGATATAAAATAGCTTTTATCCCCGAAATTATCCCTTAACCTCTTGAATGTCTTATGTTACACAGTGCGACATAAGAAAAAATGCTCCAAGTGTCTTAAGTCGCACAGTGTCACTTAAGGGCTTGGTCAGGATTGGTCGCTAAATATCTGTAGTTGTGTTGCAAGTAGCAATATGTTCTGTATTTATATGAAAGAAATGGTTCATTCACTCTTAATTTTAATATTTTTCAACAGCAGAAACATTATTTTGAACGAACTAAAAAATAAATAAATTCATCTGACATTTCACTCACGGCAAACGTCAAAGAGTATAAATTTGTGCGAAACGAACGGAGAAATAAACGATGAATAGAGGCAGCAAACGTTAAGTTTTCTTATAAAAATCTATATAGAATTACTGAGAAATAAGTGTAGGTTCCGTATTGAGTAATTGTTTTTCAAAAAGTAATGATTATATAGGCGAAAAAGTAACGAAAGTTTAGACACGTATTGTGATAAAGTGTGTAGGTTATGTGAATGAATATTATCAAAATAAAAACATATCACGTCACTGCAATGTCAGGTCAGTTTTATTTCACTACGTAGCTGTTTTATTAGATAGGAAAACTAATGAGGATTACGGGAAGGTATCATTTATAATTGTTATTATCGATTTAACAGTATAATCTTCCTTTTTCTGAAGGCCTACCTAAAGTTATTACCTTACTCGTAAAAGCGTCGACAGTTACGTAATGTGCGTGTACGGAGGTCGACACCCGAAAGGTAGGGTTTAAAAAGAGGGGTGGAGATTTGTAAAGGGAATCAATAAAAAAGTACTATAATACTTTACCGCGGGGCACAGCTACAGCTAGTTGTACCATATTTTCTAAAAAGTATGTATATCGTAATAAAATGTAACTGCTTTAGTACATCTAAAATAATTTACATTAGCGGGCCTCTATGCAAAATAATATTCATTCAAATCTGTTGGAAAAAGGCAGACAATTGAATATTAGCTCGTTATCTGGCAGTTGGCATAGTTGGACACCATTTCAGTCATCATCCATTTACATCTGTTATCTAGGTACTTAAACGAAATCTATACTTAAGATGTTTTTCGAAAAGCATATTTTTAGAACATCATATTTTGAGATTATGTTATTAAATATGAGAACAAAGGATTTTCATGGTTAAGACGACGTACGTATATGGGCTAACAGAAGAGTTCTGTTTTAGCGAAAGAAAGAAATCTTTTATATAAATAAAACAAAGTCGGGTCAGTAACACCGTTATTAACTCAAACCGTTTGAGTCAAACGACTGGGCTGATTTTTATGATCTTTGATTTATTGGATTTGACGCCGCCCCGAATAGCAGAATAACTATTAAAACATGGGAAAATTCGAGAAAAAAAAAAGTAATTCAAGGCGCTACGGTAAGTCCGCCGGGTCAGATATTAGAGTATAAAAAACATTCCTTTTTTGGGCAGTCATGTAAAAAATTACTTACCAACGTCCTTACATCCAAAAGCGCAACGGTGAGGCATTGTATTTATTTTAATGGACACACACAGCACAAAATAGCGTCTTTTCGCAAAATACCACTAAATATATCAAGTTTTTCACAATTTTTGTGAAATTGCTAACCAACGTAGCGGCTGAAAAATACGAGGTTCCGGGTAGTAATTCAACAATAGGACGGAGGAGAAACTCAACTCGACGTCTGATGTAGATAAAACACTCAAAAAGTAATAATTAGACACACGATCATAGAATATATTCTGTAATATTAAAATGAAGTGATTCAGAACCACTCCAAGCACAGAAGTGTTAAATAGGTATAATAATAAAAACAGTTTTAATTAGTATTGTACTTTTTTTTTAAATTTGGTGGCAAATAAAGAATAGGTACCAAACCGAAGAAATAATATAGGTACTAACCAGAGACATATTCTAATGTGTTGCTAGCAGCAGATGTTGATGGTTGACATTCCAGATTTGTTTGCTGATGTGTCACTAGTTCTTCCCTGGACTGGCCACGTGGTTCAGCCAGAGCAGCAGATGGTTGATCACTATCCAGTATTGTTGGCTGTTGTATAAAAAGTGCAGATGTGGACTGACCTTGTGGCTCTGTAACATAATAATGATATGTGTTTTAAATGTAACTGAAAACATGAACCTTTGAAGAACATAATAGACAATGAAATGCAAATGAAATAATATTTACTTACCTAGGCATAAAGTCGGAACAGCATTTTTTGTTAATCTGTTACTTGGTAAACAGTAACCTTCTTTAAAGTGGTTGTTACATAACCTAATACTGTTATAAATGTAGCTATTTCCTTTTTCCTGTGTTGATGCACGGAGTACACCTTTCCAAATGTTAAATTTTTCCAAACCTGTCAATGACTCAGTGTTGGGGTTTGGAAATAAGTGCAGAGGGCCTGGAAAATATAAGAGGCATGATTTGAAAATAACCCCTAAGATGACCCACAGACCTGGTTTGACTAGAATCTCAGAATACGTTCTGTATTCTGAGACTAGAATTTTCATATTATTGTTTAACTTCCAGTCTTATCTCGTATTGTTTGTAGAAATTACACCCGTGGTAAGCCGGGGATTACGAAATCACAAATTAGTAAAAATTTTTACAGAATAAACGAAGGATAAGATTTAGACTTACCATCATTTTTGCACCCAAAATAGCAATGTAACCGCGATTTCTTGGGCATTTTGTGGTTTAAGTCCTAATCGAAAGGCAAAAATCAGCAGTCCAGGTAAATCGCAAAGTAGGTTCGGAAAAGCAGTAATCGGTGTCCAAGTTCAAAGCCAGGTGGTTTCAGATACGATGTAATCTCAGGATCCGTTAAATAGCGCCAAGTCGTGGAAAAGGAAAACTACCAAAATACACGGAAAATCACAAACAAACACCAACGAAACAAACTAAAAGTACCTAAGGCGGGTAGTGACGAAAAGTATAAAAATTTTTATTGAAGTTCATCGTTTGTGTTGCTATTAGAAAAAAAACTAAGTTCTAATTCTAATAGGATAAATTAAAATGTTATGCTTGGATTAAATTTCGTACAAATATTTCTCCATTTCTAATATATTTATTAATTTAAATGTAGTTATTGGTATATTCGTCTAGTGTTTTACTGCCATCTAGTAACATGATATTAAAACTGGCTTTGAAATTAGGAGGCCCTGGGTCGTTAGATGGCGCTAATCGATAGTTCAATTTCGAATCGTAAGATTGTTCGGAACTTTCATCATAGACTATACACTTATAAACTGAGATAGATGCGCATCTCTATGTAAGGAAATGCCAAATTGTTTGAGGCCCCGGATCGTCAGGTGGCGCTTTTAGTTCCCCTAAAATCCTGCAGATCGCGCTAATACGCCTGCCTCTTTATTCATACATTTTATTTTTTATTATTATGGAGAAATTTGTAGATCGTAGAGAGCTTAACAAAAGAATAAGTAAATAACATTTAATATTGTTAAGCAGTTAGCATTTCGACCTAATAATTTCCCCATTATGCAGCTTTTTTTCTCAAATAAAATAACTAGGTAGCTGATTAGATCAAATTAATAATTTATTGCAAAATTTCAATTTCAACATACTTCCTAATAATTTATTTTCTTCTTCTTTTTACATAATACTCGAAAGCCTGTTGTTTTATCTGGTCATTCTTATCAAATCTTGTAAGTTTTCCATCTAAAATTCTATTAACCCCTTTACACCAACTGTGGATAATCAAATTTATTGCAAGACTATTAATTAAACCAATCAAATCATCTTTGTGTTTTTTACATGAAATAACATTATAATCACATGCACAATTTAGTAATAGCTTAATTTTTTTCTTTATAAATAATGATTCAGGGCAATCACGTAAACATGCAACAGTTACATAAAAAATATCTGTCATTAAATCAATGAATCTTTCACTTGGATGAAATAAAGATTGTTTTGTATAATCGATTTCATAATTAAATGATTGCAAATCAACTTCAAATCTACATAAATCACGCATGCAATGTTTACAATTTCTAAAAATCTTTGATTTGCATTTCTTAATCACATAGCCAGTAACATATTTTTTTGCTTCAGCATACACCAATGTATCATTAGTCTTAATATTACTCATCACTTTCAGTAAACAATCTATATCACATGCAAAATCATTACTGGCCGAATCATTTTGTTTTTTATTTAATAGATTCGCCATTGATTGGAATGAATTATTATTATCATTTTCACAATTGGCTCGCGGGGAGTGCGACGAGTTAAAATTGTTAATAATCAAAGTTTTAAATGCATTACAAAATTGATTACAAGTCGGATTAACATTTCTGATTCCATTACTTCTTATACCACTAAAGAAATTTTCTAAAGGATCTTGATTGAAATTACGGGTTATTAAATTTTTCACATCATGATTAGTAATCAAATATTGCCACATTTCTTTAAAAGTTTTTATGTTATGGATCCAATTTTTAACAGAAGGAATTGATTCATACTTAATTGATTCACATCTATTTTTCTTAACTACTGATTTAAATTTAATTGATTCTAAAATTGGAATCAAATCATCCCACAGTTGGAAATGAGGAGAGTTATTTTTTACACATTGCTTGTATGGCTTATCTGCTAATTTATAAGAATGACCATTAAAACTATCAAATAATTTATCAAAAATTAATAAGAAATCTGCAGTCCCCTTGCATTCTTCTGGAAGTACTTTGTGTCCTGAAACAAAAACAATATTTGATATTAGTCATACTTGATCATTTCAAATTTTCAATCAAGTCACTCTAATATTATAAAGGTTACTATAAAGTGGAAAAAAAAAACTAATATTATAAAGGCGAAAGTTTGTGTGTGTGTTTATGTTTATAACTTCTTCACACTCAAACGGCTGGACCAATTTTGATAAAATTATGTACGGAAGTAGCCGACACCCTGGATTAACATATACTTAGGCTACTTTTTATCCCGATATTCCCACGGGATCGACATTTACGCGAATGAAACCGCGGGGCGCAGCTAGTTCATTATATATTAAAATAGTTTTCAAGTATGGTAATTACAACCTTTCTAGTTATTATTGTTAGAATATATTTTTTTATTTGCTTATTCGTGAACTTATGTGTCATTTTCTTTATAAAATGATATAGATCACATTATTATCCAAGTGATTATTAACATCAGTATAATATTTAACACTAAAACGGTTTTGACATTAGAAACTAATATACATTATACTACATACAGGTATTATAATTCAAGATGTTACTAACATCAGCATAAGCATATAAAAATATCTACTTACTTGCTAGGAATCTCAATGCACTGGAAACCCTCTGGCTGAACACTTGTGCCGCATATTTGACTTTCATCTTGGGTATTTTTTCTTTAATGACATGCATTTCTGTTAGTTTGTTAAGTAATCTTATTTCATCGTCTCCATCGTCTAAATCAAGTAACAGCTTTAAATGTTTCCTGGAACCTGAAATTAAAATTTCCAATTTTATTATCACTACCTTCTGCCAGCGGCTTCGCCCACGTGGTATGTTGATAAAAAGTAGCCTATGTCCTTCGCCAAGGTCTAATCTATCTCTATACCAAATTTCATCAGAATTGCTTAAGCGGTTTAGGTGTGAAAGCAACGACTAACAGCCAGAGTTGCTTTCGCATTTATAATATTAGTAGGGATTGAATTATGTACAGTCAACAAAAGAGATAAGTATGCAGGATCGTCGGATATAGTTGAACTTTAGTAAGAAACCAATGGATGTTGTCGACTGAAATTTAATTTGATATATGAGCTGTTTGTTTTCTATTAATTAAATTAATTTTATTCGAGAACATCCATTGGTTTGTTACTATATTGTTATGCTTCTGTTATAGCTGTTGGTTCTCCTATGAATAAATAAATAAATAAACTTCAGCTATATCTGACAATCCTGCATACTTATCTCTTTTGTTGACTGTACCTAACAGCGTTACATTTATTTGAATATATTCTGTAATATTAAAATGAAGTGATTCAGAACCACTCCAAGCACAGAAGTGTTAAATAGGTATAATAATAAAAACAGTTTTAATTAGTATTGTACTTTTTTTTTTAATTTGGTGGCAAATAAAGAATAGGTACCAAACCGAAGAAATAATATAGGTACTAACCAGAGACATATTCTAATGTGTTGCTAGCAGCAGATGTTGATGGTTGACATTCCAGATTTGTTTGCTGATGTGTCACTAGTTCTTCCCTGGACTGGCCACGTGGTTCAGCCAGAGTAGCAGATGGTTGATCACTATCCAGTATTGTTGGCTGTTGTATAAAAAGTGCAGATGTGGACTGACCTTGTGGCTCTGTAACATAATAATGATATGTGTTTTAAATGTAACTGAAAACATGAACCTTTGAAGAACATAGACAATGAAATGCAAATGAAATAATATTTACTTACCTAGGCATAAAGTCGGAACAGCATTTTTTGTTAATCTGTTACTTGGTAAACAGTAACCTTCTTTAAAGTGGTTGTTACATAACCTAATACTGTTATAAATGTAGCTATTTCCTTTTTCCTGTGTTGATGCACGGAGTACACCTTTCCAAACGTTAAATTTTTCCAAACCTGTCAATGACTCAGTGTTGGGGTTTGGAAATAAGTGCAGAGGGCCTGGAAAATATAAGAGGCATGATTTGAAAATAACCCCTAAGATGACCCACAGACCTGGTTTGACTAGAATCTCAGAATACGTTCTGTATTCTGAGACTAGAATTTTCATATTATTGTTTAACTTCCAGTCTTATCTCGTATTGTTTGTAGAAATTACACCCGTGGTAAGCCGGGGATTACGAAATCACAAATTAGTAAAAAATTTTACAGAATAAACGAAGGATAAGATTTAGACTTACCATCATTTTTGCACCCAAAATAGCAATGTAACCGCGATTTCTTGGGCATTTTGTGGTTTAAGTCCTAATCGAAAGGCAAAAATCAGCAGTCCAGGTAAATCGCAAAGTAGGTTCGGAAAAGCAGTAATCGGTGTCCAAGTTCAAAGCCAGGTGGTTTCAGATACGATGTAATCTCAGGATCCGTTAAATAGCGCCAAGTCGTGGAAAATTACCATAATACACGGAAAATCACAAACAAACACCAACGAAACAAACTAAAAGTACCTAAGGCGGGTAGTGACGAAAAGTATAAAAAATTTTATTGAAGTTCATCGTTTGTGTTGCTATTAGAAAAAAAACTAAGTTCTAATTCTAATAGGATAAATTAAAATGTTATGCTTGGATTAAATTTCGTACAAATATTTCTCCATTTCTAATATATTTATTAATTTAAATGTAGTTATTGGTATATTCGTCTAGTGTTTTACTGCCATCTAGTAACATGATATTAAAACTGGCTTTGAAATTAGGAGGCCCTGGGTCGTTAGATGGCGCTAATCGATAGTTCAATTTCGAATCGTAAGATTGTTCGGAACTTTCATACCCCTGACTTTCATACCCCTGGGCGAGGCCATGGTATAACAATACATGGTATTCTCTTCCCGTGACAGCTGGGTCACGTGACTGGGCCGGTAATACGTCATCAGTTGCGAAGCGGTTCTCAAACTTTTTTAGTGGGGAAAAGATAAAAATAATACCCGGCCCTTGAGTAGTTTACAGAAATTAATTGGAAACAAGCTGATGATGGTTTCTATTTGAACTATACTATTACTACTGAACTCAGTCAGTTGACGGATCTTCGGTCCTTGGCTTCGCTCACAGGAGAGCACACGCGAACGCGGCCTACAGACTAGATGATCGCTTTCGTTACCTGGAGTGGCGAACTTCCCTCATCACCGGGATTCGGCTAAGTAAGGCCTTCCTGAACGTCGGATGATCACACTGCAAGGGATAACCAGAACAAATTTAGAAAAATGGCTATTGATTTACTTTCTGGTCATCCTTAACGATGACTGCTTCTTGCTGACGTTATGGTGTGATCTGAAGGGTGACTACGAACTAAATCTGGACGGGGAGCGCTGTCTTGAGTTGGTTTGTGTGACTTTTCAGATTTTCGTTTATTTTTTTACTGTCCCTTTCTGTATACGTCCGTTTCCTTATTTCTTTTAAAATCGATATGATTCCGTTGACAATAGTGTGGGTTGTGCGTTTGTTTAATATTATACCTAAGCTAACTATTTATGTTGTAACGCATAACTGTTTTTTGTCCCAAATAAATAAAATAAAAAATAAAATAAAATAACCTTACAGCCCCCTGCGCTCTGATGAATTCCAAATCATCACACAACGGCGCAACACCAAGCATCAATTTAACCGCGCATAGCACCAATCATATAGAAGGCTAGCATAACAAGCCAGACCTGTAACAATGTCCTCGTGTCAGAACACACATGCAAGAGACCTGGGCTATAGGCTATCCAGCAAGAATAAAGCAAATGGTTGAATACTCACAGGATTCTGCCTCTACTGGACTTATATTAAAAACTCCATCGGATTATTTGGGCACATCCCGATCCTCTCAGGATAAAGTCCCTCTCAATCCGCCGTTATATTAGGCTAGTGTGCTTGATCGTAAAAGACCCGGACACGGAACATCGATTTTTTCCAAACCAATCTAACGGTTTCTCGAACAATCTTCCTCAGACCACACAGATTCCTTATCGATTTTTATCTTTAATCTATTAGACATTGTTTTTGAATTTAAATATGGTGAATGATACTTATATGTTTGTTTATTTGTTTTAATTAACTAATAAACCTGTAATTAATTTACTAAACACAAAGACACCAACGCCATCTTGCGTCGCGTAAACCACCATGACGTTAGTCCGTTGATATTCCCACGATAGATGTCGCTACTATTTACTTTTGCAACGTCACAAATGGGTACTCAATTTTTATCATTTTTAATAAATCGACATATTTGATACTTTTTGTATTTTTTTACTTTGCTTCTTTTTTAAATGATTGCATATTATGGTTTTATTTAGTTCCCTTACTCGTAGATAGGTCCTCGTTCGAACTAAACAGAGTACTACTTCATAATCAATTTGTGGATACAAGTCCTTTGTTGTGGTGGTTCGACCCACTGACCGAAACCTTCGATAGAACTGTATGTCCGTAGGCGAGCTTTAGTCATGCACAATCACGTGGAAAAAATAGGATTGAGGGGAAAGGTACTCACAGGTCTTCGTCGTCGACAACGCTCCGTGGCGCCACTCCACTACACAGTCCAGGGACGTCCCTTTATTTGGCACTTAACACTAACACAGAGTTGTTAGTAAAATAGTCTTTGTAGGTAAGTTTGTTTGATATGGTTGATTATTGAAGCCGGTTAAATGACCGCGCTTTTTCTTCGTTAGTTCGTGACAGAGTGTGTCGGAGAGAGTGAATGATTGGTAAAGGATTGATTTGAACCCGGAAGGAAGTGGATGAATGGGAATGGGAGAATGGATTAGAATGAGGAAATATGACTGTGCATTAGTCAATTGAATGTTTATTTATTTGTTTTTTGATACTTTAACATTCTTCCCCCCTGCTGGCGAAATTATGGAGACAGAACTCTACAATGAAGGCTGCGTCCATATTAACCAAAAACTGGTGTTAAATTGTGTTATGATGTTAATGTTATGAATACTCCTACAATACAAAATTATGATTTAATGATATATTTTTTGATGTTTAGTAGTGAAAATTTAATCATGCCTATCAGGGAGAGGACATAATTTTACTAATGGTCTGTCAATAGTACCTTGAGCAGTCTTGACCGTAGCCGAACGAGGTATCCCATCACGGCCAGGATATAATTTTATGATCTTACCAAACCGCCATCGTAACGGATGATAACATTCGTCTTTGATAATGACTACCTGATTGACATGAACGTCACGTGAGGACTTATTCCATTTCAAGCGTTGCGTTAAACTGGTTAAATATTCAGAATGCCATCGTGACCAAAAGTCTTGATGCATTCGTTGCAAAAGTTGCCAACGTGTCAGCCTGTTAGTTGGTATGTCTGTATAATTTGGTGTTGGTAATGTTGTTAATGGTGCTAATGTTAAAAAATGGCCTGGTGTGAGTACTGTGCTGTCATTGGGATCCGTACTAACTGAGCATAATGGTCTAGAGTTTAGTAAGGATTCCACCTGGATAAGAAGTGTATTTAACTCTTCGTATGTTAGGATTTGTGTACCTATCACACGATAGAGGTGCGTCTTTACAGACTTAACCCCAGCTTCCCAGAGTCCTCCGAAGTGGGGGGCCCCAGGAGGGTTGAAATGAAATGCTATATGCTCGGTCTCACAGGCAGACTTCATGATATTGGCCAACTCTGATTGAGCACCTTTAAAATTTGTTCCACAATCTGAATGGATAATGTTACATCTACCACGGCGAGCAATGAATCTACGTAATGCCGCTAAGAATGCTGCAGACGACATGTCAGATGCTAACTCTAAGTGGAGCGCTTTTGTGGCAAAGCACACAAAAAGACACAAGTACGCCTTCGTAACACGAGAGCCACGATTTCTGACGGGGGTTACATTGAAAGGTCCTGCATAATCACAACCAACTGATTGAAATGCTTTTAATTGAGTAATACGTGATTTTGGTAAGTCTGCCATTTTAGGCTCAAGTGTTGTTGGCTTGACACGCAAACATCGATAACAATTTGATAAAACTTGTTGAATTGCCCGTCTTGGGGACAAAATCCAAAAATTTTGAAGAATTAAAAAGTGAAGTGTTTGTAATCCTGGATGCATGTTTTCGTTATGAACAGATTCAATGATACGCTGAGTCAAAAGATGTTTGCGAGGAAGCAAAGATGGATGTTTTGTTTCAAATTCTAAATCAGAACGAGAGAGCCTTCCCCCCACCCGCAAAACACCAGAGTGGTCTATAAATGGGTTAAGTTTCCTAAAGGGTTTAGGTAAAACTTTTCCTGCTAATAACTGTTTGATTTCATCTTTGAATTCAATATGTTGTACGTGTTTAACAAGCGCCATAAGGGCATTCTTTAGCTCAGCTTCTGTTAAATGATTAGTTGTTTTGTTTTTGCGTAAAGCGTTAATGAATCTGAAGCAATATGCTAAAATACGTTGAATTTTTCGTAATGATGAAAATTTGTTAATGAGATTATCTAAAGGGTTACTATCCATTAAGCTGTTTGATAGCACTGTGATACGTTGTTCACAGGCTACATCATTATCAGTGATGCAGTGAGATTCTGTATTTATTGGCTCGTTAGGCCATTGATTATGATTTGATGATAACCACTCCGGTCCAGTCCACCAGAGGGTGTGGCTGATGAGCTCATCTGGTAATAAACCACGACTTGCGCAATCAGCTGGGTTCTGCTTGTCTGGCACATGTTTCCAGGTAGCATTTGCTAATTTTCTTTGAATGTTTGCTATACGATTGCCAACATATGCTTTAAAATTGGTTGAATTTGATTTGATCCATGCTAGTACTATCATGGAGTCAGACCATGCGAAGACGCCGTCAATGTTGATGATGTTAGAATATATGTTTATAATATAACTCATGAGATCTGCTAATAATGATGCACCGCAGAGCTCGAGTCTCGGCAGCGTTCTTCGCTTGGTGGGAGCAACACGTGATCTTGCGCTCACCAGACAGACTTGATGTTGATCTTGAGAAATACTGGAACGAAGATAAACTACTGCCGCATAACCAGCTTCACTAGCATCGCAGAAGCCATGAATTTGATAAGATGCTGCTTGATCATGTGTAATACGTCTTGGAATACGTAATTGAGAAAGATTTGATAATTGATGCGTATACTTCGTCCAGATTTGATGAATGTCATCGGGTACTGGTTCATCCCAAGACGACCCTAGTAACCACAGACGTTGAATAAGGAATTTTGCTAAAAATGTTAATGGTGTAAGTAAACCGATAGGGTCATAGATACGGGCAAGCTCAGAAAGCATTGTCCGCTTTGTACAGCCGCGAGGAATTTGATTAACTTGATAATTAAAAACATCTTGACAAGCGTTCCAGGCAAGGCCGAGAACCTTGATAAAGTTGGTGTCACTGTCGAACGTCAAATCTGGTATCATCTTATGTTCTTCAGGTATGTTTTGCAGTACAGACGCATGATTGCTGGACCACTTCCTGAGCTCAAAACCACCGGAAGCCATGATTTTGACTAACTCTTGTTGTAAATGAATGGCTTGTTGAATGTTATCACAACCGGTGACTACGTCATCTACGTAAAGGTCTTTTCGCAACACCTCTGCTGCAGCAGGGTAGAACTCCTGTTCGTCTTGAGCCAGCTGATGCATGGTACGTATGGCCAGAAATGGCGCGGACGACACTCCAAATGTTACGCGATTGATTCTATATTCTTGAATTGATTCGTCAGGTGAAAATCTAAATAGGATACGCTGATAATCCCGATGATCCTGAGTGATGATGATTTGACGATACATTTGACGTACGTCGGCTGATAATACGACTGCATGGAGTCGGAATCGTAAAATGATGTTATTGATATCTGCTTGCAACTTAGCGCCTGTTAACAATGTGTCATTAAGTGATCGACCCTGTCTATCCTTAGCTGAGGCGTCATAGACAACTCTCAGACGTGTAGAAACGCTACTTGGTTTTAGCACTGCGTGATGTGGTATGTAATATGCTGAAGATGATTGACGCTCATTAGGTGGGACAAGTTCCATCTGCCCACTTAATAGATACTCCATTATATGAGATTTATACTCTTCTCCGAAGGTCGGATTTTGATGAAGACGTTTTTCAAGCTGATTAAATCGCCGAAGCGCAATAGTATACGAATTGTTAAATGATGGTAATGATGAATCTCTAAACGGTAGATGCACGATATAACGACCGTCAGCATCACGCTTACATGTAGATTGATAAATGCCCTCGCAACGAATGTCGTCGGCAGAGGCTGCTTGCTTTGGTTCCGATGGCATGTTGTCGGTATCCCAAAACCTTTGGACTGCAATATCTAAATTAGCATCCATTGATACATGATTGATTGATACAGGAACAGACTCAATGGGATTGGCTGCTTGTGTCCTACCCATGAGTACATATCCAAATATAGTGTTAATTGCTGTTGCTGTATGATTATCACTCTCAATTTTGCCTGGTAATATAATCTGAGGGAAAATTTCTCCACCAATCAACATGTCTATAGAACGAGATTTATGAAAATCAGGATCTGCTAACTTGAGATTTGATATATGTTTGAAATCATTGATATCTATTGCATGTGTAGGCATATCGCTACAAATTTTATCCAAAATCACCGCTTCTGCTGTAAATGATGTATGAGAATTTCCCAGTGGACGAATATCCAGAAAAACCTTACTACCCGATAAAGCAGGAGCATCCCCTATTCCTGACATTGGAGTGTTACATTTGACCCGACTCAAACCAAGTCTCCGTGCACAAGAATTTGTAATTATATGACTTTGGCTCCCTGGATCTAACAAGGCACGAACCTTTTGATAAATGTTATGCCCATCTTTGATTTCAACTTGCACTGTGGCAAGCAACACAAAAGATGGAGTAGATGCTTTTGTTATATTTGATAAAGTTGTAACCGGTGTGATGCCCGGGGTAACTGCATTAGAAGTGCTAGCCTGGTTTGCAGCAACATGAACTTGTGATGAATTTTGTTGATTTGAATTATTATTCTGGTGACTTTGGTCTGATTGTGTACCCTTTGTAAAATGTAATAAGCTGTTATGACGCTGATTACATGTTTTACACACATGGGTTGATGAACATTTAGAAGTGGTATGATTTGAACGCAAACAATTTAAACAAAGTTTATGTTGCCTTGCAATTTGAAAGCGTTCTTGAGGTGATTTAGCAAGAAAAGTTTTACATGAAAAAAGAGGATGATTTTCTTTGCAAATGATGCAATTTGATAATTGAGGCGTTTGAGCCAAAAGCATAGTAGATGCTTGATTTGTTGATGTCTGATTCTTATGTTGAGTACGATTTGATGAGTTGTTGTTATTTTTGTTGGAATTATTATTGGTATTAGGCAAAGCCACTGATGGAGTATTTGTTAAAGATGAGCGTTCTAATGCATTGCATCTGTCTACTAAAAATGTCTTTAACTGATCAAACCGTGGAAAGTCACAACCACTGCAAGAAAGTTCAAAAGCTTCACGAGACATTTTATCTAATTTTACCAAAAGTGAATGAAATAAAACAAAATCCCAATTGGATGTTGGCAAACCTAATGAATTTAACATTGAAAGATTTTCCGAAAATGTGTCCAGAAGATTTCTCAAGCTTTGAGCAGATGGTGTGTTTATTGGTTTAACGTTGCATATTTGTTCCCAACATAAAAATGAAAGATATCGCTTGTTATTATATCTATTAACAAGTGCGTTATAAGCGCTAATGTAATTAGCTTCAGAAATTGGAAAAGCTCTGATAAGATTAACTGGTTCCCCTGAAAGAGAAGTTACAAGGTATTGGAATTTTTCTACTTTTGATAAATCTGCCCTGTCATGGACTAATGTGTTAAACAAATCAATAAAACCAGGAAAATCCTTAAACTGACCTGAGAAAGTAGGTAGCTTTATTGCAGGCAATTTAGTAGGCTTCCCGTTTTCTATTGAGGATGTGGAAACCTTTACCCCATCTGCTTTATGATCAGGTAAGAGTTTACGTATAGTTTCTAATATCTCAAAATACATGTCATCTGCTTGCTCTTGGTATATTGTTTGTTTGAGCATTTGTTCCTCACTGATATCAAGGTTTTTATATTCACACAAAAGTTTTATGTGAGCATCATTAAATGCTTCCATAAGTGATTCTATCCGCGAACCCCATGTTTCTAAACGCGGTAAAAGGCTTGAATCATTGATGCATTTGCGAGCGCAGACAACAGCATCTGTTAATCGCTTGTGAGAAATGTTGCGCTTTGATTCATGATGAGCTGCCATAGCTTCACTCATGATGAATTTTAATTAATTTACTCAGTAAAATATGTTAAAGTATCTTATCGTTACAACAATAAGTTATAATAATGTTTTCAAATGGTTTAAAATATTGTTTGATGACGTAAATATTAATTACGTAATTTGACAGCAGTGTGCAGTGGTAGAAAATATTCACTTGAAAATTACGCTAAAACTACCAAAGAGTAGTAATTTTCCAAGTATGGTAATATTTTAGAGCTGACAACACTGAAGATTGAGTGAAATGTGAGTGAAGGATCGATTGTTTTGTTACGCTACTGGATACTAGATGTCGCCATTAGCAATCAAAAGAACTATGCAAATTCTGCGAAAATAAATTGTTTCGAAGGACCTTATGATGAAATACAAATATTATGTTAATTATAAATGTATTGTTATGTATGTATTTATGAATTATATGTTATTTATAAATGTCACGACTAAAGAAAACAATGATTTATTATGTTATAGAGTTTATTGCAACGTTACATGTTACGTATGCAAATAAAATTACGTGAAAAATACGCTAAATGAATGATTATGTTATAAGTAATGTTTTAGTGCTATATGTTACACTTTAAAACAATGCTTGAAACGTTCAAAATCGCGCTCCTGTTGGAACGGACGAACTAAATACCTACCTACCTGCACCGACCGGTCAAAACTGGTTCAAGATTTCAAACTTCGAAGTGAAGTTGAAGAAAACTTAAAAACCACTTGCTATGATGAAATGATGCTTGTTTAATATGTTAATACGTGTTAGAACACTGAATATTGTTATGTATATCGTGTTTTATGTTAAGTGTAAATGGCAAATATGGACGCCGCACGTGTATTGTTACGACCAAAATTTGAGGTAGGTACATGTATATAAACCCGGCTCGCAGGACCAAAATGTTGTGGTGGTTCGACCCACTGACCGAAACCTTCGATAGAACTGTATGTCCGTAGGCGAGCTTTAGTCATGCACAATCACGTGGAAAAAATAGGATTGAGGGGAAAGGTACTCACAGGTCTTCGTCGTCGACAACGCTCCGTGGCGCCACTCCACTACACAGTCCAGGGACGTCCCTTTATTTGGCACTTAACACTAACACAGAGTTGTTAGTAAAATAGTCTTTGTAGGTAAGTTTGTTTGATATGGTTGATTATTGAAGCCGGTTAAATGACCGCGCTTTTTCTTCGTTAGTTCGTGACAGAGTGTGTCGGAGAGAGTGAATGATTGGTAAAGGATTGATTTGAACCCGGAAGGAAGTGGATGAATGGGAATGGGAGAATGGATTAGAATGAGGAAATATGACTGTGCATTAGTCAATTGAATGTTTATTTATTTGTTTTTTGGCATCATGAACAATCCGAGTCAAATTTGTGAAAATGAATTTTTCATCGTGCAACGATTCACCGTGGTATTTATTAAATTCTCTCTCCATTATATCAGCAACCCTGACCAATTCTTTGCAAGGGTAAATTAGTTTTCCCCTCGACACAAAAAAAATCCAATCACAGGCTGCGCTACCTGGATCAATCTTTCGTGTCTCGTCTCCAAGATGTGGATATTTTCGTAAAAACCTGTAAGCAACATAACCGCATATATATTTTAGACCTTGATCTCTGATTTCTTCAGCAGCTATTTGCGTTTCAATATTGTCAAGTAATAGGTTTTCTTCATTAGTCGGAATATATGAACTAAGATCGTGATTAAAGACTGCAGCATCTTCGTTCACTTCGTCGATATCCGTTAGCATTTCGATATCTTTTAGTAACTGCTCTTCATCTGCAGTCGGTTTATACGTGCAGAGATCATTTTCGATTGATGAGATCAAATTATTATCCTCGGACTCAGTGTCGTCATTGTTAGATTTTAAGTATCGATCTAACACATTCGTTATAATGGAATCATCTTCACGACCTTCCAGTGGAGTTACTAAGCAGGATATGGCAGGATCATCGCGAGTGTTGCTTGTATATTTGAATGCATCTGCAGAATGTTTTCCGAGAATGTATCGTTTTAGTCGGTGTTTAAACGAAAGTCCAGTTGGGTGATCGTTAGTAGCACCCATGCCTCTTATGTATGAGAAAAAGTTCTCCAAAATGTCCTGATTCAATCGGGAGGTTAAAATATACTCGAAATTTGAACCTAGCCTTTCCTGAAGATCAGCTAATAAATTCGTAAGCGATTTATTCGAAATTAAAATTCCTCTTTGAAAGGGGAGCTTGTTTGATTTCTTTTTACCGGTTTTTGTATTCTTGATTAAATCATTCATTTTTTCTATTGCTTCGTTTTGCAATGACAGGTTTATCCAGTATGCTTTTTTATGCCCCTCGAATTTTAGCCTGGCATTAAAAACGTCAAACCATTCATTGAATGTTTTTAAAACTTGTGATAGTTGAAACCAGTTTTCATCTGGCAAGAACCCTTTTTGACCACACCATTCTACAGCTAAAGCAGTTGTGTTCGAGAAAAGTTGAGCAGCAGGCCGTACCTTTTGTCTTTGTGAACCTTGTAAATTCAGGTGATTTGGTGTCAGTTTGTGTGCTAATTTAAGGTCGTGTTGAGACAACGACAATACTTTTTCTATAGTATCTTTGACCAATAACTTATTTTCATACTGAAAACCAAAATCTATAAAATGGTTTCTGGCCAATTTCAATAGATGCGGTACATCAATAAACACGTGAACTTTAATATTTTCGTCTGATGGATGTTTGAACCAAGTTTTTCGGTCTTTTTCAACGCCAATGTTAAGATCTCTTAGTAGCCCCTGATTTCCGAGACCCATATCACACGTTATTGAAACGACAATTAAATTAGAGTTATACAATATTTTTATCAAATCCATTAGTATATCAGTTGTCATATTTTTATCAAATTTATAAAAAATGGGTTGCTTCCATTTTCCACATAAGCCACGAGCCATGACGCATTGGCAAGTATTATGTGGTCCAACTTTTTGCTCATTTTTTCGGTCAATTTCTATTTTATTGGAGATATAAATTTTTTATTGCTAATAAATCTTTGTATTCAGAAGCAAGAATGGTTACGGTATTTGAACTGAAACAGAAAAATTAACATATAAAACGGAGAAGGCATGTGTGTCTCGTTATCATCAGCCATATTTTAGGGCATATACTGTGGGTAGTGTTGGTTATTGCGCAATAGGAAAACCGTTTGCAGTTCAAATCGGATTATAATTTCACGAACAAATTAATCACACCAGCGAATCACACACTGTAGGTACACAATTCAACGATACGAAACACGCGACAGTTTCTGAGCACATCTTGTCCGTACAATGTCCAATGGTCAAGTATGTCGCTGCACCTCGCTGCTCGCTCTCCTCGAACCCCCCACGGACTCAGGCTAGACTCTATCCAGCGCCACCAGATGGCACTGACGTTCCGAATAGTCAAACGAATGACGTATTTCCGACATATATCTTATTGTCAATACATCATTTATGCAAATATTGTTAAAAATATTACCATATTTCTATTGTCTGGGTTTCTATACGGCGGGTTTCTATTTGAATTGTTTGTGTTTGTACAGAGCATGCGGTTTCAGAATTATTAGTTAGCTCTTTACAATCAGTAATAGTTGGGTCAAGTTGTATATATTTTGTAACATTATCCGAACTGAAACAAAGAAAATAAACATGTGCCAACATTCAGATAGATTTGAATCAAATAAATTACAGTCACGTCATACGAGGGCGGCACTGAAATTTTCGGGAATCAAGGAAGTGACACAACATTACTATTTAAAAATGTATTTATTGCTTTTCGAAGTATTCTCCGCGAAATTTGACACATTTTTCCATACGATGGAACCAATCATTGAAGCAACCATTCCAGTCGGAAGTTGGGTCTCCAAAATGGCCGTTTTGTAGGCGTCCACAGCTTCTTCAGGTGATGAAAATCTCTGTCCACGCAATTTATTCTTTATTTTAGGGAAAGTATAGAAATCATTAGGGCTTAGGTCAGGGCTGTACGGCGGATGGTCTAATAATTCTATGTTTTCTTGCTCTAAAAACTCTTTTGTTCTGTGCGCGGTGTGAGAACTCGCATTGTCGTGATGGAGGATGATGCGGCGGTTGCAGTTCTCTTTACGGAGTTCAGAAAAGACCTGTGGCAAACAAATGCTAGCATACCATTCTGCATTAACCGTTCTTTGTCCCTCAAGAGGAATAGTCGTAACATGGCCGGTTTTGGAGACAAACGTGGCCACCATTTTTTTTGCAACACTCCGTGAACGAACAATTTTTGTTGGCTTTAACTCATTTTCGAACACCCAAACTCGTGACTGGTTTTTTGTTTCGGGTTCGTACGCGTATATCCAGGATTCATCACCTGATACGATGTTGTATACAACATTTGAGGATCCTGCGTGGAATCTTTCGAGAGTTCTGACGCACCAAGTAACGCGAGCCGCGAGTCAACACACTGTTTTTGTGTTAAACCACTTCGAAAGTCATAATAAATCATCGCTCTTGAATTTTCTCGAGTCAATTCCATTTTCTCAACGACTAAACAAGTTTGACAAAACCCTGTGACAAGACCGAGAATCTTTTTTTAAATAAATAAATGGTATTCGATTTTTAAAACCAAGGAGTTTTCAATTCAAAAGATTTTAATATGACAGGAACAGTGGAAATATTCCATTCCCGATATTTTTAGTGCAGCCTTATACTTGACATGAACAAACAAGTTTAAAAATCACTGTGTCTTCTACAACATTATTTTTAGTATATGCGAAACCTGAATATAGTTTGTTCAGAATAAGTAACTGAATCGATTCCAATAATTTTTACCCCATGTTATATTTTGGCCCAAAAATATTTAAAAAAGGTTAAATCTTGGCCACCGAGCGACATTAGTACCTAGGTAGTTTTCTACCATACCCATACACAATAGGCGCGGCGCCCGCGCACAGCGAGCGGGGCGAGCGGGGCGGGGGTGAAGCAACCCCTTCAGTCGCCCGGGTACTACAGACTGGCGCGCGCGCGTGTCGCGTTCCCGTCCAACTGCATAATGGCGAGCGCGCGGCCGCCGCGGGCCTTAAGTTGTGTTTCGGTTGATCGTGTACTTACCTGTGTAACCATGACTTTCTCATACACAAACGTCCAGTACACAGAAACAACGATAACAGTGAAGTATTACTTTGTGACGAATGTACAACAACCCTCGTGGAACACAATGCTTTGCCGTGATGATTAACATTTTTAAACACGCCAAGATGGTTAATTGTAGAAAGTTATTATTTGTACCTACAGCCTGCTGTGGTTAAGTAATGCGATGTTTAACACTTTTCATCCACTTTGAACTTGTTGACATAAGGTGCAACAAATCGCATTGACTACATTGTATCACTTACGGCTTACGAATAAGTAATTACTTATTCGTAGCTTACGGCTGCATTTATTTACGAATAAAGTACATTATAATAACAACCTACACTTGACCATTACGACAGTCCAAAGCCTGCAAGTGTGATGGAAAATGTTATCACCCGTTAATTACAATACAATCGCCGCGCGGTACGTTTAGGCACGCGGTGCCTATGATTTCGTACGGACAAACAGGTAACATAACAAGCTTATAACTTTGTGATTATTCATGATACAGTTTTGAAATTTTGTACATAGATTCTTTACATAAAAATACTAGACACGTGTTTCGGGTTTCGCATATACTAAAAATAATGTTGTAGATATGCAAGCACAAAAAGCATAATCAATTTTAGTATATTTACCTTCGGTCTATTATTGGTTTAGCGCATGACGAAGGTTGAGCGATTGAATTTATGTGCAAAGAAGGTACGGCGTCCGGTTTTAACGTCCTAAAATTTCTTGGCGATTCGTTCATCAAAATATGCCTCAATGGCTTATGATGGTCAGATGATAAAAAATGAACTGAACACACCCTACCTGAAAGTTTAAAAATATTCATCATCTCTCAACCAGCATAATAGGTACATTAGAAAGTTAAGAACCTTAGCTTTAGAGATCGATTTTGAAGTCATAGTAGTCAGTCGATACAGAAACGAAAAAGTTCAAAATTACGCTATTATTATGTATACTGTGTCCACAACTCCACAGGGATCCAAAATACTGATTAATATTTTAGATGAGCCCTTTTGGGCTTTTGAGGCCTTTTGGCCAGAGCCGTTAAACCTTATTATTTTGAAAAAAGAAACTATCTAGCAAGCTACGTCAACATCACTTGAAAAAAAATACATCTGACTTGGCTGTATGAGCCAAGATCTCTTTGCCTGTCCTTAATCAGGACTAAAAGAAACAAAAAATCACTACAAAACAAATGTAAAAAAGTCTGAAATGAAATAATATGTAGTAAGGTACACACGGCTATACATCAAGCTATACATTTCCAGTTTTCGCTGAACTCGCATTGTATAGGTTTTCCGTACAATTAGAAGCCAGCTTATAGCGGTTATGTATAGCTTGATGTCAGTGGCGGATTTACCAATAGGCTGAGTAGGCTGGAGCCTAGGGCGGCAGATTTTAGGGGCGGCAAATTTGGGGCTAACATTTTTTTCAAATGTTTTTATCACAGTTGCCGATCTTTACAAGTTCAAGTTCAGTTCTTTCTTTGCAAGTTTTTCGTAGCTGATGAACGAGAACATTTTAATAATTTTGAAGAAAAGGCGAAGCAGTATACAAAAGTCATGGGATATTATTGTAGAGGTCGATAGGGGCGGCAAAATTTGAATAGCCTACTGGCGGCAAATGTGTAAATCCGCCTCTGCTTTATGTGTAGCCGTGAGTACATACCTGTTCTTATTGTTGTTTTTGGTCTACAATATTGAAGCCACGCATTTGCTATTATCTCTTCTTTGGGAAAAGAAAAAAACCTTATTACACCGCCTTTTTTACTTCTGTTTTTACAGTTTAGTATGGAACAATTAACCATTTTTTTTCTTGCGTATCTTTCAAAGGTTACACTGGTTTCCTTTTCACAGTAAACAATGTTTGGGAACCACAGTATTTTGCTTACCGAGCGAAACAACGCTATAGGTATGAGCGACACGACGATAGCGATGAAATGGTGAGCTGACAGTATGACACTTGTCAATTCGATGTGTGGCCACTGTGTAAAATTGAATTACCTTAGCAAAATGCATTTTTTAACTTAACAAAGCAATTATGAACTAATAATTCAATAGTTTAATCAATTTAAAACTAAATAGATGAATCACACGAGTTACTAAATAGTTAAGCTAGTTAGTAATTTATTTTATTTGTATTAAATAAATGAGTAAGTCCCTAAATTTACTGAATAGGACAATCAATGGCAACACTTATCGTGACGTAGACAAGGGCCATCGTGGGAAGAGAATACCAGGCGAAGTATATAATTGTACCATGGGCGAGGCTGTGAGCGACTTCGACGCTGTTTTTTTTTACGGAATGCCAAAATGTATGAAGAACTGTCAATTTGCCCTCCCGTGGCTGTGCCGTTGGGTAGTTTAACTCACGGCCGTCACAGCCTTGACCGCTAGTGTAGCTGTACGCAGCTTAGTGAATGCCAAACTAAGTTTCACAGCTGCGACAGCGCTGCACGCAAGGCTGTATCCTTAGAGAATAGCATGGCTGATGACCATTCGTCACATTGGCCATTTCGTCGAGGTAAGCGATTGGTGGCGCCAACTACCTACAACTTTCCTGCTATCTAAAGATACGTGCGTGTTTATGTGTATGCATGTCTTTCCGCCTTCCCGCTTGTTTTTAGAAAATTGGCTGCAGATAATAAAACCCAGAAAATCAGAATCATAAAATTTATTTTGCAGTAAGTATTGATACATTTTCTAAATTACCATTACCATGTAGGACCTTTGCTATAATTATTACGAGTACAATAACTATGTAAGTCATAATTTCAAAATTTCTGGCTATGTATTAGGAAACCTTACCTCTGTGCCTTATACATAGACAGAAGTTTGTCATGCAAATATTTTAAAACTCTGTATGATGTATGTCTATTGTTTCGTCGCCAATAGGCGACGCGCGGTGCTTGGCCGGCTACACATTTACAGGAACTGAAAATGGTAATAGATTAGGATTACCATCCGTTTTACAACGCATTACAATATAATCCGGGTACTTAATACATAATTTTATATAATAAGCATAAGCAAATATACGTAGGGGTAAAGAAGTACTTATAAGCAATCATTAATACCGAAAAATAACTTTTTTACAAAAAAAAAAAAAAAACAACAGACTTAAAAAAAAAACACTACAAAGTGATACATAACTTTAATTTCGGAAGTCGGTGTCGTTGATTCCGCATTTTCGTTTTTTGACACCGACTTCCGAAATTAAAGTTATTTATCACTTTGTAGTTTTTTTTTAAGTCGGTTGTTTTTTTTTGTAAAAAAGTTTTTATTTTTCACTTTTTAGTTGTAACTACCCCACAAAAAAGTAAACAAAAAGATTGTTAATGTAGACAATGTAGATAAATTTTTAGATTTATGTTGATTTTTTCAAAAACCGCTTGTCCGATTTCGTTAAAATTTTCATGGGATCATTTGGGAAGTATACCCTTTCCAACAAAAGAAAAATTTTCCAAATCGGTCCAGGCGATTCCGACGAATTGAGAACCTCCTCCTTTTTTGAAGTCGGTTAAAAATAATATCAAGCAATTGACTACAGCGAACTTATCAAAATACAGAAGGGAAATTTACCACAGGAAGACTATAGCTACGACACACTTGAAACATACATCAAAAAGCAAATTGAAGATGCAAAAATTTCAAAAACTAAAATCCTTAATGTACCCCAGAAGTACTGGATTAATAAAACTGTAATTAACAATATGACTGAAAGAAATCAACTATGGCACAATTACTTAAAGGATCCTAAGAGTGAAGAACTAAAATTAAAGCTAACACCTGCAAAGGAAAAAGTGAATAAGACAATAGGCAAATACAAGAAGAAATATTATTATGATGCTTTTGATAAATGCAAAAAGAACCCCAAGATGTGGAAATTATAAAATGCCCTTGCTAAAAATAAAATAAACTGTGACTGTGCTCCCCCAAAGTTAATTGTAAATAATACTGTCATATCAAATGGTACAGAAAGGATGATGGCGACCTTGGCACCAGTTGCGTATAGCGACATAATATATTTAAAAAAAATGCATTATTAAAGTTATATTAAAGAACCTAATTCAATATTTTTTAGAACTAGCAGTATGGCTGTAAAATAAAAATAAACATTTATATTTTTATGCTTAATTAAGCTGATATTGATTCGGAACGCGCTCTCCATACGTTCCGTTGTACGATATCTGTCCCTCCATTAGGCGTTTAAAAGATTATTAATAGTATATCTAGCCATAATAATGTTTTGTTTATATCAGAGTTTATATTTTATAATATTGCATTTAGTGTTAAATACAGAGACTGTGTAACAGACAGAAAAAATATTTAATATGCGATGACATTTATTTTTACGTCTAATGAAACGCTTGACTGACAAAGTGACATTGCGAATGATCAACTGTCAAAAGACTTAAAAGTCAACTCAATACTTTCCCTCGCTTCGTTGTGATAAGTATTGCGCGCTTTTACACGGTTTTGGCTCCTCCTGATTAGTGATTAGGTACTTCACCCTCTGTTTTCCTACGGATCCCGATATTTGTTCCTTTTTCATATGTCAAAATCGATATAACCTATAATATAAAAAAAACTTAAATAAAAAAAAAACAGTAAGTTTTTATTGAACATTTGATTTTAAAATAGCATCACAACATAATAATCTAGAAGAATTCGATGGTAGTAGCAGTATACGTTAAAAAAAATATTGGTGCCAGGCATGAATGGAATGTCGCCATTCTCCTTTGAAACAGTTTTAATCATTACTTTGCAACAATCGGTTCTATAAAATACAATACAATCAAACCTACCTAACACTATACACACAAAAACTATACATAAAGCTAAGGACAGCCAAGGCCCTAATCTAATGGAACTGCACCCGTGTTCAGAAGATGAAATAAAAAAAATATATAGATAACTTAGATAATAATACCAGTTGTGGGATAGACGGTATAACCACTAAGGCTATAAAGTGTATCGGAAACCTAATTGCAAATAATCTTGCAAATTGTATTAATGACTGTCTGAATAAAGGTGTTTTCCGAGACTTTTTGATCCCGGCAACTACCGGCCTATCTCTGTATTGCCTGTAATTTCAAAAATATTTGAAAAGGTATTATATACCCGGTTATTTGATTACTTGAACAAAATAAGACTTCCTTTATGAACATCAGTACGGATTTAGACCACATTCTAATACACTCGCAGCAACAATCGATTTAGTAACTAAAATTAAAAATAATATCGACAAAAAGCAACTAGTTCTAGGTATTTTCATTGATCTTAAAAAAGTGTACGTTACCCCAGCAAGAAAGTGTCTCCTAGAGTTATAGGAGTAGAACGTATAATGTGTGCCCTATCTGCTGTAAATGTGCCCCAACATAAAAAATGTGTGCCCCCTGTCGTTTTGGAAAAAAACGGAAAAAACGATTCTTGCTGGGGTAACGTTTTTCTAGCAGGAAAATTCTAAACGAATGATCGGAGAGAGAAAAATTGTGCATGGCCAGAGAGCTTATATGTGTGCCAAAATGTGCCCCCAAAAATAAAATCTGTGCCCCTTCAGGTTTTCGAGATATTGCATTTCCTGCTGGAGTAACGTTTTGATGAATCGTATATCTCTACAACCGTTGCATGTGCCCCTGTAGAATAAACATACACGAGTAGCTCTTAATGTGTGCCCCTTTGTGCCCCAATTAGATTTAAGAAAATATTTATAGTTTTCAAGTTATCGCGGTTTTATGAAAACCCGAAAAAACATCGCAACGCCTAAATTAGACAAGGCACAAGTTCGCTGAAAACTGTATTCGGTCCTTCTTGACGCTAATAATAACCATACAAAGTTTCAAAACTGTTCATGCATGCGTTTTTGAATAATCTAGCTAAAAGTCAAAACGATGGTGTCATAACTTTGACGGCAAAATACAAGGAACCGGCTCAATCCCAGATGTGTAGGTGTAAACCAAAATCATGTGCCTTTAGTCAGAAATATATGGTGAAAATATTCAGCTTGAAATGTTTCGCATTAAGTAAATATAAACAAAAAACCAAAATATGTAAGCAACGGCTGGTTATCCGACGAAATTTGAATGACTACTAAAAAGCGACGGATTCATACATATCGATGACCTTCTTTATTGGACGTATTATACCTAAGCTGTTGTCCGTACAGTCGCGTTCAAAAGTTTTGGGGGCTAATTAAAAAATATATTAAATGCACCTTGTGATTATAATAAATGAAACAGCTTGTTGATGTGGAAATTATTATTTTTATTTCCTTAATTTTAATTCTTTAAGTAATTATTGCATCAAATCACAGATCAAAGTTCCTACCTATAAATATTAGAAATTATTTGCACATTGTGATTGTGTAGTCATTGTTATTTTAATCACAGATCAGTTTTTCATCTAAGTCTAACATATAATTAGTAAATTCGCATCACAAAAAATCACAGATCAGTATTAAGTATAAGTATAATATTGTGTAAAAAAAATATTAAATTTTAATTGGCCCAAAACTCGAAATTGAAATTTTGATATTATCTTTACGTTTTAAAGTTTCCTGAATCTATTAAATTTACACTATTTTTATCGGATGTAAGTTTGTATATATCCGTGGATATAAAATTTTGTGCTCAATTTTTTCCAGAAGTACTCTAGCAATTAAGTTGAAAATACAGTTGTGATAAAATTTAGCCCTGAATAAATAGATATATTCCGCCTGATCGGTCCGCCAGAACTTTTTTAGATACATATATTCTATAGATCAACAAAACTATTACTTACATCATCTAGTTAGAAGTTTATGCAACTTGCCAATAGGCAAAATGCCACTCCTCCCTGCTTGGTGTTTATATTATTGTTGTTATAGCTGCCATAGAACATTCTGTAAAAATCTAATCAAGTATTTAGCTATTTCGGCTAAAAAGATACAGCCCTGTGACTGTGACATGTTGAGTGTTGACGGATTGTGGTCGAGTCTTAATACGCCACTTTCAACCAACTTAAAAAAAAAGTAAACAAACAGTATCAGTGCAACTGCGTGACTCAACGTAACAGTTGGTAACAGTGTCCTTGGCGTCATAACATAACTACAACTGTTTACCAATACCAAGAAAAAATCCAAACGCACTTCCCAGTCAATAAACACTTCGTACCTATTATTCATAATAGAGCGACGTTACACGTAACTGTCTCTGTCACACTAACACCGTACGCGTACTAGCTGTCTCACTTTCTCCAAGCTATACAAAGCGACTCCTTGCGACACGACGTCAGCGGATGCCGCGGGGCCAGAGATATATGCAGCGGTGTGGGGAGGCGAAAAAAGGGAATCTTCTATTAAGTAAGGTGAATACTCCAACCAGCCCGCAAAATTCAAATTTTTTCTGTTTTTTTTGTTCCTACGCCTTTATGAACTTGTAGGGTTGTATTGGTGATTTTGATGATTATAATTCTGTAACTACATACGTCTTACAGCCGCGAATAATATTTTAATCAACATACAACCTAGCACTGGCCTGCAAATTGCAAAAAACGCAAGAAATTTTGAATTTTGCGGGCTGGTTGGAGCATCCCCCTTAATGATGAAAAACTTACTGTTAATTTATCTAACCTACGGCTTATCAATAAATATATATATATATATAAAGACAAGTACGGGCTTTTTATTTATATACAAAAAAGAGCTACCTCTTTTTAGTAGTAGGTATTCATCACACATTTCATTTTTTTTTTAAACATTGGGACCAATCAAATTTTGGGTCAAAGACCTGGCAAATATCTGGATGTATTTCTTTCGTTCACACATAAATTACTGGATGTATTTAATGAAATTTTGAATCGAAAGATAGCTTACCTTGGAATAGCACTTAGGCTACTATTTATAATGTACTTAATCATGTGTAAGGTCATAGAAACAGCTAGTTGAATATAATCCAATAACAACTTTATTTTATTACTTATTACTTTTCTACGTCAGTGTACTCAGGCACAACACGTGTGAACCGGTTAGTGAGTAAAGTAAAGAAGGTCATCGATATGTATGAATCCGTCGCTTTTTAGTAGTCATTCAAATTTGGTCGGATAACCAGCCGTTGCTTACATATTTTGGTTTTTTGTTTATATTTACTTAATGCGAAACATTCCAAGCTGAATATTTTCACCATATATTTCTGACTAAAGGCACATGATTTTGGTTTACAACTACACATCTGGGATTGAGCCGGTTCCTTGTATTTTGCCGTCAAAGTTATGACACCATCGTTTTGACTTTTAGCGAGATTATTCAAAAACGCATGCATGAACAGTTTTGAAACTTTGTATGGTTATTATTAGCGTCAAGAAGGACCGAATACAGTTTTCAGCGAACTTGTGCCTTGTCTAATTTAGGCGCTGCGATGTTTTTTCGGGTTTTCATAAAACCGCGATAACTTGAAAACTATAAATATTTTCTTAAATCTAATTGGGGCACAAAGGGGCACACATTAAGAGCTACTCGTGTATGTTTATTCTACAGGGGCACATGCAATGGTTGTAGAGATATACGATTCATCAAAACGTTACTCCAGCAGGAAATGCAATATCTCGAAAACCTGAAGGGGCACAGATTTTATTTTTGGGGGCACATTTTGGCACACATATAAGCTCTCTGGCCATGCACAATTTTTCTCTCTCCGATCATTCGTTTAGAATTTTCCTGCTAGAAAAACGTTACCCCAGCAAGAATCGTTTTTTCCGTTTTTTTCCAAAACGACAGGGGGCACACATTTTTTATGTTGGGGCACATTTACAGCAGATAGGGCACACATTATACGTTCTACTCCTATAACTCTAGGAGACACTTTCTTGCTGGGGTAACGTACACCTTAAAAAAGCATTCGATACAATAATTCATTCCATACTATTAGCAAAACTTACAAGGATTGGAATCACTGACAAAGCTTACAAAATATTCGAATCTTATTTTGCAAATAGACATCAGATAGTAAAAACCGGCCAAGTGCGAGTCGGACTCGCGCACCGAGGGTTCCGTATAAAAATTTAAGGTTTTCGGAATTTTTCCTTTATGTGTGTTATAAAACATTGCTTCATGCCAAATTTCAAGATTCTAGGTCGACTGGAAGTACCCTTTAGGTTTTGATTCCCTTGCGAGTAGTTGCGAGTTTCGAAAATTTGCAGAAATTTGCGGCATAAACGGCTGTATCTTTTGATTGCGTTGGCTTAGAAGTTTGATTTTTTCACAGCTTCAAGAGACAGTAGACTTGAGTAATTGATATAAATTTCAGCTTCATACCTCCACGCGTTCCTGAGAAAAAGGGTCTTGACAGACGGACGGACGGACAGACGGACAACAAAGTGATCCTATAAGGGTTCCGTTTTTTCCTTTTGAGGTACGGAACCCTAAAAATTGATAATTTTGAAAGTACATCTGCTGAAATTGTATGCGGAGTTTCGCAGGGATCAGTTTTAGGACCACTGCTTTTCTTAATTTATATAAATAATATAAGTAATATTGGTTTAGCGGGACATATCTCACTGTACGCAGATAACACATGTCTTTTTTATTTTGGCCACTCAATGAATAGTGTTGTTACTGAGGCACAGCAAGACCTTTATATCTTAAATACGTGACTTAAGCAAAATTTACTGACTATTAATGTTAATAAAACTGCATATATAATATTTTCTCCTAAGAACAAGAAGATTCCTGATTTCCCTCCTCTTACGGTCGATGGCCAACAACTGTTAAGATCAAATCATGAGAAATACCTAGGCCTGATCTTGGACAGCAGACTGACATTCAGACCACACATTGATTATGTTAGAAATAGTCTATTTCTAACATAATCAATGTGTGGTCTGAATGTCAGTCTAGTGTCCGACCGAAGGTGCAATTCTGGCCGAAGCCGAAGCCGATTAATCGGTATTCACCAAAACCTTCGGCCGAAGCCGAAGGTGAAGGTGTCATTGACCTTGAGAAATACGATAGTTACTTTGATCTCAGAATATACTAGATACATATTGTGAGAGCTTTAGAGATTTAGCCCAATAACGAGCCGAGTGACCAACATATACAAGTAGGTAATAAAATATGTCTAAAATAAAAGTTTCAAATATACAATGTTAATTAAATATTTATTTACCTTAAGTAATTTTAACAAAAATAATCAAATAATCAGTCACATTTTTTTAATTATCAGACGAACACAAAATATTTCTATAAAATAATTGAGCAAAGTTTAACGCTTTTTCAATATCTATTTTTTACATATAATTTTTTGGAATTTTTGAGAAAATTAAATACTTTAAGTAATTTCTTAGGATAATTAAGTTAAACATTTTTGGTAACAATTGGAGAAAATAAAAACTTAACAAGTTTTGGTAACAATTTGATGCACGTATCACCACAGGTACTACTCACAGTAATAAATAAAATAATTTGTAATAACAAATATGAAATATTTAAAAACAAAACACTTATTAGAATTTTAAGACGCGCTTTCAACCTTGTTTTGACCCGTTTAGTTTACTAACTGCGATTCGTTTGGTCCGGTGCGGCCGCGGCGCGGCGAAACTCTGCTGCTCTGCACACTCTCCGTCTCGCTCTAGCATCGTTCAGTAAATTTCAAATTTTGACAACTAGCAAACCTTCGGCTTCGGCCAAACCTTCGGCAAATTTTTGGCCGAAGCCGAAGATTTGGCCGAAGGTGCTTTTTTGGCCGAAGGTGGCCGAAGCCGAAGCTTCGGTCGGACACTAGAAATAGATCGATTCCGTTGACTGGAGCTCTGCGAAATATTGCTAAATGTGTACCATTTAAATTACGCTACACAATCTACACTCCTTTGCAAAAAAAACGGGCACCTAAGGAAATTTACGTTCTAAGGTCGATTTGAGCTAATTAAATGAAATTTATTTTTGTGACGTAGTCTGTAATCTGTAGGTATACTAATAATCGTGTAAATTAATACACGTGAAGTGAATTCTGGCAATTTTTTTTTTTAATTTTCGATGAATTCTTTAAAACCGATGTACACGGCCAAACAATAAGAAGTGGTCGGCAATAAAGACAAGAAGATTTTTTTTAACTTTTTTAAGTTAAATAAAGTTACAAATGTAAAAACCTAATGGAGTGTGACCTCCTCTTGCCAAAATCACAGCTTGAATCCTTCTGGGCATGCTTTCCACGATGTTTTTAATAACGTTTTGAGGAATACGTTCCCACTCTTCTGCGATTACTCTTTTTAGCTCCCTGATGTTTTGTGGAGCAGGTTGCACAGATCTAACCCGTCTTTTTAGAACATCCCAGACATGCTCAATTGGATTGAAGTCAGGACTTCGAGCTGGCCAATCTAAACGACGGATCCCAACTTCTTGCATGTATGCTTCCACGTCGCGAGAACGGTGCGGGCGAGCATTGTCGTCCATAAAAATGGAATCTTCCCCAAGTGCAGTCAATGCGGGTTGTGCATATGGAATTAGGACTTCCATTATGTACCGGTATGCATTTAATGTTCAATTTTTTCTGAAAATTAACTCTGTACGCCCCGTCAAATAAATTGCTGCCCAAAACATAACGGAGCCTCCGCCATAAGGAGTGATTTCTTCGAAACACACTTCCGCATAGCGTTCCCGTGGTCTTCGCAGCACTCGCCGGCGTCGGTTCTCTCCACACAAAGAGATTCTAGCTTCATCAGAAAACAATACTTTATTCCAGTCCTCCGTGTCCATAAAGCACAGTTTCGAGCAAACTGAAGTCGAGCAACACGGTGCTCACGGAGTAATCTAGGGCCCCGAGCCGGGCGGTAACTCCTGATATTGGCAGCCAAAAGCCTCCTCTTGACCGTCCACAAGCTAACTTCTACTCCTCTTACTTCTTCAAGGCTCTTCTTCAGGTCCACACTTGACGCCTGACGATTCTGCAACGCCTGACTCACCAAAAAACGGTCATTTCTTGGTTCTGTCCATCGTTTTCTTCCCGAACCGGGTCTTCTTTTGACCGAACCGGTCTCTTGATACCGTTGCCAAGTCCTCTGGACAGTTGAACGACTTACATTTAGCCGCTGAGACACGTAAGTTTACGAACAACCTTCTTCAAGTAGGGCTATAATTTTACCGGCCCTTATCGCTTTATCACTCATACCAAAAAGTGGTATTTAATGTAAAAAGAAAGATTAAATTGTTTAATTTGCAGAAAATATACAAAAAGTTTTAAAATTTTAGTAACGAGTAAAAACATCGTTTCAGCAATTCGCGCCAGTAGTAAAGCAATTTTACAATAATCCACAATAATCATTATTTTTCTTTTGTTAATTTCAAAATTTAAATTTGGAACGTGAAGAATCATGCCAGGATGCTTTAAATACATCGTCAAATTAATAAAACTTCTTTCTTATTCTTCTTCATTGAAGTAGAGAAAAAAATCTAAGGTGCCCGTTTTTTTTGCAAAAGAGTGTATAATACACTGGTCAAACCGCATCTAGACTATTTAATCCAAGTGTGGGGACAGGCCGCTATTACACATCTTCATGACCTACAAGTAACGCAAAACAAGGCAATCAAAGTTCTTTTTAATTACAATTACCTAACACCTACGAAAGACATTTATGCTAAAACTAAACTATTTAACCTTAAAAAATTATATATTTACCACACATGCATACTAATAAAGAAAATTTTAACAAACAAAATACACTCACAAATCACCTTCAAACACAAAACTCACCACTACTACACCAGGAATACGGATAGTATAGAACTGCGTTCAGTTAGGACTTTGTACGGAAGAAGAACTATTCAGTTTGAGGGAGCGCAGCTTTATAATAATTTACCGAAAGAAATAAGAGATTGTTTAAGAATAGGTTAAAGTTGTATTTGGCTAACCAACAATAATAAATCATTACTATATGTACTCGATAGATTGCAACAGCAATAATTATGCTTATTACTTAAGATATTTTGTTTAGTTTCTCATATTTAAGTGAACTATGTATGTTCTTTTTGAGAAATAAATTTCTTTAAACCGAATTTTAATAATTATCTCAGAAAATAATGATGCTTTGATTTGTAACTTTTTTTTATTCTAACTTGTGATTCAACTGTTTTGTAACTTTTTTTTTATTCTAACTTGTGATTCGAATGTTATCTTGATTATATCATAACTAGTGTGTGTGGGGGGGGGGGGGGGGTGAGGGGGGGTGTTTATATATATTTTTTTCAATACAATATATTTTTTTTATTTTAATTATTATAGGCATTTTAGTTCAAAAGCTCTGATGTGATACATAAAGCGCAACCAAAACCTCTTATGTGTCAACTGAAATTGTTTTATTTTTTTTACTATGATACTACTTTTCATTTCAACTAACAGTGGCAAAGTAAAAAGCACGAAAATCACGTAGCTGATACCGTTTTTGTTGTTGTTGGTTTCATTATATTTTTTTCAGTAGACGGTTTTTATCGATTTTCGTATAAAATTGATTTTTACACAAGAGGTTTTAAAGTCGCAACGACGATTCTAATGAAATGAAATTGCTTATTCTGTAAACAGGATATCTGAATCGTCCCACTGCAGGACTAAGGCCTCCCTCTCCCTTTTTCACACAAATCTATATTTTGCTAGTGCCGGCTGGCGGCTATCGAAACATAATAAAATAAAAAAAGATGATTTGTCATCGTCACGCTCGGGTCTGTAACGCTGGATCGGGTATCCTCGGCTCCAGTCGGTCAGTGACGCTGAATGGCGTATGCTCAGCTCCAGTCGTAAGTTTTAATTTCTATCGTGTGGTCACAAGCCCACACCGTCTATGTTTTAATGGTATACATGACGACATAATGAAGCTATACATAGCCAGTATGAGGTGACTTCTGATTGTACCAAAAACCTATACAATGCGAAGACAGCTAAAACTGGAAACGTATAGCTTGATGTGACGTCGCCGTGTTCCATCGCCGCCATCGACTGATGTTCGCTAGAAAAAAATAACACATATTGTTTAATTTAAATTGAAAAGAGGCGCACTTCTTAACACACCCACACGCACATAACACACCCCAACACTTTAGAGACATACACAACACTTTCATTTATTTTTGTTTCTCTTGTATTGTTTTGTTTTTTTTTTTTCTTTTTATTTCTCTTGGACTTGCCCTAACGGATTATTGTGTATTTAATGTGTCCTATTTTCTATATGCACATCACTTTGAAGGGGCACTGGCTTCTAAGATACAGGTACAGTCGCCAGCAAAATTGCATGGGTACCTTAGTGTCTATTTTCCCGTGAACGTTTGAATTCAAGTTTTCGAAAATAAACTAGATGGCGTTGGTTTCTTCACAACTATGGAACGAACTAAGGAGTTAGGAAGAAACGAAGGAATTACAAGGCTAATACATTTATCTAATTATTACATTACAATTACCAGCATACGTAGCTTAAATGATAAAAATAATAATAGAAACCGATAGGAATATATTTATTAAGCTAACGAGTGGGTATTTTAATAATTAATTTAATATTCGAATTGGTAGGTAGTTACTTAGCAACAGGAAAAAAGAGCAGATTCATCGCAGGTAAACAGGCTCGCCTTGGGGCTCGCAAAAAAAGGCACTATAAAAAATTATAGAGGTTTATTTCTTACAGTTTATTATTCAAATTTAATAGTCAGTTTATTAAATATTATAGGTATAACATTATAATATTATGAAGTTATTGAGGCGATAGCTTAAGTATTCGTTTCCAAAATCGGAAAGAGGATTGAAGCTTATGTAACCTCAATAAAAACAAACAGGAGACCAGGTTATTTTATTACAAAGGTCAAACGGATTAAATGGATACTAAATAAGTAGGCTAAAAACTACAAAATTGCACAAAAACATATCAAATGGTTAGTAGGCAACAAAAAAAACTAAAAACTATGTTGTTTAAACTTAAAGTGTTCATAACTTTTTAAATTATTAAAAATACGTAAGTTATAGTTTATACACACATAACCAGGTCTCCAGTCAATATAAATAATATTATCTAAGTATAATTATTTAGCTCGTAGCTACGTAACCACTTGTGTATCGCGTATTATTTCGACGCCACAAACATAAGCGTCCGTGTTCACTGGACTTAAAAGTTTTTTCATCTGTAAAGATGACATTACACCAATCGAAGTTTATGTGATCCAAAGCGAACTGTAATCTTGCCCTTTTATGGTTTTCCGTGAGCAACGGTTTCACAGCACGCCTCCGCGGCACAAGTCTTGACGCGGCTCCGTGTCAAAACTTGTGTCAAATAAACCAGCATAGTGGTTCGGCGGCAGAAATCCATTTTCTTCATACTGCCTTATCATGGTTTGATGCTGCAATGTGTTTTATAAGTCGTGGTCTACCAGTTCTTTGATGGTGTTTCAAAGAACCCTCCTCTTCAAATCGTCGTACTCAAAGAACAACTGTTTTTCTCTGCAACAATAAAGCAGAAATATATAATACCCAATAATGATTATTATGTAGTATAGTAACAAAAAAATAATGCAGTTGTTAATATAAAAGTGTAAAAATAAAACTACTTACGTTTACACCGGTCTCTGGCTATTTCTGACAAGTTTTTGGCTTGATTATTCAAAGCAATTATTTGAGCTCTTGTAACGAAATCAATATTATAACTCGTGCTCGTTTTGGTAAAATAAGTAATCCGCCTGATCATAAATAAAAACTAAACAAAAGGCACTCGAACGAGGTAATCGAAATGAACTTAGCGAACGATCAATTGAGCTGTCATAAATCTTCGATCTAAGTATTATTCATACCACCTACCAATTATTTATAAATCCATATTTAACCTACCCTCTCAAGTTTGAAAACTAAAACTTAGAAAATCAGATACCTACCTACTTATAAATTGATATTCAATTTTAACATAGTAGGTTAATAATTAGGATCAATTTTCTTTAAAAGAAACTATTAATTATAAATTGTTTGAATGTTTGAAGAGACAAAAAGAAACTGCAAAAATATTTTATCATATAAAGCAAAGCAACGCCATCTAATAACAGCATAATTCAATTTTGTTAGTCGTTAACTGGTTTTACGCTAGATGGCGTCATTTCTCGCTTCATACGATTTTGTTTCTGTACTACCCATGCACTTTTGCAGCCTACCGTACATAAACCTAGTTTAGAAGTCAGGGTTTTACACTCTGGAACACTAATTTAAGCCATTTTTAGACTGTAATAATGTAATGTATAATAACTTAGTTCGCGTGGATTTCTTATTTTCCCCTACAAAATCAAAAGTCATTTATTCAAACTAGGATGAGAATCAGCACTTTTCGAACGTTAAAATTACAAAAGACAGTCCCCCAAAACGCCCGCCCTTCACCACTTCCTAGTGCTTTCGCTGGGGAGAAGAAGTGGCGCAACAAACTACGCGCGGTACATTTTCTTTGGGAAGAGTGACTTTCATACATATTTATAAAATTACTATGCTTTTATGATTAAACAAATAGATATTGAAGTGAAAACTTCTTTAAGCGTTGGGCATTTTTTGAGTTGGAAAAAAACCATTGAACTCGCGACACTGTTACCGTAACCGACACCTCTGTATATAAGTAAGACGATTAAAAAAATACACACGTGATTGTTCAAGTTTTCACTTCTGTCGGCACTCCCGGAGTGCCACTGTTTTTTCCAATAATTATTCGGTTCGATCAACATGATTAAATTGTAATTGAAAAAAAAAAGCACCGACGCAAATATACGTTAAAAAAAACTTGAACTCGTACGTGGCACTACAACTTGGCATCCACGGGTAGTTTTTCTAATCAATTTGTTTACATTTTCATGATACTTTTGCAACTGATTATACGTAGTTACAGCGACTCATTGTAAGCGGCATATAATACGTCCATCTGCTTATAAATTAACTAGCTGCGCCCCGCGCTTTCATCCGCATAAGTCTCGATCCCGTGGGAATATCGGGATAAAAAGTATCCTATGTCCTTTCCCGGGACTCAAACTATCTCTATACCAAATTTCATTTAAATCGGTTCAGCGGTTTAGGCGTGAAAAGGTAATATACAGACAGACAGACAGACAAACCGACAGACAGACAGAGTTACTTTCGAATTTATAATATTAGTATGGATTCAAATTACCTGTCTCTTCCCTCTGCCCTTAAATCTTCACAACATCCATTTCTAGCAGTTCTCGATGTAGAAATACCATACTACTGTGCCACCGACGCGCCACGGTGTACTCACAAACTCTTGTTGTCTCACTCTGTCCTCTATACTCTCGTATATTTCTTCTATTGATATCCTTGTCTTATCAACAACTTGTTTGTCCGTCATAGGTTCCCAACCAGGCGGGCGCGTCTCACTTTGGAGGCGAAGAATGAAGTGGGAGGAGGGGGGGGGGGGGCAAGGCTGACAAGAAAACTTTCTTGTTGCGAATAACCCTGCGGTAATAGTGACCAATTTGTAACCAATTAATCAAGTTACTTGACTTTATCATTTAGGCGTTCGTGGCTAAGTAATAACAGCCACAGGTGTCGTTCGCAGGTTAAGCTACTCTTGCCGCGGTCGCTCTGTGGATAGGTGACCATCCTTTACATACAGAGACCCCTCCGTGCATTGGGAAGCTCGTTACGCCGTTGGTCCCGGCTTCCGTTTATAGATCTTTGACAGTCCTCCCCCAAGCACCGCCACTTCAACCGGTTCTGTGCTTCCCGCATATCCTGCTGCCTTCACCAGGTCATCGGTCCACCTTGTGGGAAGCCTTCCAACGCTACGTCTTCCAGTACGCTGTCGCCACTCTTGGAACCTTTCGGCCCCAACGGCCATCTGTTCTGCGGGCAATGTGCCCTGCCCACTGCCACTGAAGTTTGGCAATTCCATGGACAAACTCCTTCACAAAAAGCTCTTCTATTGGAAAAACTTGCCAGTTTAAAACTCAAAATCTTCCAAACTCAAGACTTCCTCATCTGTAGGAGTATTTGCCTTTACTTGAGTCATCTTCACAAGTTTTAGATTTGATTTCTTTTTACTAATACCACCTCTTTTCACATAAATATTTTTTAATTTAGCATCACCTTTTAACACCATGTTTTTGGACACTTTTTTTGAAATTGAATCTCTTTTTGCCGTTTTTATTATCGATTTTTTTATTTTATCTTCAAAATCACTCGTTGTTTTTAGAAGGCAGCCGCGAATCGGGTACGTAGGCTTGACATGGGAACAGCTTGGCGGGGGACTGCTATTCGCCGAGTTAATTTTATCTTCTCTAAAAGGCACATTATTAATATCGACAGGATTTGTTTCTACAAAATTATTGCTGCTTTCTTCCTCAGTGTTAGGACATATATGATCAACTTGATCATATTCCACCTCAGTTGGGATAGGCGCTTCAACGTCCATTTGATTATTATCTTCATTGATGATGATACTATCTTTTGTTACTTTTATCGAATATTTTCGAACTTTTTTTTGTACTGTTTTCGTGTCATTGTTTTCTGATATAGGGGATACGCTATCGTTTTCGGGATCAATATCTACGACATGAAATACTTCTACAGCGCTCATACATCCGACTGATTTGAGGTAATCTTGGTTTTCTTTTATTGAAGTTATGTCATTTTTTCGTATCTGAAATGTGAAAAAAAATACTATTAAAAAAAGATTCATAATATTTTGAGAAACGCGGGCTTACATTTCTATACAGGATAAATTTTTAACTAATGCGCAAACTGTAACCATGAATTTAGTACCTACATGATTCTGAAATCGAGTTTAAAGAGGTTCCGACATTTTTGTATGGGAGCTGGCATACTTAAGCGTCCGCCATTTTGAAAAAAAAAACAGTTTTGGCGGCCAGCGATAAAACATGTGTCAATTGATAGAGTGTGATTGCAAACAAAAAATGTTTAGTAACGAATCTCGTAAGTGATACAGTTTCTGAGATATTTGAGGTCAAAGACGTGAAAAAATAAAGCATTTAATTTTTTGTATTTAATTTAGTGGATCACAAATGAGTCGGCGAAGTTCGTCCGTGCTGTATGAAACCATTTTACCAAATAAATGATTTTGATTTGTTTTGAAATAAACTGTATTCACCAAAAATAACTTATTTGATTTTATTTCAAATACCTATCTGTTATTATAACTAAATCGACTTATAATATTATTTTGTCAATATCAACTAAATTCATAAAATTACTAATTTTCATGTTTTATTTTTACAGTTTTGAACTCAAATATCTCAAAAACTGGACATTCATCTCTGCATAGGTTTGTTTATAATCACTTACTTTGTCGATTGACACATGTTTCATCGCTGGCCGCCAAAACCGGTTTTTTTCCAAAATGGCGGACTGTGTTGGTATGCCAACGAAGTCGGATGTTCTTTTCGTGAGTTTAAATTTTTCGTCGGTTTAAAAAAAAAACATTTTGCCAAACATTTTGACCGCGTACGTATTGCACTTTTCCAAGAAACAGCCAATTTTTTTTTTCTAGATTAATAATTTTGCTGAATTCATGGTTAGAGTTTGCGCACTGGTTAAAAATGTATCCTGTATAATAAAAATGTAATGCTGTTCGTTGGTAAGCGCATCAGTTGAGAACGGATGGACCCGTTTGGCTATTTTCTGTTTCTTTAATTATTCGTGATAGTCCGAATCAGGACGACATCTGTCGGGTCAGCTAGTTTATTGTAATTATTTATTTATTAAAAACAATATTGTACTAGCGCCAAAACCTATATCAGAAGGCCAATTCTCGTAATTAACCTTTTAACCGCCCGACTTTATATCAGTTATCGTGCCCCCAGACCCCGAAAAAAAAAAAAAACGTGAATACCGATGAAACGAGCTGTGATGATGTAATAATAATACAGATTAAACGAGCTGTGTTATTTGGTCGTATATATACGACTCTGGCGGAATGGACACGAAAATAGTTGTCGGATTAATCCGACAAATATTTTCGGTTAAAAGGTTAAAAACGTTCAAAATCTAGTCGCAATCTCATCTCAACGACATCAATGTCAAAAATTTGTCAAGAATGTAGGGAGATTAGAGGTATTTTTGATAGATTGAGACTGAGATCAGACTGTGAACGTTCTTAAAATTACGAGAATTGCCCTTCTGACCATTTTGGAAACAACATGATAGCCACAGCTGCGTCCGCCATTGCGTCGACCAGTAGCCATGCGTTGGTTTCATCCGGTCAGGTTTCTTCTGAACATTCATATTCGTACGGAAATAGGACTTGCTTTGTCGACTTATTTATGTAAAAAGTCTTAGGTATAAGAGAGCGGCCGAAGCGAGCTCGAAAAATTTTAGGACCGAATGGAGCCTCCAACTCAAACTACTGCTTACTGAACATATTTTTACATTGTTTGGAATTTATTAAAAAGTACTTCTTAAGATTTGGGCCCTAGTCTAGTCTACCAGAGGCTACTCACAAAGACCAACTACTGTTACTCACTTGTTCGCCAGTACTTGCTAACCCCTGCAGCAAAGCATCGCTGAGCAGCGCTTTGTTTCTGAACGCCGCAGCCGCTTTCAGTCTTCCAGTGCATTCCCAACACAGGCGCTCAAGTATAGGATGGTTATTTTCGGAAACCTGGTATGGGGGTGAAAGATAATCACACTAATATTATAAAGGCAAAAGTTTGTGTGTGTGTGTGTTTATATGTTTGTTACTTCTTCACGCTCAAACGGCTGGACCAATTTTGATGAAATTTGGTATAGAGATAGCTTGAGTCCCGGAAAAGAACATAGGGTACTTTTTATCCCTAAATTCCCACGGAATCGAGACTTATGCGGGTAAAACCGCGGGGCGCAGCTAGTGCTAAATATCCTTAGAACTTAAATGATGGCGCAGTTAGGGGGTATCGTGTTACCCATTAACTGTGTTTTGGATATATAGGTAGTCGGTCCATCTAAACGTTTTATTTGTTACGCTTTCACGCTAAAACGGCTGAACGGATTCGGATTAAATTTGGCACATGTGCAGCCCATGACCTGGATAAGGACATAGGATACTTTTTATCCCGATATTCCTACAGGTTCGACACTTCTGCGGGTGAAACCGCGAGGCGCAGGTAGTGTAAAACACTAGAGACCTACGCTTTGGAATGGGCAACTAGCTTCAACTTTCTGACTAACTGACCGACTATTTACTTTTGACAATTCAAAAGTGCCTGTAGATGGTTTAATTGAAATAAATGCTTTGAGTTTGAGTAGAAGCCGACCCCACCATAAGTGTTATTAGGTTTTGTCCTTTAGAAAATTTTCAGTAGCAGCCCAGTTTTGAATTTTGGAAAGAAAGAAAAAGTATTTATTGTGACTCGTACAGGAAGATCACAAACTAAACTAAACACAGTAAAAATAAAAATAAAAACCAATAATAAACCAAACCAATAATTACCAATAATTTTGCCAATAATTTTAACCAATAATTTTTGCCGGGTGATGGTAATAGCCTCGCCCCCTATTAAATGGGACTTAAACATAACTGGCGAAATGTGGGAGTACTATAGATAGATACACATCTGCCTAACCCTTCCAGCATGGCAGGCATACATACATACAGTACCCGGCGATAAATATTGGACATCGATCTTTGGAAAGAGACAATCGGCTAATTTCGGCTTCGTAGAGCGTTATCTCTGTCGCACGAAATACAAACAGTCCGGTATCTATTAGGAGCTGTTAAAACAATTACGATTTGCTTCTTTTGATAATTCTTTTTATTCTTTGTTCAAAATACACCAATTTTTCTATAAATGATTGCTTTAGGTTGGGTTAAAATAAAAAGGTTCCCTTATTTTTCCTAAAGATGCCATAGTACAACTACATAGTACAACATTATTTAAATTTGGGGGTGTTAACAACTCTAGATATATATTTTGAACTGGACGCGACCGCACTCTATCGCACTTGAACAACGACTGACAAAACGTCAGTTAACGTCACATAGGTAGTGTGCGACAGAGATAACGCACTACGAAGCCGAAATTAGCCGATTGTTTCTTTCCAAAGGTCGATGTGCAATATTTATCGCCGGGTACTGTACATAATCAGCCTATAATGTTCCCACTGCTGTGACACAGGCCTCCTCAAGGTGAGAGGGAGTGGGCCGTAATCCACCACGCGGGCCCAGTGCGGGTTGGCACATGTCACATGTCTTCGAAGTTTTGGTTCTAGGACATGCCGGTTACCTCACGATGTTTTCCTACAAACGTTTTGAGAGCAGTGGTGGTGAAATTACACAAAGTAAAGCGCCTGTCTGGGTTCGAAACTTCGACCTACAACTCGTAAGTCGCGGCCGTTACCACTTGGCCACCACTACTCAACATGACATGGATTACAGGCGTAATGTCATGTAAAACAAAGACAACAATGACTTACCGCTATCCCAGTTATATTCTGGAACATTTCTCTCAATTCAATGTCCTTAAGTTCATACATTTTGACGTCCAAAGCTAGGCATACCCGGCAGACCTAAAAAAATAAAATTAACACTGTATTGAGTAATCATTGTTATGAAAAAAAAAACATGTGCGGTCGGAGGCCTTCCGTTAGGAACGAACTTCAATTCCTGATACTCGAACGCACACATTCACTCGTATATAATAGAGAGAGAGGGAGAGAGAGAGAGGGAGAAAGTCGCATGAAGGGCGCAAAACGCTTTCCTTTACGTCAGTTTGCACCGTAAACAGAACAATGGGTTTATTCCCGGTCGTCCCCGCCCCGTCAGATTTCAGATTGCACTAATTTTTGCCACTCGTGCCCAGTGGGGACGACGGGGTGGGGACGACCGGGAATAAACCTTCACATGTAAATTGCATCCAAGCGAAGCCGGGGCAGGTCGCTAGTACAGACGCCACGTCATCAAGCTACAACTACAATCTGTCAAATTTCTTTAACAGATTTTTAACTTTATCGCTAAAGGGCCATTCCGCTCAATTAGGCCGACTTTTATTTGCAAATGGTGATGACGTTTGGTGCGCGTTGATTGCAATAATAAATTAAATAAAGGTGTTATACTTTTTTAGATAGCGGCGCCATACGTAAAAACATGTAAGAAATGTCATATAAAGTAAAAAAAGAATGCAGCTATGATATTTAATTTATTATTAGCATATATTCGCCGTTAGTGGATTTCCGCGGATTGACCCTAAAGCGTAAGGTTCAAAGTTAATTGGTCCCATGGCATTCTCCTTTCATGATTCTAGGCCAACGGGAAGAACCCTATAGGTTTTATATATCGCGTATCTTTTGATTGCGTTGACTTAGAAGTATTTTTTCACTGCTTCAAGGGATTGCTGCCCTGAGTATTTGATATTAATTTCAACTTGATAACTCCACACGTTCCTGAGAAAAATGGTCTTGACAGACGGACAACGAAGTGATCTTAAAAGGGTGCCAAAGCACTCCTTTGACATCTAAGTGCACTTTACATAAGACCAAATTTGTTTGTTTTTAAGGAGATTTACTGTACCCGTTCTTCTGGTAATAAATATTTTTATTATTATTATTTAAAGGTTCAATATTAGGATCCACGCGTGGCCGGTAATTGAAAAAAAAAGACAGAATGGCGCAGCAGTAGCCTTCATATAAAAATCTTCAATCTCCTTTCTAATATCAGTCCTGCGAAAAGATTTAATAAGAATACATTTATTTAGCTCACATTTGACTCCACCAGTGTATCCGAATCATCAACAGCATCGTCGTTGTCATCACAAATGTCAGTATATTCAACCTGAAAAAAAAAAAGTTATTTTTTTATCCATGGTTTTTATCCAACAGTGCAGCAGTGAGCAGTGGTGGCCCAGTGGCATCGGCCGCGACTTACAAGTAGTAGGTCGTAGGTTCGAACCCAGACAGGCGCTTTACTTTGCGTAAATTATTACATCACCACTGCTCTCAAAACGGTGAAGGAAAACATCGTGAGGAAACCGGCATGTCCTAGAACCAAAAATTCGAAGACATGTGCCATCAACCAACCCGCACTGGGCCCGCGTGGTGGATTACGGCCCACTCCCTCTCACAGAGAGGAGGCCTGTGTCCCAGCAGTGGGAACATTATAGGCTGATTATGTATGATTATGCAAGGAACAGTGGCGATACATATCAAATGCTTAATGGAATACTGACTTAACTCAAAAAAGAGGATTTTTTGAGTATTGCTACTGAAGGCTGCGGGTCTCGACCTCAGGACGACCTGCTTCTCATACGGACAACTGTATGTCACTTGCTACCGCGTCACCAGTCTAAACTCTCTATATACAGGGTGTTCGGGCAGAACGTTGAACACACGAAAATGGCAGATAGATGGGGTCTTGCTACCGACCCAGCCCAAAAAAAATTACCCAGGCCCCATAGTTTTTTTAATTTATTTAATTACCGAAATTCATGAGTTTTAAAACTTTGAAGGCCTATAACTTTATGTAGGATAGACGAAACTGGCAACACTTTTTTTTTGTTTTTGTCACTATTGGTAGATTCATCTAAAATTAATGTTTGGTGCAAATAGTAAAATCGGCTATAAAAAAAAACTATGGGGCCTGGGTATTTTTTTTTTGGGCTCGGTAGGTAGCAGACGACCCTACCTATCTGCCATTTTCGTGTGTTCAACATTCTGCCGAACACCCTGTATTTTGACAGCTGAGACCAAAACTACAAACGTACAAGCCGTGTACAGGGAAGGTTAATAAAATGCGGCTGTTACTTTAGTATATTGTGGTGTCTTACGATTTCCACCACAACCCAGTTACTGGGTAGTACAGTCGAAAAACCTATTTGGTATACAGGCAAAAATATTCATCTTTCTACTACACTGCCCATATTTAGTTTTATTTTGTGCGTTGTAACTTTCTCAGCTTATGGCATCCTTAATTAAATAGAGTGATATAAAATAATTGACTAACCCAGCACACCATTGTTTAAAAGCAGTTGCAAGTTAGCAGCCTGTATACCAAATAGCTTGTTCGATCGTACGATACCCCTGGCTTGGTAAGAATGGTTGTTAGAATTCCGGGCTTCTGACGACCCGTAACGACTGTCAAAGGTCCACGAATGACAGCCGGGAGAAACGGCTTAACGTGCTTTACGAGGCACGGAGGAGTCTTGATAAATAAATATGGTCACCCATCCACGGACCAACCGCGGTAAGTGTAGCTTAACCTGATCGATCGGCACGTGCGGCTGTTATTACGTAGCCACAAGCCCCTCCAATAAAAGAATACACTATTATTAACATTAAATAACTAAAACTATGAACAATAAACATTTAACTTACACCAGATGAGTTTGGGGTCTGTTCAATATCAATAGTTGGACCAGTTCCAGGCGTGGATACTAAAACAGACAAAACCATTTCAATTAGTGATAGAAAATAGGAAAGACAAACAAAATGTAATGATAAATGCTGCTTGGTGCCCTGCGCGCAGAATTGGTGCCCTGAGACAGTGAGGCGGGGTCGTGGCAAATCACGTAGGTGATGGCGGGACGAGCTGGATAGGTTCCGTCAAAACTGGAGGGAGGACGCGCGGGCTCGCGAAAGATGGAAGGAGTGGAGGGAGGCCTTTGCCCAGGAGGGGGACAGCGCAGGCTAGTAAAAAAAAAAGTGCTGCTAATATCTACATAAATTAAATAAAAACCGGCCAAGTGCGTGTCGGACCACGCAAAATGAAGGGTGGTTGACTATTACTCGAAAACTTGTAAAGCCTACTTAGTTGTGATAGTTTTTTCTTTTTAATTTCGTTATATATGTATACTACTGCCGTGATTTTTTTCATATATCCAAAAGCAACCATTTAGTTGGCAGGGGGCGGACACTTAACAAAAACTAGCACTTTAAAGCTTAATATTTCACAAACGGTTCCCTGAATCGAAAAATCGCTTTCACAAACCCGCAATATTTTTGAAAGACCTATCCAACGATATCCCACACCATGGGGTAGACGAAAAAAAAAAACATCCTTACTTTACGTGTACAGGAGGTACCCTAAACATTATTTTATCACTTTGTCGGCGTGATTAACCCTTTGAACGCCAAGCGCAGCTCATAAGAAGTATGCTCTCTACGCCGAGCCATTTATTTACTATTAAATACCTACAAAATGCTAGTGATGGGGTATTCACAAATATCGATAAACCTTTATCACTGCTACTAAAATAGATTTTCCATATACGAGTGTTAAAGGAGAAGACGACTAAATTTAAAAAACATAATCCTTTTACCTATTTTCTATAATATTAGATTATAAAGTAGCACATCTATTTGTCGCCTAAACTCGTCGTTGGCGTTCTAGCGGCCGATTACGTTTGTCGCTTGTAAGCGTCGTTGGCGTTCAAAGGGTTAATATGTATATCCATGTCAAATTATAGCATTCTAGTACTAAGAGTCTCTGAGCTAAGCTGCGGACGGACGGACGGACCGACAGACGGGCGGACGAACGGACAGACAGACGGACACAGCGAAACTATAAGGGTTCCTTGATGACTACGGAACCCTAAGTTTCTTCCTTATTATACAAGAACTACTTACGTGAAGCAAGTGATGCTTTAGAGGCTGTAGGCACAGGATCAGCGCAATCATCAAATTCCTCCTGAGTCGAAGGAGTTGTTTCTCCTGAAAAGATATTAAATTACATTTTCAAAAATGTTTCTATGTTCTATGTTATGGGTTTGGTTTCCGCACTTAGTCCTTCAAATGGACCATTGTGCGTGAGCCATGGCGGCCGTCGGTGGTTATTCGAACCAGCCCACCTCCCTCCAGAAGCTGACTAGGTCTCCTGGTCTGTTGAGAATGTCTGTGTATGATTTGGGTGTCCCGAGGATCTCTGACCTAATCTGGGTGACGCCTGTGCACTCAGAGCACACGCGCAACGGTTTCATCAGCCTCCATGCAAGCCCTGCACAGGGGACTGTCCGTTATGTCTATAGTGTGAATGTGTTTGTTCAGCGAGCAGTGTCCCGTGATGGTCCCCGTCACCAGGCGCAGGCCTTTCCTGTCCAGTCGTAGTAAGCGCCTGGTTAGCTTGCCATCCAATGATGGCATAGATTCCTTGGATTGCCTGCAGCCTGGTGACGACGACCACCTGCTTTCTGCTTGTGTGTGGGCACATCCGGACACTCCATACAACGCTCGCAAAATAATTACCTACCTACTACTACTACATTAAAAAATTACGTTTGCATACATATGAATGTGTGCGTGAGGTACTTGTGTTTGCGAGCGCTCTTTGTTAAAGAACTGTGACGGTAACCTCGAAGTGCGGGGTGAGGTGCGGTAACTGATGTTAGTGCGGGGAAGGGAGTGGCCTTTCTGTACGTAGTACTTTAAGTATTCTGTGGTGTGGGTGTGCTCCTGTAGCCACCTGCGTATTTGGTTGAAGGGGATGGGCACAATAGGTTCCGGTCCACAAACTGACATACTGGATGCCCTTCTGGCCAGTTAGTCAGCTGCGTCGTTTCCTAGTGATTCACTGTGTCCTTTTATCCATTGTAGTGTCACTATGTTGCGGTTCTGAACGGTTCAAAAATGTTTCTAAATGATATTGAATTAAAAAATACTTGGAGGGATATAATTTAGTTGCAGCCTGTGTTTAATTTTGTATTATGCCTGTATTACCTGAAGTACTAGAATCCTAACTATCCATACTCCATACTAATATTATAAATTCGAAAGTAACTTTATCTGTCTGTATGTTACCTTTTCACGCCTAAACCGCTGAACCGGTTTAGATGAAATTTGGTATAGAGATAGCTTGATTCCCGGGAAAGGACATAGGATACTTTTTATCCCGATATTACCACGGGATCGAGACTTATGCGGGTGAAACCGCGGGGCGCAGCTAGTAATCACACTATCACACTAATATTATAAAGGCGAAAGTTTGTGAGTGTGTGTGTGTGTATGTGTTTATATGTTTGTTACTTCTTCACGCTCAAACGGCTGGACCAATTTTGTTAAAATTTTGTATGGAGGTAGCTGACACGGCGGGATTAACATATAGGTTACTTTTTATCCCGATATTCCCACGAGATCGAAACTTATGCGGGTGAAACCGCGGGGCTCAGCTAGTATTATAAAATGCGAAAGTAAGTTTGTTTGTTTGTTACCTTTACACGCCTAAACCACTGAACCGGTCACCCTGAAAACTTGCTTATACATTGTCAGGAGCACAGAAACGGACATAGGGTACCTTTCATCGCGAAAAAAAGTGCTGTTCCCGAGGAAAACAATAATAACGTTATTATGATAATAGATGGCGCCACGTTGTTGTTTTCCTCAGAAACAGCACTTTTTACTAAAAATTAATAAAATAATGAAAAATCTTGACGTAGTTTAGTTTAGGTTTATTGGAATAAAAGTCAGATAGGGAAATAACATTTTTTATTACAACAAATGTTCAAATTGTTTACCATCAGCCTGATGAAGATCTACTTATTAGCCGAGCATATCCTCGAGTCAGTGTCAAGTGTCAACACTAAAATAGTTTGGTTTAAATGACTTATCTGTAAATAATCGTGTATTAAAAATGCGAAATCTTACAAACAGTTTATGTAAATACGAATACGGAAAAGCATCACAATATCCAACCATCTTCATAAATAAAACTTTTAAATCGCAAAATTGTGTGTTTGTGTCAGCAGTGCAGTCACGTCTATAAGTATGTATATACTTGGCTTTATTCAAAGGCGAATTTCTCCTTTATTTTTGAATGAAATTTTATGTTCTTACGAACATAGTATATTCGAACCCATACGTTTATGTTGTGTCGTATTTCAACGTTGCATTCGTTATTTCACGAAAAAATCGCAATTGTAAATTGCCTTGTGTTGACCTTGACATATTGGTGCTCGTGACTGTACAGCGCTGCGGTTCGCGTGCGCCCTTGCAAAAGAGTCGACGACAAATACCTCGAAGTGCGGGGTGAGGTGCGGTATCTGATATCAGCGCGGGGAAGGGAGTGTCCTTTCTGTACGTAGTACTATTAAGTATTCTGTGCCATTACTAAGTGCTACATTAGCATAGACTAACTGCAATTCTGAATTTCAAGTTGCTATGGAAATTTTATTACAATAAAACTCAATACAACTTAACCCAATACTAAACTGTGGTTAAAAATATTGGTCTAATCAGTTTTTTATATACTTCAGTTTCTTTTTTTTTGTGGATTGGATATCATCAAATGACCGCTCCCGCTCTGGGTGGAGCGGAAGGGAGTGTCAGACTCTTACTGACTAAAACCCACTCGTGCTCCTTCCTTATCCCTTTATGTTCCGGGGTAGCGGTAACCCTTACGGACAATCCCGCACCCATATACTTCTGCTAACTTTAAATTCAATACTGTTATGTGGACATTTATTTTATGGGAGTGAATCTCTACAGAAAAGACAAATCTACTTCAAAAAAAATCTTAACTGATTTTACTACCCCAATTTACATACCATGCAAGAAAAGTGACGGAACTGCTAACGCATTCAAACGGTTATTGCGATTCCAATCCCGTTTTGTGAAATGTCTGCTACAAATTCTCAATTTCTTGTAATCTAATTCACATTCATCTTGGCCACTAACAACTCGAACCCAAGCATTGAACTGCTCAGGGAAATTGATAGGGTTTGGAAAGACATGAAGTCCACCCTCTGGAAAAAATAATTGGTAAGTATTATTACCAGGGACTTGAAACGTTACTCAAAATAACGTAACGCGTAGTCCGATACCGATAATTGGTACCGTTCCACCAGGATCGTAACAAAATTAATTCCTTGGCTATGACAATACTGACAAACGGAACAAATCGATTTAAAAATTGATCTTTCTTGAAAAGAATTGCCATCCCTACTACGCATGCATATCTTAACCTTTTAACCGCTTATGTCGGATTAATCTGACAAATATTTTCGTGTCCATTCCGCCAGAGTCGTATATATGCGACCAAATAAGACAGCTCGTTTAATCTGTTTTTCTGTTTAATATGTTTATTACATCAGCACAGCTCGTTTAATCGGTATTTACTCTTCGTTTTTTTTTTTTCGGGCGCTGAGGGCACAATAGCTGATATAATGTCGGCGGTTAAAAGGTTAAAAAGGACGCGTCCGCCAAGTTGGAACTTTCCCGCGGTTTTCTTTTCTGTATTTATGTTTTTTTTTTGCAATGATTCTTTTATCTAATACATACTGAAGACATCCTAAGACGACCCACTGACCTAGTATTTTTCAAACTCGTATAACAGCGCATGGAATGGTCCTACAGATTTGGCCTCATCCATAGTGTAAAGTGAAGAGAATAATGTTCTAACGGCATATAACTTTGCTTTTGTCTGGCCAGCACTTTCATACACTAAGTCCGAAATGAATGATCTCCTTTGAAAATACAACAGGTATTTCTAAAAATTGTAATTACGATTAAGGCAAGTAATATACTTACTAATAGAAGGCAAACATCCTAAAGCACAACGTCTCGGCATTATTGTAAAACTATAAAACACAAGATAAAGCGTCTATTTCGCGAAATAAGTACAACACCAAACCGAATAAGATTCCCGGAAAACTGAACCGCAAGACGGGAGGAGGAATACACCTCACTTTCTGGTGCTTAACAGAACCGAAAAAACACGTAAATAACACAATAGGGAAGAGAACTACAACATCAACATGATGTGTTTTTTTTATTAATTAACCGACTTCATTGAATTTGAAATTTTATTTTGAGTTTGACAACTAAACTTCAAGTTTAGTTTTTTTTTTTTTATCAACTTCAAAAAAGGAGGTTCTGCATTCGACCCGTAGGTATGTATGTATGTCCACGATTTTCTCAAAAACTAATGAACAGATTTTGATAATTCTTTCAATAATGTGATCAATCAATAATACATCAGGTATTTATTTTTATGTACGAAGTTATATGCATAAATGTACTGCATCTCCGGCATTTTTATGCGAATTTTGATGATTCTTCTAGTCGGTGTCTTTAATTCTTCAATGCACTAGTGTTAATTGAATTTGTGTGTAGGTAGGTACAACTAAAAAGTGAAAAAAAAAAACTTAAAAAAAAAACAATCGACTTCAAAAGAAAAACACTACAAAGTGAATTAATAATAAAAATAACTTTAATTTCGGAAGTCGGTGTCAAAAAACGATAATGCGGAACCAACGACACCGACTTCCGAAATTAAAGTTATTTTTCACTTTGTACTGTTTTTTTTTTGAAGTCGGTTGTCTTTTTTTTTTGTAAAAAGTTTTTATTTTTCACTTTTTTTTTCTTTTGTTTCTTGTAGAACAGGCTAAGGTCAGAGACCATGCTGCCTAGTCATCAGTTAGTTCGTATTGTTTTGTAAATTTTGTTTATTTTATTAAAACTAAGGTAGATTTACATTAGTTTCAAAAGCTTAGACCCGATATATTACTTTATGGTTTAGTTAGACAGACAGATCAACACATGGCGTCATAGACAGAAGTATGGAAGGCGGGAGGGGTGGGAACTGTCAAATGAGATATGTGAACATTGTGAACCATAGACTTTTTTTTCCTTCGCGCTACTCAGGCAGGCTAAGGTCTTGGACCATACCGCCTAATCTTCAGTGCTTATTGTCCTTCTTGACTAAAAGTAAGGCCAACAAAGCCTCGTCTTCAGTGTCATCTTTCTTGTTCAAAAGTAAGTGAGGCAGAAGTCTCGTTTTTGGTTTCAAGAACCATAGACATAAGGTTAGGATATTTTACATCTTCTTACATAGTCTGTGATATTTTACTTGAAGATTACCTGCCGAACTAAGTGCCGAACCAAATAAAGACTTGGCTAAAAGGTCCCAGCAACCAGGCCATTAAAATAATAAAAAAAAGATTACCTGCCGAAGCCGTGGTTTGACAGCTGTTTTCAGTCTATCAAAAAGTACCTACTCTGCAAAGAGTATAATAATAATACGGGAGAAGAGAGCCCTCTTGTGCCGTTTCGAAGCATACAGATTCAAAATGCCATCTACATATCTTAACGGGAACTAAGGCTCTATGACAGTAATGTATATGTCGTGGCCAGATCATAGAATTTATCATTTCATGAAGTGTTTGGTCATTTCATGAAATGGTCGTGTATCATGAAATGGCCAGTTAAGATTGACCATATCGTTTAATTTAAAAGTCAACGTTTAATGATTTATATCATTCGACCTTTGGCCACATCATGAATTTAGGGTTCGCATAATACGTCGTCGTCGTCGTCAGGGGCACCTCGAGGTTCGGTTTGGTTAGGTTCCTTTAAACCCTCCAGACAGAAATAGGAGCCCCGCGGGCCGCGCAGCAGGGCTCCGTCAGCCTGACGTCGTTAGAAATAAAACGAGCATGCTAAATTTATGCTTTAGAATATTATGCTTAATCATTATTATGATCAGAGAAATTATGCGTAAGCCGTTATGCGAAAATATAATTAGGAGAAACAAAAGTATGCCAAGTTATGTTAGGTCTTAAAATTTTATGCAAATGGATAGGGAACCCACAGAGAAAACCGACATCAACGCCTCTACCGGCTGATATTCTAATTATTTTACGATATGATCACTAATGCTTGGCCACATCATGAAGTAATCGTGCGTTTAACTGTTCATATCGTCAAACGTTGAGTAATCATTGATCTGGCCAGACCACATCATGATGTGGCCAATAGACAGTGAAACATTTAATGAAATGTGACCATTTCATGAAGTGAGCAAACTACGATAATTATGGCCACGACACGACGGCCACGATATGTCGTGGCCATTCATGTAGGTAAACACTGAGTTTAATGATAAATTACAAAACAAACATGTTTAGAATAGAGCAACCATATAATATTTTGATTTATTGTCTAGTAATTACATTTAGTGTTGTTTTTTCTGTACAAACAAAACGCACATTACGAAATTAAATAACATGAAATAAACCATACAAAGTAGCCAAAAGCCTTGCATTCAAGCAATAAAAGTTCGACTATTTTGTCCATTGCTTGATGTCAGGGCCAGGGACCAAAGACAATAATTTACATTGCATTGTGTTGCAACACAGCCAAATGAAAAAAAAAAAGAAAAATGAAAGTAAAATCTGGCACACCATATTTGTACGCCTCCTGGCATAACATAGCGTTCTATACACCAAACTTAAGATCTGTATTTCTTTACCTGTGTTAACAAATAAAAGTGATTTGATTTGATTTGATTTGATCTGGCATAAGCAGATCTCCTTGCTTAGTGTTTTGTATGAGGTAATTTAATATTCAACTCACCTGGCAAATAAAGAGTTGGCATTGCCAATGCATTTAGACGCTTAAAGCGATTACGGTGTTCATCAGTAAAGTGAATATCACATATTCTCTTCTTTTTATAAATGTCACAGTCTGTTAATGTTTCCAGATTGTATCCAACAAGATTAACCCAAGCTTTGAAACGCTCAGGAAATTTGTCAGGATTCGGAAATGAATGCATCACATTGCCTGAAACCAAAGGAAATAATGTTGTATTTTTTTTTCGCAATGTTGTCCATCCTAAGGTTGCCTGTATGAGATTGCTGAATGTGATAAGGTTTTTCATCCATGCTAATATTAAAAATTCGAAAGTAACTGTCTGTCTGTATGTTACCTTTTCACGCCTAAACCACTGCACGGATTTAGAAGAAATTTGGTAGAGAGATAGACTGCATCCCGGTGAAGGACATAGAATATTTTTTATCCCAGAAATCATCCTTTAAGGGGGTGGAAGTTTGTATGGGGAATCAATAACAGCTAAACCAATTTAGATGAAATTTGGTATGGAGATAGTTTGAGTTGCAGGGAAGGATATAAAATAGCTTTTATCCCCGAAATTATCCCTTAAGGGTTTAAAAAGAGGGGTGGAGATTTGTAAAGGGAATCAATAAAAAAGGACTATAATACTTTTACCGCAGGGCACAGCTACAGCTAGTTGTACCATATTTTCTAAAAAGTATGTATATTGTAATAAAATGTAACTGCTTTAGTACATCTAAAATAATTTACATTAGCGGGCCTCTATGCAAAATAATATTCATTCGAATCTGTTGGAAAAAGGCAGACAATTGAATATTAGCTCGTTATCTGGCAGTTGGCATAGGTGGACACCATTTCAGTCATCATGAATTTACATCTGTTATCTAGGTACTTAAACGAAATCTATACTTAAGATGTTTTTCGAAAAGCATATTTTTAGAACATCATATTTTGAGATTATGATATGTTATGTTATTAAATATGAAGCAAGGAAAACCTGTTCAGGTGGAAATTTATAGACGACTCCACCTTGGAGTGTAAATGTGGTGCTGTTCCACAAACGATGGGACACTTAATATCGTGCCCTGCGTGTCCTGTCAGCTGCACGTTACAGGAACTGATGGACGCTAGTGATGGCGCCAAACAAGTGGCCGAATTCTGGGCCGAGTACATTTAGATTGCCATCGACACGCTAAGAAGAAGAAGATATGAGAACAAAGGATTTTCATGGTTAAGACGACGTACGTCTATGGGCTAACAGAAGAGTTCTGTTTTAGCGAAAGAAAGAAATCTTTTATATAAATAAAACAAAGTCGGGTCAGTAACACCATTATTAACTCAAACTGTTTGAGTCAAAGACTGGGCTGATTTTTATGATCTTTGATTTATTGGATTTGTCGCCGCCCCGAATAGCAGAATAACTATTAAAACATGGGAAAATTCGAGAAAAAAAAAAAGTAATTCAAGGCGCTACGGTAAGTCCGCCGGGTCAGATATTAGTGTATAAAAAACATTCCTTTTTTGGGCAGTCATGTAAAAAATTACTTACCAACGTCCTTACATCCAAAAGCGCAACGGTGAGGCATTGTATTTATTTTAATGGACACACACAGCGCAAAATAGCGTCTTTTCGCAAAATACCACTAAATATATCAAGTTTTTCACAATTTTTGTGAAATTGCTAACCAACGTAGCGGCTGAAAAATACGAGGTTCCGGGTAGTAATTCAACAATAGGACGGAGGAGAAACTCAACTCGACGTCTGATGTAGATAAAACACTCAAAAAGTAATAATTAGACACACGATTACGAAACAAAAACAAGAGTAGACGCAACGCAAGTAGCGGCAACTTACAGTGTTGCCAACTCAATTTTTTAAAGAGAGCTAGATCACCTTCAAAAAAGAGCTAAAATAGAGCCAAATTTTTGGAAGAAAAAAAAAGAGCTAAAATTAAAGTTTAAAAATCAAAATTTTAATTATTGATAAAGAAAAACGTAACATGATATTATATCTTGTTAGATTAATAAGAGAAATATTTACAAATACGATTATTCGTCGTCAGAACTATCGAAAATGTGTGTCAAATTCACAAATTCTAATCCACTTGTGTTTGGTCTTTAGTTTTCCACATCATAAGCTGCCATGGTAACAATGTTTTTTAACTCGCACTGTAAATAAACAAATAATCAACACAGCACTCCACTCGATCGTACATACATCAATTACCAAAATCAAGGAATGAATGATCGAACGAAACGAATTACTTAAAAGAACCGAACGAAATAAAACAATACGGGGATTCCCCGTAGTTTAAGTCGAAGACTAAATATGGCTTTATCTATTAATTTACTCGTTGGTCTGCATGAAATTCAGATAAATACCTAAAATTTTGAAAGAAAAAAAAAACCAAGTGTCATTTTCATGTATTGATATGGAGCTAAAATTTTAAAATTAAAGAGCTAAAGAGCTAAAATAGTTGTTTTGGAGCTGATTAATTGACAACCGACTTAAAAAAAAAAAACTACAAAGTGAAAAATAACTTTAATTTCGGAAGTCGGTGTCGTTGGTTCCGCATTTTCGTTTTTGACACCGACTTCCAAAATTAAAGTTACTTTTCACTTAGTTTTTTTTTTTTTTTTGAAGTCGGTTGTTTTTTTTTGTAAAAAAAGCTTTAATTTTCACTTTTTAGTTGTATCTACCCCACACAAATTCAATTAACACTAGTGCATTGAAGAATTGAAGACATGACTCGAAGAATCATCAAAATTCACATTTATGCATATAACTTCGTACATAAGAATAATTACCTAATGTATTATATACTCAAACCTTCCTGAAAGTATGTAGATCACACTAATGAAAGAATTATCAAAATCGGATCAGTAGTTTTTGAGATAATCGCGGACATACAAACATACATACGGGTCGAATACAGAACCTCCTTTTTTAAAGTCGGTTAAAAATAGAGCTAAATTTAGCTCTAATAGAGCTAAATTGGCAACATTGGCAACTTAGCGCGGCGGGCGTTGCGGCGATTAATCTATGGATCATATTTTTTTTTTTTATTATTTTGATTCATGACCATAGATACAAGATACAAGTCTTTCAGTCGAATACATAGATGGGTATAACACGATCCAGACCAACCGCCGACAGAGGTGACCTTGGTCGCGTCAACCAACTTTTCGTTCACAGCGTAAAAACGTATCAATAAGGCTCCTTGCCTTTCAAAGCAACAGAAGGTTTTTTCTTTGTCGCCGCGATCTTTACCTCCGGATCAATTTCTTTGAGCTTCTCTGTCAAAAGCTCCCATGCTTGATTTTTTTACTTCTTATCTTTATATAAATCAGATCCAATGTCCCAAAGACAAGATAAATCAATGTATAAAGATATAAATTCAGTCAGAACCTCTCGTTCGCGGGGTTCGTTTTGTGAATCCATCGCTGTGACACGCGATGACGTGCGCCCACATTGACTGGCAAACGCACACTGAAGCTCTCCCGTCGGCCGACAGCGTTCCAGACGGTTGGGACCGACCACGGACGCAGCCTGTCGCGATGGATGCGCTCTCGACCAAGGTCGTCCAAAGGACGTTTGTCCCCGCCCATATCTGATCGGCCGACCAATGTCTACAGTGTAGACGTTGGTCGGCCGACCAGATATGGGCCAAGTGCGAGTCGGACTCGCACACGAAAGGTTCCATACCACCATAAAATATTTAACACTACATATTAAAAAAAACCGGCCAAGTGGTGTTAGACCACGCACAATGAAGGGTTCCGTAGTTGGGACGAATTTATCCTAAGAATAAACTTAACATTGTAGTTGAAAAACGTGTTCTCCCATACATTCCAACTGCAATGTAAGCTTGTATACACAATATTGGAGATTTACCATGTCATTTTAAGACCGTAGACTGCTTATAAGTTTTCCTGGAACCTATAGGTATAGAACTATTTTCTGTATTTTGTACCTATTACGGTTCATGAGATACAGCCCGCTGACAGACGGACAGCGGAGGCCTAGTGATAGGGTTCCGTTTCGAGTGGCCATTGCTGTTTACATCCTTGGCAAATTTAGCGCGGCCAGAATTTACATAAGTTTTACCCCTACCAAAAATTGCTCAACACGCCTAAACCTGTACATTTTACAAATAATAACAAGTCTTCTATTAATATTATAAAAACCCTCCCAATAATTTGATGGCCTTGATGCTTTCTATTATTATAAGTTTATGTAATGTATCATTTACCTGGCCTCGAAGATAAATCTGTGTCCATGGGAATGGGTCTGGTAGAGGAGGCTGCCGCCCTTTGAATTGGCGTAAATGGCAGTTCAATGTGCCCGCGCTCACCAACATGCACACCTGAAAATTTTAGGGTGATTTTTAATAGGGATGAACACCTTTACCATTTGGGTTAAAAAGATTTATGCTTAGGAAGCAGTTATCATCATCAATCAAGTTTTACAGAACTTTTGACTACTTTTATGAAGACACAATTTCTAATAAAAAAAAAGACTGACTAACATTATACTGCTTAAAAAACTTCTTCATGAAGTAAGTTTCTATTTTTACATTGCTTAGTTTTGTATTTCACAAAACAAGACATGGTTAGATTATTCACCTTTACTTTTTTCCATCAATAAACAGAGTTTTTAAAATTAACAAATTTTACCTGGAATTTCCAGTGTTGGAATTGCCAGTGCAGTTAGTTTCATATTTGGAAATATGTAAATATCTTCAAAATGTTTATGACACACTTTTCTGTTCTTATGTACGAATTTATTATCTTCTCCAATAATATCACCTCCAATTTTCATAACCCAAATGCGAAAACGTTCTATTTGAGCAGGATTGTTTGGATTTGGAAACCGGTGCAATGGCAATCCTAAAACATGATAATTTAAAACTTGTTACAAGATGTTCATAAAACATAAAAAAGAAAATAATCTGGGTAGGTAGGTACTGAACTTGTATCTTGGTTTGGTAAACAATAATGAGTGGTCAGGAGTCATACACACAATTTAATGCTCTAAGTACCTACTGACTTTTCTAGATACTTAACATAATTATTATGTTTAGGTATTTGCTACTCCACCATACTTCAACAGCTAAATAGGTTTGGGAGAACACACCTAAGACGACCCACTGACCACACAGGTAGACCATGACCTGGATTAACCTACAGGATACTTTTTATCTTTGTAACAGGTTTCCATGGAATAATTTCCAATCACTAAGCGGACGAAGAATAATAGGAGTAAAAATGTCGAAATTCTACACATTGCCAGTGATACGTATAAAAAATATACTCAGAATGAGACAACTTACCGCCTCCAAGTTTCATGGAACAGCCGGGAACACAACAAGACCTTTGAGCCATCGTAGACGTATAGAGTAAAAGTTATCGATTAGTGTTTTATGGCAATATTCACGTAAGGCCGGAGGAACAAAGTTCAACTCAACGTACCGAATGAAAATAAAACCGAGAAAACACGAAAATACAAGAAAATTAACAGGCTATGTGCATACACATCAACCGAAAAAAATCTTGTGAAAAATTCAAAACAATGTCAAATGTCAATCAACGTCACTTTATTGTCATCGTTTATGATTTATACGTCAGTGTCGTTATTTCATTAAAGGGTGCGTTCCGAGTTAGGAATGAAATCCATATAATCGATTTTAGCGTGCCGTACCCGTACCGAATTAGCGTGAGCGCGATAACGATGTCCCGTGAATCGTCATAGATGACGTCATGACATGCGCCATCTTGCGATAACGCCGACCATGCCTTCTAGAATAATAATATCACCGTGAGCGCTGTCAAAAATGCGAGTGTGTGTGCGTGTGTGTGTCAGTGTGTGTTTTGTTTTGAGATGCATCATATCTTTATACTAGCGTGGCATTTTCGAAATTGTGCTTCTAGATGACAGTCGCCACCTAAACAAAGAAAAAGAAGAAATGTGGTGTTTATACAAAGAAATACTGCTATATGACTGTAGGTTACATTGCTAGTATTGTTTGATTTTTATGCATATTAGTATACATATATATCCTAGCCATAATAAATAAATAATATTTGAAAATAAAAGTTGTTTTCATTTATGTATCCACTAACTTTTTGAAATTGATGCTTTCTTACTATTTTACTTGTATTTAAGTTGATAAAGTTTTGTTACAATTTTGTTAATAAAGAGAGAAAATAAAATTAAGTAAACGTTTGAAAATTTTTCACTGAAAAATTTATTAAAGTTTTTTTATTTTTTTTATTGCAGTAGCTAGACATACTATTTACTGCCTATCTGTCAGCTTTGTTAGCGTATTATAATACAACAACAAAAAACTGATGGAATTCATTCATTTGTGGTCGTAGCGTACAATAATGTAAAATAAGGTAAAAATTTGTAGTCTTTTTTTAAAAAAAAGCATATCTTGGGTACTACTTAGGATATATTTTGTTTTGTATTTTTTTCTGAATAGCCATAAGGTCTGCTATAAGCCATTTCAAGGTTATCCATTAATTACCGGACACCCTGTATAACCGCTCTTAATGTAATTCTATGTGTACATAGCATAATTTTTAGAGCAGTTTCAACATTAAAAACACTTTCCTGTAAATGTCAGATTTTGTTATGTCCGTTTGTGCATAGGGACCATCAATATATAAAGGATAAATGCCAATTTATAGTAAAACTTCTTCAGATAGTTACTTTACATCAAAATTGAAGTGTATGTATTAAATCTCCTTGAAGTGCTGACACATCAGTTATAATGTTATCAAACATTGTGTAACATGACAATATTATGTTACAATGTACATAATTTTGAAGATTTTCTTACAAAACAACTTGAAACTTTCAGACAACAAATGTTATGAAACATTCTATAAGATTATAGAATGTTTCATTTTCATTACACAACTGCTGACCTTTTGAAGTAGAAGGTAAATTTTCAACTTCCCTGAATGGTTTTCTATCATTGCAGATAAATTTTGATATAGGTCCTGTAACAATAATGTAGGCAATTTTAATAAGATTGATTCAAACACTCTACCAAACTGTAGAAACGAAAGAAACAACCTCTCTGTTGTTTAAATTTTAAATAACATATGGAATTAATTCAAGAACAAACTGAATAATATCTCTAAATCTTAAGGGTAACAAATATTATCTTCCATTCGAAATTCTAATTCAAATTTCCTAAAAGGAACAGGTTAATTCTGATGAAACTTTCTAAATTATAGCAAATGTTTTACATGCAATATTTATTTTCAATTTAATGTTAGATGACAATAACATATGGTGTCATAATTATGACACATTAAAAGCTTATAGCTACTATACATATAATAGACAATTATCTAGCTACATAGTTTACCAACCTGGCATAAGTAATGTTGGAACAGCTATGTTAGAAATTTTGTTGTTACGGCAACAATATTTCTGTTCAAAATGAGCATGACATACTCGACGAAGTTTGTAAATATTTTCATTGCTCAGACTCAAAATTTCTGCTCCAATAGCATGAACCCATGTTCGGAAACGAGCAATGTCCTTATCAGGGTTTGGAAACCAATGAAGAACTCTGTAAGAGCCTGCAAAAAAGGAGTTTAAGCATTACATTTATAGAAAAAAAAACTTGTGACAGATCTATCATATAGAATTACTTCAATTATTATTTTTAAGACCATCTTCTCCATTATATTTCTATATGACAGTTTAAATGCACAGAGACTATTTGTGTACTTTTCTAAAAATATGTCGCAGGCATATTTCTACGTACATACCCCAAACCCCTTTTTCTTAATAAAAAATAATGACGCCCAGAGAAGTTTCAAGCTCACGTAATGCAAAAATAATAATTACATTACTAGCAAACCATGTCCTCGGTCAGTGGGTCGTCATGCTCGTCAGGGCCAATAATGATACAAAACGAATGTAAATCCTTATGTACCTACCACTTAAGTTCACATTGTGGAATGCAATAAATGTATTGAGTATTGAAATAAGCCTGTCTGTACGCACATAACTTTCAAAAGGCCATGTTTTACTTTCAAATTGCACCAGTGCAAAGACGGCGTATGAACTGGTTTGTTATCAGGTTTGAAACAGTCTGGTTACGTACCTTCGACTTCCACACACTGAGGAACACAACAACGTTTACTAGACATGGTAATGTCACTAAGAAAACTACAGTCTCAGAGTCTCTGTCTCGAAAAATACTAGTACAAACACTCGACGCTAATCGTGAGGAGCAAGGGCTCAACTCAATGAATTCACGGAGAAGCACTAGTTTGATGAAAACACTCGACGTAAACCCAAGGAGCAGTGGCTCAATTTGAAGAATTATGGAGATTCGGAGAAGCACTAGGTTGTAAATTGATGAATTTATCAACAAAAACAACCGGCACTAACGAGTCTAACGACATTGATTGTTGACACTGTTGACAGCTCGTTTCATTACTGCAGGTTACAAGAACAAAATAACTACTACGACGCGAATTTTGTTAATTCTTTAGATCCGATTTTACCGTTTTAAATTACATTAAAATTATGGCAGTTTTTATAATTTATTTGTTTAAAGCTTATCTCAAAATATTTAAAAAAAATTTTAATTCAATGAAGAAAACATAAAACACTAAAAAGCTTTTTTTTTTTTGAATGGTAACATTTATCATCCACCATACGGATTATAATGATTCAAGAATAAAATGGTCACTTCGTCACTACAGCTGTAATGAACGGAAACCTTACTTTCAATTTAGTCGGCTAACAGCAACAAGCGACATCTGTATCTACAAACGGGAATAACATGGTTTTATAATACAACAAAATTAAAAAGGCATTCATTGTAGGACTTGTTACTAGATAATAATAATAATAATAATTGATGTATTAGTACGTAGAAATATGCCTGCGACGTATTTGATGTATTCTTTCGGCATACTCAAATGGACTCAAACAGAACTCGACGCCCTGGATAGAAGGGTCCGCACACTGTTGACTGCAAATCGAATGCATCACCCACGATCATCTGTGATGAGACTGTATATCCCGCGGAAGTGTGGGGATCGAGGCTTTTTAAATGCAAAGACCCTCCACAACCGCGAGGTATGCAGTCTCAGGGAATATTTTTTAAAAGCTGAAGTGGGTATGCACCGTGATGTGGTCGCAGTGGACAAGGGGCTCACTCCGCTCTCCATGGCTAAAGAGAACTGGCGCAAACCTGTAGTACTTACTACTGATGACCGCAAGAAGGTATGGCAAAGCAAGGAGCTTCACGGGCGCTTCTATCGGGCTCTCCATGAGCCCGGTGTAGATTTCTTAGCGTCCGTATCCTGGTTACGTTTTGGTGATCTTTTCGGGGAAACCGAAGGTTTCGTCTGTGCAATTATGGACGAAGTTATCTTGACGAATAACTACCGGAGACATATTATGAAGGACGGGACGGTCGACGTGTGTCGGGCGTGCCACCGTCCGGGTGAGTCTATCAGACATATTATCTCTGGTTGTTCTCGTCTGGCTAACGGCGAGTACTTGCACAGGCATAACCAAGTAGCCAGGATTATTCACCAGCAACTTGCTTTGAAATATAAGCTTGTGGATTCTGAGGTACCGTATTACAAGTATGTGCCCGACCCAGTTCTTGAAAATGACCATGTCACGCTGTACTGGGATCGATCTATCATTACTGACAGGACTATTGTCGCCAATAAGCCTGATATAGTGGTGATAGATCGATTAGCGCGCCGCACAATGATTGTCGATGTTACCATTCCACATGACGGGAACCTCGTGAAAGCTGAGAAAGAGAAACAAATTAAATACCTTGACTTAGCACACGAGGTTGTTGACATGTGGAATGTGAGCTCGGCTATCATTGTGCCGATTGTCGTGTCGGCCAATGGCCTTATGGCCGAAAGCCTCGATCAACATCTGTCGAGGCTGTCGTTAGGCGGTTGGATCAAGGGCCTGATTCAGAAGGCAGTACTCCTCGATACGGCTCGTATTGTGAGGAGGTTCCTGTCTCTGGAGCCCTAACCACCGGTAGCTTGGACCCTGCTCCCGACACCGGCGGACTTCTATTTTTTTATATTTTTAAATGTTTTTTTATAGTTATTTTTTATATGTTAATAAATATTTAAAAATGTAATAAAATAAGTAAAATAGACAAATAAACGAATAATAATAATATTCCACAACTATCACACAACGCCATCTAGTCCCAAGCTAAGCAGAGCTTGTGTTATGGGTACTAGACAACTGATAAACATACTTATATATTTCTAAATACATACATATTATAGATAAATTACACCCAGACACAGAACAAATGATCGTGCTCATCACACAAACATTTGTCCTGGGTGGGAATCGAACCCACGACCTCCGGCATAGCAGTCAGGGTCACTAACCACTAGACCATCAGGCCTGTCAATGGCGATGCTCTTTCAATTTGGTATCATTATTTTCGCCCAGTTGCACGGTAAAATGTTCTAAGATTGTACAGCCTGAATTTTTATATAGAGCATAGAGGGAGGCTTTACTCGACTCGACCGGTTCAGAGGATCTGATGACCATTCGTCACATTGGCCATTTCGTCGAGGTAAGCAATTGGTGGCGGCGCCAACTTTAAACCTACAACTTTCCGTGTCCGTTTCGACCGCGCGGCCACGGCGAAATTTAAAAAAAAAAACCATGCCATGGTTTTGTAAAAATTTGTAGAAATTGATTCCCAAAACCATAAATTTGTCAAAGTTAGGGTTAAAAAGTTATAAGGGTTTAACCGTGGCCGCGCCATTGAAACGCGGAGAACCGCGCGGCCACGGAGATCTTTAAAACTAAGCGTTGCAGAGACCTGCAATTTAGGTCAATAACAGATTCAATTTGTAAAAAAATTGTAAAAATATAGAAAAAAATCCTAGGTTTATATTTTAGGAGCTATAAGACTAAAACTCCATGGCCGCGCCATTGAAACGGTGAAAAACACGTTATTGCCGATATCTCGCTGAAAAAGCATCGCAGAGGTATGAAAACTTTTGTAATACCTAGATTTGAATTTGTCGAAATATGTAAAAATACTACAAAAAATCCTAGGTTTATGTTTCAGGAGCTGTAAGACTAAAACCTCATGGCCGCGCCATTGAAACGGTGAAAAAACACGTTATCGCCGATATCTCGCTGAAAAAGCATCGCAGAGGTCTGAAGTTTTTTGTAAAACCTAGATTTGAATTTGTCAAATATTGTAATAATCCACAAAAAAATCACAGGTTAATATTTCAGGAACTGTAGTACGGTATCGCATAGAAATAAGTCGTGATTATCTATCGAAGAAAGTAAGTGTAAAGCGAGTTTTTTTTTGTAAACAACACCTATTAAAATGTAGAACTACCGATACTAGGCAAAAAACATTTTTTTTTTCGGTTTTTATAACTTTCTATACGTCTTGAATATTTCGATAGGGTGACCATGACTTTTTGTTTACAGAAAACTTTCCACCTATCGTTTTAGAAATTATGTCTCAAGGATTCTAAATTAAATTAAAATGACACGGATAAGATAAAAAATAAGATAAGCTGTAAGATAGCATTACACTATTTGCGCTGTAGCATGGTGCGGGTGACAGTTTCAGTAACATTTCGTTTCACTCTTGAAAGTTGCCGCGATTTACAATTTATGACTTAGTATTTCAGTTGTACCACATTCGTAATATATTAAATAATTAATAACTGTAGTAAATTAAATTAAACCCAACCAGAATGTTCTAATCAAGAAATAAAATCAAATTGAATGAAAAATTAAGCAAAGTGTTATGCGTATAACGTAACGCCATAGACGTATTTAGTGATGGGATGTACTGCTACGATGGATAGTCGATATTTTTTATAATAAAAAACGTATATTGTGCTTGGTCAATTTTTATTTTTAAAAGGTCTAATTATACAACAGAACATTTATAGGGTAAGGTTGCTTAAAAGGTTGCTAAAAAAAAATACATGTTATTCGTCTAAACTCATATCAGAGTCAGGAACATCTGAATTGTCACTCAATTCATCATCTGAATCTGTGACGGATATTATTAACGATGACTCAATTATGTTGTCAATATGTATGTCACGATCCCAATCAGACATAATGTCCCTTTTTGTTTTATTCACGACCTTCGACCAGTCTTCAGGTTGAACATTGTTGATGGCCTCTTGTAATAGGGCCAACATCTTATTTTCCGTAAATGGCGGCGAAGTATTATTTCTTGCGGCGTAACCTAAAAATAAACGAACTTATAAAAAAAAGTATTCAAATAATCATCAATCAGCCTAATCTAGTATCTGGTAATGTTTTTAAACTAGGTACATGCTACGATCGGAAAGCTGATTTTTTTATATATCTTAGTGTAAGTAAATAATCTCTGATTTGTGACTTTAAAACAAATATATATCTTAGTGTAAGTAAATAATCTCTGATTTGTGACTTTAAAACAAATATATATCTTAGTGTAAGTAAATAATCTCTGATTTGTGACTTTAAAACAAATATATATCTTAGTGTAAGTAAATAATCTGTGATTTGTGACTTTGAAAGAAATATATGTTTTAGTGTAAGTAAATAATCTGTGATTTGTGACTTTGAAAGAAATATAAATGTCTTAGTATAATTAAATAATCTGTGATTTATATGATTTAAAAGAAATAAACATATGTTTTTTATCTTATCCGTGTCATTTTAATTTAATTTAGAATCCTTGAGACATAATTTCTAAAACGATAGGTGGAAAGTTTTCTGTAAACAAAAAGTCATGGTCACCCTATCGAAATATTCAAGACGTATAGAAAGTTATAAAAACCGAAAAAAAAAAATGTTTTTTGCCTAGTATCGGTAGTTCTACATATTAATAGGTGTTGTTTACAAAAAAAAAACTCGCTTTACACTTACTTTCTTCGATAGATAATCACGACTTATTTCTATGCGATACCGTACTACAGTTCCTGAAATATTAACCTGTGATTTTTTTGTGGATTATTACAATATTTGACAAATTCAAATCTAGGTTTTACAAAAAACTTCAGACCTCTGCGATGCTTTTTCAGCGAGATATCGGCGATAACGTGTTTTTTCACCGTTTCAATGGCGCGGCCATGAGGTTTTAGTCTTACAGCTCCTGAAACATAAACCTAGGATTTTTTGTAGTATTTTTACATATTTCGACAAATTCAAATCTAGGTATTACAAAAGTTTTCATACCTCTGCGATGCTTTTTCAGCGAGATATCGGCGATAACGTGTTTTTCACCGTTTCAATGGCGCGGCCATGGAGTTTTAGTCTTATAGCTCCTAAAATATAAACCTAGGATTTTTTCCCATATTTTTACATTTTTTTTACAAATTGAATCTGTTATTGCCCTAAATTTCAGGTCTCTGCAACGCTTAGTTTTAAAGATCTCCGTGGCCGCGCGGTTCTCCGCGTTTCAATGGCGCGGCCACGTTGAAACCCTTGTAACTTTTTAACCATAACTTTGACAAATTTATGGTTTTGGGAATCAATTTCTACAAATTTTTACAAAACCTTGGAATGGTTTTTTTTTATAAATTTCGCCGTGGCCGCGCGGTCGAAACGGACATAACTTTCCTGCTATCTAAAGATACGTGCGTGTTTGTGTTACCGGCCAAACCCGATTTCAGAGGACAAACTAGTTTAGCCTAGGCTAAACTAGTTCCTTCTTCCTATACGCGATAGGATTACCTTCGCTCGCCCTTGGATCTTATGTCGACGGAGCCCCGCTTCGCGGGGCCCCTATTTCTGTGTAAAGGGTTTAAAGTAACCTAACCAAACCGAACCTCGGGGCACAGTATAATAAATATACAGTAAGTTATCTAAGGCCGCCCGCCGAGTTATTAGCCTACTCTTGCGTTGATCCCCAGGGTTGTCACTTTTACTTTTAGTTAATATTTTCGAACAAGCAGCACTTGATCTAAATTTATGAAATAAAAAGCATAATATTATGATTGAATATTTTACCAATTTATAAATTTAGTAAAAATAAAAAGCCTTTATTCACATAACATTTATAATACTAAGTTACAAATTTGATACCGAGAAAATTTTTCTCCTGTTTCTGCACGTCCGGAACGCTTTATTATTATTTGTTAATGTAAAGTAAATTCTCATTCTTATGTAGTTTTTGTAAAAAGCTTTTGGGAAAGCATGGACAGGGCATCTTAAATTCTATATCATTCAGTTGATCGTGAATTGACTAAATAAAATACCTAGTGTGCAGGACGATCGACCTATTAGTTTCATTAATTTTACTTTCGGTGGTTGGGAAACCCAATTTTATGCAATTTTGAAATAATGATCACGCAGAATTCCCACGGTGCTGGGGCGACACAGGGTAATTATTGGTTTTCCCAAAACTAAAATTCATTGTGTTGTTTTATTATTCTCAACATGTTTTATTGCTGGTATTTTAAACCAAATTGTCGGCACCCTTTGATAAAAATATGTCTTTGATAGTTTGCTTGTGTATTTAATCAGTTCCGGCTTAGATCTCGCACAAGAGACTTCAGTAGTAAGTAGTTCTGAGTGATGTGATGTGACAAGCTCTCAAAATAATATCAAGCAAGTAACTCATCAGTTTGTATTTATTATTGATTTAGCTCCTTTGTTGCCCTTATTTATTAGTAAAGAATAAATAAATAAAATAAATAAATAAAATAACTACCCAAAATAGCTACATAACCAACAATTATACCGTTTTTAATACAACCAAAAAATAAGATGACCATAAAAAGTACTTAATAATTTTGTGCTCGACTGTACTTGACTCGAAAATGTATGTACGAGGGCTGCTATTTATGTATCCGGAACTGGCCAGTTACAGAACAATATTAAAAAAGTAATTATAACATTTAAAAATGGAACTCTTTGGCTGAAAAATACAATTTGTTTCATGTAGCTGTCATTTGTTTTTCCTTTGTGGCGTCATTTTGAAAATTTTGTGACTTTATCACTATGGATTTAACTCGTGAAAATGTTCGTGCTATGATTTATTACGATTTTCGGCGAGGGCTAACTCAAAAACAGTGCATCGATCAACTCACTTCGACTTTTGGGGACGAAGCACCATCGAAAACTACTGTGTATCACTGGTATAGTGAGTTTAATCGTGGGCGGTCTGTGCTCACGGACGAATTTAAAGAAGGTCGCCCTAAATCGGTTGTTGTACCTCAAAATATTGACGCTGTGCGGGAACTAATAATGCAAGATCGTCATGTTACATATCGCGAGATAGAGGCGTCTCTGGGCATAAGTATGACGAGTATTTATAAAATATTACACGAACATTTAGCTGTAAAAAAAATTTGTTCACGTTGGATTCCGCACAACTTGAGAATTGACCAAAAACGGACTCGTGTGGATTGGTGTAAAAAAATGTTACAAAAGTACAATCAAGGTGCGTCAAAAGCTGTCTATAATATCTACATAGGTGATGAAACTTGGATATATGCGTATGATCCTGAAACTAAACAACAATCTACGGTTTGGGTGTTCCAAGATGAGCCGAACCCAACAAAAGTCATTCGTTCAAAAAGCACTTTGAAGCAAATGGTCGCTTGTTTTTTTGGTATAAATGGACATGTGGCTACAGTACCACTAGAGCATCGTAAAACAGTTAATTCTGAATGGTACACGAGCATTTGTTTGCCAGAAGTCTTTAAAGAAATAAGAAAGAACAACCGACAACGCCGAATCCTTCTTCATCATGACAATGCTAGCTGCCACACATCGGCTGAAACAACTTGGTATTTGGAAGGTCAAAAGATCGAATTAACGGGTCATCCGCCGTACAGCCCCGACTTGGTTCCCAACGACTTCTATTTATTCCCAACCATAAAGAATAAATTACGTGGTCAACGTTTTTCGAGCCGTGAAGAGGCCGTTGATGCGTTCAAAATGCACGTTTTGGAGATACCTCAATCTGAATGGAAAAAGTGCTACGAAAATTGGTTCCAACGTATGCAAAAGTGCATCGCTCATCATGGCGAATATTTTGAAAAGCAATAAAACCATAATAAATGCTATATGTTTGTTTCACTTTGTTATTCCGGATACATAAATAGCAGCCCTCGTAGAAGTTCACGTGGATATTTAACATACTTCCATATAGTAAACCAGGTCGAAATTATCATGGTTGGAGACGACTATTTCTTGACTATTTTTTGGCGTTCTCAAAATTGATTTATAAGAAGTTTTCAAAAGTGAGGATTGTGTGGTGAAGGACACTAAAAACTAGACTTCTTAAAATAAACTTTAGCTCTAAACATAGTATTCAGAAAGTAAATTTGGGAATACATTTATATGGAAAAATGCGACTCGGCTACGCTCTTAATATAGCAAATAAACTGTGAAATAAACAAATACCACATTTTCTAATAATATTTAAGTATAAATAGGTACTTACATTTCTGGTTGAGTAGGAACTATGAAGAATGATAAGTCCGGGTTTGCGAAATCATTATTGAGGCACCCGAAAACACTACAATATTTTTTTCCCCTTTTTGAAGTCATGATACTCGTAAGTGGCCGCCGCCGGCGAGAGTTGACGAACGCAAGCGGTCATGTAGCGTACGCGCGTGCTCACAGTCGCGCTGCACAGCCCGCACTGCCGCCACCTTATTCCCTCGATTCCCTCATATATTATGCTAGCGTGTGCGTGAAATCGCGTGCCGACACGGCGCGCGGCGCGCACGCACACATTCAAACCGAGAGCGGCACGTTTGTATGAAGATGTTCTACTGTATATTATATCTACTGTGCTCGGGGTGCCCTTCGCTCGCCCTTGCATCCTATGTCGACGGAACTAGTTTAGCCTAGGCTAAACTAGTTTGTCCTGAAATCGGGTTTGGCCGGTAACATATGCATGTCTTTCTGCCTTCCCGCTTGTTTTTAGATATTTGGCTGCAGAATATAAAACCCAGAAAATCAGAATCATAAAATTTATTTTGCAGTAAATATTGATACATTTTCTAAATTACCATTACCGTGTAGGACCTTTGCTATAATTATTACGAGTACAATAATTATGTAAGTCATAATTTCAAAATTTCTGGCTATGTATTAGGAAACCTTACACCTCTGTGCCTTAGGGAAGGTTCATATCTGACGGACCATGCGAGAAAAACACTTGACCGTTCACACTTGACTCAACCGATGATGCGTTAGTGCGTCGAGTGTGAACGGTCAAGTGTTTTTCTATACATTTGTCTGTTCTAGCGTTACGCGACCGATAATACGCGACGCATGTTCCGTCAGATATGAACCTTCCCTTATACATAGACAGAAGTTTGTCATGCAAATATTATGAAACTCTGTATGATGTATGTCTATTGTTTCGTCGCCAATAGGCGACGCGCGGTGCTTGACCGGCTAAACATTTACAGGAACTGAAAATGGTAATAGATTAGGATTACCATCCGTTTTACAACGCATTACAATATAATCCGGGTACTTAATACATAATTTTATATAATAAGCATAAGCAAATATACGTAGGGGTAAAGAAGTACTTATAAGCAATCATTAATACAGAAAAAAAAACTTTTTTACAAAAAAAAAACAGACTTAAAAAAAAAACACTACAAAGTGATAAATAACTTTAATTTCGGAAGTCGGTGTCGTTGATTCCGCATTTTCGTTTTTTGACACCGACTTCCGAAATTAAAGTTATTTATCACTTTGTAGTTTTTTTTTAAGTCGGTTGTTTTTTTTTTTTTGTAAAAAAGTTTTTATTTTTCACTTTTAAGTTGTAACTACCCCACAAAAAAGTAAACAAAAAGATCGTTAATGTAGACAATGTAGATACATTTTTAGATTTTTGTTGATTTTTTCAAAAACCGCTTGTCCGATTTCGATAAAATTTTCATGGGACCATTTGGGAAGTATACCCTTTCCAACAAAAGAAAAATTTTCCAAATCGGTCCAGGCGATTCCGACGAATTGAGAACCTCCTCCTTTTTTTGAAGTCGGTTAAAAGTAATATCAAGCAATTGACTACAGCGAACTTATCAAAATACAGAAGGGAAATTTACCACAGGAAGACTATAGCTACGACACACTTGAAACGCACATCAAAAAGCAAATTGAAGATGCAAAAATTTCAAAAACTAAAATCCTTAATGTACCCCAGAAGGACTGGATTAATAAAACTGTAATTAACAATATGACTGAAAGAAATCAACTATGGCACAATTACTTAAAGGATCCTAAGAGTGAAGAACTACAATTAAAGCTAACACCTGCAAAGGAAAAAGTGAATAAGACAATAGGCAAAGACAAGAAGAAATATTATTATGATGCTTTTGATAAATGCAAAAAGAACCCCAAGAAGATGTGGAAATTAATAAATGCCCTTGCTAAAAATAAAATAAACTGTGACTGTGCTCCCCCAAAGTTAATTGTAAATAATACTGTCATATCAAATGGTACAGAAATTTTAAACAGTTTTAATCATTACTTTGCAACAATCGGTTCTATAAAATACAATACAATCAAACCTACCTAACACTATACACACAAAAACATGTGCGTGTGGATTGAGAGATCTTTTCGAAAAACTCTTCCAATCCCAACCAAATTATAAGAGGATTTAGGAAATAATTGTGAAAACTTCATGGTAAGGTATAAAATTTGTGAAACCTAAACAAAGAAAGTTAGAACTCATTAACTGGATCTCTCAATCTGGACAACTGAAGAAAAAGCCATAACGCGTATCCAAGAATATAGTGCCATGTGTTTATAATTTGCATTATAATTAATTGTGAAGAATTTGTGAAAGCTGCTAAACAACATTTCGATCTGTTTCAAAGCCACGTTTAAGATTTATAACGGTTTATATGGATCTCTCAGAGTGGACAATTTTCAACTGAGAGATCTTGTAAAACACGACCAAATACTGAAAAAGTATGAATAATTATCATGTTTATTGCAAATTATACTTCTGGGAAAATTTGTGAAACAAAAATCGTGATTGAAATCTTACTGGTTCAAGAGAAAATGAAAATCTTGTTTTTTGTCGATCGTCCCAACTGAGAGATCCTTATTTTGAACTATATTTAATAAACCAAAACTTATAGGTAGAAGGTAGATACATCAGAAATTGTGAAAAATGTTGTACTAAAATTTGACGAATCAGTCGTCCCTGTAAGTGTTATACTTAAAAAGATAAATCATTTTTTACAATCCTTAAGGAAAACGTTGAGTAGGGTAAACATACTTTTTTATTTTGTCCGATTTTTTTTTCGACTACCCTGTTACTAACATTGTGTATATTCATTGCGATTTGCGAAGCTGGCGTTGTGCAGTGCATTTAATGCAAGTTTTTATAACATAATCAGTGTTTCCGTTTAGTGATAGTGAATAACAATGTAAGTATCTTATTCAATATTCAAACCATCATTATCATTAGTACATTTTTGTCACACTAAAGTTTTTTTTAAATGTGGTACATATTAAAAAAGACGTACATATGAAAAAGTTTATTTGAAAGATGTACCAAATACAAGTTCTGTAAGAAACAGATGCTACAAATTGTTAGGCGGTTTTGAATTTATATTGAGTCCCGATAATATTGGCCACTACAGAGGACATGGTGTTCATAACGACCAAATAGTCTGTTATGACGATTTGATGGGAAAAATGTATAACAGCAAAGAAGAACCAGTTATCTTACATACTTTGTCCTACGGACTTATTGATTAGGTTACATCCTATTTTGTAATTATGAGTGAAATTAAAAGAAAAAGTTTAAATTAAAAAAAGTTTTTTTTTTTTTTTGTTACCTTAAAATTTCAGAACTTTTTGTGTGTAAGAATTACTTAGAATTACGAACTTAGAATTCCTTAGTAAGAGCAGTACACATACCTACAGTACCTAACTTTGCAGAAACTTGTCATTTAAAAACGTAATTTTATGTTATTTAAATTATGCAGTGAAAACAGACACAAATTACTTGTATAAAAACGTTGAATTGTTCAAAAAACAAGATTTTAATTTTCTCTTGAACCAGTAAGATTTCAATCACGATGTTTGTTTCACAAATTTTCACAGAAGTATAATTTGCAATAAACATGATAATTATTCATACTTTTTCAGTATTAGGTCGTGTTTTACAAGATCTCTCAGTTGAAAATTGTCCACTCTGAGAGATCCATATAAACCGTTATAAATCTTAAACGTGGCTTTGAAACGAATCGAAATTTTGTTTAGCAGCTTTCACAAATTCTTCACAATTAATTAAAATGCAAATTATAAACACATATGCAGTATATTCTTGGATACGCGTTATGGCTTTTTCTTCAGTTGTCCAGATTGAGAGATCCAGTTAATGAGTTCTAACTTTCTTTGTTTAGGTTTCACAAATTTTATACCTTACCATGAAGTTTTCACAATTATTTCCTAAATCCTCTAATAATTTGGTTGGGATTGGAAGAGTTTTTCGAAAAGATCTCTCAATCCACACGCACATCACAAAAACTATACATAAAGCTAAGGACAGCCAAGGCCCTAATCTAATGGAACTGCACCCGTGTTCAGAAGATGAAATAAAAAAAATATATAGATAACTTAGATAATAATACCAGTTGTGGGATAGACGGTATAACCACTAAGGCTATAGTGTATCGGAAACCTAATTGCAAATAATCTTGCAAATTGTATTAACGACAGTCTGAATAAAGGTGTTTTCCGAGACAGCCTGAAGATAGCCAAGGTGACCCCTATTTATAAAGTAGGAACTAAAACTGATCCCGGCAACTACCGGCCTATCTCTGTATTGCCTGTAATTTCAAAAATATTTGAGAAGGTATTATATACCCGGTTATTTGATTACTTGAACAAAATAAGACTTCCTTTATGAACATCAGTACGGATTTAGACCACATTCTAATACACTCGCAGCAACAATCGATTTAGTAACTAAAATTAAAAATAATATCGACAAAAAGCAACTAGTTCTAGGTATTATCATTGATCTTAAAAAAGCATTCGATACAATAAGTCATTCCATACTATTAGAAAAACTTAAAAGGATTGGAATCACTGACAAAGCTTACAAAATATTCGAATCTTATTTTGCAAATAGACATCAGATAGTAAAAATTGATAATTATGAAAGTACATCTGCTGAAATTGTATGCAGAGTTCCGCAGGGATCAGTTTTAGGACCACTGCTTTTTTAATTTATATAAATAATATAAGTAATATTGGTTTAGCAAATCTCACTGTACGCAGATGACACATGTCTTTTTTATTTTGGCCACTCAATGAATAGTGTTATTACTGAGGCACAGCAAGACCTTTATATCTTAAACAAGTGGCTTAAGCAAAATTTACTGACTATTAATCTTAACAAAACTGCATATATAATATTTTCTCCTAAGAACAAGAAGATTCCTGATTTCCCTCCTCTTACGGTTGATGGCCAACAACTGTTAAGATCAAACCATGAGAAATACCTAGGCCTGATCTTGGACAGCAGACTGACATTCAGACCACACATTGATTATGTTAGAAATAGATCGATTCCGTTGACTGGAGCTCTGCGAAATATTGCTAAATGTGTGCCATTTAAATTACGCTACACAATCTATAATACACTGGTCACACCGCATCTAGACTATTTAATCCAAGTGTGGGGACAGGCCGCTATTACACATCTTCATGATCATGACCTACAAGTAACGCAAAACAAGGCAATCAAAGTTCTTTTTAATTACAATTACCTAACACCTACGAAAGACATTTATGCTAAAACTAAACTATTTAACCTTAAAAAATTATATATTTACCACACATGCATACTAATAAAGAAAATTTTAACAAACAAAATACATTCACAAATCACCTTCAAACACAAAACTCACCACTACTACACAAGGAATACGGATAGTATAGAACTGCGTTCAGTCAGGACTTTGTACGGAAGAAGAACTATTCAGTTTGAGGGAGCGCAGCTTTATAATAATTTACCGAAATAAATAAGAGATTGTACATCAGTGAACATTTTTAAGAATAGGTTAAAGTTGTATTTGGCTAACCAACAATAATAAATCATTACTATATGTACTCGATAGATTGAACGACAATTGTGCTTATTACTTAAGATATTTTGTTTAGTTTCTCATATTTAAGTGAACTATGCATGTTCTTTTTGAGAAATAAATGTCTGTAAACCGAATTTTAATAATTATCTCAGAAAATAATGATGCTTTGATTTGTAACTTTTTTTTTTATTCTAACTTGTGATTCAACTGTTTTGTAACTTTTTATTTATTCTAACTTGTGATTCAAATGTTATCTTGATTATATCCTATCTAGTGTATGTGTGTGGGTGGGGGTGGGGGGTGGGGGGGGGGGTTGTGTTTATACAACATTATTTTTAGTATATGCGAAACCTGAATATAGTTTGTTCAGAATACGCTAAGAAGAAGAAGAAGAAGAAGAAGAAGAAGAATAAGTAACTGAATCGATTCCAATAATTTTTACCCCATGTTATATTTTGTCCCAAAAATATTTAAAAAAAGGTTAAAAGTTGGACATCGAGCGACACTAAGTAGGTAGTTATCTACCATACGCGCGTAATAGGCGCGGCGCGGGCGCACAGCGAGCGGGGCGACCGCGGCGGGGGTGAAGCAACCCCTTCCCTTCAGTCACCCGGATACTACAGGTTGGTGCGCACGTGTCGCGTTCCCGTCCAACTGCATCGCGATCGCGAGCGCGGTGCCGCCGCGGGCCTTGTGTTTCGGTTGATCGTGTACTTACCTATCGTATGTAATAAGTGTCGTGTAACCATGTCTTTCTCATTCACAAACGTCCAGTACACAGAAATGGTACGTACACTAGCGGTTTGTGGTGATAACGACGTATCCCTGGCAGTGCGGCGGTACGAGGAGCAATTCGGCATCAGAGTATCGTGGAACACAATGCTTTGCCGTGATGATTAACATTTTTAAACACGCCAAGATGGTTAATTGTAGAAAGTTATTATCTGTACCTACAGCCTGCTGTGGTTAAGTAATGCGATGTTTAACACTTTTCATCCACTTTGAACTTTAAGTGGTTGACATAAGGTGCAACAAATCGCATTGACTACATTGTATCACAAGTACGGCTTACGAATAAGTAATTACTTATTCGTAGCTTACGTCTGCATTTATTTACGAATAAAGTACATTATAATATCTACCTACACTTGACCATTACGACAGTCCAAAGCCTGCTAGTGTGATGGAAAATGTTATCACCAGTTAATTACAATACAATCGCCGCGCCGTACGTTTGAGTGCCTACTAATTATCAATGAGCGCAAGACGCGAGCTGCGCGCGGCGCGGGTGAGCATGTTTTTGTACGGACAAACAGGTAACATGACAAGCTTATAACTTCGTGATTATTCATGATACAGTTTTGAAATTTTGTACATAGATTCTTTACATAAAAATGCTAGACACGTGTTTCGGGTTTCGCATATACTAAAAATAAGGTTGTATATATTTTTTTCAATAAAATTAATAGTTTTTTATTTTAATTATTATAGGCATTTTAGTTCAAAAGCTCTGATGTGATACATAAAGCGCAACCAAAACCTCTTACGTGTCAACTGAAATTGTTTTATTTTTTTTACTATGATAAGTACTACTTTTCATTTCAACTAACAGTGGCAAAGTAAAAAGCACGAAAATCACGTGGCTGACACCTTTATTTTTTGTTGTAGTTGGTTTCATTACATTTTTTTCAGTAGACGGTTTTTATCGATTTTCGTATAAAATTGATTTTTACCACAGAATACTTAAAGTACTACGTACAGAAAGGCCACTCCCTTCCCCGCACTAACATCAGTTACCGCACCTCACCCCGCACTTCGGCGTATTCGTCGCAGTTCTTTAACAAGAGCGCTCGCAAACACAAGTACCTCACGCACACATTCATACGTATACAAACGTCATTTTTTAATGTAGTAGTAGTAGGTAATTATTTTGCGAGCTTTGTATGGAGTGTCCGGGGTGTGTTTTTACACAAGAGGTTTTAAAGTCGCAACGACGATTCTAATGAAATGAAATTGCTTATTCTGTAAACAGGATATCTGAATCGTCCCACTGCAGGACTAAGGCCTCCCTCTCCCTTTTTCACACAAATCTATATTTTGCTAGTGCCGGCTATCAGTGGCGTGCATTGGTTTTCAGAATAGGTAGGCACTAGTCCGGGTCTAGTCTAGGCAAACGCGGTCACTAATCAGAAAAAAAAAGTGAGGTCAAAAGTGTGATTATTTGAGTAGACATGCCTACTTAAGGGTGATAAATTGCGAAGGTCGAACGTCATGGTATTACGCGTGAGACGTAGGTATTTTTAATTTTGTCGTATTAACTTGAACGAGTAAAGACCAATGACAATGTGAGAATAGTACAGGAGCCGAGTACGCCGTCCGGCGACTGCCTACTGCCGCGCGTGTTTGTATGAAGATTTTGTTCTCGTTAGGTATGATAATTTAGTGAGTTTCTTAAATGTGAGGCATACACTAAAATGTAATTGACAGGCTTATGTTGATATATCGAGGTAGGCACTGCTTATATGCCTATATGCAATGCACGCCACTGCCGGCTATCGAAACAATAAAATAAAAAAAGATGATTTGTCATCGTCACGCTCGGGTCGGTAACGCTGGATCGGGTATCCTCGGCTCCAGTCGGTCGGTGACGCTGAATGGCGTATGCTCAGCTCCAGTCGTAAGTTTTAATTTCTATCGTGTGGTCACAAGCCCACACCGTCTATGTTTTAATGGTATGCATGACGACATAATGAAGCTATACATAGCCAGTATGAGGTGACTTCTGATTGTACCAAAAACCTATACAATGCGAGGACAGGTAAAACTGGAAACGTATAGCTTGATGCGACGTCGCCGTGTTCCATTGCCGCCATCGACTGATGTTCGCTAGAAAAAAATAACACATATTGTTTAATTTAAATTGAAAAGAGGAGCACTTCGGCAGCAACTTCGTTCGCGTGGATTTCTTATTTTCCCCTACAACTAGGATGAGAATTAACACTTTTCGAACGTTAAAATTACAAAAGACAGTCCCCCAAAACGCCCGCTCTTCACCACTTTCTAGTGCTTTCGCTGGGGAGAAGAAGTGGCGCAACAAACTACGCGCGGTACATTTTCTTTGGGAAGAGTGACTTTCATACATATTTATAAAATTACTATGCTTTTATGATTAAACAAATAGATATTGAAGGGAAAACTTCTTTAAGCGTTGGGCATTTTTTGAGATGGAAAAAAACCATTGAACTCGCGACACTGTTACCGTAACCGACACCTCTGTATACAGGGTGACTGGAAATTAGTGGCGGAGCCGTTAAGGGGAGGTAGTCTAGGGTTATTCCGACAGATATCACTATGAGACCTACCGTCCTTACTTAACCCTTTCCAAGATATTCCTACTTTTTGTTTAGCAGTTTTTGCATAAAATAATGACAGTAGCGGAAATTTTACAATTAATATTACTTATTTAGAATATCTTTGTTGCAAAACAAAAAAAAGTAGGCCAAAATCACTTTTTTTTAGGATTTATTACTATCTCTTTAAGTAGGAATATCTTGGAAAGGGTTAAGTAAGGACGGTAGGTCTCATAGTGATATCTGTCGGAAAAACCCTAGACTACCTCCCCTTAACGGCTCCGCCACTAATTTCCAGTCACCCTGTATAAGTATGACGATTAAAAAAACACACACGTGATTGTTCAAGTTTTCATTTCTGTCGGCACTCCCGGAGTGCCACTGTTTTTTCCAATAATTATTCGGTTCGATCAACATGATTAAATTGTACTTAATTGAAAAAAAAAAAAGCACCGACGCAAATATACGTTAAAAAAAACTTGAACTCGTACGTGGCACTACAACTTGGCATCCACGGGTACTTTTTCTAATCAATTTGTTTGCATTTTCATAATACTTTTGGAACTGATTATACGTAGTTACAGCGACTCATTGTAAGCGGCATATAATACGTCCATCTGCTTATAAATTAACTAGCTGCGCCCCGCGCTTTCATCCGCATAAGTCTCGATCCCGTGGGAATATCGGGATAAAAAGTATCCTATGTCCTTTCCCGGGACTCAAACTATCTCTATACCAAATTTCATCTAAATCGGTTTAGGCGTGAAAAGGTAACATACAGACAGACAAACCGACAGACAGGCAGAGTTACTTTCGAATTTATAATATTAGTATGGATTCAAATTACCTGTCTCTTCCCTCTGCCCTTAAATCTTCACAACATCCATTTCTAGCAGTTCTAGATGTAGAAATACCATACTACTGTGCCACCGACGCGCGACGGTGTACTCACAAACTCTTGTTGTCTCACTCTGTCCTCTATACTCTCGTATATTTCTTCTATTGATATCCTTGTCTTATCAACAACTTGTTTGTCCGTCATAGGTTCCCAACCAGGCGGGCGCGTCTCACTTTGGAGGCGTACAATGAAGTGGGAGTAGGGGGGGGGGGCAAGGCTGACAAGAAAACTTTCTTGTTGCGAATAACCCTGCGATAATAGTGACCAGTTTGTAACCAATTAATCAAGTTACTTTATCATTGAGTGGCTCGTGGCTAAGTAATAACAGCCACACGTGTCGTTCGCAGGTTAAGCTACTCTTGCCGCGATCGCTCTGTGGATAGGTGACCATCCTTTACATACAGAGACCCCTCCGTGCATTGGGAAGCTCGTTACGCCGTTGGTCCCGGCTTCCGTTTATAGATCTTTGACAGTCCTCCCCCAAGCACCGCCACTTCAACCGGTTCTGTGCTTCCCGCATATCCTGCTGCCTTCACCAAGTCATCGGTCCACCTTGTGGGAAGCCTTCCAACGCTACGTCTTCCAGTACGCTGTCGCCACTCTTGGAACCTTTCGGCCCCAACGGCCATCTGTTCTGCGGGCAATGTGCCCTGCCCACTGCCACTGAAGTTTGGCAATTCCATGGACAAACTCCTTCACAAAAAGCTCTTCTATTGGAAAAACTTGCCAGTTTAAAACTCAAGATCTTCCAAACTCAAGACTTCCTCATCTGTAGGAGTATTTGCCTTTACTTGAGTCATCTTCACAAGTTTTAGATTTGATTTCTTTTTACTAATACCACCTATTTTCACATAAATATTTTTTAATTTAGCATCACCTTTTAACACCATGTTTTTGGACACTTTTTTTGAAATCGAATCTCTTTTTGCCGTTTTTATTATCGATTTTTTTATTTTATCTTCAAAATCACTCGTTGTTTTTAGAAGGCAGCCGCGAATCGGGTACGTAGGCTTGACATGGGAACAGCTTGGCGGGGGACTGCTATTCGCCGAGTTAATTTTATCTTCTCTAAAAGGCACATTATTAATATCGACAGGATTTGTTTCTACAAAATTATTGCTGCTTTCTTCCTCAGTGTTAGGACATATATGATCAACTTGATCATATTCCACCTCAGTTGGGATAGGCTCTTCAACGTCCATTTGATTATTATCTTCATTTATGATGATACTATCTTTTGTTACTTTTATCGAATATTTTCGAACTTTTTTTTGTACTGTTTTCGTGTCATTGTTTTCTGATATAGGGGATACGCTATCGTTTTCGGGATCAATATCTACGACATGAAATACTTCTACAGCGCTCATACATCCGACTGATTTGAGGTAATCTTGGTTTTCTTTTATTGAAGTTATGTCATTTTTTCGTATCTGAAATGTGAAAAAAAATACTATTAAAAAAAGATTCATAATATTTTGAGAAACGCGGACTTACATTTCTATACAGGATAAATTTTTAACTAATGCGCAAACTGTAACCATGAATTTAGTACCTACATGATTCTGAAATCGAGTTTAAAGAGGTTCCGACATTTTTGTATGGGAGCTGGCATACTTAAGCCTCCGCCATTTTGAAAAAAAACCAGTTTTGGCGGCCAGCGATAAAACATGTGTCAATTGATAGTGTGACTGTTGCAAACAAAAAATGTTTAGTAATGAATCTCGTAAGTGATACAGTTTCTGAGATATTTGAGGTCAGACGTGAAAAAATAAAGCATTTAATTTTTTGCATTTAATTTAGTGGATCACAAATGAGTCGGCGAAGTTCGTCCGTGCTGTATGAAACCATTTTACCAAATAAATGATTTTGATTTGTTTTGAAATAAACTGTATTCACCAAAAATAACTTATTTGATTTTATTTCAAATACCTATCTGTTATTATAACTAAATCGACTATGCAGCATACATTAGTATAATATTATTTTGTCAATATCAACTAAATTCATAAAATTACTAATTTTCATGTTTTATTTTTACAGTTTAAACTCAAATATCTCAAAAACTGGAGATTCATCTCTGCATAGGTTTGTTTATAATCACTTACTTTGTCGATTGACACATGTTTCATCGCTGGCCGCCAAAACCGGTTTTTTTTCCAAAATGGCGGACTGTGTAGGTATGCCAACGAAGTCGGATGTTCTTTTCGTGAGTTTAAATTTTTCGTCGGTTTAAAAAAAAAATAGGTTTGCCATACATTTTGACCGCGTACGTATTGCACTTTTCCAAGAAACAGCCAATTTTTTTTCTAGATTAATAATTATGCTGAATTCATGGTTAGAGTTTGCGCACTGGTTAAAAATGTATCCTGTATAATAAAAATGTAATGCTGTTCGTTGGTAAGCGCATCAGTTGAGAACGGATGGATCCGTTTGGCTATTTTCTGTTTCTTTAATTATTCGTGATAGTCCGAATCAGGACGACATCTGTCGGGTCAGCTAATTTATAGTAATTATTTATTTATTAAAAACAATATTGTACTAGCGCCAAAACCTATATCAGAAGGCCAATTCTCGTAATTAACCTTTTATCCGCCCGACTTTATATCAGTTATCGTGACCCCAGCGCCCGAAAAAAAAAAATACGTAAATACCGATGAAACGAGCTGTGATGATGTAATAATAATACAGATTAAACGAGCTGTGTTATTTGGTCGTATATACAGGGTGTCCCAAAACTCAACGTCAAGCCGAAACGGGGTGACAGGATTGATCATAACCATCACGAGAAAAATCTGAAAAAAAATCTATCCCATGCAGTTTGAAAATTATGGGCATTTTAAGAAAAACCTAGAAATTTGATCAAACTGTACCATTTTTCGGTTATTGTGGTTATTATTTTTTATTTTTGTTCATTTGAACTTTAGAAACGTAATCCTAAATAACATTTCTAGAATCCCAATAAAAAATAATGACACAATTGCCTTAAGTTCCCGAGAATTGAGACTATTTGTTAAACTACGAATTTAAAATTTTCAAGATTCGTCGACTTTGACAGGCCCTCCTATAAAAAAAATGTACTAGAGTGCCTTGGCAAGTAGCATTAAAAGTTGGCGCATTTAATCAGAATTCTAAAATGGTACAATACTTGTTAGTTCCATACAATAGAAAAGAGTAAAAAAATTAAAACCTCAAGTAACCCGATTTTTGCTATCAGATTTTACTCAGTTAAAATGTTTTTAATTCGCACAAGCTCTAGGTAGGTTCTTAATTTTAAGGCAAAATGATGAGAGAGATGGATAATGGGTATGTTTGCCATGAGTGAGCGAGACAGATAGTGACGCCACGCATTGAGACGGAGATGCGTCGTTTAAACGAGTGCGAATGAAACAGATAGATGCTATGGCATCTATCTGTTTCATTCGCACTAGTTTCAGCCAAGCAAATGGCTACGCTACCAGTCCGACACCAACCAGTTAGTACGTTTCGCTCATTCGTCTACTGCGCACGTTCGTATTCGCTTGTGTTGATTTAGTACTGACAACTTTGGCTTCTCTTTTTGGACTTGAATCTTTGTGAATTGGACTTGTTGATAACATACCGGCAACTTTGGCTTCTCTCTGGACTTTTGTGTTGGCATCCTTTTTGTCTACCATGCCTACGCGCTACACTTCACAAGAATATGCGAACATGCACCTCATTTATGGGGAATGCAGATGCAACGCAAGTGCTGCCGCTAGACTTTATCGTGAAAGATATCCAAATTTAGAGCGCTACCCGGATCACCGCGTGTTTGTTAATGTGCACCGTTCACTCACAGAGGGCGGCCATTTCCCGAATCAAATACAGGCTGGAGGTAGACCTGTGTTTCCTTTCCAGGAAGAAGTATTGCAAGAGGTCGCACGTGACCGAAGTATTTCCGTACGTGGAATTGAAGAAAGAACGGGAATACCGAAAAGCACTGCTCATCGTATTTTACAAAGAGCCGAAATGCATCCGTTTCACGTACAACGAGTTCAAAGTCTTCTACCTCGAGATTATCAGGAAAGGATTTCTTTTTGTAGAACAATGCTACAGAGGCATAATGAGAATCCCCAATTCATCCAAAAAATTCTCTGGTCAGATAAATCGACATTGAAAAAAGATGGTTACATGAACTTGCACAATTATCACGAGTGGCATGTGGAGAATCCACATTTAATGCGAGAAGATAGATCCCAGTATCGTTTTAAAGTAAACCTGTGGACCGGAATTTTAAACGGTAAAATTATTGGGCCTATTGAACTGCCTGAGAACTTGAATGGAACTAATTACCTACATTTTTTAAGAGAAGATTTACCAACCCTGTTAGAGGACGTACCACTAGCAGATCTTCGCGACATGTGGTTTCAACAAGATGGCTGCCCAGCGCATTTCGCAGTGCAAGTAAGAGATTTCCTTGACCAGGAATATCCGGGAAGGTGGATTGGACGTTCGGGCACTATCTCGTGGCCCGCCCGTTCACCAGATTTAAATCCCCTGGATTTTTTCTATTGGGGAGTTCTCAAAGAAAAAGTTTACTCAAAGCCCATTGAGAACGTAGCCGACCTGCGTGAACGCATTTCTCAAGCAGCTGAGGCGATCAACTCTCGAAGATATGCCCGACTAATAAGTAGATCTTTTTTAAGAAGATGTAGGGCTTGTATTGAGGCTGATGGTAAACAATTTGAACATTTATTGTAATAAAAAACGTTATTTCTCTATCATCAGACTTTTATTCCAACAAACCTAATTATTTTACTAATTTTACTAACTTTTTTTCACTTTGGTAAAAGTGGCGTCACTATCTGTCTCGCTCACTCATGGCGAACATACCCATTATCCATCTCTCTCATCATTTTGTCTTAAAATTAAGAACCTACCTAGAGCTTGTGTGAATTAAAAACATTTTAACTGAGTAAAATGAGATAGCAAAAATCGGGTTACTTGAGGTTTTAATTTTTTTACTCTTTTCTATTGTATGGAACTAACAAGTATTGTACCATTTTAGAATTCTGATTAAATGCGCCAACTTTTAATGCCACTTGCCAAGGCACTCTAGTACATTTTTTTTATAGGAGGGCCTGTCAAAGTCGACGAATCTTGAAAATTTTAAATTCGTAGTTTAACAAATAGTCTCAATTCTCGGAAACTTGAGGCAATTGTGTCATTATTTTTTATTGGGATTCTAGAAATGTTATTTAGGATTACGTTTCCAAAGTTCAAATGAACAAAAATAAAAAAGAATAACCACAATAACCGAAAAATGGTACAGTTTGATCAAATTTCTAGGTTTTTCTTAAAATGCCCATAATTTTTAAACTGCATGGGATAGATTTTTTTTTCAGATTTTTCTCGTGATGGTTATGATCAATCCTGTCACCCCGTTTCGGCTTGACGTTGAGTTTTGGGACACCCTGTATAATATACATCACATGGGAGCAACATCCAAGTGTTCGTTTTCCTACAATGCAATCACAATAGTAGCCAACTATTTTATTCCTGCCTTGCAAATTATTATCAATCTAGATGAAGACAAAATAAATTCGACTGTTTTGGTGTCTTCGAGTGGAGTCTGGCTCTTAAAAGCCAATCAAGGATCAGAAATGACAATGTTGTATTGACTCAGGTCATAATCGATTTAAATCGATAAAAAAAGTCCTTGAAATATAAGTCGAACTTTGAAGAACTCGGCCGGTTAAAGGTTCAGTTTTCGACTTATATTTCGGTGAATAAATCCGAAACCTGACGCTTTAGGATATTATGTTATATTACATTTTTTGTTTGTATTAGTGTCCTCTATCTAAATATATAACTTTCGTTGTGCACCGCGATTCTGAAAAAAAATAACAATGGCGGCCGACGTTAGGGCCACCCTCCATACAAAAATCTTCAAACCCCTTTGCCACTATTCCTTTAACTTAAAAAAAAAAACTATTAAAGCACCTTAGCAAAATTATTAATGCAGTTATTTCTTTATCATTTTTTCAGATCTTAATTTAGCATCACAACCAGAGTTACGGTTACCATGTGTTTTCAGTATAAAGTACTCTGTGCTAATACAGTTTGTTTACACTTTGGTTACACAATACGAAAAATTGACGTTTGCGCAGTTTTTCTTGGCATATTGTTCACATTCTCTTTTTTTTTGTATAATATTTAATAAACTTCCTAAGGGATGGAGGGATCTAAGCGCACACATACTAAAAAAGCGGCTAAAATTATATCTAGTTGGAAAAGCATGCTACAGTATTTTAAAATTTTAAATGACAAAGTGTAATATTACGAATTTAACAAATATGTATTGACATTTTGTAATTTTGACTATTTATAATTAGAGTATAGGACAATTTAATTCAAATTTATTGATTAAAGTTAATTTTTAGTATGTGTGAAAATTTAAAAATGTTTTAGCTTTGTTTAACACTTTGACAGCCAAGCATTTTATTTATTCCTATATTATTAGTATTAATTAGTACGTGATCCGCTGTCAAAGTGTTAAAAATACTCTTCTTACCTAAACCTATATACATATTTGTGTTGCGTCAAGCAACGCCATCTAGTGTTTCACTGAGGAAGCGCGCGCGCCATCGAAACTCTCTGCATCTACGCGGCGAGCGCGAATGTTGTGTCAAGCATTGCCACCTGCTGTACCTTTTAGGAAGCACCCGCGCGCGATCGATACATTCGTTCGCGGAACTGACCTACCATGCTAGTTTGTCTTCCTTTGTAAGGTCAATTTTTAACGTCCGCAGCGCCATCTAGCTCTCTGACCCCGTACTTTTTCGAATGAAAAATGCGAATGAAAATTTTTTTTGTCTTAAAATTAAGAACCTACCTAGAGCTTGTGTGAATTAAAAACATTTTAACTGAGTAAAATGAGATAGCAAAAATCGGGTTACTTGAGGTTTTAATTTTTTTACTCTTTTCTATTGTATGGAACTAACAAGTATTGTACCATTTTAGAATTCTGATTAAATGCGCCAACTTTTAATGCCACTTGCCAAGGCACTCTAGTACATTTTTTTTATAGGAGGGCCTGTCAAAGTCGACGAATCTTGAAAATTTTAAATTCGTAGTTTAACAAATAGTCTCAATTCTCGGAAACTTGAGGCAATTGTGTCATTATTTTTTATTGGGATTCTAGAAATGTTATTTAGGATTACGTTTCCAAAGTTCAAATGAACAAAAATAAAAAAGAATAACCACAATAACCGAAAAATGGTACAGTTTGATCAAATTTCTAGGTTTTTCTTAAAATGCCCATAATTTTTAAACTGCATGGGATAGATTTTTTTTCAGATTTTTCTCGTGATGGTTATGATCAATCCTGTCACCCCGTTTCGGCTTGACGTTGAGTTTTGGGACACCCTGTATACGACTCTGGCGGAATGTACACGAAAATATTTGTCGGATTATCCGACATAAGCGGTTAAAAGGTTAAAAACGTTCAAAATCTAGTCGCAATCTCATCTCAACGACATCAATGTCAAAAATTTGTCAAGAATGTAGGGAGATTAGAGGTATTTTTGATAGATTGAGACTGAGATCAGACTGTGAACGTTCTTAAAATTACGAGAATTGCCCCTCTGACTATTTTGGAAACAACATGATAACCACAGCTGCGTCCGCCATTGCGTCGACCAGTAGACATGCGTTGGTTTCATTCGGTCAGGTTTCTTCTGAACATTCATATTCGTACGGAAATAGGACTTGCTTTGTCGACTTATTTATGTAAAAAGTCTTAGGTATAAGAGAGCGGCCGAAGCGAATTTTAGGACCGAATGGAGCCTCCAACTCAAACTACTGCTTACTGAACATATTTTTACATTGTTTGGGATTGATTAAAAAGTACTTCTTAAGATTTGGGCCTCCCACTGAACCCCCCCCCCTAGTCTAGTCTACCAGAGGCTTCTTCACAAAGACCAACTACTGTTACTCACTTGTTCGCCAGTACTTGCTAATCCCTGCAGCAAAGCATCGCTGAGCAGCGCTTTGTTTCTGAACGCCGCAGCCGCTTTCAGTCTTCCAGTGCACTCCCAACACAGGCGCTCAAGTATAGGATGGTTATTTTCGGAAACCTGGTATGGGGGAGAAAGATAATCACACTAATATTATAAAGGCGAAAGTTTGTGAGTATGTGTGTGTTTATATGTTTGTTACTTCTTCACGCTCAAACGGCTGGACCAATTTTGATGAAATTTGGTATAGAGTAGCTTGAGTCCCGGAAAAGGACATAGGGTACTTTTTATCCCTAAATTCCCACGGAATTGAGACTTATGCGGGTAAAACCGCGGGGCGCAGCTAGTGCTGAATATCCTTAGAACTTAAATGATGGCGCAGTTAGGGGGTATCGTGTTACCCATTAACTGTGTTTTGGATATATAGGTAGTCGGTCCATCTAAACGTTTTATTTGTTACGCTTTCACGCTAAAACGGCTGAACGGATTCGGATGAAATTTGGCACATGTGCAGCCCATGACCTGGATAAGGACATAGGATACTTTTTATCCCGATATTCCTACAGGATCGATACTTCTGCGGGTGAAACCGCGAGGCGCAGGTAGTGTAAAACACTAGAGACCTACGCTTTGGAATGGGCAACTAGCTTCAACTTTCTGACTAACTGACCGACTATTTACTTTTGACAATTCAAAAGTGCCTGTACATGGTTTAATTGAAATAAATGCTTTGAGTTTGAATTTGAGTTTGAGTAGAAGCCGACCAAACCATAATTAGTGTTATTAGGTTTTGTCCTTTAGAAATTTTTCAGTAGCAGCCCAGAGTTTTGAATTTTGGCCGGGTGATGGTAATAGCCTGGCCCCCTATTACATGGGGCTTAAAACATAACTGGCCAAATGTGGGAGTACTATAGATAGATACACATCTGCCTAACCCTTCCAGCATGGCAGGCATACATACATACATAATCAGCCTATAATGTTCCCACTGCTGGGACACAGGCCTCCTCAAGGTGAGAGGGAGTGGGCCGTAATCCACCACGCGGGCCCAGTGCGGGTTGGCACATGTCACACGTCTTCGAAGTTTTGGTTCTAGGACATGCCGGTTACCTCACGATGTGTTCCTACACCCTTTTGAGAGCAGTGGCGGTGAAATTATTTACACAAAGTAAAGCGCCTGTCTGGGTTCGAACCTTCGACCTACAACTCGTAAGTCGCGGCCGTTACCACTTGGCCACCACTACTCAACATGACATGGATGACAGGCGTGATGTCATGTAAAACAAAGACAACAATGACTTACCGCTATCCCAGTTATATTCTGGAACATTTCTCTCAATTCATTGTCCTTAAGTTCATACATTTTGACGTCCAAAGCTAGGCATACCCGGCAGACCTAAAAAAATAAAATTAACACTGTATTGAGTAATCATTGTTATGAAAAAAAAAAACATGTGCGGTCGGAGGCCTTCCGTTAGGAACGAACTTCAATTCCTGATACTCGAACGCACACATTCACTCGTATATAATAGAGAGAGAGAGAGGGAGAAAGTCGCATGAAGGGCGCAAAACGCTTTCCTTTACGTCAGTTTGCACCGTAAACAGAACAATGGGTTTATTCCCGGTCGTCCCCGCCCCGTCAGATTTCAGATTGCACTAATTTTTGCCACTCGTGCCCAGTGGGGACGACGGGGTGGGGACGACCGGGAATAAACCTTCACATGTAAATTGCATCCAAGCGAAGCCGGGGCAGGTCGCTAGTACAGACGCCACGTCATCAAGCTACAACTACAATCTGTCAAATTTCTTTAACAGATTTTTAACTTTATCGCTAAAGGGCCATTCCGCTCAATTAGGCCGACTTTTATTTGCAAATGGTGATGACGTTTGGTGCGCGTTGATTGCAATAATAAATTAAATAAAGGTGTTATACTTTTTTAGATAGCGGCGCCATACGTAAAAACATGTAAGAAATGTCATATAAAGTAAAAAAAGAATGCAGCTATGATATTTAATTTATTATTAGCATATATTCGCCGTTAGTGGATTTCCGCGGATTGACCCTAAAGCGTAAGGTTCAAAGTTAATTGGTCCCATGGCATTCTCCTTTCATGATTCTAGGCCAACGGGAAGAACCCTATAGGTTTTATATATCGCGTATCTTTTGATTGCGTTGACTTAGAAGTATTTTTTCACTGCTTCAAGGGATTGCTGCCCTGAGTATTTGATATTAATTTCAACTTGATAACTCCACACGTTCCTGAGAAAAATGGTCTTGACAGACGGACAACGAAGTGATCTTAAAAGGGTGCCAAAGCACTCCTTTGACATCTAAGTGCACTTTACATAAGACCAAATTTGTTTGTTTTTAAGGAGATTTACTGTACCCGTTCTTCTGGTAATAAATATTTTTATTATTATTATTTAAAGGTTCAATATTAGGATCCACGCGTGGCCGGTAATTGAAAAAAAAAAGACAGAATGGCGCAGCAGTAGCCTTCATATAAAAATCTTCAATCTCCTTTCTAATATCAGTCCTGCGAAAAGATTTAATAAGAATACATTTATTTAGCTCACATTTGACTCCACCAGTGTATCCGAATCATCAACAGCATCGTCGTTGTCATCACAAATGTCAGTATATTCAACCTGAAAAAAAAAAAAGTTATTTTTTTATCCATGGAACAGTGCAGCAGTGAGCAGTGGTGGCCCAGTGGCATCGGCCGCGACTTACAAGTAGTAGGTCGTAGGTTCGAACCCAGACAGGCGCTTTACTTTGCGTAAATTATTAATCACCACTGCTCTCAAAACGGTGAAGGGTAACATCGTGAGGAAACCGGCATGTCCTAGAACCAAAAATTCGAAGACATGTGCCATCAACCAACCCGCACTGGGCCCGCGTGGTGGATTACGGCCCAGTACCTCTCACAGAGAGGAGGCCTGTGTCCCAGCAGTGGGAACATTATAGGCTGATTATGTACGATTATGCAAGGAACAATGGCGATACATATCACATGCTTAATGGAATACTGACTTAACTCAAAAAAGAGGATTTTTTTGAGTATTGCTACTGAAGGCTGCGGGTCTCGACCTCAGGACGACCTGCTTCTCATACGGAAAACTGTATATACAGGGTGTTCGGCAGAACGTTGAACACACGAAAATGGCAGATAGATGGGGTCTTGCTACCGACCCAGCCCAAAAAAAATTACCCAGGCCCCATAGTTTTTTTAATTTATTTAATTACCGAAATTCATGAGTTTTAAAACTTTGAAGGCCTATAACTTTATGTAGGATAGACGAAACTGGCAACACTTTTTTTTTGTTTTTGTCACTATTGGTAGATTCATCTAAAATTAATGTTTGGTGCAAATAGTAAAATCGGCTATAAAAAAAAACTATGGGGCCTGGGTATTTTTTTTGGGCTCGGTAGGTAGCAGACGACCCTACCTATCTGCCATTTTCGTGTGTTCAACGTTCTGCCGAACACCCTGTATTTTGACAGCTGAGACCAAAACTACAAACGTACAAGCCGTGTACAGGGAAGGTTAATAAAATGCGGCTGTTACTTTCGTATATTGTGGTGTCTTACGATTTCCACCACAACCCAGTTACTGGGTAGTACAGTCGAAAAATCTATTTGGTATACAGGCAAAAATATTCATCTTTCTACTACACTGCCCATATTTAATTTAATTTTGTGCGTTGTAACTTTCTCAGCGTATGGCATCCTTAATTAAATAGAGTGGTATAAAATAATTGACTAACTCAGCACACCATTGTTTAAAAGCAGTTGCAAGATAGCAGCCTGTATACCAAATAGCTTGTTCGATCGTACCATACCCTGGCTTGGTAAGAATGGTTGTTAGAATTTCGGGCTTCTGACGACCCGTAACGACTGTCAAAGGCCCACGAATGACAGCCGGGAGAAACGGCTTAACGTGCTTTACGAGGCACGGAGGAGTCTTGATAAATAAAGATGGTCACCCATTCACGGACCAACCGCGGCAAGCGTAGTTTAACCTGATCGATCGACCCGTGCGGCTGTTATTACTTAGCCACAAGCCCCTCCAATAAAATAATACACTATTATTAACATTAAATAACTAAAACTATGAACAAAAACATTTAACTTACAACAGATGAGTTTGGGGTCTGTTCAATATCAATAGTTGGACCAGTTCCAGGCGTGGATACTAAAACAGACAAAACCATTTCAATTAGCGATAGAAAATAGGAAAGACAAACAAAATGTAATGACTAGTGCTGCTTGGTGCCCTGCCCGCAGAATTGGTGCCCTGAGACAGTGAGGCGGGGTCGCGGCAAATCACGTAGGAGATGGCGGGACGAGCTGGATAGGTTCCGTCAAAACTGGAGGGAGGACGCGCGGGCTCGCGAAAGATGGAAGGAGTGGAGGAAGGCCTTTGCCCAGGAGGGAAACAGCGCAGGCTAGTAAAAAAAAAAGTGCTGCTAATACATAAATTAAATAAAAACCGGCCAAGTGCGTGTCGGACCACGCAAAATGAAGGGTTCCGTATTTGGTATGAATTTATCCCAGGAACAAACTTAACATTGTAGTTAAAATCATGTTCTGCAAATTTAAGTTGGTTGACTATTACTCGTAAACTTGTAAAGCCTACTTAGCTGTGATAGTTTTTCTTTTAATTTCGTTTTAAATACTACTGCCGTGAATTTTTTCATATATCCAAAAGCAACCATTTAGTTGGCAGGGGGCGGACACTTAACAAAAACTAGCACTTTAAAGCTTAATATTTCACAAACGGTTCCCTGAATCGAAAAATCGCTTTCACAAACCCGCAATATTTTTGAAAGACCTATCCAACGATATCCCACACCATGGGGTAGACGAGAAAAAAAAAACATCCTTACTTTACGTGTACAGGAGGTACCCTAAACATTATTTTATCACTTTGTCGGCGTGATTAATATGTATATCCATGTCAAATTATAGCATTCTAGTACTAAGAGTCTCTGAGCTAAGCTGCGGACGGACGGACGGACCGACAGATGGACGGACGAACGGACAGACAGACGGACACAGCGAAACTATAAGGGTTCCTTGATGACTACGGAACCCTAAGTTTCTTCCTTATTATACAAAAACTACTTACGTGAAGCAAGTGATGCTTTAGAGGCTGTAGGCACAGGATCAGCGCAACCATCAAATTCCTCCTGAGTCAAAGGAGTTGTTTCTCCTGAAAAGATTTTAAATTACATTTTCAAAAATGTTTCTATGTTCTATGTTATGGGTTTGGTTTCCGCACTTAGTCTTTCAAATGGACCATTGTGCGTGAGCCATGGCGGCCGTCGGTGGTTATTCCAACCAGCCCACCTCCCTCCAGAAGCTGACTAGGTCTCCTGGTCTGTTGAGAATGTCTGTGTATGATTTGGGTGTCCCGAGGATCTCTGATCTAATCTGGGTGACGCCTGTGCACTCAAAGAGCACATGCGCAACGGTTTCATCAGCCTCCATGCAAGCCCTGCACAGGGGACTGTCCGTTATGTCTATAGTGTGAATGTGTTTGTTCAGCGAGTAGTGTCCCGTGATGGTCCCCGTCACCAGGCGCAGGCCTTTCCTGTCCAGTCGTAGTAAGCGCCTGGTTAGCTTGCCATCCAATGATGGCATAGATTCCTTGGATTGCCTGCAGCCTGGTGACGACGACCACCAGCTTTCTGCTTGTGTGTGGGTGTGCTCCTGTAGCCACCTGCGTATTTGGTTGAAGGGGATGGGCACAATAGGTTCCGGTCCACAAACTGACATACTGGATGCCCTTCTGGCCAGTTCGTCAGCTGCGTCGTTCCCTAGTGATTCACTGTGTCCTTTTATCCATTGTAGTGTCACTATGTTGCGGTTCTGAACGGTTCAAAAATGTTTCTAAATGATATTGAATTAAAAAATACTTGGAGGGATATAATTTAGTTACAGCCCGTGTTTAATTTTTGTATTATGCCTGTATTACCTGAAGGACTAGATTCCTAACTATCCATACTCCATACTAATATTATAAATTCGAAAGTAACTCTGTCTGTCTGTATGTTACCTTTTCACGCGTAAACCGCTGAACCGATTTAGATGAAATTTGGTATAGAGATAGCTTGAGTCCCGGGAAAGGACATAGGATACTTTTTATCCCGATATTACCACGGGATCGAGACTTATGCGGGTGAAACCGCGGGGCGCAGCTAGTAATCACACTATCACACTAATATTATAAAGGCGAAAGTTTGTGTGTGTGTTTGTATGTTTGTTACTTCTTCACGCTCAAACGGCTGGAACAATTTTGTTAAAATTTTGTATGGAGGTAGCTGACACCCGGGATTAACATATAGGCTACTTTTTATCCCGATATTATCACGAGATCGAAACTTATGCGGGTGAAAAAGCGGGGCTCAGCTAGTATCATAAAATGCGAAAGTAAGTTTGTTTGTTTGTTACCTTTTCACGCCTAAACCACTGAACCGGTCACCCTGAAAACTTGCTTATACATTGTCAGGAGCACAGAAACGGACATAGGGTACCTTTCATCGCGAAAAAAAGTGCTGTTCCCGAGGAAAACAATAATAACGTTATTATGATAATAGATGGCGCCACGTTGTTGTTTTCCTCAGAAACAGTACTACAATTTACAATTTTTACTAAAATTAATAAAATAATGAAAAATCTTGACCTCGTTTAGTTTAGGTTTATTTGAATAAAAGTCAGATAGGGAAATAACATTTTTTATTACAACAAATGTTCAAATTATTTACCATCAGCCTGATGAAGATCTACTTATTAGCCGAGCATATCCTCGAGTCAGTGTCAAGTGTCAACACTAAAATAGTTTGGTTTAAATGACTTATCTGTAAATAATCGTGTATTAAAAATGCGAAATCTTACAAACAGTTTATGTAAATACGAATTCGGAAAAGCATCACAATATCCAACCATCGTGATTAAAACTTAAATAAAACTTTTAAATCGCAAAATTGTGTGTTTGTGTCAGCAGTGCAGTCACGTCTATAAGTATGTATATACTTGGCTTTATTCAAAGGCGAATTTCTCCTTTATTTTTGAATGAAATTTTATGTTCTTACGAACATAGTATTTTCGAACCCATACGTTTATGTTGTGTCGTATTTCAACGTTGCATTCGTTATTTCACGAAAAAATCGCAATTGTAAATTGCCTTGTGTTGACCTTGACATATTGGTGCTCGTGACAGTACAGCGCTGCGGTTCGCGTGCGCCCTTGCAAAAGAGTCGACGACAAATACCTCGAAGTGCGGGGTGAGGTGCGGTATCTGATATCAGCGCGGGGAAGGGAGTGTCCTTTCTGTACGTAGTACTATTAAGTATTCTGTGCCATTACTAAGTGCTACATTAGCATAGACTAAATGCAATTCTGAATTTCAAGTTGCTATGGAAATTTTATTACAATAAAACTCATTACTACTTAACCCAATACTACTTAACCCAATACTAAACTGTGGTTAAAAATATTGGTCTAATCAGTTTTTATATACTTCAGTTTTTTTTTTTTTGTGGATTGGATATCTTCAAATGACCGCTCCCGCTCTGGGTGGAGCGGAAGGGAGTGTCAGACTCTTACTGACTAAAACCCACTCGTGCTCCTTTTATGTTCCGGGGTAGCGGTAACCCTTACAGACAATCCCGCACCCATATACTTCTGCTAACTTTAAATTCAACACTGTTATGTGGACATTTATTTTATGGGAGTGAATCTTTACAGAAAAGACAAATCTACTTCAAAAAAAATCTTAACTGATTTTACTACCCCAATTTACATACCATGCAAGAAAAGTGACGGAACTGCTAACACATTCAAACGGTTATTGCGATTCCAATCCCGTTTTGTGAAATGTCTGCTACAAATTCTCAATTTCTTGTAATCTAATTCACATTCATCTTGGCCACTAACAACTCGAACCCAAGCATTGAACTGCTCAGGGAAATTGATAGGGTTTGGAAAGACATGAAGTCCACCCTCTGGAAAAAATAATTGATAAGTATTATTACCAGGGACTTGAAACGTTACTCAAAATAACGTAACGCGTAGTCCGATACCGATAATTGGTACCGTTCCACCAGGATCGTAACAAAATTAATTCCTTGGCTATGACAATACTGACAAACGGAACAAATCGATTTAAAAATTGATCTTTCTTGAAAAGAATTGCCATCCCTACTACGCATGCATATCTTAAAAAGGACGCGTCCGCCAAGTTGGAACTTTCCCGCGCTTTTCTTTTCTGTATTTTTTTTTTTGCTATGATTCTTTTAACTAATACTGACTGAAGACATCCTAAGACAGCCCACTGACCTAGTATTTTTCAAACTCGTATAACAGCGCAAGGAATGGTCTTACAGATTTGGCCTCATCCATAGTGTAAAGTGAAGAGAATAATGTTCTAACGGCATATAACTTTGCTTTTGTCTGGCCGGCACTTTCATACACTAAGTACAAAATGAATGATCTCCTTTGAAAATACAGGTATTTCTAAAAATTGTAATTACGATTAAGGCAAGTAATATACTTACTAATAGAAGGCAAACATCCTAAAGCACAACGTCTCGGCATTATTGTAAAACTATAAAACACAAGATAAAGCGTCTATTTCGCGAAATACAACACCAAACCGAATAAGATTCCCGGAAAACTGAACCGCAAGACGGGAGGAGGAATACACCTCACTTTCTGGTGCTTAACAGGACCGAAAAAAACACGTAAATAACACAATAGGGAATAGAACTACAACATCAACATGATGCGATGCGGTTTTTTTTTATTAAATAACCGACTTCATTGAATTTGTATTTGACATTTTATTTTGAGTTTGACAACTAAACTTCAAAAGTTTAGTTTTTTTTTTATCAACTTCAAAAAAGGAGGTTCTGCATTCGACCCGTAGGTATGTATGTATGTCCACGATTTTCTCAAAAACTAATGAACAGATTTTGATAATTCTTTCAACAATGTGATCTACATACTTTCAGGAAGGTTTTAGTATATAATACATTAGGTATTTATTTTTATGTACGAAGTTATATGCATAAATGTACTGCATCTCCGGCATTTTTATGCGAATTTTGATGATTCTTCTAGTCGGTGTCTTTAATTCTTCAATGCACTAGTGTTAATTGAATTTGTGTGTAGGTAGGTCCAACCAAAAAGTGAAAAATAAAAACTTAAAAAAAAAAACAATCGACTTCAAAAGAAAAACACTACAAAGTGAATTAATAAAAAAACTTTTTTACAAAAAAAACAACCGACTTCAAAAAAAAAAACACTACAAAGTGAAAAATAACTTTAATTTCGGAAGTAGGTGTCAAAAAACGAAAATGCGGAACCAAAGACACCGACTTCCGAAATTAAAGTTATTTTTCACTTTGTAGTGTTTTTTTTTTTGAAGTCGGTTGTTTTTTTTGTAAAAAAGTTTTTATTTTTCACTTTTTAGTTGTACCTACCCCACATAAATTCAATTAACTCTAGTGCATTGAAGGATTGAAGACACAACTCGAAGAATCATCAAAATTCGCATAGAAATGCCGGAGATGCAGTACATTTATGCATATAACTTCGTACATAAGAATAATTACCTAATGTATTATATACTAAAACCTTCCTGAAAGTATGTAGATCACACTAATGAAAGAATTATCAAAATCGGTTCAGAAGTTTTTGAGATAATCGCGGACATACAAACATACATACATACATACATACATACATACATACATACATACATACGGGTCGAATACAGAACCTCCTTTTTTAAAGTCGGTTAATTAAAGTCGGTTAATAAAAATAACTTTAATTTCGGAAGTCGGTGTCAAAAAACGAAAATGCGGAACCAACGACACTGACTTCCGAAATTAAAGTAATTTTTCACTTTGTAGGTACTGTTTTTTTTTGAAGTCTGTTTTTTTTTTTTAAAGTTATTATTTTTTCTTTTTTTTTCTTTTGTTTCTTGTGGAACAGGCTCAGGTCAGAGACCATGCTGCCTAGTCATCAGTTAGTTCGTATTGTTTTGTAAATTTAGTTTATTTTTTGAAAACTAAGGTAGATTTAAATTAGTTTCAAAAGCTTAGACCCGATATATTACTTTACACTATGGTTTAGTTAGACAGACAGATCAACACATGGCGTTATAGACAGAAGTATAGAAGGCGGGAGGGGAGAGAACTGTCAAATTAATAAAATATGTTAACCATAGACATTTTTTTTCCTTCGCGCTACTCAGGCAGGCTAAGGTCTTGGACCCAGGGGCGTGCCTTTTACTAAAGCCGAAAAGCCTGGCTTTCAATCAAACGCGAGCCTAATAATAAAAAAAAATACACAAGTAAACTTATAAAATCATGTCGCAAGAATTGATAAGAATAATAAAAAATAAACTCCGCGCGTCCCGGCCGGGCCGCCCGCGATAGTAAGTACGATGCAAGGTTGCCAGGTTTACATACTCAAAGAATAATTTCAAATTCCGTGCACTTTTCATCACGCGCATCGTTGCCAAACATCTCCAATGCCGCTTAGCGAAAGCGCAACGACAAAAATCGACCCGTCTCGCTCGCACTAGTTGGCTTCAAATCTGGCTTCTAGACCTCTGACTATTTGTATAGAAATTGTTCACGTTGTTGATAACATTAGTATGTACTTATTCCCCAAATTGTACTGATTTTTAAGCCTGGCTTTTGATTTTTTATGAATGAAACGTATAACGACGCGCGTGTGTGTGTAAATAGTAAGATCGCGAGACATTGCGCGAGTCTATTAGTTCAAAGTTTTGATCGGTTACTGGAGCATTTTTTTGTTTTGTTTTTTTTTCATTTTCTGTGAAGTTAAGTGTTGTGTTTAGTTTTTGCGGTAATTACCTTTGTTTTAAAGTGATTAAAAAGTTTCTTGTCATTAAAATGAATTCGGAAACATACAATTGTTCCTTGTGATGGATTAAAAGTATTAAAACGTGAGCAATCGTTACTCGGAAAGGTAAATATTTTGTTTTACAGACAAATTGATTTGAGTATTTCTCAGAAATCTAAATCACGTAAGTAATAGGCATTTAAGTCGATCAGCATACAATACTCATTGGATTATAGGCTGCTCTCATATCAACAAATTATTCTGTTAGTGTTGCATATTTTTCTCAAAAGAAAATACCGCTTGGAATATCAGGTTACGATGATTTAAATAACTTCGCTGGTGCCAGTAAAAGACATCAGAATTCTCAAAAGCACATGAATGCTGTTGTTTCATTCTGTACTTTTGGTAAAACACGAATCAAAACTTCTTTATCTCGTCAATTATGTGCTTGACGACATTTCTAAATACAATACGCGTGTCGATCACAATCGCGCTGTTTTTCGGCCAGAGAGTCTTAGGGGCGGATTTTAAAGGTTAGTTGATGTTGTGTGTCATTTCATTTAGCACAACAATAACTTCCTTTCCGAGGTCACGACGAGTCTAAAACCTCATTAAATAGAGGCGATTGCTCAGCGCTTGTATCTTTGCTTCATGTCTTCCGTGTGCTTTGATGTTTGTCATCTGTCTGTGGTAAAGAAGCGAAGAATGAAGAGTTATGGCTGTTCACATTGTGAGTTAGTAAATCAAATTATAAATATTATCAACAATCAACATCGTAAACAATAATGTGTAGTTAGAAATCAATCAATTATTTGTGCGCCATCTAGTGGCCACACGGCCAGATTGTAATATTTTGCAAAGCGACTGTTGCGGGAGAGTGAATATGAACTAACTCAAAGAGCTCTGTTGTGCCAATAATGTACCTACAATAATAGATGACTCTTATACGTCTTATCATATTTTACGCGAAACTGATACTTCGAAAATAAAAAAGTTACGATTTTGTAAAGGATTACCAATACTTACTCTTAGTATTTAATTTATATAAGAAACAAATGGTGCTATTAAAAAACATTCATTTTAATAGCTATTAGCAAAAACCTACAATTATGAAATACGAATATTAGTAAGAACTAAAACGACTCGGTCAGTCACAACGTTGACAAGCGATACGGTAGGTTTATTTTTTAAGTGTATTGGCTTGCCCTAAGTTTGACCCCTAGGCACGCCACTGCTTGGACCATACCGCCTAGTCTTCAGTGCTTATTGTCCTTCTTGACAAAAAGTAAGGCCAAAGCCTCGTCTTCAGTTTCATCCTTCTTGTTCAAAAGTAAGTGAGGCAGAAGTCTCGTCTTTCGTTTCAAGAACCATAGACATAAGGTTAGGATATTTTTACATCTTCTTACATAGTCAGTGATATTTTACTTGAAGATTACCTGCCGAACTAAGTGCCGAACCAAATAAAGACTTGGCTAAAAGGTCCCAGCAAATAATAAAAAAAAGATTACCTGCCGAAGCCGTGGTTTGACAGCTGTTTTCAGTCTATCAAAAAGTACTCTGCAAAGAGTATAATAATAATACGGAAGAAGAGAGCCCTTTTGTGCCGTTTCGAAGCATACAGATTCAAAATGCCATCTACATATCTTAACGGGAACTACGGCTCGATGACAGTAATGTATTATGTCGTGGCCAGATCATAGAATTGATAATTTCATGAAGTGTTTGGTCATTTCATGAAGTGTTTGGACATTTCATGAAATGGTTGTGTATCATGAAATGGCCAGTTAAGATTGATCACATCGTTTAAAAGTCAACGATTAATGATATATCATTCGACGTTTGGCCATATCATGAATTTAGGGTTCGCGGGTGGTGGAGGAGAGCAGTGGTGGCCAAGTGGTAACGGCCGCGACTTACGACTTGTAGGTCGTAGGTTCGAACCCAGACAGGCGCTTTACTTTGTGTAAATTATTTCATCACCACTGCTCTCAAACCGGTGAAGGAAAACATCGTGAGGAAACCGGCATGTCCTAGAACCAAAAGTTCGAAGACATGTGACATCTGCCAACCCGCACTGGGCCCGCGTGGTGGATTACGGCCCACTCCCTCTCACCGAGAGAAGGCCTGTGTCCCAGCAGTGGGAACATTATAGGCTGATTATGATGATGAGGGTTCGCATAATACTAAACGTCGTCAGGGGCACCCCGAGGTTCGGTTTGGTTAGGTTCCTTTAAACCCTGCAGACAGAAATAGGAGCCCTGCGCAGCAGGGCTCCGTCAGCCTGACGTCGTTAGAAATAAAACGAGCATGCTAAATTTATGCTTTAGTTAGAATATTATGCTTAATCATTATTATGATTAGAGAAATTATACGTAAGCTGTTATGCGAAAATATAATTAGGAGAAACAAAAGTATGCCAAGTTATGTTAGGTCTTAAAATTTTATGCAAATGGATATCCCTATCCATTTGCAAAAAAACCCACAGAGGAAACCGACATCAACGCCTCTACCGGCTGATATTCTAATTATTTTACGATATGATCACTAATGCTTGGCCACATCATGAAGTAATCGTGCGTTTAACTGTTCATATCGTCAAACGTTGAGTAATCATTGATCTGGCCAGACCACATCATGATGTGACCAATAGACAGTGAAACATTTAATGAAATGTGACCATTTCATGAAGTGAGCAAACTACGATATGGTCACGACACGACGGTCACGATATGTCGTGGCCATTCATGTAGGTAAACACTGAGTTTATTGATAAATGACAAAACAAACATGTTTAGAATAGAACAACCATATAATATTTTGATTTATTGTCTTTTGTTTATTGTCATTTAGTGTTGTTTTTTCTGTACAAACAAAACGCACATTACGAAATTAAATAACATGAAATAAACCATACAAAGTAGCCAAAAGCCTCGCATTCAAGCAATAAAAGTTCGACTATTTTGTCCATTGCTTGATGTCAGGGCCAGGGACCAAAGACAATAATTTACATTGCATTGTGTTGCGACACAGGCAAATGAAAAAAAAAAAGAAAAATGAAAGTAAAATCTGGCATAAGCAGATCTTCTTGCTTGGTGTTTTGTATGAAGTAATTTAATATTCAACTCACCTGGCAAATAAAGAGTTGGTATTGCCAATGCATTTAGACGCTTAAAGCGATTACGGTGTTCAACAGTAAAGTGAATATCACATATTCTCTTCTTCTTATAAATGTCACAGTCTGTTAATGTTTCCAGATTGTATCCAACAAGATTAACCCAAGCTTTGAAACGCTCAGGAAATTTTTCAGGATTCGGAAATGAATGCATCACATTGCCTGAAACCAAAGGAAATAATGTTGTATTTTTTTTTCGCAATGTCGTCCATCAGAAGGTTGCCTGTATGAGATTGCTGAATGTGATAAGGTTCATCCATACTAATATTATAAATTAGAAAGTAACTGTCTGTCTGTCTGTATGTTACCTTTTCACGCCTAAACCACTGAACGGATTTAGAAGAAATTTGGTAGAGAGATAGACTGCATCCCGGGGAAGGACATAGGATATTTTTTATCCCAGAAATAATCCTTTAAGGGGGTGGAAGTTTGTATGGGGAATCAATAACCGCTGAACCGATTTAGATGAAAATTGGTATGGAGATAGTTTGAGTTGCGGGGAAGGATATAAAATAGTTTTTATCCCCGAAATTATCCCTTAAGGGTTTAAAAAGAGGGGTGGAGATTTGTAAAGGGAATCAATAAAAAAGGACTATAATACTTTTACCGCGGGGCACACCTACAGCTAGTTGTACCATATTTTTTTTTCTAAAAAGTATGTATATCGTAATAAAATGTAACTGCTTTAGTACATCTAAAATAATTTACATTAGCGGGCCTCTATGCAAAATAATATTCATTCGAATCTGTTGGAAAAAGGCAGACAATTGTGGCGTCTCAATGCGAAAAAATCCTCGGAACAGTGAGGTCGCTCCGTGAAGCCTGCGAAGCTCCCAGGAAGCTTCTGTGCTTCTGGACGGAGCTAGGCTGGCTCTGTTAGCCAGTATCCCTACGCACAACGGACCAAATGGGAGTCTAAGTGCGGAAAAGGGAGCCCCATCATCATCATCATCATCAACGGTTTGACTCAAACGGTTTGAGTTAATAATGGTGTAACTGCCCTGACTTTGTTTTATTTATATAAAAGATTTCTTTCATCGGCCGGGCCCGCTAAAACAGAACTCTTCTGTTAGCCCATAGACGTACGTCGTCTTAACCATGAAAAATTTGAGTCAAACCGTTTGAGTCAAACGACTGGGCTGATTTTTATGATCTTTGATTTATTGGATTTGTCGCCGCCCCGAATAGCAGAATAACTATTATAAAACTTTTTAAGAAAAAAAAAACCGACTTCCAAAAAAACACTACAAAGTGAAAAATAACTTTAATTTCGGAAGTTGGTGTCTTTGGATCTGTATTTTAGTTTTTTGCCACCGACTTCCGAAATTAACTTAAGTTTTATTTCACGCTTTTTAGTGGGTCTGCTTATAATTTATCTAAGTTACAATAGCCTAGTGATCATCGCCTTTTACAAACAAAATATTGCTTTTCCCGATGCAGGGAAGTTAATTGTTGAGGAGTTCTCCAGGTCCACCATCAGCTCCATATCACCATTCACATTGTGACGAGCATGAATTGCTTAGCAACCATATTAAAGTAATCGAATCGCAACCCGTGAAATACTTAGATATTATTGAGTAGTTCCGGTGGCCATCTGAGGTCTTCATCATCAGTTCCACTTCACCAAATGGTGCTTTCCGAGAGCAAGTGCACGAGTTACTATAAAAAATACCCAAATCGCTATAGGTGTGCCTATAATATTTGAAGAGTTCCTTCGATTTCTCAAGGATCCCATCATCAAATCCTGACCTGATGTTTTTAGACTAGAAGCTGATAATCCTGGCTGCAGCATCAGGCCAGACTTATGTCAACATTGCATTGAACTTAAAATTTAGTCCTGTTTAAAATGAGCCCAAACACGACTATGGTGCTGTTATTTCAAGGTTTGTACTTTTTCTGATGCTCCTGGCTTCAGCATCAGGTCTCTATGTACTTCGGTGTTCCTCATTAACAGTACGTTTATCCACACATCGAGCCCTTTTCAATGAGCCTAAATACGATATTTATTATCTGCTGTTAGTTGTCGAGGAGTTAGGTACTCTGCAGACTATCCTGACTGCAGCATCAGGTCATGACTTGATGATCATGAGACCAAATGTGACAAATGCCCTATCAAACATCAAAACAATTTACTAAAACAGCCCTTGCCTGTTTGAGTAACTTCTTACTGTTAAGGAGTTGTACCTTCCATCATCAGCCCAGCTACCTGAGATGGTGACAACCATACGCAAATAAACAAGATACTTCATAAAATATGCGAAAAACAATAAGTGAGCCTATAAAATTTGAGGGTTGCCCTCGATTTCTCTAAGATCCCATCATCAGATCCTAACTTGGTGACAATGGGACCACCTCAGAACGATCTACTTTCGAACAAAAAAAGAATTTTGAACATCCATCGACAATTGGCGGAGTATTCGATGAACAAACATACAAAATAAAAATAATAATAATAATAAAAAACATACAAACAGCCGAACATAGTACCTCCTCCTTTTTGTGAAGTCGGTAAAAACATGGGAAAATTCGAGAAAAAAAAAAGTAATTCAAGGCGCTACGGTAAGTCCGCGGGTCAGATATTAGAGTACTTATAAAAAACATTCCTTTTTTGGGCAGTCATGTAAAACATTACTTACCAGTGTCCTTACATCCAAAAGCGCAACGGTGAGGCATTGTATTTATTTTAATGGACACACACAGCACAAAATAGCGTCTTTTCGCAAATTACCACTAAATATATCAAGTTTTTCACAAATTTTGTGAATTTGCTAACCAACGTAGCGGCTGAAAAATACTAGGTTCCGGGTAGTAATTCAACAACAGGACGGAGGAGAAACTCAACTCGACGTCTGATGTAGATAAAACACTCAAAAAGTAATAATTTAGACATACGATTACGAAACAAAAACAAGAGTAGACGCAAGTAGCGGCAACTTACAGAGTTGCCAACTCAATTTTTTAACCTTTTCGACGCCCATCTACATAATACGCGATGTGTCCTCCAGCGCCACGCTACAAATGTATAACGTATCTATAGTAAAACGTAGGGATGGGTTTAATGTCCTATCGATAAATAATATTATAAGTTGAAATTAACGTTTATTCACCAATTTACGAAGCTAAATAAAAACTGATACCGTATTTTCATATTTTGTTTTATTTCATAAAAAAATCAATATGAAAACCTGGATATATTTCCCATAATAAAAGAAAAGAATTGTAAATTTATTAGACGTGTGTTCTAGAAGGCACAATTTGTCTCCAAATGTAATCCTTCTACTTCATATCAAGTCGTTGGCGCTCGAGGCACGTCAAAATCCTTTCTGATATAAGGATGTCTAGATGTCGATGTCTATGGTATTTTTCTTTTTTCTATTCACTGTGGTCGAGTTACACGTGCATAACCTCAACCGATTCATGCATAATTTATTTCGTTTACTTACAAAAAATAGAACCAAATACAATCAATAGAAGCTAGATACGTGGTTTTCTACCTACGTGTTTTAAAAAAAAATTAAAATGGAGTGTAAGTGACTGTTTTACGCAGATGTTACAGATCTTTTTTTTAATGGTAGGTATAGGTGTCGCAAAATACTAGCAATGATTTTTCTTGTTTTTAGAAACTAATAGAAAACGGAAGTACATTCCTGAAACGGAAGTTGACGACTTAACGTAATGTCAGGACGACGAACTATTTCAAAATTCTGATTATTCACAAACTTTTTCTTATGATGAATCTACTCAAAAAGAAACAAGATGTAAACATTGCACTACACTAAAATGCACAAAGTCACTATGACCTTGAAAGCCGTCCGCTTGTGACGTCACAGATTTACTTCAATACTAGTTCGTGGCGTTGTGCGCACTGACAACTAGCTACTTTGTAGGGATGGGTTTTTCACACGGTGTTTCACTATCGACAATGATTAGAAAACCTATTTATTCTTGATTAAGGCGAATAAAACGTAGTTTATAGTTTACAATATTTATAAAATATTATTTATTCACGTCATTTTCTTGCAATAATGATATTTATGATCGTTTTGACGAGATGAAATATAGCGAGGTCTTCATCGTGTCCCATCACTGGCTTACTTTATATCAAGTACTTGGCGTTGGGGGCACTAAAATATTTTGTGGCGTTTTTGTTTCTATTGAATATAAAACAAACAAGAACTTATTATGTGTGAAAAAGTTAAAAATATGGCTTATAACAGGGCAATTTTCCATAAAAACAAAATAAAAGGTCTTGTAAAAGTCGTAAATTTATTTTATACTATTATTACTTCTAATCAAGTAGTGGCGCTGAGGGCACGAAAATCTCGAACTTGTATACAAGTGATTGGCGTTCAAAAGGTTAAAGAGAGCTAGATCACCTTCGAAAAAGAGCTAAAATAGAGCAAAATTTTTGGAAAAATAAAAGAGCTAAAATAAAAATTTAAAAATCAAAATTTTAATTATTGATAAAGAAAAACGTAACATGATATTATATCTTGTTAGATTAATAATAGAAATATTTAAAAATACGATTATTCGTCGTCAGAACTATCGAAAATGTGTGTCAAATTCACAAATTCTAATCCACTTGTGCTTGGTCTTGAGTTTTCCACATCATAAGTTGCCATGGTTACAATGTTTTTTAATTCGCACTTTAAATAAACAAATAATCAACACAGTACTCCACTTCGATCATACATACATCAATAATTACCAAAATCAAGGAATGAATGATCAAACGAAAGGAAGTACTTAGATGAACCGAACGAAATAAAACAATACGGGGATTCCCCGTAGTTCAAGTCGTAGACTAAATATGGCTCTATGTATTAATTTACTCGTTGGTCTGCATGAAATTCGGATAAATACCTAAAATTTTGAAAGAAAAAAAAAAACCAAGTGTCATTTTCATGTATTGAAATGGAGTAAAATTTTAAAATTAAAGAGCTAAGGAGCTAAAATAGTTTTTTTGGAGCTGATTAATTGAACACCGATTTAAAAAAAAAAACACTACAAAGTGAAAAATAACTTTAATTTCGGAAATCGGTGTCGTTGGTTCCGCATTTTCGTTTTTGACACCGACTTCCGAAATTAGTTATTTTTCACTTAGTAGTTTTTTTTTGTAAAAAAGTTTTTATTTTTCACTTTTTAGTTGTATCTACCCCACACAAATTCAATTAGCACTGGTGCATTGAAGAATTGAAGACATGACTCGAAGAATCATCAAAATTCACATAGAAATGCCGGAGATGCAATACATTTATGCATATAACTTCGTAAATAAGAATAATTACCTAATGTATTATATACTAAAACCTTCCTGAAAGAATGTAGATCACACTAATGAAAGAATTATCAAAATTGGTTCATTCGTTTTTGAGAAAATCGTGGACATACAAACATTCATACGGGTCGAATACAGAACCTCCTTTTTTAAAGTCGGTTAAAAATAGAGCTAAAGCTCTAATAGAGCTAAATTGGCAACACTGGCAACTTATCGATGCGACGACGCGGCGTTGCGTTGCGGCGATTAATCTATGGACCATAATTTTTTTTTATTATTTTGATTCATGACCATAGATACAAGTCTTTCAGTCGAATACATAGATGGGTATAAAACTTAAAGGCGTCCTACACGATCCAGACCAACCGCCGACAGAGGTGACCTTGGTCGCGTCAACCAACTTTTGTATTCGTTCTACACGGTCGGTGGTTGACACAACTTATCAATTCCGTCCGGTGTTCACAGCGTAAAAACGTATCAATAAGGCTCCTTGCCTTTCAAAGCAACAGAAGGTTTTTTCTTTGTCGCCGCGATCTTTACCTCCGGATCAATTTCTTTGAGCTTCTCTTTCAAAAGCTCCCCTGCTTGATTTTTTTAATTCTTATCTTTATATAAATCAGATCCAATGTCCCAAAGACATGATAAATCAGTGTATAAAGATATAAATTCGGGCAGAACCTCTCGTTCGCGGGGTTCGTTTTGTGAATCCATCGCTGTGACACGCGATGACGTGCGCCCACACTGACTGACAAACGCAAACTGAAGCTCTCCCGTCGGCCGGCAGCGTTCCAGACGGTTGGGGCCGACCACGGACGCAGCCTGTCGCGATGGATGCGCTCTCGACCAAGGTCGTCCAAAGGAGGTTTGTCCCCGCCCATATCTGATCGGCCGACCAATGTCTACAGTGTAGACGTTGGTCGGCCGACCAGATTTGGGCCAAGTGCGAGTCGGACTCGCACACGAAAGGTTCCGTACCACCATAAAATATTTAACACTACATATTAAAAAAAAACTGGCCAAGTGGTGTTAGACCACGCACAATGAAGGGTTCCGTAGTTGGGATGAGTTTATCCTAAGAATAAACTTAACATTGTAGTTGAAAAACATGTTCTCCCATACATTCCAACTGCAATGTAAGTTTGTATGCACAATATTGGAGATTTACCATGTCATTTTAAGACCGTAGACTTCTTATAAGTTTTCCTGGAATCTATAGGTATAGAACTATTTTCTGTATTTTGTACCTATTACGGTTCATGAGATACAGCCCGCTGACAGACGGACAGCGGAGGCCTAGTGATAGGGTTCCGTTTCGAGTGGCCATTGCTGTTTACATCTTTGGCAAATTTGGCGCGGTCAGAATTTACGTAAGTTTTACCCCTACCAAAAATTGCTCAACACGCCTAAACCTTTTTCATTTTACAAATAATAACAAGTCTTCTATTAATATTATAAAAACCCTCTCAATAATTTGATGGCCTTGATGGTTTCTATTATTATAAGTTTATGTAATGTATCATTTACCTGGCCTCGAAGATAAATCTGTGTCCATGGGAATGGGTCTGGTAGAGGAGGCTGCCGCCCTTTGAATTGGCGTAAATGGCAGTTCAATATGCCCGCGCTCACCAACATGCACACCTGAAAATTTTAGGGTGATTTTTAATAGGGATGAACACCTTTACCATTTGGGATAAAAGGATTTATGCTTAGGAAGCCGTTATCATCATCAATCAAGTTTTACAGAACATTTGACTACTTTTATGAAGACACAATTTCTAATAAAAAAAAAGACTGACTAACATTATACTGCTTAAAAAACTTCTTCATGAAGTAAGTTTCTATTTTTACATTGCTTAGTTTTGTATTTCACAAAACAAGACATGGTTAGATTATTCACCTTTACTTTTTTCCATCAATAAACAGAGCTTTTAAAATTAACAAATTTTACCTGGAATTTCCAGTGTTGGAATTGCCAGTGCAGTTAGTTTCATATTTGGAAATATGTAAACATCTTCAAAATGTTTATGACACACTTTTCTGTTTTTATGTATGAATTTATTATCTTCTCCAATAATATTGCCTCCAATTTTCATAACCCAAATGCGAAAACGTTCTATTTGAGCAGGATTGTTTGGATTTGGAAACCGGTGCAACGGCAATCCTAAAACATGATAATTTAAAACTTGTTACAAGATGTTCATAAAACATAAAAAAGAAAATAATCTGGGTAGGTAGGTACTGAACTTGTATCTTGGTTTGGTAAACAATAACGAGTGGTCAGGAGTCATACAAATAATTTAATGCTCTAAGTACTGACTTTTCTAGATAACATAATTATAATTATTATGTTTAGATATTTGCTACTCCACCATACTTCAACAGCTAAATAGGTTTGGGAGAACACACCTAAGACGACCCACTGACCACACAGGTAGACCATGACCTGGATTAACCTACAGGATACTTTTTATCTTTGTAACAGGTTTCCATGGAATAATTTCCAATCACTAAGCGGACGAAGAATAATAGGAGTAAAAATGTCGAAATTCTACACATTGCCAGTGATACGTATAAAAAATATACTCAGAATGAGACAACTTACCGCCTCCAAGTTGCATGGAACAGCCGGGAACACAACAAGACCTTTGAGCCATCGTAGACGTATCGAGTAAAAGTTCAAGATTAGTATTTTATGGCAATATTAACGTAAGGCCGGAGGAACAAAGTTCAACTCAACGTACCGAATGAAAATAAAACCGAGAAAACACGAAAATACAAGAAAATTAACAGGCTATGTGCATACACATCAACCGAAAAAAATCTTGTGAATGATTCAAAATTTCAAAACAATGTCAAATGTTAATCAACGTCACTTTATTGTCATCGTTTATGATTTATACGTCAGTGTCGTTATTTCATTGGTTTTGGTTAAAACTGCCATCAAAGGGTGCGTTCCGAGTTAGGAATGAAATCGATATAATCGATTTCAGCGTGCCGTACCCGTACCAAATTAATCGTCATAGATGACGTCATGACATGCGCCATCTTGTGATAACTAGAGATGGGTAACTCAGGAGTGATAGATACAAATGATATGAATCATTCCTTTTGAATCAATCACTCTTCATATCTTTACGCATCCGAATGTGTCAGTAGTTCAGTATATCCAAGGAACTTATAGGTAAAGCTGGAAACCACACTTCGTTCATATGTTTGAGGGCAAGATTCGTGACCCCAAGTAACCTTTGAAAAGTGTTCGTTTCCTATCTGTCTCTTTCTAGGTCTCCCCACAAGTATGCCAGTGCAAAAAACCAAACCCCCACTTAGGCCACATTAATTAATTTGACGAACGGCACAAACATTCTAGAATTGAAAATAATTTATCCAAGATTTAAATTTAAAAGTATATTGATGTTTTAATAAAAAGGTTATACTCATGGACTACTCAAATGAGTTTTGTGTAAACAAATTACAATAAGTGTTTACCATAAATCATGGAATATCTAAAATCGCAAATGGCAACACTAATCGAATGTGTCAAATCGTTGACGGTAGATGACCGTAGATGTTTTGGCTTCACTTCGCAACTTTAACAGTAAAAATATCAGGCTATTAACGAAAACAATAGCAAAATGGTTTTAAAATGTATTGTGCGCGATTGCAGAAGTGAGTGGTATCCGGCATGTGATGTGATTTTTCACAAGTAAGTACGATATCTCATTGTGAAATAATGAAAACATTTTATTGAACAAAATTCAGTTTTCTTACATTATTTCTTTAAAATTCTCGATTCTTAACAGTTGTATGTTAAACATTTGTCTCCTCGTTTACTTAGTAGTAGGAATAATTCGCTTTAACACTCGTTTTGACTCATTTTGTGCAAGTGGAACGATATCAAATAGGGTGACCATATTTCAGATGTCTTCCACCTACAATGTTCCGATTTCGTCGCTCGCTTCACGAGTCACACACGATTTCTATCAATGTTCATGGAAATGCCGTTTGTTTGACTGTTTAAACTGAATAAAATAATTGATATTGTTTTTAGGTTTCCCTCTGACACAACTGAAAGGAACAAATGGTTATCAATTGTTCCACTAAGGCGAGCTTTTTCTCAAAATGCAAGGATATGTAGTCTTCACTTTTAAGGATACTGATTATGACAGTTCTGGTAAGAGACTTTTGTTTGGTGTAACCCCTATTTATGAAGAATATAATGTGCATTTAATGTCGGATGAGGTAATTTAACTGCTTATGAAATGTAACTGTGAATAGAAAGCATTCTTCTGTTTATAAGCATATGTATATCATTATTTAATTTTTAATTACTTTGCCCCTTTTTCTGTACATAATAATTATAATTTTTTAGCTTGATTTGTAGGAGCAAACAGTAGCTAGGACAATACAACCTACCAGTCTAAATTATGAGATGGAAATGGGAAATATGCCTTCTACATCACATCATGTAAGCATTCCTTTTGTATTTATGAAAGTAAGACACAGTTGCTGCTCAATTCCTTGGTAAACGTAATAAGGCAGCGCAGTCCTATTTTATCATTATGTTGATTATAATCTATCGTGATATTATAATTAAATTGAGCTTCTGATATGTTATCACTAATGTAACATTCCCGACTTACAGGAGTCGATACCTCTGCGTGACACGACAAATGAAATTGAAAATATATGTCCTTCTAAAAAACCTCGCTTACTTGAAATATTGGACACACCTCAGCAAGATATAAAAAAAAGTAAACAGGTAAGTTAAACACAAACAAATATCTTACCTACCTATAGGAATTCTGAAGAGTCTGCCTGGGTAAGTGGTGTCCCACTGTAAATTTAGGGCAATTAGGGGCAAAATCTAGGGAATAAGGTTATATTTTTCACATACCGATTTTAGGTACGAAGTAGTTGGATATTCCAAATCCAATCCACCGTTTGAAGACTTCTTGAATAGTCTGCATTATTTACTCGCACAAACACCTATATTAGGAAGCCAGCAATGTACAGCGATCACAATTGGGGGCGATTCATTCCCAGTTGCCTCCGGTGGCAACTGGCACTCTTTTTTCACAGTTGCCGCTGGAGGCGTTGCCACCTGGGAGGCAACTGGTAACATAAGGATATTCAGAGGATAACCGTGGTCGCATGCCATCTTGCTTAAGGTTATGCAGACCCTATTCATTTTAATATTTACAGAATATTCTCAAGCCAATCAAGGGCTAGTTAGAACGACTCTATTAGGGTTCGGTAGTTTCATTCAATTAATGCTAATTTTATAATTTTTGTTACTAGGTCAACAACCAAAGCACCTCGCCCATCAAGTTTGGTGTGGATAAAAGTGTACAGGCAAAAATTAAAACATCAAGGGAAAAAGATCTTCAAAAAAGGAATAAATTTTGGGTTGAAAAAGTTCGGAGGCTGAACAAATCAGTCAAAACATTGAAATCACTAATGAAAATAGTGAAATCTTATGCTAGTAACAGTGAAATTGATAATATTATTCAAGGGAATTTTGCAAATATTTGCAAAGAATTTAAAAAACCTTCAAAGAGTTCACCGCATATTGTGAGGTATAGTGACGAGGTAAAATCATTTGCTTTAACTCTGCATTTCTATTCTGCAAAAGCATACGACTTTCTCAGAAAATATGTGGCTTTGCCTCATGTAGAAACCTTAAGGCGTTCTCTATCAACATTTAATTGTAACGTGGGATTTCTGACGGAGGTATTAGAATATTTAAAAGTCCAATTGGAAACGCAAGAAAAACCTTTTCTAAAAAACGTAGCGCTAATATTTGATGGGATGGCATTAAGACAAGATCTTGCCTATGATCAAAAATTAGATAAAGTTTTTGGGTATGTCGACTTAGGTGAAATTTCAGTCTCTAACTCAGAAGAACTCGCCACCGAAGCTTTAGTCTTCCAAATAGTATCATACACCACATACTTTAAATGCCCGATCGCATATTTCCTAATAAAAAATTCTTTGTCCAGTGATCTATTGGCAGAATTGCTCAAAACAGCAGTTATTATGCTAGATGATATTGGCATAACTGTGCGATCAATGACCTGTGATGGCGCTCCATCAAATGTTAAAGCTTACGAAAACTTGGGTTGTTCCCTAGATCAGAATAATTTTAAACCACAGTTTCCACATCCAAATGGTCAACATAATATTTACTGTTTCTTGGATGCCGCACACATGTTAAAATTAGCCCGTAATGTTTTCGCGGAATTTAACATCCAATCGGCTACCGGAACGACTTCTTTCCAATACTTACGTGAACTTCACAAAGTTCAAAAAGACGAAGGCCTTAAATTTGGTAATAAGTTAAGTACAACACATGTAGATTATCAAAACAAAAAAATGAATGTGAAACTCGCTGCGCAAGTTTTAAGTTCATCCGTAGCGTAGCTGATGCTATTGATTTTTTAAGACTGAGCGGAAATTTATCATTTTTGGGTAGCGAACCTACAGTTGAATTTATCAAAATGGTGGATCGACTTTTTGATCTAATGAATTCAAAGTCTCCCTTCGGACGTGGTTTTAAAAGTCCTTTGTCTGAAAAAAATAAAGCTTTCTGGGAACCCATTTTGAAAGAAAGCAAATACTATTTATTATCATTAACTATCGACGGAAAAAATATTTTATCACATGGCCGCAAGACTTTTGCACTGGGATTTTTAATGGGCATAGAAAATTTCCCACTGCTTTTAAATGCTTTAATTAAATGTCCCGATAATCCAATAAAGTATCTTTTAACTTTTAAATGTAGTCAGGACAATTTAGAGATTTTTTTTCCTGTATTCGAGCACGTGGACGAACTCACAATAACCCCAGCCCTTTGGAGTTTAGATACAGAATGCGAAAATTACTATTTAAAAATTCCATTCAACCATCAATAAACGCTAATAGCGTTGATCATACTTTTGAGGCGACACACGTTTTTGATTATGGTCAAAAAAACGTATCTCTTATTGACTCCACAGCTGACGATGACAGTGATGATGACTCAAGAAATGGAAAACCAAATATATGCTTTAGAATTAGAGTCGACAACAACAGTCACAGAATATCAAAAAAATATTCTTTATTATATGACAGGATATATAGTCAAACAAATTATAAAGAGACAAAACTGTGACGACTGTAAAAATATGTTGATTGCACCTGAAAACTCACAATCTGATCACTTCTATAACCTGAATGTTAATAGGTACCAGTCCTTTACGGTATTTGTAAATAGAGGGAAGTTATGTTTTCCCTCTACTGAAGCGTACTCTATAGTAGTGTATGCTGATAAAGTATTTAAAAATATGTCAAATATGGATAAATTGACTTCCTTCAACATTAAGAACAAAATGATAAATTTGGTTAACCAACACTTCACACCCAAATTGCGGCAAATGTTTTGCCACCCCACAGATGACACCGTGAATTGTACTGATTTGCATGAATCAAAAATTGTAAAATTAATTTCTAACTCGTTCTTGTCCATCCGGCTTAGAAGCTATTTAAAAAATGTAATGGATAAAAAGTTAGGTGCCATTCGCTCAAAGCGTCAGAAATTGCACAAAACTATAATATTTAATCATGTTTAAATTCTAGTAATTATTTTTAAATAAAACTGATTGAAATGTTATTGTTTTATTTTATTGTTTAATTATTAAACTCCGACCTCACTTTAAATTGTCCGGACCCTAAAGAGTACCTACTAAAATATGACGTACAGACACCAGCACATCACCCTACCCGAAACTTACAAATTTATCAACTTTGAACCTTATGCTTTGGTGATAAAGTAGAAAATCTATTAAAGAAATTTGACAGATTGTAGTAGGTTGATGTGCTGGCGTCTGTACATAAAAACCACAGAATAAAATCTAATTCAATTCAATTCAATTTCTTTATTTCAGACATGAGTCCATAGTGTTAGTAGCAACAAGATAACTTAATAACTAGTGTTAGTAATAAGGAGACAAAAAGTATTTAATATTTTATCTAATGGTATGGATCCTCACCCAGTGGCGCAGCAGAGGAGAGTCCCATCGATCTGAGAACACGCTCAGGAGACTATTGGTGGCGGAGCGTAACCGGCCGGCTAAAGAGGCCGTCCTTTTTCTTATAATGGCGTAAAAATCGTCAGTGCGCGCCTCCGCAAACATAGCAGACGCACTACAACGCCACGACAGTCCCAACAGTATCCTAAACGCGTTATTGTATTGGACACGCAGGTCGCTGTATGTCCTCTGCGTGAAACGGGTCCAAAGACTGCACGTGTAGAATGATTGACAGAAGATAATAAAAATGCAAACTAGTCCTTGCCTAGGTAAAATTAAAGTATGGTCGGGGTTTAATTAAAACTTACGATTATCCTTCATTCCTTACTTCACGAAGAACAAGAATATAGTCTGCTTCTTTGTTACCGAAAAAATCTACTTTGTTTTCTCTAGTTATAACTAGTCTTTACTAAAGGCATTTTGGTGAACTCGCTATCTATCAAAATTTTCCACATGCGGAATCTAGAGAAGGTTATCTGTGCCTTCAATAAAAACTAGTTTACACTAGAGAAAACGTTATAGCTGAAAATGGGTTTTGACTGAAACATACATGTATAAAAAGGATGCAGGCTGCTACGGCTGATATGATAATAAATAAAAAGCAAATCAAATAATTTATTCGCAGTAAATAGGTGTTTACAATGATGATTGTATGCCATGAGACCCATTACAGAGATATCTAAATTAATAATATCAACGTTATACTTACCTGTAATGACGATAGCAAATGATTGATTGATGGTATAAAAAATAAAATACATATTATGTATGTCCTATTATACTTAAACCTATTCAGCAACTACGGAACCCTACATGTGCGTGGCCCGACACGCACTTGGCCGGTTTTTTTATTTTTTCTAACAATTTCCAAAAAACCAAGGAATCAAAAAAACAGCTGATACTCCCTCGCAAAAACCCAAGACGGAAAGTCCTGGCTAAAAAAATTGTGGACACCCTACTTAGAAAGAGACGTATGGATAAAAAACAATTTCAAGGTCATTTTTTTCGCCCTCAGTTTTTAATTCAGAGTGTGGTTTCCAGCTTTACCTATAAGTTCCTTGAGTATATCTTTCTTTGCACCTCACTCACTCGTCGTTCATCGCGTCGGGAAGCTATTTAGTAATCTGTGGCGTCGGATAGCTTCGTCGCGCGCCATTGGTTGAACGTCAAGCAAGCCGTCTCGCTCGCACCCATACGAATGTTCGTCGCATCGCGCAAGGCGAGATGACGTGACTTTGACCACAATAAATTGACACCCAATGATAAGTTGTTGCACCTCTATTGCTGACGCATAAGGCTTATAATTGTTTGTCCTTAGTGGTTCTTTCTGTATTATAATCTGGTCAAATGTATTTTCTTTTTAAAACTTTAGATAACAATGTAAACAAATAGAGGTGAAGTGCAATTTGAGTGCAATAATAACAAAATTAAACGATAAAATAGAAATAGATCTGATTTCCCTTCATACTTTACAGTGTAAAGTATGAAGGGAAATCAGGCTATTTCTATTTTATTTTCTAGTAAGTACTTACTAAATTAATGCTTATACTCAATACTAGATTGCGATTAACTATTCATTGAACTAATTAACCAGATTTGAAAAAGAAGTAGGTTGTACCTACAGTCATAAGAATAGTATTTTTTTAAATTTATTTTCATTTGCCGACTTGTTATGGCATGAAAAGAAAAAAATTATCAATCGCAACCGCTCGCGTTGTTTGCATCTTTCTGATATATTAGAAAGATGCAAACAACCAACCTATCACTATATCATTGATCTATTTGAATGAGTGAGCCGCACACGAGTTGCGAATTTGAATGAGCTACTGAGTCATACTGATATAAAGATATGAAAGAGTGATTCATATCCGAGTGATTGAAAGATTCATATCTATCTTTTCTTTTCAATGACACATTTTGCCCATGTCTAGTGATAACGCCGACCATGCCTTCTAGAATAATAATATCACCGTGAGCGCTGTCAAAAATGCGAATGTGTGTGCATGTGTGTGTTTTGATTTGAGATGCATCATATCTTTAAACTAGCGTGGCATTTTCGAAATTGTGCTTCTAGCTGACAGTCGCCACCTAAACAAAGAAAAAGAAGAAATGTGGTGTTTATACAAAGAAATACTGCTGTAATATCGTTTTGACATTGAGTAAGCACTGTGATCGCGTTCACGAGCTTTCCGAATTGTTGACAGCCCTTAGCTGTCATAATCGTATTATCTAAATCGGAACGCATGTGAGATGATGTGAGCGCTGTGCGCGATTACAGCTAATTCGGAAAGCGGCCAAACTGCCATCTAGTAATAATCCTTTGATAAAATTACAAACAGCATTTTGTTTCTTGAAGTAGCTAGTAAATGGCAGTGCTTACAGCGTACTGTGCCATTTGTTCTAAGATACCACATATTTAAATAAGTACTCTGTGATACCACACACAGCATGACTCTGTCCTCTGTCTGTAACAGCCATAGACTACTATTTTAAACTAGAGAACCTTTTGAGTAAGTATAGGCTTTATGGCTCAGGAGATATGACCATCAGAATAATTATATCTGTTATGTATTAGTTGAAATTGAACACATGCGACAAATCGAAATGGGAGATTGTACTCGTCATTATGAACAACTTTTACTATGGGACCAAACCTGAAATCGCGAAAAAAAAAATCAGCTTTCCCTACATTTATGTTCGCATAACTCGCCAAAATGTAGGGAACAGCAGATTTTTTTTTTTAGTTTTGCAATTGTGCGAAGCCAGGGTGGGTAAAAAAACACAAAAATAGCCATCTGGAATGAGGAGCAGGGTCCAGGTGATGGAAACTCCACCCCTAAGACGACCCGCTGACTCTTGTTTATTTAGTGCTTGATTGTTTACGCAGTAAATACATTGTTAATAACAACATAGATTGTTGGCATAATTATATAATACTAGCAGCGCCCCGCAGTTTCACCGCACAGTAAATTTCGATCCCGTGGGAATATCGGGATAAAAAGTAGCCTATATGTCAATCCAGGGTGTCAGCTAGTACAGTCCCCGGAACCACACCCCGGACACTCCATACAACGCTCGCAAAATAATTACCTACTACCACTACATTGACAAATGACGTTTGTATACGTGTAAATGTGTGCGTGAAATCTAGTAGGGCTGGCTGGGCTGGCAGTACTCGGCAGTAGTGCGTAGGCGGCGGCATAGAGTATAGTATATAAACAATTAATTATATAAACAATAACTATTTTAGTTACTATACTCTATGCCGCCGCCTACGCACTACTGCCGAGTACTGCCAGCCCAGCCAGCATGGCAAAAAAGGGGAAAGAGAGAAGTTTCTTTTCAGGACCAAAACAAATAAAGATGTGACAAGGACAACCAATTCATTTGTGGGTGGTTTAAGCAACAATAATTTTTACTCATATTAAGAAAGGCCTTGTATTTGTCTTCTGACATAGAGATAAAGGGGTGATAAACAGTTTTGACCACACTCCATGTTAGCCCTGCAAGCATGATAAATATTATGTATGACAATAATTATTTACCGGCATTCTGTGGTGTTGTACCGGATGATGATGGTGTTGCCATTTCAACATTGGCTGAGGAATCAGCTAGCTTCATCCTTGGTAAGCAATAATTATGTTCAGTATCCAGATTGGTTATTACTTTCGGCACACCTGAAACGTAATTTAGTGTTAGGTCATTTCTAGTTGACAGTAAGAGAGTGAGCATTAAGAGACAGGTTTTTACATTTTAACCGTACCCCTATATCTATAATATATTTGTAATTACAAGGGACTTTCTGCGATACGGGTAAGAACCATCTATCTAAAAGTTACTCACCTACCCGTTTAAGCACATATTTGTCTATACTCCATAGGCTTAGGTAGTTAAATAAAGGTAAACAAAAAACCATGTGACTTAGTTAACCGAATAAACATAATACCAGTCTATTCAGTTGTAATGCTACGTTACAGTTGTACTCTTCAATTTAGCAACATTATTAAATAACTTTGCTTTTTTGGAGTATAGTCAGAAGACCATGTCTTGGATTAACGCATAGGGGTTTTTATCATACAATTCCCCTAGGTTGCAGGTAAAAGCGCATTCAGCAACTGGTTATCAAATAATAATACCTAATAAAAAATCATTCACATGCATACCTATTAAGTATAAGAAAGTGGTGGAAAATATAATAAATAATCAGTATACATTTTACCTTCTAAATACAGACAGGGTATAGCTGTCTTAGTAATGCCATGGCCTCGTGTCCTGTGTTCTGGTTTAAAATGGTAGTCACACACTTTTAACGATTTAGGAAAGTTCTCAGGATCTTCATGAGCTATATTTTCGGGTATGACTGATACCCATGCTTCAAAGAGGGTAGGGTATTTAGTTTTATTCGGAAAACCATGCATTGACACTCCTGGAAATAATAGTGTTGAATTATGATAGGTACAAAAAGAAATACTTTCTACAGGTGTATGTTTTCAGAGTTGTAATGTTAATGCTAATTGTTTAATATTTTATAATAGATATTACGCATAGGATAGCTAAAATCTTTAGAATTTCGAGCTTTGAAGTCACGGAATCCCAACATAGCTTAACGTTGATTGTGAAAACATTAAGTTGTTGAATAACTTAAACAATGTGTTTTAATATTACAGAATAGCCTTAAGTACATTTAACTTCATTATTAATTGCAATACTTACCAAAAGTGTCGCAACCAAAAATGCAACGAGCTTGGCGAGAACTCATTGCGAGAATTGCAATGAAAACACCGTAAATGAACACTTAACCTATTAATAACAAAAACTTAACAACAAAGAAACAGTAATAATAACATTAACAACACAAATAACAAAAGAACACTTTGATAACGTAGAAAAACGAAAGTTTTTAACGAGAAGCAAGGCAACAGAAGTTTTCGAGTTTGAATTCAAACTAGCGATACGCGATGGCGAGAGGTTTTATTCGATTGTTTCGATTGTTCGAACATCTCGATGGTTCTCGATTGTTTCGACTTGAACTCGAGTCCGACTCGGTCTGTTTAAGCTGTATTGCGACTGGCGTATGGCGCGTTCATTCGAGAGTTGTTCAAATGTTCATCGATGGTTTAGTTTCGCGAGTTCTTGACTTGCGTTATGATTGCGAATCTGGCATTTTAATGAATTTAAAAACTAGTTAAAATTAAAACAGTGCAAAGTAATCGTCGTCGTAAGTAAAGGTAAACATTCACAAATTACGCGCGGCTCGGTCGACTCGAGTCATCGAATGTGGCACGCTCTCATCTCTAACTAACATGAACCTCGGGTTGATGCATGCAATCGAGTATCGACTGACTTCGGTGACCGAGCGAGACTCGGTGAGTGAGAGTGATGAATGACTGATTCGAACAGTCGAAAACTAGCGGTCGATTCCATTGACTCGAGACAATCGAAAAACATCTCGATTGTTTTGTAGAACGGCGAGTCGATGGTTGACTCGATGGTTTATTTTAACGACTCCGATTCTTTCGATTGTTAAAACATCTCGGAATCGCCCATCATTAATTCAAACTTTCAATTTCAAAGTCATTGAATGATTTCGCCGGCAGTGACAGTTCCGTCAATAAAACAGTTGCTCAAGCAATAAGGCGCCATCTAGCGAGACTAAAATCACTTAGAAACTGTTTTATTGACATTTAGTTCTGCAAAACTTTTAAAGATAGCAGCACTAGTCTGTCATTAAGGTCGAAAATCGCAACAGTTCTAAGTTTCACGCCCCTGGCCACCGAAAAGCACGTACAAATACAAACAAACGCTAATAATGCATAGACAACTTAAGCTATAATGCATAGACAACTATGCATAGACAAACTAAGCTATGATGACATTGACAGTAAAATAACTATAAAATTAATAGTTTATTGTTTGGGTTACTCACAATAAATAAATAAGTGGTAAGCTCAACTGAACTTACTTAAGAAATATTTCTAAGATTACAAATAGAAGAGGCATGCACTTAAATGTGTGTGTGGTGTCCCCTCTACATTTAATTTAACAAATAATCTGGTATTTTGATGATTTATAGTCTTAATATTATAGTCTAGCCTTTACTAGCAACTTTCAGGTTACAGGGATAGAAAGTATTCTGTGTTAATCCAGGATGTCTGATTATCTGGGTGCTAAATCCGTTCAGCAATTCCTGTGTGATTGAGTGACAATGATCAAAACACAAACATCTTCAAAAACTTTCCCAATTTCTATTATAACAATAGGGCGAATGTTTTATTGAATCTTATAATATAATAGTCAATCTTAACTTTTCAGGAAAAACAAATATTACCCGACCTAGGACGGAACAGATCAAAAACTACCAGAGGCAAATCACAAACCTGAAGAAAATGGTAACTCGGATGAAAAATAAAGAAGAGTCTTTCAAAACCCGACTGGCAAGGGCAGAAAGAATTGCACGAAAATCTGTTAAAGTAACCAGTAGTATGTCCAAGGCTGCCAGAATTTTTACTGGTTTACAATGCAGGGAGTCAGGAAAAAGCTCACGAGGCCGGCGATTTACTGAGGAAGAGAAAGTACTTTCGCTTTCCTTACTGAAAAGGAGTCCGAAAAGTTATTGCCTTCTCAGCAAATATTTTTGTTTGCCATCAAAGAAGACACTTTTAAATGTTTTAAAAGCCGTAAAATTAGTTCCCGGCATAAACAAAATCATTTTTGAAAAGTTAAAGGAGACTGTTTCAAAAATGAATGCCGAAGACCGTGTGTGTAGTCTGATTTTTGACGAAATGTCTATAACTCCGCATGTCTACTATGACAAATCAAGGGACGAAATTATCGGTTTCGAGAATCTTGGCACTCACAAGACCCATAAGTTTGCTGACCATGTCACAGTTTTCATGATTAAAGGCCTGAGAAAAAATTTTAAGCAGCCAGTGGCTTATTACTTTAGCCAAAGTATGAAGTCTGTAGACTTAAAAAACATTGTCGTAAATGTAATAAAAAATATCCAGTCCACTGGACTTCAGGTGTTAGTGACTGTCTGTGACCAAAGTGGAATAAATACTGCCACTATCAACAGCCTCATATCGGATGCTAAGCGACAGTATTTAAGGAAAGAGCAAAATTTTAAAAACAATATTTTTATTGTTGGTGCAATGGAAATAATACCCCTATATGATGTGCCACACCTCTTAAAGGGTTTGAGGAATAATTTACTCAACAAAGACTTAATATTGTTGATCCATCTACAAAAGAGGAGGTTACAGTCAAATGGGAATATTTTAACATGCTCTATGAGGCTGACAAATGTTATGGTGAGCTTCGGTTGATGCACAAGCTCACAGAGGAGCATGTACTGCCCGAAAAAATAAACAAAATGCGGGTCAAGCCAGCTGCACAATTATTTAGTCACAGCGTAGCAGTTGGCATAAAACATTTGTCTGTTAGGAATGAAGTTCCAAAAGATATGGAAAAAATAATACCATTTATGTACAAATGATTGACAAATTATTTGATAGCCTAAATGGCGGTACATTTTATGTTAAAAATGGCAAAATTTATACTGGAGCTGTAAAAAAAAATTCTCCACATCACAAACTCTGGAATGAGGCAAAAATTTTTTTAAATTCTGTACACTATGTAGATAGAGTAAGCAAAATAGAAAAACGAGTTCCAACTGTAAATAATTGGATTAAAACCATAGAGGGATTCCAACTTTTATGGAAAACCTTAAATGATAAATACTCCCAAGATTGTTTCCTGACTCGAAACTGCAACCAGGATCCTCTGGAAAATTTCTTTGGAAATGTCAGGAGTATGGGTGCACGTAATGTGTCGCCAAATTGTGTAGGGTTTGAGGGAGCATATAAAACATTGTTACTAAACAATTTTAGTGCTCACCATTCACCTCATGCAAATTGTGAAGAGGACACAAATTCGTGCCTACAGTCACTGCAGTTTTTTATCACTGAAAAAGAAAAAATCCAGGAAGAAACGGGCAAATATAAAAATGTGCACATTGGTGAGCCACTTGAATTGTTTAGGATAGAGGACACCGAAACTCCTGGCATCTTCCAAAGAAATTATGTTTGTGGATGGGCTCTAACAAAAGTATTAAAAGCTGTAAAAGGGTGCAAAAAATGTAAGCTTTCTCTTTGTGGCAGTAAAAACGAACCAGGAAACGATTTTATAAAATTAAAGGAGTATAATAAAAACAAAACTTGGCTAGTATATCCATCTAAAAATTTATCATTATCTTTTAGCCATATCCAATCTGTGGTATCCAATTTTTTAACACACGATGTGCACTTACCAGGTTTAAAAGAAAGAATTAAATCTCTTGTAGAAATAATATCTGACTTTTCATATCACGATTGCAATAAACATAGAGAAATTGTTATAAAATACTTTACAGATATCTCAACAAATCTGTTAGTGTATAGTTGGTGCAAAAGCGTCAATAGAATTTTATCAGGTAAATACAATTACGATGGTGAAGACCAAATTAAATTAGCAGCCCTTTCATACTTCATGAAACATAAAACTAAACCAAAAAAGTAAATGACATGATTATTGTTTTTATATTTTTATAACTGTAATATAGTGCACTGGGGTAATTACGACAGCCGGATTTTTATTAATTACCACCAAAAGCAGCGATATTTATTTTAATGTGGCATTGTTAATAAATAATTATATTATTCATCTCTTATAATTTTTATAATACGAGATTGTATGTGAATGGTAGAAATAATAAAAAAAATCTGAATATACCCCGCTATCGTAATTACCCAGTGATTGATGTATCTAAATGAAAGCTAAATAAGTGATTAAAAAATTATGTTATAATAATTTGGTTTTATTATTTACAGGCGGTCTTACACCAGCAGCCCTATTTGCATTTAATTGTTTTTGTTATGGTACCTATTTATTTTCTTTGTTAAATGCAAATCTGACTGCGGCTGCGGTGTAAAGGTCGCCTTCGCAGTACACTTACTTTCAATTTTCAAATACGGCGGTAGTACGTATACATACAGTATACTTACCTATACGTAAACAAGTACCTATAACTACGGCTTTGGCATAAGTTCTGAAAAAGTTTCATAGATGGCAGCACTTTCTTCGTGGCCGTTTTTTATGGTCGACTTTCCTCTCTATTCCATTGCCGCCGCCTGGGCGGCGGCGGCGCTGCCCGAACGTATGCAACAATGGGGCGCCGCGCGCCGCGACACTAGATACTCACAAAAATCTAATTAATAACATTTCTATTGTACTACTTTTCAAGTCGAAGAACGAATAGAACGTGAAAGAAAGATACATAACTAAGACAATAAAGAGAGAGAGCAATAATTTAATAGTTGGTATGTTAATATTACGGAAGTTTTAATTGTTCTAAAACGAAGAAAACTTGGAAAATAAATGAATAATAGAGAAAATTATGAAAATAAATTATCACAACACTAGCTTTTATTTTTTATGGGTTTAACCGTTCAAGTCCAGACGTCATTATGACGTAACATCAAAAAAACTCCTGTCAAATTCCAGATGTCACCCGCTCAGCGCGTGATTTATTACCCTGCTCACAAAAAATGGTCTACTGATGCTTATATGGGCTCAAGCCACTTAATGTAAACTGTTTTGGGTTCTTGAATAAACAGACCATAATATAAAATGCAAACAATACTCGTATTACGAGTATTGTATTTATAAACAAATGACGTCATCAGAAAATAGGTTGAAAGTGTGTTCGTTCCCGTATTATGTCGATTTCTGATAAAACTACTATATGAATTTACACGAAACTTTGCAAGTTACATTATGAATAGACAAGTAATCTAACAACAGCGTTTTTTTGAAAGTCCTACCTTACATTTTAATAATATTGAAACTCAAATTTCAGTGCGCCGAGCCGTTCAATTCTTATTACAACGCAATGACTGTAATCGCCCAATCCTAGTCATATTGAGTTGTTTCTAATTAAAAAAGTGTTACTAGGATACTACACAAACCTTTATTAACTGATAACTACCTATATCTTGTAAAAATATACCACTATAATTATAAAATCATAAGATTTTCTTGAAGTACTTACGTAAAATTTTGTTTGACCAAAAAAAAAGATTATTGATTGATTGTGATGTTATTTCGTGCAAATATTATCTACAATATTATCTACAAGGACGTATAATATGTTATAAACGAATATTCATCCACTTACGTCGATTTTACACAAAAACTATTAAAATAAACAACATAGCATCATAACAAAACAACACACACTGCAGCTGCCATTAAGAATCGTAAAGTCTATTTTTTACTTTTTTTTTCAAATATTGCCAACCCATATTTTTCGTTTTGAATCATTTAGTCGATTAGTTTATCTACCGGACCATAGACTCAAACTGTTGCACAGGATATTAGACCGTATTTAACAGTAATAATAGAGGTTGAAGCCGCGTGAATCGGGTGGTGACAAATGGAGACGGTGGTGCCTGACGGGTGCGCGCCGGTATGTGACAAATGGAGACGCTGGGGACTTAAGGACATTAAAATTTGAGTTGCTGTTCCTTACCTTCTTTCATGTTTTGGGAACCGAAAGAAACTCCTGTCTTTATCGTTCCTCGATGAAGATAAGCATCCAAATAATGCACAATATACAACCATCGTGATTAACACAAAATATAAAACTTTAAAAAAATAATGTGTTCGTGGCAGCAGTAGGTAGGTACAGCGCTGCGGTTCTTGTGTATGCGAGCGCCATTGTTAAAGAGCAGGCGACGAAACGAACACATCGAAGTGCGGGGTGAGGTGCGGTAACTGATGTTAGTGCGGGGAAGGGAGTGGCCTTTCTGTACGTAGTACTTTAAGTATTCTGTGCCGGAACGTAACTTATCAAGAGTCGTTAGATGTGTTTTTCCTTTCTTTAGCTTTCTTGTTAACAGACATGTTTAAAAATAATCTATGGCAATAACCATAGTACAATGACAAACAATAAAAGTGACCATTTTCTTGTTGCATTAAGTGTACGTGCGCTAACTTACTCCCAATACGCCAAAACCTTGCCAAGTTACGTGCCGGCGACTATACCTCCATACAAAATTTTATCAAAATTGGTCCAGCGTATAAGCGTGAAGAAGTAACAAACATATAAACACACACACACAAACTTTCGCCTTTATAATATTAGTGCTATTTTCAGCTAATTAAATGCAAATACATTAGATACACAGAGGAAGGGTATAAAAAGAACATATATTATAATTACCGTCATCTTTGATGACTAGGCAGCCAGGCACACAACACTTGTTTCGAGACATTGTTATATACAAAACAATGAAATAATATGGTCCAAACTCCAATTTTCGGAGGACCTAAGCAAGTCTATTCGATCACGGAGGTACACAGGGGGCTCAACTCAACGTGATTTAGAAAGAAGAGACACAATGGGAAAGTTTATCTTTCAAGATTTTTTGTAAATACGGAGTAACAAACTCGACGTAAATTACACATAAAATCGGAAAACAAACGAAATAATTATAAAATTAAGCGTAACCGACGACACTTTTTTTGCAATGAAATGTCAATGTCAATATTGTGGGCTTATCTTGTGTTATAAATTCTACTAAAAGTTTCTTTTTGATCAATATGAACAAAATATTAACAAATTACTATAATCCGGGAACTATTACATACATAAAAAAAATACAAAAAATAATAACTAACTCACAATTGATCAAAAATAAAAATGATATGCTTACATTTCTACTAAAATATACTACCAATATTGCTTTATGGATTTACGCTGGCAATACTGTTCATTTTTAATGTATGTCCTGGTAGATGGCGCTGAATACTAAGAAATTAAAATGTATACCACTTACCCTGGTGACAGCAGCTCTACCTTCTCATTGCAGCAGCTGCTGTTGTACCACAGAACACTATACTCCTTTGTACAAACAAAGTATTGATTTGATGATTGTGAAAACTTTCATACAATTGCCGCGTTCCGAGTTAGGAACGTAATCGATATAATCGATTTGAGCGTGCTTTTAAAACCTAATTCGGTACGGGTTTAAGCACGCTCAAATCGATAATATCGATTACAGTCCTAACTCGGAATGCACCCTATTTCGTACCTTTAAAATAAATAGGTACCTTTTAATTTATAATCTGTACGCGTTGTTTACATATGTAAAAAAAAAAACTGAACTTTAGAAGACATCGTATGTTTGTGTTAACTATTAAATTTTATCAAAACAATTATGAGGTGCTGTGTTCAGAATTGTACTAATGATGACTTGAAGAAAACTAATAAAAGCAATGGAATCACATTTCATAAGCAAGTATCTAGATTCTAGCCCTAAGACCAAACCATTAAAATTCTAAACAATAATTTCGATCCCAACTAGAACTGACACACCATTTAATTGGGTGTCCTTGACCCAGTTTGACATATTAAAATATATAATACTATAATAGCTGCGCCCCGCGATTTCACCCGCATAAGTTTCGATCCCGTGGGAATATCGGGATAAAAACTATCCTATGTCCTTTCCTGGGACTCAAACTACAGTGTAAACTCCATGTAACGTCACTCGATTTAACGACAAACCCCCTAAAGCGTCGACATCACTCGGTTTTGGTTGGTTTAGCTTGTTTCCCATACAATGATACTCTCTATGTAGCATTACACCCACTCTCAATAACGACAGCAATTTAAGTAATAATAAAAAGTACTTTTTAAGTTGTCAAAATTAGTAAAAACTGCGCAGCTATGTACGTTCTTTTGTCGCTTTATTATCCTAGCCCGTAATAAACTCGACTGTCCGCATTATACATACCGAACTTTATAAGAAATCCGAGTCATGGATTATCTATACGTTATCATATTCTTAGTTGCTCACAAACATTCAAACTGTAAACATGGCAAGTAAGAGAAAATCACTGTGTATTGACGAAACCGTTTTACTGATACTCGCAATAGAAGCGGGAGAGAAGATAACTTTTTCCTTTTCTATTTTTCTTCTCTCCATTTAACAATAACTCTATAACGTCAAAATATACACAGTCCCTTGAGGGTCGTTGTATAGTTTACACTGTATAATGTTAGCGGTAATCTGTATAATTCAGGTATTCTATACAATACCTAGGCAATGTATAGAATACCTGAGGCGTCCAGGCAATGTATGAAATATTATGAATATTATTGTCCGTTACATACTTGGCATGTATAAATTTCCCAGGGATTGTATAGAATAGAATACCTGCTGGTTCACCGGCAATGTGTAAAGTAAATAGATTTGGTCTAAAGGGTTTAGCCGTACTTCCATAAGCAAACTGCCCCCGATAGGAACCTATATCGTAACCTATGTTATATTGTAGAGGGTACTAATAGTAGTTCATCGCGTAGATATTAGCTCTATATCTTAGGTAATTGAGGAGGTATTTGAAAAAAAGTGTCCGGAGACAACTTTTTTTCAAAGTGATATATCTCTGTTGATTTCAAAGCTAGAAAAATAAAACCAATTCCAGTGTTTATGGTACACTTTACATTTTATTTTATATAAATTTTCATGAGCCAAGCTTAAATAAAAATATTAAAAAAAATGCAAATAATTTTTTTTTTATTGATTTCTATCAGATCGAATTGAATTACCACTTTGAAAAAAATATATAATAATTGTCTATACCTTGCCTAACAGCATGCTAAGTTTCATTAAAATCCATAAGGTGCAACATGATGAAAAAAAATAAATACAAGTAAGTGGACCACCTAATGACCACTTTGTTGACGCTTGCCAAGCCTTGGCAAGCGGGAAAAGGTACCTCTAATAATCTTTAACAAAGTAGCGTTTTGACAGTTTATAAAAAGTACATTAACGATTGGTGGTGTCATTAGCCTATCACAATATTTTGTCGATCTACTTTTATAGTGACTAGATTATCAAAGTACTCGCGCGTGCATGTTCCTACATGATCACAGTGCATAGTCGTGGTACGCTTTCGCTGTTATTATTTGCGCAGTTTTACAAATTCCTAATTCAGGGACGTATTGTTTGTTCATGTTTAAAAATATAGTATATGAGTATATAATAACAAGTGAATGCAGTGAATAAGCAGTGAATAAACCAGTGACCTAAAAATATATTGGCTATGTCTGGAAAATGTAATAATTGTGGCTTTAAGTAAGAGCTCTTACACACGAGCGGCATGTTTCCAATGGCAGAGGTAACTGCAGCCGTCGACGCGCGTCGGCGGCAACCGTCGACGGGTCGACGGCAGCCGTCGACATTTCAACTTCGAAGATCAAGTGTCGCTATAGGTCGACGGTTGCCGCCACGCGCGTCGACGGCTGCAGTTACCTCTGCCGTTGGGACATGCCGCTCGTGTGTAAGAGCTCTTAAAAGTGCAAGTACAATCGCGACACATTAATAGCAAAACCTACAGATGTTACATTGACTACAACCCCAATGGAAAAAGCCGCGAAGATATTCGGCGTTATTGCTGTAACTGTGCAAATAGAAATCGAACAGTTGGGTGTTGCTCTCACGTGGCAGCAATTGTATATTATTTATCAAATGCAAGATATAAATCGCATATAGTTCGCCCAGCAGAAATATTATCCAGTGTTTTTTCTATAAATAAAGATCACGTTGTAATTAATGAAAATAATGACGATGACTAATATTAGGTCCTTACATATGAAATTGGCGTTTTGTATGGAAGGAACAAAAAGTCGAATATTTTTTAATATAATATATTTAATTAATCAAAGTATGAACCATTGTTTTCAATGCACTTTTGCCATCTTATAGGTAGTTCATTGATCCCTTTACTAAAAAAACCAGTCGGACGGGAATCAATAAAATCTTTGAAGGCGATTTGGACTGCCCCATCGGAGTTGAATTTTTTCCCTTGCAAAAAGTTATCCAAATTGCGAAAAAAATGGTAATCTGTTGGAGCAAGGTCCGGGGAGTACGGAGGATGTCTAAGACATTCCAATTCAAGCTCTTCTAATTTGGTAGCCGTCTGTTGCGCAGTGTGTGGTCTGGCGTTGTCGTGCTTTCAAGCTTTTTAATCTTCCCAATTTGCTTCAAGTGAATTAAAACAGTTTTATCACTAACATCGAAGCCTGCAGCTAACTCGGACGTGGTTTGCGATGGGTCCGCTTCCACAATAGCCTTCAATTCTCCATTATCAACTTGGGTCTCAGGCCGTCCACGGGGCTTGTTCTGCAGGTCGAAATTTCCAGAACGAAAACGTTGGAACCAAAAACGAACTGTGTTTTCTTTTGCAACATGACCGCCATACACATCATTCACCCTTCGAGTCGTTTCCGCAGCACTAGTGCCACGGCGGAACTCGTACTCGTAAATAATGCGATATTTTAAATTTTCCATTTTGTAAAATGAGTGACGCAAACAGAAAAAACAGAAGAAAAAAAACAAATGAATGACGGTCATCGAAGCACAAATACATGAGTAAATAGCTGTACAAATTTGAATTTGGAATTCCTTACCAAAGAGGAGAAATTCGTGATTAAAGTGGCCAGTACGAAAAACGCCAATTTCATATGTAAGGACCTAATAAAAGCTATTTTTTATTAATATGGATTTAACTATTACTGAGAAAAAATCCTTTTATTTTCTTTTAAACCTTTCATGCCCAATACGCTTAAATGCGCAATACGATTTAATTAAATACTAGATTATTGAAAAATTAAAAGTTAAAAGCGTCAACAAAGTGGTCATAAGGTGGTCCACTTACTTTTATTTTATTTTTTTTCATCGTGTTGCACCTTATGGATTTTAATGAAACTTGGCATGCTGTTAGGCAAGGTATAGACAATTATTATATATTTTTTTCAAAGTGGTAATTCAATTCGATCTTATAGAAATCAATTAAAAAAAAATTATTTGCATTTTTTTTTACGTTTTTATTTAAGCTTGGCTCATGAAAATTTATATAAAATAAACTGTAAAGTGTACCATAAACACTAGAATTGGTTTTATTTTTTTAGCTTTGAAATCAACAGAGATATATCACTTTGAAAAAAGTCGTCTTCGGACACTTTTTTTCAAATAGCTCCTCAATTACCTAAGATATAGAGCTAATATCTACGCGATGAACTACTATTAGTACCCTCTACAATATAACATAGGCTACGATATAGGATCCTATCGGGGGCAGTTTGCTTATGGAAGTACGGCTAAACCCTTTATCAATGTTATGCAAGTACCATGGGAGAAACAAACATCTATACACTGTAAGGACTATCTTGCTTGCAACACACGGCCGCTATAGTAATACTTGCTAACAGATGTGTTCATCGTGTGCATGCGATTTTTAACCGACGAAAATAAAGGGACATTCTCAATTTGACACATATATTTTGTTTTCAAATTGGTCAGATGTAAGTTTTCTTTATAGTACTTACCTATAAAATGACGGACAACTAAAAGAGCTCATGTTTGCTCAAAACTTTATTAAAATTAACAATTACTCGTTTAAAATAATCTTTATAAAAAAGGTAGGTAATACAATACTTTTTTTTGCATTAGAATAAGAATTATTACACTCAAAAATATTTACTAATTGTCGCGTGGAGTTTACTGCCTGCTTGCACGTCTTCCCCTTCCCTGTTTTCATCTTTTTCACACATTGCCACTGTACATTCGGTACTGTATAGAATGCCTAGGCAAAGTATAAAATAAATAATATTTCATACATTACCTAAACGTTTTAGGTATTCTATACTTTGCCTAGGTATTGTATAGAATACCGGATTATACAGATTGTCGGTTCAGTTATTTAGGAGTGAAAAGGTAACATACAGACAGACAGACAGAGTTACTTTCGAATTTTTAATATTTATATTATTATAGAATATATTTATACAATAAATTACACAATACAATATTGTAATGTCTGAGGTAATTGTTGTAAAAAAAATACCTATCAAATTCTAAGTGGCTGGCGCCAACTTTATTCTAGCTTATGCAGTTGTATAATATATCCTGACTGCCCAGGATATGGCAGATGTGCCCTAAATAATCCTTTAGACCGTATTTCGGCCATGGCGTCTAATGTCAACAGAGACTAGTCTTCGACGTGGGACATAATATCTCTCTGCCCTCACTCTCGGCACGTAATTCAATACTACTGGAGAGAGATCATGCTCAGGGCCAAGGGCTTCTTGCTTTCCACAGCACACGGGTATCACACCTCCAACTTTCAAACTCTGAGCTGTTATTAAGAAATCCGTAATGAAAAAATCCAATAACATTTTGCCCGACCTGGAATCAAACCCAGGACCCCAGCAGCTCAGCCAGCGCTCAGCAGCAGCGTTTGAGACCACAAGACCAATGGGCATTCAACATTAAGTATTGAATCTTGTGGCCCGCAATAGCAAGTACTAGGCATGCCTTTTAAGTTCTGTCGTTTCCATATTTCCCGGCAATTTTGAATTTGGAACTGTTCTATATTCGAAGGTGTTTAAATTTTGAATCTCAAAACAGTTGAAAGTATTAGGATTAATGCTATTGTTTAGTCACAGCGTCGATTGGAATCTGTCAGGTTAGGTTATGTACGAAAATGAATCTTTCTAAGGAAAATGTTCTTGCAATAATTTTCTACAACTTTGGAAGAGGCCTGACACGGCTTCAGTGTTGAAGAGCTAACGTCTGTGTTCAGTGATGAAGCCCCATGTCTGCGGACTGTCGAACGCTGGTATTTAGAATTCCAGCGTGGACATACTAGTGTTAGTGACAAATCTCGCGAAGGACGCCCAAAATCCGCCTGCACTGAAGATAACATCATTGCTGTGAGGCAACTAATTCTCGAAGATCGTCATGTGACGTATCGAGAGATAGAGGCTCTATTAGGCGGGACCCCTATGTTGTTTCGAACGCCGCTGTTGCGACACACGCTGTTGCGAATTATTTTTCCACTGCCTCACAGGTTCGAAAGCTCATGGACTCGAATGAAGTAGTCGCGAAAGACGCTGTTTCGAAAAACATTTTCACTGCCTCATACGCTCGAATGCTTGTGATTTCGATTTATTTAGTTTTATTTTTTTTTGAAAAATACCTCTAATAATTAATACCACTTAGGTACCTAGACAATTTTTTTATAAAGACCAGTCTTAGATTTTGTGTTAAGTACTCATAGAAAAAATGTACAGTTGAGGTACTAATATTTTTTATTGTTACTTTGTTAATAATAATATTAAATGTTGATGTTGACACCGAATTTGTTGATTTTATTTAATTACTGCTTAAATATTTTTCTGTACACTTTATGACTAAAGAACAATGTCAGATGTCCATAGTAACTTTGGCTCAATATTAATTTGTCATGGACAGTGAAAATTCTTATGTTTTTTTGTGTAGTTTAATGTCAAAAGCTTTTCTGTAATATCCACTTTTACACTGAACTTCTACAGAAGAAGTTATTCAGACATTTTAAATTGGAGGTGTTTGTTGCTCTATCACGCGTCTGATAGCATCTTCTCTTTCTGAACTGTTATTTAAGGCGTGAGACTTTACACGATGCAATGAATGACCGCAACCAATACAAAGATTTCGATGCACAATTGATTCAGTTGGCGCATTGCTACTTGTTGGATTACTTGTTTGTTTAATTAATAACCAACAGTAATGACAAACAACACTGTCATTTGGAATCTAAAACCAACAAAATACGGTTGTGTTGCAAATTAACATTTAGCTTAGTTAAAACAGTTGACATTCTATTTAATAAAAATCGTACTTTACCTCAGAAAGTGAAGTCCATTGCCGTAACAATGAATGGACATCGTCAAATTCAACTAAATGCCGTTCCATCCGGAACACATTTATACCACAATTAATACAACGTAGTTGATGGTACATTGTCACAAAATGTGTGGTAGGAATATAACACAATAAGTCTATAACGCAAACGCAGATGAATTCGAGAAGGAAACAAACGTACACATAGAAAAACACCGACAACAACAACATGTTTTAACTGGCGCGCGCGATTTTGACAGAACTGCAAAAACTTTTTTTTAATTATTATTTTAATGGCGAACTGCTGGTTGCCAGTACAAGGCGATTAAGTTATCGAATACAGATCAGGAAAATCGATTTCTTGAATTTCGTTCTTATATTCTTTAAAAAATAATAAATATATTTTAATAAACACGACGAACGTATTAATTAGATAAAAATAATAATAATAAAAGACAATTTGTGAGGTGGTAAATAAAAACTAAAGAGTAAATCGCTTTAATTATTTAGAATAATCGATTACAGTGGCAGAACAGGTAACTACCTGACACTTTTTTATTAAAAAAAAAAGTAAAACCTGGAATTCAAGAACATGATTAGTAAAATGATTACTTATTAAAATGATTTTCTTTTCGAACAGTTCTCGAAAAGAAATAAATAATTTTTTAGAAGTTGGAATTTTATATTTAAATTGTTGTAGGTAAAAACTTCGTGTCCGTGTGAATTTAGTTTTAAAAGTTGTGTAAGCCGAAATCTGACATTGTTCTTTGTGACTTTCGTCACATCTCAGGGACAACCATTCAGAAGGTCTTGCATGAAGCGCTTGGTGTGAGAAAGCTAGTTTGCCGTTGGATACCGCATCTGCTTTCCGATGATCACAAGGCGGCCCGCGTCAGATGGTGTAAGAAAACTCTGCAAAGGTTCAACCGAGGAGAGTCAAATCGTCTACAACATCATCAGTCGTGACGAATCTTGGATCTAAGCCTACGATCCTGATTCCAAACAACAATCTACAATCTGGGTCTTTCAAGACGAGCCAAAGCCGACTAAAGTTGTCCGTTCTCGAAGCACTTCAAAGAAGATGGTGGCCACGTTCGTTGGAAAAACCGGCCATGTTGCGACTATTGCACTTGAAGATCGTAGAACAGTTAACGCAGAGTGGTATACCACAGTTTGTTTACCACAAGTCATCGCCGAACTTCGAAAATCTAACTCAAAGCGACGCATCATCCTGCACCACGACATCGCAAGCTCACACAGCGCTCGTCAAAAGATTTGAGTATTTGAAGCAGGAAAAGGTCGAAATTCTTAACCATCCTCCATACAGTGCTGACCTAAGCCCTAACGATTTCTTTACATTTCGTAAAATTAAGAAAAGTCTTCGTGGTCAAAGGTTCCAGTCCGGTGAAGAAGCAGTCGACGCTTTCAAATCAGCCATTTTGAACACTGGGGGTGTTCTTTACGAGTGGAATAAATGTTATAATAACTGGCTTGAGCGAATGGAAAACTGTATTAAGCTACGTGGAAAATACTTTGAAAAACAATAAAAAGTACTATAAGGTTCTAGTTGTGTTTTTTTCTTCAAACGACAAAACTTAAAAGACATGCCTCGTATAGGCTATTTTAATGCACCTCAGATACTACCTTTACAGTAAAATGCTTTATTTTGGACTTGTATTGTTATAAGTATTATAAAAATACTTATGACTTGAATTTTTTTGTTAGATTACCAAAGGATCCAGTCCATTGCTCTGTATGGTTAAGAGTCTTAGCTAAAGCGGGTTGCCGGAAGAGCAAGAGGCTTGTAGTGTGCTCTGATCATTTTCTACCTGAAGATTTTGACTACACACAGCCCAATCAGCGAAGAGTCAAAAGTGGAGCTGTTCCCACTCTGGTGAGTGCGTACTAATTTATTAAAATGCACATGCAATGCGGTGAGCAGAGGTGGCTTAGTAGTAACGGTCCCGACTTACCAAGTTGATATTTGAGACCTTTCTTTCTGCTTTTGAATTCTGTGTGCCTACTACGTCGAGCTACGCCGCGCGCCGCAGCGCGGCGCCGCGCGGCCCTCCTCACTAATGTGTACCTTGTTGTGTAGTAGATAAGGTCTATAATTGTATTGCTATTTTAAAAACTACGCGCCGCGTCGCGTTGCGGTGTGAACTGACCCTAATTTTCAGTCGAAAATTCTCGCGTCAAAATATCCGCTTTTTTCAAAAAGTTGGTGGCTTTTTTGTTTGTTGAAATGATGGTGTAAAAAAAAATATACATTACTATAGTATCAGTAGTTCTCAGAAAATCCAAAAAAAATTAAAAAAAAAAACGAATTCCCCTCCTTTTCTAATGGGTTTCATCCTACTATTATTTTTTTTCACTTTTTACCATTTTCGAAGGCTTCGGCCCTGGTCTAGATATGTATGAATGAGTTTTAACTTACAGTGAAGAAAAGAAATAAATATAAAAACTTTTTCAGATGGCTTCTGCAAACCAGGATGAATTAAAGGTGAGCCAGTTAAATAGTATCACGACTATTGTAAATAAACCATTTAAAACCGTTTATTTACAACAGAAGTCAGTGTCTACCCGATATTTACACTAGGTAAATATCGGGTCAGCACTGACTTGTCTCAAGTTTGGAGTCAGTTACTTACCCTGTCTGAATCAGCCTTAACGCTGCTAGAAGGTAATTATTTTGTCAGTGTATCAAAACCATTTAGTGATATTTTGAGAGAAATATATTTTTTTTTTAGGTGTGCAGAGTGTGTTTAGCTTTAGATGTCAAAATGTATGATATGAAAGACTTGAAATTGAGCGAAATGTTCCAAAATGTTACGGGAATTACGGTAAGTCATTGTAAAAAATGTAGACAACTTAATTATCTGCATACGTCGCATGACCACCATAGAAACCGGTTTTGTCGACAGTCGACGGAAGAATAGACAAAATGATAGATAGCATAGACAAAATGATTGTGTGAATGAATGTCTACAAGGTCTACAATCTGTCTTCCGTCGACAAAACCCGTTTCTATGGTGGCCATGATGCTACGCGTTCTCTAGTGACTGGATCTACTAAAACACAGCTTTATGAAATAAAATAATTGATATCTACTTCGAATAAAAACAAAACTGTGAGCCTTATGCTATTCTTGGTGCTGGGCCAGACTGCAAACGCGGACGCGGCGCTGCGTACTTTTATTTTATCGTGTTCATATACCGATACCCATAACGCCTGCAGAGTTTCGCTAACTTAATTTGACCCTGTATATTTACTGCCATCTTGACGACATAATATTATGTTGCTGGCCGAATCCAGGAATCAGATATGATTGTTGAGCGGTCCATAGTAATTCTATACTTTCCATACTAAAATATAATCCTAACTAATATTATAAGTAAGTTTATTTGTTTGTTTGTTACCTTTTCACGCCTAAACCACTGAACCGATCATCTTGAAATTTTGCATATATATACGTTGTCAGGTGTACAGAAACGGACAGGGTATCTTTCATCTCGAAAAAAGTTCTGTTTCCGAGGAAAACAACAATACACGTGGCGCCATCTATTAAGATAATAACGTTACACAAACAAGCAAACTTACTTTCGCATTTATATTATTATTATACACCGCGTTCCGGACGATATACATAAAAACTAAATGCCTTGACGTAAATCGCCCGATATGCATGCCTTTTTATTCGAATTGGCAACGATGACGTATTTTCATTCATAAGATTTGGCGGGCTGCAACTTCTCAAAACTGAGTTAAGACCCTTTCTTACTGCATAGCTCAATTAAATTTCACTGAATGAAATTACAAATATCTTTGTAACGAAGCCTTTTTAAGTACTACTTCCTTTGTTAGATTTAATTTGTAAAAGCTATAGAAGTGTTTGACAAAGTTTATGGATATCGTGAAGAACACGGTGTATAATTATATAATTAGTTAGGATAATTATATTCTTCATTCGTCAGGCTTGCGACAAAAAGGACAGCGTCCTGTGTCGTGTATGTTGGGAGTGCACAGCGAGGCTGACAGCGGCTGCAGCGTTCAAAGACAAAGCGCTGCTTAGCGATGCACTGCTGAAAGACCTAGTAAACATCAAACATAGTGACGTCACATTATTAAAACAAAATCACAAATCCCTAAAATCACCTCTAACCGTTCAGACTGTATTCACTTCATGTGATATTGAATGCGGAGAAACTGTAATTGAAAACAAAGAAATCAAAGTATCACTTGATGATGAGACAGTTATCAGAGAAAGGAAATCTAAATTACGTATTATAGAAGAAGAAAAAGAGATGGAATGTGAGGAGTATGAGCCTTGGATAGATGTGCCTATGAAAACTGAAATAGGGTCTGATCCTTTAGCTGAAAATAACAACTTAAGTACAAAAAGCGAAACATTTACAAAACCAACACATTTCAATGAAGTTTTTACATCTAGTGAAGAAGATGAAATAATAAATACTGAAGAACAAATCAATAATAATGATAAGGTTTTAAGTGAAGATACGAAAATTGCTAGTGTACCGTTCATAAATGGTGGTGGCAGCATCGTTCTAGTTGATGATAAAGAGAAGAAATTGGAGCTTGATGTAGCGTCCTCAAGTGATGAAGAGCCGCTGTCTACAGTAAAAGATTTATCTGTTAATAAGTCTAAGCAAAAGGTTGGGGCTTCGAATAAAAGAGTCGGGTAAGAAAAAGTTTTTCATTTGGCCAAATATGAGATGGTTCAATATGAGAAAAGCTCATACAGGATACAGGGGTACAGTATTTTATCTTACGAAGCGTCGCGCGCGTTATTTGTGTTAACCAAGCGTACAAACACGCTGTGAATGTGTGCGTGAAGACGAGTAGCGTCAACACAACACACACACACACACTTCCAACTTCGCCATTGTCTCGGACGATACCGAGAGATCCTGCGCTTACACACACATTCACAGCGCGTTTGTACACTTGTTAACACATAATAAACAAAATATACTTTGTTCACACAGGCTCAACGACAAGATAAACGAAAAAATAATTGCGTTAAAGAAAAACGGACTCTCTGTCCGTGCAATAGCTATGAAAACAGGACTATCGGTAAGTCTTAAAATGCTTATTAATCTGTAACGGCGAAAGACTTTTAATGCGGGTCATCATCATCAATCATCATCTGTCTAATGATGGTAATAAAGCTAATATCAGACGCTTCGTTCATGAAACAAACAATAGTACCCGAGCACAGCTAGAACTCTTGTTTTTTTTTTTTTTAATTTGGATTCAGGTACTCAACTGGGCCATTCCGCTCAATTAGGCCGACTTTTATTTGCAAATGGTAATGACATTTGGTGCGTGTTGATTGCAATAATAAATTAAATAAAGGTGTTATACTTTTTTAGATAGCGGCGCCATACGTAAAAACATGTAAGAAATGTCATATAAAGTAAAAAAAGAATGCAGCTATGATATTTAATTTATTATTAGCATATATTCGCCGTTAGTGGATTTCCGCGGATTGACCCAACTACTCACTAAACTGTTCGGTTCGCGAATGAACTTTGGTTGCATAACAAACGTTCGCGCAACGAATGCTCGCGGTAAGTACAGTCCTTTCAGATCGCTGACGTAATTGTTCGGCGGTATGAAATGTGACACATGAGCGAAAAAGGCCGTCAAGCCGCGTGCGTGTGTCAAATGATTGTTAGATATGTAAATTTGCTTAAATGGGATTGGGCGGGTCACATCAGCTGCATGCAAGATGACCGCTTGGCAAAAGTGTCTGTGTATATATTGTATTTTATATTCATTTCCTAGCTAATTCTCCGGTATGTTGCACCTGCCATGTTTTGTCTCTGCATCACCCTAAGGTTGACTGGTAGAAAATGCCTCAGGCATTAAGTCCGCCTTTGTACAGTATTATTTTTTTTTACTTGTGCATAAAGTTTTAATAAATAAATAAATAAAAGTCTCCACACAATGGGTGCTTAAAGATGGGCGGCGCCGCCGAGGCCAGCTCAGAAAGACGTGGCGATGCGACCTGGGCGCGTACCACGAGGGCTGGTTCGAGGTGACGGGAGAAAAGAGTTCCTGGAAGACCTTTGCCCAGCGGTGGGACAGTATAGGCCTAATAAATAAAAAAAAAAATGTTTTCAGATAGCTTCTGTTGAACGTCTGTGGAGCCGCTATCGTAAGAACGATAATACATACCGAAGATCTACCACTGTAGACGCAGACGAAACCGAAACAAGGCAGAATTACTGTGACAATCTTGCAGAACCTGGTAAAGAAATGGGGGCTTGCTCTGCAGTTGTGAGACAACGATTGCATGAAGCTGGGTTTGAGCACATACTCATGAAAAAGCCTGATAGAAATGGGAAAATGGAAAACATAACAACTAGGTAACTATGGGAGCGTTTGCACACTGCATCCGATCAGCTTAGCTATTCGCAACCATACGACAGGCTATCGTATCGAATAGACACATTTTGATAACCTGATTTGCCTTGCCCCCGACAGCAAACAACTGTCGGAAGAATAGCGGTCGTCTATTTGAATTAAACTGACAATTTTTTCGGGTTTTGAACTTGTGGACAGCGTTTAGAGAACTCCTACGATAACATTGATTGATTTTCGATACGGTACGGAAGCGTATCGAGCGGTTGTGAATAGCTAAGCAAAAATCAAATTCGAGACCCGAGTTCCATCTGGACCACTATTCACAAAATGTTGGATTCTCTTTTCGATTTCATATGTTAAGGCGGCGCAGACTGCACAGTAGGTTCGTTTAGATGTCTGATAGAGATGTTTGGATGACGAAGACTTGCTGCGTCGAGCACAAATAAATTGGCACCTGTGAACCTGTCGCACCGCCGGCGACCGAGAAGTGAGTAGCTAAAGTGCAGCTAGCAAAGGAAGGAGCAGTGATTGCGCGACGCGTGAGTCTCTCGGCGAGGGTTCTGCCCGCCAAGCGAGCGACACTGAGCGAGTACTCACTTTGATAGCTCTTGTCGCTGCCTCAAACTAGTACTCGCCGGCGTTGTGAACAGTCAGCGATCAACTATCTATAAATATAAAATTCAAAGTCCTGACTGACTGATATATCAACGCACAGCCTAAACCGCTGGTTCTATAGACATGTGGAGGATACGTTCTTTGTGAAGAGTAGGTATCCACTAAGAATGAGTTTTTCGAAATTCCACCCCTAAGAGGGTGAATGGAGAGAGGGTGAAATTTCACGTGGAAAGTCGCGGGCAGAAGCTAGATGATATATCTATATCTCTTTAACTTACTCGGGACCCACAATCTTTTGTACGTTTCTTGAGCGACAAAATCGTTGATAGCTACTCCCTTCCTCGTCGGCGGTGGAGGGGGTGCCCTAGGGCGGTTTCGCACTACGTCCGATCCGAATCCGAGAATTGCCGGTCCGAAGTGACCATAGTCCTATTTGTATTAGGGGTTGCGCATTCTATCCGTCAGAATTTAGAACATTTCCAATTCGGATTGAAGTCGGATGTTTAATTCGGATACGGATCGGATGTAGTGCGAAACCGCTCTTAGGGTCCAAGGATTACTGTGCCACTTTTTAAATACTATAAATACACCTACCATGCCGGTAAAACATCCGTCATACGGGGGAGACATCCGGCCCAGAACTGTCAAGCCCCGCCATCACACCAGTGAGACACCCGTTTGGGGCGGCTTCAACAGGCTTCAATCTCTATTATTACTATGGAATAAGGTTTAATATCCTGTGAGGCAGTATTACTCTATGGTCCGGTAGATAAAAATAATCGACTAAATGAATGATTCAAAAAGAAAACCATTTTTTTTTGTGAGAATGTCGTAGACATGTCGCGCAGCGGGACGTCGGTACGTGGCAGATGTTGACGTCATATGTGACGGCGTACGACCGGTTAAATGATTTAGTATTTTTTTATTTCAGCAAACAAGCGCTCCATGATGATTTAAAAGAACGGATAATAGCGCTGAAGCAACAAGGAATGACTATTAGCCGAATAGCTTACTTGTTGGATACTTCAGTGAGTATGAAACGAACAGACGCCAGCACATCAAGCTACCCGAAACTCACATTTCCCATCCAACTTTGAACCTTATGCTTTAGCGATAAAGTTGAAAATCTCTTAAATAAATTTGACAGATTGTAGTAGCTTGATGTGCTGGCGTCTGTACATTTTATACCATCCCTTAGACTACTTCCACTCACGACCTGGAACCAGTACCTGAAGTACAGTTTCTGGACCGGTACTTGGCAGTTTTTGTTCATGTCGGTACTTGGGTACCGGTTCCAGACGGTACCGGTTCAAGACGGGTACCGTTACTCCACCTAAAAAGTACCAGTACCAAATTCAGGTACCCGCCGCGTACCACAAATCTTGTATTTGCACAGACGCTAGTACATCAAGCTACTACAATCTGTCAATTTTTTTTAATAGATTTTCAACTTTATCGCTAAAACATATAAGGTTCAAAGTTGATTGAGAAAATTTGACATTTTCGGGTAGCTTTAAATGTGCTGACGCCTGTACATAATAATTATAAACACGATTATTTTTTGATAGAATATACTTTGTTGTACACCAAAGATAGGCAGGCACAAGTCGTCTTGCATTTTGCTGAACTGGGCCTATTTGGCGCAGCCGTGAGACACAAATTCCTTATAATTTTTTTACACTTTTTATTTGTTTTTGAAGTGAAAACTTCTTTAGGCGCGTTGGGCATTTTTTGAGAAGGGAAAAACCATTGAACTCGCGACACTGTTACCGTTACCGTAACTGACACCAAATAAATATTTCGAAATATTTCCTGACGGTTCAAAAAATACACAATTGTTCAAGTTTTCACTTCTGTCGGCACTCCTGGAGTGCCACTGTTTTTTTTTTCGCAGTATATTATGTTGTGTTCCATTTAGTCTGTGCTAAATAAATGTATTTATTTTTCTTTCTTTCGAAAATCTCTTTCCAAAACTTGATGAGGCATAGTAAATTCCAAGCGTTGTACTTACTCATTAATTTTTTTTTTAAGCGAAACACTGTACGTAAGTGGTGGAGCCGCTGGTGCAATGAAGGTCACATGCAGAACGGCAAACAGACTGGGAGGAAGAGAAAAACTACGCCTGAAGAAGATCAGCTCATAATAGAACGGGTGACTCAAGAACAATCTGTCCATACGCGCTCCCTGGCTACGGAATTGGGCATATCTACAGTGTAATTATTTTAATATACAACGTAAAAAAAAATGTCCAAGGCATTAAGATTAAGCCCGCCTTTGTACATTTTAACTTGGGCATAAAGTTTTAGAATAGGATAGAAAAACCTTTATTTAAAAAAAAATGTTAATTGCAATTAATATAAAATGTTTTACACACTTGAGTTGGAGATCACCTTTTACGCAAGAAGATGTTAGATGACTCCGCTCTTCCACTTAAGACCGTTTACGACGTACGGCATTTCATACAAACTTTCAAGCCCTTGTTTTTCGAAATGAATGAACCGATTTTAATGAAACTACGTACTGCTGGGTCCGGAATCTGTTTAGAGACTTCCAGGTTACTCATGGTAACTCATGTCCAGGTGGGAGGTCTTCAGCGGGTGGAACGAACGGTTTGGGTAAGGAAGAGAAGTCCTGCCCGTCATGCCATACGGTGCTGAAACGGCCTGTATAGTTTGTTTTACATAATAGAGAGCTCTGATGAAGCATCTAGTTTCTGGTGGCAACGTACCCGCGATTATATTCTTTCTATTATATTATATTATATTATTCTTTCTTTCCAGGTCTCTAAGAAGACGACTGGCGGAGGCAGGGTTTAAACGCAAGAGAAGAAAAGCCTATGTCACCTTGAAAGCGGGCCGGAGTCAGAAGTAATTCACTCAATGACAATTTAATGTACAGACGCCAGCACATCAAGCTACTACAATCTGTTAAATTTATTTAATAGATTTTCAACTTTATCGCTAAAGAATAAGGTTCATAGTTGATTAGGAAAATTTGACAGTTTCGGGTAGCTTGTCTGTACCCTAGCGTTTATACGACCCATAGAGCCTAAAGGTACTGTTTTCTAGAAGAGCGCTGGCCGCCGCATAACAGCCCCATTGACAGTTGTCATGAAAATGATGGCAGCGGTAAAGATTTAAATCGTTAGATTCGCCCTACTACTAGAGCAGTGGCGGCGCAGTGGTGACCCAGTGGTAACGGCCGCGAGTTACGAATAGTAGGCCTTAGATCCCAGTCAGGTGCTTTCATTTGTGTAAATTATTTGATCACCACTGCTCTCAGAACGGTGAAGGAAAACATCGTGAGGAAACCGGCATGTCCTAGAACCAAAAATTCGAAGACATGTGACATCTACCAACCCGCACTGAGCTCGCGTGGTGGATTAATGTCCACTCCCTCTCACTGAGAGGAGACCTGTGTACCAGCAGTGGGAACATTAAAGGCTGATTATGCGTCAAAAGATAGTCGCGTTTCGTTTTGACACCTCTGACACACAATGACGCTATTGTATAATAATGTGTGAGCTCAGTATTTTCAGCATGGCCACTTTTTCGCGCGACTAAGTACTGTAAATGAAATCTAGCGATTTAAATCTTTGGACAGCGGGGTTTGACTTTAGGGTGTCAAAAACGCTCTCTAAATAAAAAAAAATAATAAGAAAATACCAACTTTCTAAAATACCGTTTCAGTGACGTCATTCGCCGGTATTGCAGACGCTTTGTGGCGGTCACCGCTCTTTTAGGACACGCTAGCATTAGAGAGAGACATACAGTTATGAGTGACAGAAACGACGCTCTGCAAAGTTGTACTTCTAAAACTCGATGTGTCATATTTACGAGCGTGTGGTGACCAATTGTACAAACACAATGTGAATGTGTGCGTGGACACGAGTAACGTCAGCACATAACAGACACACACTTTTCACTTCGACTTTTTTCACTTTCGACTTCGCTACTGTCTAGGACGACACCGAGAGCTCCTGCGCTTACACACACATTCACAGCCTGTTTGTACACTTGGTTATCACAAGTAAAGCACGAGTCGCTTCGTGAGATAAAAATAATGTACATACTGCATGTACTAGCATAAGTTAACTATCATGTATTAAAATGTTATTTTATTTATGTACTACAGAGTCGATGAGGACTTCAAACAACAGATAATATCGATGAAACAAAATGGCGTTTCAGTCACCGACATTGCTAACCAATTTCGAGTGCCGGTAAGTAACCAATCCTTATATCCAACTAGCTGCGCCCCGCGATTTCACCCGCATAAGTTTCAATTCCGTGGGAATATCGGGATAAAAAGTAGCCTGTGTGTAACCCAGGGTGTCAGCTACCTCTATACAATATTTTTATCAAAATTGGTCCAGTCATTTCAGCGTGAAGAAGTAACAAACATATAAATACACAATATAAGTTCAAAGAAGAACGGTCATTTGTGACTCAGACCCGACACGAAAGAGACATATCTCAGTTTTTTTGTTATTTTAAATATAGCTAAAATATATATTTTTTATATTCCAAATCAATGGCTAACACCAAAATATTGCCTTGTGTTTTTGTTCAGGCGACAAACAATTTTCTTTTAATACCTATTTACCTACAAAATTCGTAATTGTATGTAGGTAATTCAATGACGATACAACAATTTAGAAAAAAACAACCGACTTCAAAAAAAAAACACCACAAAGTGATAAATAACTTTAATTTCGGAAGTCGGTGTCGTTGGTTCCACATTTTCTTTTTTAGACATCGACTTCCGAAATTAAAGTTATGTAGGTATCACTTTGTAGTGTTTTTTTTTTCAAGTTGGTTGTTTTTTTTTTTTGTAAAAAAGTTTTTATTTTTTACTTTTAGTTGTACCTACCTACCCCACACAAATCCAATTAACACTAGTGCATTGAAGAATTGAAGACACTGACTAGATGAATCTTCCAAATTCGCATAGAAATGCCGGAGATGCAGTACATTTATGCATATAACTCCGTACATAAGAATAATTACCTAATGCATTATATACTAAAACCTTCCTGAAAGTATGTAGATTACATTAGTGAAAGAATTATCAAAATTGATTCATTAGTTTTTGAGAAAATCGCAGACATACAAACATACATACATACATACGGGTCGAATACAGAACCTCCTTTTTTGAAGTTGGTTAAAAAACGCACAGATCTCAACACAGAAAGCCAATTTTGAAAGACATCTCGCAGTTTAACTTTGAGGTTATCGTCTGCTTAACCGGGCTTGCCTGTGGATGCCTCAATAAATTAAGCCTCCAGCTGTCTATTTCTGTATTTTTATCTAAATTGGCGTCATTTTAAATGGATATAATTACTATTCATTAAAAAAAAATATATTTTAAAATATCTTGCCTTACCAAAATCAAATGGCAATATATGGGTGATAGCCACTGATATTCAGAATAGTGTTAATTTATTTCTGTTATATTTAATATAACAAAATTACTGAGATGCGTTCCTTTTGTGTCGGGCCTGGGTAAATTTTCTATGGGACGTGACCCTTCTTCTTTTCATACGTTTTTTGCAATTTGCAGGTGTGTCTGGCTGTATGTTTATTAATAAATGATTCGCCAGCGTAACAAATTCTACTTTACAGAATAATTATTATCATTAAGATCATCATTACAACCCTCTAAGTTCATATAATCCCGTTGATTGATATTTCATGAAACAGTAATCAGTATATTTTGTAAACATTCGTTGCGAGCTTTTGTTACGCAAAGAACATTCTAACGCCTGTCGTTTGAACTTAGCCTTAAGTTGAACAAACGTATCCATGAGCAATTGTGCTCTAATCTCACATGCCGAAATTAAAGTTTATAAAAGTTTTTTTTTTTCAGCGCACCACAATCTATAAATGGTGTAAGGAAAACAACATAAAAATAACAAGCGATAAAAACACAACTGCCACAGCTGAACAAGACAAGAGTTCAGCAGAAGATAAAGTCGAAAAGAGTTTACAAACGCCAACAATAATATCGTCTCAAAAGACTATGTGGCGAAAATTGACAGATGTGGAATTAATATCATAAGATGCATTTGCACGGAACAAGAATGGTGCAATTTTAGTTGCCCGGTAATAATTTTGCAGTGGTATCTACAACGCCATATGCGAACTAAGCGTCATAGTGACGTCACGCAAAATCGTGCATCTCGCAAGTAGAGTTTACCGCGCAACTAGCATATATACAACAGCCCGACATGAATCATCGGGCAGCTGCCCACCAGACACGAGTCCCGTCAGGGTCGGAGAAGGCTCCCTTTGTATATTATAGAGTATGAGTGAATTTTACACCCAGTTCCTCATACCTCTAATATTAACTAGATATGACGTCTAGTCAATAACGATCAATTTGCGGCAATTTCAAAATTGTATAGAACATAACATGCCTGTAATCCTCGAACGGTTAGGCAGAGGAAAAATATTTTCGTCTAAATCCTGCGGGGGCACTAAGACACGCCCCAAGTCAGGCGTGCGTCAAGAAGTTTCACTTCAAAAAGAATATATATTTTGGTTTTGATTATGCCATATTCATTTCCTTTAACAAACCATTCTTCCATGCATATTTTCTATACGAAATAGTTTTCACATCTGCCAGGCGTCCCGCGACGGCACCATTTTTTCTATTTGTTTTTTCTAAACGTCAAATTATTTATTTATATATACTTTATTGTACACCACAAAAATCCCCAATATCACATGGGACTTAGACATAACCGGTGAAATGTGGGCGTACAGGTACACCTCGCGTATAGGTACTATCGCGGACACTATCGCCTGACCACCACTAAGTTCATTTTTACTTGTACTAAAAAAATAGCTAAGCGCTCTCTAGTAAGCGCGCCAAGGTCAAATAGTTCGTCCGTAAAATTCACAAAATCCTTTTGTGAATTTTACGGACGAACTATTACACACACACGTGATGTGTCACTAAGCTGCGCAGTGCAGGTTGCAACTAATTGCGTTATCGCTTCCCCAATAGGCGAAAACTTTCGCGTGACGTAAGAGTTACGAAAAGTGTGATCGGGCGAGGCGAACGGGAGTTGAGTGGGGGATATAAGCAAGAGAAAGCAGTGTGCGCGCACATTTTCTTTCTCTCTTCCTCTCATGGCCAAATACGTTTGAAGTTTCACTTCAGTCGTGTGGTCATAAGCACACTCGGTTTTTTTTTAAATTAAATAAATACATTTTAATACCAAAATTAATTTCACAACTCTGCGAGAGAGCGCGAGGCGACGCAACAGCCGGACCGGCCGTTTATGAAGAACATGAATCCAGTCTGAAAAAGGGGTGGTGCTATCGGTCATGTATAGCTATAGCTCCATCTCACTCTCGCACTGGAATCATGATGGCATTACACGTCATAATTATGGCACCTGACTCCACCGTATTAGATGGTTCACATCAAAAATTAAGTGTTTCTAAAGTACTTAAGAGTTTGATGTGTTGTAAATATTGGTAAATAAGGAACAAAAATATTTATCCATAACGTGTCGATGGCAATCTAAATGTGAATTAAATGAAGTCGACCCAAGATTATGTACCTATTACAATAAACGATATTTTATGTGTAAATTGATTATTATTTCCCTTATTCCACTTCCATCATATGAAAGAAAAGATGAATGGATTGTGTGAGGAATGATATGAAAGAGAAGGGAGTGAATGATAGCGTGGCGGTTGACAGGGGAGAATGGGAGAAGAAAACGTGTTGCGCCGACCACAAGTACCATGGGTCAAGAGCGGGGGGATGATGATCACAGAACACACATAACTCCACATTTCGAAATATTTCTTAAAGATAAATATATGGAAGTAGTAGCCTACCGGTGTAGGGAACAAGGCCTAACAGCTAACCCATCACGGCTCCAAAGAGTATAATCCATACTAATATTATAAATGCGTGTGTCTGTCTGTTACCTCTTCACGCTTAAACCGATTTGGTAGGTATAGAGATAGTTTGAGTCCCGGAAAAGGACATAGGATAGTTTAGTTTTTTTATCCCGATATTCCCACGGGATCGAAACTTATGCGGGTGAAACCGCGGGGCGCTGCTAGTAACTATACAACATTATTTTTAGTATATGCGAAACCTGAATATAGTTTGTTCAGAATAAGTACCTAACTGAATCGATTCCAATAATTTTTACCCCATGTTATATTTTGGCCAAAAATATTTAAAAAAGGTTAATAGTTGGACACCCCGAGGAGCGACTAAGTAGGTAGTTATCTACCATACGCGCACAAAGGCGCGGCGCGGACGCACAGCGAGCGGGGCGACCGGGGCGGGGGTGCAGCAACCTCAGTCACCCGGGTACCACTGGTTGGCGCGCACGTGTCGCGTGGGTCCAACTGCATAATCGCGAGCGCGCGGCCCGCCGGTGGCCGAGTTGTGTTTCGGTTGATCGTGTACTTACCTATCGTATGTAAAAAGTGTCGTGTAACCATGACTTTCTCATACACAAACGTCCAGTACACAGAAACAACGATAACAGTGATAACGTTTCCGTGGCAGTGCGGCGGTACGAGAAGCAATCAGAGTATCGTGGAACACAATGCTTTGCCGTGATGATTAACATTTTTAAACACGCCAAGATGGTTAATTGTAGAAAGTTATTATTTGTACCTACAGCCTGCTGTGGTTAAGTAATGCGATGTTTAACACTTTTCATCCACTTTGAACAAATCGCATTGACTACATTGTATCACTTACGGCTTACGAATAAGTAATTACTTATTCGTAGCTTACGGCTGCATTTATTTACGAATAAAGTACATTATAATAACTACCTACACTTGACCATTACGACAGTCCAAAGCCTGCAAGTGTGATGGAAAATGTTATCACCCGTTAATTACAATACAATCGCCGCGCGGTACGTTTAGGCACGCGGTGCCCATGATTTCATACGGACAAACAGGTAACACAACAAGCTTATAACTTGGTGATTATTCATGATACAGTTTTGAAATTTTGTACATAGATTCTTTACATAAAAATACTAGACACGTGTTTCGGGTTTCGCATATACTAAAAATAATGTTGTATAAAGGAAAAAAGAATTTTGCAAATCGGCTAACTGAGTTCAGCCTCCTCCTTTGTTTGAAGTCGGTTAAAAAGAGCTCTCTCGCGCGATACATTCTGAAGTTATGCGCGTACAGACATTTTCGGCGACCTTGTTTTATACTTTTACTTTTTATAATACTAGATACTGTGATTGATGAATTAAAAGTTACAATTAGGTACATTGTACGTTTTTTATTTTTATTCTATACCCCAATATACTTATACCTACTGGCCGATACTCAAAAATTATTTACATACCAGCAATAATTTAATATCACACTAATATTATAAAGGCGAAAGTTTGTGAGTGTGTGTGTGTGTTTATATGTTTGTTACTTCTTCACGCTCAAACGGCTGGACCAATTTTGATAAAATTTGGTATAGAGATAGCTTGAGTCCCGGGAAAGGACATAGGGTACTTTTTATCCCGATATTCCCACGGGATCAAGACTTATGCGGGTAAAACCGCGGGGCGCAGCTAGTCCAAAATAAAAACCACCAAAGCCAATCGCAAAATTAATGAAAGGTAATTTCTTTGGTCACTATAACTTCTTCAGGTGTGAGTAGGTACTATTTTTTGTATAAATTTGGGAAGAAAGAAATCACAGTTTTACCTAATAGGGAAATTTTAAAATGAAAATTTAACACCGTGACACCGCTTCCCCACCAATGGCATGGTTTACTAGAGTAAGTACTAATTTTATCTTACAGGGTACCAATTTTCTATGTAGGTTGGTGGAGGAAAGCGTAAAGCTCCTCAAACTTTGAATGAACATTCAAAGTCGTGTTATTAGTCTAATATGGCTATAGCCACAATTGCAGTTATAACGAAAATCTGCATTATGAACAACTTTTACTATGGGACTAAACCTAAAATCGCGAAAAAAAATCTGCTGTTCCTTGCATTTATGTTCACATAACTCGTCAAAATGTACGGAAGAGCTGATTTTTTTTCGCGATTTCAGGTTTGGTCCTATAGTAAAAGTTGTTCATAATGATGTTTACAATGACCCCTTAAAAGGATGCCCATGAATTCAATTTCACCCTGTATATACAGCCTTGGCCAAAAGTATTGAGCACCCATGACATCTTTCACTTTTATGCGGAGTATCAAACAGAAATAAAACAAAACGTTTTATATAGGTACGTTTATTTTACTATTTATTAATAGAAAATTTGTATTTTGTGGGCCATTTTATACAGGTAATTTTATTAGGGCATTAAATTGACTTACTCACCTCAAAGTTTGATTCGTCTGACTCTGACTACACAACATTTGACCAATCTTTAGCGGTGAAAGTTCAGTGTTTTAAGGCCCATTTTTACCAAGCTTTTTTGTTGTTGTCGGAGAACCATGGCTTCTTCCTAGCTTTACAGCCTTTCAGACCAGCTTCCTGAAGTCTTTTACGAGTAGTTCGAGCAGAAATTGGTTTCTTAATTTGTTCTGACAACTCAGAAGCGAGCTCTGAAGATTTTTTTTTTTTTCCTATTTCTTAACGACTCTATCAGTAACTGACGATTCTGACGGACTGTGGTGATGCGTTTGCGCCCGGTTCTCGGTCTATTTTGATGTGATCTGGTAGCAGAGAATCGCTGAATAGCATATTGCACGGATCAGCGCGAACATTTCACAGTTTTGGAAATCTCTACTTGTGATTTCCCTTGCTCATGCAGAAGCTGTACCTATCTGCACACGTTTTTCTCAAGAAAGTTCGTTTCGTTTTAGCATATTGCAACGATAACACTTGCGCACTAGGTCACTGGATGTGTTCACAACGAGCGATGGTAGCGATCTGATAAATAAATAGTTACAAAAATATTCTTTACCAGGTTCCACAAAATTGTCACAGTAATTCTGCCTTGTTTCGGTTTCGTCTGCGTCTACAGTGGTAGATCTTCGGTGTGTATTACCGTTCTTACAATAACGGCTCCACCAACGGTCAACAGAATCTATCTGAATACATTTTTTTATTTATTTATTTGGCATGTACTGTGCCACCGCTGGGCAAAGGTCTTCCAGGAACTCTTTTCTCGCGTCACCTCGAACCAGCCCTCGTGGTACGCGTCCAGGTCGCATCGCCACGTCTTTCTGGGCTGGCCTCGGCGGCGCCGGCGCTGCCCATCTTTAAGCACCCATTGTGTGGAGACTTTTTCCCAGCAGTCACCGTGCATGCAGCTGATGTGACCCGCCCAATCCTATTTAGTTAAGCCAATTTACATATCTAACAATCACTAGCTGCGCCCCGCGGTTTCACCCGCGTAAATGTCGATCCCGTGGGAATATCGGGATAAAAACTATCCTATGTCCTTTCCCGGGACTCAAACTATCTCTATACCAAATTTCATCGAAATCGGTCCAGCCGTTTTCATGTTATGTCGTGACAACGGAAAACGGGTTTCATTTTTATTATACAGGGTGATTGGAAGATGGGTGCAAAGCTTTAAGGTGAAGATAGTATAGACAATTTAGGACCATTTAAGCCATGGTTGTCTTAGACGAAGTCTTACCAAATTTTTTTAACCAAATTTTTAAGTTTTTTTTCGGAAATTCTCAAAATTTAATGAAAACTGCATAATTATGGCCAAATTGAATGATAAATGAATTAATTTTTTATTTATTTAATTAAAGTAATGTGTAAGCAACCAAGCAAAACATGTTTTAGGCTTCTGTGTCATTAGACATTTTTTTTACAGATATTTAAACCTCAGAAAAAATAAAAAATTTGTACAATACGTCTTTTAAACCTTATTTAAAAAAAAAAACGGAGGGTGCTTTTTTTGTTCAAACCTTTTTGAAGACATGCTTGATAATCGCTCTTTCTTTTGAGGTATCATTTATGCGGATATCTTACAAATTATTGAAATTAGGACCTAATAAACCAAATCGAGGGAGAAATTTTAAATTTTAGGCAGTCTAACAAAACACAAAATTTTTGCTTAAAAGAATACTTTATGTGCTCGAAATGATAACATTGTTCAATTCTAAGAATTTTTGGCACATGCAGGAACCAATTGAGGGGAACCCATTGAGGGGATTCTCTAAACAATGGCCACCGAGCGCGGTGCGACGGCATTTCCAGGTAGAACGCCCAATGAATAGCAAAAAGCGATAAAGAGTTGGTTTTTACAGCAAAATGGTCTTAGTTACTGAGGCAACAAAGTCGTTTTTCTTTAGTCAGGGTCAGTCGGTCTGTGATGAAGCCGTTACATCTTTTACTTATTAGTCAAACTACTGCCCTTGTGAGTGGACGTTGTCGTGTTGATTCACAATTTACCGTGTTCAGTTGTAGCCCTTTGCGTTCCTGCACGTGTTGTTTGCGTTAGTTTTGAACTTTTTTGTTTCACCGTGTCCAGTCGTAGCCTCGCGCTCCTGCACGTGTTGATTTTTGACTTAATTGTGTTGAGTTGACGTTTAGTGCGCTCCTACGCCGTTTTTCTTAATTGTTAAGTGACTATGGCTACTTTTTCCAATCAAGAATATGCGGATATCGTATTTATGTACGGTAGAGCAGACGGCAATGGATCTTTGGCGCGACGGATGTATCAAGAGCGCTATCCGAATCGCAGGATACCGAATGTCCGAGTGTTTTACAACACGTTTCGTCGTCTTGCCCAAGATGGGTTTCACCGCGTGGAACCTGGAGTCAACCCGGGCAGACACGAAACTGCCGTCGACGAAGACATTTTAGCAGCATTTCAAGCGGATCCTACTACCAGTACTAGAGCAGTAGCTCGAAATTTAAACATTTCTCAATGGAAGGTGTGGCATACAATGCACCAAAATGATAAGTATCCGTTCCATGGCAGGAGTGTGCAAGGTCTAGTAGAGCAAGATCCTCAAAGAAGAATTCAGTTCTGCCGTTTCCTCCTCAACAGAGACATCGAAGATGCGTGGTTTCTGAAATCAATCTTGTGGACGGATGAAAGTAAATTTTCAAGGGAAGGTATTACAAACTTTCACAACATCCATGAATGGGCCGACGTAGACAACAATCCACATTTTAAGAAGCAGGTGTCATTTCAGATGAAATTCTCTGTGAATGTATGGGCTGGAATAATTGGCAGAACATTGATTGGGCCCCACTTTTTGCCTGATCCATTGAATGGCGAAAATTATTTGCAATTTCTGCAAATTGATTTACCACTGCTGATAGAGGAATCAGGTGTCCCGATCTTCGAAAGAGACCGAACAGTCATCTTTCAGCAAGACGGCTGTCCAGCGCATTGGACTTTAAATGTAAGGGAACACCTCAACAATTGCTTTCCTGATAGCTGGATCGGCAGGGATGGACCCATCCCTTGGCCCGCTCGCTCCCCAGATCTGACCCCGTTGGACTTTTTCGTGTGGGGCCGGGCCAAGGAACTGGTGTATAACAACAAAGAAATTAACACTAGAGAAGAATTGATACAAAGAATAAATTCAGCGTTTGAGACAATGAAGCAGGAGATGATGTTGAAAATAACGACTACAGAAGTTAGAAGACGGGGCCGTGCTTGTATTAGGAATCACGGCCGTCATTTTGAACATGAAAAATAAATAATTTTAATTCAAATGTTGTTTTAATTAGTCTGCCTAAAATAAAAAAAATTCTCCCTCAAATTGGTTTGTAGGCCCTAATTTCAATAATTTGTAAGATATCCGCATAAATGATACCTCAAAAGAAAGAGCGATTATCAAGCATGTCTTCAAAAAGGTTTGAACAAAAAAAGCACCCTCCGTTTTTTTTTTGAATAAGGTTTAAAAGACGTATTGTACAATTTTTTTATTTTTTCTGATCTTTAAATGTCTGTAAAAAAAATGTCTAATGACACAGAAGCCTAAAACATGTTTTGCTTGATTGCTTACACATTACTTTAATTAAATAAATAAAAAATGAATTCATTTATCATTCAATTTGGCCATAATTATGCAGTTTACATTAAATTTTGAGAATTTCCGAAAAAAAACTTAAAAATTTGGTTAAAAATATTTGGTAAGACTTCGTCTAAGACAACCATGGCTTAAATGGTTCTAAATTGTCTGTACTATCTTCGCCTTAAAGCTTTGCACCCATCTTCCAATCACCCTATAGATTTGACACCCGCACGCGGCTCGACGGCCTTTTTCGCTCATGTGTCACATTTCATACCGCCGAACAAGTACGTCAGCGATCCGAAAGGACTGTACTTACCGCGGGCATTCGTTGCGCGACCGTTTGTTACGCAACCAACGTTCATTCGCGATCCGAACAGTTTAGTGAGTAGTTGAGTATGTACCTGAATCCAAATTAAAAAAAAACAAGAGTTCTAGCTGTGCTCGGGTACTATTGTTTGTTTTATGAACGAAGCGTCTGATATTAGCTTTATTACCATCATTAGACAGATGATGATGACCCGCATTAAAAGTCTTTCTGCCGTTAGAAATTAATAGCATTTTAAGACTTACCGATCCTGTTTCCTAAGCTATTGCACGGACAGAGAGTCCGTTTTTCTTTAACGCAATTATTTTTTCTTTTATTTTGTCGTTGAGCCTGTGTGAACAAAATATATGTTGTTTATTGTAGTAAAACTCAGGTCACTATGTTTTACAATTATTTTAAACAACCAATGTTACACCGCCAAATTAATCCCGTTCCCTCCCCGCCGCGCCGTACGGCCGTACAGATTAAAAATTCCCGCGCTCGCCGCGTGTTGTCAACTCATCATATTATCTATTCCTCAAATCGATTATACAAAATCATATACCTTTGAACACGCTGTGAAAGTGTTTATAAAAGCGCAGGATCTCTCGGTATCGTCCGAGACAATGGCGAAGTTGGAAGTGTGTGTGTGTGCGTGTGGAACAAAGTTCATCTCAACGTACCGAATGAAAATAAAACCGAGAAAACACGAAAATACAAGAAAATTAACAGGCTATGCGCATACACATTAACCGAAAAAAATCTTGTGAAAAATTCAAAATTTCAAAATAATGTCAAATATCAACGTCACTTTATTGTCGTCGTTTTGTTTCTTGAAGTAGCTAATAAATGGCAGGTCAACCTACTACAATCTGCCAAATTTCTTTAATAGATTATCAACTTTATCACTAAATCATAAGGTTCAAAGTTGAATGGGAAAATCTGACAGTTTCGTGTAGGTTGATGTGCTGGCGTCTGTACAAACAAAGTATTGATTTGATGATTGTGAAAACTTTTATACTATTGCCGCGTTCCGAGTTAGGAATGTAATCGATATAATTGATTTGAGCGTGCTTAAACAATAATAATAATAATTAATTCGGTACGCTCAAATCGATAATATCGATTACAGTCGTAACTCGGAATGCACCCTATTTCGTACCTATATAATAAATAGGTACCTTTTAATTTATAATCTGTACGTTGTTCACATGTGTAAAAAAAACAAATCTGAACTTTAGAAGCCATACGTATGTTTGTGTTAACTATTAAATTTTATCAAAACAATTATGAGGTGCTGTGTTCAAAGTTGTACTAATGATGACTTGAAGAAAAGCAATGGAATCACATTTCATATGCAAGTATCTAGATTCTAGCCCTAAGACCAAACCATTAAAATTCTAAACAATAATTTCGATCCCAACTAGAACTGACACACCATTTAATTGGGTGTCCCTGACCCAGTTTGACATATTAAAATATATAATACTAGCTGCGACTCGCGATTTCACCCGCATAAGTTTCGATCCCGTGGGAATATCGGGATAAAAACTATCCTATGTCCTTTCCTGGGACTCAAACTACAGTGTAAACTCCATGTAATGTCACTCGAATTAACGACAAACCCCCTAAAGCGTCGACATCACTCGGTTTTGGTTGGTTTAGCTTGTTTCCCATACAATGGTACACTCTATGTAGCATTACACCCACTCAATAACGACAGCAACATAGATTTATAATAACGTCCAGATGCCTAGTACGCGCTGTCAAAATGCTTCGAATTCACAGACACCAAAATAGTGTATTCGTTCGTTAGCCCCGCCCACAGGCCGCCATTACGCGACAGACGTTCAACGCGTGTACGTCAGAAAACGCTGTTAAATATAATTGAAAAAATGACGGTTTGTGCAGTGAAATCGTGTAAAAACTACACTCCAAAAAAAGACAAGGATACGAACATCACATTTCACAGGTAAGTTTGCAATTTTATGATGAATTTCTACGTATTTCATTGAAATTATTACGAAAACAAAATAAAAACAAAACGACGCCATAATATTTGAGTATTGCCAAGGTAAGGCATGAAATATTTTTACCCTTTTTTTATGCTGCGATATTTTAATATTGTATAATGTTACGAAATCAACATTATTATTATCAACAAAATGATATCAATGGTTGCCAAGGGTATGAAATACTTTTACCATCTTTTTTAATACTACGATATTATTGAGTCAACAAACGGATTTGGAGCGAAACAATATTTTAGGTATGTTTGTTACATTAACGTATCATCATCATCATCATCAGCCTATAATGTTCCCACATTAACGTATGTTTAGCGATAATTCTCAAACCAGTACCACTCACAAAGTTTCTGATTTATAATATTAGTACCTATGATATTAAAAGTTTTTTGTTCATTCACACATGTTTACGAAAACTATGTTAAAAATAAAATTATAACAATCTTCAAAAACTATCATAAGAGTCAATCGGTATGAATGTAAAAGGCGGGTTTCATTTTGTACACATATAATAACTATATAATTACCTAAGTGAATATGAATAAGAAAACTACACGAATTTTCCCACATTTTGGGGTAATCATTTTGCGCTGGTATTAGAAAACGTCACGCACACAACTGCAGAAACGATAATAATACACTTGCGGTGGGCGGTACCAACGCACACGCGTATCACTAAATGCATTCAATAAGAACGGTGCGTTTTGTACGGAACACTCAATCTGGACGTTATTATAAATCTATGGACAGCAATTTAAGTACCTAATAATAAAAAGTACTTTTTAAGTTGTCAAAATTAGTAAAAACTGCGCAGCTGTGTACGTTCTTTTGTCGCTGTATTATCCTAGCCCGTAATAAACTCGACTGTCCGCATTATACATACCGAACTTTATAAGAAATCCGAGTCATGGATTATCTATATGTTATCATATTCTTAGTTGCTCACAAACTTTCAAACTGTAAACATGGCAAGTAAGAGAAAATCACTGTGTATTGACAAAAACGTTTTACTGATACTCGCAATAGAGGCGGGAGAGAAGATAACTTTTTCTTTTTCTATTTTTCTTCTCTCCATTTAACGATAACTCTCTATAATGTCAAAATATGCACGGTCCCTTGAGGGTTGTTGTATAGAGTTTACACTGTATATGTACACCAAATTTCATCTAATTGGTTCAGTTGTTTAGGAGTGAAAAGGTAACATACAGACAGACAGAGCTACTTTCGAATTTATAATATTTATATTATTATACAATATATTAACACAATACAAAATATTGTATTGTGTAAATATATTGTATAATTGTATAATAATATAAATATTATAAATTCAATTTGGTTGTAATGTCTGAGGAAATTGTTGTTAAAAAAATACCTATCAAATACTAAGTGGCTGGCGCCGACTTTATTCTAGCTTCTGCAGTTGTATAGTATATCCTGGCTGCCTAGGATATGGCAGATGTACCATGAATAGCCCTCTAGACCGTATTTCGGCCATGGCGTCTAATGTCAACAGAGACTAGTCTTCGATGTGGGACATAATATTATAGTCTCTGCCCTCACTCTCGGCACGTAATTCAATACTACTGAAGAGAGATCATGCTCAGAGCCAAGGGCTTAACTTGCTTTCAGCACAGGGGTATCACACCTCCAACTTTCAAATTCTGAGCAGTTATTAAGAAATCCGTAATGAAAAAACCCAATAACACTTTGCCCTTCCTGGAATGGAACCCAGGACCCCAGCAGCTCAGCCAGCGCTCAGCAGCAGCGTTTGAGACCACACGACCAATGGGCATTCAAAATGTACCGCAATAGCAAGTATAGGCTATTTTAATGCACCTCAGATACTACCTTTACAATAAAATGCTTTATTTTGGACTTGTATTGTTATAAGTATCATAAAAATACTTATGACTTGAATTTTTTTGTTAGATTACCAAAGGATCCAGTCCATTGCTCTGTATGGTTAAGAGTCTTAGCGAAAGCGGGTTGCCGGAAGAGCAAGAGGCTTGTAGTGTGCTCTGATCATTTTCTACCTGAAGATTTTGACTACACACGGCCTAATCAGCGAAGAGTCAAAAGTGGAGCTGTTCCCACTCTGGTGAGTGCGTACTAAATATTTATTAAAATGCACATGCAATGCGGTGAGCAGAGGTGGCTTAGTAGTAACGGTCCCGACTTACCAAATTGATATGTTCGTTTTTTAATCCCAGAGACTGATCTGACAAGTGTAATGTCAAACTTCTGTACTAAAAAAAAACGAAAACACAAAAGACTTAAATGTCAGATTAGTCTCTGGGATTAAAAAACGAACTATAAATTGCCATGATTAATTATTTATTTTAAAAATGTCTATTCTTCATTTGTGTCTTCTCCATAAAGGTTTCACAACGTTTCTATTACCTCAATAGTTCAATATGCTTACCTAGAGGGAAAAAAAACGAAAAAATCCTTGTTGTTTTCGACTTATATTTTGGTGAATAACTCCGAAACCTGACGCTTTAGGATATTATGTTATATTACATTTTTGTTTGTATAAGTGTCCTCTATCTAAATATATAACTTTTGTTGCGCACCGCGTATCTGAAAAAAAAAACAAAATGGCGGCCGACCTCAGGGCCACCCTCCATACAAAAATCTTCAAACCCCTTTATGTGAAAAATTCAAATAACCAAGTTTTTGATTTTTTATTTTTATCTTTTTCAAAAAAAAAAATTATTTCTTCGAAATTTGGTGTAAACTTACCTTATTATGTCCCAAATACACTGTAATTTATTTGATTTAAAATATTTATATTTTCACCTTATTTTGGCTTAATATAAAAAAGCACCCTAATTTTCAATCGAAAATTCTCGCGTCAAAATATCAACTTTTTAAAAAAGTCGGTGGCTTTTTTGTTTGTTGAAATCTCTACTTTCTGATGGTGTAAAAAAACTATACATTACTTTTGCATTCTCAGAAAATGCAAAAAAAAAAAAAAAACGAATTCGAAAATTTTTTTAATCACTATTCCCCACTTCCCGAACTCGGATCGCCCATAATTTATTTTTCCTTTCATTTTTATCATATTCCCCTCCTTTTCTAATAGGTTTCATCCTGCTATTATTTTTTTTTCACTTTTTATCATTTTTGAAGGCTTCGGCCCTGGTCTAGATATGTATGAATGAGTTTCAACTTATAGTGAACAAAATAAATAAATATAAAAACTTTTTCAGATGGCTTCTGCAAACCAGGATGAATTAAAGGTGAGCCAGTTAAATAGTATCACGACTGCAGTTGTAAATAAACCATTTAAAACCGTTTATTTACAACAGAAGTCAGTGTCTACCCGATATTTACACTAGGTAAATATCGGGTCAGCACTGACTTGTCTCAAGTTTGGAGTCAGTTACTTACCCTGTCTAAATCAGCCTTAACGCTGCCAGAAAGTTAACTTTGTCAGTGTATCAAAACCATTTAGTGATATTTTGAGAGAAATATATATTTTTTTAGGTGTGCAGAGTGTGTTTAGCTTTAGATGTCAAAATGTATGATATGAAAGACTTCAAATTGAACGAAATGTTCCAAAATGTCACGGGAATAACGGTAAGTCATTGTAAAAATGTAGACAACTTGATTATCTGCATACGTCACATGACCACCATAGAAACCGGTTTTGTCGACAGTCGACGGAAGAATAGACAAAATGATAGATAGCATAGACAAAATGATTGTGTGAATGAATGTCTACAAGGTCTACAGTCTGCCTTCCGTCGACAAAACCCGTTTCTATGGTGGCCATGATGCTACGCGTTCTCTAGTGACTGGATCTACTAAAACACAGCTTTATGAAATAAAATAATTGATATCTACTTCGAATAAAAACAAAACTGTGAGCCTAATATGCTATTCTTGGTGCTGGGCCAGACTGCAAACGCGGACGCGGCGCTGCGTACTTTTATTTTATCGTGTTCATATACCGATACCCATAACGCCTGCAGAGTTTCGCTAACTTAATTTGACCCTGTATATTTACGGCCATCTTGACGACATAATATTATGTTGATGGACGAATCAAGGAATCAGATATGATTGTTGAGCATAGTAATTCTATACTTTCCGTACTAAAATATAATCCTAAGTAAGTTTATTTGTTTGTTTGTTACCTTTTCACGCCTAAACCACTGAACCGATCATCTTGAAAGGACATGTCTGGTGGAGCAATGGGCGAATGTCTAGGCAGTCAAAGAAAATGTTCAGTAATGATTGTTATATTATTATAATCGTCGTATTTTATAGTTTATTAATTAATAAGGTGCAGGAGTCAGGATCTTGCGTAAACTGGTCAAAATAAGGATTATACGCTTGGGATTTTTCTTAGCTTTCTTTAGTATAATGCCATCTGTGAGCGAATACAGGTACTAATTGGTGGTATGCCTTTGTGAGGACATTTTGTTGGTCGAGATCATATTCTACAGTTTTTTGAATATTTCTATTTGTGTAACAAAAATGTTAAGCACCTATTGTTTGTCACATAAATGCAAATAATATTATATTGGCATCATCTTTGATTCCGTATTTTGGTTTCTATCTTCAATACCCATAATATTATTTATATGTAGCTACTTGTTGATACTGAATTGGGATTATATCTAATAAATAAAACTATGTATGTATTTATTGCAAAACAAATTATTTTATTGTAGATACATTCTTAAATAAAATGATAAAAACATTAAACGTCTTCTAGAGACACCAAAACATTGTCCAAAATTGTAGCTGGTGCTAGCACGTTATTTTGATGCCTTGCCCAGCCAAGATACCATAGTAACGTCATGACGTGGCAGACCATTGTATGACCTAGTAATCTCTCATTGTCAGCAGCTTTGATATTTAATAAATTATAACAATCGTGACACTTGCGTATCCATCTAATGGGAGCTGGAACAATAAGAAATGTCATTATATTTTTCAAATTATAACACAACTGCTCAATGTACTGCCTTTCCTGCATGGTTTACGCGACTGCCGTAGTATAGAGGCCTACCTGATTTGCTAACCATCGAGCAAGTCTGACTTGCAGGGGTAACGCCAGCATTGACGCGAATCCACAGCACAGCGATGCACCTCATCATAATATCCAAATCGAAAGGAAAGGCAGAATCCTATAAGAATAGCAATAGTCATCGTGTCTAGATGATGTCAGTCCGTGTAGAATAGCAATGGTCGTTAAAAGAAAATATCCATAACATAAAATAATCGCATACACGCAACTTGGAACTGCAATGCAAGCAAAGCAACCAAAAAATACCTAACTGGTTAACTGGTAATATGTCAGTGTCATGTCCAAAAAGTAATAAATACTTACCTTCATGTTAGGAAGTGGGTATTTACAGAAAAACATGTTTGATGTGTACACAAAAATATTTTAGTAATATTATCGTATTTTATACGCAAATACATTAATATATTCCTTTGATCTAAAATAAGCGGCTTATAGTTATTGATCACACTATTAAAGATAACTACGGGATAAAATGGAACGTCGAAAACATTTTTAGTACTTCCCGTTAAAAATGGCAAAGCGGAAGCTACGATTGAGTACTGTTTTTTGAGAATTATGTCACGCAAGTAATACTGAATTAATTAATCCATAGTAATTTAAATCTAAATTTTTAAATCCTACTGTAAAACCTTAAATCATGAACATTTATCTATACCAGAATTACCAGAGGGCAGAAACTGGACATGTCCTTTGCATATACGTTGTCAGGTGTACAGAAACGGGTATCTTTCATCTCGAAAAAAGTTCTGTTTCCGAGGAAAACAACAATACACGTGGCGCCATCTATTTTCATAATAACGTTATACAAACAAACAAACTTACTTTCGCATTTATAATATTATTATACACCGTGTTCCGGACGATATACATAAAACTTAAATACCTTGACGTAAATCGCCCGATATGCATGCCTCTTTATTCGAATTGGCAACGATGACGTATTTTCATTCATAAGATTTGGCGATAAGATTTGGCGGGCTGCAACTTCTCAAAACTGAGTTAAGAACCTTTCTTAGTGCATAGCTCAATTAAATTTCACTGAATGAAATTACAAATATCTTTGTAACGAAACCTTTTTAAGTTCTACTTCCTTTGTTAGATTTAATTTGTAAAAGCTATAGAAGCGTTTGACAAAGTTTATGGATATCGTGAAGAACACGGTGTATAATTATATAATTAGTTAGGATAATTATATTCTTCATTCGTCAGGCTTGCGACAAAAAGGACAGCGTCCTGCGTCGTGTATGTTGGGAGTGCACAGCGAGGCTGACAGCGGCTGCAGCGTTCAAAGACAAAGCGCTGCTTAGCGATGCACTGCTGAAAGACCTAGTAAACATCAAACATAGTGACGTCACATTATTAAAACAAAATCACAAATCCCTAAAATCACCTCTAACCGTTCAGACTGTATTCACTTCATGTGATATTGAATGCGGAGAAACTGTAATTGAAAACAAAGAAATCAAAGTATCACTTGATGATGAGACAGTTATCAGAGAAAGGAAATCTAAATTACGTATTATAGAAGAAGAAAAAGAGATGGAATGTGAGGAGTATGAGCCTTGGATAGATGTGCCTATGAAAACTGAAATAGTGTCTGATCCTTTAGCTGAAAATAACGACATAAGTACAAAAAACGATACATTTACAAAACCAACACATTTCAATGAAGTTTTTACATCTAGTGAAGAAGATGAAATAATAAATACTGAAGAACAAATCAATAATAATGATAAGGTTTTAAGTGAAGATACGAAAATTACTAGTGTACCGGTCATAAATGGTGGTGGCAGCACCGTTCTAGTTGATGATAAAGAGAAGAAATTGGAGCTTGATGTAGAGTCCTCAAGTGATGAAGAGCCGCTGTCTACAGTAAAAGATTTATCTGTTAATAAGTCTAAGCAAAAGGTTGGCGCTTCGAATACAAGAGTCAGGTAAGAAAAAGTTTTTCATTTGGCCAAATATGAGATGGTTCCATATGAGAAAAGCTCATACAGGATACAGGGGTACAGTATTTTATCTTACGAAGCGTCGCGCGCGTTATTTGTGTTAACCAAGCGTACAAACACGCTGTGAATGTGTGCGTGAAGACGAGTAGCGTCAACACAACACACACACATACTTCCAACTTCGCCATTGTCTCGGACGATACCAAGAGATCCTGCGCTAACACACACATTCACAGCGCGTTTGTACACTTGTTAACACATAATAAACAAAATATATTTTGTTCACACAGGCGCAACGACAAGATAAATGAAAAAATATTTGCGTTAAAGAAAAAAGGACTCTCTGTCCGTACAATAGCTAAGAAAACAGGACTATCGGTAAGTCTTAAAATGCTTATTAATCTGTAACGGCGAAAGACTTTTAATGCGGGTCATCATCATCAATCATCATCTGTCTAATGATGGTAATAAAGCTAATATCAGACGCTTCGTTCATGAAACAAACAATAGTACCCGAGCACAGCTAGAACTCTTGTTTTTTTTTTTAATTTGGATTCAGGTACTCAACTACTCACTAAACTGTTCGGTTCGCGAATGAACTTTGGTTGCATAACAAGCGTTCGCGCAACGAATGCCCGCGGTAAGTACAGTCCTTTCGGATCGCTGACGTACTTGTTCGGCGGCATGAAATGTGACACATGAGCGAAAAAGGCCGTCGAGCCGCGTGCGTGTGTCAAATGATTGTTAGATATGTAAATTGGCTTAAATGGGATTGGGCGGGTCACATCAGCTGCATGCACGATGACCGCTTGGCAAAAGTCTCCACACAATGGGTGCTTAAAGATGGGCGGCGCCGCCGAGGTCAGCCCAGAAAGACGTGGCGATGCGACCTGGACGCGTACCGCGAGGGCTGGTTCGAGGTGACGCGAGAAAAGAGTTCCTGGAAGACCTTTGCCCAGCGGTGGGACAGTATAGGCCTAATAAATAAATAAAAAATGTTTTCAGATAGCTTCTGTTGAACGTCGGTGGAGCTGCTATCTTAAGAACCGTAATAGATACCGAAGATCTACCACTGTAGACGCAGACGAAACCGAAACAAGGCAGAATCACTGTGACAATCTTGCAGAACCTGGTAAAGAAATGGGGGCTTGCACTGCAGTTGTGAGACAACGATTGCGTGAAGCTGGGTTTGAGCACATACTCATGAAAAAGCCTGATAAAAATGGGAAAATGGAAAAGACAACAACTAGGTAACTATGGGAGCGTTTGCACACTGCATCCGATCAGCTTAGCTATTCGCAACCATACGACAGGCTATCGTATCGAAAATGACACATTTCGATAACCTGATTTGCCTTGCCCCCGACAGCAAACAACTGTCGGAAGAATAGCGGTCGTCTATTTGAATTAAACTGACAAATTTTTCGGGTTTTGAACTTGTGGACAGCGTTTAGAGAACTCCTACGATAACATTGATTGATCTTCGTACGGTAAGGAAGCATAACCAAGCGATTGTGAATAGCTAAGCAGAAACCAAATTCGAGATCCGAGTTCCATCTGGACTAGCGCACAAAATTTTGGATTCTCTTTTCGATTTCATTTGTTAAGGCGGCGCCGACTGCACATTAGGTTCGTTTAGATGTCTGATAGAGATGTTTGGATGGCGAAGACTTGCTGCGTCGACCACAAATAAATTGGCACCTGTGAACCTGTCGCACCGCCGGCGACCGAGAAGCGAGTAGCTAAAGTACAGCTAGCAAAGGAAGGAGCAGCGATTGCGCGACGCGTGAGTCTCTCGGCGAGGGTTCTGCCCGCCAAGCGAGCGACACTGAGCGAGTACTCACTTTGATAGCTCTTGTCGCTGCCTCAAACTAGTACTCGCCGGCGTTGTGAACAGTCAGCGATCAACTATCTATAAATATAAAATTCAAAGTCCTGACTGACTGATATATCAACGCACAGCCTAAACCGCTGGTTCTATAGACATGTGGAGGATACGTTCTTTGTGAAGAGTAGGTATCCACTAAGAATGAGTTTTTCGAAATTCCACCCCTAAGAGGGTGAATGGAGGGAGGGTGAAATTTCACGCGGAAAAAGTCGCGGGCAGAAGCTAGTTGATGTATTTATATCTCTTTAACTTACGTGGGACCCACAATCTTTTGTACGTTTCTTGAGCGACAAAATCGTTGATAGCTACTCCCTTCCTCGTCGGCGGTGGAGGGGGTGCCCTAGGGCGGTTTCGCACTACGTCCGATCCGAATCCGAAAATTGCCGGTCCGAAGTGACCATAGTCCTATTTGTATGAGGGGTTGCGCACTAGATCCGAACTCTATCCTTCAGAATTTAGTCCATTTCCAATTCGGATTGAAGTCGGATGTTTAATTCGGATACGGATCGGATGTAGTGCGAAACCGCTCTTAGGGTCCAAAGATTACTGTGCCACTTTTTAAATACTATAAATACACCTTCCATGCCGGTAAAACATCCCTCACACGGGGGTGACACCCGGCCCAGAACCGTCAAGCCCCGCCATCACACCAGTGAGACACCCGTTTGGCGCGGCTTCAACAGGCTTCAATCTCTATTATTACTATGGAATAAGGTTTAATATCCTGTGAGGCAGTATTACTCTATGGTCCGGTAGATAAAAATAATCGACTAAATGAATGATTCAAAAAGAAAACCATTTTTTTTTGTGAGAATGTCGTAGACATGTCGCGCAGCGGGACGTCGGTACGTGGCAGATGTTGACGTCATATGTGACGGCGTACGACCGGTTAAATGATTTAGTATTTTTTTATTTCAGCAAATTTAAAGCGTTCCATGACGATTTAAAAGAACGGATAATAGCGCTGAAGCAACAAGGAATGAATAATAGCCAAATAGCTTACTTGTTGGATACTTCAGTGAGTATGAAACGAACAGACGCCAGCACATCAAGCTACCCGAAACTGTCACATTTCCCATCCAACTTTGAACCTTATGCTTTAGAGATAAAGTTGAAAATCTCTTAAATAAATTTGACAGATTGTAGTAGCTTGATGTGCTGGCGTCTGTACCTTTTACACCATCCCTTACACTACTTCCACTCACGACCTGGAACCAGTACCTGAAGTACAGTTTCTGGACCGGTACTTGGCAGTTTTTGTTCATGTCGGTACTTGGGTACCGGTTCCAGACGGTACCGGTTCAAGACGGGTACCGTTACTCCACCTAAAAAGTACCAGTACCAAATTCAGGTACCCGCCGCGTACCACAAATCTTGTATTTGCACAGACGCTGGTACATCAAGCTACTACAATCTGTCAATTTTTTTTATAGATTTTCAACTTTATCGCTAAAACATAAGGTTCAAAGTTGATTGGGAAAATTTGACATTTTCGGGTAGCTTTAAATGTGCTGACGCCTGTACATAATTATAACCACGATTATTTTTTGATAGAATATACTTTATTGTACACCAAAGATAGGCAGGCACAAGTCGTCTTGCATTTTGCTGAACTGGGCCTATTTGGCGCAGCCGTGAGACACAAATTCCTGATAATTTTTTTACACTTTTTATTTGTTTTTGAAATGAAAACTTCTGTAGGCGCGTTGGGCATTTTTTGAGATAGGAAAAACCATTGAACTCGCGACACTGTTACCGTTACCGTAACTGACACTAAATAAATATTTCGAAATATTTCCTGACGGTTCAAAAAATACACAATTGTTCAAGTTTTCACTTCTGTCGGCACTCCTGGAGTGCCACTGTTTTTTTTTTCGCAGTATATTATGTTTCCTTTTAGTATGTGCTAAATAAATGTATTTATTTTTCTTTCTTTCGAAAATCTCTTTTCAAAAGTTGATGAGGCATAGTAAATTCCAAGCGTTGTACTTACTCATTAATTTTTTTTTTAAGCGAGGCACTGTACATTTGTGGTGGAGCCGCTGGTGTAATGAAGGTCATATGCAGAACGCCAAAAAGTCTGGGAGGAAGAGAAAAACTACGCCTGAAGAAGATCAGCTCATAATAGAACGGGTGGCTCAAGAACAAACTGTCCATACGCGCTCCCTGGCTACGGAATTGGGCATATCTCCAAAGTAATTATTTTAATATACAACGTAAAAAAAAATGTCCAAGGCATTAAGTCCGCCTTTGTACACTCGCCAGCAAAATTGCGTGGATACCTTAGTGTCTATTTTCCCGTGAACGTTTGAATTCAAGTTTTCGAAAATAAACTAGATGGCGTTGGTTTCTTCACAACTATGACTAATTTACGAAACGTAAGTAAGGAGTTAGGAAGAAACGTATTAAGTAGGATTGAGCAAGAAGTTACAAGGCTAATACATTTATCTAATTATTATTACATTACATTTACCAGCATACGTAGCTTAAATGATAAAAAATATAAAAGAAACCGATAGGTATATATTTATTAAGCTAACGAGTGGGTATTTTTTATTCGAATTGGTAGTTACTTAGCAACAGGAAAAAAGAGCAGATTCATCGCAGGTAAACAGGCTCGCCTTGTGGGCTCGCAAAAAATTCACTATAAAAAATTATAGAGGTTTATTTCTTACAGTTTATTATTCGTTTATTGATTATTATAGGTATAATATTATGAAGTTATTGAGGCGATAGCTTAAGTATTTGTTTCCAAAATCGGAAAGAGGATTGAAGCTTATGTAACCTCAATAAAAACAAACATGAGACCAGGTTATTTTATTACAAAGGTCAAAAGGATTAAATGGATTACTAAATAAGTAGGCTAAAAACTACAAAATTGCACAAAAACATATCAAATGGTTAGTAAGCAACATAAAAAACTAAAAACTATGTTGTTTGAACTTTTAACCCCTTATTCATAATCCTATTTTAGCTAAAATAGGTTTATAGAACGTTTGTCTTTATCTCTCACGTTGTCATTTCTGTGTGTAAGAAAGAGACAAACCCCATTTTAACTAAAATAGGTTTGATAAGTTTTATGAATAAGGGGGTTTGTGTTCATAACCTTTTAAATTATTAAAAATACGCAAGTTATAGGTTATACACACATAACCAGGTCTCCAGTCAATATAAATAATATTATCTAAGTGTAATTATTTAGCTCGTAGCTACGTAACCACTTGTGTATCGCGTATTGTTTCGACGCCACAAACATAAGCGTCCGTGTTCACAGGACTTAAAAGTTTTTTCATCTGTAAAGATGACATTACTCCAATCGAAGTCTATGTGATCCAAAGCGAACTGTAATCTTGCCCTTTTTTGGTTTTCCGTGAGCAAGGGTTTCACAGAATGCCTCCGCGGCCCATTATGAAGAGCACAACGGACAGTGTCAACACTTGTGTCAAATAAACCAGCATAGTGGTTCGTCGGCAGAAATCCATTTTCTTCATACTCCCTTATCATGGTTTGATGCTGCAATGTGTGTTATAAGCCGTGGTCTACCAGTTCTTTGATGGTGTTTCAACGAACCCTCCTCTTCAAATCGTCGTACTCAAAGAACAACTGTTTTTCTCTGCAACAATGAAACAGAAATAATAATACCCAATAATGATTATTATGTGGTATAGTAACAAAAAATAATGCAGTTTTTAATATAAAAGTTTAAAAATAATCTCTGGCTATTTCTGACAAGTTTTTGGCTTGATTATTCAAAGCAATTATTTGAGCTCTTGTAACGAAATCAATATTATAACTCGTGCTCATTTTGGTAAAATAAGTAATTCGCCTGATCATAAATAAAAACTGAACAAAAGGCGCTCCAACCAATGACGTATTATATAAGACACGTTATCAACCAACATCTCGGCGCTTAAAAACGGCGAAAATACTAGATAACTACTTATACGCGTAAAGAAAGGGAAAGAAAGTATGACACCGTACGGCGGGATGCCTGATGCTAGAGGGAGATAAATAAACATCTTCAGTTACGTCGCAGGATAAGTAATTGTCAAATTACATGCTCATTGGTCGAGCGCATGAGTGACGTAGCTATCAGAGGCATATGGGGAAAAAAGGACACTCGATTTTCTAGAGTTAATAAAATAATTTATAATTGTACCGTGTTACCTACTTTACCAATAAAGTAATACCAATATTATATCTTTTAAATGTAGTTAGTATTTTAGTATAGGGAGTTGGTAGCCAATCGTTTTCACGTCTTTGAACCCTTATTATGTTAAGCCACTTTTCTTTTATCAGCCCATCTGTAGGCAATCTAAAATGAAACGGAAAACAATAATGTATATTCATAACATAACAAGTGCATATTATATTCAAACAATATTATAAATTCTAACAACAAAAAAAAACTTGTACAATAGTGTCCCAACCTCCCCTAACGTCACGTGACTACTAACTTCATGCGCCGGCCGCCATTAGACGCAGCGTCGTACAAAATAAAATAATGTAGTTTTGTAAACTTACGCGTGAAATGACACATTTTTGTCTTTAACTTTTGGGGTATAATTTGTACATCCTCTGAAAACACACGACGGCATGTTTTCTTTATGTTTTGCACTTTCACACTTTTCACACACGATATAAATTAAAAACAAACACTAGCGCATCGCGCGACAGGTTGATGCGTGACTGAACGCAATGTGGCCAATTGGCTTCATTTCATGTTGCCATTTTAGAGTGCGGACAACGTATCTACAGTTTTATACATCATTGGCTCCAACGAGGTAATCCAAATGAACTTAGCGAACGATCAATTGAGCTGTAATAACTCTTCGATCTTAGTATTATTTATACTACCTACCAATTATTTATAAATCCATATTCAACCTACCCTCTCAAGTTTGAAAACTAAAACTTATAAAATCAGATACCTACCTACTTCTAAATTTATATTCAATTTTAACATAGTTGATTAATAATTAGGAACAATTTTCTTTAAAAGAAACTATTAATTATAAAGGAGAGGTCAAAAGTGGTACTAAATTCCGAAGATTTTTAAACGCTAATGTGATTGTACCTTATTAGAAAGCTTATTTATTAAGCTACTCGATTATAGTTAAATATGATTTTTTCAGGCGTCCGTTTTCGTAAAAAGTTGAAAAGTGTTTCAGTACAACGAAACGCACGTAGCCTTTATTTATTCATTTCTATGGAATATAATTATTTTAAATGTGGCTAAAGTTTCGGTTTCTATTAAATACTTTGAGATTTTATTATAATTTTAGCTGCAGCTCCATGAAATTGAGACAGAAAATATTGATTATCATGACAATGCAATATCAAAACGTGTCGAAAAAAGGTCAAATCTGTAAATGTCAGAATGACGTTGAAATGAAAAAAACCATAACCACTGGTGCAAGTCCGCGAGGCGTAGTGTTTTTATATGTAGAAAAGTACGTCGACAAATGTATTAATATATTTAATTTATGAAGTACAAGTATGTAATAGCCACTTATTTCTATGATAATTGACAATGAGAAATGACAATGACAATGTCAGTCAGCCGTGCCGTCATTTGCCATAGGGCTGCCAACCCTAAAATATAAATAATGTTTGTAGTTAGTGATGCAAGCGTTTTATTTTTCAAAACTTGTTTAAAAAAAAACGGGCGACTGTAAAAATAGTAGGTACAGACGCCAGCACATCAACCTACTACAATCTGTCAAATTTCTTTAATAGATTTTCAACTTTATCACTGAAAAATAAGGTTCAAAGTTGATTGGGAAAATGTGACAGGTGTAGGTTGATGTGCTGGCGTCTGTACAATCTACTATTTTTACAGCCGCCCGTTTTTTTTTACTAAGGCATAAAAGAAGATGGCTCGTTTGTGCCTGAGTTATACACTCTGCTTTTCACTTCGATTGCGAGAAAATGAAACCGGGATAAAGTATACAGTACATAATTAATCAAAAATGTTGCATCCATAGCTAATTCCCGCCACCACAGATAATACCGCCACGAAACTTTTTAAAAGTTTTTTTTTTTAGTTTTCAACATTTGTCATTCGACTTGGGTACTTCATACTGCCAAGTCATAAAAACGTTTCTTTGCATTTTTAAATAATGAATGACAACTATTTTACTTGATTTTATTAAATTAACGATAGAAAACACGGAAGTGGTATAAATTAAAGAAAATGAAATAAATCACGACTTTAATCTGCGAAGTTTTATTGTGCGTGTGGCTGTTGGGCCTGTTACTTTAGTCTTAGAAAAAAAATTTACTTTATGCACTAGAACATAAAAAGCGATTTTATGTCGCCTAAGCACAACATAAAGACGGACTTTTAGAGCATGAGAAGTGAAAAAAAATTAAATGCCCTTAGACATCAAAATAATTACCCTCTTTCAGTCTATAAAGCTCAGAAGACTGTTTAAATTTTCAATTATTTTAGTACCAAGCCCCATACATTGATTGAACGTCTCCTTTGTTTAAATGTTTGAAGAGACAAAAAGAAACTACAAAAATATTTTATCATATAAAGTAAAGCAACGCCATCTTATAACAGCATAATTTAATTTTGTTAGTCGTTAACTGGTTTTACGCTAGATGGCGTCATTTCTCGGTTCATACGATTTCGTTTCTGTACTGTCCATGCACTTTTGCAGCCTATAGTACAGTTTTTACTTGTGCATAAAGTTCTAGAATAGGATAGAAAAACCTTTATTAAAAAAAAAAAAAATTAATTGCAATTAACATAAAATGCTTCACACTTGAGTTGGAGATCACCTTTTACGCAAGAAGATGCTTGTGTTAGATGACTCCGCTCTTCCACTTAAGACCGTTTACGACGTACGGCATTTCATACAAACTTTCAAGCCCTTGTTTTTCGAAAATAATGAACCGATTTTAACGAAACTACGTACTGCTGGGTCCGGAGTCTGTTTAGAGACATCCAGGTTACCCAAGGTAACTCATGTCCAGGTGGGAGGTCTTCAGCGGGTGGAACGAACGGTTTGGGTAAGGAAGAAGTCCTGGCCGTCATGACATACGGTGCTGAAACGGCCTGTATAGTTTGTTTTACATAATAGATAGCTCTGATGAAGCATCTAGTTTCTGGTGGCAACGTACCCGCGATTATATTCTTTCTTTCTTTCCAGGTCTCTAAGAAGACGACTGGCGGAGGCAGGGTTTATAGGCGAGAGAAGAAAAGCCTATGTCACCTTGAAAGCGGGCCGGAGTCAGAAGTAATTCACTCATTGACAATTTAATGTACAGACGCCAGCACATCAAGCTACTACAATCTGTCAAATTTCTTTAATTTAATAAGATTTTCAACTTTATCGCTAAAGAATAAGGTTCAAAGTTGATTGGGAAAATTTTTGACAGTTTCGGGTAGCTTGATGTGCTGGCGTCTGTACCCTAGCGTTTATACGACCCATCGAGCCTAAAGGTACTGTTTTCTAGAAGAGCGCTGGCCGCCACATAACAGCCCCATTGACAGTTGTCACGAAAATGATGGCAGCGGTAAAGATTTAAATCGTTAGATTCGCCCTACTACTAGAGCAGTAGTGGCGCACTGGTGACCCAATGGTAACGGCCGCGAGTTACGAATAGTAGGTCTTAGGTCCCTGTCAGGTCGAACACTTCCGACGTTTGGCCCCCAAACTGGAAAGGACCGGGGCCGCCTTCAAGCGGCTCCTGCCCAACCTGGGGGGGCCAAACACCTCCTGCCGAAGGCTTTACGCGGGGGTCGTGCGGTCCATGGCCCTATACGGGGCCCCGGTGTGGGCGCGTTCTCTGCGGCGGCGAGCCGCCCACTATCTGAACGCGCCCCAAAAGGTGGTAGCCGTAAGGCTGATCCGGGGGTAACGCACGATCTCGGGCGAGGCGACAAGCCTCCTTGCCGGACTGCCGCCATGGGATCTGGAGGCGATAGTCCTCGCGCGCCTGTATGAGTGGCGCGCGGAGGCACTACGCCGGGGGGAAACTCCGCTTCCGCGGCAAGTCGCGGCGGAGCGGACAGACCTCCGGCGCGATCTCATGGTGGCATGGAAGGAGCGACTTTTGCAACCCAGCGCAGGGCACGTCACGATAGTGGCGATAAGACCCCTCTTTGAGGAGTGGCTAGAGAGGCGTCACGGCGACCTCACCTATCGCCTGACGCAGGTCCTCACCGGACACGGATGTTTTGGGAGGTTCCTGCACATCATCAGGCGGGAGGAGACGCCCGGGTGTCACCACTGCGAGGATCGCCCAGAGGACACGGTGGAGCTTACGGTGGAGGTCTGCCCCGCATGGGCGGAGCACCGCCGTGCCCTCTTAGAGGCGATCGACAGCGGCGGCGACCTCTCGCGTCCGGCCCTGGTTCAAGCCATGGTCCGGGGCGAGAGGGAGTGGGAGGCGGTCACCTCCTTCTGCGAAGCAGTCATGCTAGCGAAGGAGGTGGCGGAACGGCTGAGGGAGAGAGCCTCACGCCCCAGCCGCCGCGGGAGACGCTCCGGGCGTCGGGAGCCGCGTGACGACTCCCGGCCACCGTAGGCGCGGGCCTGCGGACGGAGAGTAATGGGTAGCTCACCGTCCGATCAGGACCAGGCCCGTGCCGGACGGCGCGTACGTGTTCCACGCGCACCTTAAAGAGATGTCAGCATAAAGGAAGGGGCCTGCCAGGGCCGAAGCCTGCCGGGGGTGCGGGATTGTCCGAAAGGGTTACCGCTACCCCGGAACATAAAGGGCTGAGGAAGGAACACGGATGGGTTTTAGTCAGTAAGAGTCTGACACTCCCTTCGCTCCACCCAGAGCGGGAGGGGTCATATGATGATTTCCCATCCATAAAAAAAAAAAAACCTCTCACTGAGAGGAGACCTGTGTCCCAGCAGTGGGAGCATTTTAGGCTGATTATGCGTCAAAAGATAGTAGCGTTTCCTTTTGACACGGTCTCTGACGCACAATGACGCTATTGTATAATAATGTGTGAGCTCAGTCTTTTCAGCATGGCCACTTTTTCGCGCGACTAAGTACTGTGAGTGAAATATAGCGATTTAAATCTTTGGACAGCGGGGTTTGACTTTTGGGTGTCAAAAACGCTCTCTAAATAAAAAAAATAATAAGAAAATACCAACTTTCTAAAATACCGTTTCAGTGACGTCATTCGCCGGTATTGCAGACGCTATGTGGCGGTCACCGCTCTTTTAGGACATGCTAGCATTAGAGAGAGACACACATTTATGAGTGACGGAGACGACGCTCTACAAAGTTGTACTTCTAGAATTCGATGTGTCATATTTACGGAAGCGTGTAGTATTTTTATCGCACTAAGCGACGCGCGCTTTACTTGTGGTAACCGATTGTACAAATACGCTGTGAATGTGTGCGTGGAGACGAGTAACGTCAGCAGTCAGCACATAACAGACACACACTTTCACTTCGACTTTTTTCACTTTCGACTTCGCTACTGTCTAGGACGACACCGAGAGCTCCTGCGCTTACACACACATTCAAAGCGTGTTTGTACACTTGGTTACCACAAGTACAGCACGAGTCGCTTCGTGAGATAAAAATAATGTACATACTGCATGTACTAGCATAAGTTAACTATAATGTATTAAAATGTTATTTTATTTATGTACTACAGAGTCGATGAGGACTTCAAACAACAGATAATATCGATGAAACAAAATGGCGTTTCAGTCACCGACATTGCTAACCAATTTCGAGTGCCGGTAAGTAACCAATCCTTATATCCAACTAGCTGCGCCCCGCGATTTCACCCGCATAAGTTTCAATTCCGTGGAAATATCGGGATAAAAAGTAGCCTATGTGTAATCCAGGGTGTCAGCTAACTCTATACAAAATTTTATCAAAATTGGTCCAGTCGTTTCAGCGTGAAGAAGTAACAAACATATAAATACACAATATAAGTTCAAATTTTCATACTTTTTTTGCAATTTGCAGGTCAGTGTCTGGCTGTATGTTGATTAATAAATGATTCGCCAGCGTAACAAATTCTACTTTAGAGAATTATTATCGTTAACATCATCATTACAACCCTCTAAGTTCATATAATCCCGTTGATTGATATTTCATGAAACAGTAATCAGCAGGGCAAGTGCGTAACACATTATCAATCGGAATTGGTTACATTTTGACAGTTCAACAACATTCATTGCGTTATTTACGTGTTGAGCAGACAAAATTTTCGAACTTATGAAGCAATGGATTAGCAATTTGTTTCAAAATGATTCAGATTCCGATTGATAGTGTGTTACGCAATTAGGGTGCAGTATATTTTGTATACATTCGTTGCCAGCTTTTGTTACGCGAGGAACATTCGTCTAACGCCTGTCGTTTGAACTTAGCCTTAAGTCGAACAAACGTATCCATGAGCAATTTTACTCTAATCTCACATGCCGAAATTAAAGTTTATAAAAGATTTTTTTTTTCAGCGCACCACAATCTACAAATGGTGTAAGGAAAACAAAATAAAAATAACAAGCGATAATAACACAACTGCCACAGCTGAACAAGACAAGAGTTCAGCAGAAGATAACAAAGTCGAAAAGAGTTTACAAACGCCAAAAATAATATCGTCTCAAAAGACTATGTGGCGAAAATTGACAGATGTGGAATTAATATCATAAGATGCATTTGCACGGAACAAGAATGGTGCAATTTTAGTTGCCCGGTAATAATTTTGCAGTGGTATCTACAACGCAACATGCGAACTAAGCGTCATAGTGACGTCACGCAAAATCGTGCATCTCGCAAGCAGAGTTTACCGCGCAACTAGCATATATACAACAGCCCGACATGAATCATCGGGCAGCTACCCACCAGACACGAATCCCGTCAGGGTCGGAGAAGGCTCCATTTGTATATTATAGAGTATGAGTGAATTTTACACCCAGTTCCTCACAGGGCTGTAGCTAGAGTCGAATTTGAGGTAGGGCAGCATTAGTTACAGGTAGGGCAAAAGTAAAAAATGTATTATAATAGATCTGCCTTCGAAGCACGGGCTCCTAAACCAATCACCATGTATATAATTGACCTCTAGGACAGTGATGTACATTCAATAGCTATTCGTAGATCAATAATTTCTGTGACAGAGCATGAGCATGGATCTAATAACTATTAAATCCTTAATGATGAAGAACAAGCGAAAAAGATGGTTGAACTTCCAGATTTGGATGTAGAGATCCACGTCTACGTCTGAGTGAGAGTGAGGTAATAATTAATTGTTGGGTGGGGTGATACGAGTAAATAGATACGACCAAAAATACCATTTAGATCATATTGTTTCTGCAAACTTATTATAATAATTAACATAATAATAAAAAATATTTTTCAGTAAGATCCTGGTAGGGATCTTGACCGTACTTCCGAGATTGTCCTGATAGCCGTGAAATACCTCTCCACTCTTCATAAGCACTTCAGGACATGTTGCCCCCTTGTCGCTACGTTATGTGCTAGCGACCGTTTCCGGGGGCCGGCCATTAATGAGTGTGCAAGTCACCCCCTGCTATTTTATCCGTGTATATATAAAACATTGATTAGGCAGGGGTCATAGTTCTTCCATAGTTATTGGTAACCAGTCCACTTTAGCCAACCAAACCCATAGTCCAACTTTTTATTTTTCCATATCCTGCAATAGTCCTACACCAACCGGGGGTTGTCCTTGGGTGCACTTGCATAGTGCATACAGGAATAATCGTCGGTTGGTGCCACATTTCATTGAAATTTCCTAAGGGGCCTCTGCGGGTTGGCTTCGGCCCCTCGTACGCCTTCCAAAGGACCGGGACCGCATGGTCCCGAGATATGTAAAATCGAAAAAACAAAAAAAATTTAAACAGTTGAATTCTACGATTCGCCATGATATTAAAAATGCGAAGAACTTCGTTCAGATGTACCATGGTACCAGATCAACTGATTTTGTTCTTTTTTTTTTCAAAGGCCAGAAATACCATACCAGCCATTGTCTTGTGACCCATTGACAGCCTTTGAGGCCTATTGATTGCAGTTAAAGTTGAAAACGTAGATTCGCACACTGCAGTGCTATCCTATCCTATACCTATCGCTACAATTCTTTTTTATCTCAAACTGAAGAAACAAAGAAGAACGGTCATTTGTGACTCAGACCCGACACGAAAGAGACATATCTCAGTTTTTTTGTTATTTGAAATATAGCTAAAATATATATTTTTTATATTCCAAATCAATGGCTAACACCAAAATATTGCCTTGTGTTTTTGTTCAGGCGGTATACAATTTTCTTTTATTTTAATACCTATTTACCTACAAAATTCTTAATTGTATGTAGGTAATTCAATGACGATACAACAATTTAGAAAAAAACAACTGACTTCAAAAAAAAAAACACTACAAAGTGATAAATAACTCTAATTTCGAAAGTCGGTGTCGTTGATTCCGCATTTTCGTTTTGAGACACCGACTTCCGAAATTAAAGTTATGTATCACGTGTGTAGTGTTTTTTTTTTTTTAGTTGTACCTACCCCACACAAATCCAATTAACAAAATCCAATTAACACTAGTGCATTGAAGAATTGAAGACACTGACTAGAAGAATCGTCCAAATTCGCATAGAAATGCCGGAGATGCAGTACATTTATGTATAAATCTTCGTACATAATAATAACATAATTAACCTTCTATATATTAAAACCTTCCTAAAAGTATGTAGATTACATTATTGAAAGAATTATTATCAAAATTGATTCATTAGTTTTTGAGAAAATCGCAGACATACAAACATACATACATACATACATACGGGTCGAATAGGTACAGAACCTCCTTTTTTGAAGTCGGTTAAAAAACGCACAGATCTCAACACAGAAAGCCAATTTTATTTTATATTTTTTTAATGACATCTCGCAGTTTATCTTTGAGGTTATCGTCTGCTTAACTGGGCTTGCCTGTGGATGCCTCAATAAATTAAGCCTCCAGCTGTCTATTTTTGGAATTTTATCTAAATTGGCGTCATTTTAAATGGATATAATTGCTATTCGTTAAAAAAAAATATTTTAAAATATTTTGCCTTACCAAAATCAAATGGCAATATATGGGTGATAGCCACTGATATTCAGAATAGTGTTAATTTATTTTTGTTATATTTAATATAACAAAACAACTGAGATGCGTTCCTTTTGTGTCGGGTCTGGGTAAATTTTCTATGGGACGTGACCCTTCTTCTTTATCTTAGTTTTTTGTATTTTTAAGGTAGGGCATTGCGATTTCAAGGTAGGGCATTGCCCCACAATGCCCCCCCCTAGCTACGGCCGTGGTTCCTCATACCTCTAATATTAACTAGATATGACGTCTAGTCAATAACGATCAATTTGCGGCAATTTCAAAATTGTATAGAACATAACATGCCTGTAATCCTCGAACGGTTAGGCAGAGGTGTACCATCGCGGCCTTTTCCGCCTGATCACTTAAAAATATTTTCCCTAACTCCTGCCGGGGCACCAAGACACGCCCCCTTAAAGTTTTCGCCTATTGGGGAAGCGATAACGCAATTCGTTGCAACCTGCACTGCGCAGCTTAGTGACACATCACGTGTACTCCTTTTTTGAATTTTACGGACGAACTAGTTGACCTTGGCGCGCTTACTAGAGAGCGCTTCTATTTTTTTTGTACAAGCAAAAATGAACTTAGTTGTGGTCTGCATAGCTATTCACAAACACTCGATACGCTTCCGTATCCTATCGAACATCAATCTATGTTATCGTAGGAGTCTTCCCAACGCTGTTCATAAGTCCAAAACCCGAAAATTTTGTCAGTTTAAATCAAATAGACGCCCGCTATTCTCTCAACAGCTATTTGCTGTCGGGGGCAAGTCAAATCAGGTTATCGAAATGTGTCGTTTTCGATGCGATAGCCTGTCGTAAGGTTGTGAATAGCTATGCAGGCGGGAGTGTCCGCGATAGTACCTATACGCGAGGTGTACCTGTACGCCCACATTTCACCGGTTATGTCTAAGTCCCATGTGATAGGGGGCGAGCCTTATGCCAGCAACCGGGCTGGGCAAAAATCCAGACACCGGGCTGCTACTGAAAAATTCCTGATGGAAAATAGCCAGGACAGTTTGCATAGAAATTCCCAAAAATTGCCCTGTTAATGATTATGTTACGTTACGGGCCCTATGCGTATCGTACGTGATGTTGAACGCGTTTGACGTTTAGAAAAGTCAAATAGAAAAAATGGTGCCGTCGCGGGACGCCTGGCAGATGTGAAAACTATTTCGTATAGAAAATATGCATGGAAGAATGGTTTGTTAAAGGAAATGAATATGGCATAATCAAAACCAAAATATATATTCTTTTTGAAGTGAAACTTCTTGACGCACGCTTGACTTGGGGAGTAAGCTGGCGATCGCGTGACGTAAGCGTTACGAAAAGTGCGATCGGGCGAGGCGAACGGGAGTTGAGTGGGGGATATAAGCAAGAGAAAGCAGTGTGCGCGCACATTTTCTTTCTCTCTTCCTCTCATGGCCAAATACGTTTGAAGTTTTACTTCAGTCGTGTGGTCATAAGCACACTCGGTTTTTTTTTTATTAAATAAATATTCTTCTTTTTAAAAATACATTTTAATACCAAAATTAATTTCACAACTCTGCGAGAGAGCGCGAGGCGACGCAACAGCCGGACCGGCCGTTTATGAAGAACATGAATCCAGTCTGAAAAAGGGATGGTGCTATCGGTCATGTATAGCTCCATCTCTCTCTCGCACTGGAATCATGATGGCATTACCACGTCATAATTTGGCGTGACCCACCGTATTAGATGTTTCACATCAAAAATTAAGTGTTTCTAAAGTACTTAGTTTGATGTGTTGTAAATATTGGTAAATTGGGAACAAAAATATTTATCCATAACGTGTCGATGGCAATCTAAATGTGAATTAAATGAAGTCGACCCAAAATTATGTACCTATTACAATAAACGATATTTTATGTGTAAATTGATTATTATTTCCCTTATTCCACTTCCATCATATGAAAGAAAAGATGAATGGATTGTGTGAGGAATGATATGAAAGAGAAGGGAGTGAATGATAGCGTGGCGGTTGACAGGGGAGAATGGGAGAAGAAAACTTGTTGCGCCGACCACAAGTACAGACGCCAGCACATCAACCTACACCTAACTGTCACATTTTCCCAATCAACTTTCAACCTTAGGCTTCAGTGATAAAGTAGAAAATCTATTAAAGAAATTTGACAGATTGTAGTAGGTTGATGTGCTGGCGTCTGTACCATGGGACAAGCGCGGGGGGATGACGACCACAGAACACATATAACTCCACATTTCGAAATATTTCTTAAAGATAAATATATGGAAGTAGTAGCCCACCGTTATCGGGAACAAGGCCTAACAGCTAACACATCACACGCCTCCAAAGAGTAAGTATAATCCATACTAATATTATAAATGCGAAAGTGTGTTTGTCTGTTACCTCTTCACGCTTAAACCGATTTGGTAGGTATAGAGATAGTCCCGGAAAAGGACATAGGATAGTTTTTATCCCGATATTCCCACGGGATCAAAACTAATGCGGGTGAAACCGCGGGGCGCTGCTAGTAACTATATAAAGGAAAAAATAATTTTGCAAATCGGCTGAGTTCAGCCTCCTCCTTTTTTGAAGAGTCTGTTAAAAAGAGAGCCCTCTCGCGCGACACATTCTGTTTTCGGCGACCTTGTTTTATACTTTTACTTTTTATAATACTATAAGTACTCCATTTACTATAGCATTAGACAGAAGTTAAAAAAGGCTCTTTTAGGGGCACACTTTGTAATAAAAGTCCTACAATATACTATGATTGATGAATTAAAAGTTACAATTACATTGTACGTTTTTTATTTTTTATCCTATACCCCAATATACTTATACGGGCCGATACTCAAAAATTATTTACATACCAGCAATATTTAAATATCCAAAATAAAAGCCACCAAAGCTAATCGCAAAAGTAATGAAGGTAATTTCTTTGGTCACTATAACTTCTTCAGGTGTGAGTACTACTTTTTGTATAAATTTGGGAAGAAAGAAATCACAGTTTTTAATAGGGAAATCTTGAAATGAAAATTTTACACCGTGACTACCGATTCCCCACCAATGTCATGGTATACTAGAGTACTAATTTTGAGGATCGCCCAGAGGACACGGTGGTGAAGCATACGGTGGAGGTCTGCCCCGCTTGGGCGGAGCACCGCCGTGTCCCCGTAGAGGCGATCGGCAGCGGCGCGGCGGCGACCTCTCGCGTCCAGCCCTGGTTCAAGCCATGGTCCGGGGCGAGAAAGAGTGGGAGGCAGGAGGCAGTCACCTCCTTCTGCGAAGCAGTCATGCTAGCGAAGGAGGTGGCGGGATGGCTGAGGGAGAGAGCCTCCCGTCCCAGTCGCCTCGGGAGACGCTCCGAGCGTCGGGAGCCGCGTGACGACTCCCGGCCACCGTAGGCGCGGGCCTGCGGACGGAGAGTAATGGGTAGCTCACCGTCCGATCAGGACCAGGCCCGTGAAGGACGGCGCGTACGTGTCCCACGCGCCCCTCAAAGAGGTGTCAGCATAAAGGAAGTGGCCGTGCCAGGGCTGAAGCCTGCCAGGGGTGCGGGATTGTCTGAAAGGGTTACCGCTCCCCCGGAACATAAAGGGCTAAGGAAGGAACACGGATGGGTTTTAGTCAGTAAGAGTATGACACTCCCTTCCGTTCCATTCAGAGCGGGAGGGGTCATTTGATGATTTACCATCCATAAAAAAAAGGGTACTAATTTTCTATGTAGGTTGGAGAAAAACGTAAAGCTCCTCAAACTTTGAATCAACATTCAAAGTTGTGTTATTAGTCTAATAAGGCTAATAACGAAAATCTGCAACATCATGTTGCATATTGTAGTAAGAATAAGTTCCTAAAACGTTCGGAATCTGAGTACACTCGCTTGGAAAATGGCTTGTCCCAATACGGTTTTGCCTGATAACCCGTCTTCCCAGAGACGGTGGGACGTGCCGCTCTGCAGTATTATACGGAATACCCTTGCTTGTAAACACGTCACGTAATACTGTTGAGCGTGCCCGTCTGCTGGCTGTGGGAGAATGGGAGTCAGGTTTGTGGCTTCAGGCACTCCCGTCATCCACCATAGGCACAATGATGGATGACTCATCGTTTCGGCTCGCTACGTGTCTCCGCTTGGGTGCACCTTGTGTTGCTCCGCATCGATGTCACTGCGGTGAAGCTGTTGACAGTCTCGGACACCATGGCCTGTCCTGCTGCAGGAGCGCAGGTCGCATAGCACGGCACGCCAGCATCAACGATATTATTCGTCGAGCCCTTGTCACCGCCGGCGTACCAGCGGTGTTAGAACCAAACGGCTTGGTACGTGATGATGGGAAGAGACCAGACGGCATGACGTTGTTGCCTTGGAAGGTGGGTAGGCCTTTGGTGTGGGACGCAACATGTGTCGATACCCTTGCGCCATCTCATGTTCCTAGCACTGCGGGCTGTGCTGGCGCCGCTGCTGCAGCTGCTGAGACCCTCAAGCGGCGCAAACACTGTAACCTTATGGGCAACTACAGCTTTGAGCCGTTTGGGGTCGAAACGCTCGGGTCATGGGGCCCGAGCGCGCGTCTCCTTTTTAAGGAAATTTCTCGCCGGCTGGTCGATACTTCACGTGACCAGAGGGCTGGGTCGTTCTTTGGCCAAAGAATTAGCATTGCCATTCAACGTGGCAATGCTGCCAGTCTTCTGGGCACGTTTCCGGATGACAGCGATGCGGATGAATACTTCGACGCCTAAGTGTCCTTGGTTTTTTTTATTTTTATATATTTGTATTGTAAGTTAGTTAGTCGTTAAAAAGTACACTGAGATTCTGGGTTAGTATTTTTGTAATAGGTACACGCAGAATTTGAAAATGAACTCAATTTTATTTATATCTTTCAGCTAAAGTATACCTACCTATTTATGTAAAAAGAAAGATAAGTAAAGAAAGGTAGATTAGTTAGATCCGCCATTGATAAATGACGCTTTTGCTATGGGGGTGTCAGAAAGGTGAATGAAAACTACATGATTTTGTGTAATATCAGTTTAATTAGTGAGCTCCGAGTGTGGTTGGTTGCTGTTATTTACTGTGTATGGAGGTTACTAGTTATTTACTGTATGAAGTACCTATGAATATACAGGGTGAAATTGAACACATGCGACAAATCGAAATGGGAGATTATACTCATCATTCATTATGAACAACTTTTACTATGGGACCAAACCTGCACCCTAATTGCGGAACGCCAAATCGTCAAATGATTCTGATCAGTTGGCTTCATTTTTATCACAATTGGCTTCATTTTACGATTTTCGAATTGCGAAACTCTAGTTTATTATGAAACCAATTATGAACGTTAAGGCCCTGCGCAGAAACTAGAGTTTCGCAATTCGAAAACTGAAATCGCGAAAAAAAAATCAGCTGTTCCCTACATTTTGGCAAGTTATGCGAACATAAAATAATGTTCCCTACATTTATGTTCGCACAGCAATAATATCAATTCACTTACATGAACGGACGGTAGTCCATCTTTCCCTACAGTTGGAATCCAAGAGAGCGAGAGTTGGCGGGCCCACACTATAAAGTTTCCCAATATTACTCAAGTACAGACGCCAGCACATCAACCTACTACAATCTGTCAAATTTCTTTAATAGATTTTCAACTTTATCACTGAAGCATAAGGTTCAAAGTTGATTGGGAAAATGTGACAGTTAGGTGTAGGTTGATGTGCTGGCGTCTGTACATCTACCATTCCCGCCATTTTTAACAATGATCCCATTTGACCAAATAACTTTTAATATTGACAGTCCTATGTAAATCTATTTTGACAGAACTGTTTTAAAACGTTATAAGATATTGAATGTATTTTTATAACAATTTATCCGACTAAAATTAGATAAAGTCTCTTAAAGATAGCGTACACTGAGTTTACTATATTTATTATTTATAACAACCAATACATCAAGAACTGCACATATTAAGAAAATATTTTAAATACAATGTTTAATTCTGTTACTCTTACATTTTAGGTGAAAAGGAAAATAAGTTATTCTATTTATTTAGACCGACTCACAGATCTCCGGTATCGTTCGAAATTCGTTAATTATTTAATCTAGTAACACTCGACATTCTAGAAAAAATTTTGTACATACTAATTCCATGTAACTTAGGAAAGTACATACTAATTGCATAGAATCTAGGAAGATTGTATTCTGTATAACTACATATTCCGACAGGGGCATCATTTTCGCGCGAGAGGGCTCTCTTTTTAACCTACGCAAAATTCCTTTTTAACCGACGAAAAAACGGAGGAGGTTATCAATTCGACGCGTATATTTTTTGTTTTTTTTTTTTTTTTTTATGTATGATCACGCATAACTTTTTACAGAGCAGTCCGATTTTGATATTTTTTTTTCTATTGGAAAGGATATACCCCGAAGTTGGTCCCATATAAATTTGGAAAAAAAAATCCAACCCTAAGGGTAGGAAAACAGGGGATGATTGATTGTTCACTCGCTGATTGTAATGTATGACCACGCATAACTTTTTACAGGGTAGTCCGATTTTAATATTTATTTTTTTATTGGAAAGGACATACCTCGAAGTTGGTCCCATGTAAATTTGGAAAAAAAAATCCTACTCTAAGGGTGGGAAAATAGGGGTGATTTATTGTTCATTCACAGATTTTAATGCTGAGCTGTGTATTACAATTAAAATAAAAGGCCTATCTATGTTGGTATATAAAGCCTGTTTGTTTAAGTATTTTATTATACAAAAAAGAGTAATTAAAGTAGGATTATATAACAGTTAATATCTAAAGTAAGGTAGGTAGCTATTTTAAAAGTAATCAAAAATTAAGCATGTAGTAATTTTTAAATTATAGCCTCAACAAATTATAAAATAAAAACTTTTTAACAAAAAAATTAAACCTCCGAAAAAACTGAAAAGCAAAAAATAATAAACCTTTTTTATTTTACCTTAATAAATAAGTTCATAAACTAATGCAAGTATACCTAAGAAATTTTGAGTCGGCGCCAAACAATCAATGAACAATGATCACTAAATTACCTTAAATTTAAAGAAATAACCAAATGAAATTAATAATGCAACGTGAAATCTCCAGCGATAAATATAACATTCCAAACAAAAAATGCGCTCTCCGCACGACCACTCGCAACGATATTAAGTTGCTTGTTTGGCGCAGACTCAAAATTACTTAGGTATACTTGCATTAGTTTAAGAACTTAAAAAAGGTTTATTATTTTTTGCTTTTCAGTTTTTTCGGAGGTTTAATTTTTTTGTTCCTTTATAAAGTTAATATAGCTGCGCCCCGCGGTGTCACCCTCATAAGTTTCGATCCCGTGGGAATATCGGGATAAAAACTATCCTATGCCTTTCCCGGGATGAGTCCCGGGAAAGGCATAGGATAGTTTTGGCTATCTCTATACCTACCAAATCGGTTTAAGCATGAAGAGGTAACAGACAGACACACTTTCGCATTTATAATATTAGTATGGATTATACGCTTTGGAGGCGTGATGTGTTAGCTGTTAGGCCTTGTTCCCGATAACGGTAGGCTACTACTTCTATATATTTATCTTTATGAAATATTTCGAAATGTGGAGTATATGTGTTCTGTGATCATCATCCCCCGCGCTTGTCCCATGGTACTTGTGGTCGGCGCAACACGTTTTCTTCTCCCATTCTCCCCTGTCAACCGCCACGCTATCATTCACTCCCTTCTCTTTCATATCATTCCTCACACAATCCATTCATCTTTTCTTTCATATGATGGAAGTGGAATAAGGGAAATAATAATCAATTTACACATAGAATATCGTTTATTGTAATAGGTACATAATTTTGGGTCGACTTCATTTAATTCACATTTAGATTGCCATCGACATGTTATGGATAAATATTTTTGTTCCCTATTTACCAATATTTACAACACATTAAACTCTTAAGTACTTTAGAAACACTTAATTTTTGATGTGAAACATCTAATACGGCGGGTCGCGCCAAATTATAACGTGGTAATGCCATCATGATTCCAGTGCGAGAGAGAGAAGGAGCTATACATGACCGATAGCAACATCCCTTTTTCAGACTGGATTCATGTTCTTCATAAACGGCCGGTCCGGCTGTTGCGTCGCCTCGCGCTCTCTCGCAGAGTTGTGAAATTAATTTTGGTATTAAAATGTATTTTTAAAAAGAAGAATATTTATTTTGGTTTTGATTAGACCATATTTATTTCCTTTAACAAACCATTCTTCCATGCATATTATATTTTCTATACGAAATAGTTTTCCAATCAATTGTTGTTTACATTTTTGGCAAAAGCGCGGACGGACCTTAGATACCACTGCAAAATTATTACCGGGCAACTAAAATTGCACAATTCTTGTTCCGTGCAAATGCATCTTATGATATTAATTCCACATCTGGCAATTTTTGCCATAAAGTCTTTTGAGACGATATTATTGTTGGCGTTTGTAAACTCTTTTCGACTTTGTTATCTTCTGCTGAACTCTTGTCTTGTTCAACTGTGGCAGTTGTGTTATTATCGCTTGTTATTTTTATGTTGTTTTCCTTACACCAGCGCTGCCACCATTGGTAGATTGTGGTGCGCTGAAAGAAAAAATAATACTTTTATTTATAAACTTTAATTTCGGCATGAGCTAGAATAAAATTACCCATGGATACGTTTGTTCGACTTAAGGCTAAGTTCAGACGACAGGCGTTAGACGAATGTTCTTTGCGTAACAAAAGCTCGCAACGAATGTTTACAAAATAGACTGATTACTGTGTCATGAAATATCAATCAACGGGATTATATGAACTTAGAGGGTTGTAATGATGATTTTAATGATAATAATTCTGTAAAGTAGAATTTGTTACGCTGGCGAATCATTTATTAATCACATACAGCCTGACACAGACCTGCAAATTGCAAAAAACGTAAGAAAATTTGAACTTCGCGGGCTACATAGCGCCTCCCCCTTAAGTCAACGCACGGTTGACACCTGTCATGTCACCTGCACGTATAGCGCTACAAGACGCGTGGCCGAAACCTGAACTAACGTCGCCTTCTTACTTTTTACCCGACTATGGAAGGCGGGTATGTATGTATGGTTATCAGTTCCCTCATAACTTCAAAAGTACTTATAATAATTTGACAAATGAAGTATCGTTAGATGCGTCTCGACCGTCCGCTGATTATAGTCTATGTGACGTCATACTAAATTCAATATGGCGCCGACGAATCTAGAGAACGTAAAGTATAGACGCCAATTGGATAATAAGGATTGGTTACTTACCGGCACTCGAAATTGGTTAGCAATGTCGGTGACTGAAACGCCATTTAATTTCATCGATATTATTTGTTGTTTGATTTCCTCGTCGACCCTGTACATAAAATAATATTTTACGAGTAATACAAATGATAGTTAACTTATGTTAGTACATGCAGTATGTACATTATTGTCATCTCACGAAGCGACGCGTGCTTTACTTGTGGTAGCCAAGTGTACAAACACGCTGTGAATGTGTGTGTAAGCGCAGGAGCTCTCGGTGTCGTCCTAAACAGTAGCGAAGTCGAAAGTGTGTGCGTGTGTGTCTGTTATGTGCTGACACTACTCGTCTCCACGCACACATTCACAGGGTGTTTGTGCACTCGGTTACCACAAGTAAAATTGCGAAACAAGTGCGATAAAAATACTACATGCTTCCGTAAATATGACACATCGAGTTCTAGAAGTACAACTTTGTAGAGCGTCGTCTCCGTCACTCATAACTGTGTGTCTCTCTCTAATGCTAGCGTGTCCTAAAAGAGCGGTGACCGCCACATAGCGTCTGCAATACCGGCGAATGACGTCACGGAAACGGTATTTTAGAAAGTTGGTATTTTCTTATTATTTTTTTAATTTAGAGAGCGTTTTTGACACCCTAAAGTCAAACCCCGCTGTCCAAAGATTTAAATCGCTATATTTCACTTACAGTACTTAGTCGCGCGAAAAAGTGGCCATGCTGAAAAGACTGAGCTCACACATTATTATACAATAGCGTCATTGTGCGTCAGAGGTGTCAAAACGAAACGCGACTATCTTTGGACGCATAATCAGCCTTTAATGTTCCCACTGCTGGTACACAGGTCTCCTCTCAGTGAGAGGGAGTGGACATTAATCCACCACGCGGGCCCAGTGCGGGTTGGTAATGTCACATGTCTTCGAATTTTTGATTCCAGGACATGCCGGTACTCACGATGTTTTCCTTCACCGTTCTGAGAGCAGTGGTGATCAAATAATTTACACAAATTAAAGCTGCTGACAGGGACCTAAGACCTACTATTTGTATCTCGCGGCCGTTAGCACTGGGTCACCACTGCGCCACCACTGCTCTAGTAGTAGGGTGAATCTAACGATTTAAATCTTTACCGCTGCCATCATTTTCATGACAACTGTCAATGGGGCTGTAATGTGACGGCCAGCGCTCTTCTAGAAAACAGTACCTTTAGGCTCTATGGGTCGTATAAACGCTAGGGTACAGACGCCAGCACATCAAGCTACCCGAAACTGTCAAATTTTCCCAATCAACTTTGAACCTTATTGTTTAGATATAAAGTTAAAAATCTATTATAGAAATTTGACAGATTGTAGTAGCTTGATGTGCTGGCGTCTGTACATTAAATTGTCAAATGAGTGAATTACTTATGACTCCGGCCCGCTTTCAAGGGTACATAGGCTTTTCTTTCCTTGTGTTTAAACCCTGCCTCCGCCAGTCGTCTTCTTACACACCTGGAAAGAAAGAAAGCAAGAATATAATCGCGGGTACTTTGCCACCAGAAACTAGATACTTCACAAGAGCTCTCTATTATGTAAAACAAACTATACAGGCCGTTTCAGGGGGTCTACTCCCTAAGCACGAAGTCCGTCGTTTCGGCCTTCGTTACGGGCGTTTCCTACTCCCTATGACCAACGGACGGATGATTCGTTCGGGGCCCGAGCGAAGAATGAATGACAACGCGATTTGACTGTTGTCCCTACTCCCGATGTGTTTTTGCCCGTCCGAACAGTTGACCATGACACTGGTTTTGACGGATAGTTATGTCAGTTGATACGACATCAAAATAGTTCTCGTGCTACCGACGAAAGTTACTAAAATAAAAGAATTTTCAAGCTATGGCTGCTTTTTTAATTATTGAAGAAGCTTTACAGGAAGAGCGGAGGCAACGTTGATTTTATTTAAGCCAAAACTTTAGGTTGGCGAGTATTCCCGACTTTGAGTTCATAGGGAACTACTTTCTCGGGAACTAGGCTCACTCGGGAATTATTCGGGAACTTATGTGCGGATTTAATACCTCTTTTGCCTCAACACATACGTACCCCGAAGTGGTGTTGATCCAAGAATGAAGGTGAGGACATATAAAAGATTCTGCAACTTATTGAGCTGTATTACCAATTTGTCCCACCCATTTTTGTTTACTTTTAGATCCTCACCCTTTACCGCTGCTCGACGGACTTGGTGAAACTTCCCATTGCGTTAAGGGAGTTGCACAGGTTTTCCCACAGCCGTTTTGAGCGAACTCTCCCGTCGGCACCCTTCAATAATCCGCGAGCCAATTCTTGGTTCTCACCCATAAAATCAAGAAGGGCCTCAATTTGCTCGTGAGTTGCTGCAGCGGTTGCGGCCATTTTACACAATTAATCATGGAATAAAAAGCTAATTAGAATACAGAAAACTTCCACGCTAACGAATTTTATGAACTTTTTTAAAGTCACTTCTTTAAATAATCATTTAATGGACTTTTTAACATACAATGAGTAAAACACACTGTGTACAAAATATGAAAATGACTTTGCGACTGAGAGTCGCGGACGATCGCCGTTGTACGTCCGTATACGTTCGCGATCGGGGTTCTCTCTCTGTCGCCCGCGTCGCTTTTGCTGCACTACTCGCTAGCAGCTAGGTGCACGGGCGGCGGAATGGCACAGCGTAGCAGCCTGTTTTTTTCTATTCCGTGGTAGCAACAACATCGTACTTACTATAGCCATAGAAAAATCCGTGCTATACTTTGACGTTTCATTAGAAAATTTACTTCAAAAAGTAAACAGGCAAAGGTATGAACAGGATGATGCTGGTTTCCGGACAAAAATGGCACAAATAATTGAAATCTATGTTTAAAGGCATAATAAAAATTATATTTAAAAATGTGGTAATGTTCTAACGACAAAAGTATTAATTTTTGTATAATAAGCTAGAAAACTACAAAATAAGTAAATCGGTAATCGACCGGTAAAATAGCGCAACTCTATTGCTATGCGACTTTCGTTCACGAATATTGTCTATGATTCCGTTTGAAACTGATGAATCCGAAATCGTTAGGGAGTAGGGTTCAGTCCGACGTATCGGACTACTGTCGGACGGGCTTGTTACTTCGTTGACGGACTTAGGGAGTAGACCCCCAGCACCGCATGTCATGACGCGTGACGGGCAGGACTTCTCTTCCTAACCCAAACCGTTCGTTCCACCCGCTGAAGACCTCCCACCTGGACATGAGTTACCTTGGGTAACCTGGAAGTCTTTAAACAGACTCCGGACCCAGATTGGCCGAGGCAAGGAAAACCTGTTCAGGTGGAAATTTATAGACGACGCATACGCAGTATCTATACAAAGGTCTAAAAAGTTAGCAAAAAAACATTTTCGAAATGTCTTATTTAAAAAAGATAACTGGAAATCTGTTTCTATGGAAAATTTAAAATCGGTCTAATTTGGCTATAGCACTATTTTTCGAAAATGTTCTTAATTACCTTTTTAGGCCTTTGTATCCTGCTTATGCGTACGTAGTTTCATTAAAATCGGTTCATTCATTTCGAAAAACAAGGGCTTGAAAGTTTGTATGAAATGCCGTACGTCGTAAACGGTCTTAAGTGGAAGAGCGGAGTCATCTAACACAAGCATCTTCTTGCGAAAAAGGTGATCTCCAAATCAAGTGTGTAAGGCATTTTATGTTAATTGCAATTAATTATTTTTTTAATAATTTTTTTTCTATCCCATTCTAAAACAAGCATAAAAAAAAAAACATAATCAGCCTATAATGTTCCCACTGCTGGGACACAGGCCTCCTCTCTGTGAGAGGGAGCGGGCCGTAATCTAAAACAAGCAATGAAATATTTATATTACTCTGGAGATATGCCCAATTCCATGGCCAGGGAGGGCGTATGGACAGTTTGTTCTTGAGTCACCCGTTCTATTAAGAGCTGATCTTCTTCAGGCGTAGTTTTTCTCTTCCTCCCAGTCTGTTTGCCGTTCTGCATGTGACCTTCATTGCACCAGCGGCTCCACCACTTACGAACAGTGATTCGCTGTAAAAAAAAAGTAAGTACAACACTTGGACTTTACTATGCCTCATCAAGTTTTGGAAAGAGATTTTCGAAAGAAAGAAAAATAAATACATTTATTTAGCACAGACTAAAAGGCACGTAACATAATATACTGCGGAAAAAAAAACAGTGGCACTCGAACGAAGTGAAAACTTGAACAATTACGTGTGTATTTTTTGAATCGTCAGAAAAAATATTTCGATATATTTATTTGGTGTCAGTTATTTGTATAATTTAGAAGCATTTTTTCAATTTTGTAAACGTAAGAACCATGGATCCGTTTATTATGATTTTTGATGTTGACTTGAAAGAGCATGGCAGTTGAGAATGTGTCATGCTCACTTAAATGTCTCACTGATGGTGGCACGTGTGTTGGATCATTCGGTTCCCTACAAAATGGTTGAGCTGGATGGTGCTGATCCATGCGTCATGTTCGTGAACGGGTGCCGTCGGTTGAGACTGGTCATCTCTTAACTGCCAAGGCTTATTTTTAATCTTATTTCTTGTATTGTTTCTTCATTTGTGTGTGTTTTTTTTTAGATTGTTCTCGTTCTCACATATAGAAGCAACAAGAATAATGTACCAAGGATTTTGTAATATCTTGATTTAAAAAGAGTGTCCGTGGAGTTTCCTGCCCGTTCTTCTCCATAGAGATCTACGCTTTGGAATGGGCGACTAGCTTCAACTTTCTGACTAACTGACCGACTACTTAATTTTGACAATTCAAAAGTGCCTGTAATGGTTTAATTGAAGTAAATGCTTTGAGTTTCAGTTACGGTAACGGTAACAGTGTCGCGAATTCAATGGCTTTTTCCATCTCAAGAAATGTCCAACGCGCCTAAAGAAGTTTTCACTTCAAAAATTTAAAAGTCGATGAGGGTATTCTCTCTACTACCGAGATTTTAGCTAGAGTTTTTGTTCTTTTGCTGTTTTTGTTTTCTTTTATTAGTTTGTTATTATTATTTTTTTTTAATTTGTAGCGTGAATGCTGTTTTTTTTTTTAGAAATGGCATCTCGTAGTTGACCTTGAGAGGTCGTGACTACTTAACCGGACTATCCTGTGGTTGCCTTAAGAAAACTCAAAGCCTCCAGCCAGGGCGAATATCTACTATATTAAGCGACTACACGCTAAGGGCACCCCCTGTGGGGTACGAACCTCGGCTTAGGGCGTCGCTGGAGAGGGCAGCAAGATGGGACAGGCTGGATCAGATTTATATTATTTAAGCTTGATGGGGCCGGCATTTCCTATCTGACTGCTCTGAGAAGAAATGCCGAAACAAACTCAGAGGTCACAGTCGGGAATTTAAAGCTACAGGCTCAGCTGTGGCGCGGGCTGGCCCTTCATCTAGCAAGGGTGAATGCTGTGTTTTTTTCTTCTCTTTTATTGTGAATGCTGTGCACGTCTGTAATTGACGTAAACACTAGTCCATGTCTCTGTTATTTGTAAATGTTTGTGTTTGTGTTGTTGATGTGCCGTAATAATAAATAAATAAAAACAAATAAATGTGTAAAAAAAAATATCAGGAATCACGGCACCTCACGGCTGCGCCAAATAGGCCCAGTTCAGCAAAATGCACGACGACATGTGCCTGCCTGCCTTTGGTGCACAGTCACGTCTAAAAGTATGTATACACTTGGCTTTATTCAAAGGCGATTTTCTCCTTTATTTTTGAATGAAATTTTATGTTATTACGAAAATAGTATTTTCGAATCCTTAGGTTTATGTTAAGTGTCGTATTTCAACGTTGCATTCGTTATTTCACGAAAAAATCGCAATTGAAAATTGCCAAGTGTAGGTATACATACTTTTAGACGTGAATGTACAACAAAGTATATTCTATCAAAAATAGTCGTGGTTACAATTGATCGTGGTTAGATTGGTCGTGGTTGCCGAGATTTGTGGTACGCGGCGGGTACCTTTATTTTTATTACTGAATGGGCCCGCTCTTGACCTCTTGACCTGATGGAAAGCGTTGGATGAGGTCTATGATGGAACGAGCGTGCCCAGAAGATGCCTAAGGCACTGGAACTCCCACGCATCGACGAAACACAGCAGGCTGCTTGACGCCGGACTATGGTGGGGGGGTGGTCGCAAACCAGGCAGGCGTTAGCCCTATCACCGCAAGGTATGAATTGGCCAGTCAAATAAGGTGTTGGGTGTGACTGTCCAGGATGCGCCGAGCGCGAGCGTTCAGTTGAGTAACTGGCGAAACAAACTGCGCTACACGAGGAGGCTTCTTCATGCATCTTACCTGAATTTGGTAAAAGTACTTGTTAGGTGGAGTAACAGTACCCGTCTAGAACCGATACCGTCTGGAACCGGAACTCGTCTGGAACCGGTGCCTAGGTACCGACATGAACAAAAACTGCCAAGTACCGGTCCAGAAACTGTACTTCTGGTACTGGTTCCAGGTCGAGAGTGGAAGTAGTGTAAGGGATGGTATAAAAAGGCACAGACGCCAGCACATCAAGCTACTACAATCTGTCAAATTTCTTTAAGAGATTTTCAACTTTATCGCTAAAGCATAAGGTTCAAAGTTGGATGGGAAAATTTGACAGTTTCGGGTAGCATGATGTGCTGGTGTTTGTACGTTTCATACTCACTGAAGTATCCAACAGGTAAGCTATCCGGCTATTAGTCATTCCTTCTTGCTTCAGCGCTATTATCCGTTCTTTTAAATCATCATGCAGCGCTTTATGTTTGCTGAAATAAAAAAAAACTAAATCATTTCACCGGTCGTACGCCGTCACATATGACGTCAACATCTGCCACGTACCAACGTCCCGCTGCGCGACATGTCTACGACCTTCTCACAAAAAAAAAAATGGTTTGCTTTTTGAATCATTCATTTAGTCGATTATTTGTCTACCGGACCATAGAGTAATACTGCCTCACAAGATATTAGACCTTATTCAGTAGCAATAATAGAGGTTGAAGCCGCGCGAAACGGGTGTCTCACAGGTGTGACGGCGGGGCTTGACGGTTCTGGGCCGGGTGTCACCCCCGTGTGACGAATGTTTTACCGGCGTGGTAGGTGTATTTATAGTATTTCAAAAGTGGCACAGTAATCCTTGGACCCTAAGAGCGGTTTCGCACTACATCCGATCCGTATCCAAATAAAAGATCCGACTTCAATCCGAATTGAAAATGTTCTAAATTCTGAAGGATAGAGTTCGGATCTAGTGCGCAACCCCTCATACAAATAGGTCTATGGTCACTTCGGACCGGCAATTCTCGGATTCGGATCGGACGTAGTGCGAAACCGCCCTAAGGCACCCCCTCCACCGCCGACGAGGAAGGGAGTAGCTATCAACGATTTTGTCGCTCAAGAAACGTACAAAAGATTGTGGGTCCCGAGTAAGTTAGAGATATAGACATATCAACTAGTTTCTGCCCGCGATTTTTTCCGCGTGAAATTTCACCCTTACCTCCATTCACCCTCTTAGGGGTGGAATTTCGAAAAACCCTTTCTTAGTGGATAACTACTCTTCACGAAGAACACACCCTCCACATGTTCCTAGGACCAGCGGTTTAGGCTGCGCGTTGATATATCAGTCAGTCAGGACTTTGAATTTTATATTTATAGATAGTTGATCGCTGACTGTTCACAACGCCGGCGAGTACTGGTTTGAGGCAGCGACAAGAGCTATCAAAGTGAGTACTCGCTCAGTGTCGCTCGCTTGGCGGGCAGAACCCTCGCCGAGAGACTCACGCGTCGCGCAATCCTGCCCCTTCCTTTGCTAGCTGTAATTTAGCTACTCACTTCTCGGTCGCCGGCGGTGCGACAGGTTCACAGGTGCCAATTTATTTGTGGTCGACGCAGCAAGTCTTCGCCATCCAAACATCTCTATCAGACATCTAAACGAACCTAATGTGCAGTCGGCTCCGCCTTAACAAATGAAATCGAAAAGAGAATCCAACATTTTGTGCGCTAGTCCAGATGAAACTCGGATCTCGAATTTGGTTTCTGCTTAGCTATTCACAACCGCTCGATACGCTTCCGTACCGTATCGAAGATCAATCAATGTTATCGTAGGAGTTCTCTAAACGCTGTTTAAATCAAATAGACGACCGCTATTCTTCCGACAGCTGTTTGCTGTCGGGGGCAAGGCAAATCAGGTTATCGAAATGTGTCATTTTCGATACGATAGCCTGTCGTATGGTTGTGAATAGCTAAGCTGATCGGATGCAGTGTACAAACGCTCCCATAGTTACCTAGTTGTTATGTTTTCCATTTTCCCGTTTCTTTCAGGCTTTTTCATGAGTATGTGCTCAAACCCAGCTTCATGCAATCGTTGTCTCACAACTGCAGTGCAAGCCCCCATTTCTTTACCAGGTTCTGCAAGATTGTCACAGTGATTCTGCCTTGTTTCGGTTTCGTCTGCGTCTACAGTGGTAGATCTTCGGTATGTATTACCGTTCTTACGATAGCGGCTCCACCAACGGTCAACGGACGCTATCTGAAAACAATTTTTTTTTTAATTTTATTTATTAGGCCTATACTGTCCTCGGCGGTGCCACCCATCTTTAAGCACCCATTGTGTGGAGACTTTTGCCAAGCGGTCACCGTGCATGCAGCTGATGTGACCCGCCCAATCCCATTTAAGCCAATTTACAGGGGCGTAGCTACCGCCGTATCTGCCGTATCAATTATACGGGGCCCCGGGGCCACGTGGGCCCCCAACGTGCGTAAGCAAAAATTAATAAAAAATTCCCAATTTTTTTTTATTTCACAAATGACAAAAGTCAAAAAAGCAAAACAGCTATAAATGATTTAATAAATCAGTTTGCCGAAAATAAGGCAAGGAGAGTGTATATTTAATTTGAATTGTTTGTAAAAAAATTTGGAAAAAGTGACAGATAGATAATTATGATGAATAAATATTTCTTTTAATTTTATACAAACATTTTTTTTTCTACCCTTCTTAAGGGCCCCCAAACAAAATTTTATACGGGGCCCTGCCAAGCCACGCTACGCCACTGCCAATTTACATATCTAACAATCACTTGACACACGCACGCGGCTCGTCGGCCTTTGTCGCTCATGTGTCACATTTCATACCGCCGAACAATTACGTCAGCAATCCGAAAGGACTGTACTTACCGCGAGCATTCGTTGCGCGAACGTTTGTTACGCAACCAACGTTCATTCACGAATCGAAAAGTTCAGTTAGTACGTGAATCCAAATTCGATAAACAACTTCTAATAGCTGTGCTCGCGAACTATTGTTTGTTCCGCGAACGAAGCGTCTGATATTAATTTTATTACCCGTATTAGACAGATGATGATGACCGCATAAGTCTTTCTGCCGTTACAAATTAATAGCATTTTAAGACTTACCGATAATCCTGTTTCCTTAGCTATTGCACGGACAGAGAGTCCGTTTTTCTTTAACGCAATTATTTTTTCTTTTATCTTGTCGTTGAGCCTGTGTGAACAAAATATATGTTGTTTATTATGTGTTAACAAGTGTATAAACACGCTGTGAATGTGTGTGTAAGGGGCTGTCTCCACGAGCGAGAGAATCGCGGCGATAATATCGTCGTGCCACGTATTTCTATACACTCTCTATGAACGCGTCTCCACACGGCGATGTTATCGCGGCGATGCGACGAGTGGCAATGTGCGCGCGTAACGTCGTTGTATCGCCGCGGTATCGTCGCTACTGGTGGCGCGCACGCCGCGCGCTCGCCGCAGAACGTGGCGCTCTCGCAGCGAGCGCGCGGCGGGCGCGCTGTCAAAGTTTCTTGAAAGTAAACTTTACAGTTCATCGAAAACAGGAATTGGCATTAAATATTCATCTTCAAACCAATCTGCATGATTTCGATATTCTTCATAATTCACATGGAAATGTCCATGACTTTCAAGACGTAGTAACATAGGATGTGTCCACCAACGGCGCTTTTTTTCCTTTCTTAATAACAATAACTGCATATTCACTATCGTACTTGCACAAGCACCCCAGAACACTTTATCATAATAAATAATTAATTTATTGACTGAGACACTACTTATTTCCCTCTCGTCTGGCACCTAACTGAACTCTTTCAACAAAACTATTGCACAACGCCTCGTCGCGGAAACACGGCGATTCCGTTACCAGTCGTCGCGGGCACGCGGCGATTCCGTTACCAGTCGCGACGATACGCTGGCGGAATGATCGCTCGTTCGTGGAGACGACCCGACGATAGAAGCGCGGATGCGTCGCGATTCTCTCGCTCGTGGAGATGGCCCCTAAGCGCAGGATCCCTCGGTATCGTCCGAGACAATGGCAAAGTTGGAAGTGTGTGTGTGTGTGCGTGTGTGTGTTGCGTTGACGCTACTCGTCTTCACGCACACATTCACAGCGTGTTTGTACGCTTGGTTAACCCAAATAACGCGCGCGACGCTTCGTAAAATAAAATACTGTACCCCTTTATCCTGTATGAACTTTTCTCATATGAGACCATCTCATATTTGCCCAAATGACAAACTGTTTCTTACCTGACTCTTTTATTCGAAGCCCCAACCTTTTGCTTAGACTTATTAACAGATAAATCTTTTACTGTAGACAGCGGCTCTCCTTCACTTGAGGACTCGTCCACAATATTAACGACAACATTAAGCTTCAATTTCTTCTCTTTATCATCAACTAGAACGGTGCTGCCACCACCATCTATGACCGGTACACTAGTAATTTTCGTATCTTCACTTAAAACCTTATCATTATTATTGATTTGTTCTTCAGCATTTATTATTTCATCTTCTTCATTAGATGTAAAAACTTCATTGAAATGTGTTTGTTTTGTAAATGTATCGATTTTTGTACTTAAGTTGTTATTTTCAGCTATAGGATCAGACTCTATTTCAGTTTTCATAGGCACATCGATCCAAGGCTCATACTCCTTAAATTCAATCTCTTTTTGTTCTTCTATAATACATAATTTTGATTTTCCTTCTCTGATAACTGCCTCATCATCGAGTGATATTTCGAATTCTTTGTATTCAATTACAGTATCTTCGCATTCAATATCAGGTGAAGTGAATACAGTCTGAACGGTTAGAGGTGATGTTAGGGATTTGTGATTTTGTTTTAATAATGTGATTTCACTATGTTTGATGTTTACTAGGTCTTTCAGCAGTGCATCGCTAAGCAGCGCTTTGTCTTTGAACGCTGCAGCCGCTGTCAGCCTCGCTGTGCACTCCCAACATACACGATGCAAGACGCTCTCCTTTCTGTCGCAAGCCTGACGAATAAAGGATATAATTATACTAAATAATTAGGTATACAGGGTAAAATTAAATTCATGGGCATCCTTTTAAGGGGTCATTGTACTCATCATTATGAACAACTTTTACTATGGGACCAAACCTGAAATCGCGAAAAAAAAATCAGCTGTTCCCTACATTTTGACGAGTTATGTGAACATAAATACAAGGAACATATTGGAGCATATATACTGATTATTTTCGCGATTTTAGGTTTGTAAGGTTTTGTACGAGGGTTTGTTGTAAGTAGATACCAATTATTTTATTTCATAAAGCTGTGTTTTAGTAGCTCCAGTCACTAGAGAATGCGTAGCATATATAGCCACCATAGAAACGGGTTTTGTCGAAGGAAGACAGATTGTAGACCTTGTAGACTTCATTCACACAATCATTTTGTCTATGCTATCTATGATTTTGTCTATTCTTCAGTCGACAAAACCGGTTTCTATGGTGGTCATGCGACTTATGCAGATAATCAAGTTGTCTACATTTTTACAATGACTTACCGTTATTCCCGTAACATTTTGGAACATTTCGCTCAATTTGAAGTCCTTCATATCATACATTTTGACATCTAAAGCTAAACACACTCTGCACACCTAAAAAAAATATTTTTGCTCTCACAAAATGGTTTTCGTATACTGACAAAAGTGACCTTCTATCAGCTTTAAGGCTGATTTAGACAGGGTACTCGAGACAAGTCAGTGCTAACCCGATATTTACCTAGTGTAAATATCGGGTCAACACTGACTTGTCTCGAGTTTGGAGTCAGTTACTTACCATGTCTAAATCAGCTTTTATAGTTGCAAACAAACCGTCTTAAACAAAAAAAAAAAAAAAAAAATGGGGTGTGACTGTGTCTTGGACACGGCCGCATGTTGTACAGTACAGACGCCAGCACATCAAGCTACCCGAAACTGTCAAATTTTCCCAATCAACCTTGAACCTTATACTATAGAGATAAAGTTGAAAATCTATTAAAGAAATTTGACATATTGTAGTAGCTTGATGTGCTGGCGTCTGTATGTGAATATGTTTACGTAGGTAACGGGGTTGATCCGCTCGGCCACATTCATTCTTTTATGTTCCCGACTTCCCGGCACTGCTTGACTCGGACATATGGTGTTTTCAATAAAACACCTCAAGGGCTTCTCGAGAGCAATCGAATTGAAGACCTTTCCAACCGTATACGACCTCTGTATTTGGATTTGGCATCTGACGCGTACAGGCCAACATTATATATTTTGATATTATTTTTCTTTTTCTGTTGTAAATAAACGGTTTTAAACGTGGTTATAAACGGTTTATTAACAACTATAGTCGTGATACTATTTAACTGGCTCACCTTTAATTCAGCCTGGTTTGCAGAACCCATCTGAAAAAGGTTTTTATATTTATTTATTTTCTTCACTTCATACATATCAGCACGCTAATTGCGTAAAACTTTTTCAATCACAATGTGGATAGTTTTGAAGGATAATGCTATTCCACAGATTCCATTGCTTCATATGTTCGAAAAATTTGTCTGCTCAACTACGTAAATAACGCAATGTATGTTGTTGAACAGCTAAAATGAAAACCATTGCTACTGATAGTGTTACGCAATTAGTCAATGACCCCGCTGGCCACATCTTTCCCGTGTCATTTCTGACCGTCCCAAAACAGTCATATAGACTGTAAGCCAACCCCAACATAGTAGGGAAAAGGCTAGGCAGATAGATAGTAGATTTATAATAATTTATATAAACTTTCAAGTTAATTGTAATTGTGTACAGTTGTATACCAAACACAAAAATTGTCTATTTAACTTGCTATGCGCAAATGGGGCTTTGTACAGACGCCAGCACATCAACCTACACCTAACTGTCACATTTTCCCAATCAACTTTGAACCTTATCCTTCAGTGATAAAGTTGAAAATCTATTAAAGAAATTTGACAGATTGTAGTAGGTTGATGTGCTGGCGTCTGTACATGGCACGGTTTCATTACAGTACGGCGTATAACTAGGGTTGCCAACTCAGTTAATCAGAAATCCGGGAGGTGAAAAAAAAAGCGTAAAAATATTTTATTTATAGTTGTATTTTTTTACACTGCGGGCAGCTTGTAATACCTTTTGATTAGAAACGATATAACCGACTTCAAAAAAGGAGGTTCTGTATTCGACCCGTATGTATGTAGGTATGTATGTATATCCGCGATTTTCTCAAAAACTAAAAAAAACAATTTCTATAATTCTTTCACTAATGTGATCTAAATACTTTCAAAAAGGTTTTAGTATATAATACATTATGTAATTATTCTTATGTACGAAGATATGTACAGAAATGTACTGCATCTCCGGCATTTCTAAGCGAATTTTGATAATTCTTCTAGGTCGGTGTCTTCAATTCTTCATTGCACTAGTGTTAATTGAATTTGTGTGTGGTAGGTACAACTAAAAAGTGAAAAATAAAAACTTTGAAAAAAAAAAAACAACCGACTTCAAAAAAAAACACTACAAAGTGATAAATAACTTTAATTTCGGAAGTCGGTGTCAAAAACGAAAATGCGGAAACAACGACATACGGGTCGAATATAGAACCTCCTTTTTTGAAGTCGGTTAAAATTCATAAAATTTTTTAGAAGTGTATTTGGTGCACACCTGTAACTCAGATTTTACGTGCGTTTCATTCAGCCGATTTCGACTTTTCGACCACAGCCCCGCGGCCGCCCCGCCCGCGCCACTGCCAGTGGCGGCAGTGGCCCACTGCCCGCCAGCAGGCCGTGGCCCACTGCCCGCCAGCAGGCCAAAAATCCGGGAGATTTAAGCTGCGTTCCTGGAGCCGGGAGATTTTAAAATCTAATGTCCGTTTTCGGGAGAATCCCGGAACTCCGGGAGAGTTGGCAAGCCTACGAATAACCCGCGCCGTAGAAAAAACGTGTCCGTCAACAAGCTTCCATAGTGATTCGTATAACACTGACGACCGTGCCTACACACGGCGAATAAAGGTCATAGCACACAAATATCAACTTGGTAAGTCGGGACCGTTACTACTAAGCCACCTCTGCTTACCGCATTGCATGTGCATTTTAATAAATATTTAGTATGTACTCACCAGAGTGGGAACAGCTCCACTTTTGACTCTTCGCTGATTGGGCCGTGTGTAGTCAAAATCTTCAGGTAGAAAATGATCAGAGCACACTACAAGCCACTTGCTCAGCCGGCAACCCGCTTTCGCTAAGACTCTTAACCATACAGAGCAATGGACTGGATCCTTTGGTAATCTAACAAAAAAAATTCAAGTCTTATAAGTATTTTTATGATACTTACAACAATACAAGTCCAAAATAAAGCATTATATTGTAAAGATAGTATCTAAGGTGCATTAAAAAAGCCTTTTTTTTGTGTATTGGAAATCATCAATTGACTCGTCCCGCTCTGGGTGGAGCGAAAGAGAGTGCCAGACTCTTACTGACTATAACCCACCCGTGTTCCTTTCTTAGCCCTTTACGTTCCAGGGCAGCGGTAACCCTTTCGGACAATCCCGCTGACCCGGCAAGCTTCGGCCCTGACGGGTCTATACTTGCTATTGCGGTCCACAAGATTCAATACTTAATGGTACATTTTGAATGCCCATTGGTCTTGTGGTCTCAAACGCTGCTGCTGAGCGCTGGCTGAGCTGCTGGGGTCCTGGGTTCGATTCCAGGTCGGGCAAAGTGTTATTGGGTTTTTTCATTACAGATTTCTTAGTAACAGCTCAGAGTTTGAAAGTTGGAGGTGTGATACCCGTGTGCTGCGGAAAGCAAGTTAAGCCCTTGGCCCTGAGCATGATCTCTCTCCAGTAGTATTGAATTACGTGCCGAGAGTGAGGGCAGAGACTATAATATTATGTCCCATGTCGAAGACTAGTCTCTGTTGACATTAGACGCCATGGCCGAAATACGGTCTAGAGGACTATTTATGGTACATCTGCCATATCCTGAGCAGCCAGGATATATTATACAACTGCAGAAGCTAGAATAAAGTTGGCGCCAGCCACTTAGAATATGATACATATTTTTTAAACAACAATTTCCTTAGACATTAGAATATTGTATTGTATAATTGTATAAATATATTGTATAAATATTATAAATTCGAAAGTAACTCTGTATGTTACCTTTTCATGCCTAAATCTCTATACCAAATGCCTAGATGTTTGGTATAGATAGTTTGAGTCCCGGGAAAGGACATGGATAGTTTTTATCCAGATATTCTCACGGGATCAAAACTTATGCGAGTGAAACCGCGGGGCGCAGCTAGTATTATATATTTTAATATGTCAAACTGGGTCAGGGACACCCAATTAAATTGTGTGTCAGTTCTAGTTGGGATCGAAATTATTGTTTAGAATTTTAATGGTTTGGTCTTACGGCTAGGCTAGAATCTAGATACTTGCTTATGAAATGTGATTCCATTGCTTTTATTAGTTTTCTTCAAGTCATCATTAGTACAATTCTGAACACAGCACCTCATAATTGTTTTGTTAAAAAAAAATAGTTAACACATAGGTAAACGTAAAACCTATTTTTTTTTTTCACATATTTCGTGAACAACGTACAGAGTAATTAAAAGGTACCCATTTATTATATAGGTACGAAATAGTATGAAAGTTTTCACAATCAGTAAATCAAATCAATACTTTGTTTATACAACAGCTGTTGACAGCTGTCAGTTGTCACAGACAGAACAGAGGGCACAGAGCACTTTCAGGGGTGGCAAATGGTACAGCGCCATCTATCTACTAGAACATACATTTTTTTTAAACTTTATTCATGAGTTCATGACCATGGATACATGTCCTTCAGTCGCCGGGCCCACCAAATAGAGTTATTCCGTTTATCCACCCCAAAAAATCCACACTAAGGTGGATACGCGGAAACGTATGTCCAAGAATCCACCCTAGGCCCGTGTCGGGGTACGTAGCGAAGTGTCGGTGTTTTTGAGGAGAAACAAATGTTTATTTAACACTATTTATTGACTGGCTCTCAAACTGTTCTTAGTGATAAAATGTTAATGCAATGTTGATGGAATGTTTGAATACACCCGGCTAATGCGGTATTCGGACATGAGTTTCCGCGTAATCCACCTTAGGGTGGATTTTTTTGGGTGGATAAACTGAATAACCGACCAAATCGAATGAGTAATGTAATGAGGCTTGCAGCCGCGCGCGGTCCTCCAATGCCACATTTATGATTATTACATGAATAAGATAAAACTTTTATTTTTGTTTTACTTCGTTGACAACATAAAAGCATAAAAGTAGAAAGGTTTTAATCAGTCTGTCAGATGGTGGAACATACAAAAAGATTGTAGCGGTATCTACAACGCCACATGCGAACAACGCGTCATACTGACGTCACGCAAATCCTGCATCGCGCAAGCAGAGTTTACCTCGCAACTAGCATATATACAACGGCCCGACATGACTCATTGGGCAGTTGCCCGCCAGACACAACACCCGTCTGGTCGGAGGATCCTCCCTTTTCTATGGAGATTGAGTGAACTTTACATCCTGTTCCTCATACCTCTATAAGATAAACTAGAAAAATAAAGGACAATGAGTAATGGTGGGCACACCTCACAGAGCATGTAGCAATAAGATACTCATGATGAATCAATAGGTATTTTTATGCAGAATAAAACTTAGTATTACGACAAAGATTGAATGTCAGTACTTTCGGTGTTATACTACCTATTATACTGCCATAAAAGTGATCCCAATCTAAGCAATTAATGATCGTTGTTTACTTCATGATAAGATAAACCCGGATAAATATTAACCAGATTCAAACCGGACGGCACTGTTGGCATAGTGCCACTGCGCCAACCGTCAACCACACGGAACAAATATTTTGTATGACCTACAAGTAGTTGTTCCGGGTCTGGCTGTTTGTGTATGTGAGTTTAAACGCACCCACAATACAGAAGAAATTAGCAGAGTGGGAATTACTGTGATTAGGAAACCGGACGTAGGCTGGCCGCATACATCCGGTTTCCTGATTCGGAATTCAGATTCGGAGACCCTGAATACACGCATTTCATACAAAATCTATTAGCGCACACGTTCTTGTATTTTCCGTTCGGAAACCCTGACGGAAAATATAATGGACAGTCAGTGCCGAGCACGTTCATGACCATGAGCGTTCCGAATTATTGACAGCTGTCATATTTTAATAAATCCATGGACTTCTAAATCTAAATCGGAACGATCGTAATTTGTGAGCGAGCGATAATCGCTAATTCGGAATGCGGCCTTGTTTGACAGCTATTATTATCAAAGGGAAAAAAAAAACTAATTATTGAAAACTAAAATATTGATAAATATTATTGTCAATTTAATTTTGCCACTAGACACAGTACTTTTTGATTGCATTGCCACTATAGTAGTCTTTGGTTTGCCACTATTCCTTTTGCATCTTGCAATTAATGTGCACCTAATAAATAAACAATCTGAATTTCTTACTCACGTTTTATAAACTAAAATATTTTTCAATGTTTAACGACGAAATATGAGGTGCTGTGTAGAGAACTGTCTCAATGATGATTCGAAGAAAACAAATAAAAGCCATGGAATAACATTTCATAAGTAAGTACCTGACTATTCATCATTCTCTTGTCTTTATCCCATTAAAATTCTAACTAAACTAAAATTATTTCGCTCACAAAAAGATACCCTTTGAAGTGGTTGCCATTGGCATGAATAACTGCTGTTGTAAAATTTAAGCTAGGTAGCAAGGCAGAGAGCCAAAGTTATTGACATAGCTCACAGAATAAGCAACCAGAAGTGAGCCATATTTGGCATAAAACTGAAACTGATGACTGTTGGAGTAGACGAGTACTTAACTGGAGACTGCAAATAGGCAAATATAAGGTAGGGTTTCATTTTAAGGTAGATCACCCTCGGGCTAAGTGGAGCAACGATCTTCGCAGGGTGGGCTGGATGAGAGTTGCAGAGAACCGAGTTTAATGTACAGACGCCAGCACATCAACCTACTACAATCTGTCAAATTTCTTTAGTAGATTTTCAACTTTATCACTAAAGCATAAGGTTCAAAGTTGATTGGGAAAATGTGACAGTTAGGTGTAGGTTGATGTGCTGGCGTCTGTACAATAGAATAGAATAGAATGCTCTATATTATGTACACCATATAAATACACACACACACAATACAATTGAACAACAATACAATACAATTACAACAACAACAACACAATAAAACAACAACACAACACAATTACAGTACAACAATTACAATTGCAATACAATACAATGCTGCTGTTTGCTTTACAATTTTTTTATGAGCAAGGCTGGCTGCCCAAGTTACACCAGTTTGCAAAAAGTATTGTCAGTTGTGGACCACAAGATGGCTAAGGAGACTATGTTTGCACCTCAGATTCTTTATTTTTATTAGTCCTATCAACTATTAAGTTATTGATTACAAAAAAAAAGGAAAGGCTAGGCAGTACCATTATCACAAAAAACACTAAAAAAATTATGTCTGTTGTATGGGAGCTCCCCCTTAAATATTTATTTTATTTTTAAAGTGAAATATTCTGTAAATATTTCAAGCGTCTAACGTTGCCGTTATTAATATCGATCAAATAACGGCAAAAAAATCACGTTTGTTGTATGGGAGCCCCCTGAAATATTTATTTTATTCTGTTTTTGTATTTGTTGTTATAGCGGCAACAGAAATACATCATCTGTGAAAATTCAACTGTCTAGCTATCACAGTTCATGAGATACAGCCTGGTGACAGATAGGTGGACAGTGGAGTCTTAGTAATAGGGTCCCGTTTTTACCCTTTGGGTATGGAACCCTAAAAAACAATAAAAATTTAAAATATTAGATATTGTGTGCGTCTCGGCTGCACAAAATAGGCCCAGTTCATCAGAAATGTCAGACAACTAATGCCTGATGCTGGTTTTCCACTGGACCCTGCAGACCATGCGGTGTGGGTAAGGTGTAAAAGTTTCAAATTTGATAAATATGGTATATTTCAGGCTACCGAAGAACCCCGACCATTCTGCAGCATGGTTAACAGCCTTAGATAGACTTGGTTGCCGAATGAACAAGTGTCTTGTAGTATGCTCTGAACATTTTCTACCTGAAGATTTTGATGACACAAGGCACAATCAGCGAAGAGTCAAAAGTGGAGCTGTTCCTACCATAGTAACGGTAAACATTCATTTAAATTATTATTGTAATGCTTAAAGTACCAACTGTAGTATTCTGCATGTCCAGTGAAGCAGAAATAATTTTTATATCATATCATACTAATATTATAAAGGTGAAAGTTTGTGAGTGTGTCTGTATGTTTGTTACTTCTTCACGCACAAACGGCTGGACCAATTTTGATAAAATTTGGTATGGAGGTAGCTGACATCCTGGATTAACACATAGGCTACGTTGTATCCCGTTATTCCCACGGGATCGACACTTATGCGAGTGAAACCGCGGGGCGCTGCTAGTATTTTTATAATTTCCCCATAATAAATTTCACCTCACTGCCTCGTTGGTCTAGTGGTTGCAAGCACTACTGCTGAGCATGAGATCCTGGGTTCCCAGGTCGGGCTAAGTGCTACTGGGTTTTTCCTTCAGGAATTTCTCACTAGAAGGTCTGGATTTGTGCCCGTTTCATGGCAATATCTACAAACGCCACATACAAACTACGCGTCATACTGACGTCACGCAAAATCCTGCATCTCGCAAGCAGAGTTTACCGCGCAACTAGCATATACAACGGCCCGACATGAATCATCGGGCAGTTGCCCGCCAGACACAACACCCGTCTGGTCAGAGGATCCTCCCTTTTCTATGGAGGATGAGTGAACTTTACACCCTGTTCCTCATACCTCTATGGACCTGACGTGATCAACTTTGAACGTTAGTATCTCGGAAACGTGACGCTTTACAGGGTATGGTCTTAGTATGTTTTCTGTTTGCATTGATGTCAGCTATTGATTTATATAGGTTTTATGCGACGCCGCCATTTTGAAAAAAAAAACAAAATGGCGGACAGGTCTGCGAATCAAAATTAAATTAAAATAAAAGTTTTTTTTTTCAGATGGCTCCTGTTACCCAAGATGAATTAAAGGTAAGCCGGTCGTTTGTATTAATATTTATAGCCAAATAGCATCATAAATATTTTCTGTTAATACATACGTTGTAATACAATTGCTTGCCGCGATTCGTACGTAGATGGGTGGCCAATTATACATACCAAGACCCCTCTGTGCCTCGGAAAGCACGTTAAGTCGTAGTCCCGGCTGTTATTCGTGGATCTTTGACAGTCGTTACGGGTAGTCAGTAGCCCGAAAGTCTGACAACCAGTCTTATCAAGGGGTATCGTATCATCCAGTAACTGGGTTGTGGAGGACACATAGACAGTCGCTCCATGTGAAATAGTGGTATTCAGCTGTATCCGGTTACACTGGAAGCCGGCCCCAACATAGTTGGGAAAAGGTTAAGCAGATGATGATGACATACACTTTAATGTAATACCTGGGCGTAAATGTGACAAAGAAAGAAAAAAAGAAAAAGTTTATTTGGTTCAAAGCAGCCAAGTGAGAGTCGAGTACCGGAATCGAGCTAAAAAGGCCGTTAAACGTACTTAAAACGTTTCTTGTATGGGGACGGTTTTTAACTTTATTTAATTTTTATCATTTATTTTGTTGTTTGGCCACTATGGCCATAGTAGTAAACAGCCTGAAAATTTCAACTGCGTACCAATTACGGGTCAAAAGATACAGCTTGTGACAGACAGACGAACGGACAGCGGAGACTTAGAAATAGGGTCCCGTACGCTCCCATTTGGGTATGGAACCCTGAAAAGTTCGAAATTATAGACGTTGTCTCTTTCTAAAGTTCGATGTGTCATTGGCCGGGTCCTATACCTACATTTTATTTTTTCAGGTGTGCCGAGTTTGCCTCGCTTTAGATGTCAAAATGTACAATATGAAAGATTTTAAATTGAGTGAAATGTTCCAAAATATCACAGGAATAACGGTAAGTTATTGTTGAAAATGCGTTGCGGGCCGTTGTGGCTGTAAGCCTGGCTTTAAGGGTGCTATATCTCTGGAGATGTTGGTTTAAAGGTCCTCTGCCTTCACAAATTGTGGCATACGTGGGCGCCGCATAGACTATTTTGTCCAGAGAAATGATGCTCTAAATCTAGTGTCACGTTGCCGAGATAATCGGCGGTAAAGAACGTGATAATTCACCTTCAAATATCTCTGCAATGTGACATTTAAGGGTACTATGTCCCCGGACATATTTTGTTCGTTTAAGGGTCCTCTGTCTACATGTACACGTTGTGGGTTTGGCGGCTATGTCGTCACATTGGCCATTTCGTCGCTATCCCTAATAGGTCACTTTCACTAATACGTCACCTTGTGCATCTGGTCAGTTTCTTAACTCGTCTCATGCTGTATTTCGACTCATTCCCAACTCGTCCGATGGATATGTACAACGTACAGTCAGCGTTAAAAATGTCGGGACGAACAGACGGTTCACAATGATCTCAACACCTAATAATTTTTTTTTTTTTAAATTAATCGTCTACCTTTAGGCGATTTTGTGTAAATTAAAATGCTAGTTAGGTACCTACCTATTTATGTTACGAGAGAGTCAATTTTTATTTAAGTTGAGTTTTTTTTTTTTTTCTTTATCGTCTTTCTAGTAAAAATTCTAACAAGATTGTGCGAGTACTACCTCATTTATAATAAAATTTTGTTGTAAGTACTGAAAATGTTTGTTTTTGTGCTTAATTGTACATATCCATCGGACGAGTTGGGAATGAGTCGAAATACAGCATGAGACGAGTTAAGAAACTGACCAGATGCACAAGGTGACGTATTAGTGAAAGTGACCTATTAGGGATAGCGACGAAATGGCCAATGTGATAGCCGCCAAACCACGTTGTGGTATATGTGAGCGCCGCATGTACTATTTTGTCCAGAGAAATGATGCTCTAAATTGTCACGTTGCCGAGATATTCGAAAGAAAAGGTCGGAATAATTTACCTTCAAATATCTCGGCAACGTGACACTTAAGTGTTCTATGTCCTGGGACATGTTATGTTTGTTTGAGTGTCCTCTGCCTACACAAGTTGTGGTATACGTAGACGCCGCATACACAATTTTATCCAGAGAAATGATGCTCTAAAGTGTCACGTTGCTGAGATATTTGGAGGTAAACATCGCGATAATATACCTTAAAATGTCTCGCCAACGTGACACTTTAGAGCAACATATCTTAAAACATTTTTTTTTTTGTTATTTTAAGTGTCCTCTAGACCTCTACCCATGCAGGGTTATTTGAAAAACACCAACAACCCCTTAAGAGGTCATTGTACTCATCATTGTGAACACTTTTACTATGGGACCAAATCTGAAATCGCGAAAAAAAATCAGCTGTTCCCCAAAATTTGATATTTGAAACGAACATAAATGTAGGGAACAGCTGATTTTTTTTAATGATAAGTCAAGTGACAACAGTCTTCTATTGTCAGGCTACCGACAAAAAGGGCAGTATACAACAGCGGGTTTGTTGGGAGTGCGCTGCGCGCCTCACAGCGGCTGCAGCGTTCAGAGAAAAAGCGCTGCTCAGCGATACATTGCTGAAAGAACAAGTACACATCAAAGAAAGTGACATTGCATTACTAAAACAAAAAAACAGTTCTCTAAAATCACCGCTTTCTATTAAAACAGCAGTTACTGCATATGATATTGAATGCGAACATACTAACTCTGAAAATAAAGAAACAAAAGCATTACGCAATAATCAGACAGATATCAAAGACAGAAAACATGAAACGAGAGTTGTTATAGAAGAAGAAAAAGAGATAGAATTTGAACAATACGAGTCTTGGATAGATGTTCCTGTAAAAACTGAAATAGAATCTGATCCTATAGCCGATACTAATATGCGATTTCAAGATCGAAGGAGCGATATATTTTCGGAACAAACACACTTCAATGAGGCGTCACCCACTGAAGACAGTGAAGATGAAATGACAAATACTTCAGTACAAATTAATAATAATGATATGATTGTAAAGGAAGACACGCCAAAAAAAATCCCTTACATAAATGATGCTGGAAACATCATTTTAGTAGACAAAGAGAAAAAAATTAAGCCTGAAGTAATCGGTAAGATTGGGGAAGACGATGAAGACGAAGATGAAGATGATGAAGGCGTACCAAGTACAGCAGTATCTGGCAATAAGTGTAAGCAAGAGATGATCAGTGAGGTTGATGGGGCTTCGAATAAAAGAGTAAGGTAAGACTTTTTCCTTATGGTTTCTTCTATTAGAAAAGCTCCTGCATTGGTATAAGCCTACAAGGTGTAACAGAATAAACGCAAGTCCTAAAAGTAGTTTGTTTATAATTGACTACTGAATTGATTTCAGTAACTTTTAATATAGGTTTTTTTTTTTCAAAATTTATGTTTTTTGCCATACTGTCCGCCGATTGAGTCAAAGAAAATTAAATCTTATTTCAAGACAATAAGACTCAATTTTAAATGCATAAAGTAATGCTCGAGTCAACACGATTTTCTTAATAATAATAATTAAGTAGCTTTAAAGAATTTAAGTTTTCGTCATTGTATTAAGCTTTTAACGTAACACTCTAATTGGGGTCTAATGAGGTCTTGCGTTAATTATGTTAATATTATAAATTCGAAAGTAACTCTGTCTGTCTGTCTGTTACCTTTTCACGCCTAAACCACTGAATGGATTTAGATGAAATTTGGCAGAGAGATAGATTGCATCCCGGGGAAGGACATAGGACACATCCTTTAAAGGGGTGAAAAGGGGGATGGAAGTTTGTACGGGGAATCAATAACCGCTGAACCGATTTAGATGAAATTTAGTATGGAGATAGTTTGAGTTGTGGGGAAGGATATAGAATAGTTTTTATCCCCGAAATTATCCCTTAAGGGTGTAAAAAGGGGGTTTGAGATTTGTAAAGGAAATCAATAAAAAAGGACTATAATACTTTTATTGCGGGTGAAACCGCGGGGCACAGCTGGTTGTATAATAAATTCATAACTAATATCTTTCAATTTGTTCGTACAGGCGTAGGTACTTGCTTAACGAAAGGATAAAAGAAAAAATAATTGAATTAAAGAATAACGGTCTCTCTGTCTCCGCAATATCTAAAGAAACTGGAATGACGGTAAGTCCCATGTCTATTATTTTTAAAGTGAAAACGTCTTTAGGCGCACTTTCTGAACAGGGAACCGACTGGAGCCGAGTGTACCCGACACCGACCCGAACGTGACGGTTCAAACTTCAGAGGTTCTACTCCACTTACGGAACGACACGATTTGACAGCTGTCACAAATACCAAAGTGTTTCCCGAAAAATTGAATTTGACAGCAGTCTTGTTTTGACGAATTGTCATCTTTCGGATGGGTCCGTATCTTCGTTGACGGACTTGAGATAGCATATCCCCTGAATCCTCACGCTCTGGTCGGTGTCGGGTGCGCGAGTCCGACTCGCACTTGACCGGTTTTTTATCGACCGAAAGACGTTTAATGCTGATGAACGTTCAAGCCTTATTAAAATCGCGGTTCGAAGTTCGCGAATAGGGTATTTTCCTGGGTAAAAAAATAATAATTAGATTTAGTCCGTCAGTTAGATTATCGAAAAATAATGGACCCTTATTTTTTCTTTTGTCAATCAAACAAAAAATGACAAAGATAAAGCGCGTCAAAATTTGGGAGTGGGGGGTCGTGACGTCACGCCGTGCTAAAAAGTGTCGCACGGCGTGACGTTACGCGGAACCTTAACGGGCGATATCTTCATCATTTTTTATATAATTGACAAAAGAAAAAATAAGGGTCCAATATTTTTTGATAATCTAACTGACGGACTAATTAGAATTTTTTAGGAAACTAGCCTATTTTTGAGATCGACATCGGTGACACACGTCAGCTTTTAGTCTTATCACAGTTACTTTACATCTGACAGCAGCAATCCTACAGAAACCCTATTGGAACGACAGTAAAGGTCACTTTGATTTTGACAGACTTATGAGTGCAAGTGACCCACAACAACCTTATTGTAGAGTGCGTTTCAACAAATAGTTCCTATGCCGTTATGTTGGCAACAATGTACAGTACCCGGCGATAAATATTGCACATCGACCTTTGGAAAGAGACAATCGGCTAATTTCGGCTTCGTAGAGCGTTATCTCTGTCGCACGAAATACAAACAGTCCGGTATCTATTAGGAGCTGCTAAAACAATTATGATTTGCTTCTTTTGATAATTATTTTTATTCTTTGTATAAAATACACCAATTTTTCTACAAATGATAACTTCGCGTGACTGACCTCGTAAACGTTTCCCTCTTTTTCCTAAAGATGCCATAGTTCAACTTTAAATTATTTAAATTTGGGGGTGTTAACAACTCTAAATATATATTTTGAACTGGACGCGACCGCACTCTATCGCACTTGAACAACGACTGACAAAACGTCACATAGGTAGTGTGCGACAGAGATAACGCTCTACGAAGCCGAAATTAGCCGATTGTCTCTTTCCAAAGGTCGATGTGCAATATTTATCGCCGGTTACTGTATACCACTTCTTATTCTTCACCACTCCTTAATGTTTTGGGCATGATTCTAACACGGACACCTTATAAATCTTAAAAAAAACCGCAGAATCGTCTTCCCATATCTACTATCTTGACAGACATGGGCACAAAACACATATACTCCTAGCGGAGGACAGGGGAGCCAACATTATAACATAGGAACTATTTACGCACTCTAACCACAATAAAGATGACTTGGATTTTGACAACTTACTAGTGGCGGCAACCCAACAGCAACTTTATCGGAATGAAAATAAAGATCACTGTAATTTTGACAGTAATGCAATATTGCATCACTCACAGACATCTAAAATCACTGTGATCTGAAACTGATTTTTAACCTGCGGGGCAATTGCGTACAGTACCCGGCGATAAATATTGCACATCGATCTTTGGAAAGAGACAATCGGCTAATTTCGGCTTCGTAGAGCGTTATCTCTGTCGCACGAAATACAAACAGTCCGGTATCTATTAGGAGCTGTTAAAACAATTATGATTTGCTTCTTTTGATAATTCTTTTTATTCTTTGTATAAAATACACTAATTTTTCTATAAATGATTGCTTTAGGTTGGAGTAAAATAAAAAGGTTCCCCTATTTTTCCTAAAGATTGCCATAGTACAACTTTAAATTATTTAAATTTGGAGGTGTTAACAACTCTAGATATATATTTTGAACTGGACGCGACCGCACTCTATCGCACTTGAACAACAACTGACAAAACGTCAGTGTCGTCAGTTAACGTCACATAGGTAGTGTGCGACAGAGATAACGCACTACGAAGCCGAAATTAGCCGATTGTTTCTTTCCAAAGGTCGATGTGCAATATTTATCGCCGGGTACTGTAACACATTATTAATCGGAATCGGTTTGATTTTGACAGTTCAACAACATTCATCGCGTTATTTACGTGTTGAGCAGACAAATTTTTCGAACTTATGAAGCAATGGATTAGCAATTTGCTTCATATTGATTCAGATTCAGATTGATAGTGTGTTACGCAATTAGGGTGTTGATATGTCAAGCAACTACAACGGTCGATGACCCCAAAAAAATGTCATAAACACATATTATTTTTTAACCGACTTTAAAAAAGGAGGTTCTGTATTCGACCCGTATGTATGTGTGTTTGTATGTCCGCGATTATCTCAAAAACTACTGAACCAATTTTGATAATTCTTTCATTAGTGTGATCTACATACTTAGTGTGATCTACATACTTTCAGGAAGGTTTTAGTATATAATACATTAGGTAATTCCCAAGTAACACGGTCATACTGAATAAAGTTTGAGTAATAGCGATCCGCGAAACTATAAGCTGAAACTATTTTCTGGATAATGTCTGACTAAACGTCTATTCAGCTGTTAATCAAGCAATTTGGGCACAGTTTTAAATGCTTTAGTCTGTATAGCAGCGATGTAAAGTCTGGGTAATAGCTTAGTAATGGCCCACTTAGCTTAGTAACATCTGAAAAAAAGCTGCCATCTCTTTTATACAGCTGTTATTTCATATTTATTCAGACAAATGCATATGAATATTGATATTCAGAAATTATTCAGGTTTAAGTTCATTTGCGTAACACTTTTCAAACAAAATTAAGAGTTATGTTGTAAAGTAGAAAAAAAGTGGTGTTTAATCTTGCAGTGCGTCTTTGTTCTGAAACTTCATAGTCGTTGCATTGAATATAAAATCAATAACGACGTGCACAGTGAAACTGAGAATTGGTAAGTAAATGTTATATTATAACCATGATACACGTTAAAAATTACTGCGCAAGTTGTTTTATCGTGAATAGCATATGAATTATCTCCACATTTTTCACGCCCCGCTTAGATAATCAAGTTTGGTGATAGTAAATAAGACATAAATAAAGACTTTTAGGTGCGACAAAAATACTTAGGATAAAACAGCTGATGTTTATCATTCAAAAGTCATTAAATAAATTATAAATTGTATTTTTAACTGTATTTAATTACTAAAATGAGGCATTTGATGTACATAATGATTCAATAGTTTACTTAAAAATAAGTTTTAATGGCGATTCATTATAAGCTGAATAAAAGCTCTCACAGTGCACCTGTTTTACATAACTCTGAATAAAAAGTCACGCCTTTCTAATTATTAAGCTTTTATTTGAGAAATAGTGATCTGGTAGTACAAATATCTGAATAACACTTGAATAAGTTACTCAATATGACTAATTATACAGCTATTTAGGGTTCAAAATAAAATGCGATCGACCCAAGTTTTCAGGAAAATTGAATTAGGGTCATATAAAAATACCTGAAAGTCTCGAAAAATTATAATGCTAGCTTAATGAAATAAATTGTGATTAATAGACAATTAAATGTTCCTTAAATGAATAAAGTAATAAATCTTCTTAATTAGCAATCAGCTGCTCCCCCATTTGCTCAAATGGTTGACATTTTTTTTTACTAACAAATCGTACGATTTTCATATTTTTCTAGTTTTTGGTAGATTTAGTATAGGTATTTAAATAAAATATGAAAGAATTAGGAAAAAAGTCTCAACCATTTATGCAAAGGGGAGTCAGCTAATAAATTTCTATAGCTGACAGGACGTATTATTTATTTATTTAATACTTCAAGCACATAAATGTACAAAGGCGGACTTAAAGCTTTATAATAGGTGGTATGTAGATACAATCATAGCAATTATTATATGTAGGTACTTAAAAAAATATATACCACAAATTATAAAAACCTTTACCTACCCTATCTTAACGAGAAACCTAAATGTGTGTAGGTACGTAATACGACCGCGAAACCCACGCCCAGCGCCGCCGTCGCGCCGCTGCACGCACCCCCCCTCCTCTCTCTACTACCGGCCGGGTGGGCGTTCAAATTATTGGTCAGTTGCGAATATTCACAGAAACGGACGGCTGCGAGTGCGCGGCGTGTGTTAAACTCGCGAGACTATAGTTTTTTAAAGGTTTTTTTATAGTTTTATTGTTTTTAATTATCATAAAATAGTGTACCTATACCTATACCTGTTGTACTGTGTTCCTAACATAAAGCGAAATGTCTTGCAGGAAAATGCCGTTTAAGATAGTGTCCACACGTCGAAGGGGCAGAGCAGAATTATCTACTGTACCATCCCACTGGGAAAACAATGGAAAACTTCGATGGCCCAAATATAATTCCGATTCACTTTGTAAAGACGAAAGTGCTCAACCTGGTCCAGATTGGATTTCAATGAATTTGTACCTTAAAAAGGAAGAATTTTCCAACCTATGAAGATGCAGAAGTCTACATATTTTTACTTAACTTTAATAAATGCTCTTGCTGGAAAGTCACAAATAAAGCATCTTATTTTTATACTTATTGTGTGTGTTATACCTTCTTTGGATATTTGAATTCCATTTTTAAGAATATAATCAATTTCAGTAACAAAATCTTCTAAATATTCATTTAAGTTTTTAGGTTTTCCAGATCCATAATAAATTCCCACAATAAAAGGTTCTATTCCGGTTTTCCATATAAATTACACAGTATTGGCCAAAATTCTTTTTTTGTACTTTTAAATATTGGTAAACCATCGAAATTCAAATTTAAATTTATAATATCTGGTACTTCCTCCACAGCATTAAAAACATTTTTTAATGGCGCAGTGAGACCGTTATGCCAGTACTCTCCACCTTCAATTGTTTTTAAAGTGATATTTCGGGGAGTTTTTAGTAAGGTCGGTCGGTCTGTCGGTAAGATTCCGGGAATCCTTTCATTGACGATAGCCATCAATTCTTTCAATGCGATTTGTGAGATATTTTTACTAAGAGCCCATTCTTTAATTTTACAGCAAAAAGTTATATTTTTAAATTCAATGAAATTCACATCTGATTCATCTTCACTAGATGCGGAACCATTGTCTTCTGAATTCCGTACAAAGTCTATATCAACATTATTTGAAGGTATGGAACTCACTTCAACATCTATATCGACATTATTTGAAGGTACGGAACTCTCTTCAACTGGATCTGATCGGACTTGACTCAACTTATGAGTATCAGTACATATTTGGTTCGTTTGTTCTGTCTCTAAAATTTTAACTTCATACTCCTTCATACATTTACGATGAATTCCTCCAGTTCTTCTCCTAGATTTCGATGATTTTCTTTCCATTTTTTATCAATCTATTCACATCAAACCCGCAATACAACAATACACAACGACAAACAATGTTTTAAACGTCCCTAATTCAATAACTACCCAGAAAAACTCTGTATAACTTGTTTAAAAATGGTACTTTTACAAGTAATTGCGGAATAAGAATACATCATTCAACTTCCATCTGTGTTAGTAAGCTATAAACCATGACTTTATTTCCAATATACCGAAATAAGCTCTATATAGAACCCAGAAAACGTTTTTATACAGTAGCTGAATAATTGATAAAATATGGAACCTTATGTGACTTGAAGACAAAATAAAAGCGGTTATTCAAAATCAAGCTTTCTAATAGAAATTAACTACACCATTATTCGGAAGACACACTATTTTACAGCATACAGTGGTTTCATAAGCAATAAGCTGAGTAAAGTTTGTATATTAGTATTAGATATCTATGTTTAATCAGCTACCCATAGTATTATACAGATAAATGCTGTCCCAGGCACTCTTTTTCAAATTAAAGTCATCCGTAATGCTTTAGGCTTAATAACATCTGTGTTATATGCGGTATAGAAGTTATTACTAAGCTTTAAGAAAAATGGTCAAATTAATACAACTTTTACTAAGCTTAAAGAGTTAAAAAAGCCGAAAGAGAATATTATTCAGAATTTGGCTCTTTCAACATCCACTTACTCACATGTTTTGTAGCTTATAGCTGTAAACATTTGCGAATTGCTATTACTCAAACTTTATTCAGTATGACCGTGTTACTTGGGTTATTCTTATGTACGACGTTATATGCATAAATGCATCTCGGCATTTCTATGTGAATTTTGATGATTCTTCGAGTCGTGTCTTCAATTCTTTAATGCACTAGTGTTAATTGAATTTGTGCGGGGTAGGTACAACTAAAAAGTGAAAAATAAAAACTTTTTTACAAAAAAAAACAACCGACTTCAAAAAAAAAAACACTACAAAGTGAAAAATAACTTTAATTTCGGAAGTCGGTGTCAAAAAACGAAAATGCGGAACCAACGACACCGACTTCCGAATTTAAAGTTGTTTTTCACTTTGTAGTGTTTTTTTTGAAGTCGGTTGTTTTTTTTTTGTAAAAAAGTTTTTGTTTTATCACGTTTAGATATCGACACTCTAAACATCTGCCGAGTTTCGCTAATTTAATTTATATTTGATCCTGTATATTTTTTATAGACATCATCTATAAGCTGTTGGTGGAGGCGCTACCGTAAAAGCGGGAATGCATACCGAAGATCTATGACTCCAGGGGTTATAAAACATTACTGTCTCAACGCTTCGGAACCTGGGAAGGAGATGGAGCCATGTCCTGCAATAGTGAGGCAGAGATTGTGTGAAGCTGGTCTTGAACATATACTAATGAAAAAGCCTGAAAGAACTGTGAATATGGGGCAGACAACTAGGTAATTTTTAACCGACTTAAAAAAAGGAGGTTCTGTATTCGACCCGTATGTATTTATGTTTGTATGTCCGCGATTTTCTCAAAAACTAATGAACCGATTTTGATAATGCTTTCATTAATCTGATCTACATACTTAGGTAATACGGGCTGGTGTCCGCAACTCCACGTCAATGCGCGTATTTTGCGTACGATCTTTCAGGAAGGTTTTAGTATATAATAAATTAGGTGATTATTCTTATGTACGAAGTTATATGCATAAATGTATTGCATCTCCGGTATTTCTTTTGACTTTTGAATTGACCCGAATACTTATTTATCTAAATTAATTATAAAGATCATACCAACATACATTTTCGAAACTTTTAGAGGAAAGTACGAATTTCACGCGGACGATGTCGCGGGCAGAAGCTAGTTTGTAATAAGTCTGTGTACTTGTAAAATCTTCAGATCTCTAGCATGAAATTAAGTTTGTATGGGAAAACCTATACAAACTTCCATCCCCTAATTTAGTAGGTGGGTTGTTTTTTTTTTTTGTAAAAAAGTTTTAACACTATCCGATACAAATTCGAGATAGAGTTTCAACCGAATTGGAAATGTTTTAAATCCGGACGGACGAAGTTCGGATCTAGTGAAGTTAAATTGTTTATTCTGGTATACAGGGTGAAAGTGAATTCATGGGCATCCTTTTAAGGGGTCATTGTAATCATCATTATGAACAACTTTTATTACTATGGGGCGAAACCTGAAATCGCGAAAAAAAAATCAGCTCTTCCCTACATTTTGACGAGTTATGTGAACACGAATGCAAGGAACAGCTGATATTTTTTTCGCGTTTGTAGTTTTAGTCCCATAGTAAAAGTTATTCATAATGATGAGTACAATGACCCCTTAAAAGGATGCCCATGAATTTAATTTCACCCTTTATAGGATATCGGAGTCACTTTTACACGTCAATTTATAAAAAAAATAGCTAGATGGAGTCGGAATTTCTTATCTGACTACCAATGAGAAGAAATGGCGTAACAAACTCAGCGGGGCAATTGCGTAACACATTATCAATCGGAATCGATTTCATTTTGACAGTTCAACAACAATCATTGCGTTATTTACGTGTTGAGCAGGCAATTTTTTCGAACTTATGAAGCAATGGATTAGCAATTTGCTTCAAAATTATTCAGATTCCGATTGATAGTGTGTTGCGCAATTAGGGTGCTGGGGTCAAAGTCTCTTTTCAAGTTGACATAGTCTAGGACAGACCATGTGAAGACAGTATAGATTAGTGCCTCAAATGGTCTTTTGAGGAAAGAACACACAGATTTGAGTTGACCAGTCCAGTCATTGCAAACATTTGTCAGTAATCCAACCAGTGGTGGCCCAGTGGTAACGGCCGCGACTTACGAGTACTAGGTCGCAGGTCCGAACCTAGACAGGCGCTCTCTCAAAACGGTGAAGGAAAACACTGTGTGGAAACCGGCATGTCCTAGAACCAGAAATTCGAAGACATTTGACATCAGCCAACCCGCACTGGGCCCGCGTGGTCGATTACGGCCCAGTCCCTCTCACCGAGAGGAGGCCTGTGTCCCAGCAGTGGGAACATTACAGGCTGATTCTACAGGGTGTTACAGAAAGGGTATATCAATACAAACGGGTTGAAGAGTGTATCTGGTCTAAAATCTCTGTACAAAATTTCAGCTCAAAAGCAGTAACTTTGAAAATGCTTAATATTTTTTTATTTCGATAGTTTATTAAATTGAAATCATAACAAACGTGTCACCGCACTACGAGGGTCATTATCCATTATCTGTAGTGTGTCTGTGCGCCTAGTACACGCACATCACGCCGCCGCGCGCCAGTGCAGCGCCGTGATGTCGAAATAAAAAAATATTAAGCATTTTCAAAGTTAATGCTTTTGAGCTGAAATTTTGTACAGAGATTCTAGACCAGATACACTCTTCAACCCGTTTGTATTGATATACCCTTTCTGTAACACCCTGTATATGTTATGTATGTATTCTAATAAATTAAATGATTATGTATTACAGTACACGTAAAGCGCTTCATGAAGATTTAAAACAGCGAATTATTGCACTGAAGCAAGAGGGAATGTCTAATAGTCGGATAGCTTACCTGTTGAATACTGCGGTGAGTATGAAAATGTGTACCGTTTTATTAAATAGCGCTTGTCACTAGGTTTTTTCTTTTTTCTCGACTCCTATGAGTCCTAGCGTAATGTTACCCTATAGCCTTCCACATAGAGTAAGTAATATTCATTATATGTAAGAAGAGACGGGGGTCCCATAGAAAAAAAATGAAAAACGTCGCTTCTATGAAACTTGTACTAAAACTGAATACCAACATAGCAAATATGACACAGACTAAATATTTTAAAGCGAGACAGCGATAGCCGCCATTATGTTTAGTACACGTTTCATAGTTTCTTTTTTTATTAGACAGTTGCGTCAGACTGGCCTTTCTCAAGAATTGGGCTTCTTGGTGTAAGAAGCTTATAGATAAAAGTGGAGGCAACACTCTAAATACCTAGGTGAAGACTACTGTGGTCGGACCTCTCTTTCTGAATACATACATATGACAAAGAAAACACATATCACTGTCTCGTTCTTATGTGTGTACTAGTAGCGCCCCGCGGTTTCACCCGCGTACATGTCGATCCCGTGGGAATATCGGGATAAAAAATGGCCTGTATGTTAATCCAGGGTGTCAGCTACCTCCATAGAAAATTTTATCAAAATTAGTCCAGCCGTTTGAGCGTGAAGAAGTAACAAACTCAAAACTCAAAGCATTTATTTCAATTAAACCATTACAGGCATTTTTGAATTGTCAAAATTAAGTAGTCGGTCAGTTAGTCAGAAAGTTGAAGCTAGTTGCCCAAGCGTAGATCTCTATGGAGAAGAACGGGCAAGAAACTCCATGGATACTCTTTTAAATCAAGATATTACAAAATCCTGGGTACATTATTCTTGTTGCTTCTATATGTGAGAACAATGTAAAAACACACAAATGAAGAAACAATACAAAAAATAAGATTAAAAAAATAAGACTTGGCAGTTAAGAGATGACCAGTCTCAACCGACGGCGCCCGTTCACGAACATGACGCATGGATCAGCACCATCCAGCTCAACCATTTGTAGGGAACCGAATGATCCAACACACGTGCCACCATCAGTGAGACATTTAAGTGAGCATGACACATTCTGAACTGCCATGCTATTTCAAGTCAACATCAAAAAGTCATAAAAACATATAAACACACACACACACACACACGGTCTGATCCCCTGAGCACCCCCTCCACCCCCCCCCCCCCCCTCCTCGATTCCCTGCTAGTTCGTCTTCTGAAAGTCTCTAAAACCCGATGAGGCATATTAATTTCCAGGTATTCATAGGACCTTATGTTTTTCATACTATCAGCCGGAATACTTGATTTGTGCCCGGTTGATGGCAATGGGCTCGCCCCCGTTAGCATGCGACTTAAACATAACTATGGGTGTACTATAGGTGCAATTCTGCCGAACCCTTCGCGGAATTCAGGCGTGATGTGATGTGTTTTTGACGTGATAACGTCTTATAAATCGATGAACGCCGGCTGCACGCACGAAAAAGCATGACTCATTGCCACGCTCCGCCTGAGCCGAGCGTGCAAGCGAGAGCGCGGAACAAGCGATAGAGAGGCACGATCGGCCTAAGTGTTCGGCTTGTGACGCATCTATCTGATGTTTTCTTACGACGTTATCACGTAAAATTATCGTCCGTAAACCGACTTTACAGACAACCATTTTTTTTTAGCGAAACACAGTTCAGAAGTGGTGGACCCGCTGGTGCAATGAAGGGCATATGCAAAACTACAAACAGCCTGGAAGGAAGAGAAAAACTACTCCGCAAGAAGACCAACTCTTAATAGAGCGGGTGACTCAGGAACAAACTGTGCATACGCCCACCCTGGCTAAGGAATTTGGCATTTCTTTGAAGTAAGTAATTATATTAATATAGAAGGTCAAATCAGATTAGCTAACGAAACTTCATGGACGTGATAGATGTCGACATTTGATGAAAAAAAAACAAAAACGTACTGTGGCCGTTTGCTTCGTTATCAGCTGTAGCATAAGGGTCGGGACACATTGATCGACGGCGTTCGACGGTTTGTCCATACAAAAAGAGAGCAGTATGAAACGACGTACTGTTATACCTTGCTAATGTTAGTGGAATGGCTGACCGCCATCTAGACTTGCCTAGTCAGCATTTTACAACTAAGGGACTAATCACACTTATTCAGCTCCGTTCAGCTTTTGTCCATAGAAAACAACGATTTTGTATGAGATGCGTACGCATCCGTTCAGCCGCGGAGAGCTGAACGGACTCCATACAAAATCGTTGTATTCTATGGACAAAATCATCATCATCATCAAAATATATCAAGATACAAGGACTGCCTGTGTGGACTAGGCTTACAGTGCGTAATACCACCTACGGAGGTGACGCGAGAGGCTATCGTCGCGGGTGTAAGAGAAGTGTCGTGTATCGATCATGTTTGGGTGCGAACAGGACAGCTGCAGGACTGCCAGTCGTTTCTGATTGAGTGCTTCATGTCGGATCATCATGTTGTTGGAGTCTCGATACCGTTAGAGGCGACCCAACTTTGCGCTGATAGTAAGAACTCGGACACTCGGTATGTAATTAATAATAAAATAGTAGCTAAGAAAATCACTGATTATGATTGGTCTCAACTGTTGTTTATTGATTGCCCGTTAACTATGTATGATAAGTTACAAAGTGTTTTTAATAATATTTATACAAATAGTAAGACTGTGATACCAAGGACTACAAAACGAGATACACAACCGTGGATAGGAAAAGGTTTATGTAATATGTTACTGCGTAGGGATAGGTTATTTAGGGATTGGAAAGAGACACCTAACAATAACACGAAAAGACTGGAATATACACGATTTAGAAATAAAGTAAACAAATTGATATTTAAAGCAAGAAATAAATTTAGGCAAGAAGAAATAAAGAAGTGCAATGGAGATCCAAAAAAAATTTGGGATAAAATTAATAGTTGGACAGGTAGAAAAAAAGCAAATATAGATGATATAGTAAAAAGATATTTTGGAGGTAAAGACACAATGTATAACATATGCAGTAACTTTGCAGATACATTTACTGAAGAAGTAATTAGTATTCAACATAACTGTAATATTAAATTGTTAGATAGAAGTAAGTATGTTTTGCCAAGTAATGTAACGTTTCTCTTTAGGCCAGTGTCCAGCAACACGGTGTGTAAAGTTATCGATCAGCTGAGCAGTGATAAGGCGCCGGGCATTGATTGCATTCGAGTTAAAGACTTAAAAATAATCAAGAATCAAATTTCACCGGTCTTGGCGCACTTTGTCAACCTGTGTTTATCGAAAGGGGTATACCCAAGCCAACTTAAAAAAGCTTTAATTAGGCCCATCTTTAAACAGGGAGCGCACTCAGATTACGCTAACTATAGGCCCATAGCTATTTTATCAGTCATTAATAAAATTGTGGAGAAAATAGTAGTCGGTCAGGTTGGCGAATTCTTAGAGCAGAATCGTATACTAGCAGATGCACAACACGGTTTTAGGAGCGGTCGTAGCACAACATCAGCTCTCTCACAGTTTTCGGAAGACATGAATGGTAGTCTAGATCAGGGTCATCAGGTCCTGGCGCTGTTCATTGATTATAAAAAGGCGTTTGACACCTTGGACCACGAGGTGTTGTTGCAGGCCATGGATGAGTGTGGGATCAGGGGGCCCACGAACAGGTGGTTCCGGAACTACTTGAGTGGCAGAACCTTACAGACCTGCATTTCTGGTGTGGTTGGTAAAGAAGCTACGGTAAATCTGGGTGTTCCAACTGGTTCCGTATATGGACCGGTTGGCTATGTCATGCATGTCAATAGCGTCAGTAATGTAGTTCGGAAGTGTCGAGTTTATATGTATGCAGACGACATGTGCCTTATGTACTCCTCTAAGAACATACAGGAGGCCAGAGCTGTGGTGCAATCCGACTTTGACAATATTACCCGGTGGGCGCACGATAACGGTATCATACTAAATCTAAGTAAGACAAAAGTGATGCATGTGCACTCGCCACACAACCTAGTGGCAAAAAAAATCGATAGTAAGGATATAAGTATCGTGGGCCACACGTACCATTGCATGCACGTGAAAAATGTCAACTGTGTCTGTCAACAGCTGGAGTATGTCAATAAGTTTAAATATTTAGGTCTGTGGGTAGACCGAAACATGAACTGGAAGACACAGGTTGACACAGTGTGTACAAAGCTTAGGTCAGTGTTAAGTAAGTTCTATGTTCTGAAGGCACCGTTGAGTAGGAAAACGCTGCGTGTGATTTATTTCGCTCTTGCCGAGTCTCTGCTGAGCTATGGATTAAATACTTATGGCCGTACATTCAAAACCTACCTAAACAGTATAAAATCACTGCAACTTAGATTCATGAAATACCTTGTTAACCCAAAACTAAAGCTTGAGTGTAAAGAAAATTATGAGAAACTTTTTGTTGTATGTAAGGTGCTTCCTGTGCATGAGAAGGTGAAGTATTTAGTGGTTCTAGAGCAGTTCTATGATGATCAATTTAAAATATGTGTGCAAAACACTTACAATACTAGAAGCGTTAGAGAACGTAAATTCGTTCGAGCACCAGTAAAAAATTACTATGGCAAAAGAACCAATAAGTATTTGGCCCCTACACTATTCAATAATATCGACTGGCTAAGAAAGGATAATAGTGGAATGAGTAAGCGAACACTAAAGATAAAATTAAAAACTGAACTGCTTAATGAAATTGTCGCAACATGCGACAATAATTAGTTGCGCTGCTATTAAATCTTCTTACCGTCCATTTAAAGTTTATGTATTTACCTACTTAGATGTAAAATGAGTCAAGTTTTTATTGAATATTTACATAATTTAAAAAGCTAACAATTTTAAAATAATAATATGTACAAGTATATACTTAGATGTGTAATCAGATTGTTGATACCAAATGTTTAAGACGAGCGCTAATCCTGCCGACAAACTGTCACGCAGTTTGGCAGGTTTATGATAATGTGTACAAGTGTTTGGTCTAAAATAAATTATTTATTTATTATTATTTACAAAAGCTGAACGGAGCTGAATAAGTGTGATTAGTCCCTTAGAAGCCATTCTCATTAGGTTTGTAAGTCAGTTCAGCTTGAAACTCGGTACGGGTCGGAGGTCCTAAAATCTTACTATTTCCATTGTTAACAAATTCTAATTCCAAGTTCTCTAGCTCAATAAACTCTGTTTCCAGATCATAAAAAAGTTTCTCATTTAAAAACAAGATTCCGAAACCACCCAAAAAAAAAATACGCATCCTTTCGAATCGACGATGACGAACGCGCTCCAGCGGCGATCGATGGCGTTCGATGGTTTGTCCGTACAAATAGTACAAAAAGAGCGCATTTGTGCACCTTTTCAATCGGCATAGTGCGAAAGGCCGTAGATCAATGTGTCCCGACCCTAATCGGCCTATAATGTTCCCACTACTGGGACACAGGCCTCCTTTCTGTGAGAGGGCCATAATCTACCATGCGGGCCCAGTGTGGGTTGGTGGATGTCACATATCATCAAATTTGTTGGTTCTAGGACAAGTCAGTTTCCTTAAAATGTTTTCAGTCACCGTTTTGAGAGCAGTAATGAAATTAAATACACAACGTAAAGTGCCCGCCCGGTTCCGAACTCAGGACCGTACGACTCGTAAGTCGCGGCCGATACTTCTAGGCCACCACTGCTCCTAGCTGTAGTTACTTTGAATTAATTCATTTTGTTTTATCATCATTAGATATCACTTCCCATCGGACCTGAGCCCTGATTCACAACCATACGACAGGCTATCGTATCGAAAACCTGACATTTCGATAACCTGATTTGACTTGCCCTCAACAGCAAATAGCTGTTGGAAGAATAGCGGGCGTCTATTTAATTTAAACTGACAAAATTTTCGGGTTTTGGACTTGTGAAAAGCGTTTAGAAGACTCCTACGATGACAATGATTAATGTTCGATACGATACGGAAGCGTATCAAGTGTTTGTGAATAGCTATGCTGCTGGGGAGTTTGTTCCGCCACTTCTTCTCCCCAGCGAAAGCACTAGGAAGTGGTGAAGGGCGGGCGTTTTGGGGGACTGTCTTTTGTAATTTTGACGTTCGAAAAGTGCTGATTCTCAGCCTAGTTTGAATAAATGACTTTCGATTTTGATTTTTTTGATTTTGATCTATAAAGTTTCACTAGTTAATTTAATTTGACCTCGTATATTTAGTTTGTAGCTTGTTTTGAATAGTAGTGCAGTAACAGAGCTTTTGTGAAGGACCTCGTCCTTGGAAAAAAAATATAAATCGCCATGAGTACGAGGGCTCATTCGTAAATTAATATATTTTCTTTCTTTATTTTCAGGTGTCTAACAAATAGACTAAAGGAGGCAGGATTTAAAAACAAGACGAGAGAAGCCTACGTGCCCTTGAAAGCGGGCCGGAGTCATAAGTAATTCACTCATTTATTTACATTTACAGCGCTACTGTAGCGGTATCTACAACGCCACATGCGAACAACGCGTCATACTGACGTCAGGCAAATCCTGCATCTCGCAAGCAGAGTTTACCGCGCAACTAGCATAGATACAAAAGCCCGACATGAATCATCGGGCAGTTGCCCGCCAGACACAACACCCGTCCGGTCTTGGTGTAGATACCGCTACACTACAAGACTCTTTTACCGCGTGGTCAAAATCGGAACTAACGCCGCCATCTTGTTGATTTGAAAACTTCTTTAGGCGCGTTGGGCATTTTTTGAGATGGGGACAAACGATTGAATTCGCGCCACTGTTACCGTAACCGACACCGCTTCGGATGTGTTCGGCTGTCCTCGGGATGTACTCGGTTTTAATGTATATCCGATATGTCAGTGAGTGATGGAAAAGTATTCGGTTTGTGTTTTGTTTTCACTTCTGTCGGCAAGTCGGCACTCCCAGAGTGCTTTTTTTTTTTCAATACATTTCCTAAAGAAAATGCAAAAAATATTTACCAACAGCGCCCCCCTGTCAATGTCATTAGAGCGCCAAAAGAACCTTTTAGCAGTTTAAATGAAACGTCGAGCTTTAGAGACTGTTACATGGGTACAGGGTTTTTATCTCAAATTATTTATTTGGCACAAACAAAACCCTTAATATAAACCCTTAATAATAATACTGGTATTCAGCTGCCGTATCCGGTTAGACTGGAAGCCGACCCCAACATAGTTGGGAATAGGCTAGGCAGATGACGGCAAAGTAGCCAAAAGCCTCTTACTCAAGCAATAAAAGTTTGTCAATTTCGTCTATTGTTTGATGTCAGGGCCAGGGACCAAAGACAATACATATTGATCTGTGTTGCGATATTATGTATTAAAATGTAATTTTACTTATCTACAGAGTCGATGAGGACATCAAACAACAAATAATATCGATGAAACTAAATGGCGTTTCAGTGACCGACATTGCTAACCAATTTCGAGTGCCGGTAAGTAACCAATCCTACTATCCATAGATATAGATACACCTAGATAACGCAAGAGCACCTACTTCGCGTGCCAAAAATCGCACCAGCTTACGTTCGAAAATCATAAGCCGCCACTTTCGCGCTCAGTCCTGCGTACTGCTGGCTGGGTGAGCGTGAGCGAGAGAGCGCGAGCTTGTGACGTCATAGTAGGTAGTCAAAAAGTGGCACGCTTAGTTTTCATACAGTTAGATACTTGCGTTATCTAGGTATATCTATATCTGTGCTACTATCAAATACATTACAAACTAGGTTTTGCCTGCGGCTTCGCCCTCATGGGTGACGGAAACTTACTACCGGCACCCTAATTGCGTAATGCACTATCAATCTCAACCTGAATCATTTTGAAGGATATTGCTAATCCATTGCTTCATAATTGAGGACCTTGCAACAAAAGAGAGGCAGATTCAATTTTTTGTCGTTACTGTTTTTGTTTACCTACAATTTAAACAAAAATTAGGACTACCGTTTGATGCATGTACGAGGCACATTTCTTAAACTTGGGCTTGCCACCCTTTTGCTGCAAGGTCCTCAATTATGTTTGAAAAATATGTCGGCTCAACAACGTAAATAACGCAATGAATGTTGCTGAACTGTCAAAATGGAAGCCATTGCTACTGATAGTGTGTTACGCAATTACCCCACGGGATTTAAAGCATCCAGGTTATAAATTACTTGTGTGCCAAATTTCATCCAAATCCGTTCAGCCGTATTTGCACGGTTCAGTAACAAACATTAATATTAGACACAACGCTATTAGTTTCTTTTGGCGCCAAATTCGGAAAGAGCGCCGCCATCTTGTTTTGTTATTACTATTCTTTCTATTCTATTTTTGAGGTTCTGGCTCCATCGATAACGTTCGTTGATTTTGCCAATGTCAAGGTATGAGAATGAGAAAGTATTGATCGTAAACTGTAACACAACTATTGATCAGTGTTTGTAGCGGTGGCATCCATGGATCCCCATGCTAAAAAAGGACAAAACATTTTTAGTTAGTAGATGCAAAACGTCACAAAATAAATGTTAGAACATTCAATAAAAATAAAATAAGTAAAGAAATATAAACTATTTGTTATTACTACTTTTGTGATAATTTCATAAATGTCTACCAACAACGCCCCTTTGTCAATATCATTCTGGCGCCAAAACATCATTGTAACACTACCAAAGTGTGTTTGTTGCCTTGTTCTTCTTTAAAGCAACGGAGAAATGGATCTACGAGATTTATAGCTTAGGGGCCGTCTCCACGAGCGAGAGAATCGCGGCGATAGTCTCGCCGTGCCAACAAATTTTCGCCGTGTGGAGACACGTTCTAAGAGAGTGTATAGAAATACGTGGCACGACGATAATATCGCCGCGATTCTCGCGCTCGTGGAGGCGGCCCCTTAGCGATAATTTATGGCCCGGAGAGTGACATACGAAGTTTTTTTTCCCGAAAAATGTAGCACAATAAAGCGGAGCCGCGGGATACAATTAGTATTACAGAACAAGTGCGATTCGGACTCGCGCACGAAGGGTTCCGTACCATTGTCTATACAAAATTAATATCGAGCAAATAACGGCAAAAAAATCACGTTTGTTGTATGGTAGCCCCCCTTAAATATTTATTTTATTCTGTTTTTAGTATTTGTTGTTATAGCGACAACGGAAATACATCATCTGTGAAAATTTCAACTGTCTAGCTATCACGGTTCATGAGATACAGCCTGGTGACAGACAGACGGACAGTGGAGTCTTAGTAATAGGGTCCCGTTTTTACCCTTTGGGTACGGAATCCTAAAAAGGCCTGTTTCTTAGTAGTGGCAACATTTTATTTTATAGCAAACATAGGCAATTTTCTTAAAAGCTCATACCAATATTAAGTTTTTTTTTTTCCAGCGCACCACAATCTACCAATGGTGGCAGCGCTGGTGTAAGGAAAACAACATAAAAATAACAAGCGATAAAAACACAACTGCCACACCTGAACAAGACAAGAGTTTTACAGAACATACTACCTTCGAAAGGATTGTGCAAACGCCGTCAGTAACGACCTCACAAATGTCGTTGTGGCAGAAACTGCCCGATGTGGAATTCAAACCATAAGATGCGCTACACGTATAGAGGTATGAGGAACAGGCTGTATTGTTCACTCATCCTCCATAGAAAAGGGAGTATCCTTCGACCAGACGGGTGTTTTGTCTAGTGGACAACTGCCCGACGATTGATTTTTTTTTTCGGGAAGGCATCTCGCAGTTCAACTTTCTTAGGTTGAACTGCGAGATGCCTTTAAGCAGACCCCTGAGCCAGGATTCACAACCATACGACAAGCTATCGTATCGAAACCCTGACATTTCGATAACCCGATTTGACTTCCCCTCAACAGCAAATAGCTGTTGGAAGAATAGCGGGCGTCTATTTGATTTAAACTGACAAAATTTTTGGGTTTTGGACTTGTGAACAGCATTGAGAAGACTCCTACGATAACAATGATTAATGTTCGATACGATACGGAAGCATATCGAGTGTTTGTGAATAAGGGGGCTGACCTGAGATGCCTGTAACCGGACTTGCCTGTGGGTGCTCAATAAATGAAGGCCTAAAGCCAGGGCTTGATAAACTTAAAAAACCAAGGGACTACACGCTAACGTACGGGTACGGATCTCGGCTTAGGGCTTCGTTGGGAGAGGGCAGCAAGGGACAGGCTGGATCAGATAGACCGACGATTGATGTCCGGACGTTGTATATATGATAGTCGCGCGGTAAACTCTGCTTGCGCGATTCAGGATTTTGCGTGACGTCAGTGTGATGCGTAGTTCGCGTGGGGCGATGTAGATGGCGCCACACATGGAACAAGAATTGCGCAATTAACAACTATGTTAAGAAACTACATTACGAAAATTAGTGACATAATAATATAGGACGAAATTTTTCGTACAAGAGTGCGGGCGGCGGGACCGTCAGTCGCTCGCCAGCATAAACCATGGTACTGGGGGTCTTCTCTTAAGCCTGCTAACGAGGATGTGGACCCGTCCGAAGGTAATTCAATTCTCCGGATTATTCTGGAGAATTGAATAACCTTCGGATGGGTCCACAAGTTAAAACAGTTCATTAACTTTAACTTTTCGTTATTAACTTTTTCGGACGGGCACAGATACGGAAGTAGGAATAACCCTCAAATCGTGTTGTACAGACGCCAGCACATCAAGCTACCCGAAACTGTAAAATTTTCCCAATCAACTTTGAACCTTATGTTTTAGCAATAAAGTTGAAAATCTATTAAAGAAATTTGACAGATTGTAGTAGCATGATGTGCTGGCGTCTGTACTTTTGCAACGTTTCTCATTGAAGCAATGTCTTGATGGATATGCAAATGCATTGCATACAGACGTTTCATTTTAATTTTACTTAAAACGTCTGGAGGGCCCCTCGCCCCCCCCCCCCCCTCCGCCCTTGTCTGTAGGTGATGAGGAGTAGGAAACGCCCGTCACGTCGGCCGAAACTAAGGATTTCATACTTAGGGCGTAGTAGACCTCCTGTGAACTCCTGTCACCAAAGAAAAAGTCGCCATATAATTTTATGCCAATAATTTCGTAGTAAACCCCTTTATTCATAAACGTTGCTTAAAATTAAGTAGTGATTAGCGACTGTTTATCCATACATTTTTGACGTTTGAACGTCACTTAACATTTATAATCGTTTATAAACTCCGTAGTGTTGGCTTATCTAACATGCCTCGGCAATAACGAGCAATTTACAGCTATTTCAAGATTTGCATTGTATTTAAAATATATAAAATCCTAAGATTTTCCCTGTTAAATGATAGTAGTATGGGCCCGGGGCGTACCGTATGCCTTTATGTATGGCATAGACAAGTTACGTCTGGCGCGGAATAAAAATAAGTATTTTATTTGCTAGTATTTTACATATTAAATCTATTTTATTGTTTGTTAATTTCTTTAACTGCCCATGACATTACATCACAGCGGACCCTATTAGAATACATTTTTTAAATGTCGCAGCATCGATAGGAGCCTTCTGGCCTCGTATAGGACTTTCTGTTTAATTTTTCTACTTTTTTTTTAAATATAATTTGGTTTATTTTTTTACTGTGTTTATTTTAGTTTATGATCTTTCTGTACGGAGTCACAATAGATACTTTTTCTTTCTTTCTTTAAGCTGTAGCTAATAGTGATGCTAAGAAATGTTAATTAAAATATGTTTAGCTAATTCATAAAACCTAGGAATATATTTACAGACTCCTGCATATCAAGCTACTAAAATCTGTCAAGTTTCTTTAATAGATTTTTAACTTTATCGCTAAAGCATAAGGTTCAATGTTGATTGGGAGACGGTTTCGGGTAGCTTGATGTGCAGGCGTCTGTACTTACGAGTTTGATGTTACGGTAATGATCTAAAAAGTATTGTGATTATGGAAAATATGTACTTATTATAATAAATATTACTTGTAAGTGTAAAATTATTATTATTTCCGTCATTTCACTCCCATCTTAATATAAATAAATAAAATAAAAATGTTTATTTCTTCATTTAAGGATATAACTATGTTAGGTTTGGAGTCACCTTTTAAGCAAAGATTTGCTTGTATTAGGTGCTTGTATTTCTTTAAAAAAAAACTTTACAAAATATGAAAGCCAACAGGTATCAGGAACAGGTTCTAAGCTACCGTACTATGGTTATGGCTAGCCCGCCGTACTGTCCCACTGTTGGGAAAAGGCCTCAGCACGCTACCATTACAGTCTGGTAAGGCTAGAAAAAGTTATTCAACAGAATCAAGTCTTAAACTAATATTATGATATTCAGTCATATCCAGAACATAATATTGAAAGCTGACTGCGGACATGTTTGTGGCGAAAATGTGTGTCAGCAACATAAAAACAAAATAAATTTACTAGGTTTCTGTACCTAAGGTGGTATGGTGTATATCCATTTTATCCATTGATATATCCAACTTTGTTTGTTATAGGCATGGTGTTGGCAACAAGGAGGGACATGGCTCTTGCTACCTATATTTTAATTATGGCCACACTATTGAATTAGGAAATCCCTATAATGATAGTGATGTTGAGTAAATAAATAAATAATTTGCTTATTTTTTGGTCGAGCAATACTGACAGTACGCAAAAAGACATTGTTCCATTATAACGGCAACTATTATATTATTTGAAAGGTGAAACCATGATGGCCGTTTCATGCATCATCGAGTAGAAAAGTATTGCTAGTTTTAACTTTTAAAATATTTACAATTTTAGCAAGTAAGATTCATAAATCCGTAGATTACGGAATGGGGAAGGTCGCGCATAGCTAATTGTAGGTGGCGTGATCATAGCTATAGTTCGTTTTTTAATCCCAGAGACTATTCTGACAGGTGTAATGTCAAACTTCTATACTAAAAAAACGAAAACACAAAACACTTAAATGTCAGGTTAGTCTCTGGGATTAAAAAACGAACTATAGTCTTTTTTATATAGCATGAGTTGGGTGACAGCAGGACGAAAATATGCATCTTTAAGATGAGAGAAAAGGATAGATAGCTACATTGTATGAATCTGACAGCTGTCACCGAAACCATCCTATAATAAATGAACTTTAGGTCCCCATAACGGCCAAAGTAAGTGCTGTCATTAAAATTATGGCAGCGGCAAAGATTTTTTTTTATTTTTATTTATTTATTTAATCCATAATATTACACTTTTATTTTAACATAACACCTGCCAAACTGCAAAGCAATTTGTCGGTCGTAAAATCGTTAGACTCGCCCCACCGCGTCTAATGTTGCGTTTCTGATTCGTTTAGACACCTATGACACACAATGACGCTATGACTTGATTGTCATGGAAACTATATTGTGTAAGCCTAAGGTTACTCTTCTCGGTATGGGCACCACAGAGTACAGTCAAACAGGGTGAATAGAGACGCAGGGGTGAATAGGGACGAAACTTTAAATGAGATTTTAAGCTTGAAATAATATAGTTTGTTGCCAGAAAGGACTCTTTAGTGGCTACTGCATTACAATTAGGTAACTATAAAGTGCCCTTATTGGCTACAAACTATATTATTTCAAGCTTAAAATCTCTTTTAAAGTTTCGTCCCTATTCAACCCTGCGTCTCTATTCACCCCGTTTGACTGTACTCTGGTGCCCATACCGAGAAGAGTAACCTTAAGCGGTCTACACACCAAAGCCGCTGACCCGGCGGCTTAGTGCCGGCGGGTTAACCTGGCGGCTTCAGAATGTCCAAGTCGAACGACTTTGCCGGCGGCACGACAGCCGCGGCATGTGGTGTTCTAGTAGACATCTTGAAAACGACAGTTGCTTAGATAATATGTCAGGAGAAGACAATCAAACCTCGGATACTACAGTGACCGCTGAGGATACAAGAGTGGAGTTGACTCATTATTTTCTTTCTAGTGTCGGAGGATTAGAATGGCAATATAACCAATAAACGCTCATTAGTCGAATAAAATTAAAACTCATATAATCAATATTATTTTTAATCATTAAGTAGTTCCATGTATTATCCATTAAATCTAAAATCGTAAATTACACATAGTGAGATACACTTTTATTGTGATTCGTATAATAAAGTTTTAAACAAAATAAGAAATGTGTTTTTGTAAACCAATAACATGATATTAACTATTGGTAACAGTAGAAGTGTCACTAAACTAAAATTAAAACCTTGCTATTCCTTTCGCACATATGTCAAGCTCTACTCGTGTGAAGGGAATAGTCAACACTAATTTTAAATTTAACTTTAATGGGGCTACCTATAGCTCCTTTATTATACCAAAAAGAAAATTAAATATTTATAACATATTTTGAAGATTACTTTATAACACTATCAGAAGGATTTAGAGCTAGGTATTCTTCAGCAAATGTTTCTAGTGACGAGTCTCGTCGACGGTGTGTCCTGCGAAAAAAGACGAAAAGACTGCCCGTTTAGCCGTTTTACTTTTATTTAATAAAAAATAAATAAGTATATCTAGTCAAAATCAACATTTATTGTGTATTTTTTTATTATGGATTTTATTAAAGGCACTGAATAAGTCTTCAACATTTCAATTATTTTTTTTTTCAAACACATTTTTTTTTTACCTGAGTGGCAACTATTTTGCCAATGCCCGGGAAAAGGTTAAAATGTAAATACAAAGATACACTAATAAATAAACTAATATAATTAAATGTCTATGGGGCCCTACTTAGTTGCCTGATTATAAATAAAAAAAAAAAAAAATCTTTACTTACAGTATCGGTGGTTCCAGTAGGCACATTTTTGTTCTGCAGAAAATTTAGTGATTTGTAGGCAAACCATTTACTATGATAAATATCATCAGTACCCGCACCAGACTTATTTGAATTATCTTCTTTTTTTTTCTCTCGGTAATAATGACTAGTTAAAGGGGTTTGAAGGTTTTGGCCCTGAAATCAGCCGCCATTTTGATTTTTTTTCAGAATCGCGGTGCACAACAAAAGTTATATATTTAGATAGAGGACACTTATACAAACAAAAAATGTTACATAACATAATATCCTAAAGCGTCAGGTTTCGGAGTTATTCACCGAAATATAAGTCGAAAACAACAAGATTTTTTTTGTTTTTTTTTTCCGTCTAGGTAAGCATATTAAACTATTGAGGTAATAGAAACGTTATGAAACCTTTATGGAGAAGAAACAAATGAAGAATAGACATTTTTTAAATAAATAATTAAACACGGCAATTTATAGTTCGATTTTTAATCCCAGAGACTAATCTGACAAGTGTAATGTTAAACTTCTATACTAAAAAAAAACGAAAACACAAAAGACTTAAATGTCAGATTAGTCTCTGGGATTAAAAAACAAACTATAAATAGCCGTTTTTAATTATTTATTTAAAAAATGTCTATTCTTCATTTGTTTCTTCTCCATAAAGGTTTCATAACGTTTCTCTTACCCCAATAGTTCAATATCCTTACCTGGAGGGCAAAAACAAAAAAAATCCTTGTTGTTTTCGACTTATATTTGGTGAATAACTCCGAAACCTGACGCTTTAGGATATTATGTTACGTAACATTTTTTGTTTGTATAAGCGTCCTCTATCTAAATATATAACTTTTGTTGTGCACCGCGATTCTGAAAAAAAACCAAAATGGCGGCCGACCTTAGGGCCACCCTCCATACAAAAATCTTCTAACCCCTTTTTTATTTTTCTCTCGATTTCCGGAACATCAGTAGCAAATTCACTGGCAATTTCATTAAATGCGTCGTAACGCTTTGGCCGGCTTTTGTAGTCACGGTTTTTTGGGTTCCATAATATTTCTTTTAAATGATAGAGGTCTATTAGTTTTATAACTGTTGCATCGTCCCACTCCATATTGGTTAGTTGATAAAAAAATAAAAGTGCCGACACTTCACAACAACAGAGAATGAATAAGTGATACGTCACTACTCTATGAAAGCCGGCGGGCAACTGACTGAGTGAGTGGAGAGGGATGCCGTCGGCATCGGCATGCTGCCCCGCCGGCTTGCCCGCGCGGGCGCAAGCCGGCGCATGATTGTACAAAATAAGGCCGGCGCGGGTTGGGCCGGCGCGCGGCGATCCGTGCCGCCGGGTCAGCGGCTTTGGTGTGTAGACCGCTTTAGGCACATTTTATTATTATTTACTTTTTCGCGAGACTAAGTACGGTGAGGGCAAATGTAACGATTTAAATCTTTAGGAAGCAGGGTTGACTTTTAAAATCGCTCTCTAAGAAAAAAACCAACTTACTTAAATAAATTAATAACGTTTGAGTGACGTCGTCCGCGCGTAAATTGCAAACGCTATGTGGCGGCCGCGTCTCTTCTATGAAACTACCTTTTGGAAACATCGACCTCGTAGCTTTAAAGTATTATGATTTCTTTTGACGTGTTAAGTTTTTTTTTGCTATAATTTTACAGAAAAAGAAAATATAATCTAAATATAGAAATAATAGTCACTGTCATTATTTCATCACCACTGTTCTCAAGACGGTGAAGGAAAACATCGTGAGGAAACTGGCATGTCCTAGAAACAAAAATTCGAAGACGCCAACAACCCACACTGGGCCCGCGTGGTGGATTACGGCACACTCCCTCTTGCTGAGAGGAGGCCTGTGTCCCAGCAGTGGGAACATTATAGACTGATTATGTATGTATGTGTAATAGTCACTGCTGAGGTAATGAATAAAAACCACAATAAGTTAAAATTACATTTATTTATTATAACTTAACTTATAATCACTCCTCTTTCCTTCGCAGAGATAGGAAAAGGTGTTAACTAAAAGTTAACATTTACGATCATACATACGCTAACAGAGCGGTTACAATTTTTTTTTTTCTTTTCCATTTTTATCTACAAGCGGGTGATTAGCGATATTATATTATCTGTGGCCATAATTTGAAGTGGTCTACTTACACGTTTACAAAAATTACGTATTTTAATCGCCAGATCAAAATTGGAAATTCATGGCAATTACTATAAAATCTTGGAGTTGACGTTAACAGGGCCGTCTTTACCCGAGGGTGCAAGGGGTGCGTGGCACACGAGCGTGGGGTCTTAGGAGGCGCAAGCCGGAGGGAAGCGCCAGGGTAGCCCGTGAAATTCAAAATTACTATTTCATGAAATATAAAGCAATAGGGTTATATGAACTTAGAGGGTTGTATATCAATACAACCCTCTAAATCAATTGCAACCTGACACTGACCTGCAAATTGCAAAGAACGTAAGAAATAACACGTAAAATTTAATTTCGCGGGCGACCTTGGTGCTTTTCCCTAAAAATTGGACTCCAAAATCAAGTTTTTGTTTTTTCCAAAAAACAAAGCCTCTACGCCCCCAGACTGTTTTTCGCACCACCCCGGCGCCCAATATGGTTAAGACGGCCCAGGACGTTAAGGCGACTACATGACTTAAAGCGCGGTCTTTGTCGGAATGCATAGAAAAGAAAGAGAAGCGCGATGACACAATGCTGGTAATTTATTGCAATTATCTATTTACAAAAGCATTTATCTATTGTTTGGACTAAAAATTAAAACACTAGTGCTTTTTTGTGTTGCTTGTAGAATAATCTGACAAAAAATCAGAATGATTTTATGTATATTAGTATAGTTTTTATTGTAAAAAGAAAGTTTTTGAAGGTATTTTCATGATTTTTTTTTCTATCTTATCAAATTAGTTGTATTATGTTTTCAACACACTACGAGTATCTACCTATACAGGGTGTGACGGAAAGGGTATATCAATACAAACGGGTTGAAGAGTGTATCTGGTCTAGAATCTCTGTACAAAATTTCAGCTCAAAAGCAGTAACTTTGAAAATGCTTAATATTTTTTTATTTCGATAGTTTATTAAATTGAAATCATAACAAACGTGTCACCGCACTACGAGGGTCATTATCCATTATCTGTAGTGTATCTGTGCGCCTAGTACACGCACATCACGCCGCCGCGCGCTAGTGCAGCGCCGTGATGTCGAAATAAAAAAATATTAAGCATTTTCAAAGTTAATGCTTTTGAGCTGAAATTTTGTACAGAGATTCTAGACCAGATACACTCTTCAACCCGTTTGTATTGATATACCCTTTCCGTAACACCCTGTATATCATAATATATTTTTCTGATTTTGTTTACTGTAGTCGATCATAATTACTTTTATTGCTTCTAAAACTTGCGTTTTTGGGTCCTGTTAGGCGCAGTAGAGCAGTGGTGATCCAGTGGTAAGCCCAGCCCCGACTTACCGAGTTGTAGATCGGGGGGTTCGAACCCAGACAGGCGCTTTACTTTGTGTAAATAACTTCATCACCACTGCTCTCAAAACGGTGAAGGAAACCATCGTGAGGAAACCGGCATGACCTAGAACCAAAGATTCGAAGACATGTGACATCTGGCAACCTGCACAGGGCCCTGGTCTATGTTCCAGAGTGTGGGAACATTTTAGACTGATTACGTTAGGCGTTAAAATTGCCAAAAATTATCCAGTTCCATACGGCCCCGGGCCCACATAGAAGATTACCCACTCCCTCTCACAGAGAGGAGGCCTGTATCGCAGCAGTGGAAACATTATGCTATTCATATTGAGTTGGCTATTATTTAAGATATAAAATCCACATCAGGCAATTTCTGCCATAATGATTTTTTTGAGGACAAAATTGACGGCGTTTGCACGATTTTTTCGTCGCTAGTATCTTCTAAACTCTTGTCTTGTTCTTCACTAGTACTCGTGTTATTATCGCTTGTTATTTTTATGTTGTTTTCCTTGCACCATCGACGCCACCATAAGTAAACGGAGGTACGCTGAAAAAAATTAAGGATATTTAAAACTCTACTAATAATAAAGAGGTTGTTTGTTTTTTTTTTTTATTAAATCTACAGCAAAAAAATGATACTTGATACTACATACAAATTAAAGTGTAAATTATTGAAATGTGTGCTATGACGTTGCTGTTGCTGCAATCACTAGATCCATCTGTCAAAAAACGGTTAACCTAGTGGACAGAGTGTAGCCCAAAAAGCGTACAGATAAAAGTTGAGACAACACTCTAAATACCTAAATGAAGACGACTGTGGTCGGACACTCTCTTTCTAAATACACACATAAGAACGAGACAATGATATGTGTTTTTTTTGTCATATGTATGTATTTAGAAAGAGAGATCCGATCACAGTAGTCTTCACTTAGGTATTTAGAGTGTTGCCTCCACTTTTATTTATAAGCTTCTTGGTGTAGCCCAATTCTTGAGGAAGGCCAGTCTGACGCAACTGTCTGATAAAAAAAGAAACTATGAAACGTGTACTAAACATAATGGCGGCTATCGCTATCTCGCTTTAACATGTGCAGTCTGTGCATAGTCTGTGTCATTTTTGCTATGTTGATATTCAGTTTTAGTACAAGTTTCATACAAGCGACGTTTTTCATCTTTTTCTATGGGACCCCCGTCTCTTCTTACATATAATGAACATTACTTATACATTATGAGGAAGGCTAAAATTACGCTAGGACTTATAGGAGCCGAGCAAAAAGAAAATAGAAAGGTCGTTAAGCGAAAACGAACAACGCGGGCAGGTTATGCGATGCGTTAGGGTGGGTCGGGGGAGGGGAACAAGAAATTTGACGCGGACAAAGTCGCAGACAAAAGCTAGTAATTAAATTGAACTTACTGTCACTCTGAATTGGTTAGCGATGTCGGTGACCGAAACGCCGTTGTGTTTCATCGATATTATCTGTTGTTTGGTGTCCTCATCGACCCTACAAAATAAAATCATATTTATTCTAATAATGCACGGCTTGTTACTCCGAAGGGTAGACCAGAGGTATACCTGTGACTAAGGTGTACGAGGTTTGAGTACTAGAAGTTAGAAATCGCAAAAATACAGGGTGAAATTTTAATCACGTTTTCCTCTTTAGGGGTCATTGTACTCATTATTATGAACAACTATTACTATGGGACCAAACATGAAATCGCGAAAAAAAATCACTTATTCTTCAGACTCTTACTGACTAAAACCCATCCGTGATCCTTCCTTAGCCCTTTATGTTCCGGGGTAGCGGTAACCCTTTCGGACAATCCCGCTACCCCGGCAGGCTTCGGCCCTAACAGGCTCCTTCCCTTATGCTGACATCTCTTTGAGGCGCGCGTGGAACACGTACGCGCCGTCCGGCACGGGCCTGGTCCTGATCGGACGGTGAGCTACCCATTACTCTCCGTCCGCAGGCCCGCGCCTACGGTGGCCGGGAGTCGTCACGCGGCTCCCGACGCCCGGAGCGTCTCCCGCGGCGGCTGGGACGTGAGGCTCTCTCCCTCAGCCGTTCCGCCACCTCCGTCGCTAGCACGACTGCTTCGCAGAAGGAGGTGACTGCCTCCCACTCCCTCTCGCTCGCATGGCTTGTACCAGGGCCGGACGCGAGGTCGCCGCCGCTGCCGAAAGCCTCTACGAGGATACGGCGGTGCCATGCCCAAGCGGGGCGGACCTCCACCCTTATACACTGTCTGTGATTCTAAATAAATGAGTGAATTACTTATGACTTCGGCCCGATCTCAGTGGTACACTCGCCTTCCTTTCCTGGAGTTTAAATCCTGCCTCCTTCAGTCTTTTTCTGACACTCCTAGAAGGAAAGAAATATGTTTATATTGACGTTTCGCTAGTTTAAACTTCATAGACGAGAAGTGTTTCGATATCTATCCTTAAATGATGCTGATAAAACAAAATGAATTAATTCAAAGTAACTACAGTTGATAATTGGACAGAGAGAGGTGGAAAGAGAGTAGGGAGGCGTTTGCCCAGCAATGGGACACTAAAGGCTAGTAAAAAAATTACAGTTGATAACGGAGCCAACGGCAAAGGTATGTTTTTGTTATACAGGATGTTCGCCAGAACGTTGAACACACGAAAATGGCAGATAGATGGGATCATCTGCTACCTACCCAGCCCAAAAAAAAAAATACCCAGGCCCCATAGTTCTTTTTTATTTCCGAAATTCATGAGTTTTAAAACTTTGAAGGCCTATAACCACACCCCGGACACTCCATACAACGCTCGCAAAATAATTACCTACTACTACTACATTAAAAAATGACGTTTGTATACGTATGAATGTGTGCGTGAGGTACTCGTGTTTGCGAGCGCTCTTGTTAAAGAACTGCGACGAATACGCCTAAGTGCGGGGTGAGGTGCGGTAACTGATGTTAGTGCGGGGAAGGGAGTGGCCTTTCTGTACGTAGTACTTTAAGTATTCTGTGGTATAACTTTATGTAGGATAGACGTAACTAGAAACACCTTTTCTTTGTTTTTGTCTCGACTATTGGTAGATTCATCTAAAATTATTATTGTTTCGTGCAAATAGTAAAATCGACTATAAAAAATATAAAAAAAAACTACGGGGCCTAGGTATTTTTTTTTGGGCTGGGTAGGTAGCAGACGACTATTTGCCATTTTCGTGTGTTCAACGTTCTGCCGACCATCTTGTATTTTCATCAAATATCGACACGTATCACGTTGTGAAGTTTGGCTAGCTCGTTGTATATTAAAATAATTACTTTGTAGAAATGCCAAATTCCTTAGCCAAAGAGGGCGTATGTACGGATTGTTCTTGAGCCACCCGCTCTATTAGGAGCTGGTCTTCTTGAGCCGTCGTCTTCCTTTTAGTTCCTGTGCTTTTATGATTGTTCATATGGCCTTCATTGCACCAGCGATCCCACCATTTGCGAACCGTGATTCTCTAAAAAGTAAAGAGATTTAAAATTAAATTACTCCGCCCATTGTGTCACCCATTGTAAAGTTTCTATATTTATTTCTGTAATGTATATGGTGCACATAATAAAGAGTATTCTATTCTATTACTTAGTGTCCGGTTTCTAAAGAATTCTTAAACGGAGTTTAAACTTTCAATAGCTGTTGATTCCACATTAATTATCTATTTAAGAGGGCACCGACCATAGTCGACCGCACAGTGGCGCCCTCATCGTTTTTTAGGTTATTTCTTTTATTTTAGAATGAAAATGCAGAAAATAATCACGTTAAGTTGTGCTCCACAAGATTGTACGTTAATATTGTTGCAAACGGTAGTTTTACATTGTTTAGTTCTATTATAATCATTAAAACGGATAATAGTGGCCACTTTTATCCCACTTATACAGGGTGACTGGAAATTAGTGGCGGAGCCGTTAAGGGGAGGTAGTCTAGGGTTATTCCGACAGATATCACTATGAGACCTACCGTCCTTACTTAACCCTTTCCAAGATATTCCTCGCAAAAATAATGAAAATTTCGACCCCCTTTATAAAACCCATAAACTCCTAAAACTCAACATGTAGGCAATAATTTTTCATATTTTCCATACAAAAAGTGAAAAATTCCTTAAAAAACACGCCATGGCCGCCCCCTCCGCGCTTGTGGCTCTAAAAAACAATTCACGGGGTAGGGCAAATAAGTACCACGTGTCGACGAGTCGCGATTGTCAAATTCGATTTTTGTTGTGTCAAACAAAATTATTGAAGTGAAACTTCTTTACGCACACTTGACTTGGAGAGTAGGCTGGCGAACGCGTGACGTAAGCGTTACGAAAAGTGTGATCGGGCGAGTAGGGAAGGTACGTATTTACGCGACCAGGTTTTTACACCAGGTACCGACTCAAATACTTGCAAGACTATAAAGTATCTTATACGGCTACTCGCTCAAATACGTAGGTACTCAACCGCGTTAGTTTTCGTAAATGCAATCATGCTCCTTATCAGTAAGAGTCTACGGAACAATTTCGTATGCAAGTATTTTTAACCGACTTCAAAAAAGGAGGTTCTGTGTTCGACCCGTATGTATGTATGTTTGTATGTCCGCGATTATCTCAAAAACTAATGAACCGATTTCGATAATTCTTAATGTGATCAACATACTTTCAGGAAGGTTTTAGTATATAATACATTTGGTAATTATTCTTATGTACGAAGTTATATGCATAAATGTACTGCATCTCCGGCATTTCTATGCGATTTTTTATGATTCTTCTAGTCGGTGTCTTTAATTCTTCAATGCACTAGTGTTAATTGAATTTGTGTGGGGTAGGTACAACTAAAAAGTAAAAAATAAAAACATTTTTACAAAAAAAAACAACCGACTAAAAAAAAAACACTACAAAATGAAAAATAACTTTAATTTCGGAAGTCGGTGTCAAAAAACGAAAATGCGGAACCAACCACACCGACTTCCGAAACTAAAGTTATTTTTCATTTTGTAGTGTTTTTTTTTAAGTCGGTTGTTTTTTTTGTAAAAAAGTTTTTATTTACTTTAATGGTTTGCAAGTATTTATTTGTAAACGCGATTTTACTCCTTATTTATAGGAAGTCATTAATCAATTTCCTATGCTTGGTAGTTTTACTTCCAACGGGGCTTTTGAATACGCGATTGTACTTCTTATCTGTATGAAGTTATGGATCAATTTTCTATGCAGATAGAAAATACTTGAAAGTATCTCGCTCCGTCGTGCCTCGACGCTCGAGTACGTAGGTACTCAAATAGTTCAACAACCGCGTTTATTTTCGCAAATGCGATCATGCTCCTTATCAGTAAGAGCACAGAATACTTAATAGTACTACGTACAGAAAGGACACTCTCTTCCTCGACCTCATATCTGATACCGCACCTCACCCCGCACTTCGAGGTATTCGTCGCCGACTCTTTAGCAAGGGCGCTCGCGAACCGCAGCGCTGTATTGCTGATACGAACACACAATAAAATTATGCGATTTAAAAGTTTTATTTGAGTTTTAATAACGATGGTTGCATATTGTGATGCTTTTCCGAATTCCTATTTACATAAACTGTTTGTAAGATTTCGCATTTTTAATAACATGCGATTTAATAACCGATTATTTAGAGATAAGTCATTTAAACTAAACTATTTTAGTGTTTTTATTTCATTACGAACCCGACTATATAAACAAACAATTGAACTACATGGTCACTTCATAATAATGCACACGTTCGGGCAGCGCCGCCGCCGTCGTCGTTCGGTTCCCCGACACAAATTGCTTTCCGCGCCAATTTTTTTTACGCTACTAGAGTTCACGCACACATTTGCACGTATACAAATGTCATTTGTTTATGTAGTAGTAATAGGTAATTATTTTGCGAGCGTTGTATGGAGTGTCCGAGGTGTGGTAAGAGTCTACGGAACAATTTCCTATGCAAGTATTTTTACTTTAATGGTTTGTAAAAGTATTTATTTGTAAACGCGATTGTGCTCCTTATTTATAGGAATTCACGGGTCAATTTCCTATGCAAGTACTTTTTACTTCCAACAGGGCTTTTGTTTGATTACGCGATTGTACTTCTTATTTGTATGAAGTTATGGATCAATTTTCTATGCAGATAGAAAATACTTGAAAGTTTCTCGAGCCCTGGTTTTAGGCCCTCGTTTCTTAAGGTGGACGTACTTGGAAGCCCTGGTACTCAATTTTGCAAGTACGACCCATGTCTACGGGCTACGGGCGAGGCGAACGGGAGTTGAGTGGGGGATATAAGCAAGAGAAAGCAATGCGCGCGCACATTTTCTTTCTCTCTTCCTCTCATAGCCAAATACGTTTGAAGTTTCACTTCAGTCGTGTGGTCATAAGCACACTCGGTTTTTTTTTAAGTCGGTTGTTTTTTTTTTTTAAGTTTTGTTTTTCACTTTTTGTTGTACCTACTCCACAAAAAAGTAAACAAAAAGATCGTTAATGTAGACAATGTAGATAAATTTTTAGATTTTTGTTGATTTTTCAAAAACCGTTTGTCCGATTTCGATAAAATTTTCATGGGATCATTTGGGAAGTATACCCTTTCCAACAACAAAATAATTTTTCAAATCGGTTGGCAAGCAACGGAGTTATGCGCGAACAAATATAAAAAAAAACAAAAAAAAATACAAACATTCGAATTGAGAACCTCCTCCTTCTTTAGAAGTCGGTTAATAATAAGTGGTTAAGTTCAGCTGGCGCGCGCGGCGCCCTGTAGTACGGTCAGCAACAAAAGTCGATTAACACTTTCATTTTTACGTTATTAAAATGACAACAATTTTTTTCAATAAACTGTATTTTAGCTTTTCACATAATAGCAAGAGTCTATATTCTAAAATAATTTCTTCTGCTGCAATTTTGAACAAATATTCTGCTCAATAATTAAGATTAAGTAAACTGACGTGTTAATCGACTTTTGATGCTGACCGTACCTAGCGCCCCGGGCAGCCGCCCCGGCCGCCCCCCCACTAAAGCCAGCACTGGCATTATGCCGACCCGAACATGTATGTTCGGAATCCTAAATATGGTACATTTTCTCATACTCACCGTAGTACCCAACACGTAAGCTATCCGGCTATTAGTCATTCCTTCTTGCTTCAGCGCTATAATTCGCTGCTTTAAATGGTCATGGAGCGCTTTATTTTTGCTGAAATACAATACATAATCATATAAAGGCTTATTCTTCGATCAACATGGGACCACACCAGAAATCGCGAATAATAAATCTGCTGTTCCCTACATTTTGACGAGTTATACGAACATAAATGTAGGGAACAGCAGATTTTTTTTTCGCGATTTCAGGTTTGGTCCTTTAGCAAAAGTTGTTCATAATGATGAGTGCAATTACCTCTTAAGAGGTTGTTAATATTTTTCCAATAACCCTGTATAACCCAGCATGTCCTAGAACCAAAAATTCGAAAACATATGACATCTACCAACCCGCACTGGGCCCGCGTGGTGGGCCTGTGTCCCAGCAGTGGGAACATTACGACGATGACCATACGATAGAGGTAAAAACTTACATAAGCCGAGTATACCCGATTCAGCGTCACCGACCGACTGGAGCCGAGTACATGCGATACGTCACCGACCCGAGCGTGTCACTTCAGTTTCGTTCGCTGGTCAGAAAGTGCGCCTAAAGAAGTTTTCACTTTAAAATACATATAGCGGTATGAGGAACAGTGTGTTTAGTTCACTCATCCTCCATAGAAAAGGGAGGATCCTCCGATCGGGTGTTGTGTCTGGTGGGCTATTGCCGGACGATTGTTTTTTTTATAATTGGCATCTCGCAGGACAGGTCAGGCTGCTTAACCGCTGCGAAACAGTCGTCTCGCAGAAGGAGGCTGCGGAAAGGGAGAGGGAGATCTCGTCCACTCATCCGGCCCGCAGCAGGCGCACCGGGCGCCGGCGGAGGGCGGGTAACGCCCTCTTCCAGCCCCCCTAAATCGGTCCAGGAGCGAGGGACTCCACACATCAGGACCCGAGGTGGCGGCACGTAGTGTTCCGGGGGGAGTCAAACACCTCACTCCCCCCCCCTGACCCGAGGAGCCCCGCAGTGGCGAGCCGGCACCAGTCGGGGGTTGCGGAAGGACCGTACGTTCCCGCGACGCCCGGCGTAGGTGTGAGATGGAACACCGGGGTGGGTTTTAGTCAGTAAGAGTTTGACAGACCCCTCCGCCGGAGGACATCCATGAGGATTTTCCACCCCGGAAACAAAGAAAGAAAAAGCCTGCTTAACCGAGCTTGCCTGTGGGTGCCTCAATAAATTAAGGCCTCTGACCAGAGCTTAAAAACTAAGCGACTACACGCTAAGCACCCCCACGCACCCCTGTGGGCTAAGAAAGGGCAAAAAGGGACTGGCTGGATCAGATTATTTTGGAACGAATTTAAAGCTACAGACTCAGTGGTGCACGCTGGGTCGCGCAAGGGTCGGGGCGGGACCCGACGGTCTATGTCAGTACGTTGTATAAATGCTAGTTGCGCGGTAAACTCTGCTTGCGCGATGCAGGATTTTCCGTGACGTCAGTGTGATGCGTAGTTCGCGTATGGCGATATAGATGGCGCCACAGACAAACAAAATACAATTACCTTATATTCTGCCCCATACTCATAATTCTTTCAGGCTTTTTCATGAGTATGTGATCAAGACCAGCTTGTCGCACCCGTCGTCTGACTGTCGTAGAACCAGACGCTTTATCTTTACTCGCTTCATCGTAATAATACTTATTCAGTTCTGATTCACGGTTATAGCGACGTAGCCATGAGTAAATAGAATTTACCTGAAAGAAAAAATAATGATAACATAATTATGATCGCTGTCCAAATAGATATATTAGTCAACATTTAAAAGAAAGAAAGAAAGAAAATTGTTTATTTGGACACAGTTCGTGAAACACAAAAATACAAAATTAATAAAAAAAATAATGTTTCAGACAACAATAGTGTGTGCCTCACGGCTGCGCCAAAAAGGTTCATTTCAGCATTAATGCCAGACAGATGCTGTCTGACGCTGGTTTTCTAATGAACCCTTAGGGAAAAGAGACATTTACTTATTTATTTATTATTTATTAAAACTTTATGCACAAGTAAAAAAAAAATACTGTACAAAGGCGGACTTAATGCCTGAGGCATTTTCTACATTTCCGTTTGAAATAACAATTTCTTTTTCGAAATTGCAGCCTTCGGGACCAGTTTCTTTCCAACGAACATTATCGCAATACAGGGTGAAATTTTAATTATGATGACAGCGGCAAAGATTTAAATCGTTAGATTCGCCCTGCCGCGTCAAAAGATAGTCGCGTTACTCGTTTCGTTTTGACACCACTGCGTCATCGTGTGTCAGAACACACCATGACGCAGTGACTTGACTTGATTGTAATGGAAACGTATTTAATAACATGTGAGCTCGCTCTTCTCAGTATGGTCACTTTTTCGCGTGACAAAGTACTGTGAGAGCAAATCTAGTGATTTAAATCTTTGGGCAGCGGGATTTAAATTAATGTGAAATATTGGTGTAAATGACAGATTTTCATGATGGCCGATAAAATATGAGGAAATATAATAGGAAACCAGCCCAATACTAACTGATCATCGAAGATCTTTCCGCCCTTTTTATCGACGAGTCGGGAGAGTATTTTATAGCAATAAAACCAAACCACGTACTCAAAACGCCGAACGGAGACCTTTATTTTATATTTTCGATGTCTCTTATACCTTGCGTGGTAACGAAACCATATCGCGAATTTAAATCGGCCAACGCCATCTATCGAGACATGAGGTGAACCTTTTATACAAAATTGGTTTAGGTTTGCTTAAATATTGTAACGTTAACACTAACCGACGTTCCAGTTTCCTGAGCTATAGCGGAGACAGACAGACCCTTTTTCTTCAGTGCAATTATTTTTCCTTTTAAACTCTCGTTGTTCCTGTACAAAATTACAATCATATTAGTTATTAAGATGAATGAAAAAGAAGAAAAATAGGTTTATTTCTCACAGAAACACGTGCATACAAAAAGATAATATAATTCTAATAATAAAACACACACAAACGTGTCACGTGTATGTTTATAATAATAATAATTTATTTCAGATTTCTCCATATAAATTGTTAGTAACACGAAAATACTTAAGAGCTAATGTTAGTAAAACCAAACAAATATAATAAAAAAGATGCACATAATAATTTAAGAAATATATGTGGATAAATAATGCACAAAGTCGCTCCTCGTGTTTGTCTGTATGATCGCTTAGTTCTTCTAAGCTTCACAATGGAATATCGATACAATTTTCACCATCATTTACAGAATTTATTCCGGTAGGTTTTGTGTATAATCACACTAATATTATAAAGGCGAAAGTTTGTGAGTGTGTGTGTTTATGTGCTTGTTACGTCTTCACGCTCAAACGGCTGGACCAATATTGATAAAATTTTGTATGGAGGTAGCTGACACTCTGGATTAACATAAAGGCTACTTTTTATCCCGATATTCCCACGGGATCGACATTTACGCGGATGAAACCGCGGGGCGTAGCTAGTAAGGAATAATTTTGTTACAATAGTTTTGTATATAATCAAATAATAATTTCGATACAGCACAGAAATCTCTCTATTTTGACGTGTCACCAGAGAAGATCTTTTTCTTACCTGATCGTTGCTTTTTCCTTCTTAATCCCAAGCTTACTGCTCATGTTTTGCTTATACTTATTGAAAGATGCTTCTTGTGAATGTCCGTCTTCTCCACTTGAGGCCTTATACACAATATTACCGAAACTATCAAGCTTTGGTTTAATATCTACAGCCTCGTCGTCTTCTTCAAAAACGATGTTGCCATCATTTATGTACGGGACTTTATTTTCGGTATCTCCCCTAAAAGTCTTATCATTCTTATTAATTTTTACTTCAGTGTTTGTCATTTCATGTTCATTACCTTCTCTAAAAGACGTAACATTGAAATGTTCGAGAAATTTATCGCTTTTTCGTTCATGAAATCGCATGTTACTCACAGCTATAGGATCAGCTTCGACCTCGGTTTTCACAGGAACGTCTATCCAAGGCTCAAACTCCTCGAATTCTTTATCTTTCTCATTCATTTTTATTTTAGTTTTTCTTTCCTTTATAGCTGTCTTATCATTGGGTATGAATATATTATCTATTTCTTCTGACATAATATGTTCGCATTCAATATCATTTGAAGTAACAACGGAAAGAGGTGATTTTAGAGAACTGTAATTTTGTTTTAGTAATGCAATATCACTTTCTTTGATGTGTACTTGGTCTTTCAGCAATGAATCGCTGAGCAGCGCTTTTTCTCTGAACGCTGCAGCCGCTGTGAGGCGCGCAGCGCACTCCCAACAAACCCGCTGTAGTATGCTGCCTTTATTGTCGATAGCCTGGCAAATTAAGACTGTTGTCGCATGACTTATCAAGATCTCGGCGCCTTAGATAACCCTAGTAGGGACATAGACGCGTACCCTGTTACCACGGATTGTAATGAATCCATGGTGACAGGTGATTCAGGTTTCGTCTAATATTAAAAAAAACCTGTATAGTTAGCGCCACGAAAGATGAGACTTGACCCCGCCTCCCGCGCTCTTTCCACCGCCCCTATGACGTCCGGTCCCGTCCCGCGCTCAGACCTCATACCGCTAAAGAGACTTAAAATCGTGTACTGCGCAAATCAAACCACGTGGTGTGTCAAGTCTCATCTTTCGTGGCACGCATTGTACCATACATTTCGACCGCGTAGGTATTGCACTTTTCTATGAAACAGCACATTTGTTTGAAAAAAATCACGTTTTCAATTTCGATGTTAGGATTTGTTGGATAGTTCCAAAATACTCTAATGCTTTAGTATTTATTGTTATATTGTTGTCTCCATTTTGTATATGAAGTCAATCAATCTAGCCTTTATCTGACTACGCTGGGGTCGGCTTCCAGTATAACCGGACGCAGCTGAATACCAGTATTTTACATGGAGCGACTGCCTCTCTGGCCTCCACAACCCAGTTACTGGATAACACGTAACACGATACCCCTTAGTAAGACTAGTTGTCAGATTTTCGGGTTTCTGACGACCCGTAAACGACTGTTAAAGATGACAACCGGGACCGGTGGATTAACGTGCTTTCCGAGACACGGAGGGGTCTTGGTATGTAAAGATGGTCACCCATCCACGGACCGACCGCGGCAAGCGTAGATTGACCCGTGCGGCTGGTATTACTTAGCCACGAGCCGCTATATGAAGTGTTATATAATTTTCATAAGAAAGTTTATTTTTTTCCACTTACCGTTATTCCCGTGATATTTTGAAACATTTCACTCAATTTAAAATCTTTCATATTGTACATTTTGACATCTAATGCTAGGCAAACTCTGCACACCTATAAATAAAGAACAATATTTTATTATTAATTATATTTTTGTACTTTTGTCAAAATTACTTTATTTTCAAGCTTAGAGCGAATTTGTTTTTACATTTTTTCCAATGACGGACAGTCTTAAGAATTTATATATTGCAAACATAATTCAACATCATCATATCCATCCTTGAAATTAAATACATAAAGCAAAGAGCCCGCCAAGGTTCGAACTCATGACCTACAACTCGTAAGTCAGGGACAACACCACTGGCCCGTACCAAAGTCAAAGTCAAAGTTTTTTATTTGTTAAACATAGGTGTAAAAATAGTTGTTTAAAATAAAATAGGTACAGAGATCTCTATGTTTTGCCGTTAACGGCGTACAAATATCAAGTAAGTATACGAAATTATAATCTAGTATTAAATTTTTTGTTAAATTAAATATGAATTAAATGACAACAGTGGCGTAGCGTGCCTTGGCGGGGCCCCGTATAAAAATTTGTTTGGGGGCCCTTAGGAAGGGTAAAGATTTCCCACAAAAAAAACAATGTTTGCATAAAATTAAAAGAAATAGGTATTTATTCATCATAATTATCTACTTATCTGTCACTTTTCCAAAAATTTTACAAACAACTCAGATTAAATATACACTCTCCTTGCCCTTTTTTCGGCAAACCGATTTATTAAATCATTTATAGCTGATTTGCTTTTTTTGACTTTTGGCATTTCGATACCTTAATCCGCAAACCAGCCAACTCCATTTTGCTATAGTTTACAGGAGACACTTAAAACTTTCTAGTTTTTATTTTGACTAAAAAACGACATCATAATATTTTTTTTGACAAAAATGGAGTTGGCTGGTTTGCGGATTAAGGTATCGATTTGTGAAAAAAGAAAAATACGCACGTTGGGGGCCCCCGTGGCCCGGGGGCCCCGTATAATTGATACGGCGGTAGCTACGCCCCTGAATGATAAGCTAACCTATCCTCTATCATGTTAACAATATTGCATACAGATAATAACATTTAACATTTATAACATTAATATTAACATTTATAACATTAATTCTTATGTATTAGTAGTATGTATTAAATTTAATAATAATATATTTACAACTGACAAACATAACAGTAAAGTAATTCTTACCGCACATATTTATCCACATATCTTGCATTATCTTCTAGGTATTCATTAATGGAATAATATGCCTTTTGAATTAGGAAATTATTGAAATATTTTTTTAAATTATTTAGCTCGGGTTTTGCTCTTATAGGCTCTGGTATTTTATTGTACAATCTGGGTGCCATACCTAGAAAACTTTTTGTGTAAAAAGCTGTGTTGTGTGTATTAGCGCAAATGTCATTGTTGCGACGTTTCGATTTAAGTGTTTTAAATAGATGTAGATGTAAGTTTGATTTCACGAATACTGCTGTCTCATAAATATATAAACATGGTAGGGTTAGTAACTTATACTTTTAAAAAAATGGCAAACAGCTGTCAGTTGATTTGTTGATTTTAGCTTGAAGACAGATCGTAAACATTTTTTCTGTGCCTTGAATGCGATGAGTTTATCTGTAGAATTTCCCCAGTATATAATTCCATAGCGTAAAGTAGATGTTACGTAGGCATTGTACGCTACTAAGACGACGGACTCATTTACAATTTTTCTTAAGTTATAAAGTGCATATGAGTATTGATTTAATTTTTTGCAGATAATTTCAATGTGAGTTTTCCAAGATAGATGACTATCTAAATGCAGTCCCAAGAACCTGGCTATACTGGTGTCTGCTATTATTATATTTTCATAAATGACATTTAATTGTGTGTGATTGGTTTGTCCGTTGATAAAATGACAATATTTTTGTTTTATCTAAGTTTATTTTTAATTTATTTATTTTTAACCAATTAATTATATTTTGTAGGGAACCAACTGTTTATATCATTTTCATATGTTTTTATATTTTTGCATGGCACGATTACTGTGCTGTCATCGGCGAATAGAATGGTTTGATGTTGAGTGCATTTTGGTAAATCATGCGCTCGTTGTTAACCTGCGCATCCACTGCGCTCGTTGTTAACCGCAGTTGCCGTGCCCCTACCGCCCGTGTCGTATTTCTGCGACAGAGAACATGCATGATTTTTTCGTTCTATTTTCATCCTATTAACTGCGAGTTAGAATTAAAACCATTATTAAATAGAGATAAAAACTTTTTGACTATTTTTTAATCGATACAACGATTTCTCCTCCTTATTTATTGTAGGTATTTTTTTTATCTTCATTTTATCGATTTGTAGCCGCGCGCTAGGGGCACGGCAAGTCGGCAACTGATATTTAACCAAGCGCTTAAAAGGTAACATGTTGTCTAAATCAATTAAATTATAATCTAGTGTATTCTTGAACGAAGGTATCAACTGAAAATATCCGCTATATTATATTGAAAATACTACTAGCTTACCTTTATTTCTTCCTGGACAACAGGAGCCATCTGAAAATAAAGTTACTTTTATTAATTTTATTCTGTCACTGAAACTCAGTGGGGCGCCATTCAAATGAGGCGACAGTTTTGGCGCGTCACTACGATAATCTAATCTTTACAATATCTTCTGAGAGTTAATGTAACTTTATATACTACTAGCCATGACTGCTGTGTGCCACCTTCATTCAAGAAGCGGCACGCGCATTACTTGTGGTAACCAAGTGTAAAAACACGCTGTGAATGTGTGCGTGAACGCGAGTAGCGTCAGCACATAAAGCCTTGTACGGACTAAGCATTCCAATGTAAACGGGCAGGGACGATGGTCCGCACTTGTAGTGCCTGCAGACACGGCACATCGTTCCTGTGACATTGGAACAGTTAGTTCAAGGCTTTACACACACACACACACTTCCAACTTCGCCATTGTCTCGGACGGTACTGTAGAGACCTCTTCGCGAGAAGACCTCGTTTGAGATGCTGGCCGATAATATTTGAAGGTATGTTCCATTCGAACGTTTAAGCATGTGTCATATTAAGAGTCGTAGGCTTGACGTATAATGAATAAGCTGGAATAATTATATATATATGATGAAATACTCCTAAATAATATCCTATGAGTCTAATAGGAGTTTGATCCCAGTAAAATAGTTCCCCCCGTAGCGTAATTGTTATAGTACCGAGACCTCCTGCGCTTACACACACATTCACAGCATGTTTGTACAATTGGTAAGCACAAGTAAAGCGCGTGTGGCTTCATGAAATAAAAATACTGTTAAAGAGGTCACATGATCACATCACAACTCAATCTTCACTTCAGTAGACATGCACCATAAGACTGGTTCAATTTTAGGCATCATACTGTAAACTTACTATGGTAGAAACCGCTCCACTTTATACTCTTCGCTGATTGGGCCGAGTGTCTCAAAGTCTTCAGGTAGAAAATTTTCAGAGCATACTACAAGATGCCTTGTTCATTCGGTAACCCAGTTTAGCTAGGGCTGTGAACCATGCGGCAGATTAGTCCAGATGCTTCAGTAAGCTGAAATATATCATGTATATGATATATCAATTCACAATGTGCTTTTATAATAGTAATAACAATATGGGGCTGTCCATTTATTACGTAATACGATTAATAAGTTTAAAAAAAAAATGCTACTTTTTCTTTGTAATTTTGGTAGATACTGATACCTATTACGTAAGATTCAAAGGGGGGGGGGGGGGGAGGGTTCATTCAAGTCTTATTTTTTCTTACGTAAGGGGAGGGGTCTCAGAAATTGGTTAAAATTGTCTTACGTAATAAATGAACAGCCCCTATGTATATTTCTAAGTAGCTGTGCCCCGCGGTTTCACCCGCATAAATCTTAAACCTGTGGGAATATCGGGATAAAAAGTACCCTATGTCTATGTCTTAAACCAGGTCATGGTCTACCCGTGTGCCAAATTTCATGCAAATCCGTTTAAGCATGAAAGCGTAACAAACATACAATAAAACAAATCTTTATTCTTTATAAGTTTAGATAAAAAGCAATGCATTAAGCTAAAATTAGAATCTATCACCTGCCTGGCTTTTTTCCTATGTTAGGGTCGGCATCCAGTCTTACCAGATGCAGCTGAACACGGGAATAACACATGGAGCGACTATCTCTCTGACCCCCACAAGACAGTTACTGGATAACACAATACATAATCTGATGTTCATTACAATAACCTCTACAGCCATCTTGAGGTCCGCTGCTAATCAAAAAAAAAAAAACAAAAATGTTTTATTTCATTATTACACGTTTTACATCATACAGTTGGTGACGTTCCCTTTTAAGCATATAAATGCCTGTGCCAGGAGGCGCCGTCTGCTGTTAATCTCTCCATTTTATTACCAGGGGCGTCTTAACCATATTGGGCCGCGGGGTTGCGAAAATCAGCCTGCGCCCCTCTTGCCAAAAAAAAACTTAATAATATAAGAATGTGAGCTACCAACTATCACGAGTGAACAAAAAGCTGTTCTCTTACTGGTGGAGTGCCAGCAGTGAGCGGTCGCTTTGCTGACAGTGCGTTGGCAACAAACAGGTGGATTTTTTCTGATGCGGTGCCGGGTCGTTACTGAGTTGAAGCACACGTTGTAAACACGGCCCTGTTTATTACATCAGTAATATAGTGCCAAATATTGCTAAGGGTTTCATGTTTTGGGCGAAGTTACTATTTAAGAATTCAATGGTCAGGCACCTACTTATGCAATATGATCCCATGGCTTTTATTTGTTTTCTCCGAGTCATCATTGAAGCAATTCTGTACAGAACACCTCACATTTTTTGTTAAACACTGTTAAACATTGAAATGCTTGCTGCGGTTGGTCCGTGGATGGGTGACCATCATTACATACCAAGACCCCTCTGTGGTTCGGAAAGCATGTTAAGCAGTTGGATCCGGCTGTTATTCGTGGATCTTTGACAGTCGTTACGGGTCGTCAGAAGCCCGAGTCTGACAGCCAGTCTTACTAAGGGGTTTCGTATTACCCTGTAACTGGGTCGTGGGTTGTGGAGGTCAGATAAGCAGTCGCTGCATGTAAAATACTGGTACTCAGCTGCATCCGGTTAGACTGGAAGCCGACCCAAACATAGTTGGCAAAAGGCTAGGCAGATGATGATGTTAAACATTGAAAAATATGTAAGTTTATGAAACGTTAGTATTAGTTAAAACCTCGGATTTTTCATATATTAAGTGAACTGGGCGCAGATAAATTAAAAGATCAAAAAGTATTTATTACATACGAACTGAATACTATATTTTTACATTCAATATTTTGTTTTCTTTTTCTTTGATACAAGGAATATACTACTCTCTAACTAGAGCTTTGATACAATCAAAAAGTACTCTGTGCAATTCATACAATACAAACAGCTGTCACTGTCAATTTCGAGCACAACTTGCATGGTGCGTTCCGAGTTGGGATGTAATCGATTTGAGCGTGTTTATACCACGGAGTAAACTCCGTGGGTGGTTTGTACCCATCTAACACATACCGAATTAACGTGAGCGCGATAACGATATCCCGTGAATCGTCATAGATGATGTCATGACATGCGCCATCTAGCGATAACGCCGACCATGCCTTCCAAACGGCCCGGCCACGACCTTGCCGCTATAAGCGGCAGCTTAGCGCAGTGCGGCGAGCGGCAAAGACAAATATACAAAAATATATGAACCATGCCACGACGCATCGCTCGCAGCGTCAACGCTAGACAAAAGAAAACGCGCCGCTTGCCGCTAAGCCAAAAGTCGTGGCCGTTTCTAACGTCAAAATTACAAAAGACGGCCCCCCAAAACGCCCGCCCTTCACCACTTCCTAGTGCTTTCGGTGGGAAGAAGAAGTGGCGATGCCGCAACAAACGCCCCAGCAGCACAGCTGTCAGATAATAGATGTGCTGGCGTCTGTACATAAATACAGTACACAGTAAAATACATAGAGAAACGACATTTAGCTTTTCAGTACTAAGGTACTGCTATTTACTAAAGATTCTTTGGCCAATATAACTCTCACTTTTCTATATTGATTGTAAGCCCCGGAAAATACTTGGTTCACAGATTCTTGTTTTTAAGAAAATCTGAATAAGGTGATAAACATGATGTTACTTCATACCCTCTCCTGCCTTTTTTTGCGAAGCCTTTAGTGCACAAAATGAAATGGACTTTCTGCTCCTTCCCCTTTTGTACAGTCGAGTTCATTAATATATTGGCAGTGACAATATTTCAAAATATTGTAAGCGTTAAAACGATCATATAGTTCTATACAAACTTAGACATCAATAAAATGTTTTCATATAAACTGTTCATAAGTATGTTACGGTAGTGCAGTCAAAAATATCTGACTACTCTTCGGAACATAAACATGTAAACACTCTAGTGTTCAATATATTTGTTGCAACCTAGGATTCATAAATATCTATACAGCTTTGAATATTCAACTAAATGGCCTTTACCATAAAATTTATTTTTGCTTGCCGGAGCAGAAGTTCGAGTAATAATGCAATATTGCCGTTGAAGGATGTCATAACTGACAACTTCAAGTTGATTTTGTTTCAAGATCTTTTTCATAGAAAAATAATTGTATAGATATTTGTGAACCTAACTTTGCGCTAAATAATATGAACAAGGGATTGCGCACAATTTTTAGAGTCTTTGTCTGTAGTAATATTATTGATTTAATGTAGTCACATATTTATGATGTCACAGATTGTTTACAATTTATTGTACGGCGAAGCTGTTTAGAGTTTTATGAAACTTACCATTGCCTATATATTTTTGATTCATGAACATGCTCAGATATTAAAGAACTCGACTGTACCTGCGTCTCCATTGATAACCCAAAGGGTCATCATTATTTATTTATGATTCCTGAGAGCGACTGACAGTGTTAAAAGACAGAGTTCTAACATGGCGACAAAAATTAAAAAGTTAAAATAAACATGGTGGCCGCTTGATGTTTGACAGCTTGTGGTGTATTTATTAGAAATACACAAATAATTTGAAATGAACAGTAATACGATGATTGAAGACATACAATAAACATAGGTTATTAATCTCGTTATGCAATGATACTAATAAATCCGTACCCTATTCACATATTAAATGAAAATTGTGAGCATGAAGACTACGCTGTGTTTACGTTTTTTAAACTAACATTTTAATCAATTTTAATAAAATATTCACCCAAAAACATGAGGTGCAGTGTCCAGAATTGTTCCAATGACACGAGAACAACTAACAAAAGCCATGGAATCACATTTCATATGTAAGTTACCGCGAAATTTATACTTAATAAATTGGATCACAACAAACGAAGTAAAATACTTTTCTTCATCTGCTTCTTAGTAATTACTCGTCCTACTGCAGAGATTGACTCCCCTAACACTGGCTATAGCATAGTATTTCCAACAACACTAATATATAAAAGGGAAAGATAGGAAGACTTATTAAAAATCATACCTAGTTAAAATTAAAACTCAAAGGTGAAAAGGATTATAAAATTTGTACAAGAAGTTTTTGCCTCTTTTAGGGCGGCTTTCTGTCTAATTAGATGCAACTCTAAGTTATTACTTATTGAGATCTACAATAATTTAGAATTGGACTGTGCTTCAAAATAAAAAGTCATTTATTCAAACTAGGCTGAGAATCAGCACTTTTCGAATGTCAAAATTACAAAAGACAGTCCCCCAAAACGCCCACCCTTCACCACTTCTTAGTGCTTTCGCTGGGGAGAAGAAGTGGCGCAACAAACTCCCCGTTGTGTCAGTCCCAGTGAATTTTATGTTATTTCTTCTAAGTTATTTCCAATTCTAACAAGTTTTAATACTGATACTGTAAATCTAAGATAACACCAGCTACCAAGCAAAGAACTGTGATAAATAGTCTTCTAATTTGGAGACACAAGTATTTTTTTATTTAAATCAAAAATCATGAAATTATGTGTTGGAAAGTCATAGACAACAGCTAGAGTGGGAGTAAAAATCTTTATTTAATTAATTTTACAGGTTCCCAAAACAGCTGGACCTCCGCACCGCTTGGGTGGAGGCTCTCGGCATGCCTGACTGGGAGCCCAAAGACAGAAGCACCATATGCTCCGAACACTTCAGGAGTGATGACATCTATGAGACCAAGGGTGGTTTGAGGAAGATAAAATGTGGAGCAGTGCCTGTTGTGGCGACAGTGAGTACGAAGTCAAAAGTCATAACATGTTTTGTTGTTTGTGTACAATTATGTAAGTACTGGTATCTATTTAGTTTTAAACCTTAAGTCTTAAAACACCTTTGCCTAGTTCGGATGCAGTGGCTACATCCATTTATTAGAAAAGTAATCTGTCGAGCTCCGCTAATGAGACACAATTGATTTTCTATTGTTTCGTCGCCCATAGGCGAGGCGCGGTGCTTGACCGGTACTGCCATTTTTTTTTCTGTAAACAATCAATCATTCTGTAAAATAAAGAAATTTATTATTATATGATATACTTTCCAGCACTCAGCAGATGACCTTGACGCACCAGCGGCATTGAGGGTAAGAACAACTTTGTACCATTTATAATAATAATATATGTTGGGTCAGCTAGTTAATAATAAGATAGATTTTCAATGTCTGAACCACTCAACTATCAGCCCTACCGCTATGAAGTCTAAGTTTATTTTTGAATAATTGTAAGAAGGTTTCTTAGTAAATTTTGCTGTCAAAGCAATTTGACCTTTGTTCTGTAGGCTATTGAGTTTCTAGTTCTTAGAACAGTTTTCATAATATTTCCAGGTGTGCCGAATATGCCTTGCAATGGACAGAAAGATGTATCATATAAGAGATTTGGAGCTAGACCAAATGTATGAGCAACTCACTGGATTGATGGTAAGTTTTTAACCAACTTCAAAAAAGGAGGAGGATTTTTTAAAATTCAGGTTAAAGGTCGCACAAATATCAAACCGGAAAGAGATCGGCACCGTATCAACTCGAGCTGTTCAGTATTCTTTTTATAAAACTCCCTACTGCAACGCACACTAATCGGAATCGTAACGTAATCGCCTCGCCTCGGGACAAGCTCACAAACCGCGGTGCGGTGCGTTACGGCTCGTCGTCCCCGCGCTTACGTCTTCCCGTACCTGAACTTACGTATCTTCGTGCAGCCTTGCCCCTCTCACCCCTCCGGCCAGCCTGCTGCACCATCAACTAGCGGTCGGCGATCCGTAAGCGCGGCGTCGCCTAGCCGTAGACGAGTCGACGTATCGGAGCTTCTGATCCGCTTTGGTTACGTGCTTAGGTTAGGTTGACGCCTGTTTGACGGCGAGGCGAAAGGCGATTTGATACGTGTGCCGTACGACCTTTAGCGGTATCTATATCGCCGCATTCGAACTACGAATCATACTGACGTCACGCAAAATCCTGCATCGCGCTAGCAGAGTTTACCGCCGACTAGCATAATAATATATACAACGTCCCGACATCAATCGTCGGGCAATTGCCCACCAGACACAACACCCGTCTGGTCGGAGTATCCTCCCTTTTCTATGGAGTTTTCTATGGAGGATAAGTGAATTTTACACCCTGTTCCTCATACCTCTATAGGTTCATCGATATTTTTGTAAATTGTCGACTGATTTTGAGAATTTTACTAACTTTGCTAGGGTAGTTTTTGAGTTAACTTCGATAATAGGTATTAAATCCACTTTGTGTATCTCGATGTGTTATAATATAATACTTTCCGTCACTGTTGTTAACATAGCAAGTAGTGGTATGCAAATTGCTGTGGGGTAGGTACAGACGCCAGCACATCAACCTACCCGAAACTGTAAAATTTTCCCAATCAACTTTGAACCTTATGCTTTAGTAATAAAGTTGAAAATCTATTAAAGAAATTTGACAGAGTGTAGTAGGTTGATGTGCTGGCCTCTGTACCATAACTCTAAATAAAAAACTTATTTACAAAAAAAAAAAGTCGTTTCAAAAAAAAAAAAAAAACACTACAAAGTGAAAAAATGCTTTAAATTTCAGAATTCGGTGTATTTGGATCTGTGTTTTAGTTTTTTTTCCACCGCTTTTATTGGAAGTCGGTTGTTTTTTTTCTTGGGTTCGAACCGACGACCTTCTCGTACCTATGTCGGGGCCGTTGCCTACTGGGTCAGTTGAGCCACCACTCCTATTCACTCTTGCCTCAAATTCAGGGGCGTAGCTACCGCCGTATCAATTATACGGGGCCCCCCAACGTGCGTAAGCAAAAATACTTCCCGAATTTTTTTTTATTTTAAAAATGACAATAGTCAAAAAAAGCAAATCAGCTATAAATGATTTAATAAATCAGTTTGCCAAAAAGAAAGGCAAGGAGAGTGTATATGTAATTTGAATTGTTTGTAAAAATTTTGGAAAAAGTGACAGATAGGTAGATAATTATGATGAATAAATATTTCTTTTAATTTAATGCAAACATTTTTTTTTTCTTTTGTGAGAAATATTTACCCTTCCTAAGGGCCCCCAAACAAATTTTTATACGGGGCCCCGCCAAGGCACGCTACGCCATTGCTCGAATTCCCCAGTGCTTGATCTGAAGGCCAATTCTCGTAATTTAAAACGTTCAAAATCTAGTCGCAGTCTCATCTCAGCGACAAACAAATGTCAAAAACTTGTCAAAATGTAGGGAAATTAGAGGTATTTTTTGACAGATTGAGACTGAGATCAGACTGTGAACGTTCTTAAAATTACGAGAATTGCCCCTCTGATTCATACTTGTCTTCCCTATAAAGGCTAGTTCAGAAGAGGGTCTACCGCAGCGTGTGTGCTGGGAATGCGCCGGTCGTCTGAACTCGGCGTGTCGCTTCAAAAGTAAGGCTTTACGCAGCGATGCGTTGCTACACGATATGCTGAAGTCCGATACTTATGTAAGTATACCAAATACATTTAATTGAATACAGGATGGCAGTGGCGAAGGTACTGTAGAGGCCGGCTGTAAAGCAAGGCTGGCTGGAAAGCCACACCTCTTTACAAGACTGGCTGGTTATATTTTAAAGTATGTTCCATTCGATGATTCAAGCATATGTCATATAAGAGTCATAGGTTTGACGTCCAATAAATAAGTCGATAATTATTATAATATGAAGAAAGACTCCTAAATAATACGCTATAAAACTCTAACTGGAGTTTTATTCTATTATATACATACGCCCGTGACCTAGGTGTCACATGAGAGTCTGCAAGACTCTCACAGTACCATACAACTCGGTTCCCACCGGCTTCCCTTCGAAAATTCAGAACATAACCACACTATAGTCAATTCATTATTGAAATTTTCTTTTGGCTTTTTTTTTTCTCCGGCCTTCCTCTGTCATAAATTCACCCTTCGCCACTGCAGGATGGTAGGGACACTGACGCGCAATCTGTTACAATGGTTTCAGTACCATGACTCTGAACACCCCATCATCTGCCTAGCCCAAAGACATTAAAATTTTATATGTACAATAGACGGGACATTGCGAACAAAATCGTGATCCGATACTTTGTACCTAGTGGTCTCAAGTCTCTCAGTCTAGTGACGTACGCCTGCGCGTCAAGTCGCATCGACGCAATCGTGTCCACCAAAAAAAATTTATTTAAAAAGAAATATGCCGAGTTGCTCATTGCGTTATTGCAAGTCTCGTTCTGGTAGAACGACTGGATCTAGCTTCAGTTTATTTTCGTATGCATTATTTATATTTACTGAGTAATATTTGAATCAAATAATTTTCATAATAGATCTAGAAAATTTCCTAATTTTGTAATAAACGCCATCTATTGCTGAGTAGCCTTACTATTGCTGCAGTAAAATGACAGCATAAGTGTTACCACTTATTAACGAAATTTTTAACCAAATAATCGATTAATTTTAGTAACATTCAGTTCAAAACCGATCATGATTGTTAAATTGATTTTATAAAAGAGGATAATTATTATTAGAAGATGATATTTATAATGAAATACAGGATAATATAAGTTTACAACAAAAACATTGAGCAATGACTAATTACTGTTTTGTCATCACATCAGTGATCGGATTAGATTTATAAAAAGCGTTCATTCTAATCACAAACATATCTTCTAAATATCCTTATTTTTGAGGTTTTTGGTGTTTTGTAAATAATCCTATAAAGTTAGTAATCCTTTAATTTACTTAAAAATTGATTTCTTAGATCGGAGTTTTAGAGCAAAAATTGAAACAAAATTATCTTTGGTAGACTATGTATTTACGCTGATTTGAAACTACAACATATATTTTATCCGATCAATACAAAGAATATTTTTTTGTTTACGGTGTAGCGGTATCTACAACGCCACATGCGAACAACGCGTCATACTGACGTCACGCAAATCCTGCATCGCGCAAGCAGAGTTTACCACGCAACTAGCATAAATACAACAGCCCGACATGAATCATCGGGCAGTTGCCCGCCAGACACAACACCCGTCTGGTCGGAGGATCCTCCCTTTTCTATAGAGTATGAGTGAACTTTACACCCTGTTCCTCATACCTCTATAACGGTTAAATCAACACTGCTCAATTTCGAATGCCTGTCTAAATTAAAACGATGTTTCATTGCGTTTTAATAACGTCACTAGTAGAGAGAGTCGGGACACATTGATCGACGGCGTTCGACGGTTTGTCCATACAAAAAGAGAGCATGTGTGCTCCTTTTCAATCGGCAAAGTGCGAAAGGCCGTCGAACAATGTGTCCAGACCCTTAGTGTGGCAAATTTTTTTAACAAAATTATAGTAAGAAGTGTCATTTTACTGCAGCTATTTAAAAGTCGGACTATACTGCCTTACAGAGATGTGATTCTGTTATCGATAATATTTATTGGTAAATAATAAATAACTTGTAAAATATAACACTGTTTGAACATAATCACGTCATTTTATTTAAATTTCAATAAAAGAACAAGTACTATTCGTTTATGTAGGTTCCTTTTTGTTATTTTAGATTTCCGAATGTCAATAAATTAGAACGTGAAAAGTGGATACGGTTTGTTCAGTTAGACCGTAGAGAAGATGATTGGCTGCCATCTGCTTCATCAAAATTATGCTCGAAGCATTTTAAAAGTGAGGACATTTACTATGGCAAGACTGGTAGATCCGTTTTAAAAAAAGGATCGGTACCTTGTACTAGAAGTGAAGTGGGTTGCATTCTTGATTTTTCGTAGTCGATCTACATATGACATAGTACCTGTAGTCCTCACTACTCACTTGACCTTGCTATTTGTCTGTTCGTCTATCAGCAGCTTCTCAAGAACAAAATAGAAATCAGATGTTGAAATATTGTGAGCGAGCACGTCGCAGTGCCATGGGTCATCACTGGCTACACCCAGTGCGTGTAGCCAGTTAAAGACTTGTCTTGAGACACTGCGGTATGTGGGACGAAAAGATATTGCGTAGCTTCCCAAACACTGCCCAGCCGAGTCGGATTCGACGATTGACTCATGCTTAGACGTTTTTTTATCATTTCAGGATGATGAAATAAACCCCGAAGCTCCTAGACTTACTACACCAATCAATGTTGACATTTCAGACTCTGAGTCTATCTTCGACACTCCGAGAAAAATTGCATTGAAGGCTCAAGTTGAAAAGTTACAAAAACTAAAACTGCAACATCAGGCTAAAATTAAAAAACTAGGCCAACACAAGAGATATTTAAAACGTAAAATATTAAACTTAAAAGATTTCGTTAACCATTTAGAAAAAAAGTTTGACATCCAAAAAAACGTGGCAAACTCTCTTAGAGCTACAGCAGAAACACAAGCCCTCTTTGATAGACTCAATAGAAATGCTACGAAGGCAAGATTATCCCGTCGTAAATTTTGTCCGTCTCTTCGTAAATTTGCTTTAACCCTTCATTATTACTCTCCTGCTGCGTACAATTATGCCAGAAAATGTTTCGATAAAGTTTTTCCACATGTAAGAACATTACGCAGATGGTATGTTAGTATAAATGCACAGCCTGGTTTTACTAATGAGTCGTTTCGAGCTTTAAAGTTAAAAAGAATTAAAATGGGTAAGGAATTAATTTGTTCTTTAGTTTTCGATGAGATTTCTATTAGACGTCAAAAAATATGGAACACCAAAACGAATGAAGGTTTCGTCAATTTAGGTTTTGGTGACATAAGAGACGAAATAGCTTCTCAAGCTCTTGTTTTCATGGTAGTATCACTGGATCAAAAGTGGAAAATTCCAGTAGGATATTTTTTCATAAATAGCATTAAAGCTGAATTCAAAGCTACATTAATTAAGCAATGTTTAAGCTTATGCCACGAAGTAGGCGTAAAAATAGTCAGCATCACTTTCGATGGTGCTCCAACAAATTTAAATACTGCAGAAATATTAGGTTGTAAATTCAGTGATCCAGATAATTTAAAAACAGATTTTCCTCATCCAGTTAATCATGAAAGTGTTGTGACATTTCTTGATCCCAGTCACATGATTAAATTGGTGAGAAACACATTCGAAAGCAAAAAGATATTTTATGATGCACAAAATGAGAAAATAAAATGGTCTCTATTGGTTTCTTTAAATAACCTGCAAACAAATGAACAATTACATTTTGCCAATAAATTAACGAATAAGCATATCCATTTCCGTAACCAAATAATGAAAGTCCGATTAGCGACCCAATTATTAAGTAGAAGTGTAGCTAAAGCTTTATTGCTTTGCAATGAGCTACTTACAGGAAAAGTATTTGAGGATGTTTCTGGCACAGTAAAATTTATTTCCATTATAAATGATTTATTTGATATTATGAACAGTAATAAATATGGAAAATATGATTTTAAGCAGCCACTAAATTGTAAAAATATATCTACTGTTTTAACTTTTTTTGAACTAGCCAAGAATTACATACTGTCCCTAAAACAATATATAAAAATTAGACTAGAAACAAAGCGTCGCAATCTCCCAAATAGAATCATTTTAAAAATAATAAAAAAGCGATTGGTTGATACTATCAATAAAACAGGCTTTTTAGGATTTTTAATTAACATTCAAAGTCTACAAACTTTGTTTGAAATAGTAGTAAAGACACATAAAATTCAATACTTGTCAACTTATAGGCTCAGTCAAGACCACCTTGAGTTGTTCTTTGGTTGCATAAGAAGACATGGGGGTCATAACAACAACCCTAATGTTATACAATTTAAAGCGGCATATAAAAAGATTTTAGCCAATTTAGAATTACGCGATTCATTTTCGGGCAACTGTGCCCCAATGGATAACTTTAATATACTTACTTGTTCTTCCGTAGAAACTGTTAATAGCACTTGCTTACTAAGGGAAGTGGATAATGAAGATTTTCAATTGGACGAAGTTCTAGAGAAAGAATTCGAAACTGATTTTAGAGTTAGTGAAAATTGCGACTTATTGAATGGTATGTTGAATGAGACGTCTGTGTCTGTGGGAGCTTATCAAATTATTGGCTATATTTCTGGCTATGTGTCTCGTATACTAAGTAGGAAAATCAAGTGTGAAATTTGTGTGTCCAGCTTAGTTTCCAATAGAAAATTAGATTTTCATAAATTAATTACAGTAAAAGATATGGGGGGGTTATATTTTTCTAGCAAAAGCGTTTTTGACGTATGTAAAGCCACAGAAATATTTATTAGAAAACTTATTAACGAAAATGACGGTAAAGGTGTATCTGCAAAGCACAGTATTGATTTTATTAAAACGAAAGTACTAAAAGTGTTCTTAAATTCGAATATTTTTGAAGGCCTTATTATCCACTCGTTTGAGAGCCCTGCCCTGCTCAATCACAGACTATATTTAATAACATCTATAATAGAGACATACGCTAATATCAAACTTCGATTTGTTGCAAAGTTCGACCCCGGTCTTCAGAACAAATCTAAAAGACAAAAGTTCACAAAACTGATTTTATTTGATGGGACCTAAGATTTTATTTTAATTAAGTAGTAGTTATTGATTAGTTTTTTTTTATTTCTGACATTACAGTTTTAACCTTTTTTCGACACGTTTTGTATTGCATTGTCATGATAATCAATATTTTTTGTCACAATTTCTTGGAGCTGCGGCTAAAATTATAGTAAAATCTCAAAGTATTTAATAGAAATGGAAACTTTAGCCACATTTAAAATAATTATATTGCATAGAAATGAATAATTGAAGACTATGCGCGTTTTGTTTGCACAGAATAATTTCTAAAATAGGGACCATTTTCTATGATGAATTTCTTCAAAATATCTTCTGATTTTAAGCACACTAAAAAAACATCATGCGATGCAAAACACAAACCACCCATATCTTTAAGAGTGACGAGTTTATGAAACCATAATTTTTCATTCGTGAATAAAGAGGAACGACAGTCTTCACATTTTAAACTTCTACAAAGCTTTCTAGATACCCAGCCTGAAATATATCCAATTATTTGTTCTACATTACACGAGCGATGATCGTTATTAAGTAAATCTGTCATAATAGACACGTTTTCTTCCGATTTTTTATCACTTTCCAAGTTCATAAGCTCATCCATAACCCAATTTTCATCCAGAACCCGTCCGTTGCACGTGTTATTTATGTTTTTTACTGCTGATGAGCAATTTAGTATCGGAAAATATTCTACTGGAATACAATTACCTGTAAAGGCAGATCGCAATTCTAAATGATTGAACATTTTTTTTATAAATTCCTTTGAATTGGATTGTATTTGGGTTATTATTATACCCTCCATGTCGACGTATGTCCCCAAACATTATTTCAATGTGGTCTTGACTTAACCTATATGTAGAAATGTAGCTCAGTCTTTCCTCATCTTGAACAAGAGACGTATATAAATATTTAAGGCTTTCGATACAAATCAAAAATCCTAAAAAACCGGTTTTAGATTTACATTGCACGAGCTTCTTTTTAGTTATTTTCATAAATACATGTCCACGTCGGGTAATTCTGTTTTTATTGTAAATACGCAATTCAAGTATATATTTTTTAGCTTTTTCTGTCTCAATTTCATGGAGCTGCAGCTAAAATTATAATAAAATCTCAAAGTATTTAATAGAAACAGAAACTTTAGCCACATTTAAAATAATTATATTCCATAGAAATGAATAAATAAAGGCTACGTGCGTTTCGTTGTACTGAAACATTTTTCACCTTTTTACAAAAACGGGCGCCTGAAAAAATCATATTTAACTATAATCGAGTAGCTTAATACATAAGCTTTCTAATAAGGTACATCACATTAGCGTTTAAAAATCTTCGGAATTTAGTACCACTTTTGACCTCTCCTTTGATGAACGCAATGTCTCTTCGCAAAGCTGCATTTGCGACACTTCTACTTAAAAGTTGTGTGGCTAATTTGACCTTCATAATTTCATTGCGAAAATTTAAGTGCCGTTGTGTGAGTCGGTTGGCAAAATTCAAGCCCTGCTTTGTCTGCAGTTTGTTAAGATTTTTTAATAGTTGCCACCTTATCTCTTTATTTTCATTATTAAAAATAACTGACTTCGCTTCAAAAGTGTTGCGTACCAATTTAATCATGTGGCATGGATCTAAGAAAAGTGCAACTTCTTTATTGGTTTCAGGATGTTTAAATGTAGTTTTTAAGTTATCAATAACGCTCAATTTACAGCCTAGAACCGCTGCAGTAGACAAATTAGCCGCACAACCATCGAAAGTCAAACTTACTACGTCAACGCCTGCTGCATGACAATGTCTTAAACAATCCATGATTAAAGTGGCCCTCGTCTCTGATGATAACCCTTTGACGAAAAAGTAAGCTACAGGAATTTTCCAGTTTTCACTTAAACATACTAAAATAAAAACAAATGCTTCTGTTGCAATTTCTTTGTTTTCTGAAGGTCCAGAACCATAATTTACTAATCCCTATGTATTTTTGCCTGTCCATTGAGTTTGATGTCTGAGAGCCATTTCGTCTACAATCAGGCCACAAATAATTTTCTTTCTAGATAAATTACTTTTTTGTTTTAAAATATCAAATGCTTGTTTCATGAGACCCGGCAACATTGAACTATTTTGGTACCATTTAGCCAAAACACGGGGATGAGGCAGGGCAGTATGGAATACCCGCCTAACGTATTTATACGCCGCTGAGGAGTAGTAATTTAAAGTTAACATTTTAGTTAAATATAGGCACGACACAGACACGCGTTGTTTCGCTCGCTGCTATAAACCGACTAAAACAAATTACGACAATTGTCTGAATTCGTTCGCAACAATTTTTGCGCGCCAGTGCGATATCTACCTTTTTTTATTAATATAATATCATTGTTTGTAAATATAGATAAACATTGGCGGCCTTAACCGAGGACATTATAATCTATAGAATTAATGTATCTTGTCTCAGCTATTTTCTTTGCAGGGCATTCTTGGAGCCTGTTTTATGGTTGCTTGGTTTTTTAAATCTTAAGCATGTTGCACACTGTGACGTTTCAGCATGTCTAGTGCACTCATTCGCCTGATGACCTTGTTCCATACTGAAATGGTATTTTGAGGAAAGAACCATGCCATACAGTACAGACCATAAAAGCGATTATTTAGTAATTTGTATGTAAAAAGAATTTTGTAAATAAATAATTTGTAAACATTGAAATTATTGTTTTCCTATTTTTTGGCACTTCTTTCAATCCATTCAAATGCGAAAAATATAGTCATAGTAACTTTTTTCAATATTATCGATACCTTTAAATCTATGTGGTAAAATCCCTACCACAGGTTTTATAGTTTGTACTCAGCATCACCCCGCATTGCCAGACCTACAGATTTATCCATAGATCTACAGATTTAGGACCTCGCCTCGGATATAAGTATATCGATATAAGATTTACAAATATTTGCAAACAAAAGAGTAATAAAAATAATTTTGCTAAAAACGAAACGCAACCGACAATTGCAAACAACTATGCCCATTGTGACATAATAGGTCTACTTAAACAAAAAGCAAATATAAAACACAAAAAACATAATAATTCGGCGGCAAAGCAGGCACATTTAAATTTATTTTATTTTAACATGTATATTATCTACTTACATAAAAACACACACTGAAACTGATACCCTATCATAGATGGTGACACGGACAATGAATAGTAGCGAATAAAATATTTTTTGTTTTCTGAGACGAGTTTTCGATATTTTTTTATTTACCTTAATCCATGGATTGAAAATCGGATCTGGCAACACTGGCCACACTGGCCACCTACCGAGCGATAGCTGAATATATTTTGACAAATTTAATTCATGTTTGCTATATTATGCCGCTCAAATTCTGCTATATTATGCTAGATGGCGTCAGTGAGACATGGGATCACAGTTTTTGTATGACATTTCTTTGCATAGCCTCTCTATTGTACCTATCTTAAATCTCTTTGGCCTAGCCTTTTCCCAACTAGGTTGGGGTCGGCTTCCAGTCTAACCGGATGCAGCTGGATACCAGTACATGGAGCGACTGCCTATCTGACCTCAACAACCCAGTTACTGGGTAATACGATACCCCTTGGTAAGACTGATTGTCAGACTTTCGGGCTTCTGACTACCCGTAACGACTGTCAAAGATCGACGAATGACAGCCGGGACCAACGACTTAACGTGCTTTCCGAGGCACGGAGGGGTCGCGGTATGTATAGATGGTCACCCATCCACAGACCAACCGCGGCAAGCGTAGCTTAACCTGATCGATCGACCTGTGCGGCTGTTATTATTTAGCCACACCTCGTGCGTTAAAATCTTTGGTCGGTTATTAAAAAAAAAAATAGCAGTTCCATACATTTTGCACCGCGTAGATATTGCACTTTTCTATGAAATAGCAAGGTTCTGGAGTGGTGACCGCGTACCGGAAGATGTAACGTTGGAAGGCCTCCCACAAGGTGGACCGACGACCTTGTGAAGGCCGCAGGATGCGAGAGAAGCACAGAACCTTGGCCTTCTGGGCTAATATCATACCTCTGCTCAGTTGTTTGACTCCAAAAACTATGTTCTTCAAATAAACCAACATTTTTTTCTTACAGATAAAAATCCGCGACATAAAATCGATAAACCGAAAACACAACCAACTTACCTCTACCTTAATACATCAAATATACGAGAACGACGACTTTGACTTACGCATCACAGACCTATCTAGCATCAAAGCGGAAGAAATACCGGACACATCCGAAATCATACCGATTATTGGTGAAGACATTGACGTTAAAAGTCTAGCGCCCATTAACGAAGTCGAGATTAAGGACGAGAGTAGTAATGAGATTTTTTTTGAAGAATACGACGATTTTGACGATGACGATGATAAGGTTCTAAGCGAAGTTTATGTGGAGAAGAAAGAGAAGCCTAAGATTAAGAAAAAGAGAGAAAAAGTTGTAAAGAAAGTCAAGCCGCCGAAGAAAGTTGAGGAAGGAGATGATCCTGATACTACGAGAGATAAGTATGTGTGATTCTTTATCTTTAAACTCATCATCTGCCTAGCCTTTTCCCAAATATGTTGGGGTCAGCCTCCAGTCTAACCGGATCAGTGGCGTGCATTGGTTTTCAGAATAGGTAGGCACTAGGCCGGGTCTAGTCTAGGCAAAAGCGGTCACTAATCAGAAAAAAAAGTGAGGTCAAAAGCGTGATTATTTGAGTAGGCATTACTTAAGGGTGATAAATTACGAAGGTCGAACGTCATAGTATTACGCGTGAGACGTACGTATTTTAATTTTGTCGTATTAACTTGGAACGAGTAAAGACCAATGACAATGTGCGAATAGTAAGGGAGCCGAGTAGGCCGTCCGGCGACTGCCTACTGCCGCGCGTGTTTGTATGAAGATTGTGTTTTTTGTTAGGTATGATAATTTAGTGAGTTTCTTTATTGTAGGACACACACACTAAAATATAATTGACAGGCTTATGTTTATATATCGAGGTAGGCACTGCTTATATGCCTATATGCAATGCACGCCACTGAACCGGATGCAGCTGAATACCAGTATTTTACATGGAGCGATTGCCTATCTGACCTCCACAACCCAGTTACTGGGTAATACGTTACCCCTTGGTAAGACTGGTTGTGAGACTTTCGGGCTACTGACGATCCGTAACGACTGTCAAAGATCCACGAATAACAGCCAGGATCAACGGCTTAACGTGCTTTCCGAGGCACGGAGGGGTCTCGGTATGTAAAGATGGCCACCCAAACACAGACCAACCGCGGCAAGCGTAGCTCAACCTGACCGATCGACCTGTGCGGCTGTTATTATTTAGCCACGGGCCCCTCATTAGGGTGCTGAACGATGTTTTAAATATGATTAGTCCTCATTTCTAAGAACTATACTCCATTTGCAAAAATATTAGACATTTAAATAAACCTTTTTTACAGTCTGTTCAACCGATATTGAATTCTATTGCGTTGGTGGCATGACATATAATGGCAGCTGCAGTAAACTGTTGGTATTGTAACCACTTTTTTGCTTTTAATACCATCCTTATGCCTACGGTATAGAAGTCAAAATCGGTTGAACAGACTTTAATTTTTTTTATTTAAATGTCTATTCTTATCACAAACGGAGTATAGTTACCTGGTGTTCAATAATAGTTTAATAATAATAGATAATAATAATAGTTTAATTAAAAAAAATATTTAATTTAATTTCTAGGTACAAAAAAAATGACGTTAAACGTCGTCGAAATAACGAAGCTTTCGACGAGTCCCTGTTTACAATCACCCCACTGACTTACGACCAGCAAATAGAAGAGATATTGAAACGACAGGAGAGCTACAACTACACTAGTGCTCCTTATAAATGTACGATATGCTATCGAGGGTTCCAGATCAGGGATCGGTTTACCGCCCATTCTGTGAGACATACTGAGGTAAGAATTATATTAAAGAAAGAAAGAAAATAAGTTTATCTGACCCAGGTTACGTAAGACACACAATATTGTAGCGGTATCTACAACGCCACCTGCGAACAACGCGCCATACTGACGTCACGCAAAATCCTGCATCTCGCAAGCAGAGTTTACCGCGCAACTAGCATAGATACAACGGCCCGACATGAATCATTGGGGACTTGCCTGCCAGACAAGACACCCGTCTGGTTGGAGGATCCTCCCTTTTGTATAGAGTATGAGTGAACTTTACACCCTGTTCCTCATACCTCTATAATATTCACAGAACGTCACCATCTATGATCCTTACATAATCATTTTGTTTTTTCGTTTACGATCATACATCAGAAGGCCAATTCTCGTAATTTAAAACGTTCAAAATCTAGTCGCAGTCTCATCTCAGCGACAAACAAATGTCAAAAACTTGTCAAAATGTAGGGACACTAGAGGATTTTTTGACAGTTTGAGACTGAGATCAGACTGTGATCTGGTCATACACCATGCCGGTTGCGAGAACAACGCACCTGAATTTTTTTAGAAATATACAGGGTTATTGGAAAAACACCAACAACCTCTTAGGAGGACATTGTACTCATCATTATCAACAACTTTTACTATGGGACCAAACCCGAAATCGCGAAACAAAAGTCAGCTGTTTCCTACATTTTGACGAGTTATACGAACATAAATGTAGGGAACAGTGCCCATTATGTCACCCATTGTAAAGTTTCTATACGAGGGTGAATCAAAAAGTTCTTGGAATCAATATTAAAAAATGCCAAGATGTAAACAAAAATATTTTATTTTTCTACATAATCTCCCTCCAATGCAATGCATTCAAAATGTTTCGTTTCTAACTTCCTTATTCCTTGTGAAAATAAATGTTTTTCTTGACTCGAAAAACTCCTCTACGGCAGCCATGACCGCGTCATTATCGTGAAATTTTGTTCCATGAATTTCCTCTTTTCATTTTGGGAATAAGTGGAAATCACTTGGGGCTAAGTCCGGTGAATATGGTGGGTGGTTAAGGAGGTTGAAGCCAGCACAGCGGATTGCATTGAGCGCAACTTCTGATCGATGAGCAGGAGCGTTACCTTGAAGAAACAACACGCCCAATGACAGTTTTCCACGACGTTTTTCTATAACCGCTTCACGCACTTTCGGGGTTAAATTTGCATGATAGGGTCCAGTAATCGTCTGGCTTTTTGGCATGTAATCAATAAAAAGGATTCCTTCACTATCCCAGAACACTGAGCCCGTAACTTTTCCAGCGGTAGGAGCAACTCGAAATTTCTTAATGGATGGAGAGGATGGTCGTTTCCAAGACATGCTTTGTCTCTTTGTTTCAGGTTCGAAATGGTGAACCCACGTTTCATCCATGGTAACAAGGCGACGGCAAAAATTATCTGAATCACGCTGGAACATTTCGAGATTACGCTTACAAAATTCCAAACGTCGCTTTTTGTTTTCGTCGGTTAACATTCGTGGCACCCATCTTGCCGACACTTTTTTGAACCCCAGTGAATCGATTAAAATGGATTGAACGCTACCAAATGATATCTTTAGGTTCTCAGCTATATGTTTTATAGTTATTCTTCTATCTTCCAAAACCAGACTCTCAGCCTTTTTGACATTTTCTTCCGTAACGGAGGTTGAAGGCCGCCCAGAACGCGGGTCATCTTTACAGCTTGATCTACCTCTTTTAAATTCAGCTACCCAGTACGCAACCGTAGAATAGGGTACAGCATCATCCCCTAATGTCTGCTGAATGTCCGAAAAAATTTGCTTCGTAGACATTTTTTTCAAACTGAGATATTTTATCACCGCACGTAACTCACTTTTATCCATAATTTCGGGTTTTTAGCAACTCGTTGCACAAAAAAAATTATTACATGCAAACGAACTGACAAAAACAAGTGACAGTTTGCATAAATATTGTGTAATAGACGCTCTTAAATTTGAATATCGAACTTCTCCCAAAAAGGTTTTATATACATATATGCATTTCTAAGAACTTTTTGATTCACCCTCGTATTTATGTCTGTAATTTATATGGTGTACATAATAAAGAGTATTCTATTCTAGTCGTGTCGACACGAGATAAAAACTCAACTCGCATTTGACCAGTCCTAATTGTTTCAGCAATGCGGTGCCTACGAATGCTTTATCTGCAAAACTAGACTGAAAACTAGTCGCGCGCTAAGAAAACATCTAACGGCGCAACATACCGAACAATATAGTTGTAAGGGGTGTCCGTTTGTCACTAGAAATAGGTGAGTAACTATAGTCTGATTCATTAACCTTTTGAACGCCAGAGTATAAACGTATCGCCGTACCCCTGACGCCAGGCCACTTTAACAACACACACACTTAAAACAACAAATTTCACGGTATTGGTGGTTTATTTATATTAGTTTCATGCAATACAAGATAGACGGAAGCTTAAACTTTTAAATTATATAAATAAAAACACACAAAAGTAATGATTAAATTGTTTATTTCATAATATCCGACGACGACTTTGTCATATATTTGTGACGTTGGCATTCAGGGTAAGATTTCGTTTGTCACATGTATGTGACAATGGCGTTCATAGGTTAAAAAAAAATGTGTCGTTACGAAGCACATGTACCACACTTTGTTGACTGTTTGTTAACGTGTGACGTAATTTATAGATGGCCCCTTACCGGGCACAGTTTCAGACTAGGCTGTCACTGAAAATGGGGCTTAAAACTGACGGCTCGTCATAGGTGGCAACACTGTTCAACGTCTACAAGCCGCTATTGTTTTGTTTGTGTTGATTACAAATTAAACAAAAACTAGATAAATATATTGTATGCGACCAGAAGGCCAATTCTCGTAATTAAAAACGTTCCAAGATCTAGTCGCATTCTCATCACGGCGACAAACAAAAATATCAAAAACTCGTCAAAAAAGTAGGGTCATTTAGAGGCATTTTTTGACAGATTGAGACTGAGAACAGACTGTGAAGTAATCGTTCTTAAAGTTATGGGAATCGCCCATCTGGAGTGCAGCACTATTAAAAGACAAGCTAACCATTAGCTACCATTGTCCCTGACCGGTCGTCGTATTTTTAGCGCACACGTTCTTAAATTTTCCATCAGGGTTTCGGAACGGAAAATATAAGAACGTGTGCGCTAAACAGAAGATTTTGTATTTGATGCGTGCATTCTGGGTCTCCGAATCTGAATTCCGAATCAGGAAACCGGACGTATTCGGCCAGCCTAAACCTAACAAAATTAATTTGTTCCAGAGGTGTAGCGAGAGAACATGAGAAATGGCATGCGGGCACTAAGTACCAGTGTCCGCACTGTGCCAGTGAGTTTGAGTAAGTATTAACGTTTAATTTTATTATAATACTAGCAGCGCCCTGCGGTGTTACCCGCATAAATTTCGATCCCGTGGGAATATCGGGATAAAAAGTAGCCTACATCTTAATCCAGGGTGTCAGCTACCTCCATACAAAATTTTATCAAAATTGGTCCAGCCGTTTGAGCGTGGAAAAGTAACAAACATATAAACACACACACACTCACAAACTTTCGCCTTTGTAATATTAGTGTGATGTGATAGTGTGATATGATAATGTGACTAGCAGCGCCCCGCGGTTTCACCCGCATACGTTTCGAAAGACACGTGGCGCCATCTATTATCATAATAACGTTATTGTTATTTTCCTCGGGAACAGCACCGGGACGAAAGGTACGCTATGTCCGTTTCTGTACACCTGACAACGTATATGCAAAATTTCAGGATGATCGGTTCAGTGATTTAGGCGCGAAAAGGTAACAAACAAACTTACTTTCGCATTTATAATATTATACTAGCTGCGCCCTGCGGTTCCACCCGCATAAGTTTCGATCCCGTGGGAATATCGGGATAAAAACTATCCTATGTCCTTTCCCGGGACTCAAAACTATCTCTATACCAAATTTCATCTAAATCGGTTCAGCGGTTTAAGCGTGAAGAGGTAACAGACAGACAGACACACTTTCGCATTTATAATATTATTAGTATGGATACTGTAGCTGTACCACCAGCCGATATTCAATTATCGTAAGATACAAAATCTCAAATAATATCATATTCGTATAAAGCATAATTATGTCAGTTTTCGTATGTGAACTATAGTGGACACAGAACCAATCAAAAATCAACTCTGCGTCCATGAAAATAAAGTCGAAAATAAATTAATCGCGCGCTTTATACTCTCGTGAACTAGTATTTCATTTAGGGCTGATTTTACCAAAGTTAGATATCTTTTATCTATGGAGTAAAATTGACGTCGGATAGAATTTTGAATTTTTGTTTTTTTTTTTTTTAGTATGGAAATATGTACTGTCAAAAATTCAAAATTTATTCTCAGGATAGGACTTATTCTAGGTATAGAAGTTCGGTGAAATTCGCCCCTTATCAATTTTCAACTTTATTTCAAAGTCCATAAGGTTGATATTTCGCAAGTAATATTCTACAATATTATCTCTGTGTTGAGCTGCACGATTTTTGACAAATGCGTGCACTGACTGGACAGGTCCGCTCAACCTGTGTGGTTCTTTCCTCAAAAGACCATTTCAGACACCAATCTACATGGTCTTCACATGATCTGACCAAAATTTTATCTGGACTTTAAAAGAGACTGTGACCTCTGAGATTGTTTCGGCCTTTCTTCTCAGAGTATTCAGATAGGAAACGCCGACCTCATCTAGCTTATAAAGATATGATTGACGTGTAAAAGACTGCCGGCATCTGTGTTCCCTCCCACATTTAACCCGTCTGCCTTCAAATCAAGAGTGAACAGGCATCTTCTGGGCACGCTCGTTCCATCATAGATCTCATCTATCGCTTTCCATCAGGCGTGATCGGGGCCAAGAGCGCGCCCATTTAGCAATAAAAAAAAAAAGTGTTTGTACAAACCTGCTTACAGAAAATAAAACATTTATCATTTATTATTATTTTGTTCACAGTAAAATAACAACGTATATGGGCCATATTCGTATAAAGCATGTTTCAGACTTCGTGTGTGAGCTCTGTGGGTATACGTTTGTGAGTGAGAAGGGAATTGCCGTTCACAAGAAGAAGAAGCATCGGATTGATAAAGCGGTCAGTATCCTACCACTTAGGGCCAAAGCACACACGCTACGTATAGCATCGGCGATCGGCGATTTTGCGGCTGTATCGATGCTGCATCGCGTTTTGGCGACTCTCTGCGTTCGGACGCGGTATCGGAATCGCGTGTTTTAGCGACTGCTCCGACTGGCGCAAATGCCAAATCGCTGCGGCCGGCATTCGAATGTGTGCGGAGTGTAGCGTTCAGCCGCTGTGTCGAGCTTCCGAAAAGCGACTGAATCGCCGCGTTTGGCGTTTGTAAGTGTGCGGTGTGGAATGCTTGGTCGCTGCATTTAGCTTCTAAAAAGCGGCTAAATCACCGATCGCCGATGCTAAAAGTAGCGTGTGTGCTTTGGCCCTTAGGGCCTGTGCCCATTAGCGGCACGGCACGGCAAGGGATTTTTATGCGACAAATAAAAATATAACTAATAGTATGACAATAAAATTGAAATTTCAATGACACGGCATGTCTAAGGATACCCTGGCTTTGTTTTTGCAACTACGATGACTATCATTGAAATCTAAATTTTATTGTCATACAATTAATTTCGTTCACAAATGCACAGTATGTGCCGCCACTTTATCAGCATTTATAAATGAAAATATGTAATTAATGTCGCTCTGTAGTACGGTCGAACAAGCTATTCGGTATACAGGCAAAAATATTCATCTTTCCACTACACAGCCAATATTTAGTTTTATTTTGTGCGTTATAACTTTTTCAGCTTATGGCATCCTTAATTAAATAGAGTGGTATAAAAGAATTGACTAACTTAGCACACCATTGTTTAAAAGTAGTTGCAAGTTAGTTGCCTGTATACCAAATCGCTTGTTCGACCGTACACTATAATATAGATTATTATGTTACAGCTAACATTGGAAGGGCCTTACTGTGAGCTGTGCGACGTGAAGTTCGTGTCGGAGGAGGCTCATGACAGACATCTGAAGTTATCTTCAAAACATAGCAGTGATCATGACCCGTAAGTGAAAGTGGTGTATCATGGATTCAGTTTTTTTTTTTTTCATTTTAAATGGGCTTGCTCTTTACTCTAGTCTTGGTCAAAAGTGACAGAGACAAAGTCGACGATGGAGTGAGCTTACCCAGAAGAAGCCTGTTCACTCTCACTTTGAAGAGATTCGGGTTGTATGCGCCCGGAAAAACAGACGCAGATAGAGAGTTCCACTCTTTTGCTGTGCGCATTATAAAGGACATTTGCAAACGCTTAGTGCGAATTGGTGGAATAGCAACCAGGTAGGGATGGTAACTTGCGGTGCGCCTGGATGTCCGAAGGTAGACGGGGGCCGGTGGAATGAGGTCGTGGAGTTCTTGGGCACACTTACCGAAGTACAGTCTGTAGAAGACCATTCAGTTCATGCACGTACTGAGTTGAAAAATTTCAACGGTTTTTTTTCATAATCAGCCGTTTGCGAGGCAGCTCCGACACTAGTATACTTTTGTAAGGGACTGTTCATTTATTACGTAAGAAGATTTGAGGGGGGAGGGGGTCCAAACAAGTCCTATTTCTTCTTACGTGGATGTGGGAGGGGTTCTTGCATAAGATCACAAAGTAAGCAAAAATTCTAAGTTTTTAAGTTTTTTTATACTTTTTCTTTGCAATTTTGGTAGATATTAATCTTACGTAAGATTTAAAGGGGGGGAGGGGGTTCATCCAAGTCTTATTTTTTCTTATGTAGGGGGTGGGGCGTGTCAGAAAGTAGTCAAAACTGTCTTACGTAATAAATGAACAGCTCCTAACGTAATTCGGCTGCCTCAATTTATGTATGACACAATGCTTAACCTCTCGTCTGTCGGAACGTAGATCTACGCGAGACACAATGGCTTTTTAATTGTGTCTGTAATTACGACATTCAATGGGTTAATATGTAATTTTTTTTTCTATAAAAATGCAATATGCCTTGAAGATGTATGGAACAGCTTGTTTTACATTCGATGATATATTTCAACGTAGAGAGTGTCCATGGAGAATTTTCCAGGAGAGAATCCATGAAAACAGTTTGTGGCGTCGATGTTCCTGTAACATATACCGGATGATTTTTTATACCGGTTCCAAATTTTTACAGGGTGTTCTACCCATGAATATGAACAACTTTCATTATGGGACCAACTCTGAAATCACAAAAAAAAAATAATGAAAGTTGTTCATATTCATGGGTAGAACACCCTGTAAAAATTTGGAACCGGTAAAAAAATCTGCCTGTATAAAACATCTGGTTTTGCTTGAAATTGATGCATGCAACCTTAATTAAAATATTTTGTTTTATTTCCCAGTAACCGAATCAGGAACGACTCGCAAAGCATGAACGCAGAGCGCAACGGACGCGTTATGAGACGCATAGAGAGGAGGCCTGTGATACACCCGCGCTTACCGAGTGACAGCGATCATGAGCCGCACACACCCGTCAACTGCGAACAGGTAGGTAGCAGTAGCATAAAGGCCTATTCAAACTTATAAAGATCTAGCTGCGCCCCGCGGTTTCACCCGCATAAGTCTCGATCTCGTGGGAATATCGGGATAAAATACTTTTTATCCCGATATTCCCACGTATGCTACGTATGTACGTATGCTATGTCCTTTCCCGGGACTCAAACTGAAACTATCTCTATTCCAAATTTCATCTAAATCGGTTCAGCGGCTTAGGCGTGAAAAGGTAACATATAGACAAACAGACAGAGTTACTTTCGAATTTATAATATTAGTATGTATGTATTAATGATTATAAATGGATGGTGCTGATCCACGCGTCATGTTTGTGAACGGGCGCCGTCGGTTGAGACTGGTCATCTCTTAACTGCCAAGGCTTATTTTTAATCTTATTTTTTGAATTGTTTCTTCATTTGTGTGTGTTTTTAACCGACTTCAAAAAAAGGAGGAGGTTATCAATTCGACTGTATTTTTTTTTTTTTTTATGTTTGTTACCTCATAACTTGCGACTGGGTGAACCGATTTTCATGATTCTTTTTTTATTTGAAAGCTGGTGCTTCCCGTGTGGTCCCATAGTCACCAAATCAGGATCTGATGATTGGATCCTGGAGAAATCGAAGGACCTCTTCAAATATTATAGGCACACCTATAGCGATTTGGGTATTTTTTATAGTAACTCGTGCATTTGCTCTCGGAAAGCACCATTTGGTGAAGTGGAACTGATGATGAAGACCACAGATGGACACCGGAACTACTCAATAATATCTAAGTATTTCACGGGTTGCGATTCGATTACTTTAATATGGTTGCTAAGAAATTTATGCTCGCCACGATGTGAATGGTAATATGGAGCTGATGGTGGACCAGGAGAACTCCTCAACAATTAACTTCCCTGCATCGGGAAAAGCAATATTTTGTAAAAGGCGATGAGCATGTTGACACTGGCTATTGTAACTTAGATAAATTATAAGCAGACCCACTAAAAATCGTGAAATAAAAACTTTTTAACAAAAATACAACCGACTTCCAAAAGAAACACTACAAAGTGAAAAATAACTTTAATTTCGGAAGACGGTGGCAAAAAACGTAAATACAAAACCAAAGACACCGACTTCCGAAATTAAAGTTATTTTTCACTTTGTAGTGTTTCCTTTGGAAGTCGGTTGTATTTTTGTTAAAAAGTTTTTTTACATTGTTCTCACATATAGGAGCAACGAGAATAATGTACCCGCGATTTTGTAATATCTTGATTTAAAAGAATGTCCTTGGAGTTTCTTGCCCGTTCTTCTCCATAGAGATCTACGTTTTGGAATGGACAACTAGCTTCAACATTCTGACTAACTGACCGACTATTTAATTTTGACAATTCAAAAGTGCCTGTACATGGTTTAATTGAAATAAATGCTTTGAGTTTGAGTTTGAAACCTAAGCGGTATTCGCTACCGTCTGCGGTAGAGAAAACCGAGTGTGTGTGCGGTAATATTACTGTTCATACCAAAGCGGATTTCGCTATCCTTGTGGGTAAAATACCGAGTTCGAGGTTTCGCTCAGGAAGGTAAAGAAGTTTTTGTAGAAGGTAAACAATACCAGACCTATGCGTTACTATGGCACCAAGTATTCCGCTCTAGCCGCGGAACTTGATACTAAATACCTGAGCGAAACCCGCGCAGTATATACAGTCAACAAAAGAGATAAGTATGCAGGATCGTCGGATATAGTTGAAGTTTAGTGAGAAACCGATGGATGTTGTTGACTGAAATTCAATTTGATAAATGAGCTGTTTGTTTTCTATTAATAAAATTAAATTTTATTCGCGAACGTCCATCGGTTTCTTACTAAACTTCAACTATATCCGAAGATCCTGCATACTTATCTCTTTTGTTGACTGTACCTCTACCCACAGCGGCAGCGAATACCACTAAGGTTTGAATAGGCTCTTATGGCTGTTATCTCGACAGAGGAAGGCAGAGTTGTGAAGTATGTTACAGAATTGGCTACATGTGAATGTACCATCGAGGAAACTTACAGCTATACACCGTAAGGGCTATTCTTGCTTGCAGCGCTCAGCCGCTATAGTAACGCTTGCTAGCAGATATGATCATCGTGTGCACGGGATTTTGTTTTCAAATTGAGCTCTTTAGCTGTTGTAGGGCGAATCTACGATTGGGATCTTTGAAAAATATGTTTAAAAAACATAACCTTCTCTTTTCTCAAAGTCGGCTAAAACAAAGCAAATATTTCTCTACTACAGTGCGGCATGCAACTTCGCGACCTGCGAGTGTACGCGCAACATTTCAGACGGGCTCACCCGGACAAGAACCGAACCAAGTACCCCGCGATGAAGACCCCGTGTATGTGTGAGCAATGCGGCAAAATATTCCAGGTCGGTTACTATTCATTATTTAAAGCTTTCCAAAGAGCTTCGGGAATCATCGTATATCTTCGGAAATACGAACACGCGATTATGAGATCTAATATAGAGCTGTTACAACCACGGAGCAAGAGAAGTGGTTGCCCAGTGGTTACAGCCAGCCGCGACTTACGAACCACACCACACAGCACACCATTCAGCTCCATTCTCAGCAACTCATCCAGCTGCTACCAACCGCTTTGCGAAGATCTTCGCTCCACCTAGCCTGAGGCATCCTACCTTACGTTTGCCGTTTCGCGGTCTCCTCTCAAGAACACGTCTATCCCAACGGTCATCGGTTTTACGGCTAATATGGCCGGCATAATTATATCATCATCTGCCTAGCCTTTTCCCAACTATGTTGGGGTTGACTTCCAGTCTAACCGAATGCAGCTGAATACCAGTATTTTACATGGAGCGACTGCCTATCTGACCTCCGCAACCCAGTTACTGGGTAACACGATACCCCTTTGATTTACTTAGATTCCACGCAATTAGGATGTGCTATTTTTGTGGTATGTAGAGAAGATAAAGGGCATAATTTCACTATAAATAACTTTTCCATAAACGACGGAATTACCGAGAAAAAAATTAAAAACTGAAAACCACGTATAAGTCTGGATCTATCGAAGTTCCTAAGTTTATTTGTACTCTAAAATATGCAGCATAAAAAACGCCGTCGATGTTTCTAAGGTCATAATTGCGTATCATATTTAGTTTCAGAGAAATGATTTTTTTTCTAAATACCCGGATGAAAAAAAGACGATTTTCAAAAAATTCAATCTCAAAAACTAAACATGCTAGTGAAATGGGGATTCAAAATATTGCTTTTAAATAACTTAAACTATCAGATTTTTACATAAAAAAGCAATGTCCGAAAAATGGTATTCATAAAACACAGTGGATCGTTACTTCTAATATATATTTTTTTGCTTTCAGAGCATGGCCCTGTTAAAAGACCATATGTGGGTCCATACCGGTGAGAAACGTTTCAAATGTGACCGCTGCACTAAAAGCTTCACCCAGAAGACGAACCTCGTGTTCCATATGAGGGTTCACAGCGCCTCGCGACCCAGCTACGAGTGTCCGCTGTGTGGGAAACACTTCGCGTTCTTCAACAATAGGAGAAGACATATGTTTGTAAGTAATAATGGATAGTACCGAGAAGCTCTCTACGAGCTGTCAGGGTACCGACAATTTTTCTATTATTATTATCAGCCATTTCTATCCCACTGCAGGGCATAGGCCTCCTTCCCTCCTTCCACTTAACCCTATCCAGTGCTGTTACACGCCAATCTTTGTGAAAAGAGTCGAGTTCGTCCCGCCATCTCATTCTGGGCCTGCCGCGTTGCCGTTTGCTGCTGTTTGGGACCCATTGTGTGGTAGAGCAGTGGTGGCCCAGTGGTAACGGTCGCGACTTACGAGTTGTAGGTCGTAGGTTCGAACCCAGACAGGCGCTTTACTTTGTGTAAATTATTTCATCAAAACTGCTCTCAAAACGGTGAAGGAAAACATCGTGAGGAAACCGGCATGTCCTAGAAACAAAAATTCGAAGACATGTGACATCTACCAACCCGCACTGGGCCCGCGTGGTAGATTACGGCCCGCTCCCTCTCACAGAGAGGAGGCCTGTGTCCCAGCAGTGGGAACATTATAGGCTGATTATGTGTGTGGTTACTTTAGCCCATAGCTCCTCCGGCATGCGGCAGATATGACCAGCCCAGTTCCATTTTAGCTTGGCAGCCGAATTAATTAAACCACGATTTATAACGTATGTTCAATAAATATTCCTAGAAATCATTCTATGTATTTTACATCTTTTTCCTTTGGCTTGACAGTTTAGGTATCGATACCCATCACGTCTGCATTTTCCCTAGCTAATTTAATTTGACCTTGTATAAACTCGAGTATCTCAAAAACTATTGAACTTTTTTAGGGTTCCGTACCTCGAAAGGAAAAAAACGGAACCCTTATAGGATCACTTTGTTGTCCGTCCGTCCGTCTGTCTGTCTGTCTGTCTGTCTGTCTGTCAAGACCCTTTTTCTCAGGAACGCGTGGAGGTATCAAGCTGGAATTTATATCAAATACTCAGGTTTATTTTCCCATGGAGCTGTGAAAAAATTAAACTTCTAAGCCAACGCAATCAAAAGATACAGCCGTTTATGCCGCAAATTTTCGAAACTCGCACGGGAATCAAAACCTACAGGGTACTTCCCGTGAACTTAGAATCTTGAAATTTGGTACGAAGTAACGTCTTATAGTACAGATAAAGGAAAAATTGCGAAAACCGTAAATTTTTAGTTACATCATATAATAAAAAATATTTTTGAAAATTTTAAAGTTACTACTCCTTTTCTCATGAACGCGTAGAGGTATTAAATTGAAATTAATATCAAATACTCAGATCTATAATACCTTTAAGCTGTAACAAAATCAAACTTCTATGTCAACGCAATCAAAAGAAACGGCAATTTAAGCCGCATATTTTCAAACTCGCAACTACTTGCAAGGGAGTCAAAACATAAAGGGTACTTCCAGTCGACCTAGAATCTTGAAATTTGGCATGAAGCAATGTTTTATAGCACACATAAAGGAAAAATACCGAAAACCTTAAATTTTTATACGGAACACTCGGTGCGCGAGTCCGACTCGCACTTGGCCGGTTTTTTTTTAATTTAATCGTTACTTTTTAATTTTGTTTGATGTATGTATACGTCGCGCAACGAGTTATGAGCGCTGACCTTGAAGAAAACAGACGCCACAAACCCTTATGCCTTAGTAATAAGGGTGCGTTTCGTTTGTTTTCTTTCAAGGTCAACGCTCATAACTCGTTGCGTGACTTGTATCTGGTGTATTGTGTGTCCTTTTAGTCTGTGCTAAATAAATGTATTTTCTTTCTTTCTTTACTGTGAAGTTAGTGTCAAATATAATCCACATACTTTCAGGAACATTTCTAATCTTTAATTTTTTCCTTTCCAGATACACACTGGCCTGAAGCCCTTCAAATGCGACACTTGCGGCAAATGTTTCACTACAGCGGGCGAGCACAGGGCGCATGTTGAACATGTGCATCTCAAAAAACCGTGGCCCAAGCGGGCCAGGCAGAGAAACAGGGATTGGAAATGCGATGACCCCAGTATTGAGGACTGAGTCTGTCTGTGAAGTACATAAAAATCATCATCATCATCTGCCTGCCTTTTACCAACTATGTTGGGGTCGGCTTCCAGTCTAACCGGATGCAGCTGAATACCAGTATTTTACATGGAGCGACTGCCTATCTGACCTCCACAAACCAGTTACTGGGTAACACGATACCCCTTGGTAAGACTGGTTGTTAGACTTTCGGGCTTCTGACGACCCGTAACGACTGTCAAAGATCCACGAATGACAGCCGGGACCAACGACTTAACGTGCTTTCCGAGACACGGAGGGGTCTTGGTATGTAAAGATGGTCACCCATCCACAGACCAACCGCGGCAAGCGTAGCTTAACCTGATCGATCGACCCGTGCGGCTGATATTACTTAGCCACAAGCCAACACAAGATAACAAGTATGTGGTACAATTTATTGCATATAATGTGGTCTCCATAATGTGGCTGAGCTTTTTGAAAATTCAGGAAAGGTCAAAAAAGGTCAAGGTCAAGGTCATCATCATCAGATGATGACTTATTATCGCATTTTCTGACGATACAAAAAAAATGAACGAAATCGGTTCCTTACTTTACAACATACATAAATGTAGGGAACTGCTGATTTTACTGACCCTGTATTTGATAGTATAAAGCCTAGCTGAGTTAAAATAAAGTAATAAAATAAACTTATACATAATAAAAGTAATTGCTTCCTAAGATGTTTTGTACTGTACTCGTAATTAGCTAAAATTAACTAGAAATTATGATAATAATTAATTTAGATTTGATCTCAACAAGCCTACACAATAACACATAATATGATATTATATATTTATACTGGACAATTATTTTGATTACTGGCAAGCTTTAGGTAGTTTTAAGGTATAACATACACAAGGTCAAATAATATTAGCTAACTAAACTCCGTAAACGCGGTGGGTATTATCGAAATCTAAAGATGATAAGATAGGAATAAAACGATTTTATGTTTTTTTTTTGGGGCTAACCGCTGGTTTTGTAGTTACTTGAAATACATAGTTGAGAACATCTGTTTTAATTTTTATTCTATCGTGTTAAGATATCGACACCTCATCTGTAAAGTTTACACAATAAAAAGCTGATTTTGAAACTGATATTTTAACTAAGTGACGGCACTGACTGCGGGCGATGACCCTTCAAAAATCGTTCATGTTTCGATATGGATCCCCATTGCGTCTGCGGAGTTTAGCCAGCCAATATAAAATAACACTGTATAAGCTATTCACGCGGTAAACTCTGCTTGCGCGATGCAGGATTTTGCGTGACGTCAGTATGGTGCGTAATTCACATGTGGCGTTGTAGATGTCGCAAGAAGTCCTTACAACTACACCTTTTACAGGAAGATTTTATTATCACCATCCAAATTTTTACAGGGTGTTCTATTCATGAATATGAACAACTTTCACTATAGGACCAACTCTGAAATCACGAAAAAAAAAATCGGCTGATTCATACATTTTGGTCAAGTATTGAACTTTTGTATTAAACAGCTGATTTTTTTTTCGTGATTTCAGAGTTGGTCCCATAGTGAAAGTTGTTCATATTCATGGGTAGAACAACCTGTAAAAATTTGGATGGTGATAAAAAAATCTTCCTGTATAATATGTAATTCTTATATTATTTATTTCCACTTCAATAGATTTTTTAAGAGCGAAATCACAAATGTAATACGTTTATTTAATACGGACTCTCTGGATAGCGCCATCCAGGAAGACGCGCCCCACTCTTCCTCCCAATCGCTAGTGGTTATCGCTTGTTAATTCTTCGAGTGTTATTTTTGAAGTGAAAACTTCTTTAGGCGCGCGTTGGGCATTTTTTGAGATGCGAAAAACCATTGAATTCGCGCCACTATTACCGTAACCGACACCGCTTTGGATGTGTTCAGCTGTCCTCGGGATGTACTCGGTTTTAATGTTTATCCGATATGTTAGTGAGTGATAGCAAACTATTCTGTTTGTGTTTTGTTTTCACTTCTGTCGGCACTCCCGGGGTGCCAGTTTTTTTTTTTTCGATACACACTAATTACCCACTAATAAGTAATCAGTGTGTATCGACAAAACCAAAACACATGCGGAATGTTGCACACTTGTACCTGTGTTTGGTCAGACTGACAGCGCGGGCGCGGGGCGGGCGCTTCGCGGCGAACTCAAACATATGAACTTCCTTTGAGTGTCCATAGTTGGCACGCGGGCGCGGTGATCGGCGCGGGCTACTCACGCCATAGCGAGTTCATACATGTGGCCGCAGTGGGTGCGCGGGCGGTCCGCGCGGAGACCGGAATTCTCAAACTAGTCCGAGTTTTTTCTAGTAAAAATAAGTCTAATTCTTCATCTATATTATATTTTGACAAACACTGGACACGACAACACGTAGAACGCAGCCGCGGTCGACTGGACAGGCGGACCGCGCGTGTTCCCGCTCCCGCGCCCGCGCATCAGTCTGGCCAAACACTAAGCGATTAGGACGAAGAGTGGGGCGCGTCTTTGTGGATGGCGTCACCTGTAGTATTAATTTCAATTGTATAAAATATAATTATAGCGTGTGATATTATAGTTTTTTTTTAATACAAATATAGAATAAGCATAGCATAATCAGCCAATAATTTTCCCACTGCTGGGATACAGGCCACCTCTCTGTGAGAGGGAGTGGGCTGTAATCGATCACACGAGCCCAGTGCGGGTTGGTAGATGTCACATGTTTTCGATTTTTTTTTTGTTCTAAGACATGCCGGTTTCCTCACGATATTGTGATGAAATTAAATTCACGTAGTTATGAGCTTGCGTGTGTTCGAACCTACGTACCACGACATGTAAGTCGACGCTGTGTATCACTGCTCTATATCGGGTCGAATTAAATTAGCGAAACTCTGTAGACGTGTTGAGTATTGATATCAAAACACGATAAAATAAAAACAAATAATATTTGATTTTTTTTTTTGGGGTTCAACTACTTCTGGTTGTGTTAAAGTATGTGTACTTGAAGTATGAGATCTGTTAAGCTATTGCATAGCTTTTATCGCGGGCTTTGGGCGCGGCGACCGAATCAAGAAATTCCGTAACGAAAATAAAAATAACACCCCCCACTCCGACCGGCACAGCGGTGCGGCGTTGAAAGCCGTGCATCGTCTAACGTCGTTTCAGTTCGGCAGACTTCGGCACGGTGTTTGTGTGCGTGCGACTAGACGTATGCGTGTAGACTGTACGATGCTATGCAATAGCTTTACCGCGGCAGTCCCCGAGTGCCACACGTTTTTTTTTTTTTTTTGAGATATCGATATGTATTACTTGGCCGCTCTGAAGCTAGGCTTTCCGAAACCCGCGCATGCGCGCTGCTGTTTTATTCCTATGATTAAACTACTGCGCAATGATTTGTTGCCTACTTCAAAGCGGCAAAGTTATTTTACGCGAACTGTATCTGAGAAGTATACACAATAAAGAGCTGATTTTTAAACTGATATTTTTCAAGTGGATACTCTAACTGCGGGCGATGACCCCACAATAAAATCGTCAAATTAATTTATATTTTGTTTCATCATGTTTAGATACCCATCACGTGTGCCGAGTCTTGCTAGCTTATTTAATTTAACCCTGTATGATACAAATAATGATATTCAATTAATTTACGAAAATACTCAAAAATGATATAATTATGTACATTTTTATTTTATGTGATGTAATTAGTTTCTTTTTTTAGATATATGTATTTTAGAATATTGTTAATAGATGACTGCTAGATTATTTATTTTTATTAATTTAGTTATCGTATAAGTAATGTATGTACGAGGCTCTTAGGTTATAGAAATGAGAATGCATGAAATTTGAGGCCTACAAATGTTTTGAATATTTTATAATAGTCGTAGCATAATTATGATTTTCTTGGGGTAATTGCGTAACACATAACATGGCGAAAATACGGCTCATCGAATTCTTAGAACGTTTAAAAGCTCGACTTTCTAGAATGTCGTCTCTGTCACATTAAGGTGAAAGCGTAGTTGTAGCCCGCGAAATTCAATTTTTCTTACGTTTTTTGCAATTTTCAGGTCAGTGTCAGGTTGTATCTTGATCAAAATATGATTTGCGACTATAACCGGTACATATTTACAGAATTATGATAATTAGAATCATTAATACATCTTTCTAAGTTAGATTTCTACCGTTAAGAACAAATCTCGTATGGAAAAATGTTTATGGTAGAAATCTAACTTAAAGAGATATGTTAATGATTCTAATGACTATAATTCTGTAAATACGTATCTATTATGTCGCGAATCATATTTTGATCAAGATACAACCTGACACTGACCTGCAAATTGCAAAAAATGTAATAACATGTGAATTTCGCGGTCTACCGCTGCGCATTCACCTTAACGATTCACATTCAAGTCACGCCAATCTCGCGTTCATTTCGCGCTGTTTCGTTCATTGTGTCTCCTGCTCGTCATAAAACTATGACGAGCAGGAGACTCAACGTAAAGTGGGTGATCGACGGTCGAGCCGTATACCGCGGTTTTGGAGACGACGGTTTTTGCTCGCGGAGTCGTGGCTCGTAGCTGCTGATCGACTAGCGAGCAAAACAGTCGAGTGTGAACCGCAAATGAGGCAATATGTCTTGTTCGAAGATTGAAGTTTTGTGTTACCTACCTCGGTATAGCATACCACGAAATGAATAAAAAAAAGCGAAGACGCCCTAAAGTTTGGGTTAAAAGTTGGATTCAAAGAAGACAACAGTTGTCGTATACCCATTTGTCGCGGAAAACTGTCGGCTCGGCTCGTCAGTGGTGATCGACACGCGGTCTTGCGCAGCGTGCCGAGCAAAAAATTAAACATAACTAACCAGCCGCGAGCCGGGCTCTTTGGTTTTTAATACCGCGGTATTGCCATGATCCACGGGCGAGCTTTACCGACGAGCCATAAAACGGCGGTTTTACTCGCCCGTCGATCATGGCCTTTAGGGTGGTAACGCAGTTACGAGGTCAACTATACTATAAAGGCTTCAGGCTTGTCGTGTATATTTATTAAAGTGTGTGAGTTTGTGCTAGTTATTTATTGAAAGAGTTGTAATAAATGCGTAATTATTATAGCATTTTTTGTTTTATTCATAACTAGCTGACCCGGCGAACTTCGTACCGCCTCACTTAGGCCCCCGGTATCCACCAAAGCGGAGATGAGAGGATCTCCTCTCGTCTGATTGGTTATTCAAAACACATCAAACCTGGCTTTATTTTATTTGTATATACATACACTGTTACAGTCAAATACGTGCACTGACTGCACGCCCGCTTACGGCGGGCCTGGACCGCAGGTCCACTGAAGTCTGCGTGGCTCTTTCCTCAAAAGACCATTTCAGACATTAATCTAAATCCCTTTCGGACAATCCCGCTACCCCGGTAGGCTTCGGCCCTAACAGGCCCATTCCTTATGCTGACATATCTTTGAGGCGCGGGTGGAACACGTACGCGCCGTCCGGCACGGGCCTGGGCTAACGACCCAGTCAAAAAAAAAAAACAAAAACTGAATTTTATTAATATTAATGTATTTTCATACTAAGTACATCAATACATAAAGTTCCAACTTATAAAGGTACATGATTACATTATGACTAGATGTAGTAATACTAATTCAATGAAAGTTGAGTATGTGACATCTTATAATTACATTATTCAAGTTGAGTTTAGTGGAGTGTTCATAATTATACTGTAGGAGATTCTAGCATAGGAACCAGGGGGCCTAAAAAGGCTGCTTTGGCAGAATCATAAAAGGATAACATTATGAATTATAATAAAAGTGGTAAAATGGTCACAAACTGACAATTCATAATATTATTTGCGTACAATTTCATATCACGCAATTCATCTGTTTGACAGTTTTGTATGGAGATTTTCGTAAAATGGTCTACAAAATATGAATTGCTTTAAATCTGTCGAGCTCTGCTAATGAGACACAATTGATTTTCTATTGTTTCGCCTCCAATGGGCGACGCGCGGTGCTTGACCGGTTGTCAAATAATATTATGAATTGTCAGTTTGTGACCATTTTACGACTTTTATTATGATTCATACTGTTATCCTTTTATGATTCTGCCAAAGTGGCCTTTTTAGGCCCCCAGTTCCCCCCAGTGAGAAATTGTCAAGCGCGCGTAACCTGTTGCGTAACCAACGCGGTGAACATGTATGCTAATTTTAAAGAAAAACCTAATGTTTGTGCGTTAACTAAATGCACATCCACCATATTTTAAAACATCGAGAGAAATTCATCAATGTTGTTATAGGTATGTGCTTATAATTATTATGTAAACATTCACTTATGATAAACACACAGATTTTAATACTACTTGACCGTTTCAACAGTTTTCTTGCAAGCTCACTGTGAGCGGCGTAAATTACGCAAAATAAAATATGCTTTTCTCTGGACTAACGTTGACAATATAAAAATTCACTTAAGAGGGCACCGACCATAGTCGACCGCACAGTGGCGCACTCATCGTTATTTAGGTTATTTCTTTTATTTTAGAATGAAAATGCAGAAAATAAGCACGTTAAGTAGTGCTCCACAAGATTGTACGTTAATATTGTTGCAAACGGTAGTACCGTTCAACAGTTTGCTTCCAAGCTCACTGTGAGCGGCGTAAATTACGCAAAATAAAATATGCTTTTCCATGGACTAATGTTGACAATGTAAACATTCACTTAATAATAAACACAGATTTTAATACTACTTCGACTATTCTAACATTTTGCTGCATTTCGCTCGCAAATGTTTCACAGTAAGCGGCGTAAATTACGCAAAATAAAATTTGCTTTTCTATGGACTAATGTTGACAATGTAAACATTCACTTAATAATAAACATAGTTTTTAATATTACTACGACTATTCTAACCAGTGATCGGAATAGGTAGAGCTATTTAGGTTCATTGACCGCAAACATTGATGTTAATATGGATATTCCACGGGATTCCGACTGATACTACGGGATTTTATTGAATTTCGTTCTTTTTGTCAATATGTATAAAAACGGTTTATGTAAGCCAATAAGCGCATGAGCGACGTTGTAAATTTTACGTCAACAGCACGCTATGCCAAGCGCGCCGTTTCCGCTTTGTTGAGACGCGTAATGTCGCCGCATTATGAAAACAAAAGAAAACAATAGCGGGGTGTTTCTGTCGCTAGAGTACTTACTACTTAAAAACCAAATCCCGGGACTCGGGGAATATCCATATTATTCTAACCTATGGCAAGTACATAAAACAGCTTTACCTATTCCGATCTCTGATTCTAACATTTTGCTGCATTTCGCTCGCAAATGTTTCACAGTAAGCGGCGCAAATTACGCAAAATATAATGTGCGTTTCTATTTCCTTAGACCATAATATGACACGAGAAATTCGTATGATTTTGACTGATTCTTACTTACCTACTACAAATCTTATCTCTCACTTGAGGGGTATAAAAGCAAAACCGCTTCAGTCCAAAATTGCAATTTTTTAAACCGGTATAACCAAATTGTAGTACTTACTTGAAAGCTGCAACATTATGCCATAAACGATAAAGTGCAAATCCACCTCAGTCAATGGTAAATTTACTTTAAAAGTAGCTTTCACTTGCAAAAATGCTTTGAACCAAAGTTAGAAGCAAAACCGCCTCTGTCACAATCGACCAATCAGAAGGCGCCATTTCAAAATTTCTAAGATGGCGAATTTGTTATTTTTCGTAGTAAAATAATAGATAAGATAGTGAGATGCAAACTAACTTCGCTCCAAAGCAATAAAAAGCAAACACTCTTCAGTCCAATACTTAAATGCAAACACACCTTAATTATTATGGAACCAATGTAAATTTGATTAATCCTAGTTACTGCTGCTTATCATAAAAGTAATAATGAATGTATAGTCAGTGACTGCAATTGGCTGACCCACCTTTGCACCTTTGTATTTTATTTATAGCAAAGTAAATAAAATATAAAAGAATTATAAAATTCTATCGATTCGTATTTTAAAAAATTTCTCAATCATTTATGCGAAGGTGGGTCAGCTAATTGCAGTCACTGACTGTACCAATAATATAAAGTATTCAAAAATAACAATTTCTTATGACACAGTACAAAATTGTGAATTAGTCGGTTTAGACGTTTTGTGACAAAAGCGCCTTTGCTTTTATACCCCTCATACATTATAAAAGCATAAATGCAGTAATAGACAAAGATTATGAAAAAGTACTACGATTGGTTGATGACACACTTCAACAACCAATACCACCCACCACCACCACTATCTGCCTAACCTTTTCCCAACTATGTTGGGGTCGGCATCCAGTCTTACCGGATGCAGCTAAATACCAGTAATTTACATGCATTACAAATGACATCCGGGGCTAACGGTTTAACTTGCTTTCCGAGGCACGGCCCCTGCGTGCCTCGGAACGTAATGGATGGTCACCCATCCAAGGACAGGCCTCGGCAAGCATAGCTTAACCTTCGATCGACCCGTGCGGCTGTTATTATTTAGCCACGAGCTCCTTTCGAGATGATTATTTTATAGAGGTATGAGGAACAGTGTGAAGTTCACTCATCCTCCAAAGAAAAGGGAAGGTCCTCCGACCAGACGTGGGGCTATTGCCCGGCGATTGAAGAGATTGCGACGTCCCCGTAAGGGGGCGTGGCAAGTGGTTCCGGGGCAGAATGATGTACGGTGGCCTGTAAATACAGGCCCCTCATTTGGTCCGCAACAAATATGGCTAATGGCATATTGGGCCCCGACGATTGATGTTCGGACGTTGTGTTTAAGCTAGTCGCGCGGAAAACTTTGCTTGCGCGATGCAGGATTTTGTGTGACGTCAGTATGATGTGTAGTTCGCATGTGGCTATGTAGATGCCGCCACAAGTTCATGGATTTCATTGAACAAGCTTTCAGAAGCAATGGTATTTAATATAGTGTTGATTTTATCGATAATTCGATTTCAGAGACGTTGCAAGTCGGCGAAATGGACACGTTGCGTTACATATTTTATATTAATATACAGGGTGTATTATATAAATATATTATAATATTATATTAATATAGATGATGATGATGATGATGATACAGGGTGTTACGGAAAGGGTATATCAATACAAACGGGTTGAAGAGTGTATCTGGTCTAGAATCTCTGTACAAAATTTCAGCTCAAAAGCATTAACTTTGAAAATGCTTAATATTTTTTTATTTCGACATCATGGCGCTGCACTGGCGCGTGGCGGCGTGATGTGCGTGTACTAGGCGCACAGACACACTACAGATATTGGATATTGACCCTCGTAGTGCGGTGACACGTTTGTTATGATTTCAATTTAAAAACTATCGAAATAAAAAAATATTAAGCATTTTCAAAGTTACTGCTTTCGAGCTGAAATTTTGTACAGAGATTCTAGACAAGCATAGCTATTCACAAACACTCGATACGCTTCCGTGTCGTATCGAACATCAATCAATGTTATCGTAGGAGTCTTCTCAAAGCTGTTCATAAGGCCAAAACCCGAAAATTTTATCAGTTTAAATCAAATAGACGCCCGCTATTCTTCCGACGGCTATTTGCTGTCGGGGGCAAGTCAAATCAGGTTATCGAAATGTGTCGTTTTCGATACGATAGCCTGTCGTAAGGTTGTGAATAGCTATGCAGATACACTCTTCAACCCGTTTGTATTGATATACCCTTTCCGTAACACCCTTTACATTGGCTTATTTTATATTCTTATATCTATGTGCACAGGCTAAATGTCTGATGCAGGCATCGGCGTGGTTTTTGCGTTCTGTGAACAAATAAGTAAGTTTAGATAGGAATGCACAGAACCAGAAATTAATTTTATAAATCACATCAATCAGTAAAACAGGGGGCCGTAGCTAAATAATAACAGCCGCAAAAGACCATACTTAATCATTGTTCTTTCTAGCACACGGTGGGCTGTGCTGGGGCGGCTGCTGCAGGAGCAGAAAACCTCAAACGGCGCAAATATAAATTGTTAGCGAAACTCCGCACTTAATTTGATGAGATTTTTTGGGGTCATCAACTGCAGGTAGTGTAGTCACTTGAAACAGTAGTTTAGAAAAATCATATTTTTTTGATAAAACAAAAAAAAAAAGATTTTCTCAACTCATACTCCAAACATCACTACAAGCAGTCGTTGACCCTAAAAAAACACGTTTTTTTTTTAATATGGGGTTTAGATATCGACACCCATCACTTCTGAGGAGTTTCACTAGCTAATTTAACTTAACCCTGTATATGTAAAAAATATGTTTGTTATCACTGCAGTACCACCAATTATGTGTATGTTAGAAAAGTGTCGAAAAGATCGGCGCTTGTACAGTACTACGGCGTTAAGGTGATTGGATACTGACACTTTTTCATACATTCTTTCGGGGTACAAATCTCGAAATATAAACGATTTTTGCAGAATAAAAGCACGTATATTAAGTTGTTATGACTTATTATTGACGCATATCGACAAAAACCTATAAAAAAAACACTATTTACAGGATATCTAGGCCTGATAAAATCGATAAATTTTTCTATGTGTGCGCGGCCGGAACACGCCCTCTGCAGGATATTTCAAAGAGCCATCGAGAAGCAGAACATACATTTTTGCTATGGTTATCAACAACAGTTGATCTTGATCGTTAGATGGCGTTGTAGTCAACCGTCGCACAGGCATTATTATGCGTGATTTTGTTGGCAAGTTTAGTTGCGAACATCGATCACTATTGATCGATGGTTGCGAAGCGTAGGTATGCAATTTTTGACCGACTTCAAAAAAAGGAGGAGGTTCTCAGTTTGTCGGAATCTTTTTTATTTTTTTTTATGCATGTTACCCGACCCGATTACTCGAAGACGGCTAGACCGATTTGAAAAATTCTTTTTTTGTTTGAAAGGGTATACTTTCCAGGTGGTCCCATTGTCATCAAGTCAGGATCTGATGATGGGATCCTGGAGAAATTGAAGGAACTCTTAAAATATTATAAGCACACCTATAGCGATTTGGGTACCTATTTTTTATAGTAACTCGTGCATTTGCTTTCGGAAAGCGCCATTTGGTGAAGTGGAACTGATGATGAAGACCACATGACTGATGGCCACTGGAACTACTCAATAATAAGTATTTCACGGGTTGCGATTCGATTACTTTAATGTGCTTGCTAAGCAATTAATTATTATGCTCGTCACAATGCGAATGGTGAAATGGAGCTGATGGTGAAATACCAGGAGAACTCCTCAACAGTTAACGTCCCTGCATCGGGAAAAGCAATATTTTGTAAAGGCGATAAGCAAGTTGACATTAGGCTATTGAAACTTAGATAAATTATAAACAGACCCACTGAAAAGCGAGATATATTTAATTAAAAAAAAAAAAATACCGACTTAAAAAAAAAACTACTAGGCGAAAAAACCTTTATTTTCGGAAGTCGGAGGCAAAAACTAAAGTAGGTACTGAAGACACCGAAGTTATTTTCGACTTAGTAGTTTTTTTTTTGGAAGGCGGTTTTTTTTGTTAATTTTTTTTCTTACAAGGCTGGCGCGGTGGCTCTTACTTTGTGATAGAATTATCTGCGATCTACCCTGGGTTCGACATTACTGTAATAATGAACGTATCATCTATAAAGTTGATGAGCACACTAGCCGAAATTTTTCCATACTTACAAATTTCAGGAATTTATTAGGTACTCCACCGTTTGACATAGCACAGACGCCAGCACATCAAGCTACCCGAAACTGTAAAATTTTCCCAATAAACTTTGAACCTAATACTTTAGCGATAAAGTTGAAAATCTATTAATGAAATTTGACAGATTGCAGTAAGTACCTAGTTTGATTTGCTGGCGTCTGTACATCCAAAGTTAAACATTATATCGTTTTTTCTTATTTAGTTTTATTAATTTTGTATGCGCGGGAACAAAATAGTAAAATGAAAAGCCATTAAAAAGTTATGAGCTAAGAAAGATTCGTTTTTTTAGGGTTCCGTAGTCAACAAGGAACCCTTATAGTTTCGCCATGACCGTCAGACAATCCGTCCGTCCTCCCGCAGCTTAGCTCAGAGACTCTTAGTACTAGAAAGCTATAATTTGGCAAGGATATACATATTAATCACGCCGACAAAGTGGTAAAATACAATCTTGAATTGGGATAAATTGATTTCAACTCCGGAACTCTTCATTGTGCGTGGTCCGACACGGACTTGGCCGGTTTTTAGGGTTCCGTAGCCAAATGGCAAAAAACGGAACCCTTATGGATTCGTCATGTCTGTCTGTCTGTCTGTCCGTCCGTCCGTATGTCACAGCCACTTTTTTCCGAAATTATAAGAACTATACTGTTGAAACTTGGTAAGTAGATGTATTCTGTGAACCGCAGTAAGATTTTCACACAAAACTAGAAAAAAAACAAATTTTGGGGTTCCCCATACTTACAACTGAAACTCCAAAAATTTTTTTTCATCAAACCTGTACGTGTGGGGTATCTATGGATAGGTCTTCAAAAATGATATTGAGATTTCTAATATCATTTTTTTCTGAACTGAATATTTTGCGCGAGAGACACTTCCAAAGTGGTAAAATGTGTGTCCCCCCCCCCCCCCCTCTAACTTCTAAAATAAGAGAATGATAAAATTAAAAAAATATATATAATGTACATTACCATAAGTATAAACTTCCACCGAAAATTGGTTTGAACGAGATCTAGTAAGTAGTTTTTTTTAATACGTCATAAATCGAAAACCGCAATTTACCTTTCACAAAGTTACAACGAACTACAAGAACTTTTATATTATGTTACTTGCTGCTACGGAACCCTTCATGGGCGAGTCCGACTCGCACTTGGCCGGTTTTTCCTTGCTAATTTTAATGTAACTTAGGGTGTAAATAAGCAATAAAAGATGTATAGAATCTTCAAAACAAAGTCGGTACCAACAAAGCTCAATTATCGAAGAGAGAGAAGAGTTCAATAAACTTTATTTGCAACTAGCTGCGCCCAGCGGTTTCACCCGCATAAGTGTCGATCCCGTGGGAATATCGGGATAAAAACTATCCTATATCCTTGACCGGGACTCAAACTATCTCTATACTTACCAAATTTCATCTAAATCGGTTCAGTGGTTTAGGCGTGAAAAGGTAACACTCAGACAGACAGAGTTACTTTCGAATTTATAATATCAGTATGGATATAATATAGTATTAGTATATACAGGGTTATTGGAACAAGACTAACATGGTCATAGTACTCATCATTATGAACAATTTTTTTTACTATGGGACCAAACCTGAAATCGCAAAAAAAAAAATCAGCTGTTGCCTACATTTATAACTCGTCAAAATGTAGGGAACAGCTGTTTTTTTTTTCATTTTTTCATTTGAAATTGGAATTGTTGGTTTGAGTGGACGCTGGTGTATGTGAAGTTGTTGGTTTGTAGGCTAAACATACAAACACACAAATAGTAAACACATAATACATATTACACATAACACTTATATACATACATATACATACACACAACAGTAATAAAATTACACTAATAATTAAATACCCACAACCGTGTATACACGGCCTAATAATTTCACGTGTCTGTACACTGCCTTACTGCCTGTGGCCTGTGGCCACATGATTAGACAAACGGAATTGTCTACTCATGTGCTGTGGCGGCGCGCGGCGGGTACGCTGAAAGCTGCGGTTGAATGATACCTACCACCGAGTTGAATTCGCGGAATACGATGATCGTCCGCCGCCGCGCCGCGTCACGCCCCCCCGCGCCGCCCCCGCCGCGCGCCGCTGCGTCTCTCGCGGACTCAAATAAACATTTTATATATTTTGTTTTATAGTAGCGTTTAATTATAGAGTGAAACTCGACTGTCTCGTTGGTTTCATGGTCACAAGTGCGTCTGCCGTGCAAGGCGTCCTGGGTTCGATTCCCAGGTCGGACCAAGTAATATTTAATTTGGATTTTTTTTTTGCCCGAAGTTTGGAAATTGGTGGCGTGATACCCCCGTGCTCCGGAAACCACGTAAAGCCGTTGGTCCTGCGCCTGATCTCTCTCTGGTCGTGTCGGATTGCCGTCCCATCGAACTATGAGAGTAAAGGCACAGTGTGTGCACCTGTATTTGCGCACACACTTGTGCACTATAATATCTCCTGCAAACCTGGCTAATCTTCTTTGAAATTGGCCACCGTGACCGAAATCGGTCAGGGGATTTATTATTATTTTATTATTTTTAAACCTAAACCTACCCTAACACACTACAAAAGCACCCTTAGAATAATTGAATAAGCAACTGACAACCCTTGTAGCAATCAAGTATTCTTTTCTTCGGTTTTTACTATAAAAAGTACGCTTTTCTTTAGAGAATGAAGGACAGTCATAAAAATATTTTCGTAAAAATATTTTATTTTAATTAACGCCACCTCTGGAAAACAAGTTCACAAACCAAGTTTATGAATACAACGCCATCTAGTTCTATCGCAAGTAAAACTATACACGTAGTGTGTAACTGTACATGTGTGTGTAAAGACATAGTAAAGATATAAAGTGAAACGGCTAAATGTTTAGGGGTACAAATCTTTGTATGAGACGAGTTAACAAGCAAAGTGAATATCTAAAAAGATTATGTTAATGCGTTAGTTGACGCATATAATAAAGTTGTTTCGCAAAGCTTTCTGAGTTAGGCGTAAAAATTGAAAATGTTCGAAGTGCGAATGTGCCGCCATCTAGCGATAAAGTGGCTGGGAGATCATGTATCGAATAGCCTTAACTTACTCCGTGCTACGGCGTAGCCCTATGTGCTACGACGTAGCACCATGTGCTACGCGCCGTAGTGCGTAATGAGCATAGTCGACGTGTCTTTGAAAGCAATAGTAAGTGCGCAGTGCTGCTCACCCCTACCCTATTACAAGTTAAACAAATATCAACTTTATTCTAATTATAATTAAGTTGATTTCAGAGTGACTAGCACTATTGAAAAAGTTATAAAAATGTTTAAAGTTGTAGCGTAAACGGAACTTTATTTTGTAGGAATTAAAGTTATTTTTCCATTAATTCATATTTTTTTGCATTTTTGGCAAACAAATCACGAGCGCAGATTACGTAGTTATTGATTCAATAAACTAAATTGATGATCAAAGGTGCTAAAATCGTGCTTTAGGCGCTAAATACTGTCTTTCAAGTGTTAAAAAAGAAAGGAAATAATATATTTGGCAGTTTAACAGTTCATGAAACACGGTAAACCTAGTGTGTGCTTTGCAAAGTCAAAGTCAAAGCATTTATTTCAAATAGGCACATAAAAGGCACTTTTGAACGTCAAAAATTATCTTAAAATAGAATTGATTCTAGTCGCCCATTCCAAAAGGTAGTTTTCGTATGGAGAAGAACGGGCAAGAAACTCCACCGTTACTCTTTTAAAATGTTTAGGTACAATATTTTGCATGGGTACATTAATTATATAATAACATGTGAGGACGATGCACCTACAATAAAATTACTATACCACAATAGGTAAAAGAATTAAAAACGAAACCATGACATATAAATTAATTATCTGATAGATACATGGTGCTCACATATTTACAAACATGGTACAAGCAAAACGATTTTAATTAAAAAACAAAATACAAGTAATAAGTCAGGGTGTGAGTAATAAATGTAAAAAAAAAGAATAAAAAAATTTACAATTAAATTAGCAACCAGTTTGATTTTGTCTAGACTCTAGATTGTCCTATGGAGCAGGACCAGCATGTTTCCAAGCGTTCTTATCTTGGATATAATCTTCTAATTTATAGTATGCTTGTTTACAAAGTGTACGTTTGCGGCTTGAGTTTGAGTGCTAAAGACTAACTTTTAAGTCCTAAGTCTCTATTTTCACTTGTCGCGAATGAAGGAGTAGCCAGAGAACTGACACTATGTCTGAAGGGTGCTTTATGTGAATGTGACTCAACATAGGTTGATAGTTTACCAGAAATAAGAGTGCTTAGACTAACTTTTGAGCGCTAAGAAATTTTTTTGAGTGCTAAGACTGTCTTTTGAGTGTTCAGATTTTCTTTTGAGTGCTAAAGACTAATTTTTGAGTGTAAGACTAACTTTTGAGTGCTAAAGACCCACCCTTGGTTGACTGGTAGAGAATGCCTAAGGCATTAAGTTTGCCTTTGTAACATTTTGTGCGAAAGGTTTTAATAAATAAATAAATAAAGACTGACTTTTGAGTGTAAGACTATAAATAAATAAAGACTAACTTTTGAGTGCAAGACTAACTTTTGAGTGCTAAATCTAATTTTATAGTACTAAGACTGTCTTTTGAGTGTTCATATTTTCTTTAGAGTGCTGAAGACTAACTTTTGAGCGTTAAGTCTATTGTTTGGGTGTTAAAACTGTCGTTTATCCGTCAGATCTCTCAAGTCGGCGCGTACATGTTCCACGCGCGCCTCAAAAAGATGTCAGCATAAAGGAAGGGGCCTGTCAGGGCCGAAGCCTGCCGGGGTAGCGGGATTGTCCGAAAGGGCTACCGCTACCCCGGAACATAAAGGGCTAAGGAAGGAACACGGATGGGTTTTAGTCAGTAAGAGTCTGACATTCCCTTCCGCTCCACCCAGAGCGGGAGGGGTCATTTGATGATTTCCCATCCATAAAAAAGAAGGTCCCTCAAGTATACCCTTACATGGTGATCACTGAACCAGTGTTTCAGCTTCATATGAAGACCTAGTCCCTTATTGCCAACGAAGGAGTAGTGATGCTTTATGCGAACGTGGCTCATGTAGGTTACAAGTTTACTGTAAATCGAAAATAACAATCTACTTAATAAAATCATTCATTCATTCACTCACTGACAGACAACATACAGCCTAAACCGCTGGTTCTTGAACCATGAAAATTTATTTATATAAAATTCAAAGTCCTGACTGACTGTTATATCAACGCACAGCTTTAACCGCTGGTCCTAGAGACATGAAATTGGGAGGGTGTGTTCTTTGTGAAGAGTAGATATCCACTAAGAAAGGGTTTATCGAAATTCCACCCCTAACAGGGTTGAATGGGGGGAGGGTGAAATTTCACGCGGATGAAGTCGCGGGCAGAAGCTAGTTGCTTTATATAACAATCAAATAACATATACCTATCAGAAATGAACAAACTAAAGGCACTTACTCGAAATTCTCCATACAACGTGGGCAGACATATTTGATGCCATTATGATATTCCTCGTGTAGTTTAGCTGCATGCCTGAAAATCAACAATCAAACTTAATAATCAAAAAACGAAAATGCGGAACTAACAACACCGACTTCCGAAATTAGTTATTTATCACTTTGTAGTGTTTTCTTTTTAAGTCGGTTGTTTTTTTTGTAAAAAGTTTTTATTTTTCACTTTTTAGTTGTAACCTACCACACACAAATTCAATTATTAACACTAGTGCATTGAAGAATTGAAGACACCGACTAGAAGAATCAATGATAATGGAAATGGAAATCAGAAATAATGCCGGACATGCAGTACATTTATGCATATAACTTCGTACATAAGACTAATTACCTAATGTATTATATACTAAAACCTTCCTGATAGTATGTAGATCACATTAGTGAAAGAATTTTCAAAATTCGTTCATTAGTTTTTGAGAAAATCGCGGACATACAAACATACATACATACGGGTCGAATACAGAACCTCCTTTTTTGAAGTCGGTTAAAAATCTTGAAATTCATTTATTTTTTATTGAATGACAGACAACGCACAGCCTCTCTAACCATGAATTCAGCACATGATTGTAGACCCCCTTGTTTTTTTTTGTGTATGGGAAATCATCAAATGACCCTCCCCGCTCTGTGTGGAGCAGAAGGGAGTGTCAGACTCTGACTAAAACCCATCCGTGTTCCTTCCTTACCCTTTGTGTTCCGGGGTAGCGGTAACCTTTTCGGACAAACCCGCACCCCCGGCAGGCTTCGGCCCTAACAGGCCCCTTCCTTTATGCTGACATCTCTTTGAGGCGCGCGTGGAACACATACGCGCCGTCCGGCACGGGCCTGGTCCTGATCGGACGGTGAGCTACCCATTACTCTCCGTCTGCACATATTACAGGAAATACATTAAAACCGAGTACATCCCGTGGACAGACGAACACATCCGAAGCGGAGTCGGTTACGGTAACAGTGGCGCGAATTCAATGGTTGTTTCCCATCTCAAAAAATGCCCTACGCGCCAAAAGAAGTTTTTGCTTCAAAAAATTGTCTGTTCGAAAAGTGTCTAATGAAAGTGTAAACAATTCCTGTTCAGATTAAATTCTTACGCAATCACTCGCTAATAATAATCCTCCAGACCGTATTTCGGCCATGGCGGCCAATCTCAACGGAGACTAGCCATTGGCGCGGGAGTTATCATAGTGCTGGCGTGTGTGCGCAGACGCAGGTGCACTCTCTCTTACCTCACTCTCGTAGTCCGATGGGACGGATTGGTAGGTACTTACAATAAAAGTGCGTCACGGATGGTCTGTCGTCTGCGCTGCATCTTAAGGTGATTTAAAATTAGAATTTTATATTCAAATAGTCAAATCAAAGCACTTAATTTGTAAGTAGCACTTACAGCAGATGATTGGCATCCACAGAGCTGATTCATTGTTTGAGAAAGCCGCCAGTCTCTTGGGTACATTGTACCAGTCGACAGCGATGCGGATGAATTTTTTGACGCCATATTTTAGTTTGCTAATAGTTTTAGCTAAGTTAGGATATTATATCCTCTCGTCTGTGGCGTCCAATTTTGGCGAATCGCCACATCCGTGGCGGCCATATTGCGCGAATCGCCCCATGTGTGGCGGACTTCAGGGTGGTCGGGCGCGATATCGGCGCAGACGAGTTTAAAATGTCTAGTAACCGTTGTTCGGTCGTTTGAGAGGCACGACAAGTGATGGTATGCCATCCTTGTTCTTTCCCGTATACTTTGTGCAAGTAAGAGCAGCGTAGATACAGTACAGAATAAAATATAGGTAATTATTTACGTCATAGGCCGCGGTATCAACCCGTGACTCCCTCACAGATGCGACGTTTTTGACAGATATCAACCCGTGATACACTCACAGACGGTAGGATATAGTTATTTTTATTTATTTATCAGGTATAAGTCTATTAAGGATACCATGGTCAGATCACCCCACAAATGTCTCGATCCTTAAACAACTAAAACTGGATAAAGCACAAAAATTCAACCTGCTTGCAACTTGTCGTGAGATACTTCGGCCACATTGCCTGTAGAGGTACAAATAACATGAAACGTTTAATGGTAACAGGAAACATAGAGGGCAAAAGACCTAGGAGGTCGAAGCCCAAAATGGTGGTCTCTTAGCAACTGGAGGTAGCTATCAGCGTCGCGCTCGAGTCACGATTCTCAGCAGTGAGAGAGCAATTGCAAAGAGAGAGTGAGAGGTATAAGCCGTTATTAATCTATGTTTTGCTTTAATTCAGAATAAATTATAGTCGATTTGTTTACATTTTCTTCAGATTCTTTTGGTACAGACTATAGAAACAAAATTGGTACTTACATCCGTATGCCTTATCATTGTGTCCTGTATAAGCGTCTTTATCTAAAAACCCTTGAAAACATTAATTGCACTTGAATACAGAACTCTTATGATTAGTAGAAAACTGTATTTTATTAACTTCATACAATTTTTCTTCCTGATTTAAGTCCTTAATATTAAAACAATATCATTATTCAATACTGCATTCGCTGGCTTGCAACGTCTATCTTTCTTTATAACTTTTTTATCTTTTCTCTCGTTCCTTTTTTTCTTTTCTTAGTATATTATCGTCGTCGCTAGAATCTATTAGGTTAAATATAAGTGTGTCATCATCTGTTAAATCTAGGTAAAATAATCTGTTGAATTTCGTGCGGTTTATTCTTCTTGGTTATTGGGTTGGGGTTGGGGACGTGCTCGCTGCAGCACACAAAATGATAATCTGCCTGGCCGGCCTGGAGTGTTCTCGTTCGAAGGAACGGAAGGTCGCCCACCATGATGCCGGTGCACGCATCGAGGAGTTGCTGGAACAAACATATCATCATCATTCTCCTACACTTATGCTCAGTGGCGTAACTATACCGTTTGGGGCCCGTGGCAAATTCAAGGGATGGGGCCCTCCCTCAATGTAAAGAAGCTCAACCAACGTTATAGGTAGTATTTTTTTATTAGCACTTCTCCCGCGACCTCTTCCGCGTACATTTCATAAAGTCAAATCAAAAAGTCAAAGCATTTATTTCAATTAGGCACATAAAAGGTACTTTTGAACGTAAAAAATTACAATAAATAAAATAGAATTGATTCTAGTCGCCCATATTTTCTCCTACAAAAACTTTAACACCTGACTGCTTCTGTCCTTATGTTAAGATCACAGATATAGATACACCTAGATAACGCAAGAGCACCTACTTCGCGTGCCAAAAATCGCACCAGTTTACGATCGAAAATCATAGCCGCCACTTTCGCGCTCAGTCCTGCGTACTGCTGGCTGGGTGAGCATGAGCGACAGAGCGCGAGCTTGTGACGTCATAGTAGGTAGTCAAAAAGTGGCACGCTTAATTTTCATACAGTCCGTGATACTTGCGTTATCTAGGTATATCTATATCTGTGGTTAAGATCCTCCTGTGCTCAAGGCCCTCTCGAGCCGGGGGCCCCCTCTGGCCGGGGGCCCGTGGCATTTTGCTCCAATGCCACCCTATAGTTACGCCACTGCTTCTGCTAATTTATTTTGAGTCGGCGCAACATGTCTTTTTCTTCCATACTTCTTTATTAGTCGTCATCTCGGTAGTCATCCCCTGTCTAGCCATATCATCTTCCACGGTTCCCTATCCATTTGCTTAAAATTTTAAGACCTAATATAACTTGGCATACTTTTGTTTCTCCTAATTATATTTTCGCATAACATTATTTACGCATAACAGCTTACGCATAATTTTTTTAATCATAATAATGATTAAGCATAACATTCTAAAGCATCGTTTTATTTCTAACGACCTCAGCTCGACGGAGCCCCGCTGCGCGGAGCTCCTATTTCTGTCTGCAGGGTTTATAGGAACCTAATCAAACTGAACCTCGGGGTGCCCCTGACGTCGTTTAGTATTATGCGAATTTTTATGCCAAAACAAATTATGCCAAAATAGTTATGCCAAAATATACTAGGAAAAAGAACATTATGCGAAAAGAAGGGGTCCCATCTTTCACACAGTCTATATCCATCTTTTATTTGGTCTTCCCCTACTCTCATAGCCACCCACATTCATACTCAATACCCTCCTCACAACATTTGCCTCATACCTCCGCATCACACGCCCATGCCATGACGACCGATTCCCGCACAGTTTTCAGTCACTGGTGCCACTTTTAGACTTGGGGCACACTGTTGAAATGAAGTTCCTTTCTTTGTATATTATGTACTAAATATCAGCCATAAAGAAATAAATTGACGTTCGAGAGTAAATAAATGAAAAAAAAAAGTACCATAACGGTCAAAATAAGATAAGCTAATGTTAATTTGCGAAAAAAAAGACCTTATAGTCTACATTAATAGACAAAACAAAAAAAAAATCGGTCTAGCTCCCATTCGCCAAGTATGCAGAGTAAAGAACTTCGTTCCAAAAAATAACACAAGACACAACATGCATGCATTTGCAAGACATTTTAAGCAATCCAAGAATTCGCAAAGCATTTTACATAATGCTGGTAATGATTTTTATGAAATCAATTCATTCGCAGGACACTCACACAAACATATAACATTTGAGTTGCAGAACAATAGGGAATATGCATGTATTTTTAAAATACTTTTATTCGATAATTTACATCGCCACATAATAGTAAAAAACTTTTTTACAAAAAAAACAACCGACTTCAAAAAAAAACACTACAAAGTGAAAAATAAACTTTAATTTCGGAAGTCGGTGTCGTTGCTTCAGCATTTTCGTTTTTTGACACCGACTTCCGAAATTAAAGTTTATTTTTCACTTTGTAGTGTTTTTTTTTGAAGTCGGTTGTTTTTTTTGTAAAAAAGTTTTTATTTTTCACTTTTTAGTTATACCTACCCCACACAAATTCAATTAACACTAGTGCATTGAAGACACGACTCGAAGAATCATCAAAATTCACTTAAAAATGCTGGAGATGCAGTACATTTATGCATATAACTTCGTACATAAGAATAATTACCTAATGTATTATATACTAAAACCTTCCTGAAAGTATGTAGATCACACTCATGAAAGAATTATCAAAATCGGTTCAGTAGTTTATGAGATAATCGCGGACATACAAACATACATACATACATACATACATACATACATACATACATACATACGGGTCGAATACAGAACCTCCTTTTTTAAAGTCGGTTAAAAAGTCGGTTAAAAAAGGGTATCATTTAAGCTATCACCAATTTAATTAGTTTTGTATTTCTTAAATAATAGGGTTTGTGCTCCAAATAGTAGATCTGTCACCAAAATGTAGTCACCAAACAATGCAAGTGACCTAACCAAACCGAACCTCGGGGTGCCCTTCGCTCGCTCTTGCATCCTATGTCGACGTAGCTCGGCGTATATATTTACTATGATTATTTTTACAAAACCTCTGTTGTCGGTAATTTCCGCTAAGAGGGTAAGCTCCGACAAAAAATAAAAATTGTCCTTACTTAAAATTTTAAATCTACTGCCTAAATTACTAACTTTCCGACTACTTTTGTCCGAATGAAAATGACGAAACGACCGAATGAGATACTGAAATCTTCGAAAAATAAACATGACTGTTTATTGCTATAATACTTTTCTACCAGCTTAAATTACGTTATAATATACCTAGGTAAAGGTATTTGTATTCTCATTCGCTCGCTCTTGCATCCTAGGTCGACGGAGCCCCGCTTCGCGGGGCTCCTATTTCTGTGTAAAGGGTTTAAAGTAACCTAACCAAACCCAACCTCGGGGTGCCCTTCGCTCGTTCTTGCATCCTATGTCGACGGAGCCCCGCTATCTGAGAACGAAAATATTTCGTGGCGATAGATCTATTTATTAGGTGATACAAATATTTCGTGGCGATAGATCTATTTATTAGGTGATACAACTTGATGACAAATATAAATTTTGGTGATAGAAAATATAGTTCCGTAAAAAAATATTCAACGCTAAAAAACTTTCACGTCTCATTCGCTCTGAGCAATGGCGTCGCTTTTTAAATATTTGAAGTCCCCACAGTTATATAACACATTTAAAAAATAATTCTTCCTCAAAAAATATTGATGGCGCCATAATTCTGAAGTAATACAGTTTATAAAAAAAGTGTATGTCCCTTATTTGAATAACATGGATATTCCCTATTATATATAAACCCTTTGATGGAAACTGAACTAGACGCAATAGAAGATTTTTTGTTATTACGTTTGGGGGCGTTTACATAATCAGCCTATAATGTTCCCACTGCTGGGACACAGGCCTCCTCTCTGAGAGAGGGAGTGGGCAGTAACGCACCACGCGGGCCCAGTGCGGGTCGGTAGATGTCGCATGTCTTCTGTCTCATTCATTCATTTCATCTGTCTTCGAATTTTTGGTTCTAGGACATGCCGGTTTCCTCACGATGTTTTCCTTCACCGTTTTGGGAGCAGTGGTTATGAAATTATTTACAACAAGTAAAGCGACTGACTGGGTTCGAACCTACGACCTACAACTTTTAAGTCGCAGCCGTTACCACTGGGCCACCACTACTCTCAGGGGCGTTTAGTGTCCCGCAAAATGTTAAGCTGAGACCGCATTTGTGTCACGAAGCTTCGCGATCTACAATGATACCATATAACTATGGTCTGGTCAGGGTTAAATGAAATTAGCTAACAAAACTCCGTAGACGGAATGGGTATCGGTATCTCATCATCGTCTGCCTACCTTTTCCCAAGTATGTTGGTGTCGGCTTCCAGTCTAACCGGATGCACGTAGACAAAATCAAACTGGTTACTAATTTAATTGTAAAATTTTATTCTTTTTTAAATTGATTTACATTCACTACTCACACCCTGACTATTACTTGTATTTTTTTTTAATTAAAATCGTTTACTTGTACCATGTTTGTAAATATGTGAGCACCACGTATCTATCAAACAATTAATTTATATGTCATGGTTTCGTTTTAATTCTTTTACCTATTGTGGTATAGTAATTTTATTTTAGGTGCATCGTATTATTATATAATTAATGTACCCATGCAAAATATTGTAAAACATTTTAAAAGAGTAACGGTGGAATTTCTTGCCCATTTCTCCATACGAAAACTACCTTTTGGAAGGGGCGACTAGAATCAATTCTATTTTAAGGTAAAATTTGACGTTCAAAAGTGCCTTTTATGTGCCTAATAAATGCTTTGACTTTGCATCTGAATACCAGTATTTCGTAGCTTCGGCACACAATGCTTAATCCAGTTAAGCTGCGGTTTTTTTTACAAGAGAGGTGGCCACATAGCGCCCGCCATTTACCGGCGAATGACTGCCACCACGGGAAGATACTTTCTTATTCATCCTTTTCAGAAAAAACTCAAACCCGGCTAGGGTTTGAGTTTTAAACGTCAGTAAAACGTCAGTAATATTTGGAATTTTCATTCCAAATATTACTGACGTTTTTTTTACGAAAACAAGTTTTTAATGTTTTAGGTTTATAACATACGACCCCTGTACCGTTGCAATGACCCATAAGCACAATGTTTTGCGTGTGTTACATTGCACATTACCGCAAACAGCAAATTTTCACACCAAAATTAAAAGTCGTTTCCCAGCAATTATATTTGTGCAATGTTACTTAGTTTTATGTATTTGGCGGCTATATGATAGGTCTTTTTTACACCGTGCATAGGTAGGAAGGAAACATATAATAGGTACATTGTATATGAATACTCTGTTCCAAAAGTATGTGATGAAAATGTAATCAAACAAATCAGAAAATGTACGCATGGATGCCAATTTGTTGTGAGACTCACAAATTGAGTGCTTTGATTATTTGAAAACTTACAACCCTAATTTTTTGTTCTTAATTTAAATCATAATTCACCTTCAGATGTTTTTAATTTGACAATTGAGGTTATTTTTAAAATGTCACAAACTTTGAAAAATGTTCAATTACAATTTTAATGTTAGAAATAGTGCTTCACCACTAGGAAGTGGTGAAGGGCGGGCGTTTTGGGGGACTGTCTTTTGTAATTTTGACGTTCGAAAAGTGCTGATTCTCAGCCTAGTTTGAATAAATTACTTTTGATTTTGATAAGATATAAATTTTAAACATCATCGTCCCCCGATGCATCCCGTCACCTGCCTGCGGTATAATTTCGTTTTGCGCGTAGCATTCTTTTTGATTTTTTTTTTTCCTTTTGCTCGGCTCTTAAGGTTTCTAGCGTGATGTTAAATAACCTAAAGCCTTCTTCAAGGATTGGGCTATCAAATGCAAAAATAGTTTTTCAAATCCGACTGGTAGTTTCAGATATTAGCGCGTTCAAACAAACAAACAAACAAACAAACTTCCGCTTTATTATACCTGAACACGCGAAAAAAAAATCAGCTGTTCCCTGCATTTTGACGAGTTATGCGAACATAAATGTAGGGAACAGCTGATTTTTTTATCGCGATTTCAGGTTTGGTTCTATAGTAAAAGTTGTTCATAATGATGAGTATAATCTCCCATTTCGATTTGTCGCATGTTTTCAATTTCACCCCGTAGATATAATAGAATATTATTCGACCTGAACATCGTTTGTTTACAATTTCATCAAAAAGTTTTCGAACAGATTATAGGTACCGGGAATTCCGCTCCCCGCCGGCGCGGACGTCTCATGCTCACTCACATCGATGAACGGGCGAATTAGTGAGTAGAGTAACGAGTTGGTTTGTACGGCTCTGGTCCTGAACTCCGTCATCGAAGTCAGAACCTCGTTACAATCCAAGCATACTCGTTCGGGCACTAATACACCGTAACCTCCTTCCTGTAGAAAAATGGTAAGCATACGATTCATCATCATCTCCCTAGCGTTTTCCCAACTGTGTTAGGGTCGGCTTCCAGTCTAACCGGATGTAGCTGAATACCAATATTTTACATGGAGCGATTGCCTATCTGACCTCCACAACCCAGTTACTGTGTAATACGATACCCCCTGGTAAGACTGGTTGTCAGACTTTCGGGCTTCAGACTACCCGTAACGACTGTCAAAGATTCACGAATCACAGCCGGGACCAACGGCTTAACCTTTTGAACACCATTGTCACATATATGTGACAAACGAAATCTTACCCTGAACGCCAATGTCACAAATATATGACAAAATACATGTCGCATATGGTGCGACATGTAAGTATGACAAGTGAGTCGAGTTCGTCCCACCATCTCATTCTGGGCCTGCCGCGTTGCCGTTTGCTGCTGTTTGCACCATATTATGAAATAAACAATTTAATCATTACTTTTATGTGTTTTTATTTATATAATTTAAAAGTTTAAGCTTCCGTCTATATTGTATTGCATGAAACTAATATAAATAAACCACCAATATCAAGAAAGGGTTTAGCCGTCCTTCCATAAGCAAACTGCCCCCGATAGGAACCTATATCGTAACCTATGTTATATTGTAGAGGGTACTAATAGTAGTTCATCGCGTAGATATTAGCTCTATATCTTAGGTAATTGAGGAGCTATTTGAAAAAAAGTGTCCGTAGACGACTTTTTTTCAAAGTGATATATCTCTGTTGATTTCAAAGCTAGAAAAATAAAACCAATTCCAGTGTTTATGGTACACTTTACAATTTATTTTATATAAATTTTCATGAGCCAAGCTTAAATAAAAATATTAAAAAAATGAAAAAAAAAAAAAAAAAATATATTATTTCTATCAGATCCAATTGAATTACCACTTTGAAAAAAATATATAATAATTGTCTATACCTTGCCTAACAGCATGCCAAGTTTCATTAAAATCCATAAGGTGCATCATGATGAAAAAAAATAATAAATGTAAGTGGACCACCTTATGACAACTTTGTTGACGCTTTTAACTTTTAATTTTTCAATAATCTAGTATTTAATTAATTATTTAATTAATCTAGTATTGCATAATTGATTTTTCAATATTGGGCATGAAAGGTTTAAAAGAAAATGGAAGGATTTTTTCTCAGTAATAGTTAAATCCATATTAATAAAAAAAGTAATTAAAAAACTTAAAAAACCCGACTGTAACTGTACTGTGGCTTGTTTTTAGCTTTTCAGTTAGTTTTAATATAAGGTTGCAGTCGGGTTTTTGAATTTTTTTAATTACTTTTTTTTATTTCCAGCTTTTTAGTTTAAAAATGTGAAAGATTTCGCAAACGATTTAGTTTTTGATACGTGTTTTTTACGATTTGTCACTTTCAATTACTTTTAACCGGTGCCCTGTCAGTTCACCAAAAATTAATTTACAAATTTTTACTTGACAAACAACGATTGGCAAAAACATGATTTGTCATTTCATCATTATACAACAACAAGTTTGCCAAATAATTCACTTTACAAAATAATCACCAGATAAACTTTTGTTTAATAACGTGTTATTTAACAAGCAATTCATTTTTTATTCATTTTATTTAATAAAACAACGTTTGGAATAAAAACGTTTTGCATATTGACTTATCATTACGCAATTTCCTAAAAATGAAATTCATTCTTTCATCGACTTGCGCTAATAGAAAAAAAGAGATTATTTATAGTGGGCTACCCGGAACCGAACTAGTTAGATTAGGTTAATTAGTTAAAAAAAAAATGTTAGGTTAGGTTAAAACTGTGACCCCTGCGCGCGAGCCGAGCGAGCGAAGTGAGCGGTGCCGCGGCAGCGGCCGGCGAGTGCCAGAAACGACTAGATTTTATTTAAAAAAAAATACTATTACACAAAATATGGGTGGCAGAAACGACTTGCGCTAATAGAAGGTAAAAAGAGATTATTTTTAGTAGGCTACCCGGAACCGAACTAGTTAGTTACATTAGGTTAATTATTTAAAAATAAAATGGTTCGGTTAGGTTAGGTTAAAACCGTGACCCCCTACGCACGAGCCGAGCGAGCGAAGCGAGCGGTGCCGCGGCAGCGGCCGGCGAGTGCCAGAAATGACTAGATTATATAGAAAAAAATACTTGCCTGAAAATTATTTGACCCAAATGGAAATGATCACTTTGCGACTGGTTTAGAAAATCTTTACATAGTATAAAACAAAGTCACTCCCGCTGTCTGTAAGCTTAGATCTTTTAAACTACGCAACGGATTTTAATGCAGTTTTTAATGCAGTCGCTAGTGTATTATAAAATGATATTTTGTATAACGTTATTTTTCCAAAAGAATCTAAATATTAAATGAAAAATGTATAAATGACTAAATATCATCCGTAACATTTGTAAAGAGAAGCATTTGCCAAATAAATGTTTGTAAAGCGAGTGTTTATAAAATAAAACATTTGCGAAATGAGTTGTTTGTGAAATAAATAGTATACGAAACGTTGGTTGTAAACTAAAAATTTGTCAATGGAGTTTTGGTGAAACATTAGTGAACCACTTTTAACCATATAAGTTGTATATATTTTTGTAATCACCTTTTAAAACCCTTTATTTTGATACCCCACTCGATAGGTTTTGAGAAAAAAAAAATTTTTTGAAGGCATAATATGGCGCCAATAATCCGCCATTTTGTTTTTTTTTTATTTTGATATACCCAGTGTCACTTTCACAGTCAATACGAATCTAACGACACCTCTCAAGCTAAAATCCATCGAGCCGTTCAGGCCATAGAGCGTGCCAAACAATTATACAAACAAACATACATACATACTCTCGAAAAACATAACCCTCCTTCTGGCGCAGTTGGGTAAAAATAGCTTTTATTAGTCATCGTCACTATTTTCATTAATTACAACGTGATCTTTATTTATAGAAAAAACACTGGATAATATTTCTGCTGGGCGAACTATATGCGATTTATACCTATCTTGCATTTGATAAATAATATATAATTGCTGCCACGTGAGAGCAACACCCAACTGTTCGACTTCCATTTGCACAGTTACAGCAATAACGCCTAACCTAAAATTTTAAAAGTGCAAGAACAATCGCGACACATTAATAGCAAAACCTACAGATGTTACATTGACTACAACACCAATGGAAAAAGCTACGAAGATAATCGGCGTTATTGCTGTAACTGTGCAAATTGAAATCGAACAGTTGGGTGTTGCTCTCACGTGGCAGCAATTATATATTATTTATCAAATACAAGATATAAATCGCATATAGTTCGCCCAGCAGAAATATTATCCAGTGTTTTTTCTATAAATAAAGATCACGTTGTAATTAATGAAAATAGTGACGATGACTAATAAAAGCAATTTTTTATTAATACGGATTTAACTATTACTGAGAAAAAAATCCTTCCATTTTCTTTTAAACCTTTCATGCCCAATATTGAAAAATCAAATGTGCAATACGATTTAATTAAATACTAGATTATTGAAAAATTAAAAGTTAAAAGCGTCAACAAAGTGGTCATAAGGTGGTCCACTTACTTTTTTTTTTTTATCATGTTGCACCTCATGGATTTTAATGAAACTGGGCATGCTGTTAGGCAAGGCAAAGACAATTATTATATATTTTTTTCAAAGTGGTAATTCAATTCGATCTGATAGAAATCAATAAAAAACATTTTTTTTCCATTTTTTTAATATTTTTATTTAAGCTTGGCTCATGAAAATTTATATAAAATAAACTGTAAAGTGTACCATAAACACTGGAATTGGTTTTATTTTTCTAGCTTTGAAATCAACAGAGATATATCACTTTGAAAAAAAGTCGTCTACGGACACTTTTTTTCAAATAACTCCTCAATTACCTAAGATATAGAGCTAATATCTACGCGATGAACTACTATTAGTACCCTCTACAATATAACATAGGTTACGATATAGGTTCCTATCGGGGGCAGTTTCCTTATGGAAGGACGGCTAAGCCCTTTGTTGTTTTAAGTTTGTGTGTGTGTGCTGTTTTGTTAAAGTGGCCTGGCGTCAGGGATACGGCGATACGTTTATACTCTGGCGTTCAAAAGGTCGTGCTTTCCGAGGCACGGAGAATTATAATTGGCTATTTGACAGTTTTCGAAAAGATATTTTTAAATATACGTAGGTTTATTTTATACCTCTTACAATTATTTTTTTCTTAAAAAAGCGTTGTTTATTCGAAAAAAAATGTTTTTTTTCATTCCGTATTTTGAAATTCGCGCGGAAACAGCCGATCACGTGACATTTATGGCTGTGACGTCACATTTCAATAAACTAAGTAAAGCTAACTACGACACTTCAACTCTTAAACATATTTTGTGTGGAAAGTTTGCATAAAAAGTTGCATAAAAAGTATATTTTGTGTGGAAAATCAGCAAACTGCCAACGATGATAAAACACAGTAACACACAACGTTTTATTTATTGTGATGTGACGTCATACGATGCTCGATCATGGCCGTTCGCGTTTCAGTTTTTGTAATCCACAGATAAAAAATCTCTAATTTATTTTTCAAAAATAAAATATTTACAATTTATTTAATGCATAAAACCTATTGTATGATTATTGTGAACCTATATGCTACTATATCTAACATATTATATATTTTATCGTTACAACTGTCAAATAGCCAATTGTAATCGTTTGGTATTATTTGACACAAGCGTTTTAACACGATCAAACGGCTTTGGACTGAACATAAAGAGATGGAGCTGTACAGGGTGGCAGATACGTCGACGCGCAATCTGTAACCATAGATTCAGTAAGTCTGAAACCCCAACGTTGAAATTTTTCGACGGTAATAAAAAAAAATGCGGTTCCATACATTTTGACCTGGATTAGGACATAGGATCGAGACTTATGCGGGTGAAACCGCGGGGTGCAGCTAGTATTATATACAGAAGCTGTTGCCGTACAGACGCCAGCACATCAAGCTACTACAATCTGTCAAATTTCTTTAATAGATTTTCAACTTTATCACTAAAGCATAAGGTTCAAAATTGATTCGGAAAATTTGACAGTTTCGGGTAGCTTGATGTGCTGGCGTCAGTACATTGAAACTTACCGAATTGCGGACGTTTTTTAGTAGTTCCTGGAAACTAGCTTTGTTTTGCGGTGGTATAGTGTACAGTTTTCTGTTACATTTGATACATAAACAGCACACCTGCAAGAAAAAAATTATTCAAATCAAATGTCATCGTGATCATCACTGCTGACCATAGGCCTCTCCTAATGCACACCATTCAACTCGCTTTTCAGCAACTATCATCAGTGGCGTGCATTGGTTTTCAGAATAGGTAGGCACTAGGCCGGGTCTAGTCTAGACAAACGCGGTCACTAATCAGAAAAAAAAAGTGTTGGCAAAAGTGTGGTTATTTGAGTAGGCATGCCTACTTAAAGGTGATAAATTGCGAAGGTATGTATAATGCAGGGGCCTAATCTCATACCCCCTTATTCATAATCCTATTTTATCTCTATTTTAGCTAAAATAGGTTTATAGAACGTTTGTCTTTATCTGTCACGTTGTCATTTCAGTGTGTAAGAAAGAGACAAACCCCATTTTAACTAAAATAGGTTTGATAAGTTTTAAGAATAAGGGGGTAAGTTTCCAATGGTCCGTTTGAAGGACTAAGTGCGGAAACCAAATCCATAACATAGAACATAGCAGGGGGCCTAATACGAGTTGCAATTTCTCGCCTGTTGCCTCTATTTCGTTCCACATTATTTAGTGAGAGATACAACAAGCGACAAAATGATAGCTCGTGTTTGTTAGACATAGAATACTCATACTCACTCCTACGAGAAAAGTTCGTAAAAGTTAACCGATTCCGTGCGGATGGCGCCGTAGAGGCGCCGGGTAGATTTTCGTTATTTATCGTCATTTACAGGTGTTATTAATATTATTTATAATACGGCACCGCACCACAGCCGCGGCACGTGTCACATCCCAACATTATATTGTGTCAAACGAAATAACAAACGAATACCAATATACTATATTTTCAATGTAAGTGAAAAAACCAATGTAAGTGAAAAAAAAAAAACAAAAAAAAAATTGTGCGATGAGTGATGAAAAATGATGATAAATAACGAAAATCTACGCCGCCATGGGTATCTTCTGTGAATGGCGTATGGCGCCCGAGAGGAGCCAAAATCTCGGATAAAACACCATTTTTCAGTGGTTATCCGTAAATAAAAGTGTCCTTATTTGTCACGCAGATTACGATTCCAGTGTTAGCTTCGGGATATTGCATGAAAACGCATACTTCAGGAGTTGTAAACATTTTTGTTCGCCACGAAAAATTTGTTCGCCGCCAGGCGCTATAGTTTGAAAAAACTACCATCGCACTGAATCGGTTAATACGTTTAGTCTAGTTTTCCTTTAGATTGATGAAAATAGGTATTCAAATTAAGTGGCTGGCGCGCGCGGCGCCCTGTAGTAGTACCTGGCGCCCCGGTCACCCCCCCTAAAGCCGGCACTGCCCCTCACCACTTCCTAGTGCTTTCGCTGCGAAGAAGTGGCGCAACTAGAGATGGGCGGGTGGGTAAAAAATGGGAAGGTAAAAATTGGAAGGAAAGGTTAAAATAGGTAAAAAAGAAAAAATACCCTTTTTTACCGGGTATTAATAAAAAATACCGGGTAAAAAATGAGTACTGTCTTTATATTATTTAAATGGCTTCGTCATAAAATGAATACTGTCTTTATATTATTTAATTGGCTTCGTCGTTAATACTACGATCTACCATGTTAATTTTGACCTTGACCATTGAAGATAAAATATTGTTTTTAAATAAAACGAAGTTAAATATCTTTTAAATCTATAATCAACATAAATATTCAAATAAAATAAACTGTTTAGAATAAAAACAAATATTGAGTACTGTACTGATTGCACGTGTTTTGAATCTGCACACTACCTTTAAGAATATATAGCTACGTAACATATATTATGTATATACAATCGTGAAAACATTTCAAAACAAGTAAATGAGTAACAATTACTTAGGTTTTTCGTTTCAGAATACAATTATTACAATGCAACATGGACAGTATAGTATACAGTAAGTAATAAAATCATCAATTCAAAAAAATATTGAAATTGCACAATTAGTTTTATACTCGTATAGTGTATAATTATATATCCAGTTTTCATAGTTCCTTTAAATTTAGTAATATCAAAACATCAAAATCACATTGCCTTAACCCTTTTTTTTACCTAATATATCACAATTACCTACTTTAGTAATTTTGTAGGATTAGTGTTAGTCATCATCATTAAATTACCAAACTCCACTAGAAATTGGCTAAACCTCTGTTTTAATTTAGAAGGCACTGTGTGAGGTTAGTTTTAGTCCCCAATATTACACAAAACAAAAATTATAATGAGTATTAATTCACAGTCGTACTTTCAGTACTCTTAATATTAATTTCAGTAAGGTCATATTAATTTCAGTCTTCTTTACTGCTACTGTTACTACCACAGTCCAAAAATTCTATACCATGCTCACCCGATCTTCTTGCTAAGATATTTTCTTCTGTAGTGAGGTTATTTCGATCGTCGTCCAGACTTTCATCTTCACTAGATTGGTTTTCTCCAGATTGTTCAATGTTTTGAACATGATCTGGAGTCATCCTATCTTCAGGAGATTCACTGTCTTCAGATCCTGCAATTTGATTGTACTTGTGGAGCAGATCCCAGTTATAAGATGCAAAAGCAAGTTTAGCTGCCCTTTCGGATGTTAAACGGTTTCGTTTCTTTGAATGTACGTGGCCATGCTTGCTGAACGATCGCTCTGTTGCTGCAGATGTGCACGGGGCAGTTAAAATGCGAACTGCTATTTTGCTAAGGTTTTTAGATGAACAAAGTCCCTTCCACCATGTTACGGGACTTATATCTTCAACTTTATCCCAAATGAAGCGCTTCCTCCAAAACCCATCCCTGGCTTTGTAATTAGCTAAATCTGTGACTACATCAAAATTGTGATTTTGAGCCATTATTTCTATAAATTCCATTGCCTCCAGATCTTCATTTTCGTTTAATGTCAATCCTTGTGTTTTGGGATCTAAAAGGTAGGCCGCTAAATGTATTGGTTTTATACAGTCTTTTGTTCTTTTTTCCACTGAATTCAAAATGGTTTGTTTGTCCTCATTGCTTATGATTGTTATGTTGGGTAACAGGAACTCTAATTTTGACTTCACGTCTTTGAATATGGGGAAGACCTCATGTATATTACATTCATTTGCTTCTAGTTTGAAAATAGGCTCAGTTACTGGTTCCAAAATAGCAATGCAATCTTCTATCATACTCCAAAAACTATCATCTAGAAGGGTAGATTTGGTCTCTGAAGGAATCACTGTGGCTTCATGAATGGCCAGGGCCAGTAGGGCTGCTTTTGTTTTGTTTAAACTTTTTAAGGAAGCTACATGGCTACCCCATCGTGTTTTTACTGGTAATTTCAAGGTTTCTCCGGTTTTCTTTTCTTTTATAATTTTATTTAGTAGTGAGTTAGAAAGCTGGCTCTTTTTTATTGTTTTTACAACATCCGTAGCTAATTCAATGAATCCTTTAATAACTTCACATTTAATGATGTCGTGAGTTAGTAAGCTCAATGTATGAGCTGCACAATTAAGAGGCACTACTTGTGGAATGTTGTTTTTTACTAATTGGAAAGCTTTTTGAAGATTTCTGGCGTTATCTCCAATCAAAGCTACAAATTTTGATTCGCCATAAGCACGCATTACTTTTATAATTTCTTCGCTTAGGTACAAACTGGTATGCCTGTTATCTTCTGTGGATAAACTTTTTACAAAATAAGGTTGAGGATTTGAAATAATAAAGTTTATTACTCCTTCGTTGTTGACGTTGGTCCATCCGTCACACTGCAAATGCAAATAACTTGTTGTTTTTAAACATTCAACCACCTCTTTTTTAATTTCAGTGTACACTTTATCCAGAAGCGTAGTTGATAAGTTCTTCCGTGATGGTAATTGAAATAATGGTTGCAGATCTTTAAAAAAGTCTATCCACAATGTATGTTCCACCAGGCTCAAAGGTGATCCAGAAATGAATACTGCCTTTGCAAATTTTACTGTCAGCCTTTCGATGTCTTCCTCTTCCGTTGATTGCCTTTGTGATGACGACGATGGCTGATTCAGACTGTGATTACTATTTTCTGAATGCAGCGAACCAACATGGGACGCTGGGTGCGAGGATGTCGTTGTTATAACAGGAGCGTTAGTAGTATTGGTGAAATTTTCGTCAGTTTGATTCTTTAGCTCATTTTTAGCAACAGTTGGACACTTATCACATTTGATTAAATGACCTCCCATTTTGTTGACGTTTGCTATTTTATATTTATGATCACAATACTTGCAAATTACTGATTTATCAGAACCCACACGATAGTGTTTCCAAATTTCTTCTCGTTTCTTTCTGCCTTTCCCCATTATCTAAACAAAAAATAGTGAATTTAATGAAGTTAATAAAAAGTACAAAACACATTTAACACATTATATAATATTTAGTAAATATTAATTTGGACACAGTATTTCTTGACGGTTGCTAGTTCGATCCCGAATACCGATGTAAAAAATTCAAAAAAAAAAAAAGGTTAGAAAAAAAACACGTGGGCCAAGTTCATCTAGACTTAAAAGTAAGTCCAAAATTGATTAAAATTATTATTTAAAGTAAAGTGATATACACTATTTCGTGAATAGTCTAAATGTGATTCTATTTGGATACTTTAGCAGGCAATGTGCGTTCTATGTTTTATATATCTACAATATAATATTGTAGGTACTATGAATTAAAAATGTCTTACCTTCTTTTATATTATTATATGAACAAAACTTCACACAATTCCGTTGAAAAAAACTGAATATAAATCGCAAAAGTATTACTTAGACGTGAGACACACGAAAACAGAAACGAAGCGCGACTGGCGCGGGCGCGTGCACAACAAAATGGCGGACCTCTAGCACAGTATAATAAATCTACTGTGCCTCTAGCCACTAGCCAGTTAACGGAATGCAAACCCTCCCCTCCTCGTCGTCGCTCATTAGACAGTTACAGTGCTATACTCTTCTCTTGTTCTAATCTAATGAGAAAACAATGTCCGCGTATGTTGTGCTGACGACGGTCTCAAGTAAAATAAATTTTAAATTCCGTATATTAAAAAATACAATAATAGTTTTAAACTGATTTTTATTTTTACCCGGTATAAATTTAAAGTGGGAAGGTAAAAATGGGTATAAATGGGTATTTACCCAAAGTCTGGGTTTTTACCGGGTATAGTCCCATCTCTAGGCGCAACAAACTCCCCAGCAACACAGCTGTCTGTTCAGTTAGAAAAACTTTCTTCTATACAATAGTAGTTATGCAAAGTAATTGACATTATGAGACACAGACAGAACATTAAGAGGACTACATGACCTAAAGCGCGGTCTGTGTCGGACTGCATAGGAAAGAAAGAGAAGCGCGATGACACAACGCTGGTAATTTATTGTAAAATATGAAGCAATTATCTATTAACGAAATATCTATTGTTTGGACTAAAAAATTAAAACACTAGAGTTTTAGTATGTTGCTTGCTTGTAGAATAATCTGACAAAAAATCATAATGATTGTATGTATATTAAGTATGGTTTTTACTGTAAAAAGAAAGTTTTAGAGGTATCTTCATGATTTTTTTCTACCATACCAAATAAGTTGTATTATGTTTTCAACACACTATCTACTTAGCATATATCCTGAAGAATATCATAATTATATTTTTTTGTTTTTTTTTTACTGTAGTCGATCATATACTTTTATTGTTTCTAAAACTTGCGTTTTTTGCGTTTAGGTCCTGTAAGCCCCTTAAATTAAACTATTTGCCATATGTCAGCTAGCCACGCCAATATACCAATAAATAGAATGAAATCTATTGTATACTCAAGCAAAAACAAAAAAACTTAAGGCGTTAATAAAACCAAAATTTCATAAATAAAGAAAAGCCTCCAGGCATAAAGGACAGCTTACATATTTATGCAATGCTGGGTTATGTTCACAATTTAAATAAGACTGTGGTTTGTCTAAATAATTTCATCACTACTCTGCCCCCGATAGTTAAAAAGATGCATCTAACAAAAAGTAAAAACGAAGAAATAAATGTTTTAATGAATGAAACGGGAAATTAATAATATTTTGTTTTGCTAAAACCGCACTGGAGGAAGTTAGAAAACTATAAAAAAGACAGACATATGCACATATGTCTGTATTTTTTATAGTTTTCTTTCTCTCTTTTTTTTCTGATTCCGGCAATGTATGTAACTCAAATCTGAAAAAAATGTTAGATGCGTCTTTTTTCCTATGGGGGGCAGTACTGCTCTCAAACGGTGAATGAAAACATCGAAAGGAAACCTGCATGTCCTAGAACCAAAAATTCGAAGACATTACATCTACTAACCGGCACTGGGCCCGCGTGGTAGATTGTAACCCACTCCCTCCCAGCCTCAGTTACTCCTTAATCTGTCAAGCTCCGCTAATGAGACACAATTGATTTTCTATTGTTTGGTCACCGATCGGTGTCCCGCGGTCCTTGAGCGGTTAAGCATCAGTTATCTGCCAGTGAAAGTTGCACCAAAATTGTCCTGGCTATTTTGGAGAATAGCCAGAACAAACAGAAAAATTAAAAAAAAAATTTAAGTACTGTAAGTATATACTTTCATTTAGTAAAAAGCTGTTATTTTGAAATTAGAAACAGATACTTCAATTTTAATTATTTCTTTGTATAGATGGTAATCTGTAAACAGCGCTGTGGTTGTCATAATTATTTTATTCAAGTAATTTATGTTTGTAATATTGAATAATGAAGCTGTTCTTTGTTCCTATTTCATAAAATAAAATAGTTCTAGGTAACCAATTCAGTACACCCACCCAAACCATAACCGAATATAACGTGATGGGTATCAATGTCCCGGATTCCTAACTCCTTCCATTGTGCATTTCCATGTAGGAATAATATTAAGGTCAAAATATCAAAATAATTTTAAATCAAAGAAAAACTTAAAATGCAGTTTTGAAGCCAACATACAGCACCATTTTGTGTCATGATTATTCCAAATTTGAATTCACATCCAATTAAATTAAAAAGGTAATAGAGTTTTTTATAAGTTTAATTCATAAACAGACCTTAGAAAGGAATTAAAAAAATAAACTTAATTTTTTTTAAACCCAAGATTTTATTTTTCTGAATTGCATTCTCTATAAAATGTACATGGATACTTACAGAAGGTTTTGAGTCTTGCCCCTCGTCATCTTCACCATTATCACTCACTAACACATCAGGTTCAGGTACAGGTGGAAAGGTAACAGTGAATGCAGCTATATCAAAATTTCCTATAATTGGAGTCTCAGTACTTTGTCTACTATTTTCACCATTATTAGCATCATTGCTGGTACTTTCATCATGATTTTCACCCTGGCTAGCACTGCCTCCTTCCATCTTGTGGTCCTGTGCTTACCTGTGATATCGATTTTTAAATCAAAGTACCTACCTATTTGTATTTTAATGAATTATAACTTTTGAAATAAAACAATTAAAGGATTGATTTGTTTTCTAATTGGAATCCTTTATTTTTATTGTCTTTGTAGGAACTCCATTTTTAGTAAGGGAGACATAAAAAAAATTTAAGGGTTCACAATATAATAAATTTTCACTCGGTATTATTTAATAACAATGAATGTTAGTTATCAACTTCATAGTTGAATTGATAGATGGATTATTTATTTATTTACCTGAACAAAGCGGCACACAAAAGATGACTTATCACTGTTATTATTAATATATAATGTTCTTCAAATGCGAACTGCAGGTGCAAGTATGCAACAAGGTATTGTAGTCAATCAAATCGATCGATTAATTTCAGATACAGAGAATGTCTATCGTCTATCATTACTTGTTTATTTTTTATTTTAACAACTTCCGCGTCCGACATAAGCCACATTGAAAAAAAAATTCTACTTCTTTTATTGTCTTTGGATACAGAATACAGGGATGGGAAGTAAAAAATCATGTTTTAGAGGATATTCAAGTTAATGATTTATTCAAACTGAAAACCAGACTGCTTAAATATAAAAAATAAATTAATTATGGGGGATAAGCTAAGGTAGTCCGCAAAATTCATATTTTCATAAGTTTTTTGCAGGTCTGTTATCTGGTATCCTAATGTAAGTATATCAAAATATGATGTAAGTTTATCAGATATGAATTTATAGAATTATAATCATTGGAATCATCAATACTACTTAACTTATACGAGTTGAATAATTGTTGATAAATAAAGCTGAAAACGCAAGTATCCAATCTAAAAGTTAGACTCTATGGTTTCCAGTTTCGTAGTAAAAACGCGCCAATTTTTTAGAAAAATAGGCGGGAAAGATCAGTTTTTTCACCATCGCGAATCGCGTCAATCAACACGTGACACTACGATAGTGCTAGAAAAGGTAATTAATTGCTTTTGTGATATTGTTTAAGTAAAATACAAAGTGAATAAGGATAGACAGGTAGGCAGGGTGATTTATGCTGAGACAGACTGATAGAGAAAGGCGCGTCTCGGATCAAATAAAATTTGTTTGATCAGAGCAAAAAGTACTCTGTGATGAGGGCCAGCATTGAACTGCTATAAGCTAAGATGATTTAAATAAATTAGTGAAGGTCAAGAACCCAGTCTGAAAGACCAAATTTTCAGTAGTTTTGAATAAACTTGATAAAGATATAAGTATTCTGTCTGTGCTTCTATAAGTACCACTTACCCATCTACATCTTTATTGCACAGATGAGTCGCCGCAACTTGCGGCAGAAGCCGCGCATTAGTTATTATGAGCCAGAAGAGCCGAGCTTGGACGAATATATCTGTAAGTATTACATACACCAAAGACATTACTTGAATTATTTACAACTATCTTTTAAAATCTCTTTAACATACACACAACACATTTAAGCAATGTAGAAATAAAGAAAACACGTTTAATTGCGGTAAACATGGCACAGAAAAAAAACTAAAAAAAATCAAGTTGGTGGAAAACATTCGTCACATCCACGCATCGCGGTCACTAATAAGTCAAACATACGCAAAACGGCCATCACTCAGCATAATGCTAAGACTGTAGAGCCCCAGCGCTGGCTCAAACCGGTCAAGCTACTATAATCTGTCAAATTTCTTTAATAGATTTTCAACTTTATCGCTAATGCATAATGGCAAAATTTGACAGTTTCGGGTAGCTTGATGTGCTCTGGCGTCTGTACATAGTGATCAGTTGATCACTGATCAAGCGTGTTGATGAAATATCAATATTTTGGCTCGTTGTACTCATTCCTTCTTTGTATGAGAACCATAGATATTCGAATGAGAATGATATCTTGGTCAGTGGGTCGTCTTAGGTGTATCTTTACTAATAATGAAGCAGACTTCTAGCTTTGCATAGTACCTAGACCCTCCCTTACGAGGTAGCTGGTAGGTAGAATTAGCTTACGATATCCCAGTTATGGCAGTAAAAAATGCTACCATTCGTCTGGTTATTATTATTATTGGTTATTATTAAAATAACATTTTAATAATATATTATGTACTAGCTGCGCCCCGCGGTTTCACCCGCATAGGTTCGATCCCGTGGGAATATCGGAATAAAAAGTAGCCTATTTGTTAATCCAGGGTGTCAGCTACCTCCATACAAAATTTTATCACAATTGGTCCAGCCCAAAGAGTACTTTTTATGTCCAGCCTAAAAGGTTACATGCTCTGTGGTCCAGCCGTTAGAGCGTGAAGAAGTAACAAAAATATAAACAGACACACACACTTACAAACTTTCGCCATTATAATAATTATAGTGTGATTAAAACATTAAAAAAAGAACAAAATACAAAGAATCCTATTACAGGAAGGTTTATCAAGCTCCTAGCTTTATAAACCTATCCATTGTAGGCTTCACACAATCACACCTTTCAGAAAATACCTTCAGAATAGTTCAGAATGCCGTTGTCACTTCCTCTCACTCACAACAAAAATTACATTGACATAGAGTAAGTAATGTGGACATTGACAGGGTGCGCTGTTGGTAAACATTTATTTTTGTGCAAAGAGATTTAAGATATAAAATTTTAATGTCTTTGTTTTTGTGTAATCAAGTTCCGATTGTGACCACGCGATCTTTGGTCAGTGGGTCGTCTTTCTTTCTACAGATAAAGAAGGATCTTTTGGATCGCGGATGTTTATTTTTAGTTTTAAATATGTTTTTGTTGTTGTGTTGTCAGTTTGCGACGAGTGCAACGACTTTGTGTATGAGTATTGCGCCATACACGGTCCCTTACTGGTCATACCTGACGATAAGGTAAGAACTTAACTCCATTTCTAAACAATTTTGTAGTGCATAATTTTAGATACGTTTTCATAATTATTATGAGTACTTACTTACCTAAAAGCATAAGGACGTGTTTCCATAATCCATCGCGTTTCCACGCGGCGATGAGCGAAGCGGTGATGCGACATCACTTGCGGAGCGGAAAATTAAATGGGTTGTGGATTTGGCCATTGTGATTGGTCGATTCCTGCGTCTCCTCGATACTCCGCTCCAGTGGAAACCTCCGCTAGGAGTATTTATGTGTTCTTGGTGGAAACGCACTCTATGCGCGATTTGGGGGCCGTCTCCACGAGCGAGAGAATCGCGACGATATTATCGTCGTGCCACGTATTTCTATACACTATCTTAGAACGAGTCTCCACACGGCGATATCATCGCGGCGAAAAGTTGATGGCACGACAAGACTATCGCCTGATTCTCTCGCTCTTGGAGATGGCCCCTAATGCCGGGGCCACACCAACGGGAAACGCCGATAATTATCGCGATAAATTATGGCTGCACCTACGATTAACGCCCATCATCGCGATAATTATCGGCGTTTCCCATTGGTGTGGCCCCGACAATAGACAAGTATGATTAGATTATTGTTTTTCCTTTTGAGAAGCAGCCTAGACTAGACTGTTAAGACTTTAGCGGTTAATGGTCATAGTATAGATACTATAACACCTTTGTTTAGGTTCCATCCAAAAGCCCGTTCCCTGCTTACGTCCCGCGCGCCGCCCTTACGATCCCGCATGTGTTCCTACACCTGGCTCCCTCCATCATACCAGGTATGCTACCTATTTACCCAAAGAATAAAAAAAATCACACCGTTCTGAAAAGAAAATTAGATGTTCTCATGTTCCCTACGTGCTATATACCTACTAATATTAAAGCTGAAGAGTTTGTTTGTTTGAACGCGCTAATCTCTGGAACTACCAGTCGGAATAGAAAACATCTTTTTGCATTTGGCAGCCCAATTCTCGAGAAAGGCTATATTTAACATCACACTACGACCTTCAGGAGCCAACCAAAACCAAAAAAATATCACAAAGAACGCTGAGCGAAAACGAAGTAGGTAATAGCGCGGGCAACAAGAAATTTCACGCGGACGAAGTCGCGGGCAGAACCTAGTGAGAACATAAATGTGTGGAGCAGCTGATTTGATTTTCGAGTTTTCTGAGACGATTCCATAGTAAAAGTTGTTGATAATGATGAGTACAATGCGAGGTTTTCAGTTTAATTTTCAATTAAAGAGAGAAAAGAAGGAAGGAAGAATACATTTATTTCGCACAGACTAAAAGGCACAAAATAACATGAACCGTAAAACGGAGCTACTTTGAAGCAGGCCGATCACAACGCTATTCAGACGCGTTCCCCACACCCCGCGCCTCGCGCAATATTACTCGAGGTCACGCACACTTGCTGAGCACACGTAAAAACCGATTTTGGCGCTCTGTCAAAGTAGCTCCAAAATCTGTCAAAGTAACCCTGGAAGTCAAAGTAGCCCCGTTTTGCGGTGCTGCAGTTATAAAAATAAAAAAAGGTGGCTTTTGTTTGATTTTTGTGTGGACCTATTACAACTTTTATTGTGTGACCACTCAGGGGCAGGTCTGGGTGTGTTCAGCACACTAACTCTCCCGCGCGGGGTGCGCTTCGGTCCCTACTGCGGAGTACGCACGCAAGAAGTCGACTCCATGTATTGTTGGCAGGTACTATACCTAAAAATTTAAATTTGATAATGTTCCTTCCTTTGCTATTGTTGGGCTATTCAGAAATAATTAAATTGCTCTAAAGTCACTAAGTACCTAACTAAGGCAACTAGCTGCAACGGTTGACATGCGTCGACGGCAGTCATCGACACCCGTTGACGCGTCGGCGGCTGCTGTCGACGACGTGTCGTTCATGTATTTGAATTTGAATACCTACGGTGCTCCAATACACGGGCTGCATGATATTGATGGCAGCCGCCGACACGCGTCGACGGTTACGGTTGCCTCTGTCGTCGACGAGTGTCGCTCGTGCACTGACGCCTACGTACGATCCAACTTGCCCTCACTAGATCTACTCGCGCTCGCACAAGCGGTCGCACGTGGTGGACGCGGCGGACGGCGATCGCTCAAACTGGATGCGCTACGTCAACTGCGCGAGGAACTGGCGCGAACAGAACCTGCTCGCTTACCAATATCAGGGACAGCTGTATTATAGGTAAGTTCTGTTAAAATAATGCACTAGACGGCACGACATGCCATGGCACGGGAAAGCTTTAAACAATTGTATTCGCAGCTTCCCGCGGTTTGCTCAAGTCTCCTTTGTGACTTCAAGTAAATGTGAGCTTTAAGAGTATAAAAATAAGAATCAAAATCATTTCCGTTTACGGAAATCCTTTGCCATGCCTTGCCGGCCCGTGTTTTAATGATTAAAAAACTTTTTTACAAAAAAAACAACCGACTTCAAAAAAAACACTACAAAGTGAAAAATAACTTTAATTTCGGAAGTCGGTGTCGTTGGTTCTGCATTTTCGTTTTTTGACACCGACTTCCGAAATTAAAGTTATTTTTCACTTTGTAGTGTTTTTTTTTGAAGTCGGTTGTTTTTTTTTGTAAAAAAGTTTTTATTTTTTACTTTTTAGTTGTACCTACCCCACATAAATTCAATTAACACTAGTGCATTGAAGAATTGAAGACACGACTCGAAGAATCATCAAAATTCCCATAGAAATGTCGGAGATGCAGTACATTTATGCATATAACTTCGTACATAAGAACAATTACTTAATGTATTATATACTAAAACCTTCCTGAAAGTATGTAGATCACACTAATGAAAGAATTATCAAAATCGGTTCAGCAGTTTTTGAGATAATCGCGGACATACAAACATACATACATACATACATACGGGTCTAATACAGAACCTCCTTTTTTAAAGTCGGTTAAAAAGTCGAATACAAGTTAGTTGACACAATAGTCCAGCATCCCGCGCGGGATTCGCACAGTTTGGCACAGATTACGGCCTGGCCACGACCTTGCCGCTTTTAGCGGCAGCTTAGCGCGGGGTGGTGAGCGGTAAAAACAAACATACGAAAATGTATGAACCATGCCACGACGCACCGCTCGCAGCGTCAACGCTAGCTGTGCATTTGACAAAGACACCGCGCCGCTTGCCGCTAAGCCAAAGGTTAGTGCCGGGTGGTTAGTGTTTTCGAGTTGGATGCACAGGACTAATCGTAGAGAGTTTTGTGGAGGCCTTTGTCCAGCAGTTGACGTCTTTCAACTGATATGATGGTGATGATGTCTTCTCGGCCTGTATAACAAAGGTTGAAAAAAAGCATCTCCTGCATTCCTGATTTTTGGACTACAAAATTAACAATCATTTTTAAGAGCCTCACAAAAGAAAATGTTAACAACCGGGCAAAGAGGCTTTAGTATAGCCAGGGTAAAATAAGTTTGGAATATTCAAAACCCTCAAGCACCTTACCGCACCCTACCCCCACCACCCTAGGGTAGGATGGCTGAATAATTTATACCACGATTGAAACGAGTTGTGAGCGCTTCTTGCAAACGACACATGATGAAGATCTTGTTTAGATCTAAAATTATCGAATTCGAAACGTTTCAGGACAATAAAAATAATTCCTCGCTTCACGGAGCTGATGGTGTTCTACGGCAGCGAGTTCGCGAACGCACTTCACATCAACCTCGGCAAGTACAACTCGCCGCCCGGATATGCGCAGAAATTCGGTAAAATATTGTGTATTCATGAACCCCTACGATTAAACTTTTTATTGGTCTTTTACCTTGCTTGCGATTAATCCAGATCGGCCAGGCGTGTTAACACGTCTGCAGTAATGGAGCTACGCCTTTACTCCATTATTGCTTAGAACGCAGTGTTCTTTGATTGGTTCATGTTTATTTATCTTTTATTTATCTGAATTAAAGTTAGAAAAGACTTATGTCAACTGAGGTTACCAACAGTTCTCACTTGAATTATCTGATCTGAGAATCTTAGATAATTTACATTAATTGCCACTTAGATACTTCACTGTCTACTTTACCGTCTTGTAGTCTATGTTGATTTTTGAGTAAACAATTGAAAGAAAAAATCCAATAGGTCCAGGTGTTCTCAAGTGATACGCTTATCAACGAACAGCATTTCTACATAAGATGACATTGAGTGTGCAAGTTTATCTAGGATTCTGAATTCTAATCCTGATTTTATATCGTCCCCGTATTTGGAAAACTAAATAACTTCGTTTTTGGCGATTTTGTCTTTTCCCTATTTTTAAATAATCCAAAACATGACGCATGTTTGAGTCTTACAGGAATTTACTTATCTTATTCCGTTCCAAAAATATAGCCATTTTTGTCATTCAGATGGAATAATGCATAATTATAAAATTACCGACAGTAAAATTGTCTCAATTTTTTTAACAAATGAACATTAATTGAAAAAAAATCACTAAATCGCGTTTATCTCAAAACTAGAAAATCGGAGTTATTTAGTTTTCCAACTACGGGGACGATATGTTTACTTTGTTTACGCGAGTAAGCATTTTTTAAAGAAAACTTTCAACACATTATTTATATTATTATTTCAATAGGTGCACCTGTTGCAAAGAAGCCGAAACTAGACCTGCAAAAGGAAAAAAACGAAAATTCAACATCACCCAAGGATAAGAAAAACGGACAAGGACTTTCAAATAATACTGAAAAAATTAAGAAAAATACGTCTAAAACTAAAAGAAAGACCACAAAAAACATTACATGTAATAATTCTATTAAAACAAGTTCTAAAGTTACAAATAATAATGTTTGTAATAAAGAAAATATTGTAGACACGAAAAGCAAAGAAAATGCTACTCCATTACAGTGTCATAATGATGATAAAGATGAATTCAAATGTAAGATATGTAATTACAATGGTTTTAACAGTAGTGATATAAAGAGACATAACTTAAGACACAATAATGTATGTGCTAAAGATAGGACGCATAAATGTGATATTTGTCAGAGTAGTTTTAGTTTAAAACATCATTTGACATCTCATATTCGTACACACACTGGTGAGAAACCTTATAAATGTGATGTTTGTCAGAGTAGTTTTAATTATAAGCAAAATTTGAAAACGCATATTCGTACACACACTGGTGAGAAACCTTATAAATGTGATGTGTGTCAGAGTAGTTTTAGTCGAAAGGATGTTTTGGAAAGTCATATTCGTACACACACTGGTGAGAAACCTTATAAATGTGATGTTTGTCAGAGAAGTTTTAATAAATCAGGTCATTTGAAAACGCATATTCGTACACACACTGGTGAGAAACCTTATAAATGTGATGTGTGTCAGAGTAGTTTTAGTCGAAAGGATGTTTTGGAAAGTCATATTCGTACACACACTGGTGAGAAACCTTATAAATGTGATATTTGCCAGAGAAGTTTTAATGTATCAGGTCATTTGAAAAGGCATATTCGTACACACACTGGTGAGAAACCTTATAAATGTGATGTTTGCCAGAGTAGTTTTAATCAAATAGGTCATTTGAAAATTCATATTCGTACACACACTGGTGAGAAACCTTATAAATGTGATATTTGCCAGAGAAGTTTTAATGTATCAGATCATTTGAAAAGGCATATTCGTACACACACTGGTGAGAAACCTTACAAATGTAATATTGTCCGATAAGTTTTTCTAATCTTAGTTCTTTGAAATATCATGTTTCCAAACATCATTAATGAATCACATTAAATACACAACAGCATTGAATCCTGGCCCAAGCCCTAAACGCGAATTTGTGAACAAACTAAACCTGTTATAGGTATGGGATACAGATAGCGCCATCCTCGAAGCCGTGCCCCACTCTTCTTCCTAATGCTTACAGTACAAGTGTGCAACATTCCGCTAGTGTTTTAGTTTTGTCGATACACACTAATTATTATTAGTGGGTAATTAGTGTGTATCAATAAAACTAAAACAATAGCGGATAACCACTAACGATTAGGAAGAAGAGTGGGGCGCGTCTTCGTGGATGGCACTATCTGTAACAGATGCCAAGTAGCTACTCTAGTTGGTTTAAGTTAATAAATTTACATTTCGTTCGTCATCATCTGCCTGCCTTTTCCCAACTAGGTTGGGGTCGGCTTCCAGTCTAACCGGACGCAGCTGAATACCAGTACTAATGAAACCCCTCACTATCTGACCCACACAACCCAGTTACCTACTGATTAATACGATAACCCTTGGTTAGACTGGTTGTCAGACTTTCGGGTAGCTGACTACCCGTAACGACTGGCAAAGATCTATGAATAACAGCCGCGACCAGCGGCTTAAGAGCATTCATGCCGCGCGGGCTGGCAACGTCGCATTTTTAGTGGATTTCCGTGATTATGTTATTAAACTGTCATATTTTTTTACAGTTATTTTCGTACTAGCTGTACCCCGCGATAAAAGTATTAAATTCCTTTTTTATAGATTCCCTTTACAAATCTCCACCCCCTTTTCAAATCTACACCCTTAAAGGATAATTTCGGGTATAAAAACTATTCTATATCCTTCCCTACAATTCAAACTATCTCCACACCAAATTTCATCTAAATCGGTTATAGATTCCCCATACAAACTTCCACCCCCTTAAAGGATGATTTCTGGGATAAAAACTACCCTACGTCCTTCCCCGGGATGCAATCTATCTCTCTGCCTAAATCCGTTCAGTGGTTTAGGCGTGAAAAGGTAACATACAGACAGACAGAGTTACATTCGAATTTATAATATTATAGTATGGAAGTATGGATTTAAGTACTCACAAAAATTGACATAATTTGTCAATTATTTTCTACTAGCTGCGCCCCGCGGTTTCACCCGCGTAAATGTCGATCCCGTGGGAATATCGGGATAAAAACTATCCTATGTCCTTTTCCGGGACTCAAACTATCTCTATACCAAATTTCATCTAAATCGGTTCAGCGGTTTGAGCGTGAAGAAGTAACAAACATATAAACACACACACACATACTCACAAACTTTCGCCTTTATAATATTAGTGTGATTTATTACAGTACCTACTTATTACGATTATCATAATCATCTGCCTAGCCTTTTCCCAACAAATCACGATAACGTCGTCGTGATTAATGTACCTATCGTTGTATTGATGTATAGCCCAACTAGCAAAAAGTGGTTTTTATACTATCCTAGAACCATCAGTTATCGAGGACTATATGAGACTTATATCCACATATAAGTCGCGAAAAGGGCCCACTTTATAAGTCTACTTTTACTTATAACGTATTTATATTAGACCGCTGAAATGCCATATACTCCTATATTGCTCCTGTAATTGAATTACGTCAATGCAAATACTCCTGTTAATCTCAATATAAGTAGGTAAGTTATAATAAAAAATTAGATTAATACGCGCCTAGAAATGCTTCCATAAGCTCATATATTGTGAACAGTCGAAGTGTGTATCGGACATTGTTGTGCTCTGTAAAAAATTTTTTTTTAATCTTGAGAGTCGTATTTATATGAATCAGAATTTATTAATGTCAACCATAGTAGATAAACACAATGTTATTGTTGTCAAATTGTTAGCCTTATAGCTTATTCGTATGGGAACATGAATTTTCTGTGAAATCTATCATGGTTTTGATAACAGTTTTAAAGCGCCTCTTGAAATTTGCTTATTTACATTTAAGTATTAATTAATATTAAATTAATATTATGAAGGCAGCTGACATTTTCTTAGTAAGCATTTCCAAGTGTGACATAGTGCTAAAATAAGTATTTTTAGCATTTCTAAGTGTGACATAGTACCAATATAAGTATATTGGTTCGATATTGGGTTATCTCAAAACCTAGGAAAATTCGCCATTGTTACCGATTAGGGTTCCGCAATGCCCAGATGAAAATCGATTGATATTTATAGATAAGTTAAAAAAAACATTTTAAGGTTTGTTCTACGTGCTAGGTTAAACATTGACATTTATTTGATTTAATTTTATAACAGGTTGCCGACGATTTAAACACGACTATGCCAATGTTCCTGGATATCGATCGATTTTTAACCAAAAAAGATTTCCGATCTTTAAAGAACTTAAAATGGCCTTGGAATGTTACACATTTCTTGTTATCTGAGATCACGGTTGTCACAGCGAGAGATTTACATTTCACGAAGAGTCAAGAACACATTAGATCATTGCTATACCAAGATTGATTTTGGTGTGAGAATTGTTCTACTTACGCAATTTATGATCGCTTCCCAAGAGACGAATGTGAAATGTGTAACTAGTACCTAACTGAATATGTACCTAACTACGTAACACAATATTTATTATTACCTACTTTTATGTGAGTAAAAGTGAAAATCCCTATAGTTACCTATATTTAAACTAACTTACTTAGATATCAGTTGGAAAAGATTTAAGTATCTGATGTCTGGGCAATACTACACAAATGTTTATGGATTTCCTACAATAACACAATAGGTACGGGCACAGCCTTCTCTATTTTCTTTCAAGCCATGCTGTTTAATCAGGCAACGTTGTCGGTGAACAGATTGGGCAGTCCTGTGAGTAATGTGCTGTCGATTTGAGATGGTCCAAAAAGTACCATAAACTCCTAGTAAAAGACTTTTTAATTTGTCGTAGTTGTTACCATAGACGTATAGCTAGCATAGACATATAGCCATATAAAGTAGTACTACAATTATCTTGTCCGGAACCCTCGCTAGAATTCGTGATACGGTCTTCACCAGTTAAATTAAAAAAATCGGTGCTCACTGCGGTTAACATTTCTTTATATGTTTTTTTAATTTTTCTTTTATAAGATCCACTTTTTTTAAACCGCTTCCACTTATTTAAATCTATTTTTCAATATTTGTAGACAAAAACTATTGTAAGCAAAATGGCTGATGTCATATCCTACTATAGAATTTGCAAAACTATGTAAAGCGTGTTTTCGCCTGTACTGGTCGTTACAAGCAAAAGTGGCTTCTTAAGAGTTTTAACCAGGATTGTTTGAGATTACTTAGACAATAACACTACTGTGGAATGCCTCTATAAATATATCTAGGTTTAAAACAGCATACAATAAATCTAAAAAAATATTTATTAGAAAACATTTTATCCTACCGAGTGCTGTTATAATCTTGGTGATTTATTATTTTTAAAACGTGGATATGAAATTCATTTAACCAGTTACTTCTAAGCTTATGTTAAACCAAACCAGACACATAAATGACTAACAGTAATTTAACTTTAATTTACACAAAATATTAGCTTATATGAGGCTATAAGTAAAAATAGCAAGAGTAATTGCTCCTCAGTGCATATCTTCCTGGTACATGCTCCTACAGGAGTATTAAGATTTAAATGGCCCGCAGATGTTATCTTATAGGCGCATTTAAGTCTGACTTAACGGAGTAATTACTCTTGAGTGTAATTACTCTTATTTCATGCTTTTATAGGAGTCTTGATCCTATATTTGTCAGGAAATATGATCCTGTATACGGATATAAGTACAAATTATAGGATACAACGTACTTGAGTAAAAACAGCATGTATTTATGCTGTTAAAAGCGTAGTAGCTACCACCAAAACCTTCATCGGAGCTTTATAAGTCCACGTAGCATTATAAAATCGCATTCCAGGACTATTTTGCTAGTTGGGAGGTTATCTCAAAAAAATAGAACATGTGAAATAGCGCTACGTAGGCCCTTGCAAGTCCAAGCGGCCAGGCGCGTTCTGGCCCTTGTGCTGTACCTCGAAGTGCATAAATCATTTTCCCCCATCTTTCGTCAGGCTGTTTGCTTGCCAAAATTGCCACTCTCATTCCATTTGGAGCCCCTGTCAGGTTACAATAGGGCGTGGCAGCGGTGAGAATAGTACATAAATACATGCTGTTTTTACTCAAGTACGTTGTATCCTATAATTTGTACTTATCAGTGGCGTGCACTCCATACATGCAAATAAGCTCTGCATACCCTGTAGTCCCATACATACATACATACATGCCCCTCTAAATGATAAATAATTATAATTTAAAAAAATCATGGTAATTTAGCTTACGCGCCATCTATTAATTTTTTTTTGAAACTAACTCGTTGGAACGGCGAACATCCGCCGCCGCGCAACGCGCAGGCAGCGCTCCCGTGAGCAAAAGCAGTACTACGCCTTGCTTATTCTTCATACAACGCATCTCGTGTAGTACACAGCAAAAGTGTGACTGTGTGCGTGGAAATGTATGCGTGTGTTGGAGTTTTGGAAGCATAGCTTACATTGCAAACCGTCCGAATTGAGAACCCGTAAAAGCACCTTTGTTGATTGCAGAGGGTCGACTTTTTTTAGTCGGATTGTTCGTAATAGTTTGTAATTTGTAACGTAAAAATTGCAGTTTTTCGCTTTTTGTTTTTGTTTTTTTTTTTTTTTATTTGATTTTATTTAATTTATTTATTATGTTTTTTTATCAATTTATGTCGTGTCTTGAAATAAATGAATTTATTTATTTTTGTTTTCTTGGCGCAAGTGATTGACTGTCGAGTAATTATTTATTTAGTAAGTTTATTGTAAAAAATGGAAATTTATACCTGTGAGACCTGTGCTGGCGATGTGTGTTTTAATAAATTAAAATCGGCCGCGTTTTCGACGTTTACCTTTTGTGGAAAAAGTTAAATTGATTGCAAAGGGAAGGCCCCCAGGTTAAATTTATCTAAAAGAAAAGGTAATACTACTCGATATTTTCATAAAAAGTTTTATGATAAGTATTACTGGCTAACTGGCTGTGTACACACAAACATATTGTATTGTTTCCCTTGCATTTTATTTACTAATCAAGATAAAAATTATGTTTGGAACTATAGCGGATACGCGCCTGCGGTAAGAGTCAGGTAGGTAGGGTAGGTACAATAAGCTGAAACTGGTAAGATTTTTGTTTTGTGCATACCCTGTCTGAAATCTCTGTGCACGCCACTGGTACTTATATCCGTATACAGGATCATATTTCCTGACAAATATAGGATCAAGACTCCTATAAAAGCATGAAATAAGAGTAGTAATATAGCGCTATGTGGCATATTACGAATTACGATACGTGGGACGTGTGACTTAAGTAGTCCATTATCGCCCGGCGTGAAATTAGCTCCCGAGCGTAACGAGGGTGACTAGTAGTCCATTTTTACACAGAAAAGCGTACACAATGCTATAAATGGGTTTTTTGACACGGCTTTTATGATGAAGTGGTCGTCGCAGGCGCAGGTGTTCCTTATTCTGCCTTTTTTGGTAGCTGCGTGTAAAGAAGTCTTGCGAAACTTTTTAGTAGCAAATCTTCGGGAAGTACGAGGTATATTGAGCCTCCCGACACTGAATTCGTCCTGCGACGATTAACAAGCAGATTTTTTAATATAAGTAACCTACCTAAACATAAAAAGAAAATTATACGGGCTGGAAGTAAAAAAAATTATTTAACTTACGTTCCTGGGGAACAGCTCTGGCGTATTTTTTTACTCAAATAAAAAATTAATGTGTTGTGTTGCCACCGAAAGGAGCTACTTTGTATCAATTACCCGGTACCCCATAGAATATATTAGATCCAGGAATTTGAGATGATTTTCAAGTTATGACACAAGAAACTGAATGTCATGCTTAACAAAGTTCAAATTCTATTAGGACCTTTTAGTTAGTAGATAACCGAATAAGTGGCGATGGAATGTAATTATCTGAGATTATGAACACTGCTTTAAGGTTTAGTTTTTTGTTCACAAATTCGCGTTTAGGGCTTGTGGCACAATTAGGTACTATCGCTGATATAGGTAGGTACTTACAATGTTGTTTTAATTGTTCATTATAACACTTACCCATATCTTTAATTTTTTCAGCGAGAAAGGGCTTTGATGTTTGCTTAATTTAAAAGTCAATCTCCTTTATTTTCATAATCACCGTCATCATCTCAACTGCTCGACCAGTCAGATCTAGTTTAAAATAAACTCGAGCTATTTTTTCATATTTTTTTTGCCTGTAATGTCCCGGGTGTCGGGCTAAGGCCACTTCTCATATAAAGAAGAAACGAGCTTGAACACCACATTGGCTCTGGGCGGGTTGGTGATTGCAGACCGAAGTCCAGGGTTTCTTCACGATGTATCCCTTCACCGTCAGTCAGTAATGTCTACGAATAATTAAATATCGACTGATCGATTAAAAAAACAGTAAAGTAAACAACTTTCAATAAAAAGTAACGATATGATATTGACATAATATGTTTTGTTTCTTATATGATATTGTGCTCCTGTGATTTTCTTTAGCTTTTTATTTTAGGTCTTAATTTTTCAACATGGTGGATGCGATTTATTTTATTTTGAACAAGTATTAAACTTTTTTAGTTTTTTTTTTTTAATATTTATTATCCAGGGAAGTAAAAGATGACAACTATTTATATTTACTTAAATAGGCATTTAAACTTTTAAAATAATTTCTTTGCAATAAGGCCTAAAATCTTCGCAATATTTGTGACTTTCGCTTCCCTCAATTTTATAACAGCAAACTTTTCTTTATTTTATTTGTTACTAATTCTTAATTAATGCTTTGATTTTTTTATCCTTCTGTATCCGTAGTACTAAATAAAAGTATGATTTCTAATAGTTTTTTTTATTTTTCAACCTTATTAAAATCTCATGGTATATGGGATCTAAAAGCGGGCTGAATATATCAATGACCATCTATATATTATATCAAGAGCCCTCCGTACTTCGGAAAGCACGATAAGCCGTTGGTCCCGGCTCTCAATTGTGGATCTTTGACAGTCGTTACGGGTCATTAGAATCCCAAAAGTCTGGCAACTAGTCATACCAAGAGGTATTACCCAGTAACAGGGTTGTGGAGGCCTGGAAGCCGACCACTGATGCTGCATTATGTTAAAGTCCCATATAATAGGGGGCGAGCCTATTGTTTTCAACCGAGCACAAATCCAGACTCCGGGCTGCTTCTGAGAAAACCCAATTCCAAGGAATCGCACAAAAGCTCTCAAAACTGTGAAGGAAAACATCGTGAGGAAACCGGCATGTCCTAGAACCAAAAATTCGAAGACATGTGACATCTGCCAACCCGCACTAGGCCCGCGTGGTGGATTACAGCCCACTCCCTCTCACTGAGAGGAGGCCTGTGTCCCAGCAGTGGGAACATTATAGGCTGATTATGTACACAAAAGTTAAAAATAAAACAAACAAATCATTTTAAAAATGTATTGCAGACTTTCAATAGCTAAGTCTATCACAATAATAAGATATGTGTATACTGTATAATAACATAATTATGTAAACAAAGATCACAATGTAAAGGGATTTCAAGGTCCGTGTCATACCTACCAGTCCGCCATATTGATTTTTTTCAAAATGGCTGCCACGCATGAAACCTATATAAATCGATAAAAAATTAAAATGGCGCGACAATAGGTATGCCAGACTCCATATAAAAATCTTCAATCCCTTTATAACTTAGGCTCACTTACACGACCACAACAGTCCGGCCTTCGTGAGAATGCGTTCCTGACGTTCGAGAATTCTAGTAGCAAATAAAGATCAAATTCGCAAAACACGTATTCGTGTGTTAAGGTGCCACTATTCGATATTTTTTCCATACAAATTTCGGGAGAGTATTACTCGACTGTTTGACATTGTACATCCAAAGTTAAACATTGTATCGTTTTGTCTAATTATTAATTGTGACTGTACGGAAGCAGAATTGTAAAATAACAAGCCATTAAAAAGTTATGAGCCAACAAAGATTCGTTTTTCTTGCTATTTTTAACGTAACTTTGGGTGTAAATAAGTAATAAAAGAACTGAAAAATCTTAAAACCAAATCCGTATCGACATAGCTCAGTTATCGAAGAGTTCAAAAAACTTTATTTGTAATTGATTTATGTAGTGGATTTTTCATAGAACTCGATTTTCCAAAGCACTTTTCAAATATTTTATGCGCCTATCAGTTCGGAACGGTGTTTCTGTGCATGAGAACTAGATGTTGTGCGTGTAGATTAGCGTCTAACTGCTCATCACTGATACTAGCTCCGTCAGACACGAAGCCAAGTTAGACAGCGTGATTTTGGCCATGACCACCAGTGAGTTCGAGCTCACGACTAGTTTACTCTTAAGAACGCAATCTCGTCGGCGGCACTGTAAATACTTTTAGCGCTTAACGTGTAGTATTTTTATTTTATGAAGCGACACGCGCTTTACTCGTGTTTACTAAGTGCACGGTCAGTGGGTCATCTTAAGCGGAGGTCTCGGTACCGTCCGAGTCAAAAGAGAAGTCGGATGTGTGTGTTATGAGCTGACGCTGCTCGTCTTCGCGCACATATTCGCAGCGTGCTTTTACACTTGATTACCACAAGTAAACCGCGCGTCGCTTCGTGAGATAAAAATACGGTATTTAGTGATTTGTGGTGCAAGTGGGCTATACAATTCTTCATAAAAAAATGTGTAAATTATACTATCATATACTTCGGCTGCTACAAAAAGGAAAATTTATCAACTTTGAATAACATGAGTAAGTTGATAACAAGAAAATCATCTCTGGTCGAGATTCACAGATCGAACTATGATTTTACTTTATTAAGGGCTGATTTTTCAATCTATACTAATATTATAAAGTCGTGAGTTTGTATGTAGAGGGTAATCTTCGTAACTATTACTGATCCGATTCCGAAAATTCTTTCAATATTGAGAAGATACAGTATTGCCAAGTTTTATAGGATACTAGCCGTGCCCCGCGGTTTCACCCGCATAAGTGTCGATCTCGTGGGAATATCGGAATAAAAACTATCCTATGTCCTTACCCGGGACTCAAACTATATACCAAATTTCATCTAAATCGGTTCAGCGGTTTAAACGTGAAGAGATAACAGACAGACAGACAGACACACTTTCGCATTTATAATATTAGTATGGGTTTTATGTTAAAGCTAGCAGTCAGATAAAAGTGATCTGATTACAGGCAAATAAGCCCTTAGTAAAGTAAGCATTCCATACAAAAATGAACCTTATTCTTATGCCGACAACCGCTAGGTATGCTGGAAAATGTTTCTCGAATACGGGATTTATCGTACTGGCTCTGTGAATAAGTTCCGTTCAACAAAATGTCGCTACTATTTTTCGAAACAATTAATGATGAATAATTCCAAAAGTATTTGATGAAACTGTACACAAACCCAGGTTACAATCTTAAGCAATCACTCACTAAAAGTAATTAGTAACACTGTCATCTGTATTCAGGATTATCAAAAATGGAAAACATCTTTAATGTAACTTAACCTTTTGAACGCCAACGTCACAAATATATGACAAAATACACGTCGCACGGGTCGCACCATATTATGAAATAAACAATTTAATCATTACTTTTGTGTGTTTTTATTTATATATAATTTAAAAGTTTAAGCTTCCGTCTGTATTGCATGAAACTAATATAAATAAACCACCAATATCGAGTTTGTTGTTTTAAGTATGTGTGTGTTGTTTTGTTACAGTGGCCTGGCGTCAGGGGTACGGCGATACGTTTATAAGTACTCTGGCGTTCAAAAGGTTAAAATTAGGATTTCGGGTTTTAGGATTCAAATCACCCAATTTGTTAGTGGCACTACAAATTGGCATTTACACGAACGTTTTCTGTTCCATTTATTTACATTTTCATCAAATACTTCTAGAACAGCAATCACCATCAACATACAATGATATTTAGATGCCATAGTGTTCGAATCACAATCCACAATTCTAAAATTATTTTAACAACAGCAAAAATATAAGGTCCCATTAAAATAGATGGACAAACTTTTAGAAATCATTCAGACCACCAAAATAAGGACGATTGTGAAAAAATATACAAGAAAAACGCATTAGATACAAGAAAAATAATCAGCTATCGAAAAATACACTAACGTGCCGGCAATTTATTATTTTAGATCAAAATAAAATCACTTTAAACAGTGTTTTTTTTTTGTTGGATAACTTTTGTTAGACGTACTGAGCGCTGTGTTAAAATTTGTCCATCTATTTTAATGGGACCTCCCTGTATTTATACGAAGTAGATAATTTGCCAATAAATTAATAGAATATGATATTAGATTCATTAGAGATCGCGTAAATAAAGTAGGTAAATAATTCAAGGACTTGATATCTTAAAACTATATGGACTTGGTTTAATTTGACATGATAATATTATTATGTCTTAATTATAAAAAAGGTATTACTTAATTTCTATCGGGACAATGTATGTAGGGCCGAAAAATATCAATGCAGTATACAGGGTGGATTTTTGGAATGGGGCAGTAAGCACAGGCGCCTTGCAGCTACAGGAAAACGGTATAAGGAATCTGGTCAGTCTATCCATCATGAAAAAGTAATTTGGAGCCTCATTTCCAACAAAATGTATGGGATTTCTTTTTACGATTTCTGACTTTTATAGAACTCAAACCTCAGACGGTCCGGGGTCCGCGGGAGACGCTCCGGGCGTCGGGAGCCGCGTGACGACTTCCGGCCACCGTAGGCGCGGGCCTGCGGACGGAGAGTAATGGGTAGCTCACCGTCCGATCAGGACCAGGCCCGTGCCGGACGGCGCGTACGTGTTCCACGCGCGCCTCAAAGAGATGACAGCAAAAAGGAAGGGGCTTGCCAGGGCCGAAGCCTGCCGGGGGTGCGGGATTGTCCGAAAGGGTTACCGCTACCCGGGAACATAAAGGGCTAAGGAAGGACCACGGATGGGTTTTAATCAGTAAGAGTCTGACACTCCCTTCCGCTCCACCCAGAGCGGGAGGGGTCATTTGATGATTTCCCATCCATAAAAAAAAAGACGATCCGATAGAGGTTTTTCGCCGATTGCCATTTTCTTGCTCACCGCAAGTCTTTTTGCAGCTCAAAGTTTCTAAAAAAGTTAAAGATAGTCTCCCGAGACCGTTTTCTTGTAGCTACAACAGTAATTAAGTTATCTTACTGCCCCATCTTAAGAATCCACCCTATAAATAAACCATGTTCCAAAACTACTTTGCAAATCCTGTTTACGTTAAATTCTCACAGAATCACTCACTAAAGGGAATCAGTAATAAATTTATATGTATTTAGAAGGTTTACACCCGATAAATACCCAATTTTCTGGGTGTTTATGAGTGTTTACGGGTGTTTACCAAAAGCACCGGGTTTAAATCCGGTGGATTGCTCATCTACAGGGTGAAATTGAATTCATGGGCATCCTTTTAAGGCGTCATTGTAATCATCATTATGAACAACTTTTACTATGGGACCAAACCTGAAATCGCGCAAAAAACCAGCTGTTCCCTACATTTTGACGAGTTCTGTGAACATAAATGCAAGGAACAGCTGATTTTTTTTCGCGATTTTAGGTTTATGGTGGTAAAAATTGTTCATAATGATGAGTACAATGACCCCTTAAAAGGATGCCCATGAATTTAATTTCACCCTGTATACTTGTGACCTTAGGTGACACGGAGTAGGATACGACCGTAACATTGGCTAAAACTTCGGGTGTCGTGCTTAGGGTTTAGACTTTCTGAACTACGACCGTCCGAATTTAGAACATTTCACAGTTCGGTTGGAACTCGGATCCCGAATTCGTATCTCCGATACATTACACACAAATATTTATTCAGAAAGTTATTTCAAACATTGAGCCGCTTACACACTATCCGTTGGAATAGAAATGCTAAAACCTTCATAAAAGATTGTATAAAATCTTATATTAATAATTATATACATATATCACAATAACGATTGCTTTACTTTTTTATTTTCGCCTCTCCCTATGAAGATAGGCAGTCTTCGAATTTAATATATTACATATACACAATTTATTTATAATTAAATCGAAATTCCGTACAAAAAGGTTTGAAAAGAAAATGATGACTTAATTAAATACAAAATATTGTATCATGGGTTACTTCTTATATTACTTTCCTAAATATCTTGGAATAGATTTTTTTCGTTAATCGAAAACGGACCTGATATCTGAATATTATTATTATAATTTTACCCCAAGATTGAATATACGAGACAAAAATACAATAAAATGAAAAGGCAAGTATTTAATCGAGCCTCTAATAATTCCCATTTTGCACTTCTAAAAATATTATTTTTCACCCTCATATAATGATTGCGCTTCTTTTTGTGAACCTCTAATAATTCCTTTTATGGGGTTGTAAAACTAATAAATAATAATAATATTCCACAACTATCACACAACGCCATCTAGTCCCAAGCTAAGCAGAGCTTGTGTTATGGGTACTAGACAACTGATAAACATACTTATATATTTCTAATTAAGTTCGACCATTCGTTTGGTTGGACTAGCTTAGATACTGCGACCAACCGTAAGAAAAGGCCAGAAAGCCAAAAAGAGGCTCAATTATTAAAAATAGTGGCTCAATAATTAGAAGTGCAATAAGTTTTTAGAGGATCAATTAAATATTTTCCTAAATAAAATACATAAAAAGTGGACAATTATAAATAATGAAAATATTAAAAAACTCGCACGAACCTTTCATATGACTCACAAAGCAATATTAATAGTAATAATAAAAAAAAATGTTTAACGGATACTATAAACTGGAATAAGTTTTATCAAAATCGGTATAAGTAGCTTATTTTAATGTGTAAATATTCTAAAAAACTGTGTGTTTTTGAGACAAATTCTACAAAACTAAGTGTTTTTATTATTTATACAATAAAATTGTTCCCTTTATAGTACACTCAAATAAAGAGATAAGTAATAGCAGTAGTAGTAATAGCAGTGATCGGAATAGGCTGAGTATATTTACCTAAAGTTTAAGGCTGGTTTCACAGCTGTCCGGGAGACCCGTATGGGCCGACCGTACACGGAAGACCCGTACGGGTAGTACCCGCAGTGCTCTGAAACGATGATTCAGTACGATACGGTTGCTAGGAGGAGACAGATGCGCTGTACGGGCTCAACCCGGAGCGGGTCGTGTACGGATCAAGCCGCGTCGCTGTGAAACGATGTTCTAGCGCCTAACATGTGCTCCCGCTCCGGGCGCCCGTACTGACAGCCCGTACGGGTCTCCCGGATAACTGTGAAGCCAGCCTAAAGAACAGAGACGGAAATTGGAGACTTCCTTACGACTAAATTTTTTTAACCGGTAAACGTAAAGACGTGTTATAAGAGGAAGGGAACACAGACGCTGGCAGACAGGTCCACACTTTTGCTATGCGCATAATAAATGTGGAGAAGAAGCGCTGAGTACTGCTAGTCGGTATATCAACCAAGTACAGATGGTAAGGTAATTTACAGAAATATATGTCGCATCTGGTCATTGGTTTGACTATTCGGAACGCGAGCGCCATCTGGTGACGTTGACAGAGTCTAGCCTGAGTTCGTGGGGGGTCGACGACAGCGCGACTGAACGATTTGGGCAGCTCTCTTGCTCATTGGACATCGTACGAACAACATGTGCTCAGAAACTGTCCCGAGTTCCGTAACTGATTGTGTCGCGTACATACAGTGTATGATTCGCTGGTGTGATTAATTTGTTCATGAAATTATAATCTGATTTGAACTGCAAACGGTGTTTCTATTGCGCAATAACCAACACTACCCATAGTACGCCCACAGTAATTAAAATATGGCTGATAATAACGAGACACGCATACCATCTTCGTCATATCATTTATCAATTTGCTTATTAAATAATTTCCTTGACTTTTACCTAGTTAGCTGCCTTACTTATCTCTTTACTTGAAAATTAGGCCTTTTGCCCCAAAATGTAGACAAGATTCACAGAACGCCACGGACTAAGGATTTACAGACAACTTTAAAAAACATTTTTGTAAATACATTTTCGATTTTCATTGAAAAAGCCTCTCTAAATTCGAGCTACCATTTTACCCGACTGCGAATTGCAAAGGGGTTTTAATAAAAATACAAAGCATTAGATATACGCAATATTATGTTGCATTAACGACAAAAAAAGCTCAAAAGTCTGATAACCCGTCTTACAAAGAGGCATGGTGTTACCCAGGAACTGTGTCGTGGAGGTCAGTTAGGCAGTCGCTCTATGTAAAATACTGGTACTCAGCTGCATCCGGTTAGACTGGAAGCTGACCACAACATGGTAAAAAGGCAGATTGATTTACGCTACCTCCACTCCGGGGGAAGGGTTCCATACCTAAAGGTAAACGGCACCATTAGATCACTTTTATGTCCAACTGTTTGTCATTCATAGACGCATATCTCAAAAACAGCGCGCCCTGTAGGAATTCATTTTTGAAGGAAAAACTTCTTGAGGCGCACTTTGCGCTCTTTTTGAACGGTGACGCTGTATCGGGCATACTCGGCTCTAGTCGAAGTTTTCACATGCTGGTTTTAATATGCTGGTAGATCTTTAATCTGTCGAGCTCCGCTAATGAGACAATTGATTTTCTATTGTTTCGTCACCAACAGGCGATGGGCGGTGCTTGACCGGTTAAAATAGCGTATACAACAGTCAAATGTTATAAAATGCCGTTAGTGGGGGTAATTACGAGCCCTGTATTTTGACCCTAGCTGGTCTAGCGTATTACGAAGTTTTAATACAACAAGATGTCAGCATATGCTGGTTTTAATCCCACTAACGTGTGACCTACCCTATCTACAATACCAAAATATGTCTTTGATTCAAAATTGAAACCATAATACAGCGTATATCCATACAACATTAATAAATAAAAAACGAGTCTTATCTCAAACCCAATAAGGTCTTGTTTCCTTTGAGTGAAGAGCGGAGTTTTTTCACGAACGCTGACGGTTGTATGAGAATCGAAACTTCTGTACCATGTTTGCTAAGTCTATTCATGTCATCTTCACCTCCCTGTAAAGATAAATAACACTAATATTATAAAGGTGAATGTTTGTGAGGGTGTGTTTGTGTGTGTTTATATGTTTGTTACTTCTTCACGCTCAAGCGGCTGGACCAATTTTGATAAGATTTTGTATAGAGGTAGCCGACACCCTTGATTAACATATTATAGGCTACTTTTTATCCCGATCTCACAGGATCGACATTTACGCGGGTGAAACCGCGGGGCGCAGCTAGTAAGGAATAATTACCGATTGTCATCACGAGAGGGGCGTGTCTAAATAATAACAGCCTCACAGGGTTGATCAAAAGCTAGTGGCGTGCATTGCATATAGGCATATAAGCAGTGCCTACCTCGATATATCAAGATAAGCCTGTCAATTACATTTTAGTGTGTGTGCCCCACAATCAAGAAACTCGCTAAATTATCATACCTAACAAAAAACGAAATCTGCATACAAACACGCGCGGCAGTAGGCAGTCGCCGGACGGCCTACTCGGCTCCTGTACTATTCGCACATTGTCATTGGTCTTTACTCGTTCAAGTTAATACGACAAAATTAAAAATACGTACGTCTCACGGGTAATACCATGACGTTCGACCTTCGCAATTTATCACCCTTAAGTAGGCATGCCTACTCAAATAACCACACTTTTTGACCTCACTTTTTTTTCTGATTAGTGACCGCGTCTGCCTAGACTAGACCTGGCCTAGTGCCTACCTATTCTGAAAACACGGCACGCCACTGAAGCTAGTATACTGCATAAAGAGATATTTACCTTCAATAGATTAATGGGTCTATTATTGATCTCCGTAAGCGCCCAACTGCCCGGGGGCGGCACACTCGCCCGGGCGCACGCACTATGAGGCGACACGCCCGTTATGTTGCATTCGTTGTCCAGCTTCAGGCCTAGGGTGTCTTGATCCCTCTTGTTGATGACGTAGATTTTCCCCAGAGGCACCCTGTGGAATAGGATGTCAACCTGAAAAAAAAAAAAAAAAGTTAAAAACTTTAAACATAGGTTTTTTTTTGTGACGGCTATTGGTAGAGGAGCCTAGAGAGTTTTTGAGCAAAAAGGTATAAAAGGGCCAAAAATAAAATGATCTTCAGAGCCTAGATCATTTGCGGCCCTTTTTTCAAATATATTTTCGACTAGCTGCGCCCCGCGGTTTCACCCACATAAGTTTCGATCCCGTGGGAATATCGGGATAAAAAGTATCCTATGTGCTTTCCCGGGACTCAAACTTTCTTTCTACCAAATTTCATCTAAATCGGTTCAGCGGTTTAGGCGTGAAAAGGTAACATACAGACAGACAGAGTTATAAATTGGGCTAAGGGTAGGAGAATGCTGATGGAGCAATGGGTTATGAATTCCTTTCAACATCCTGCAGGCTTGAGGTATATTTTTAGTGTATTACCGTGTGTGAATGCGCGTTGTTGACTAGCTGCCGCGCATGCGCCGCGTCTCTGGGCGCGCGGCCGCACAGCGCGGCGACGCGGTCGCCCGCGCGACCGTTCATACGCACTCCCGACGGGCCCCACCACGATATCCTGCACAAATTACACCTTATTACTATTTCATTTGATCTGTGTTGCTTATTATCACAAAAAAAAATAATATATAAGGTGTAAAAAAATTAACCGTAAAAACTTTAAGAGGTACTTTAGACCATCGAACTGAACAACTTTCACTATGGGACCAACTCCGAAATCACGAAAAAAAAATCAGCTGTTTCATACAAAAGTTCAATACCTACTCGGCCAAAATGTATGAAACAGCTCATTTTCAATTCAGTATACCTACCCAAACCATAACCGAATATAACGTGATGGGTATCAATGTCCCGGATTCCTAACTCCTTCCATTGTGCATTTCCATGTAGGAATAATATTAAGGTCAAAATATAAAAATAATTTTAAATCAAAGAAAAACTTAGAATACAGTTTTGAAGCCAACATACAGTACGATTCACGAAAGATGACCACTGCGCAGAAGGCATATTTTAGGTCCCTTTGGAGGTGCGGGGTGAGGCGCGGGCGGAATGCGTCCAGACTGGAGCGACGCCATTGGTGCGCGCGCATCTCGTGATAGGCCGCTCAGTCGCTATTGGTTTATCGCGGCGTTGGCGCGCTTGCACTGCTCTCGAGTACAGTCGAAAAGAAGTCTTTGTTTTAAATTGATTTTTTTATTTGTTACTTTTTCGTTGTTTGTGGAATAGTTTGAAAAGTGGAATATTGGCTGCGCTATAGATTTGATTAAAGAAAAAGTGAATCTGATGGGACCAGAGGAATGGAAAAAACTATGTGACAAAGTAAAATCTATAGAAGAAAGCTACCTATATAAAAAGTGACCACGTCGTGGATGTGCTTACGGACGAATTAATTATACTTGTGGGAGAATCTGACGAAAGCGAAGATTTGACAGATGTGGATTTTCCTGAATCATCGGCAGATGAAGACTTTAATTCGGAACCCGGCCCCAGTACCTACCTCAAGTTCCACGATTCCGTCGAGTTCCATGATAGAGGGAATCATGGAACTTGAGAATAGCGATAGCGACTAAATGTGTTTTACTTACATTTTTGTAATATTTTTAGTTCAATTTATTTTAATAAACATTTTAAATTACTTACTTACGTTTGATTTATTTTTATAACCAGCATTTAGATTTACAATATTACATAAATTATTTAACGAACATTAAAATATTATTTTGTCTTAAGTCTTTTCTTCATGAGTGTACATGCGCAGACCGCCGCCATTTGTGGTCATCTTTCGTGAATCGTACTGTACTGGCCACCATTTTGTGTCATGATTATTCCAAATTTGAATTCACATCCAATTAAATTAAAAAGGTAATAGAGTTTTTTATAAGTTTAATTCATAAACAGACCTTAGAAAGGAATTAAAAAAAATAAACTTAATTTTTTTTAAACCCAAGAGTTTATTTTTCTGAATTGCATTCTCTATAAAATGTACATGGATACTTACAGAAGGTTTTGAGTCTTGCCCCTCGTCATCTTCACCATTATCACTCACTAACACATCAGGTTCATTCAGGTACAGGTGGAAAGGTAACAGTGAATGCAGCTATATCAAAATTTCCTATAATTGGAGTCTCAGTACTTTGTCTACTATTTTCACCATTGTTAGGATCATTGCTGGTACTTTCATCATGATTTTCACCCTGGCTAGCACTGCCTCCTTCCATCTTGTGGTCCTGTGCTTACCTGTGATATCGATTTTTAAATGAAAGTACCTATTTGTATTTTAATAAATTATTTAATAACTTTTGAAATAAAACAATTAAAGGATTGATTTGTTTTCTAATTGGAATCCTTTATTTTTATTGACTTTGTAGGAACTCCATTTTTAGTAAGGGAGACATAAAAAAAAATCTAAGGGCTCACAATATAATACATTTTCACTCGGTATTATTTAATAACAATGAATGTTAGTTATCAACTTCATAGTTGAATTGATAGATGGATTATTTATTTATTTACCTGAACAAAGCGGCACACAAAAGATGACTTATCACAGTTATTATTAATATATAATGTTCTTCAAATGCGAACTGCAGGTGCAAGTATGCAACAAGGTAGTCAAATCGATCGATTAATTTCAGATACAGAGAATCGTCTATCGTCTATCATTACTTGTTTATTTTTTATTTTAACAACTTCCGCGTCCGACATCAGCCACATTGAAAAAAAACTTCTTCTTCTTTTATTGTCTTTGGATACAGAATACAGTAGGAAATAAAAAATCATGTTTTAGAGGATATTCAAGTTAATTATTTATTCAAATTGAAAACCAGACTGCTTAAATATAAAAAATAAATTAATTATGGGGGATAAGCTATATAGATAGTCCGCAAAATTCATATTTTCATAAGTTTTTTGCAGGTCTGTTCTGTATCCTAATGTAAGTATATCAAAATATGATGTAAGTTTATCAGATATGAATTTATAGAATTATATAATTATTATATATATTATAATCATTGGAATCATCAATACGAGTTAAATAATTGTTGATAAATAAAGCTGAAAACGCAAGTATCCAATCTAAAAGTTAGACTCTATGGTTTCCAGTTTCATAGTAAAAACGCGCCAATTTTTTAGAAAAATAGGCGGGATAGATCAGTTTTTTCACCATCGCGAATCGCGTCAATCAACGAGTGACGCTACGATAGTGCTAGAAAAGGTAATTAATTGCTTTTGTGATATTGTTTAAGTAAAATACAAAGTGAATAAGGATAGACAGGTAGGCAGGGTGATTTATGCTGAAACAGACTGATAGAGAAAGGCGCATCTCGGATCAAATAAAATTTGTTTGATCAGAGCAAAAAGTACTCTGTGATCAGGGCCAGCATTGAACTGCTATAAGCTAAGATGATTTAAATAAATTAGTGAAGGTCAAGAACCCCGTCTGAAAGACCAAATTTTCAGTAGTTTTGAATAAAATTGATAAAGATATAAGTATTCTGTCTGTGATTCTGTAAGTACCACTTACCCATCTACATCTTTATTGCACAGATGAGTCGCCGCAACTTGCGGCAGAAGCCGCGCATTAGTTATTATGAGCCAGAAGAGCCGAGCTTGGACGAATATATCTGTAAGTATTACATACACCAAAGACATTACTTGAATTATTTACAACTATCTTTTAAAATCTCTTTAACATACACACAACACATTTAAGTAATGTAGAAATAAAGAAAACACGTTTAATTGCGGTAAACATGGCACAGTAAAAAAACTAAAAAAAAAATCAAGTTGGTGGAAAACAGTCGTCACATATATCCACGCATCGCGATCACTAATAAGCCAAACATACGCAAAACGGCCATCACTCAGCATAATGCTAAAACTGTAGAGCCCCAGCGCTGGCTCAAGACGGTCAAGCTACTATAATATGTCAAATTTCTTTAATAGATTTTCAACTTTATCGCTAATGCATAATGGCAAAATTTGACAGTTTCGGGTAGAAAAAATTTCACGCGGACGAAGTCGCGGGCAGAAGCTAGTGAGAACATAAATGTGTGGAGCAGCTGATTTGATTTTCGAGTTTTCTGAGACGATTCCATACTAAAAGTTATTGATAATGATGAGTACAATGCGAGGTTTTCAGTTTTTTCAATTTAAGAAAGAAAAGAAGGAAGGAAGAATACATTTATTTCGCACAGACTAAAATGCACAATATAATATGTACCTACTGCAGTTATAAAAATCAAATAAAAGGTGGCTGTTGTTTGATCTTTGTGTGGACCTATTACAACTTTTATTGTGTCATTCAGGGGCAGGTCTGGGTGTATTCAGCACACTAACTCTCCCGCACGGGGTGCGCTTCGGTCCCTACTGCGGAGTACGCACGCAAGAAGTCGACTCAATGTATTGTTGGCAGGTACTGTAATACTTAAAAATTTAAATTTGATAATGTTCCTTCCTTTGCCATTTTTGGGTTATCCAGAAATAATTAAATTGCTCTAAAGTCACTAAGTAACTAAGGCAACTGCAACGGTTGACATGCGTCGACGGCAGTCATCGACACCTGTTGATGCGTCGGCGGCTGCTGTCGACGACGTGTCGTTTGTGTATATTTGAATACCTACGGTGCTCAAATACACGGGCTCCAGGATGTTGACTGCAGCCGCCGACACGCGTCGGCGGTTACAGTTGCCTCTGTCGTTGATGAGTGTCGCTCGTGTGTATGCACACTGACGCCTACGTGCGATCCAACTTGCCCTCACTAGATCTACTCGCGCTCGCACAAGCGGTCGCACGTGGTGGACGCGGCGGACGGCGATCGCTCCAACTGGATGCGCTACGTCATCTGCGCGAGGAACTGGCGCGAACAGAATCTGCTCGCTTACCAATATCAGGGACAGCTGTATTATAGGTAAGTTCTATTAAAATAATGCACTAGACGGCACGACATGCCATGGCACGGGAAAGCTTTAAACAATTGTATTCGCAGCTTCCCGCGGTTTGCTCAAGTCTCCTTTGTGACTTCAAGTAAATGTGAGCTTTAAGAGTATAAAAATAAGAATCAAAATCATTTCCGTTTACGGAAATCCTTTGCCATGCCTTGCCGGCCCGTGTTTTAATGATTAAAAAACTTTTTTACAAAAAAAACAACCGACTTCAAAAAAAACACTACAAAGAGAAAAATAACTTTAATTTCGGAAGTCGGTGTCGTTGGTTCTGCATTTTCGTTTTTTGACACCGACTTCCGAAATTAAAGTTATTTTTCACTTTGTAGTGTTTTTTTTGAAGTCGGTTGTTTTTTTTTGTAAAAAAGTTTTTATTTTTTACTTTTTAGTTGTACCTACCCCACATAAATTCAATTAACACTAGTGCATTGAAGAATTGAAGACACGACTCGAAGAATCATCAAAATTCCCATAGAAATGTCGGAGATGCAGTACATTTATGCATATAACTTCGTACATAAGAACAATTACCTAATGTATTATATACTAAAACCTTCCTGAAAGTATGTAGATCACACTAATGAAAGAATTATCAAAATCGGTTCAGCAGTTTTTGAGATAATCGCGGACATACAAACATACATACATACGGGTCTAATACAGAACCTCCTCTTTTAAAGTCGGTTAAAAAGTCGAATACAAGTTAGTTGACACAATAGTCCAGCATCCCGCGCGGGATTCGCCACAGTTTGGCACAGATTACGGCCTGGCCACGACCTTGCCGCTTTTAGCGGCAGCTTAGCGCGGGGCGGTGAGCGGTAAAAACAAACATACGAAAATGTATGAACCATGCCACGACGCACCGCTCGCAGCGTCAACGCTAGCTGTGCATTTGACAAAGACACCGCGCCGCTTGCCGCTAAGCCAAAGGTTAGTGCCGGGCGGTTAGTGTTTTTGAGTTGGATGCACAGGACTAATCGTAGAGAGTTTTGTGGAGGCCTTTGTCCAGCAGTTGACGTCTTTCAACTAATATGATGGTGATGATGTCTTCTCGGCCTGTATAACAAAGGTTGAAAAAAAGCATCTCCTGCATTCCTGATTTTTGGACTACAAAATTAACAATCATTTTTAAGAGCCTCAAAAAAGAAAATGTTAATAACCGGGCAAAGAGGCTTTAGTATAGCTAGGGTAAAATAAGTTTGGAATATTCAAAACCCTCAAGCACCCCACCCTACCCCAACCACCCTAGGAAAGGATGGCCGGATAATAATATACCAAAAATGGAGCGAGTTGTGAGCGCTTTCAAACGACATAGAATGAAGATCTTGTTTAGATCTAAAATTATCGAATTCGAAACGTTTCAGGACAATAAAAATAATTCCTCGCTTCACGGAGCTGATGGTGTTCTACGGCAGCGAGTTCGCGAACGCACTTCACATCAACCTCGGCAAGTACAACTCGCCGCCCGGATATGCGCAGAAATTCGGTAAAATATTGTTTATTCATGTTCATGAATCCCCTAGGATTAAACTTTTTATTGGTACCTTGCTTGCGATTAATCCAGATCGGCCAGGCGTGTTAACACGTCTGCAGTAATGGAGCTACGCCTTTACTCCATTATTGCTTAGAAAACGCAGTGTTCTTTGATTGGTTCATGTTTATTTATCTGAATTAAAGTTAGAAAAGACTTATGTCAACTGAGGTTACCAACAGTTCTCACTTGAATTATCTGTCTGAGAATCTTAGATAATTTACATTAATTGCCACTTAGATACTTCACTGTCTACTTTACCGTCTTGTAGTCTATGTTGATTTTTGAGTAAATAATTGAAAGAAAAAATCCAATAGGTCCAGGTGTTCTCAAGTGATACGCTTATCAACGAACAGCATTTCTACATAAGATGACATTGAGTGTGCAAGTTTGATATTTTTCTAGGATTCTGAATTCTTATCCTGATTTTATATTATGTTTACTTAGTTTACGCGAGTAAGCATTTTTTAAAGAAAACTAACACATTATTTATATTATTATTTCAATAGGTGCACCTGTTGCAAAGAAGCCGAAACTAGACCTGCAAAAGGAAAAAAACGAAAATTCAACATCACCCAAGGATAAGAAAAACGGACAAGCACTTTCAAATAATACTGAAAAAATTAAGAAAAATACGTCTAAAACTAAAAGAAAGACCACAAAAAACATTACATGTAATAATTCTATTAAAACAAGTTCTAAAGTTACAAATAATAATATTTGTAATGAAGAAAATATTGTAGACACGAAAAGCAAAGAAAATGCTACTCCATTACAGTGTCATAATGATGATAAAGATGAATTCAAATGTAAGATATGTAATTACAATGGTTTTAACAGTAGTGATATAAAGAGACATACCTTAAGACACAATAATGTATGTGATAAAGATAGGACGCATAAATGTGATATTTGTCAGAGTAGTTTTAGTTTAAAACATCATTTGACATCTCATATTCGTACACACACTGGTGAGAAACCTTATAAATGTGATGTGTGTCAGAGTAGTTTTAGTTTAAAACATCATTTGACATCTCATATTCGTACACACACTGGTGAGAAACCTTATAAATGTGATGTTTGTCAGAGAAGTTTTAATGTATCAGGTCTTTTGAAAAGGCATATTCGTACACACACTGGTGAGAAACCTTATAAATGTGATGTGTGTCAGAGTAGTTTTAGTCGAAAGGATGTTTTGGAAAGTCATATTCGTACACACACTGGTGAGAAACCTTATAAATGTGATGTTTGCCAGAGTAGTTTTAATCAAATAGGTAGTTTGAAAATTCATATTCGTACACACACTGGTGAGAAACCTTATAAATGTGATATTTGCCAGAGAAGTTTTAATGTATCAGATCATTTGAAAAGGCATATTCGTACACACACTGGTGAGAAACCTTATAAATGTGATATTTGCCAGAGAAGTTTTAATGTATCAGATCATTTGAAAAGGCATATTCGTACACACACTGGTGAGAAACCTTACAAATGTAATAATTGTCCGATAAGTTTTTCTAATCTTAGTTCTTTGAAATATCATGTTTCCAAACATCATTAATGAATCACATTAAATACACAACAGCATTGAATCCTGGCCCAAGCCCTAAACGCGAATTTGTGAACAAACTAAACCTGTTATAGGTATGGGATACAGATAGCGCCATCCTCGAAGCCGTGCCCCACTCTTCTTCCTAATGCTTACAGTACAAGTGTGCAACATTCCGCTAGTGTTTTAGTTTTGTCGATACACACTAATTATTATTAGTGGGTAATTAGTGTGTATCGATAAAACTAAAACCATAGCGGATAACCACTAACATTGATATATAAAAACCCAAGATGCACAGTCAACGTCTCAAAACCGTCCGCATAAAATAAGCGCAACATTCTAAATTGTGCGCTTCTTTCAAATAGTCTTGCGTCGCTCGCGTCTAGGTGCACTCGTTAAAAATGCCGAAGTGTTCTCTGACAAATTGTAGAAATATTACGTCAAAAAGGTTAAAAAAGGATGGGATATCATATTTTCGGGAAGTAAAAGAGTTTATTGATTAGTTTTTGTTGTTTTTATGACTGAATATAGGAAGTAAATATGAGATTTTGATTTATTTTTTCTAAAAACTTCATTCAACGATCAAAGTATAATACGGCAAATTTCAATAGCCGCTTTTTCAGTGTAAGAACGATGCATTTTAGCCTCCTTCTTATTTTAGTCGCATAATAAAAATGACCCTGTTCTTGGAGTCGATTTTTTTTTTGTTCTGTTTATTTTTTTAATTAATAAGTTTATGTACAGACGCCAGCACATCAACCTACTACAATCTGTCAAATTTCTTTAATAGATTTTCAACTTTATTACTGAAGCATAAGGTTCAAAGTTGATTGGGAAAATGTGACAGTTAGGTGTAGGTTGATGTGCTGGCGTCTGTACTTTTGAAATTTTTTGTATTTCATTTTTGACGAATATGTTTACGTTATAAATAATTTAATATAGGAGAAAAGGTAGTCAATTTGACTTTTTTTTTTAATGTTCGTAAATTAATGTGTTTCGTGCCGTTGATTTTAAGTTATTTTCCGTTTAAACTTATAAACAAATCTGTTTTAATAATTTAATACCCTCAATTAAACGATTTTAACAGTTAATATTTGTTTTATTGATATACCCATGTTCTACCCAAAAACATATTTACGCTCAAATAAAAGTATAATTATGTGTTTAGAACACAATTTAACAAACTCTTAAAATACTAAATAAATTTCTTATGAAAAAAAAAAAATATATAAAAATGTTCGTCTCCACTCAATGCCTTGTCCTACCGACCACCGTCGGTCGTAAAATTTTATTGCTTTTCGAACACTGCGTTGTAAAAACAACTTTATACAATTTGCGTAAGGTTGATTTTGTAAAAATATATGCGTACAGCATAACTATAACTACGTAGGTATAATTGGTGACAGTTTCGAGCATTACTTTTATTCGAGACTGTGCATCTTGGGATCAATGACCACTAACGATTAGGAAGAAGAGTGGGGCGCGTCTTCGTGGATGGCACTATCTGTAACAGATGCCAAGTAGCTACTCTAGTTGGTTTAAGTTAATAAATTTACATTTCGTTCGTCATCATCTGCCTGCCTTTTCCCAACTAGGTTGGGGTCGGCTTCCAGTCTAACCGGACGCAGCTGAATACCAGTACTAATGAAACGCCTCACTATCTGACCCACACAACCCAGTTACCTACTGATTAATACGATAACCCTTGGTTAGACTGGTTGTCAGACTTTCGGGTAGCTGGCTACCCGTAACGACTGGCAAAGATCTATGAATAACAGCCGCGACCAGCGGCTTAAGAGCATTCATGCCGCGCGGGCTGGCAAAGTCGCATTTTTAGTGGATTTCCGTGATTATGTTATTAAACTGTCATATTTTTTTACAGTTATTTTCGTACTAGCTGTACCCCGCGATAAAAGTATTAAATTCCTTTTTTATAGATTCCCTTTACAAATCTCCACCCCCCTTTTCAAATCTACACCCTTAAAGGATAATTTCGGGTATAAAAACTATTCTATATCCTTCCCTACAATTCAAACTATCTCCACACCAAATTTCATCTAAATCGGTTATAGATTCCCCATACAAACTTCCACCCCCTTAAAGGATGATTTCTGGGATAAAAACTACCCTACGTCCTTCCCCGGGATGCAATCTATCTCTCTGCCTAAATCCGTTTAGTGGTTTAGGCGTGAAAAGGTAACATACAGACAGACAGAGTTACATTCGAATTTATAATATTATAGTATGGAAGTATGGATTTAAGTACTCACAAAAATTGACATAATTTGTCAATTATTTTCTACTAGCTGCGCCCCGCGGTTTCACCCGCGTAAATGTCGATCCCGTGGGAATATCGGGATAAAAACTATCCTATGTCCTTTTCCGGGACTCAAACTATCTCTATACCAAATTTCATCTAAATCGGTTCAGCGGTTTGAGCGTGAAGAAGTAACAAACATATAAACACACACACACATACTCACAAACTTTCGCCTTTATAATATTAGTGTGATTTATTACAGTACCTACTTATTACGATTATCATCATCATCTGCCTAGCCTTTTCCCAACAAATCACGATAACGTCGTCGTGATTAATGTACCTATCGTTGTATTGATGTATAGGTTATCTCAAAAAAATAGAACATGTGAAATAGCGCTACGTAGGCCCTTGCAAGTCCAAGCGGCCAGGCGCGTTCTGGCCCTTGTGCTGTACCTCGAAGTGCATAAATCATTTTCCCCCATCTTTCGTCAGGCTGTTTGCTTGCCAAAATTGCCACTCTCATTCCATTTGGAGCCCCTGTCAGGTTACAATAGGGCGTGGCAGCGGTGAGAATAGTATATTACGAATTACGATACGTGTGACGTGTGACTTAAGTAGTCCATTATCGCCCGGCGTGAAATTAGCTCCCGAGCGTAACGAGGGTGACTAGTAGTCCATTTTTACACAGAAAAGCGTATACAATGCTATAAATGGGTTTTTTGACACAGCTATTATGATGAAGTGGTCGTCGCAGGCGCAGGTGTTCCTTATTCTGCCTTTTTTGGTAGCTGCGTGTAAAGAAGTCTTGCGAAACTTTTTAGTAGCAAATCTTCGGGAAGTACGAGGTTTATTGAGCCTCCCGATACTGAATTCGTCTTGCGACGATTAATAAGCAGATCCAAGCCGGACTAAGTAGCGCTATGTGGCATATTATATATATTTTTTAATATAAGTAACCTAAACATAAAAAGAAAATTATACGGGCTGGAATTAAAAAAAGTTAATTTAACTTACGTTCCTGGGGAACAGCTCTGGCGTATTCTTTTTACTCAAATAAAAATTGAATGTGTCGTGTTGCCACCGAAAGGAGCTACTTTGTATCAATTACCCGGTACCCCATAGAATATATTAGATCCAGGAATTTGAGATGATTTTCAAGTTATGACACAAGAAACTGAATGTCATGCTTAACAAAGTTCAAATTCTATTAGGACCTTTTAGTTAGTAGATAACCGAATAAGTGGCGATGGAATGTAATTATCTGAGATTATGAACACTGCTTTAAGGTTTAGTTTTTTGTTCACAAATTCGCGCTTAGGGCTTGTGGCACAATTAGGTACTATCGCTGATATAGGTAGGTACTTACAATGTTGTTTTAATTGTTCATTATAACACTTACCCATATCTTTAATTTTTTCAGCGAGAAAGGGCTTTGATGTTTGCTTAATTTAAAAGTCAATCTCCTTTATTTTCATAATCACCGTCATCATCTCAACTGCTCGACCAGTCAGATCTAGTTTAAAATAAACTCGAGCTATTTTTTCATTTTTTTTTGCCTGTAATGTCGCGGGTATCGGGCTAAGGCCACTTCTCATATAAAGAAGAAACGAGCTTGAACACCACACTGGCTCTGTGCGGGTTGGTGATTGCAGACCGAAATCCAGGGTTTCTTCACGATGTAGGTATCCCTTCACCGTCAGTCAGTAATGTCTACGAATAATTAAATATCGACTGATCGATTAAAAAAACAGTAAAGTAAACAACTTTCAATAAAAAGTAACGATATGATATTGACATAATATGTTTTGTTTCTTATATGATATTGTGCTCTTGTGATTTTCTTTAGCTTTTTATTTTATGTGCGTGTGGTGTGAGGGCCACTTTGTTAAAACTCCTTAAAAATGTGCTTAGGATTTAGTGAACATTCCCAAAGAATTGTGAAAGTTGGAATCAGATTTTGTGAAAGTCAAATAACCGAGGTATGGACTGTAAAGTTGGGCCCTCAGTTCTCACATAGAGGATTGAGGGCCCACCTGAACCAGAGTAACTATGGACACTACAGAAAAAGTCTTCATGCCAAAATCTAAGCTAATGCCAAACAAAATTTGTGAAAACAAGATAGTTACCTATTATCGCAAAACACTGTCCTTCTTTGTATATCTTCGTACAAAATGGGCCCTCAATTCTCATACACGTAAAAGTTTATTACGCAAATAAAATTAAATCATTAACTTACAGCTACTGTTTCAAATCCTATATGCTACTAAATAAATTGTGAAAATTTGTGAAAGCAAGAACAGGTCACCACTTTTTGTTGTTTAAAGGTTTATGATCTTGATAAAATTCGGGCCCTCAGTCCTCCATTTCTTTTGCTTTCGTTTTATTACGCTTATCGTATGAATGATAAGACAAATACTAAATTGTCTCTTTTTGTGAAAAAAATTGTGCAACAAATTGGTGTCATTTGTTACAAATAAGAATTATAATAAAACTACAAATCTTAATAGATACCGAAATCAACTATTTTCTTATTGTGTATGTGAGTAGTGTGACAATGTTTTGCCCTCATTTTATATACTTTGTTAGTGGCGATTCTGCGTGATGCTTTAGTTCCTTCTGCTGTTGCAAAGTAATCATACCTCAGAAACTATTTAATTGATTACATATATGCAAAATAGTTTTAATATTTATTGTAGTTACTGAACAATAGTTTATGATAGTGCAGCGGAAGTTGTAGGTGATAAAGCATTAAGGCGAGTTTTATGAAACAGTTATAGTGAAGAATAAAAATAATTTTTTAATACGCAAACACATCTTCGGTCAAGACACTCGCTCGTCTTCGGTCAAGATATCATACATTTAAGTAAGTTTGTTTTGATACATAGGTACTCATAATTTTATAAGTACCTAATCACACTAATATTATAAAGGCGAAAGTTTGTGAGTGTGTGTGTGTTTAAATGTTTGTTACTTCTTCACGCCTAAACCACTGAACCGATTTAGATGAAATTTGGTATAGAGATAGTTTGAGTCCCGGAAAAGGACAAAGAATAGTTTTTATCCCGATATTCCCACGGGATCGACATTCACGCGGGTGAAACCGCGGGGCGCAGCTGGTTGTTTAATAAAATTTCCTTTAAGTTGGACTGTAGCGCTGTGATAACTGTTCAAGAATAACTGTTATACAATTTATATACTATAATTTATTACATTTTGACATCAGCGGAGCAGCCAGGATTCTATTTAGTAGTGATGTGGTGGCACCGTGTTCTCCAGAAACACTCGCAGCTCTGGAGAGCAAACACCCTGCCGCAGCGGATGGCCTTTCTTTTCCTGACCCTCCTGATCCTGATAACCACTCCCTCACCATTACAGGTCGAGAGTTGGTCACAGCCGTTTGCTCCTTCAGGAACGGCTCCGCTGGCGGCCTTGACGGCCTGAGTCCTCAGCACCTCAAGGACCTTATTTGTTCAGGCGCCGGGGCAGCTGGTGAGTTGCTCTTGAAGGAGCTTACGGCTTTGATTAACCTTATGCTCTCCGGCAAGGTGAACGAGGCCGTCATCGACGTTCTGTACGGTGCCAATTTATGCGCCCTGCGTAAGAGGGATGGCGGCATTCGGCCCATTGCCGTGGGCACTACTTACCGCCGTATAGCAGCCAAAATTTGCTGTAAATTTTATGGTGAGGTTGTTTCGGAAAAATTTCAGCCCCTGCAGCTAGGTTACGGCTCCAAAGGGGGCTGTGAGGCTGCCGTACACGCCCTGTCGACCTACCTAAATTCTGGAAAAGGAGAGGTCATCCTGAAGGTTGACATAAAGAATGCCTTCAATTCTGTTAATAGGGACACCTTGCTGACAGAAACTAGAAAAGAAATACCACAAATTTATAGTTTCATTTGGCAATGTTACAGAAACCCTTCTAAATTACTGTATCGGGACAACCTTTTGGAATCTGCTGTTGGCTGTCAACAAGGTGACCCCCTCGGGCCAGTGATTTTTAGTTTAGCCATCCACCCAATTATTCAACAGCTAAATTCCAAATTTAACGTTTGGTATCTCGATGATGGAACCTTGGGAGGCGATGCAGAAACTGTACTACACGACCTTCAATTTTTAAAAAACGAACTTCATTCCATTGGCCTTGATCTCAATCTTTCGAAATGTGAACTATACCTAGCGGACAGTACTGACAGACACTTGACACTTCCCAAATTTAACGCAATAGCTCCAGAAATCAAAATTATTGAAAAAAGCTCTCTTCGTCTTCTTGGGTCTCCAATCTTTGACAATTCCTTTCCCGTTTTTATTCAGGAAAAAATTCAAAATTTCAATGACGTTTCGGAAAGATTGTTAGAAATTAATATGCATTCGGCCATAACTTTAATCCGCTACTGCTGTTTCGGCCCTAAATTAACATATTTTCTTCGCGCTTCACATTTATGGAAGCACACTCACCTTTTAGACCAAATGGACCAAATTATCAGGCATACATTAACATCTATTTTAAATGTGGCCATGGACGACCGAGCTTGGGCACAAGCTACTCTTCCCATTCGTATGGGGGGCCTCGGCGTCCGCAAAATTTCTAGTATTAGTTTACCGGCTTTCATATCCTCGGTCCACGGCACTGATAAATTAATCAGGAAAATCTTAGCCTCCACACTGATTAATTCTGATGTGCCGTGTTTCACCGAGGCTATGGATGCCTGGAGACTCGCTTGCCCGAATACAGATCCACCCGACAATCCATCTTCCCAGAGACGGTGGGATGAGCCGCTCTGCAGAGTAGTACAGAACAATTTACTTGACTCGTCTGCTACTCCTGCGGAACGTGCGCGCCTGCTGGCTGTGGGTAGATGGGAGTCGGGACTTTGGCTTCATGCACTACCTTCGTCGAACATAGGCACTTTGTTCGACGACACTACTTTTCGCCTCGCTGTTTCCCTGCGACTAGGCACTCCTTGCTGTTCCCCTCATCGCTGTCACTGTGGCGAAGATGTCAACAGCCTCGGACACCACGGCCTGTCTTGCAGCCGAAGTGCGGGTCGCTTAGCGCGCCACGCGAACATTAATGACATCATCCGACGAGCTCTTGTTACCGTCGGCGTTCCAGCTGTATTAGAACCCAATGGCTTGGTACGCGACGATGGCAAGAGACCGGACGGTATGTCTCTATTTCCTTGGAAGGTGGGTAGGCCTTTAGTGTGGGACGCAACTTGTGTCGATACTCTTGCGCCATCCCACCTTCCTGGATCGGCATGCTGTGCTGGCGCTGCTGCTGCGGCTGCGGAAAACCTCAAGCGGCGAAAATATAATAACCTTATCGGAAATTATATTTTCGAGCCGTTTGGGGTTGAAACCCTCGGGCCGTGGGGTCCGAGTGCTCATGGTCTTTTTACAGAAATTTCAAAACGGCTGGTTGACACTTCCCGTGACCCAAGGGCTGGCTTTTACCTTGGCCAAAGGCTAAGCATTGCCATACAACGTGGCAATGCCGCCAGTCTCTTGGGTACATTACCAGTCGACAGCGATGCGGATGAATTTTTCGACGCTATATTTTAGTTTTTATATAGTTTTAGTTAATTTGTTATTTTTGTTAATTAAGTTTTTAAATTCAAATAAATTTGTAATTACATTTTAGTTATTAACATGAATGATCTACTAACTTTTCTATCTATCTATCTATTATCATAATAACATTATTGTTGTTTTCCTCGGGAACAGCACTTTTTTCGGGATGAAAGGTTCAGTGGTTTAGGCATGAAAAGCGTACAAACAAACTTACTTTCGCATTTATAATATTAGTTAGGATTATATTTAGCCTACATTGTCCCATTGCTGGGCAAAAGCCTTTTTAAAGATAATAAATAAATTATTTGATTGTTGTCATTAGTTATTTCGGAACGAACGATATTTCAAGCAAAAATGATTTGGGTAACAGTATTTTTTTGTAATCATTTGATTTCCGAAATTATTTTTTTTAATCACGAAACTTGAGTACGATCTTCCAACTTATTGATGACGGAAATTTTATTCAAAAAAGTAATAGAAAGATTTTTTCCCAACAGTTACAACATAACCATGCCAAGAGGACGCATACCATCTGTTCCCATAGAAGAACAAGTATCATTATTTACAAAATATATCGCTGACCTGCAGGAAATAGACATTAAATATAACAATAAATAAATAAAACGATAATAAGCGAAAAACCGAAGAAAGTTTATTAACACCTATGACTCTACATTTACTTATCTTTACTGCAATCTAAAAGAAATTGTGGTCACCCTATTTCCTAATTCAGAGAATAAAAATAAAACTCGATTTTCTTATACAATAAAGGGTCTTTTAATTTCTGTCTGGTATTGAATTTGTTGCACATTTTTTTTCACAAAAAGAGACAATTTAGTATTTGTCTTATCATTCATACGATAAGCGTAATAAAACGAAAGCAAAAGAAATGGAGGACTGAGGGCCCGAATTTTATCAAGATCATAAACCTTTAAACAACAAAAAGTGGTGACCTGTTCTTGCTTTCACAAATTTTCACAATTTATTTAGTAGCATATAGGATTTGAAACAGTAGCTGTAAGTTAATGATTTAATTTTATTTGCGTAATAAACTTTTACGTGTATGAGAATTGAGGGCCCATTTTGTACGAAGATATACAATGAAGGACAGTGTTTTGCAATAATATCTTGTTTTCACAAATTTTGTTTGGCATAAGCTTAGATTTTGGCATAAAGACTTTTTCTGTAGTGTCCATAGTTAATCAGGTTCAGGTGGGCCCTCAATCCTCTATGTGAGAACTGAGGGCCCAACTTTACAGTCCATAACTCGGTTATTTGATTTTCACAAAATCTGATTCCAACTTTCACAATTCTTTGGGAATGTTCACTAAATCCTAAGCGCATTTTTAAGGAGTTTTAACAAAGTGGCCCTCACACCACACGCACATTTTATTTTAGGTCTTAATTTTTCAACATGGTGGATGCGATTTTATTTTGAACAAGTATTAATCTTTTTTAGTTTTTTTTTACATTTATTATCCAGGGAAGTAAAAGATGACAAATATTAATATTTACTTAAATAGGCATTTAAACTTTTAAAATAATTTCTTTGCAATAAGGCCTAAAATCTTCGCAATATTTGTGACTTTCGCTTCCCTCAATTTTATAACAGCAAACTTTTCTTTATTTTATTTGTTACTAATTCTTAATTAATGCTTTGATTTTTTTATCCTTCTGTATCTGTAGTACTAAATAAAAGTATGATTTCTAATAGTTTTTTTTTATTTTTCAACCTTATTAAAATGTCATGGTAAATGGGATCTAAAAGCGGGCTGAATATATCAATGACCATCTATATATTATATCAAGACCCCTCCATGCCTCGGCAAGCAGGATAAGCCGTTGGTCCCGGCTCTCATTCGTGGACCTTTGACAGTGGCAACTAGTCATACCAAGAGGTATTACCCAGTAACAGGGTTGTGGAAGCCTGGAAGCCGACCACTGATGCTGCATTATGTTAAAGTCCCATACAATATGGGGCGAGCCTATTGTTTTCAACCGAGCACAAATCCAGACTCCGGGCTGCTACTGAGAAAACCCAATTCCAAGGAATCACACAAAAGTTAAAAATAAAACAAACAAATCATTTTAAAAATGTATTGCAGACTTTCAATAGCTAAGTCTATCACAATAGTAAGATATGTGTATACTGTATAATAACATAATTATGTAAACAAAGATCACAATGTAAAGGGCTTTCAAGGTCCGTGTCATACCTACCAGTCCGCCATATTGATTTTTTTCAAAATGGCTGCCACGCATGAAACCTATATAAATCGATAAAAAATTAAAATGGCGCGACAATAGGTATGCCAGACTCCATATAAAAATCTTCAATCCCTTTATAACTTGGGCTCACTTACACGACCACAACAGTCCGGCCTTCGTGAGAATGCGTTCCTGACGTTCGAGAATTCTAGTAGCAAATAAAGATCAAATTCGCAAAACACGTATTCGTTTGTATAAAACTGACAGGTGTTAAGGTGCCACTATTCGATATTTTTTCCATACAAATTTCGGGAGAGTATTACTCGACTGTTTGACATTGTACATCCAAAGTTAAACATTGTATCGTTTTGTCTAATTATTAATTGTGACTGTACGGAAGCAGAATTGTAAAATAACAAGCCATTAAAAAGTTATGAGCCAACAAAGATTCGTTTTTCTTGCTATTTTTAACGTAACTTTGGGTGTAAATAAGTAATAAAAGAACTGAAAAATCTTAAAACCAAATCCGTACCGACATAGCTCAGTTATCGAAGAGTTCAAAAAACTTTATTTGTAATTGATTTATGTAGTGGATTTTTCATAGAACTCGATTTTCCAAAGCACTTTTCAAATATTTTATGCGCCTATCAGTTCGGAACGGTGTTTCTGTGCATGAGAACTAGATGTTGTGCGTGTAGATTAGCGTCTAACTGCTCATCACTGATACTAGCTCCGTCAGACACGAAGCCAAGTTAGACAGCGTGATTTTGGCCATGACCACCAGTGAGTTCGAGCTCACGACTAGTTTACTCTTAAGAACGCACTCTCGTCGGCGGCACTGTAAATACTTTTAGCGCTTAACGTGTAGTATTTTTATTTTATGAAGCGACACGCGCTTTACTCGTGTTTACTAAGTGCACGGTCAGTGGGTCATCTTAAGCGGAGGTCTCGGTACCGTCCGAGTCAAAAGAGAAGTCGGATGTGTGTGTTATGAGCTGACGCTGCTCGTCTTCGCGCACATATTCGCAGCGTGCTTTTACACTTGATTACCACAAGTAAACCGCGCGTCGCTTCGTGAGATAAAAATACGGTATTTAGTGATTTGTGGTGCAAGTGGGCTATACAATTCTTCATACAAAAATGTGTAAATTATACTATCATATACTTCGGCTGCTACAAAAGGCAAAATTTATCAACTTTGAATAACATGAGTAAGTTGATAACAAGAAAATCATCTCTGGTCGAGATTCACAGATCGAACTATGATTTTACTTTATTAAGGGCTGATTTTTCAATCTATACTAATATTATAAAGTCGTGAGTTTGTATGTAGAGGGTAATCTTCGTAACTATTACTGATCCGATTCCGAAAATTCTTTCAATATTGAGAAGATACAGTATTGCCAAGTTTTATAGGATACTAGCCGTGCCCCGCGGTTTCACCCGCATAAGTGTCGATCTCGTGGGAATATCGGAATAAAAACTATCCTATGTCCTTACCCGGGACTCAAACTATATACCAAATTTCATCTAAATCGGTTCAGCGGTTTAAACGTGAAGAGATAACAGACAGACAGACAGACACACTTTCGCATTTATAATATTAGTATGGGTTTTATGTTAAAGCTAGCAGTCAGATAAAAGTGATCTGATTACAGGCAAATAAGCCCTTAGTAAAGTAAGCATTCCATACAAAAATGAACCTTATTCTTATGCCGACAACCGCTAGGTATGCTGGAAAATGTTTCTCGAATACGGGATTTATCGTACTGGCTCTGTGAATAAGTTCCGTTCAACAAAATGTCGCTACTATTTTTCGAAACAATTAATGATGAATAATTCCAAAAGTATTTGATGAAACTGTACACAAACCCAGGTTACAATCTTAAGCAATCACTCACTAAAAGTAATTAGTAACACTGTCATCTGTATTCAGGATTATCAAAAATGGAAAACATCTTTAATGTAACTTAACCTTTTGAACGCCATTGTCACATATATGTGACAAACGAAATCTTACCCTGAACGCCAACGTCACAAATAATGACAAAATACACGTCGCACGGGTCGCACCATATTATGAAATAAACAATTTAATCATTACTTTTGTGTGTTTTTATTTATATATAATTTAAAAGTTTAAGCTTCCGTCTGTATTGCATGAAACTAATATAAATAAACCACCAATATCGAGTTTGTTGTTTTAAGTATGTGTGTGTTGTTTTGTTACAGTGGCCTGGCGTCAGGGGTACGGCGATACGTTTATAAGTACTCTGGCGTTCAAAAGGTTAAAATTAGGATTTCGGGTTTTAGGATTCAAATCACCCAATTTGTTAGTGGCACTACAAATTGGCATTTACACGAACGTTTTCTGTTCCATTTATTTACATTTTCATCAAATACTTCTAGAACAGCAATCACCATCAACATACAATGATATTTAGATGCCATAGTGTTCGAATCACAATCCACAATTCTAAAATTATTTTTAACAACAGCAAAAATATAAGGTCCCATTAAAATAGATGGACAAACTTTTAGAAATCATTCAGACCACCAAAATAAGGACGATTGTGAAAAAATATACAAGAAAAACGCATTAGATACAAGAAAAATAATCAGCTATCGAAAAATACACTAACGTGCCGGCAATTTATTATTTTAGATCAAAATAAAATCACTTTAAACAGTGTATTTTTTTTGTTGGATAACTTTTGTTAGACGTACTGAGCGCTGTGTTAAAATTTGTCCATCTATTTTAATGGGACCTCCCTGTATTTATACGAAGTAGATAATTTGCCAATAAATTAATAGAATATGATATTAGATTCATTAGAGATCGCGTAAATAAAGTAGGTAAATAATTCAAGGACTTGATATCTTAAAACTATATGGACTTGGTTTAATTTGACATGATAATATTATTATGTCTTAATTATAAAAAAGGTATTACTTAATTTCTATCGGGACAATGTATGTAGGGGCGAAAAATATCAATGCAGTATACAGAGTGGATTTTTGGAATGGGCAGTAAACACAGGCGCCTTGCAGCTACAAGAAAACGGTATAAGGAATCTGGTCAGTCTATCCATCATGAAAAAGTAATTTGGAGCCTCATTTCCAACAAAATGTATGGGATTTTTTTTTACCATTTCTGACTTTTCTAGAACTCAAACCTCAGACGGTCCGGGGTCCGCGGGAGACGCTCCGGGCGTCGGGAGCCGCGTGACGACTTCCGGCCACCGTAGGCGCGGGCCTGCGGACGGAGAGTAATGGGTAGCTCACCGTCCGATCAGGACCAGGCCCGTGCCGGACGGCGCGTACGTGTTCCAAGCGCGCCTCAAAGAGATGACAGCAAAAAGGAAGGTGGCTGCCAGGGCCGAAGCCTGCCGGGGGTGCGGGATTGTCCGAAAGGGTTACCGCTACCCGGGAACATAAAGGGCTAAGGAAGGACCACGGATGGGTTTTAATCAGTAAGAGTCTGACACTCCCTTCCGCTCCACCCAGAGCGGGAGGGGTCATTTGATGATTTCCCATCCATAAAAAAAAAGACGATCCGATAGAGGTTTTTCGCCGATTGCCATTTTCTTGCTCACCGCAAGTCTTTTTGCAGATCAAAGTTTCTAAAAAAGTTAAAGATAGTCTCCCGAGACCGTTTTCTTGTAGCTACAACAGTAATTAAGTTATCTTACTGCCCCATCTTAAGAATCCACCCTATAAATAAACCATGTTCCAAAACTACTTTGCAAATCCTGTTTACGTTAAATTCTCACAGAATCACTCACTAAAGGGAATTAGTAATAAATTTATATGTATTTAGAAGGTTTACACCCGATAAATACCCAATTTTCTGGGTGTTTATGAGTGTTTACGGGTGTTTACCAAAAGCACCGGGTTTAAATCCGGTGGATTGCTCATCTACAGGGTGAAATTGAATTCATGGGCATCCTTTTAAGGCGTCATTGTAATCATCATTATGAACAACTTTTACTATGGGACCAAACCTGAAATCGCGCAAAAAACCAGCTGTTCCCTACATTTTGACGAGTTCTGTGAACATAAATGCAAGGAACAGCTGATTTTTTTTCGCGATTTTAGGTTTATGGTGGTAAAAATTGTTCATAATGATGAGTACAATGACCCCTTAAAAGGATGCCCATGAATTTAATTTCACCCTGTAAGTATACTTGTGACCTTAGGTGACACGGAGTAGGATACGACCGTAACCTTGGCTAAAACTTCGGGTGTCGTGCTTAGGGTTTAGACTTTCTGAACTACGACCGTCCGAATTTAGAACATTTCACAGTTCGGTTGGAACTCGGATCCCGAATTCGTATCTCCGATACATTACACACAAATATTTATTCAGAAAGTTATTTCAAACATTGAGCCGCTTACACACTATCCGTTGGAATAGAAATGCTAAAACCTTCATAAAAGATTGTATAAAATCTTATATTAATAATTATATACATATATCACAATAACGATTGCTTTACTTTTTTATTTTCGCCTCTCCCTATGAAGATAGGCAGTCTTCGAATTTAATATATTACATATACACAATTTATTTATAATTAAATCGAAATTCCGTACAAAAAGGTTTGAAAAGAAAATGATGACTTAATTAAATACAAAATATTGTATCATGGGTTACTTCTTATATTACTTTCCTAAATATCTTGGAATAGATTTTTTTCGTTAATCGAAAACGGACCTGATATCTGAATATTATTATTATAGTTGTACCCCAAGATTGAATATACGAGACAAAAATACAATAAAATGAAAAGGCAAGTATTTAATCGAGCCTCTAATAATTCCCATTTTGCACTTCTAAAAATATTATTTTTCACCCTCATATAATGATTGCGCTTCTTTTTGTGAACCTCTAATAATTCCTTTTATGGGGTTGTAAAACTAATAAATAATAATAATATTCCACAACTATCACACAACGCCATCTAGTCCCAAGCTAAGCAGAGCTTGTGTTATGGGTACTAGACAACTGATAAACATACTTATATATTTCTAATTAAGTTCGACCATTCGTTTGGTTGGACTAGCTTAGATACTGCGACCAACCGTAATAAAAGGCCAGAAAGTCAAAAAGAGGTTCAATTATTAAAAATAGTGGCTCAATAATTAGAAGTTCAATAAGTTTTTAGAGGATCAGTTAAATATTTTCCTAAATAAAATACATAAAAAGTGGACAATTATAAATAATGAAAATATTAAAAAACTCGCACGAACCTTTCATATGACTCACAAAGCAATATTAATAGTAATAATAAAAAACGGATACTATAAACTGGAATAAGTTTTATCAAAATCGGTATAAGTAGCTTATTTTAAAGTGTAAATATTCTAAAAAACTGTGTGTTTTTGAGACAAATTCTACAAAACTAAGTGTTTTTATTATTTATACAATAAAATTGTTCCCTTTATAGTACACTCAAATAAAGAGATAAGTAATAGCAGTAGTAGTAATAGCAGTGATCGGAATAGGCTGAGTATATTTACCTAAAGTTTAAAGAACAGAGACGGAAATCGGAGATTTCCTTATGACTACATTTTTTTTACCGGTAAACGCTGGGTTCTAAGTGGAAGGGAACACAGGCGCTGGCAGAGAGGTCCACACTTTGGCTATGCGCATAATAAATGTGGAGAAGAAGCGCTGAGTACTACTAGTCGGTATACCAACCAAGTGCAGATGGTAAGGTAATTAACAGAAATATATGTCGCATCTGGTCATTGGTTTGACTATTCGGAACGCGAGCGCCATCTGGTGACGTTGACAGAGTCTAGCCTGAGTTCGTGGGGGGTCGACGACAGCGCGACTGAACGATTTGGGCAGCTCTCTTGCTCATTGGACATCGTACGAACAACATGTGCTCAGAAACTGTCCCGTGTTCCGTAACTGATTGTGTCGCGTACATACAGTGTATGATTCGCTGGTGTGATTAATTTGTTCGTGAAATTATAATCTGATTTAAACTGCAAAAGGTGTTTCTATTGCGCAATAACCAACACTACCCATAGTACGCCCACAGTAATTAAAATATGGCTGATAATAACTGGACACACATAACATCTTCGTCATATCATTTATCAATTTGCTTATTAAATAATTTCCTTGACTTTTACCTAGTTAGCTGCCTAACTTATCTCTTTACTTGAAAATTAGGCCTTTTGCCCCAAAATGTAGACAAAATCCACTGAACGCCCGCCACGGACTAAGGATTTACAGACAACTTTAAAAAACATTTTTGTAAATACATTTTCGATTTACATTGAAAAAGCCTCTCTAAATTCGAGCTACCATTTTACCCGACTGCGAATTGCAAAGAAGGGGTTTTAATAAAAATACAAAGTATTAGATATACGCAATATTATGTTGCATTAACGACAAAAAAAGCTCAAAAGTCTGATAACCCGTCTTACAAAGAGGCATGGTGTTACCCAGGAACTGTGTCGTGGAGGTCAGTTAGGCAGTCGCTCTATGTAAAATCCTGGTACTCAGCTGCATCCGGTTAGACTGGAAGCTGACCACAACATGGTAAAAAGGCTAGGCAGATTGGTTTACGCTACCTCTATTCCGGGGGAAGGGTTCCATACATAAAGGTAAACGACACCATTAGAATGACCAACTGTCTGTCATTCACAGATGCATATCTCAAAAACTGCGCGCCCTATAGGAATTGATTTTTGAATTGAAAACTTCTTTTGGTGCACTTCGCCCACTTTTTGAACGGTGACGCTGAATCGGGTATACTTGGCTCCAGTCGAAATTTTCACCTCCATCGCGTGGTCGTAATTTAGTTTAATATGCTGGTAGATCTTTAATCTGTCGAGCTCCGCTAATGAGACAATTGATTTTCTATTGTTTCGTCGCCAATAGGCGACGCGCGGTGCTTGACCGGTTAAAATAGCGTATACAACAGTCAAATGTTATAAAATGCCGTTATTGGGGATAATTACAAGCCCTGTCTTTTTGACCTTGGCTGGTCTAGCGTATTACGAAGTTTTAATACAACAAGATGTCAGCATATACTGGTTTTAATCCCACTAACGTGTGACCTACCCTATCTACAATACCAAAATATGTCTTTGATTCAAAATTGAAACCATAATACAGCGTATATCCATACAACATTAATAAATAAAAAACGAGTCTTATCTCAAACCCAATAAGGTCTTGTTTCCTTTGAGTGAAGAGCGGAGTTTTTTCACGAACGCTGACGGTTGTATGAGAATCGATACTTCTGTACCATGTTTGCTAAGTCTATTCATGTCATCTTCACCTCCCTGTAAAGATAAATCACACTAATATTATAAAGGCGAAAAATTGTGAGTGTGTGTGTGTGTTTGTTACTTCTTCACGCTCAAACGGCTGGACCAATTTTGATAAAAATTTGTATGGAGGTAGCTGACACCCTTGATTATCATATAGGCGACTTTTATCCCGATATTCCCACGGGATCAACATTTACATTTATGTTTGTAAATATGTGAGCACCATGTATCTATCAGATAATTAATTTATATGTCATGGTTTCGTTTTTAATTCTTTTACCTATTGTGGTATAGTAATTTTATTGTAGGTGCATCGTCCTCACATGTTATTATATAATTAATGTACCCATGCAAAATATTGTACCTAAAACATTTTAAAAGAGTAACGGTGGAGTTTCTTGCCCGTTCTTCTCCATACGAAAACTACCTTTTGGAATGGGCGACTAGAATCAATTCTATTTTAAGATAATTTTTGACGTTCAAAAGTGCCTTTTATGTGCCTATTTGAAATAAATGCTTTGACTTTGACTTACATGGGTGAAACCGCGGGGCGCAGCTAGTATGGAATAATTACTGTGTTTATTTCATGTTATGTATTTTTGTGGTGTACAATAAAGTATATATAAATAAATAAATAAATTACTGATTGTTATCACAAGAGGGCTCTTGTCTAAATAATAACAGCCTCACAGGGTTGATCAAAAGCTAGTAGCGTGCATTGCATATAGGCATAAATAAGCAGTGCCTACCTCGATATATCAAGATAAGCCTGTCAATTACATTTTAGTGTGTGCCCCACAATTAAGAAACTCACGAAATTATCATACCTAACGAAAAACAAAATCTTCATAGAAACACGCGCGGCAGTAGGCAGTCGCCAGACGGCCTACTCGGCTCCCGTACTATTCGCACATTGTCATTGGTCTTTACTCGTTCAAGTTAATACGACAAAATTAAAAATACGTACGTCTCACGCGTAATACCATGACGTTCGACCTTCGCAATTTATCACCCTTAAGTAGGCATGCTTACTCAAATAACCACACTTTTTGACTTCACTTTTTTTTCTGATTAGTGACCGCGTCTGCCTAGACTAGACCTGGCCTAGTGCCTACCTATTCTGAAAACACGGCACGCCACTGAAGCTAGTATACTGCATAAAGATATATTTACCTTCAATAGATTAATGGGTCTATTATTGATCTCCGTAAGCGCCCAACTGCCCGGGGGCGGCACACTCGCCCGGGCGCACGCACTATGAGGCGACACGCCCGTTATGTTGCATTCGTTGTCCAGCTTCAGGCCTAGGGTGTCTTGATCCCTCTTGTTGATGACGTAGATTTTACCCAGAGGCACTCTATGGAATAGGATGTCAACCTGAAAAAAAAAAAATAGTTTAAAACTTTAAACAGGTTTTTTTGTGACGGCTATTGGTAGAGGAGCCTAGAGGGTTTTTGAGCAAAAAGAAAAAAATAAAGTGCTCTTCAGAGCCTAGATCATTTGCGGCCCTTTTTTTTTCAAATATATTTTCGACTAGCTGCGCCCCGCGGTTTCACCCGCGTAAGTTTCGATCCTGTGGGAATATCGGGATAAAAAGTATCCTATGTGCTTTCCCGGGACTCAAACTTTCTTTCTACCCATCTAAATCGGTTCAGCGGTTTAGGCGTGAAATGGTATCATACAGACAGACAGAGTTATAAATTGGGATAAGGGTAGGAGAATGCTGATGGAGCAATGGGTTATGAATTCCTTTCAACATCCTGCAGGCTTGAGGTATATTTTTAGTGTATTACCGTGTGTGAATGCGCGTTGTTGACTAGCTGCCGCGCATGCGCCGCGTCTCTGGGCGCGCGGCCGCACAGCGCGGCGACGCGGTCGCCCGCGCGACCGTTCATACGCACTCCCGACGGGCCCCACCACGATATCCTGTACAAATTACACTTTATTACTATTTAATTAGGTACCAGACTTACCAAGGGGTATAGTGCTACCACACCCCGGACACTCCATACAACGCTCGCAAAATAATTACCTACTACTACTACATTAAAAAATGACGTTTGTATACGTATGAATGTGTGCGTGAGGTACTTGTGTTTGCGAGCGCTCTTGTTAAAGAACTGCGACGAATACGCCGAAGTGCGGGGTGAGGTGCGGTAACTGATGTTAGTGCGGGGAAGGGAGTGTCCTTTCTGTACGTAGTACTTTAAGTATTCTGTGGTGCTACCCAGTAACTGGGTCGTGGTTAGATAGGCAGTCGCTCCATGTAAAATACTGGTATTCAGCTGCATCCGGTTAGACTGGAAGCCGACCTCAACATAGTTGGGAAAAGGTTCGCAGATTATAGGTAGTTATAAGAACACACTTTATAGTGAGGCCCCGGGGTCGAGAGTTAACGGGGCCCCATGTATGGTGAAATTTGAATTGTAAGAAGGGCCGCTAGGGTCAGTTTGGGCCTTTGAGGTCAGTGGGGCCCCTGTTTATTTATTTTACCATTTATGTACACACATTATATTATTATAGAAACAGAAAAATAGGTACAAAGGTGATCCAGGTGCTCACCGGACACGGTTGCTTCGGTGAGTACCTGAACAGAATTGGGCGAGAGGCCACGGCAAATTGCCACCACTGCGGAGGTAGCCTGGATTCTGCACAACACACGCTCGAGGAGTGCCCTGCGTGGGCCTCCGAGGGGCGGGTCCTAGTTGCCAGAATCGGGCGAGACCTGTCTCTGCCAGCAGTAGTGAGGGCTATGCTGGCAGAGACAAAAAATTGGACGGAAGTAGCCTCCTTCTGTGAGACCGTGATGGTCAAGACGGAGGCCGCCGAGCGGGATCGGGAGAGGGCTGATCCTGCTCGGAGAAGGAGGCGTCGGGGTGGCAACCGCCTTGGCGTCTAATACGCCGAAACCCGCTTACCAAATAAGGTAGGTCGACCTTTGGGGTCGCGGGCGAACCGAGTGGAGAGGAACCGAGGAACCGAGTCGAGTGGGAGTCTGTCCGCCCACAAAGTGACCCCAAGGAAGACGGTGGCAGTGGTCACGTGCTGCCGTGCATATCGAGGCTCAGGGGAGGCCCCTTTACAGTCTCCCCAGGGATGTGCCTTACAGGCGTTGCACGGGGGGTTCCGGAATTGGTCTTTTAAGAGGAACCGGGACCACCCCTATGTGCTGATGGTGATCACCGGGGTGGTTTTAGTGAGGTAAAAATCGCACACTCTCCGACCACCCTCCCCAGAGGTCAGGTGCCTTTTGAAGGTCTCCCCCCGACAACAAAAAAAAAAAGGTACAAAGGTGATGCTTATTTCATAAGAAATCTCTTCCAGCATACCTGCGATAGGACTATAAATAGAGATATGTAGACAGCGTATTAAAGAGTAAAGGACACAAAAAACAATTAACTTAATAAAAGTAACCAAATAATATGAGAATATACTTACATACATACAAAAAAAACCTAACCTATTTTTTTTTTTTCTACGGATATAAAGAACTCACCACACTTGATTGTGATAATCAGTGAAGATTGGTGCGTGTGTCGTGTTAATTGTCGCAGGTAGAGCTGCGCCCCTCCTCTGTTCTGCTCGGAGGGCGGAGGCCTGTCGTGCTCGGAGAGGAGTCAGGGCTCCGGGGGCTGACATAGGTGCTGGGGTGGACGTGTAGAGGGAAGTGTCTGTTGGTAAGAGGCATACATTTAAGTTATAAAACGATTGTGAAAGAATGGAGTGATAAAATTATCAGATTCGGCTCTGATTTTTTAAGAAAATCACGGTCAAAATATACATACGTCGCGCGTCGGATCGAAAACAGATGTTAATTTTTTACAGTTATTTATAACTAGTCACAGCCCCAAGGGCCAGGTGAGTAGTTATTATAAACAAGCCGTGCGCCCGTTGGAATTTCCTATCGGCAGAGATGACGATCGAAGAAACTTACATCTATACACCGTAAGGGCTATTCTTGCTTGCAGCGTTCGACTGGCTATAGTCACGCTTGCTAACAGATTTGGTCATCGTGTGCACAGAATTTTGTTTTCAAATTGAGTAGATGTAAGTTTCCTCTAAAATTTCATCCCGTTTTAACCTCTTCAAGAGGTACAATTTAAAAATTATGTCTTAGAGCCCATTTTCGTTGTATTTAACTTTAGTGCAAAATTTCATGCTTCTTAAGTCTATTCAAACTTATGTTTTAAATTAATATTATGTCAAGTTAAACAAATATCAACTTTATTTAAATTAAAATAAAGTTGATTTCAGAGTGACTAGCACTATTGAAAAATTATAAAAATGTTTGAAGTTGTAGCGTAAACTGAACTTTATTATGTAGGAAACAAAGTTATTTTTCCATTAATTCATATAATGTTAACATTTTTCGCAAATAAAACGCGAACGCAGTATAAATGGACTCGGCCCAGAATTCGGCTATTTGTTTGGCGCCATCACCAGCGTCCGTCAGTTCCTGTAACGTGCAGCTGACAGGACACGCAGGGCACGATATTAAGTGTCCCATTGTTTGTGGAACAGCACCACATTTACACTCCAAGGCGGAGTCGTCTACGAATCTCCACCTGAACAGGTTTTCCTTGCTTCGGCCAACCTGGGTCCAGAGTCTGTTTAGACTTCCAGGTTACCAGTGGCGTGCATTGGTTTTTAGAATAGGTAGGCACTAGGCCGGGTCACTAATCTTATCAGAAAAAAAGTGAGGTCAAAAGTGTGGTTATTTGAGTAGGCATGCCTACTTAAGGGTGATAAATTGCGAAGGTCGGACGTCATGGTATTACGCGTGAGACGTACGTATTTTTAATTTTGTCGTATTAACTTGAACGAGTAAAGGCCAATGACAATGTGCGAATAGTACGGGAGCCGAGTAAACCGTCCGGCGACTGCCTACTGCCGCGCGTGTTTGTATGAAGATTTTGTTTTTTGTTAGGTATGATAATTTAGTGAGTTTCTTAATTGTGGGGCACACACACTAATGTAGTTGACAGGCTTATGTTGACATATCGAGGTAGGCACTGCTTATATGCCTATATGCAATGCACGCCACTGCAGGTTACCCAAGGTAACTCATGTCCAGGTGGGAGGTCTTCAGCGGGTGGAACGAATGGTTTGGGTAAGGAAACACTGAAATAATAATAGAGCGGTGGCAAGCTCCAACGAAAGGGCCAAAATGGTCTCCGACACACGACACCCTTTGCACGACAACACCCTTGTGCCACAAAGGCTGAAAAGCCAAAATAGCTTCTTAAAGTGTGTCGTCCCACTCACTGGCGAACTACCACAAGAAAGACTGAGGCTGTGGCGAGACAGTGCTTCCTTACCCAAACCGTTCGTTCCACCCGCTGAGGACCTCCCACCTGGACATGAGTTACCTTGGGTAAACTGGAAGTCTTTAAACAGACTCCGGACCCAGGTTGGCCGAAGCAAGGAAAACCTGTTCAGGTGGAAATTTATAGACGACTCCGCCTTGGAGGGTAAATGTGGTGCTGTTCCACAAACGATGGGACACTTAATATCGTGCCCTGCGTGTCCTGTCAGCTGCACGTTACAGGAACTGATGGACGCTAGTGATGGCGCCAAACAAGTGGCCGAATTCTGGGCCGAGTACCTTTAGATTGCCATCGACACGCTAAGAAGAAGAAATAATAATAAAAAAGAAATCTAACCATTACTCAAGGAGCTACTTCTTCTCCTCGTCGAATCCACTCTCACTTCAGGTCTTGATCTGTGTACTACCTTCACTGGTGACGTCACGCCGGGACTCCTGCTAAAAATACAATGAATCGATGGATTAATTGCAAACAATAAAGAAAAAAAATACTTTTTTCCAATATTTTTTGGGTACGGCTGAAGGGTGAAAACGGAACCCTATTACTAAGACTTCGCTGTCTGTCCGTCACCAGGCTTTATTTCAAAAACCGCGATAGCTAGACAGTTGAAATTTTCACAAATTATGTATTTCTGTTGCCGCTATAACAACAAATACTAAAAACAAATATTTAAGGGGAGCTCCTATACAATAGACGTGATTTTTTGCCGTTTTTTGCTCTGTATTAATAACAGCAACAGGTAGACGCTTGAAATATTTACAAAATAGCTACTTAGTTGTATATTCACTTTAAAAATAAATAATCAAATTAAAATAAAATAAATTAAGGGGGGCTCCCATACAACAACCGTGATTTTATTATATTATGTAGTGTTAAATATTGTACGGTGGTACGGAACCCTTCGTGTGCGAGTCCGCCTCGCACTTGGCCGGTTTTTTTTATATTTTTGCTCCAAATATGTTATATTTTTGGAATTGGCTATTTGACAGTTGTAACGATAAAATATATAATATGTTAGATATAGTAGCATATAGGTTCACAATAATCATACAATAGGTTTTATGCATTAAAATAAATTGTAAATATTTTATTTTTGAAAAATAAATTAGAGATTTTTTATCTGTGGATTACAAAAACTGAAACGCGAACGGCCATGATCGAGCATCGTATGACGTCACATCACAATAAATAAAACGTTGTGTGTTACTGTGTTTTATCATCGTTGGCAGTTTGCTGATTTTCCACACAAAATATACTTTTTATGCAACTTTTTATGCAAACTTTCCACACAAAATATGTTTAAGAGTTGAAGCGTCGTAGTTAGCTTTACTTAGTTTATTGAAATGTGACGTCACAGCCATAAATGTCACGTGATCGGCTGTTTCCGCGCGAATTTCAAAACACGGAATGAAAAAAAACATTTTTTTTCGAATAAACAACGCTTTTTTAAGAAAAAAATAATTGTAAGAGGTACAAAATAAACCTACGTATATTTAAAAATATCTTTTCGAAAACTGTCAAATAGCCAATTCGAGTTTTACCAAGTCTAACTATTTGAAAACTCATCGCGATAACGTGATGTAGATCCAAATGTTCGTACAGTCATGATACAAAAAGGTGTACAGCATAATCCCACTGCTGGGACACAGGCCTCCTCTCTGTGAGATGGAGTGGGCCGTAACGTAATCCACCACAAGGGCCCAGTGCGGGTTGGTAGATGTCACGTGTCTTCGAATTTTTTGTTCTAGGACATGCCGGTTTCCTCACGATGTTTTCCTTCACCGTTTTGAGAGCAGTAGTGATGAAGTGATTTGCTCAAAGTAAAGCGCCTGTCTGGGTTCGAAGTTTCGAACCTACGACCTACAACTCGTAAGTTGCGGTCGTTACCACTAGGCGACCACTGCTCCAGCCAGCGCTTAAAAAACTTAAAAACTAAGCGACTACACGCTAGTCACCCCTGTGGGATACGGACCTCGGCTTAGGGCGTTGCTGGGAAAGGGCCGCAAGGGACAGGCTGGATCGGAATTATTTATGGTTGAATTTAAAGCTACAGGCTCAGCGGCGCGGGCTGGCTCGAGCAAGGGTCGGGGCGGACCGGCTTCAAAAAGGAGGAGGTTCTCAATTCGACTGTATGTTGTTTTTTTGTTTGTTTGTTACGCGAATCTCCGGCAATTTTAATACGTATTTTTGCCACTTAGTTTATATTGACGATGTTATAATAACTTCCTGTCACTGATGTTTACATAGCAAGTAGTGTTATACGAATTTGTTGGGTAAGTACAACTTATGAATTTGTTGGGTAAGTACACCTGATGCTGATCTCTAAGATACATGGTCACCCCTAGTTTGGAGAATCAGGGTTTCAATGTATTGTGCTTAGCATAGCCACGTAGTTATAATATTTATTTATTTATTTATTAAGGATCTCCAACAAAGGATACACATACACAATATCAATTTACATGTTACACATGTTTAAACAAATAAATACATCTTTATCTTTACAGTAATACAACATTGTTTTAGTGTGTACTTAGGCTTTTCTTCAATATTTTTTTTTCTTATGAGTGAAAAATAAAATCTTATTTACAAAAAAAAAAACAACCGACTTTCAAAAAAGACACTACAAAGTGAAAAATAACTTTAACACGTTGCCTGTCCGTGCATTATATATAATGCATTTGTGGCTGCTGCTGTGACGCCCGTGTTTTATTTATAATGCACGAGCCTATTCTTTTTGAATGAAGTTTTGTAGACTGGACGTAAGAGCTACGTCTTTAATATTTCGCAGACGTATGAGTAGTGAATTGGGAATAATAAAACACCAATGTCCTGCGAATTTTTTTTTATTGGTTGGTAACATGAACTGCACGTGCATTAAAAATAATGCAATGCTGAAATTCAGTAAATTCAGAAGTTTTATTGAAAATCATTTGTATATGTTTCGTAAGTATATAAAATGAAACAGATTGGCCGAAAAAAAAAATTGGACGTCACGACAACCTTATCCAAAATACTCTGGACAGGCAACGTGTTAATTTCCCGATTCACCAACACCGACTTCCAAAATTAAAGTTATTAAATATTCACTTTGTAGTGTTTTTTTTGGAAGTCGGTTTTGTTTGTTGACTTACCTATCTTGATTATCGTCTTGTCTGGTGGGACTTTCCTTCTTGGTCTGTCCTATAGATTTTAGCCTCGTCAGCAAAGATAGTTCGGTCAGACCTCGCTTCCAAATCGGCTTGTTTTGAGTTTGACTTTGATCCGTATTTTCTGAAAAAAAGTGAATTCAATTATATTATTTCTAGTCTATACATCACACTAATATTATAAAAGCGAAAGTTTGTGAGAGTGTGTGTGTTTATATGTTTGTTACTTCTTCACGCTCAAACGGTTGGACCAATTTTGATATGGAGGTAGCCGACACCCTGGATTAACATATAGGTTATTTTTTATCCCGATATTCCCACGGGTTCGACATTTACGCGGGTGAAATCGCAAGGCGCAGCTAGTAATAAAATAAATAAAAAAATAAATTTTGAACTGTCATAATAATATGAAAGACTATTGTCTTTTAAAACAATGTCCACCGAACTGAATATGAAGGCCTTCCCGTAATTAAAAACGTTTAAAAATCTAGTCCCAATCTCGTCTCAGTAACTAACAATTTCAAAAACTTGTCAAAAATGTATGAAAATTAGTGATAATTTTGACAGATTGGAATGCGAACGTTCTTAAAAACACGAGAATTGCCCCTCTGATCACTTGACATAAGATTACATTACATGTCATCACATGTTTTGACATATCATTGATTTTGAATTCAGAAAACGGGTGTAAATATAGAAAAAAAAAACACATGTGTTTAGGAATTCCTTGGCATAGAATATAGATCTTTGACATACACTCACCATTCTTAATTTCTCTCTTCGGACTATGATTCTGTTGTCTTCTAGCTATACTCTCTCTCGCTCTAACAGCAGCATCATAAGCATTCTGACTCCTAGACCTTTCTATAGACCTAAGCCTGTTCAAAGGGTCATTACTAGAACCTGAATTGACTTGCACCCTATTCGTTTCCCCATTACAATTAACTTCAGGGGTCACATTAACTGAACTAGTATTATTATTACTCAAAAACAGGTACTCATAAGTCGAATCTCCGACTTCCAAATTAGGTAGAGACGACTTTCGACTTTTTTCAACACTTTTTAGCTTTTTCACTGGTAATGGAGACGGTTTCGAGTTCGACGTGGAAGCCATGCATAGTCTTTCATATAACTCCTCATTTTGATTCGCAGACTGGACATTTGTTGAGGTCGAAAAAGTCGAAAATTCATCGTTAGTCCCCGATAAGCTCACTGTTGTGGTCAAACTCAGGTGTCCATAATCCGAATCGTTTTTCGCAAAAGTCGTTCCGTATTCGTTTTCTTCTGTATTCACTATGTTCACGAAGTTAGGGTTCGGTTGGTCCGTTATGGTTAGTTTTTGTTTAAATTCGAAGTCGAATACGTCCGTTTCCGGTCTCATGACGGGTATCGCTGTGTGTGGAGGTTCTTTATTTGAAACTTGGATGACTGTTATGTTAGTAGCTTGGTGGTTACTGAAATTGAAAGAAATATGGTTGAGTCAGCACCGTCGTTGATATTTTTTTTTTATATTCGGGGAAGTTATCCGTACTTTTTTAATTTGACTTTGAGCAGGCCGTAATCCACCACGCGGGCCCAGTGGGGCTTAGTGAACGTCAAAGGGTGGTGGGTGGAAGGTGGACCTTCAATGTCTCCGTAACCAGAAAGTTCCCAGGTATGGTCCAGTAAAAAAATACTGGTCAAGTGCGACTCGCGAGTGCGAGGGTTACGTACAAATTTGTAGGTATGTAAATAGTTTATCACGGGATTTTTTTTTTAATGTAACTACAAATTTACGGTTTTCGGATTTTTTCCTTTACTTGTGCTACATGACATTGTTGCTTGCCAAATTTCATGTTTCTCGGTCAACGGGAAGTACCCTATAAATTTTGATTCCCTTGAGAGTGTCGAAATATACGTTTTTTGCGGCATAAACGGCCGTATCTCTTTTTTACGTTAACTTAGAAGTTTGATTTTTTCACAGATTCTAAGGACTATAGACCTGAGTATATGGTTTTAATTTCAACTCGATACCTCCACGTGTTCCCGAGATAAAGGGTCTTGACAGACGGACAACAAAGTGATCCTATAAGGGTTCCGTTTTTCCTCTTGAGGTATGGAACCCTAAAAATGATCACAATGACGGAAAGAACGGATAAAGTAACTTTTGACTTCGTCAATCGTCGTTTTCCACCCGTTATAACATGTAAGCTTGGCTATTATTTAAATTCACCCACCTCACCTCACCTCACCCCATCCATCTACCCACCCAGAGGGGCCCGTGGCTAAATAATAACAGCCACACAAGTCGATCGATCAGGTTAAGGTAATCTTAAATACCGAGACCCCTCGGTGCTTCGGAAAGCACATTAAGCCGTTGGTCCCGGCTGTCATACGTGGATCTTTGACAGTCGTTACGGGTCGTCAGAAGCCCGAAAGTCTGACAACCAGTCTTACCAAGGGGTTCCTTCATGACACACATAATAGATATCTGAGGTCATCGGAAAACCTGAGACTGGAGATGCCGATGCATTCCACTAGTTTCTATGATAAATCTTTTACTGTGCAAGCAGTACGGTTATGGAATGACTTGCCCGTGTCGATAAGGCGTGCTCAATCTTTGTCCACTTTTAAGACTATGATAAAAAAGCACTTTCTCTCTCCTTAAACATGGTCATTGTATTTTCTTTGCTCCTGTTTCATGTTTGTTATTATGTATATGTATATATTTATATAGATTAATAGTACTTTATGTATGTATATATTGTATTGTGTAATTGGTACACCACAGACTACCTACAGTATTTGTCTGTCCTTCCCGTTTTTAATCCATCCAAAGGTTGTCTTTAAAAGATCGCTCTTAGCGATAAGACCGCCCATTGTGTCACCCATTGTAAAGTTTTCTATATTTATGTCTGTAATTTATATGGTGTACATAATAAAGAGTATTCTATTCTATTCTATCGTGTTACCCAGTAACTGGGTTGTGGAGGTCCGATAGGCAGTCGCTCTGTGTAAAATACTGGTATTCAGCTGCATCCGGTTAGACTGGAAGCCGACCCCAACATAGTTGGGAAAAGGCAGGTAGATGAAGATTGAAATCCACCCACCTCAAGCTCTCCGTGCCGTCTTTGTCTCCATTACTGACCACCACTGTCTGCTTATACTCTCCCTCAATTTCCTCATCACACATTCTATCTATTTCAGCGAAGAACTCTTCGTCACTGTCGGTTGCGCTTGTCCTGGAAAAAAGTAACATATACATTACTAGCAGAGCCCCGCGGTTTCACCCGCATAAGTTTCGATCCCGTGGGAATATCGGGATAAAAACTATCCTATGTCCTTTCCCGGGACTCAAAATATCTCTATAACAAATTTCATCTAAATTGGTGCAGCGGTTTACGCGTGAAGAGGTAACAGACAGACACACAGACACACTTTCACATTTATAATATTAGTATGCAAGTGTGTAACTTTTTTGTGTAACTGGGTTGTGGAGGTCAGATAGGCAGTCGCTCCATGTAAAATACTGGTATTCAGCTGCATCCGGTTAGACTGGAAGACGAACCCAACATCGTTGGGAAAAGGCTAGGCAGATGATGATATTGGTTTGACAGCTTTTGAACATATAATCAGCCTATAGTGTTCCCACTGCTGGGACACAGGCCTCCTCTCTGTGAGAGGGAGTGGGGCGTAATCCACCACGCGCGGGTTTTTGGATTTCACGTCTTGGTTATTTTTGTTTCTAGGACATGCCGGTTTCCTCACGATGTTTCCTTCACCGTTTTGAGAGCAACAGTGACGAAAATTTATTACACAAAGTCTATAAAGGCCAGGCGCAAAATGGCTTCAATAATTAGCTAAAATAATAAACATGTTAATTTAGAAACAATAGCTATTAAGTTGAGGCAGTAACCAGAGGCACAATTCTCGTAATTTTAAGAATGTTCACAGTCTGATCTCAGTCTCAATCTGTCAAAAATACCACTGATTTCCCTACATTTTGACATTTGTTTGTCGCCGAGATGAGACTGCGACTAGATTTTGAACGTTCTAATTTACGAGAATTGGCCTTCAGGAATTAATGTTAGATTTCTGACACACAAAAACAATTTTCATTACCTTTTAAATATAGAATCATCCAAGCAGATATTTTGCCCACAGATCTTAGCTACGCTCTTCCTAGGCTCAGTCTTAGTCTGACTAGTACTAGGTACGGACGAGAAAGGAGTGTCCCAATTGGACATATCAATGTCTTCTTCTGTTGAGGTCGTGGGCTCGACGACTTCGGGTTCGGTTCGGGTAGGTTCGGGTCGAGTCGGCTCTTGAGAGGTCGGGTTGGTTGGTCGGGTAGTTGTTAGTTCTATGCCGGGTACCCTGGAAAGGAATAATGGATGGTTTTTATTTCATTACAAGCTTCTGCCGGCGACTTTGTTCGCATGGAAGTCGTAAAACACCACAATATACTAAAATATCAGCCGCATTTCCTGTCAGCACTATTACTTCATTTTCCCTTAGCTTTCTTTTCTTTTTGAAGTGAAACTTCTTTACGCACGCTTGACTTGGGGAGTAAGCTGGCGAACGCGTGACGTAAGCGTTACGAAAAGTGTGATCGGGTGAGGCGAACGGGAGTTGAGTGGGGGATATAAGCAAGAGAAAGCAGTGCGCGCGCACATTTTCTTTCTCTCTTCCTCTCATAGCCAAATACGTTCCGTATATCTAAGCACAGTGCAGGCCTATTGTCTGTATCACAGTGTAGGATCAAGAGAGCAGTGCGCGCGCACATTTTCTTTCTCTCTTTCTCTTATAGCTAGTAATTGATATACGTATATATCTCAGTCAGTAGTTCGTTTGCGAGTTTACTAGCGTTACGCGAACGGTGATTCTTTGGTTATTTATATATATACAGGGTGATTGGAAGATGGGTGCAAAGCTTTAAGGCGAAGATAGTACAGACAATTTAGAACCATTTAAGCCATGGTTGTCTTAGACGAAGTCTTACCAAATATTTTTAACCAAATTTTTAAGTTTTTTTTCGGAAATTCTCAAAATTTAATGTAAACTGCATAATTATGGCCAAATTGAATGATAAATGAATTCATTTTTTATTTATTTAATTAAAGTAATGTGTAAGCAATCAAGCAAAACATGTTTTAGGCTTCTGTGTCATTAGACATTTTTTTTACAGACATTTAAAGATCAGAAAAAATAAAAAAATTGTACAATACGTCTTTTAAACCTTATTCAAAAAAAAAACGGAGGGTGCTTTTTTTGTTCAAACCTTTTTGAAGACATGCTTGATAATCGCTCTTTCTTTTGAGGTATCATTTATGCGGATATCTTACAAATTATTGAAATTAGGGCCTACAAACCAATTTGAGGGAGAATTTTTTTTATTTTAGGCAGACTAATTAAAACAACATTTGAATTAAAATTATTTATTTTTCATGTTCAAAATGACGGCCGTGATTCCTAATACAAGCACGGCCCCGTCTTCTAACTTCTGTAGTCGTTATTTTCAACATCATCTCCTGCTTCATTGTCTCAAACGCTGAATTTATTCTTTGTATCAATTCTTCTCTAGTGTTAATTTCTTTGTTGTTATACACCAGTTCCTTGGCCCGGCCCCACACGAAAAAGTCCAACGGGGTCAGATCTGGGGAGCGAGCGGGCCAAGGGATGGGTCCATCCCTGCCGATCCAGCTATCAGGAAAGCAATTGTTGAGGTGTTCCCTTACATTTAAAGTCCAATGCGCTGGACAGCCGTCTTGCTGAAAGATGACTGTTCGGTCTCTTTCGAAGATCGGGACACCTGATTCCTCTATCAGCAGTGGTAAATCAATTTGCAGAAATTGCAAATAATTTTCGCCATTCAATGGATCAGGCAAAAAGTGGGGCCCAATCAATGTTCTGCCAATTATTCCAGCCCATACATTCACAGAGAATTTCATCTGAAATGACACCTGCTTCTTAAAATGTGGATTGTTGTCTACGTCGGCCCATTCATGGATGTTGTGAAAGTTTGTAATACCTTCCCTTGAAAATTTACTTTCATCCGTCCACAAGATTGATTTCAGAAACCACGCATCTTCGATGTCTCTGTTGAGGAGGAAACGGCAGAACTGAATTCTTCTTTGAGGATCTTGCTCTACTAGACCTTGCACACTCCTGCCATGGAACGGATACTTATCATTTTGGTGCATTGTATCAATTGTATGCCACACCTTCCATTGAGAAATGTTTAAATTTCAGAAGGAAGGTATTACAAACTTTCACAACATCCATGAATGGGCCGACGTAGACAACAATCCACATTTTAAGAAGCAGGTGTCATTTCAGATGAAATTCTCTGTGAATGTATGGGCTGGAATAATTGGCAGAACATTGATTGGGCCCCACTTTTTGCCTGATCCATTGAATGGCGAAAATTATTTGCAATTTCTGCAAATTGATTTACCACTGCTGATAGAGGAATCAGGTGTCCCGATCTTCGAAAGAGACCGAACAGTCATCTTTCAGCAAGACGGCTGTCCAGCGCATTGGACTTTAAATGTAAGGGAACACCTCAACAATTGCTTTCCTGATAGCTGGATCGGCAGGGATGGACCCATCCCTTGGCCCGCTCGCTCCCCAGATCTGACCCCGTTGGACTTTTTCGTGTGGGGCCGGGCCAAGGAACTGGTGTATAACAACAAAGAAATTAACACTAGAGAAGAATTGATACAAAGAATAAATTCAGCGTTTGAGACAATGAAGCAGGAGATGATGTTGAAAATAACGACTACAGAAGTTAGAAGACGGGGCCGTGCTTGTATTAGGAATCACGGCCGTCATTTTGAACATGAAAAATAAATAATTTTAATTCAAATGTTGTTTTAATTAGTCTGCCTAAAATAAAAAAAATTCTCCCTCAAATTGGTTTGTAGGCCCTAATTTCAATAATTTGTAAGATATCCGCATAAATGATACCTCAAAAGAAAGAGCGATTATCAAGCATGTCTTCAAAAAGGTTTGAACAAAAAAAGCACCCTCCGTTTTTTTTTTGAATAAGGTTTAAAAGACGTATTGTACAATTTTTTTATTTTTTCTGATCTTTAAATGTCTGTAAAAAAAATGTCTAATGACACAGAAGCCTAAAACATGTTTTGCTTGATTGCTTACACATTACTTTAATTAAATAAATAAAAAATGAATTCATTTATCATTCAATTTGGCCATAATTATGCAGTTTACATTAAATTTTGAGAATTTCCGAAAAAAAACTTAAAAATTTGGTTAAAAATATTTGGTAAGACTTCGTCTAAGACAACCATGGCTTAAATGGTTCTAAATTGTCTGTACTATCTTCGCCTTAAAGCTTTGCACCCATCTTCCAATCACCCTGTATATATATACATACAGATGGAGCGAAAGAAGTTTCACTTCAGTCGTGTGGTCATAAGCACACACGGTTTTTTTTAATTGTTTTGTTTATGTTCTTTCTTGCGTCATGTTCACCGCAAATAAACGTATTTTCTTTCTTTCTTCTTTCTTAAATTTTTTTTTGTATTTTTCACTTTTTAGCTATGGTACCTACGAAACACAGCAGACTGCTTGACGCCGGACTCCGGTGGGAGGGTGGTCGCCAGGCGGGCGTTAGCCCTACCGCCGCAAGGGAAGAATTGGCCAGTCAAATAAGGTGTTGGGTGTGACTGTCCAGGATGCGCCGAGCGCGAGCGTTCAGTTGAGTAACTGGCGGAACAAACTGCGCTACACGAGGAGGCTTCTTCATGCATCCCAAAAAGTTTTTGAAGTTAGTTAAGAATAGTAGTAAGGGTTACCTGTCTGGTGGTGTAGGAGGCGTCGGTGGTAGCGGCGACATGGGGTCCCTGGCAGCAGCCCGAGGGGGCGGAGGCGGCGGCGGGGGCGCAGGCCCCGCGCAGTACACGTTCTCACCGCGACCTAGGATCTTCAGCTCGTGGAGTGTGTTGCGGAGAGTCGAGACCCAATCTTGCATTGATTCCCTGGAAAGATTTTGGAAATTGGGATGACAAGTCGGCCAAAATTGAGTTTGTAAAAAAAGCGGCCAAGTGCGAGTCGGACTCGCACAGGAAGGGTTCTGTGCAATCGATCAAATATTTTATTTTTATCATTTGTTGTTCTAGAGGCCATATTGAGCATACTCTGTGAAAACTTGTATGTCTACCTATTACGGTTCAAAAGTTACAGCCCTGTGATTGATGGACGGACAGGGGAACCTTAGGGGCCGTCTCCACGAGCGAGAGAATCGCGGCGATATTATCGTCGTGGCACGTATTTCTATACACTCTCTTAGAACGTGTCTCCACACGGCGATATCATTTCGCCGCGAAAATTTGATGGCACGGCGAGACTATCGCCGCGGTTCTCGCGCTCGTGGAGATAGCCCCTTCGTAATAGGGTTTGAATACTTAATTCTGAAATTCTAATTTTAAATTACCTTAAAAATGTTTGTCGTCTGTCAATTGAGGTTAATTTTAAAACCACAATTTTATTTTTTAAATAAATTTTGATAATTTTATAGAAATAATAAGTAGTGATATTTAAAGTTCATCATCATTTCAGCCGAAAGACGTCCACTGCTGGACATAGGCTTTCCCCAAGCACCTCCACTTCGACCGGTTCTGTGCTTCTCGCATCCAACGATTTCCTGCGGCCTTCACAAGGTCGTCCGTCCACCTTATTGGAGGCCTTCCAACGCTACATCTTCCGGTACGCGATCGCCACTTCAGAACCTTCCGGCCCCATCGGCCATCTGTTCTGTGAGCAATGTGCCCTGCCCACTACCACTTAAGTTTGGCAATTCTTCGGGCTACGTCGGTTGTAAGTTGAGTTGCCTAAATTGGACTTAGCTAAAAAAGCATGCAACCTTACCAATCAGGAGCCAGCATCCTAACAGCACCACTATCCGTATCCACCAAGAAATCATACTGGTCCCCACAATGGGGTTTGACACTCGCTGTCACATGTCTGGCAGCTCTTAAACACGCCCGCCATATTGGTTTGTGCGTGATAGTGGCAGCACTGCTAGCTTCAGGGTACTGTTCCAAGTAGGGGGTCCTGCCGTTGTGCACGCACAGTTGTGTCCACATCGGTTTGAGGGGCACTTTCTGGAAAGCGAGATATAAAGTAAAGTATCTGTGTTCGTGTCTGTGACCGTTTAGTACTTCTCAGGGGACGCCCTGGGCGTTGGGTGTCGACAGCCGATTCCCGGCTACCGTAGGCGCGGGCTTGCGGACGGCGAGCTGCCCATTGCTCGCCGTCCGCAAGCCCGCGCCTACGGTAAGGACCAGGCCCGGGTCGACGGCGTGTTGTGTTCCACGCGCGCCTCAAAGAGATGTCAGCACTAACTGACGGGGTCCGCTAGGACAGATGCCTGCCAGGGTCGCGGGTTGTACAAAAAAGATACCGTGGCCCCTGGCACAGGCAACTGAAGGAACACGGGTGGGTTTTAGTCAGTAAAAGTCTGACACGCCTTTCCGACATGATTTCCCACCCAAAAAAAAAGCGTAGTACACTTCAATATGGATTTTGTTGTGATTTTAACTTATTATGGATGTAGCGCAACCCTTTAGTTTCCTTCGCTATTCAGAAAGAGTGCAAAGTTATCTAGCTTACCTTACTCCCCAAAGGCCGCAGTTTACTGCTGCCTACGTCATTGGGTATTCGTTTAAGATATGCATTCTTCTGTATCTCCCTGTAATAGACAGGCCCTTCATCTCTGCTTGATGCCATCTTGAGTTAGCTGTCATTCAGCTGCTGGAAAGATAATTAAGACCAAATATAGATACACCTAGATAACACAAGAGCACCTATTTCGCATTCCAAAAATTGCACCAGTTTACGATCGAAAATCATAAGCCGCCACTTTCGCGTTCAGTCCTGCGTACTGCTGGCTGGGTGAGCGTGAGCGAGAGAGCTCGAGCTTGTGACGTCATAGTAGGTAGTCAAAAAGTGGCACGCATAGTTTTCATACAGTTTGTGATACTTGCGTTATCTAGGTATATCTATATCTGAGATTAAGACAATAAAATAAAAAAATATGACAATATAGTTCAATATCTAGGCTTCTTAAGAGGTATATTATTACCCAGTAACTGGGTAGTATAGGTCCCATAGTAAAAGTTGTTCATGATGATGAGTGCAATGACCCCTTAAGAGGGAAACGGTGAATAAAATTTCACCCTGTATAGTGTATATGATTATGGCAATAATGTTTCAGTGTTGTGTTACCCAGTACCTGTGTTGTGGAGGTCAGATAGGCAGTCCCTCCATTTAAAATACTGGTATTCAGCTGCATCTGGTTTGACCGGAACACAACACTGATTACAACATAGTTGGGAAGAGGCTAGACAGAGGATATTGAGCTGGTCTCGTCATGTATCAGCACAAACTTTTATATAATAATATGCCCAAAAGAGACTCTAAGTCCCTTCCGCCCAACCCAAATCATTCCAAAAATATCAACAATAAACGTTGATTACAGGTCCATAAACTAAATGACTATGCTCAAAAGAGACTACTAAGTCCCTTCCGCCCAACCCAAATCATTCCAAAAATATCAACAATAAACGTTGATTACAGGTCCATAAACTAAATGACAAGCGGAGTTTTAAGGCACGTCTACATGGCAAAAAAGCAAATTAATTACACTCTTATCTCTAAATACAGTGCTATGTGGTAAATCCTGGGTGATACAAAAATGTTTCAGGCCTTGGTAAAAATATTGGCCTGTCAACAATATGGTAGAAGGGCTGACTGTCCAATTTTCTTCATTTCTTGAATCATAATAGTTCTGACTTGTGTACCATAGTTTCAATGTTAAAAAGGAATATAATTAGCCCAGCTAAGCCATTGCAAACTAATTGAATATAATGTATGCATGTTACCTTGATCTCAAAAACGAATTGAGCTAGTTAAAACGACTACTCACAAGGAACATTACTACAACTTCGAAACAATTAGTTTAAGCAGTTAATTAGTTATTAGTTAGGATGAGTTGCACACACGATGTTTGATTGCGCTTCTGAACGTGACTTCTACAGCTACGATCAACAATTGACGCTCGTATTAATTACGGAGGGCATACGGGACAGCACAGGCTGTGACTCAGAACGAAACTATGCGCGTACATCCTTAAAAAGTTAACTAACTGTTCAAAACTTATCGTAAAAGGCATGCCGTGAAAACTTTCGATTTACACACAATGTACTATAATAACCCGGAAATCTACACATGTAAGACGTAGATAGGGTTGTGATGCACTCGTTAAATAACAATTATGAGTACAAACGTAAAAGAAAGCGCAAAAAATGATTACCTTTTTTCCTGAGAATAAAACATGCACCTTTCTCTTCGGTTTTAAGTTAGTTTTTAACGTTTGACCTTCATGCTATATTATTATAGCGGCGGTTTACGTATTGATAGTGTTATTGCAAAATAAATGGCTTTTGTTTTAATCACAATACAATTTTTGACAGAAAACATGCACAATGAACACAAAGCAAAGACGCCATATTAAATATTTATGACATTTGCGCTCTTCTATTGCCATTATGCAAATAAATTATTGAATCAAAGATGAAGGCCATAATGATCATTTATTTTGAGAATGTTTATAATAATCGTGTTGTAATCACAATTCAAAATTAAAAACCAAAACTAAGAAATAAACTTTATCTTTTAGCTTTCTTTTGTTTCCAGATTCCACTATATACGCATAGACAAGAATAAAAAATTCAGAAAATAGGGAAGAAATGGCAACATTTTTCATATCCATCATTGTCTATGACTCTTAGTTGACATTTCTTGTGGTAATAAAGTGTGGAAAACAAATAAGAAAACTACAGAAAATGTAAGTTATCATGATTTTATTGGATCAGTAAGAAACGGTTCTTTCGATCTGCCTTTTAGAATTGTTTTGCTGAACCAATTATATTGATTTATTGCCTTGATTTAAATTATCATCGTCGCTGTCAAAGTATTTCAACTTTTTAATTTTAGTACGTGTCATTGCCACCGCTGCGCTGCCGTCTATACTTATTTTGGTCACGTGATCAATTCAACCGCCAAAATTATTGTCATTTTTTCGCCGACCCCAGAATTTTCTGTCGTTACAATAAAACGGTTATTTTCCTCGTCTTTCTAGAGTGATTACGATTAAAAATACTCAAAAACGCGTGCTAGTCCTTTGACTGAAGTAAAACAACAGTAAAAACACACAATCATGGCAAAAGTGCACATAACCAATGTTGTTGTGTTGGACAATCCGAGTCCGTTTCTAAACCCTTTTCAATTCGAGTTAACGTTCGAATGCATTGAGGAACTGAAGGAAGACTTAGAATGGAAGATGATATACGTTGGATCAGCTGAAACGGAGGAGCACGACCAGGTTTTAGACACAATTTATGTCGGGCCGATACCGGAAGGGAGGCACATGTTTGTATTTCAAGCACCTCCACCTGATGTTACACGGATCCCTGAAAACGACGCTCTCGGCGTCACAGTGGTGCTTCTAACGTGTTCTTACCGAGGACAGGAGTTCGTGAGAGTTGGTTACTTTATTAATAATGAATACTCGGAATCTGAGCCGGAATTACGTGAAAATCCACCAGCGAAACCTCAGTTTGACAAAGTAGTGAGAAACATCCTCGCTTCTGAACCTCGTGTGACGAGATTTAAAATTAACTGGGCGGAGCCTGACGCGGCGGCTGCAGCGGATTCGGGAGATGGCAACTTAGAAACTTCACATGCACCAAGTAATGATTCCTATGCCTTCAATGCTGACAGCCAGATCAGCGGGATTGAGTTCCAAGGCAGCTTAAGCGGTTATGGCGATAATTCTAATTCAATTGCTCCTATGGAGTGCTGAGGTAAGACATCTTTTTATTTTTTATGATTTAAACTAAAATTATGGCTTGGCAATAGATGTACAGACGTATGCGTAGGACTGTGCAATTAAGAGGTTATATGATGTTTTATGATACCCTGGTAGTAAAACATATACATAAAGGCACACCTTTGACCCATGGGGGAAGGCGAGAACGACAGAATGCCAATGGCTAAGATCCTTATATGTATACTCCTCTTGCTTTGTTTACATTCATATATCATCATCTGCCTAGCCTTTTCCCAACTATGCTGGGATCGGCTTCCAGTCTAACCGGATGCAGCTGAATTCCAGTATTCTATATGGAGCGACTGCATATCTGACCTCCACAACCCAGTTACTGGGTAATGCGATACCCCTTGGTAAGACTGGTTGTCAGACTTTCGGGCTTCTGACTAACGGCTTAACATGCTTTCCGAGGCACGGAGGGGTCTTGGTATGTAAAGATGGTCACCCATCCACGGACCAACCGCGGCAAGCGTAGCTTTACCTGATCGATCGACCGTGAGGCTGTTATTACTTAGCCACACAGCTGTACTACTCTAGAACATACTCATTAATTGCAATACATGTAGCAACATGTTTATAAACTTGTTTACATATTAAATTTTCCACCAAATTATGACTCATGCATATGACCCATAGATACTTAGGTACTAAAAATTCTTTTGAACAACCAATACTTAAGATGATGACGTTACTAAGATAATAAGCAGCAGTTATTCTCTAAAAGGAGGCACATTTTAAAAAGTTTGAACAGCTTAAGAAATGCCCTCCCTCCGACCTTTCCACGGATAGAAACATTTGCCGCACATGAGTGGAAATCTAGATCTGCACCTGTATGACATCAACAAGAATTGTCTACAATTATCATCAGTGTAAACTTAGCACACATTTTTATACTTTGCCTTCCTCACACGCACTAAATATGTGTGAGGAAATATACCCAGGATTTTGTAAATTGCCTGTTCCTGAGAGGTTAAACAAGTGTCTTTGGAGTTTCTTGCCTGTTCTTCTCCACTGACTCCTTGACAATTCAAAAGTGCCGGTAAATGCTTGAATTGAAATACATGCTTTCAGTTTAAGTCTGATACTGACTGTACTAATGTTATAGATCACTTTTTATACAGTGTTGGATGAAATTAGGGACACTTGGACTAAGATTTTGGCATCTACCATAGGATACTTTTAACCTGAGTACATGTAGTAGTAAAAAAGGGCGAAGATCGTTACTCACTGGACTCCTGAGGCAGGACATCGCCGTCGAGGTAGACCAAGGCGAAGGTTGTGTGACGATCTAATATGATTTGCAGGGCCAACATGGCCAGAGGTCGCACAAGACAGGAAACAGGTTTGGAAGAAAAAAGGGGAGGCCTTTGCCCAGTAGTGGGATACAAAATAGGCTAACAAAAAAAAAACGTAGTTTTCTCAAGGAGTAATATAAGGATTGTAGCATTGTGGCATTCAGTGGCTGCTGCTTACCCTCAAGGAACAAAGCTATGACTTTTATGTACTACTAGCTTCTGCCCGCGACTTCGTTCGCGTGAAATTTCTTATTCCCTCGACCCATATTGTTGTATTGCATCACTTGCCCGCGTCTCCTGCTCAATCACTTTGTTTCCCCATAGCGCTTTTGCTCGGCTCCTAAGGGTCATAGTGTGACGTCAAATAGCCTATAGCCTTCCTCAAGAATTGGGCTATCAAATGCAAGAAGAATTTTTCAAATTTGACTGGTAGTTCCAGAGATTATCCCATACATACAAACTAACAAACAAATTTTACCTCTTTATAATATTAGTATAGATGTATGTTGATATTAAAACGACCTTCTCTTGGCATTTAATATGACGTGTATAAATGTATATTGAATACCAGTTGCAATAAAAATAGAAGGTTAATTTAAACTAAATGCTAATGCTTTATTAAAAAATATATATTTTTCTTCCACAAATAAAAACGTTAAGTATAGAGGGGGCTTGTGGCTGAGCAATACAGCCGCACGGGTCACACGAACAACTTTCACTATGGGACCACTCTGAAATCACGAAAAAAACACAACTCATCATCTGCCTGCCTTTTCCCAACTATGTTGGGGTCGGCTTCCAGTTTAACCGAATGCAGCTGAATACCAGTATTTTACATGGAGCGACTGCCTATTTGACCTCCAAAACCCAGTTACTGGCTAATACAATACCCCTTGGTAAGACTGGTTATCAGAATTTCGGGCTTCTGACTACCCGTAACGACTGTCAAAGATCGACGAATGACAGCCGGGACCAACGGCTTAACATGCTTTCCGAGGCACGGAGGAGTCTCGGTATGTAAAGGTGGTCACCCATCCACAGACCAACCGCGGCAAGCGTAGCTTAACCTGATCGATCGACCTGTGCGGCTGTTACTATTTAGCCACGGGCCCCTCTGAAAAAAAAACAAAAGTTCAATACCTACTTGACCAAAATGTATGAAACAGCCGATTTTTTTTTCGTGATTTTAGAGTTGGTCCCATAGTGAAAGTTGTTCAGTTCGATGGTCTAAAGCACCTTGTTAAAGTTTGTCGGATTAATTTTTTAACACTTTGTGTATTGTTCACATAGGTCTTGCTATGAAAATCCTTACCAGTTATTTGAAGTCTTTATTCATATTTTGTTTTTATTTTCATCTAAACATTCTTTGTTTCAGATAACCAAATATTAGTATAGCAGAATGAATACCCTGAGAAGATGAAGTGACTGAGCGGTTCTTGATGAGACTCGTAATCTTGTATAGTGTACACAATGTAATGGACTGAGAATTTTGACAGTCTGTCTTCCATTAACAATAGTACTAGACTTCCGATGAGGGCATCAAAAACGGCCGGAAAAATAAGACCACAAAACAATATTGTGGTCTCATTTTGTAACATAGTTCTTTCAACCTTATTGCTTAGAAATTATGTTTTGTTTTTCCATAAATATTTTCGTTCTTATTTTCTCAAAATCAAGGTAGTTAATATATTGAAAACGATAATAAACTATGTTTGAAAGTTATTAAGGTGTATTATCAAGTTGTACAATCATGGCCACTTCAGCTATGTGTTTTTGTTCCTAATCCTTAATCTAGTGCAATTGTTGGTCGAAGCAGTCTGGAGTTACAATTTCATGAAAACTTGCTCGATTTTAGCTTAGGAGTTTAATTTTAAGTAGTTTTAATGCAAGGAATAGTTGTATTTTTGTATAATAGTAGATGTTCAATTTCATCATGCCTAGCCTTTTCCCTACTATCTTGGGATCGGCTTCCAGTCTAACCAGATGCAGCTGAATACCAGTATTTTACATGGAGCGACTGACTATCTGACCTTCACAACAGAAAAAAGTAGATGTTCAATTTATTTAACAAAAATCTGTTTTCTGATGGTATATTCAATTAATACCCGTTCGCGCTAAGCTTACCGGTCCGTCGAATGCGGATCCTCTCTCCCCAACCGCGTATCGCACCGCCATGAATTCAGCACATGATTGATGATGAGGGTCCTAGCGTGAAAACTTTCGTCATTTATAAAAAAAAAACCGAGTGTGCTTATGACCACATGACTGAAGTGAAACTTCAAACGTATTTGGCTATGAGAGGAAGAGAGAAAGAAAATGTGCGCGCGCACTGTGTTCTCTTGCTTATATCCCCCACTCAACTTTCGTTCGCCTCGCCCGATAACACTTTTCGTAACGCTTACGTCACGCGTTCGCCAGCTTACTCCCCAAGTCAAGCGTGCGTAAAGAAGTTTCACTTCAAAAATCAGCTGTTTCATAGAAAAGTACTTACCCTGTAAGTGAATACCTACGTGGTCAAAATTGATGGAACAGCAAATTTTTTTTACTGACCAACAAATAATTTCAACGCAGAAAGGTTCAGAATTATCTACTGAATCCATTGCTAGTGTCAGCTTACACCGCGACGCGACGCGGCGCGCAGTTTTCAAGATAGCAATACAATTATAGACCTTATCTACTACACAAAAAGGTACACATCAGTGAGGAGGGCCCCGCCACGTAGCTCGGCGTAGTAGACACACAGAATTGTGTACCTTTTTGTGTAGTAGTAATATTGCATGGAGGTTTATCACAATAAAGGTGTGGCCTTTGGCATAAGCGGAGCGATAAGCTGTTTTCTAAAAAAATCTATATTCGCGGGGAGAGGGACACATGAATGGTTAATTTTTGTAAAACACTTTTATAGTCATAGTATCGATAGTATCACAACTCTATATTATCGATACTATTGCTCTTCATCAGTAGTATTACTTATGTCCAGTGATCGGAATAGGCGGAGTATATTTACCTAAAGCTTAAAGAACAGAGACGGAAATCGGAGACTTCCTTATGACTAAATTTTTTTTACCGGTAAAACCGGAACTTTAATTATGTAACTTTCAATATCTTATTTTATCATTAACATTATAAATGCTTTAATAAATCGTAATCAATGTTTTTATAAATAAAATAACCAATATTAAAAATACATATTTTTTTTTTACATAAAAAAAATATATTGAAAAAAAATTTAGGCATAAGGAAGTCTCCGATTTCCGTCTCTATTCTTTAAACTTTAGGTAATTATACTCAGCCTATTCCGATCACTGCTTATGTCTGTCGATTGCTACTATCGATAGTATTGTTCAATTCCAATACTATAGCCCTATCGATATTGTTACTAGTTTTGAAGGTTAATGACCATCGATACTTAGGCAACACTATCTTTGGCCGTGTTGTAGGCATTTATAGTAATTAAAGTTTAAATTCACAAAAAAAATAGTAAAAAAATAGGTGTTGAAGTTAATTTTATTTTAGTAGTAATAGTTGTGATTGACAATTAACATGTTTTTAATTAGTATTATTAATATGAAGCTGCGTGGATGAATTGATTGTAATTATACAGGGTGTTACGGAAAGGGTATATCAATACAAACGGGTTGAAGAGTGTATCTGGTCTAGACTCTCTGTACATAATTTCAGCTCAAAAGCAGTAACTTTGAAAATGCTTAATATTTTTTATTTCGATAGTTTATTAAATTGAAATCATAACAAACGTGTCACCGCACTACGAGGGTCATTATCCATTATCTGTAGTGTGTCTGTGCGCCTAGTGCACGCACATCACGCCGCCGCGCGCCAGTACAGCGCCGTGATGTCGAAATAAAAAAAGAATTAAGCATTTTCAAAGTTAATGCTTTTGAGCAAAAATTTTGTACAGAGATTCTAGACCAGATACACTCTTCAACCCGTTTGTATTGATATACCCTTTCCGTAACATCCTGTATATAAGTCTAGTAGTGAAGACTAAAATGTGAGACTCTGGCCTCTCTTTTAAACTCATATTAAAGTGTTGTTTGTATAAAACTATGGTAAATTAACCTTTTAACCGCTTGTGTCGCATTTATGCGACACATTTTTCCGTGCCCCTACCGCCCGTGTCGTATTTCTGCGACAGAAAACATGCATGATTATTTCGTTCTATTAACTGCGTGGTACAACTAAAACCATTATTAAATAGAGAAAAAAACTTTTTGACTACTTTTTAATCGATACAACGATTTCTCCTCCTTATTTATTGTAGGTATTATTTTATCTTGATTTTATCGATTTGTAGCCGCGCGCTAGGGGCACGGCAACTGATATTTAGCCAAACGCTTAAAAGGTTAAGAGTATAGCTATCTCGTACTAACAGACTGAGCGAAAATGAGACGGCGAGAATTTAACTCCCTGGCTGGTTTACCCGACAGATTTTTCAATTGTATTTAAGTTTAAATTCAACCTTATTTGACAGCTTTTAATAACTTTTGTCGCTTTCTGAAAGATTAATGGCCGATTCCTATAATTTACGGACCGTTATTGGTCTTGTATCTTTACCAATAATGAAGCAAATACCTCATAGCTTTGCATAGAAGACCCTCCCATATGGAAGAAGCTATCACGGGTAAAATTAGCTTACAAATCTTTTGAAATGCCCAGTATGGCAATGAAAAATGCTTCCATTGGTAATCGAAACGATTCATTTTTGTTTATAGGAACCGAGCGTTAAGGCGGATACAGACATTGCGAGGCATGCGCCGCGCACTCGCAGCGCACGCCTCGATATTAATTTGCCTCGAGTAAAAATAATAAAACCAGCGCATGCTCAGGTCGACTGACGTATGCTCGGTCAAAGTCAAAGCATTTATTTCAAATAGGCACATAAAAGGCACTTGAACGTCAAAAATTACATTAAAATAAAATTGATTCAGGTCGCCCCTTCCAAAAGGTAGTCGGGTCGATCCAACCGCGTGCGAAGCACTTGCCTTACAATGTGCGTAACTTCAATTGTGGCGAGGCATGTGCTACGCAAGTACAGAGCGAGCTAGCGAATGTCGTGCGCGGCGAACGCCTCGTATAGTGAGTCTTTGGCTATGTCCACACGTACTCTTTGATCGTGGAGCGTTTGCCGACATACGCTGGCTCACCCCACACGTGCGTAGCACATGACTCACCACGAATTTGAACGTCCGCACATTGCGAAGCATGGGATGAGCGCCATGCGCTGCGCATGCCTCGCAATGTATGTATCCGCCTTAACAGTTTCTTGCTTGATTCACAAAACAACTTGAGCCAGTACCCTTGATTAAAAATAACTTTAATGACGGTATGTCACTCAGTCAGTTACTCAGTCTAATGTCAATGACCCTTAAATAACGTAATTGTTCAATTAGGATCTTAAGGAAGTACATGATTAAATTACCATGTTTGTGCCTCTGCTGTGTCGACTTCAAATCTGCTTTTGTGTAAGGATTTTTGTTTGGTACAAATTGTTTTGTATGGTCTGGTGTTAATATTCAAAACAAGTATTTTTCATTACAAAACTATGATTGCAGGGTGGCAGGCACGTCGATGCACAACCTGCACCATGGATTCAGTAGGTACAGACGCCAACACATCAAGCTATTACAATCTGTCAAATTTCTTTAATACATTTTCAACTTTATCGCTAAAGCATAAGGTTCAAAGTTGATTGGGAAAATTTGACAGTTTTGGGTAGCTTGATGTGCTGGCGTCTGTACATGATTCTGGACCCCTAGCGTAGAAATTTTTAGTCAACAATAAAAAATAAAACTGCTTTTTCATAGAAAAGTGCATCACCACATGCATGCGTGCTATGCTATCAAAATGTATGGAAGAGCATTTTTTTTTTTAGAATACCCGTTGAAAAATTTCAACGTCAGAATCCAGAATCGGGAATCCAAAATCGAGGTCCAGAATTATTTACTGTATCTTAACACGTTGCACTTCGATCTCCCTTCTACCACATTCATGATTTTTATTATGACGGCTTTTGCACTCTTGATACCTGGCAAAAACATAGATTATTATTTTGACATCACTAATAATGCTAGATGTTTGCAAGAGCAATGTTTAACCGTTTCCGTGCCCCTACCGCCCGTGTCGTATTTCTGAGACAGAGAACGTGCATGATATTTTCGTTCTATTTTCGTCATATTAACTGCGTGGTACCATTAAAATCATTATTAAATAGAGATAAAAACTTTTTGACTATTTTTTAGTCGATACAACGATTTCTCCTCCTTATTTATTGTAGGTCTTATTTTATCTTAATTTTATCGATTTGTAGCCGGGCGCTAGGGGCACGGCAACTGATATTTAGCCCAGCGCAAGGTTAAACTGGCATATATATTAAAATCTCTCTCAGACGTTTTGACAATTCATGAGATGATGTTTGGACTAAAAAAAAACATGTATAGATTTATTTTAACCTTTTAACCGCTTATGTCGGATTAATCCGACAAATATTTTCGTGTCCATTCCGCCAGAGTCGTATATATACGACCAAATAACACAGCTCGTTTAATCTGTATTATTATTACATCATCACAGCTCGTTTCATCGGTATTTATTTTTCTTTTTTTTTTTTCGGGCGCTGGGGGCACGATAACTGATATAAAGTCGGGCGGTTAAAAGATTAACAGCCACTTTTGTGACCAGATAGAGGCAATTCTCGTTTTAAGAACATTCAGTCTGATCTTAGTCTCAATCTGCCAAAAATACCTCCAACTTGCCTAGATTTTTGGCAAGTTTTTGACATGGATTGTCGCTGAGGTGAGACTGCGACTAGACTTTGAACGTTTTTAACCTTTCGGTTGTCGGCCTCCGTACACGCACATTACGTCAATGTCAACGCTGTTACGAGTAAGGTAATAACATAATAAAATTAATAGTGAATGAACCATTTTTTTCATATAAATACAGAACATATTGCTACTTGCAACACAACTACAGATATTTAGCGACCAATCCTGACCAAGTCCTTAAGTGTCACTGTCCGACTTAAGGCACTTGGAGCATTTTTTCTTATGTCGCACTGTGTAACATAAGACATTCGAGAGGTACAGACTTCAAAAAAGGAGGTTCTGTATTCGACCCGTATGTTCGTATGTCCGCGATTTTCTCAAAAACTTATGAACCGATTTTGATAATTCTTTCATTAATGTGATCAGTTGAATTGGCCTTCTGATCCTTCGACGAATGTTTAGAGCTATTTCTTAAAACAGCCCTTCTATACACAATCAGGATTTTGTTTTGTTTTGGCTATAATGGCAACGAATCTGTACCTAGTTATAATGTGTTTTAATTATGTATTTATGTATGAACAATGGCAGTGCAGTTACATTTTTATTGTTCACCTTTGTATTTTTATTTAAGAACGTGTTTCCAATGTCGGACGTCAAAACATTAATTTATAGGGAACGATGTGCAAACCCTTGCAACCACGGGGTTTTTTTTTCAACGGATTATCGACGCACTGCCTTAGCGCCGAAAGTTGAAAATAAAACCGTGTAGTACTTATATTTTTCGTTCTTTTTTTTCGGTTGGTTTCTCAATGCCCGGCTCAACACAGATTTGAAAATCCAGTGCGCAATAAAACATAGTCACGTTAAAAAAAACCGAGTGTGCTTATGACCACACGACCGAAGTGAAACTTCAAACGTATTTGGCTATGAGAGGAAGAGAGAAAGAAAATGTGCGCGCGCATTGCTTTCTCTTGCTTATATCCCCCCACTCAACTCCCGTTCGCCTCGCCCGATCACACTTTTCGTAACGCTTACGTCACGCTTTCGTCAGCTTACTCCCCAAGTCAAGCGTGCGTAAAGAAGTTTCACTTCAAAAATCGCCCGTGCTAACCTGCACCCTAATTGCGTAACACACTAACAATCTCAATCCGAATCGTTTTGAAGGATATTGCTAATCCATTGCTTCATATGTACGATAAATGTGTCTGCTCAACAACGTAAATAACGCAATGAATGTTGTTGAATTGTCAAAATGAAAGCCATTGCTACCGATTGTGTTACGCAATTACCTACCCAGCTGGGCTGATTCCCCTTTATTTATAAACGTTTCGTAAAGTTAAGAGACGTTAAAACGTTAAAAAAATTATGGTTAAATAGTCGTTAATCGTTATAAATAAATCCCCAAGTCTCGAAAATGATCTCAAATTATTTTATTCGTCATAACATCATGTTAGTCAAAAGATTGTCACGAATTCACGATGCTTCCATTAAGCATTGCAACATCCAGTCATATGATTCATGAGTGTTGGTGTCTTTGGACAAGAAAAAAAAAGAAAGAAAAATATTTGATTTGAGGGACACACAAGACATAAAAAGAAATTGTAAAAAGGAGTATCTACTTAAAACTAACAATAGTATCTATTGTAGTCATACAGACGTAAACTCACGCGTTTTTACAATGACGGTATGCAGAAACTTTAAAATGCCGCGTAATAAAATCTTTGCATGCCCCCTTTTGCACCTTTTTTTGTATTTACAAATAAATATGTACATTTGACCGCCGCCATTGGAAACGTTATTCACCCTATGTCATATAACAATGATTGCTGACTATATTAAATTGTAAATGGTTGTAAATAATTTGTACTCTCATCTATTATGTGTAAATTACGTTTAGACATTACCTAAGTTCTTAATACATAGTTAAATAACACGATTTTGTTTTATTTTCAACTAGCTTCAGTCCGCGACTTCGTTCGCGTGAAACTTCTTGTTTCCCCCGAGCCACCCCGTCGCATCGCATCACCCGCCCGCGCTATCACTTAACGTTCTTTTTGACTTTTTGCTCGGCTCCTAAGGGTCATGGCGTGAGGTTAAATAGCCTATAGCCTTGCTCAAGAATTGTGCTATCAAATGCAAAAAGTATTTTTCAAATCCGACTGGTAGTTCCAGAGATTACCCCCTACATACAAACTAACAAACAAATTTTATCGCTTTATAATATTAGTATAGATGTAAGTTACATGAATTGTATATGCTATGGATAACGGTGTGAGTTAACCATTTGTATTATATCTTTGTTTATATGTATTATTTGCGCAGATATAATGTGTTACTGTTTGTTTGTCCCAAATAAATAAATAGATATCACCGCAGCTGCACCCTTTGGGTGTTTGTCTACCATAACCGTCACCGGCAAAACACACAATCAATCAGAATCTGAATCATTCAAAATGATATTATTATGATATCCTTCAAAAGGATATTTGCTATTCCATTGCTTTTTATTAAAGGTATGAAGGGCAGGGTGTAAAGTTCACTCATACTCTATAGAAAAGGGAGGATCCTCCGACCAGACGGGTGTTGTGTCTGGCGGGCGACTGCTCGATGATTCATGTCGACTGTCGAGTCGTATACAGGGTGAATTTTCCAAGTCATAAGTCATTTATTTCATAACAATATAAATACATTGTGTTGAAATTTAAAAAAATAACGTATTACATTTGCAATTAAAATAAAATTCATTAAATACATTTCGAAAAGTAAATAAAATCAATAATAATTAAAAAAATTCAAGTACAATAAATTATAAATGTCAAAACAATAAAAACAGCAATCTATACTTATAATAAATCTGTAGAGAGGTCAATTCTGTACATGAAATATATTTTCAAAATAACTATCAGGGGGTGATTAGTGATCGATACTGATGCCAAAAATGCAATCAGTAAAATTTTTGTCTGTCTGTCTGTCTGTCTGTCTGTATGTTCCTTATAGAAACAAAAACTACTGGACGGATTTTAACGAAACTTGGTACAATTATTCTTCATACTCCTGGGCAGGTTATAGTATACTTTTCATCACGCTACAATCAATAGGAGCAGAGTAGTGAAGGGAAATGTTGGGAAAACGGGAGAAGTTACTCCATTTCTTAAGCTTCTGTCGCGTGTGCAGCCTTAATGGTTAAAGTTACATAGAAATCATGTATGACGGAAATATTCTACATAAAATTGTCTAAAAAATATCCCGCAACAGCATATGTCTATCTTTTATGGTTGACTCACAATAACACGTGTAACTCCTGACAGCTTAGCAGTTCGGAGCATTCTGATTATATTTGTTTACTCTTACGTTTATAATACTCTCACTCATCCCTAATTTAAAAAAGTTAACATTATTACCTATTCAATAAAAAAAGAATCATAGAAATCGGTATAGAAACACCAAACTTATACATGAAATAAGCCATCGCGCCGTCGCGCGTCGCGTCGCACGTGAAGACTGAATTATGCTATAAGGATTATTTTTGTGTAACGGTTGAAAAGGCGGGAGGTCCGAGAGCGAGCTTCATTCAATATTTGGCTGTTGATGCGTTCAGAGCGTTCGCCCTTATTGACAGACAATAATTGATATTGAGAAACCGTGCTTATCAGCGCGACTTTTAGTCTTTAAATAGTTTATTTGAATTTCTTTTGTTGTTATTTTGTAAAATTGGTATGAGTTGTTTTGGTAGTGTTTAAATATTCGTTCAAATTAAAAATTATTAAGCGTAGGTACTTTTATTAATTAAAGTAGTTATAAGTAGTGAAGTAGGTATAGGTAGATAGTATTGCACAGGCGTTTCAGCTTTATTTTCATTTCTTTTTTGTTGTGAGTTGTATATATTTCTGGTTATAATTCTATAAGAATATTTTAGTTTAAATAGTCACTTAGATTTTAAGTGTAAGGTAGTTAAAGTTAGAACCACGTATTAGTTGTTTTGGTAGTGTTTAAATATTCGTTCAAATTACAAATTATTAAGCGTAGGTACTTTTATTAACTAAAGTAGTTATAGGTATTTATTTTGAAATTTTACACAGTGGTTCCCTTTATAATGTAGACAAGGAATTAGGAAGGATTTTTTTAAATTCAACCCCTAAGGGAGTTAAATAGGGGATGAAAGTTTGTATGAAAATCCGTCAGTTTTAAAGTTAGGATCTTCAAATTTTGTATTTAGGCTGACGACTAAAAATTAATTTATACGGGTCTCAGCGTTTTTGATAATTCCAACCCTAAAGGGTTAAAAAGGGGGATGAAGTTGTGTATGAAAGTCCGTCAGTTTAAAAGTTAGGGTCTTCAAATTTTGTATTTAGGCTAACGATTGAAAATTAATTTATACGTGTCTCAGCGTTTTTGATAATTTCTCCCCCAAAGGGGGATGAACGAACTGACTGAAATATCAACGCACAGTCTAAACCGCTGGTCCTAGGGACATGAGTTTTGGAGGTTGTGTTCTTTGTGCAGAGTAGGTATCGAATAAGAAGGGGTTTTTGGAAATCCAACCAAAGGGGTGAAAAGGGGGGATTTTGTTTGTATGAAAAAACTTATTTATTGAGTTAATAACCTTGAAACTTGGCACGAATACTTATCTAAGTAAATTATGAAGTTTGGAATTTTTCGTTTTTCTAAAATACCCCCTAAAGAGGTAATGGGGGGTGTTAAAATTTGTATGGAAGAATTTTAACGCCCTGTCCGATTAACTTGAAACTCAGTATTTATACTAAGGACTAAAAATAATTAATAATGTGTATCAGGTTTTTTCGAAAATCTACCCCTAACTGTATGAAAAGAGGTAGTTAATTTTAAAGGGGAGGATTTTAGTGCGTGGCTTGATTAGCTCGAAAATTGGTATAAATAAACTTTGAGTCAAGTTATGAACACATCTTAAACGATTTTTCAAAATTCTACCCCTGTGGAGGTGAAAAGCGGGGATAGTTTCTTTGAAAAATCTGATTCCTTTGTTCTATAAACTTAAAAATTGGCCCGAATACTTATTTATTTAAGTTAATTATAAAAATCATACCAACATACATTTTCGAAACTTTTAGAGGAAAGTACGAATTTCGCGCGGACGAAGTCGCGGGCAGAAGCTAGTAAAATAATAAAATAATAGCAAAAGCAATAAAATAAGTTACAATGTCATGTCTCATCTAGGAATTCATTGATACTGTAGTAGCCTTTCCCCAACAAGTAGGTCCTCAATTTGTTTTTAAATAAGTTGACACTATATATTGTTTTGAATTCTATAGGCAATTTGTTATATAGAACTACAGACTGATACCTCGGGCTATGTTTGACAACTTTCAATTTCGGTTGAATCGTATTGAGCAAATCTTTCCTACGTGTGCTAGCTCTAGTTTGTCTCTGCTCATCAGTCTCAATTTTGTGCAAATTTTTAACTAAGCTGCTAAGTAACACTAAAATGTAAAGGCAAGGTACTGTCAAGATTTTAAGTTTAATAAAATGTTCTTTACACGATTCCGTCTGTTTCATGCGGAGCATAGTCCTTAAAGCTCTTTTCTGAATCACGAATGCCATTTGTATGTTGTACTTGTAGCTATTGCCCCAAAACTCGATGCTGTATCTTAGCCTTGACTCCACCAAGGCAAAGTACACACTTCTAAGTTGAGGTAAACTTAATTCTTCCCTCAGTGTCCTAATCGCATAGCATGCCGAGCTAATAGACTTCGTTAAAGACAATGTCTCAACCTTCCAATTCAACAACGAATCAATGTGCACACCTAAGAACTTGACACTATCAACTAATTCGACATTGTTGCCACAAGATACAATCTCCAACTTAGCATTATTTCGTACCGTGGACTTAAATAAGACACACTTTGTTTTATTTATGTTAAGTTTCAAATTATTAGTACTGAACCAGTTTTCAAAAGCTTTCAAGAGAGCATTGATCTTGGATTCTAATTCTAGTATATCGTCTGCAGCTACTATCGCATTTGTGTCATCAGCAAAGATTATTATTTTTGTGTCCTTTACACGTGTCTTGATATACTCCACTAAATCATTAAAAATACAATAAAGAAGATTGGGCCAAGAACGGATCCCTGAGGAACACCACGGCATACCGTAACTAGATGTGGGCGTGGATGGCCAAATTCTAAACTATGAGGAATAGCGAAAAGTACTCAAAGGAGTCGCGGGCTCGATTTTGATGAAAACTAAAACTGCATCATTGGATTTCTGAAAAATCAATATTTCTAGCCAGGAACCGAACTTGTTGATTTTGAAAAAAAAAACACGCTGTATTATTACACCATTCGATAGTGTCCCAAATAAGGATCAAATTCTGGGAAGTAATGACATACGGCAAACTTAAGGAAAATGTTGAATTTTAATAAACTTCTTATTTTAAAGTATTCATATCTAGGTAGGTACATTACGTACCTTGTTCGAAATGATGCTTAGTATTTATATTAACGCACCCGCAGCGCAGTCACCTTCACAACATTATGTTCTAAATCCAAATTTCTATTACGATCTTTCAAAAATATTCCAATAGAATCAATAATATTGTAATGCTGAATGCAGTAGGTACAATCCTTGAGACGTTGATTCCAGCTATGTATTGAAAACAATGGTCATCATTTTGAACAATTAATCAGTTAAGGTTTAGCAGGTAGGTATCATAACCCGGGCCCGGCTAAATAATAACAGCCGCACATGTCAATCCATCAGGTTAAGCTACGCTTGCCGCGGTTGATCTGTGGATGGGTGACCATTTTTACATACCGAGACCACTCCATGCCTCGGAAAGCACGTTAAGCCGTTTGGTCCCGGCTGTCATTCCTAAATCTTTGACAGTCGTTACGGGTAGTCAGTTAGTCAGAAGCTCGAAGGTCTGACAACCAGTCTTACCAAGGGGAAGGGGTATCATATTACCCAGTAACTGGGTTGTGGAGGTCAGATAGGCAGTCGCTCCATGTAAAAATGTAAAATACTGGTATTCAGCTGCATCCAGTTAGACTGGAAGCCGACCCCAACAACATAAGAAAAATAAAAAAAGTATTTTGTTAAAAATGAGCTCTTTCCTTTAGTTTGCCGTATATCATTACTTCCCAGAATTCGATTCTTATTAGCGACACTATCGAATGGTGTATAATACAGTGTTTTTTTTTTCAAAATGAACAGGTTCGATTCCTGGCTAGAAATATTGATTATTCAAAAATCGAATGATGCAGTTTTACTTTTCATCAAAATCGAGCCCGCGACTCCTTTGAGTACTTTTCGCTAGTCCTCATAGTTTCGGATTTGGCCATCCACGCCCACTTGAAAAATTCACCCTGTATATGCTAGTTGCGCGGTAAACTCTGCTTGCGCGATGCAGGATTTTGCGTGACGTCAGTATGATGCACAGCTATAGATGTTCGAAAAATATATCTGCTCAACAACTTAATTAACGCAATGAATGTTGTTGAACTGTCAAAATGAAAGCCATGTGTTACGCGACTTGGACGTCACTGAGAAATGAAATTATTTCAACACTTCGATCAACAATAGTAAGTACTACTAAGATTTGCAATGAACGCATCAAAAACGGCAAAAAGAAAATAAGACCACAAATAATGTTGTGGTCTTATTTTGCTGTGACGAAAATTGTGGACGAACGGAACTCTTTTTCGGATAGTCAACAGTGTGGACGACAAGGTGTGACTGATCGGGAATATTCGAGCCCCTCCTTGTATTGGCCAATGGTTACTAATACTTATTCAGACAGATTATCCCCTCATAATATTTTAATTTAACCTTTTATTCAACCCACGTCGTTACACGGGTACCTAGACCTACGATGATAAAAGGTCAGTAGCTCTCAATATTAATTACTTATACATAATTTCTTAAAATATTGTAGGTTGAAAATGTTAAAATAATAATAATATTTTTGTGTATTTTCATGATCCCTGGAGATTTTGTAGGCTGACTGAACGCCCACCACGAGTCCCAACTTGTATAAAAAAATGATCGATTGGCCCTGTCCTCGGTTGTTTGAAATGTTTTATTTTTCTGGAATAATATGTGTACCTAAGTAAAGTCTCCTCTCTATGAGGAGAGAGGAAACGCATTCGACTAAAAGAATGGTGACTTTAACGCGCAAACTATAAGACTGTAACCATGAATCCAGCGTAATATGATAGAATCATATTATGACCCCCTAGCGTAGTTTTTCATCGGTTATCAAAAATATAAATAATCAGCTGTTTCAGAAAAAAGTGCAATACCTACGCGGTCAAAATGTATGGAAAAGCATTTTTTTTTTATAACCGATAAATAAAATCAACGCAAGTGGGTCAGAATCATGTACCTACTAAATCCATGGTAACGTTGCGTCCATGTCCCTACATGTAGTAGTAGCACTAGAAATGGGTTTCATTTTGACAGTTCAACCACATCCATTGCGTTATTTACGTTGTTGAGCAGACACATTTTTCTAACTTATGGAGCAATGGATTAGCAATATCCTTCAAAACGATTCAAATTGAGAGTAATACCTAAGTGTGTTACGCAATTAGGGTACCTCTACCTACTGGTGGTGGTGGTTGCGCATCGATGTTCCTTCCACCGTTTGTAAATGTTTATGGATGGAGAGGGAGAGGAAGGCCAAAGAAATGATGTATGGATTATATGAAGCACTCAAGTGATACTATTATCACAATAGTTTTAATAGACTTATGCGTATCTTTCTATCTTATATTTAAAATATTTATTCCTCAATTTTCATGATTGCACCTAGCCACCTACCGTTTGTCTGTGCATCACCCAAAGGTTGGCATTTACACCTTCATATAAATTTATTAGAAAGCTGTTATTTTAACATTAAAAACACACACTTTAATTTTATTTATTTGCACCGATGCAGCGATGCGATGTATAATAAAAAAAATGGATAAATAAATAAATAAATAAGTATAGTCCGCGTGAAACTAGTTGGCCGCGCCTTAGGTATGTGAGCGGTGGGACGGAGGGGCGGGGGCGCATTACTCGGTACATGCGTTGCGAACCGCCGCCTCACCCCTGTCCCCACCTAAGCGGCCAACTAGTTCCGCGCGGACTGTAAACTTGTGGCGATATTTCTTGCAATAATTCCTCTATACAGAGCACAGCTCATCTTTCGAAAGAAATCCTCGAAGAAGACTATAATTAGCGACTCAATCGTTTCTGGTTCATCAGGTCGGTTCTCGATACGAAAGGCTAAATCGATACTTTATAAAATGTTAATTATGAAAGTGGGTGTGAGATGAATGATTAAACATATAGGTACTATAGGAATTAAATCAAATTCCTTTTTATTCGTTTAGGATATATTTAAAAAGACTTTTATCCCATTTACATATATTATAATAATTCTAGACTTAAATATTAGACGTCAAACCTATGACTCTCATATGACATCTGCTTGAATGTTCGAAAGGAACTTTATAAAAATATAAGCAGCGGCCTGACCCGCAAGGAGGTCAGTAACCCTCAAAGAAGTCTCTACAGTACCTACACGTTGCCCCGACGTAGAATGTCATAAGGCAGCGTTTACGGATCAAAAGATTGTTACTGGGGTGTTTTTTACGCTATTATGCTTGTAAGCTTCAGGGAGTTAGCACACCTCTGACGTGAAAATTATGATTCGAACCCGCTGCGAAACATACTACATTATGTCGCGTTTCGAGTAGCGGAATATCATCGAACAACAGTTAAATTGTAGAAAAAGGAGCAAAATGCTGTCGCTACCGACTTAGTAAGTACAGTATAGGTCTACTCCGGGCCTCTTGGATTAGTTTTCCGTAATATCAACATCCATTTTACAAAAAAAATGAAGTTACGCTTTATAAACTTGTTGACTGCCACAAATATGTGCGAAACAAACGCGGCACCGCAACAAAATGGCGAGGTAAGCGTAGAGAGGTGTAACCGGCTTCCGAGCAGGTCAGCGATATCACACGGGAAAGAGATAGAATCATAATCAAATCAGTGCGTTGAAACAGGCAGTTTCGCTTTTCGTACAACGGACAAGTCATGGTGCAACTACTGCGGTTTCCCTGCGCGGCGGCGGAGGTGTGATACCTGCCTAAGGGGCCATCTCCACGAGCGAGAAAATCGCGGCGAAAATTTGATGGCATGGCGAGACTATCGCCGCGATTCCCTCGCCCGTGGAGACGGCCCCTTAAAGTGATTTCGCACTGTACATTTTTCCAGTGACGACGTTGGCATTTACATCCTCGATCGATATAATTCACTATTTTAGGATAGCAAAATACCAACCAACCTTTAAAGCAAATACCAAGCCACCTTATAAGTAGGTAATAGGTATAAAGACGTACGTGGTACGTAGATGAAATATCGGAATTATTTGTGTCGCTAAGGTTCCCAAGCGGGTTGAACTCAAACTCAAAACATTTATTTCTAACCGACTCCTTGACAATTCAAATATGCCTGGAAATACCAGGCATATTTAGTAGAAAAAAAAGTAAAGTAAGTAAGGGTAGTAACAACAGGTAATCACGGGTCTTCAATTCTGTGTAAATACATCACTTATAGGCATGCACAACATTCAAATTAAAAGGTTAACAATTCATTAAATTATTAGAATATTATCAAAACATATTTATACATAAAAATATAGTAAAAAATAATACATTTAGTCACATTGCACTAAAACAATACAACCATAAAAAATAATTGCACATAAGGTAAGAAAAGTAAATAATGAAAAGACGAAAAAATTAAATGACGTGATCAAAATTAAAATTAAAAGAAAATTGTCAAGGAGTCGGTCAGTCAGAAAGATGAAGCTAGTTGCCCATTCTAAAGCGTAGTAAACCTATGTAGAAGAACGGGCCATAAACTCCATGGACACATCCATGAATACAGAAAATCTGGCAACGTAGCAATCTGTGAAAGATTCAACTAAGTTAAGGCACCGTTCGCATTTAACGTAGGTGGTCGTCAACTCGTCGTATCACGTTCCTATGTAGCGTCAACGCGACGCGGCGACGCTAGCGAAGCGTCTACACGGCGTCAATAGCTTCTAAACGTCTACACGACGACGATAGTGAAGCGTCTAAATAGCGTCAATGGCTTGTAAATGTCTACACGACCGATAGCGAAGCGTCTACGCGGCGAAAACAGCATATAAACGTTAATGCGACGACAGGAATAATTAGGTGCGTAGACTTTTTTTTTTTGAATGGGAAATTATCAAATAACTTTTCCCGCTCAGGGCGGAGCGGGAGGGCGTGTCAGACTTTTACCGACTAAAACCCACCCGTGTTCCTTCAGTTGCCTGTGCCAGGGGCCATGGTATCTCTTTCGAACAACCCGCGACGTAGGTGCGCAGCCTGAGAAACTAAAATGAAGTTAAACGATGAAACAGGTAATAAAATAAACAGATTTTATTATCTCTTACGCCATAAAATGTCATTATGACTTTGTTAACATCAGTATTAATTTATCTGTGATTGTGTGTAATCGTGTTTCTAAGGTAGGTAATCAGTGTATTCTGTGCCAAGTTTAAACACATATATATATTTTTTGAAGTGAATACTTCTTTAGCGGCGTTGCACACTTTTTTGTAATGGGTAAAAAATGTTAAACTCGCGTCAGGACACGTGACCGTCAGGAGAGACTACACAGGGGAGAACTACTACTCCTAACTACTAAGTATCCCCCTCTTTCTACGGCGGCGCCAACCGAAGTGAACCAAGTGACACACGACAATGGATGGATGGATGGATGGATGTGGATGTGGATGTGGATGTGGACGTGGACGTGGATGTGGATCGCATCTATATATGTGAAGTGCATCTATTAATGAAAAAAGTGACGCATAAATAGTGAAAAAAAAAAATTAGTTGTATTAATTCAATTAATAATTGATTTATTTCAACGTTAATATTGACATGTGACATCTACCAACCCGCACTGGGCCCGCGTGGTGGATTACGGCCCACTCCCTCTCACAGAGAGGAGGCCTGTGTCCCAGCAGTGGGAACATTATAGGCTGATGATGATGATGATGAACGTTAATATTCATGTTTTCACTTCTGCCGGCACTCCCGGAGTGCAACCCGTCTCTTTTTTTTTTGCTAAGTACAGTACCAGTGCAGCGGGGTAATTGCGTTACAAACTATCAGTAGCAATGGCTTTCATTTTGACAGTTCAATAAGATTCATTACTTTATTTACGTTGTTGAGGTCCACTTAAATCAGATTTTGTGAGCACAGTTGGTGCGCGAACAAAATGACTACTTTTTTTTTTTTTTTTTTGAAGTGAAAACTTCTTTAGCGGCGTTGAGCACTTTTTGTAATGGGTAAAAAATGTTAAACTCGCGTCAGGGCATCGCGTCAGGACACGTGACCGTCAGGAGAGATTTCCCCCCCCCCCCCCATCTGTTTCTACGGCGGCGGCGCCAACCGAAGTGAACCAAGTGAGACACGACAAAGATGGCCGAAGAAAATGACATTTGACGTACAAATGTTTGAAAAGTCAGTTTCGTAAATAATAGTACTTCGAGGAGCCGCAGTTGTATTTAATTTATTTTGAACTTCTGTTTAACCAATTTAGTTTATTATTATATACCTACCTACAATACAAAATAGAAGCGACGAAAAATATAACGAAGCACATTATAGCAACAAGAAATACTGTGGGACAATGCTGCTTTTGTGTGAAAACAATGCTTCCGTGTCGACCACGGAAGTTTACACCCTGCAGGGAGATGCTCCAGTAGGGTGTGGCTGTGAAGCTATGTTGCAAAACATGCTCCACGTCCTATCCTGCCTTATTTGTCCTACCCAAAACATGCAGTCAAAGTGACCTCTGCGCTGCCACCGACGACAACGTGGAAGTGGTAATATTTTGAGCCAACAAGATCTAAAGTAAAAGAGAAGAAATTTAGGGAGTAGTTCATTAATAAAAAGCTTGTATACAAATATCAGTTTATTTTTATAATACTTGTACGCACCGGGACTTACAGCTTAGTACGGCTGTTATTCCAAATGCATACAGTGTGGCTAAGTTTGTAACAATTGAGCCTGGTATCTATGGTTACCTCACCCTACTGATTATAAACCTACAGCAACTACTTAACACCGTAGTTATCCTAACACCCTAACCTATCATACAAGCCTACGGGAGACCTACGGGAACAGACAGAATTTGGGTAGGAATAGGGGTTTTTGTACGTCGTGCAATGTGTACACAGGAAATAGTTTTGTCATTGCCGGTCCCACAGACTCATAGAACTGGTGATGGCTAAAGGTGTCTTGGCCATAGTGAGAGGAATTATGGAAGATGAATCAAACTCTACTCCAGCTTGATGACTAATTTATTCATTTACTAATTACTAATTTATGTGGAACGAATGTATGTCGCTCTTGATGCTGACGCTGGCGTATGTAACTCTTGCCTGTTCACGGCTGAACAATACTCTAAACTCTAATTTGGCTTCTAAAACTTGTGCAAGCAGAACAACATTTTTAAAATGTTTGCTTTTCATTTGCCATCTGTGCCATCTCTTCTGTAGGCCGTATCATTTTCTGCTATTCGTAGTGAAGCACCATCCTTACTAGTCCTATTGACCTGAAATACAAAACTAATGTTATAAATTCTTTCTCTTCATTATCTTATTTATACTGATTTAATAATCAGTAGCGGCATCAAAATAACAGTCATTATTATTCTTATGGCGGGTTTTTTTTTTTTTGTTACAATGAGTTTTGTACAGTCAAACGAAGTTCTTCGTAAAATTGTAAATTGGATAGGCACCTAATTCGTAAATCATGCCAGGCTGCCCCTGTTTAGCGTTAGTGCTTGTGTCAGTGTTTTTATTTTCTATTATGGAGACCTCTCCCTGACCAATTCTTCCAAAAAATCTAAGGATTAGAAGCAAAAGCAAGCATAAGTAAAAGAAATTGAGAATGTTTACAAAACATAACTTACTTTGAACACATTTTAGCTGTAACAGTAGGTACACACCTTATCCTCCTCCAACCAATATTCAATTCTTTGCCCTTTATTGCAACTAGTCTCCGGTCTTAATTTCATTTAGTTTAAATACAAAAAAAAATATTCAAAAGTTTTTTAGTTTGACACATACAATATCAAATTCATTCATTGACATATTCATATTGTTTCCATGACGACCATGACGTTGTCGCGTCAAAACTGTTGAAACTGTAGACAATAAATTAGTTTTTCATACGTAATAATGTCTATGGACACAAATATTCGGTTCGTAGACAGATATTCTCGTATGCCGATTTAATGTGTTGGCCAATTTGTTGGATGACTTCATTATAATGGCAACGTTTAGAAGTTGTAGGACATTCTATTTATAGAACGTTTATGAAGCGTTTATGAATACAAAATTTTATCGAATGTTTTAAAGGCCTATTGAGCATTTTAACTAATGAATGGTTTAAACCTTCAATAGGCTTTTTTTATGAATAAGACCGAAAGTGTTTAAAATATGGAAATTGGACAAAGTTCATCTATTAATGAAAAAAGTGACGCAGAAATATTGAAAAAAAATTAGTAATATTAATTAAATTAATAATTGATTTATTTCAACGTTAATATTCAAGTTTTCACTTCTGCCGGCACTCCCGGAGTGCAACCCGTCTTTTTTTACTATTCATGACCATGGATACATGTCCTTCATCAAAATGACTACTTACCGTAAGTGTTGCCACTCGTCAGAGGATATTGTAATTCCTTGTCAAATCTGGGTCACGGATAAAACAGTTTTTCCTTTTAAATGTCGTAAAACCTATCTACATACATGTCTATTATTTATTCACGGGCTAACTATGTGTTGGCATCATGCTTTGCAAATTCTTTGGTGCATTTTGATTTTGTGGCCCTTTATCATCGTCATCTGTCTAGCTTTTTCCCAACTATGTTGGGGTCGGCTTCCAGTCTAACCGGATGCAGCTGAATACCAGTATTTTATACATGGAGCGACTGGCTATCTGGCCTCCACAACCCTGTTAGTTACTGGGTAATACGATTCTCTTTGGTAAGAGTGGTTGTCAGATTTTCGGGCTTCAGACGACCTGTAACGACTCTCAAGATCTTGACAACCAGGACCAACGCCTTAACGTGCTTTCCGAGGCACGGCGGGGTCTTGATATGTAAAGATGGTCGCCCATCCACGGACCAACCTGATCGATCGACCCGTGCAGCTGATATTACTTAGCCACAAGCCCCTCGTGCGTACTATGCTATACGTATACAATAATTATATCGAGCGTGAGAGACCTTGTTTTAGATTTCTAATATCATTTAATGTGTGTCGCGAAGTAATTTGCTTTCCATTTTATCAAAGTAGTGTCTACCTACGAATTTACAATAGTGTTATTTTATTTTCAACTGTAATATGTTGCGCATAGAGTTTAAAATTGATTGTAAATTGCTGATTTAATCAATCAGTTTTCTGTAGTATAAAAATAAAGGTTCGTCCACACTCCACACCGTTTTAAAATAACAACAATTGTGCGTTAGGGGATAGTTTTGCTAGAAAGAAAAGAGTTTATGTATGAGCACGCTCGACAATTTTATACTGGCTCCCGGATCACATTTACTTATACATTATTGCTTGGTGAATATCCGCACAAAATTACACACACTTTACATGAATATCCTGAATGGTAACCACGATGTCATCGTACTCACGGAAACATGGTTAGTTCCGGAAATTAGCAATAATGAGTTTATTGATCAGCGCTATGTTGTGTACAGGTGTGATCGTGATCGTATTGCCACTAAAAAACTGGATGGCGGCGGGGTGTTGGTGGCGTTTCTGCGAACGCTTAAATCGTCTGAACTTGACGTTTCGGTCATTCCTGCTAATTCACAATCTCGCAATCTTATTGAACACATCCTCATAGAAGTCCCAAGTGCACTACCGTCCAGGCGTCATATCTTCAGTGCCGCTTATATACCTCCCAGAATGGCTGCCTCTGTGTATGAGCAGCACTTTGAAGTCTTACAGCAGGTACTGGGTGACCGTGGTGTTGACTGTTTCTACATAATAGGCGACTATAATCTCCCAGAAATAACTTGGATCACACTGGGCCCAGCTGGACCTCTTAATGGTAGTGGGCTGGGTACAGGTACTTCCGTAACTTGTAGCCAGTTAAATAACTTAATGTCATTACTTGATGCTTCACAATATAATGTAGTTGCAAATACTAATGGTAAAATTCTGGACCTACTTATATCGAACCACCCATGTAAGGTATCGGCTGCGTTGTTTCCCCTGCTTCCAATCGACACGTATCACCCACCTTTTATCTGTGACATAAGTTTAAATGTAGATGCTCAACCTATGAGAAAGCGACCGCTACAAAAATACAACTTTTACAAATCTGATTACGAGCACATTAACCGCAAAATCCAGGATATTGACTGGACGGACCTTCTTGCTCCTTTAGGATCCGAAGAGGCACTAAGCACATTTTACAATAAGATTGACGATATAATTAAACAGCACACACCACTATCAGCATCTAGGACCACTGGTTATCCGGTCTGGTTTTCTAAAACACTAATTAACACACTAAATAAAAAACAAAAGGCTTGGGTTAAATGGAAGAAATACGGCAACATTGCAGACTACGAAAAGTTCTCGCAGCACAGAGCTCATTTTAAGGAAAACTGTGATAAATGCTTCTCTAAATATATTCAGTCGATTGAGGATAGTATACATAAAAACATTAAGGATTTCTGGATATACATTTCCAACCGCAAAGACAAACCCGGTATACCGGCAAAAGTTCAATACAAAAACGATGTATCCAATGACCCTCAATTGATTTGCAACATGTTCTCTGATTTTTTTTCTTCCGTGTATGAACCTGCTTCACCTGCACTCTCTCAATGGGAGTTACCTTCTGAAACAGTGTCTAACGACATTGTTGTTTCTAACCTACACTTTAAGGAAGAATCGGTTTTGGCTGAACTAAAATCCCTTGATCCATCTAAGGGCCCAGGTCCTGATGGGCTGTCAGCGATTTTTCTTAGAAATACTGCTTCTTTCATTTGTAGACCCCTAACTATTATCTACAATAAATGTATCACAGAAGGTGTTATGCCAACGGTGTGGAAGCAGGCTAATATCACACCTGTACACAAGAGTGGATCCAGGCGTAGTGTTGAGCAGTACCGACCTATTTCTATTTTATCCACCTTGTCGAAGCTTTTTGAAAGACTGGTACATAACGAAGTGTACCCTATCCTGCATAACACTATTATACAACAACAGCACGGTTTTGTTAAAAAGCGATCCACGACAACTAATTTATTGATATTTTCTAGTGACTTATTTGATAACATCGACAATCGTATACAAGTTGATGCAGTGTACACGGACTTTCAAAAAGCTTTTGACAAGGTGGATCACGAATTGTTGCTGAACCGAATTGCTTTTAATGGTATTCGGGGTAACTTGTTGCGATGGTTCATTTCTTACATCACAAACCGTTGTCAACGGGTTGTTATTAATGGATACCACTCTCATGCTACTCGGGTTACATCTGGTGTCCCACAGGGTTCTATTCTAGGTCCTCTTTTATTGTTTATTTTTATTAATAATATTAGTGAATGTTTTCACCATTCAAAATTTTTATTATATGCTGATGATCTCAAAGTATACAGACCTATTCATAGCATTCAGGATTGCTATCTTCTCCAAGAGGACTTGGATCGACTCACGGACTATTGTTGCACTAGTAAGCTCCATTTGAGCATTCCCAAGTGCAACTACCTAAATTTCACCAAAAATAAAAACATCATAAGGTTTTCATATTCATTGTGTAATATTTTATTGAATAAAGTAAACTCGGTTCGTGATCTTGGTATATTGCTTGACTCAAAACTCTGCTTGGATTTGCATATCGATCAAATTGTAAATAAAGCATATAAAATGTACGGATTTATAATGAGATCCACTCATGACTTTAAGCGGACCTCTTCGTACCTCTGTCTGTATAAAACCCTAGTCCGTTCCCAGCTCGAATATGCCGTATCCATCTGGGACCCGTACTATGGCAAATACATTGACATGATAGAAAATGTCCAACGTAAATTTCTTCGTGCAATGCACTACAGGTGTCATAAAACCTATCTGCAGTATAACCAGTTGCTCAGTAAGTACAAGCTTTTGACGCTCAGCTCTAGACGTAAACAGTTGGATGCAATGACATTGTATAACATTGTTAATGGTAATTTTAATTGTATTGATTTAAACAATGTATTGTGCTATGCAGTCCCCAGAACTATACATAAACGGCAGGTGCGTGCAGGCAAACTCTTTGCAGTAGGTACCTGCCGATCTAACACAGGTCTACGTTCGCCAGTTCGGCGAATGGCAGCAACATACAATGAAGTGTTCGAACACATAGACATATTTACATGCTCTTTGAAAAGGTTTCGTAGCCTATTGTATGAGACACTTGAACTCTTAGACTAATTGTTTGTTGTTTTAAAAATACTGTTTACTTTCCGTTACTTTTCTTTTTCATTTTATTGTTTTTGTAATATTTAGCGTAACTGTCATGCATGAACAGTTCGCCTCCTAGTGACTAAGGTTTTTTTTTTTAATGGTAATCTGTGAACAGCGTTGTGGGTTACATTATTACTTAAGTAACTTATGTTTTTTCTTTTTGTAATATTGCATAATGTAGCTGTTTGTTGTTCCTATTTAATAAAAAAAAAAAATAAAAAAAAAAAAAAAATAAATAAATATGTCGGTGTTTTCTGCCACATTACACATAAGAATTCTCGGCACACATCGCACCTTAGCGGTAGGACTTCACATAATTTTGAGCTCGAAGGACCCAAAATTTGAAATAAATGATTTATTTTCTGTAAGTAGGTTTGTATAAACACTTTTACACGTCAATCATATTTTTTAAATCTAGATGAGGTCGGCGTTTCCTATCTGACTACTCTGAGAAGAAAGGCCGCAACAAACTCAGAGGTCACAGTCTCTTTTAAAGTCCAGATAAAATCTTGGTCAGATCATGTGAAGACCATGTAGATTGGTGTCTGAAATGGTCTTTTGAGGAAAGAACCACACAGATTGAGCGGACCTGTCCAGCCAGTGCACGCATTTGTCAAAAATCGTGCAGCTCAACTCACAACTTGAGGAGCTCAACAATTCGACGAACAATACCAAAGAAAGGACATTTGGGTAGGCCGCGTAAATTAATCAAACTGCCAGATCATGATTAAAACTAACTAAGAAGGAAAACAGAAAAAAAGAAATACAGAAAAAAGAAATGACCCACATAGTCCTCAAGAAAGCGCACTTAGTCACGGTTTTCTGTGTAAAAATAGACTACTTAAGTCACACTAAACCGTGACTTAAGTGCAAGTTAAGGTCATACAGTGCTATAAAAACAATTCATTTCTATGAACTGTTTTTGTATAAGATCAATAATTGTTTTTAACCGACGAAAAAACGGAGGAGGTTATCAATTCGACGCGTATATTTTTTTTTTTTTTTTTTTTTATGTATGATCACGCATAACTTTTTACAGAGCAGTCCGATTTTGATAATTCTTTTTCTATTGGAAAGGATATACCCCGAAGTTGGTCCCATATAAATTTGGAAAAAAAAAATCCAACCCTAAGGGTAGGAAAACAGGGGATGATTGATTGTTCACTCACTGATTGTAATGTATGACCACGCATAACTTTTTACAGAGTAGTCCGATTTTAATCATTCTTTTTTTATTGGATAGGACATACCTCGAAGTTGGTCCCATGTAAATTTGGAAAAAAAATCGTACCCTAAGGGTGGGAAAATAGGGGTGATTTATTGTTCATTCACATATTTTAATGCTGAGCTGTGTATTACAATTTAAAATAAAAGGCCTATCTATGTTGGTATATAAAGCCTGTTTTTTTTAAGTATTTTATTATATAAAAAAGAATAATTAAAGTAGGGTTATATAACAGTTAATATCTAAAGTAAGGTAGGTAGCTATTTTAAAAGTAGTCAAAAATTAAGCATGTAGTAATTAGTAAATTATAGCCTCAAAAAATTATAAAATAAAAACTTTTTAACAAAAAAATTAAACCTCCGAAAAAACTAAAAAGCAAAAAATAAAAACCTTTTTTATTTTACCTTAATAAATAAGTTATTAAACTAATGCAAGTATACCTAAGAAATTTTGAGTCGGCGCCAAACAATCAATGAACAATGATCACTAAATTACCTTAAATTTAAAGAAATAAAAAAATCAAATTAATAATGCAACGTGAAATCTCCAGCGATAAATATAACATTCCAAACAAAAAATGCGCTCTCCGCACGACCACTCGCATATTAAGTTGCTTGTTTGGCGCCGACTCAAAATTACTTAGGTATACTTGCATTAGTTTAATAACTTATTTATTAAGGTAAAATAAAAAAGGTTTTTATTTTTTGCTTTTTAGTTTTTTCGGAGGTTTAATTTTTTTGTTAAAAAGTTTTTTTTTATTGATATTGTAACCGCACCTTTAGCCCTGCCCATTGTATTCCTATTTGTCCTACTCAGAATGTCAATTTATCTGCAGACGTAAGGCGTTTCCGAACGAACATAGTACATACTAATTCCATAGAACCAAGAAGCTTATAGGTAAAAAATGGAGACAACACTCTAAATACCTAAGTGAAGCCGACTGTGGTCGGACGCTCTCTTTCTAAATACATACATATGAGAAAGAAAACACATATCACTGTCTCGTTCTTATGTATGTATTTAGAAAGAGAGTGTCCGACCACAGTCGGTTTCACTTAGGTATTCAGAGTGTTGCCTCCACTTTTATCTATAAACTTCTTGCATAGAACGACTCAAAAGTTGGCGCGCGTCTTGGTTTGACAGTTTGTCGAAATGAAATTTTAAATGGCGTTTATTTTGAAATAAGTCGTGTTTTTAATAAGTGAATATTTTTTTTGCATAGTTGTTAGTTAATCATGTGGCGAAAATGTGTGTTACTTTTTACTATTACTAAGTGAGTAGTGTCCTTTATTTTTTATTTGTAAACAAGAGACTCGGGTAAAGATTGGATTGCTCCCATTAGGGAGATTAAATTACTTATTTATTAAAATAAGTAATTTAATGTTTTTGTCCCTAATAAAGTACGAAGTAGGACATTTTCTAAAGCAACGGTCACAACTCGCAAAACTATTGAGTTATACGCACATTTAAATATGTGGTGTTAATCTAAAACACCACGACAAGATACCCGTTAAAAAAATACTCGCATTCGAAGAAAACTTCCAGATTTTTACTACTTACTACATATATCGATGACTTGCCGTATGAAAGTGTGAACCCAGAATGTTCTAACATGTAGAACGTGGTGTACCGCAGGGTAGTATGCTCAGCCCACTAATTGTATCCATGATTTAGGCGATATAAAAGAAATAATATATCTTGTATAATATTTCCCATCAGAACTCTAAGAAGAAATTGCTAACAGAGGGTCATAGTGAGGTGTATGCAGGCCATCATTTAATTTTAATAAAAATTCTGTATTGCCCACCTACTCGATATTTGTTCGCCATTTACGGCAAAACATAAGAAATCTTGGTCAGTGGGTCGTCTTAGCTTACCTATTTTATTTATATCAACAATTTTTACACCTCTTAACAAATAAAAACTTTAGACGTTGGCCATGTTGCTTAAGGTGAATGGGTAGTTATAGCCCGCGAAATTCAATTTTTCTTACGTTTTTTGCAATTTTCAGGTCAGTGTCAGGTTGTATCTTGATCAAAATATGATTCGCGACTATAACCGGTATGTATTTACAGAATTATAATAATTAGAATCATTAATACATCTTTCTAAGTTAGATTTCTACCGTTAAGAACAAATCTCGTATGGAAAAGTGTTAGTGGTAGAAATCTAACTTAAAGAGATATATTAATGATTCTAATGACTATGATTCTGTAAATACATGTCTATTATAGTCGCGAATCATATTTGGATCAAGATACAACCTGACAGTGATCTGCAAATTGCAAAAAACGTAAGAAAAATTGAATTTCGCGGGCTACAACTACCCATTCACCTTAAGTGATCGCATGCTTGAAAGCGCGACTGCTGAGCGAAGAGTCTCGAGTTGTAGCCCGGCGGGAAAATTGCGTAGCACTACGTAGTACTATTAAGTATTCTGTGGTAGCACACATAAAATGACAATTGATCGCAATCATCGCAATGACTTTCATTATGACAATTCATTGCGCTGTTTCCGTTGCTGAGCAGACGGATTTTTCAAGTCTAGGTATGAAGTTTTTTCATGATGTCAAAATAAAAAAAAAATATTATACATAAAATTGTTAAATGAAACTTTATATACCACTAGCTGCGCCCCGCGGTTTCACCCGCATAAGTGTCGATCCCATGGGAATATCGGAATAAAAGTATCCTAATCCAGGTCATGGTCTATCCAATATCCATGTGCCAAATTTCATCTAAATCTGTTCAGCAGTTTTAGCGTGAAACAAACATACAAATAATAATATGTTCTCCATATTGTATTAGTTTAGATGAGTTATGAGTAAAGGGCGCTACACACGGCTAAGATACTATAATATTTTATCTTAAGATACAATATCGCTCGCCATACAATTCAATAGAATATAAAATAAATATTATCTTCGTCGTGTGTAATGGTCCATTGAATTGTATGGCGGGCGATATTGTATCTTAAGATAAAATATTATAATATCTTAGCCGTGTGTAGCGCCCTTAAACGAAACATTATGAACCATAAAGATAGCAAATCTTACTGATTTATCAAAGTATTGTGAGCAAAACAGTTATTTTAACTAATTTTATTGTTGTCAACAGTTTGGCCGCGAAGACATACTCGAGATCGCATGACGATAACCGACATTCTACTGTAGATAAAGGTAAGGCATTGTTTATACAAAGACTAGTTTCCGTTCCCGGCTTCACCCGCGTGATAAAAAGTAAACCTGTGTCCTTCTCCAAGGTTCAACGTATCCCCATACCTCATTAAAATCGGTACAGGCATGGGACATCACCCAAAGGGCAATGGAGAGGGCTATGCTTGGAGTTTCCTTGCGTGATCGAATTAAAAATTAAGAGATCCGCAGGAGAATCAAGGTAACCGATATAGCCCGAAGAATTGCCAAACTTAAGTGGCAGTGGGCAGGCCACATTGCTCGCAGAACAGATGGCCGATGGGGCCGAAAGGTTCTGGAGTGGCGACCGCGTACCGGAAGACGTAGCGTTGGAAGGCCTCCCACAAGGTGGACCGACGACCTTGTGAAGGCCGCAGGAACTCATTGGATGCGAGAAGCACAAAACCGCACGAAGTGGAGGTGCTTGGGGGAGGCCTATGTGCAACAGCGGACGTCTTTCGGCTGAAATAATGATGATGATTAATTAAACTGCTGGGTCTAGAACCATTAATTTTTGCAAAAGACTTCCTTGTATAACGAAAGTGAGCCCTATACACCGTGAAATTTTAATCACCGTTTTCCTCTTAAGGGGTCACTGTACTCATCATTATGAACAACTTTTACTATGAGACCAAACATGGAATCGCGAAAAAAAAAAATCAGCTGTTCCCTACATTTTGACGAGTTATGCGAACACAAATGTATAAGGCAGGTTTTTTAAAAATTCATCGCCTAAAAGAGGTATTGCTCGTGGGGTATTATGGCTTGTGGTTTAATTTTTTTTTTTCTTCCAGCCTTCCACACAATGTCGCTTCAGCGGCTGACAACGCTTCGAGGGCTGATGGCCAATCAGCCCAAAGCGCTCGCCGCTTACATTGTGCCTACTGCCGACGCCCATAACGTAAGTGAAAAATACAAAAAACCTTAAACCTACAAGGTCAAATTAAATTCATTCTCGAAACTTCACAGATGTTCAATTGGTAAAATAATAATAAAACGTTTATTTCTGGTTAAACCCATAAAGCATAATAAGTAGTAATAAGGTAGTCAGCGTACAAATACAAGTATTAAAAAAAAGGGTAATAAAAAAAAGTATTCCCAAATAAATTCCAAGGTGGTGATAAAAGTTTGAGCTTGGTGTTCTCGCCCACTCTAGCCCCCCGCGATCCACTTCAAATCAACCTGACGGGATGACCCAAGCTCCCGAGCTCGCTAGGACAAACTAAACTACGAGGCGGGGTGCTATAATTTTCGAGGCCGCTTCGCTTGCTCATACATCCTACGTTCTTCTGCTTGGCAAACTTTTTCTGTAAACCGGGGCTGGCTTTTTTGCCGCCCCGCGGCTCTGACAGACTTCGACCGGTACTGCCATTTATGGGTCGGTAAAATTTCAACTGTTAATATAATTTGGATACAGGCGATCGATCAGGTTAAACTACTCTTGCCGCGGTTGGTCTGTGGATGGGTGACCATTTTTACATACCGAGACCCCTCCGTGCCTCGGAAAGCACGTTAAGCCGTTGGTCCCGGCTGTCATTCGTGGGTCTATGACAGTCGTTACAGGTAATCAGAAGCCCGAAAGTCTGACAACCAGTCTTACCAAGGGGTATCGTATTACCCAGAAACCGGATTGTGGAGGTCAGATAGGCAGTCGCTCCATGTAAAATACTGGTATTTAGCTGCATCCGGTTAGACTGGAAGCCGAGCTCAACATAGTTGGGCGACTAATTTTGTCCGAATAAAAATGACGAAACGACCCAATGAGATACTGAAATCTTCGAAAAATAAACATTACTGTTTATTGCTATAATACCTTTCTACCAGCTTAAATTACGTTTATACCTAGGTAAAGGTAATTGTATTCTCATTCGCTCACTCCTGCATCCTAAGTCGACGTAGCCCCGCGTATATATTTAATACTTATGATTATTTTGACAAAACCTCAGAAGGGCAATTCTCGTAATTTTAAGAATGTTCAAAGTCTGATCTCAGTCTCAATCTGTCAAAAATACCTCTAATTTCCCTTACATTTTGACAAGTTTTTGACATTTGTTTGTCGCCGAAATGAGACTGCGACTAGATTTTAAACGTTTTAAATTACGAGAATTGGCCTTCTGTTGTCGGTAACTTAGTAATTTTGTCGGAGGCTCAGTATTTTATTCGGAAGTTTAGTTTTGTTATTCGAAGATCCATTTTTTTTAAGTCGGCCACAGATCGCTGGAGAATAATTTGTTTTTCGGAACCATTATTATTTCCCAAAGAATTTGATTTTTTTTCTCTCGCAGTCCGAGTACATAGCTCCCGTAGATGCCAGACGCGAATGGATCTCAGGGTTCACCGGCTCGGCTGGCACGGCCGTGGTGACGTCATCAGCAGCGCTCGTCTGGACTGACGGTCGTTACTATACACAGTTTGACAAAGAAGTCGATTTGAAGCTTTGGACTCTTATGAAGCAATGTAAGTTTTTTTAATCACCATATAGAGGTATGAGGAACGGGTGCGAAGTCCTTCATTCCTATAGAAAAGGGAGGATAGTCCGACGAGACGTTACGGGTGTTGTGTCTGGGAGTTTATTGCCTGACGGTTGACAAGAATTCAGCAATGATTTCAGATTCCCCGGTAGACATTTTTCGTAGATTATCAAAAAAAAAAACTGCTGTTTCATAGATAAGTGCAATACAGTACGCTGTCAAAATGAATGGAACAGCTTAATAACTGACGAATTTTTTTTTTAATTTCTGAATGAGCCCGCTCTTGACCTCGATCACGCCTGAAGGAAAGCGTTGGATGAGGTCTACGATGGAGCGAGCGTGCCCAGAAGATGCCTAAGGCCAGGACCGCGCTGGCACGGCGACAGCGACGCGGCGGCACCGTTATAAACAAAAAAAAAAACACGCTTGTCGTTTCTGAAGTGCGGCCACCGACATATGTCTATATGAGTTTGTTTTTAAGAAATCGCCGTCGCGTCGCAGTCGCCTTAGTAGTGGGGCCGCGGCCTTAGGCACTGGAACTCCCACGCATCGACGAAACATAGCAGACTGCTTGACGCCGGACTCCGGTGGGAGGGTGGTCGCTAACCAGGCGGGCGTTAGCCCTACCACCGCAAGGGAACAATTGGCCAAATAAGGTGTTGGGTGTGACCGTCCAGGACGCCCCGAGCGCGAGCGTTCAGTTGAGTAACTGGCGGAACAAACTGCGCTACACGAGGAGGCTTCTTCATGCATCCCGAAAACGCAAGAGAATCATAAACTGAATCCATGGATGTCGATGTCCCTGCCACCTTATGCTGCAGGAATAGTAAACCTCTTTTATAATTACTTGATGGTGGATTTTGATGTAGTGTTTGTCCACAGCCCTCACCGACACTCCATCAATAGAGAAATGGTTGACCCATCATCTGAAAGCGGGCGCCGTTGTCGGCGTGGATCCTCACACCTTTACGAGGGACGAGTGGACCCCACTGCAGGTAAATATAATAATATGATCGTTATTTCTCCTTTTTCGTGCCTCGGAAAGCACGTTAAGACGTTGGTCCCGGCTGTCATTAATGGACCTTTGACAGTCGTTACGGGTCGTCAGAAGCCCGAAAGTCTAACAACCAGTCTCACCAAGGGGTATCGTATTACTTACTAGCTGCGCCCCGTGGTTTCACCCGCGTAAATGTCGATCCCGTGGGAATATGGGGATAAAAAATAGCCTGTATGTTAATCTAGCGTGTCGGCTATCTCCTTACAAAATTTTATCGAAATAGGTCCAGCCGTATGAGCGTAAAGAAGTAACAAACATATAAACACACACACACACTCACAAACTTTCGCCTTTATAATATTAAATAATAATAATAATATTCCACAACTATCACACAACGCCATCCAGTCCCAAGCTAAGCAGAGCTTGTGTTATGGGTACTAGACAACTGATAAACATCCTTATATATTTCTAAATACATACATATTATAGATAAATTACACCCAGACACAGAACAAATGATCGTGCTCATCACACAAACATTTGTCCTGGGTGGGAATCGAACCCACGACCTCCGGCATAGCAGTCAGGGTCACTAACCACTAGACCATCAGGCCTGTCATATTAGTGTGATAGTGTGATAAGTTGATAACTGGGTTGTGGAGGTCAGATAGGCAGTCTCTCCATGTAAAATATTGGTATTCAGCTGCATCCGGTTAGACTGGAAGCCGACCCCCAACATAGTTGGGAAAAGGCTAGGTAGATGATGATTTCTCTTGGTAAAAGTTTATTGTTTACTAGCTTCTACCCGCGATTTCGTCCGCGTGAAATTTCTTGTTGCCCATCCTGTCGCATCGCATCGCCTGCTCGCGCTATCACTTCGTTTTCACTTAGCGTTCTTTCTGACTTTTCTTCTTCTAGCTCGGTTCTTTAGGGTCCCAGCGAGATGTTAAACAGCCTATAGCCTTCCTCGAGAATTGGGCTATCAAATGCAAAAATAATTTTTCAAATCCGACTGGTAGTTTCAGAAATTAGCGCGTTCAAAGTAACAAACTCTTCAGATTTATTATCAACTATTAGCTTCTGCCCGCGACTTCGTCCGCGTGAAATTTCACCCTCCCTCCATTCACCCTCTTAGGGTTGGAATTTCGAAAAACACTTTCTTAGTGGATACCTACTCTTCACAAAGAACACACCCTCCACGTAACCTACGACAAACTTATTATTTGCGGTTGGTACAGTAATCAGGTCTAGGGATCGAACCGCAAAATTAAGTTTGTTTTTTATTGTATATACTTTTCCGGGATAAAAAGTACCCAGGGTGGTGCCCAGGATATTAAAGAATAATTATACAAAGTTTCATCGTAATCGAACCGGTAGTTTTTGCGTGATGCCTGAACAAACAGACAGATAAACATTTTTTTAATCACATTTTTGGGTTCGGTGTCGGTCTAGTAACACCCCCTGCCATTTATTTTTTTGATATTTTCAATGTACAGAATTTTCACTTCTACAGATTTATTATAAGTATAGACTAGCTGTTGCCCGCGACTTCGCCTGCGATCCAGGATGAAAAGTAGCGTGTCCTTACCCAAGTCATGGTCTATCTGTGTACCAAATTTCATCCAAATCCGTTCAGCCGTTTTAGCGTGGAAGCGTAACAGACAAACAAACTCACATTCTCATTTATAATACTACAAAGTTCAATAGGCACGTGGCGCCATCTATTATCATAATAACGTTATTGTTGTTTGCCTCGGGAACAGCACTTTTTTTCGGGATGAAAGGTACCCTATGTCCGTTTCTGTACTCCTGACAATGCAAAATTTCAGGATGATCGGTTCAGTGGTTTAGGCGTGAAAAAAAAAAACAAACTTACTTTCGCATTTATAATATAGTTTATTTGAATGCTTATTTTATTCTAATTTTTATAATTCTGTGTTAATTAATGTAATTGGACCTGTGCCGTTTTAATTAACTATAAATAAATAAATAAAATAAATAGTTAGTCGTCGTCGTCGTGTCAAATCTAAATTCTGGGCTAAAGGGTATTGACTATTTTTATATGGAGCCTGGCATAAATACTTCTGCGCCATTTTTTTTTTTCAATATGGCGGCCAGGTATTTATGTCACGAACCTTCAAAGCCCTTTAGATTGCCGTTGACACGCTAAGAAGAAAAAAACGTAATCTAAATATACCATGTTTTTGTCAACAGACAGCGTTAACGAAACATAACATGCAACTGATCCCGGTATCAAAGAATTTGGTAGACGAAGCGAGGAGTGAGTTGGGTGACCCGCCACCGAAGAGGCCAAACAACACGATTATACCGCTACCTGTGAAATATACCGGTAAGTTCACTAGCATCGTGTAAGAGCCATTAAGAGCTATTAAGGTGCGATTTCATTAGCACAATCAGCCTATAATGTTCCCACTGCTGGGACACAGGCCTCCTCTCTGTGCAAAGGAGCTGGCCGTAATCCACCACGCGAGCCCAGTGCGGGTTGGTAGATATCACATGTCTTCGAATTTTTGGTTCTAGGACATGCCGGTTTCCTCACGATGTTTTCCTTCACCGTTTTGAGAGCAGTGGTGATGAAATTATTTACACAAAGAAAAGCGCCTGGCTGGGTTCGAACCGGCCGATATCCCTGGGCCACCACTGCTCCAGATACTGAGCCGCAAAATGTAAAAAACCCGAAAAAAACGGTTATTTTGAATTTCGCAACCTAAAGTACAAGCTACTACAATCTGTCAAATTTCTTTAGTAGATTTTCAACTTTATCGCTAAAGCATAAGGTTCAAAGTTGATTGGGAAAATTTCAGTTTCGGGTAGCTTGATATGCTAGCGTCTGTACTTTCAGGCACCATTTTGAGTTGTTTGTTTTATCTATCCGGCCTATCTGCCTTGTATTACTAAACGATGTATTCTTTGTGTTCTAGGTAAGACTGCCGGCCAGAAGGTAACCGAACTTCGTCAGAAGATGGCGGAGAAGAAGGCATCTGCGCTTGTCATCACAGCTCTGGATGAAGTCGCTTGTGAGTGTCATCTAGCCGCACTTAAGCAGCCTAAATTCAGCACTTACCTTGTACCAGCATTATCCTAAATCCAACCAGCAGAAATTTTTATTCAATAGTTTCCTAAATGGCGACTAAAATCAATTCTATTTCAATGTAAATTTTGACGTTCAAAAGTGCCTTTTATGTGCCTATTTGAAATAAATGCTTTGACTTTGACTTTAAATCAGGAACAACAAGATGCCAGAAGAAACCCTAATCCAGCAATTTATTGTATCACAACAGGAACCTAAGTCCAACACACGCCTAATTTCAGCCAAGTCCTAATTCCAGCATTCTCCTAATTCCAGCATTCTCCTAATTCCAGCATTGTCCTAATTCCATCAGTGTCCTAATTCCAGCAGATTCCTAATTCCATCAGTGTCCTAATTCCAGCAGAGTCCTAAGTCCAGCAGTGTCCTAATTCCATCAGTGTCCTAATTCCATCAGTGTCCTAGTTCCAGCATTGTCCTAATTCCATCAGTGTCCTAATTCCAGCACTTTATAGCACTACCCTAATTCCAGCATTCTCTCCGCAGACACCCTGAACCTCCGCGGCAGTGACATCGAATACAACCCAGTCTTCTTCTCCTACCTCATCATCACACCAACTACTGTGCTTCTCTTTACTGCCAGCGACCTAAGTCCAGCAGTTAGAGAACATCTGGCTGCTGAGGCGGTGGAAATCCAAAGGTTTCCGTACGGAGACGTGGAGAAACATCTACACGACATAGCTGTAAGTATCTTCTTTTAATCTGCGTTCGCGTTTTGTTTGCCAAAAATGTAAACAAATATAAATTAATGGAAATATAACTTTAATTCCTACACAATAAAGTTCAGTTTACGCTACAACTTCAAACATTTTTTACAACTCTTTCAATAGTGCTAGTCGCTCTGAAATCAACTTAATTTTCATTGAAATAAAGTTGATATTTGTTTAACATGAAATTAGGTGGGGGTGTGCAGCTCTGTGCACGTTTACTATACATCATAATATATCATCACGCCTGTAATTCTCGAAGGGTAAGGCAGAGATATACCTATAGTACAGACGCTAGCACATCAAGCTACCCCAAACTGTCAAATTTTCCCAATTGAATATGAACCTTAGTACTTTGTAGTAAAGTTGAAAATCTATTAAAGAAATTTGACAGATTGTAGTAGGTTGATGTGCTGGCGTCTGTACCTGTAGTACATCCACATCTCGCCAGTTATGTTTAAGTCCCTTTAAGTACCACGTAATACGGGGCGAGTATATTGCATCAACTGGCCACAAATCTAACAACACCTTATTTGACTGGCCAATTCTTCCCTTGCGGCGGTAGGGCTAACGCCCGCCTGGTTAGCGACCACCCTCCCACCGCAGTCCGGCGTCAAGCAGCCTGCTGTGTTTCGTCGATGCGTGGGAGTTCCAGTGCCTTAGGCATCTTCTGGGCATGCTCGTTCCATCATAGACCTCATCCATCGCTTTCCATCAGGCTCAAGAGCGGGCCCATTCAGCAATAAAAAATATAAAAAACAGACACTCCGACGCTACAGTGACTCCGGGCTGCTACTGAGGAATACCAGATGAAAAACCTAGTAAACACTATGTGGTCGCGCTTGCTAGCACAAGTCCAAAGAAAATGAAATCCCATAAATATTATAAACTAGCTTCTGCCTGCGACTTTTAAATTTCTTATGAATCTATTTAATTAATTGCGATCATTTAAAAATTCCGATATGGCAAAATGCCTATATTAAAAAATACTGAAATCGATTCAGTAGTCAATTATGAACAAATTACTTCTAGGACTTGCGTTTATTCTGTTAGTCCTTGTATTTCGAGCTATCACGAAATTTTTAATGCGTTTGTTATTGTTACAGAAACAACTTTCCCAAACGGATGACGGCAAGCATTCGATCTGGCTTTCCAGTGGCGCTAGCGAGGCGATACATAGAGCTGCTGCCGGGGTAAGTACTAAAGGGAATTAAAGATTTTAATATGGAGTCTGGCATACCTAATGTGGCGCCATTTTGATATTTTTTCAAAATGGTAGTCTTCATTGAACGTTAACCTCTCACACGTTTGCCCGCCTACCTTTCGAAACACCCCACGCGTCGGAGTAGTTGAATGGGCGCAGTAAAATCATTGTATTAACAATGACACTGTTCTGTACACTTGGTGTACCGTTGCACTTTCTATTATGTACACTTGGTGTACACTTGACGCTTGAGGGGTGTTGCTGCTATTGAGGATTGAGGCCGGTGAAAATAACTGCAAACCTTTTTTGCAAAACAAATGGTGTATTCTTGATAAAATTACAGACTTTTGGTTTTTGTAGCACGAGCACGTTCGTTATTGAATTTTCGTCTTATATTATTATTATACGTCACTTCCTTGTGTCCACTCACAGACCACAAACACTTATTGTCTTCCGATTGGCCGACTAGCCGTCGCGTGATCGCAGCCTGGCCAATCGCAGCAGTCGATTAGTGATTTCTTATTAGTTAACCGTAGACACCATAGCGAGTGTAGTGACGTGAAATTAGTAAAATAAATAATAGTGCGGCAAAAATGGGTTAATATCTCGGAAACGTGACGTTTTACGGGGTTTGGTCCCAATGTTTTCTGTTTGCATTAATTTCAGCTATCGATTTATACAGGGTGTTACGGAAAGGGTATATCAATACAAACGGGTTGAAGAGTGTATCTGGTCTAGAATCTCTGTACAAAATTTCAGCTCAAAAGCATTAACTTTGAAAATGCTTAATATTTTTTTATTTCGACATCACGGCGCTGCACTGGCGCGCGGCGGCGTGATGTGCGTGTACTAGGCGCACAGACATACTACAGATAATGGATAATGACCCTCGTAGTGCGGTGACACGTTTGTTATGATTTCAATTTAATAAACTATCGAAATAAAAAAATATTAAGCTATTTCAAAGTTACTACTGCTTTTGAGCTGAAATTTTGTACAGAGATTCTAGACCAGATACACTCTTCAACCCGTTTGTATTGATATACCCTTTCCGTAACACCCTGTATATGTTCCATGCGTGGCCGCCATTTTGAAAAAAACATCAAAATGGCGCGTCAGTAGGTATGCCACGGAACTTCAAAGCCCGTTTGAGTTAGGTCTTCTTAGGCCGAATGACGTTTTAAAACCACGATTTTTCTTGTGTGAGAGGGAGACGGAGTTATAGAGGTTAAATAGCTCCATCCCTTTCTTGCAACGGAACAATCATGATACGGCCCCAGAGCAAATGCAATGATAAATAGAGAAAAGCGATCAAGGAAGTCATGCGCTCAATTTGCAAAATTTTTAGATTTTTGTGTATTCTCCTGTAGCGGTATCTACAACGCCACATGCGAACAACGCGTCATACTGACGTCACGCAAATCCTGCATCTCGCAAGCAGAGTTTACCGCGCAACTAGCATAATACAACGGCCCGACATGAATCATTGGGCAGTTGCCCGCCAGACACAACACCCGATCCTCCCTTTTCTATGGAGGTTGAGTGAACTTTACACCCTGTTTCTCATACCTCTATACTCCCTTTTTGGAATTGGACTCAACATTAATTACAAAAAAAAAAACAATCCAGTATTTTTGTACCCACCTATAAATGTATTGTTATGGATCTATTCCTGCAAAGTCCCTGTTCCTGGTTTTGTAGTGTTCTAGAAGATCTACTAGACACACTATTTATTGTTCTCCTTTGTCTCTAATATTTTTGAGTTAGATGTCATGCATACCTGTTATTTGCATGGTTACTGAAATACTAATTTTTAACCGACTTCTAAAAAGGAGGAGGTTCTCAATTCGGATGTTTGTATTTTTTTTTTTTAATGTTTGTTAGCGCATAACTCCGTCGCTTGCTAACCGATTTGAAAAATTCTTTTATTGTTGGAAAGGGTATACTTTCCAAATGGTCCCATGAAAATTTTATCGAAATCGGACAAGCGGTTTTTGAAAATTCAACAAAAATCTAAAAAATTATCTACATTGTTTACATTTATGATTTTTTCGGTTACTTTTTAGTGGGGTAGGTACAGCTAAAAAGTGAAAAATAAAAACTTTTTTACAAAAAAAAAACAACCGACTTCAAAAAAAAACTACAAAGTGATAAATAACTTTAATTTCGAAAGTCGGTGTCAAAAAACGAAAATGCGGAACCAACGACACCGACTTCCGAAATTAAAGTTATTTATCACTTTGTAGTGTTTTTTTTTTTAAGTCGGTTTTTTGTTTTGTAAAAAAGTTTTTAGTTCATATTTCTTTTGAATTGTAAGTGACTGTGCTGTTGGTGTGCTTATTATTATAAATAATAAATAACCAGCTTGTAATGTTCCCACTGCTGGGACACAGGCCTCCTCTCTGTGAGACGGAGTGGACTCTAATACACCACGCGGGCCCAGTGCGGGTTGGTAGATGTCACATGTCTTAGAATTTTTGGTTCTAGGACATGCCGGTTTCCTCACGATGTTTTCCTTCACCGTTTTTGGTCGGCTAGTCAGTCACGAAACGAATTTATATTTTCAGATGGATGTCATAAAGACCCCTTTGAACTTAACATCGGAATTATCTCCCGTGGCGTTGATGAAGCTTATCAAAAATGAGGTGGAATTAGAGGTAAGCATAATATAAATGACTAACTAACTTACAATACAAATATATAAAAATAAAATAAAAATAAAACAAAAGACACTTGGCGTCGAAGTATTCGTCCGCATCGCTGTCATCCGGAAACGTGCCCAGAAGACTGGCAGCATTGCCACGTTGAATGGCAATGCTAATTCTTTGGCCAAAGAACGACCCAGCCCTCTGGTCACGTGAAGTATCGACCAGCCGGCGAGAAATTTCCTTAAAAAGTAGACGTGCGCTCGGGCCCCATGACCCGAGCATAATAAGTACCTACTAGGTTCTGCCCGCGACATCGTCCGCGTGAAATTTTGACCCTCCCCCATTCACCCTCTTAGGGATGGAATTTCGAAAAACCCTTTCTTAGTGGATACCTACTCTTCGCGAAAAAAAATCAGTTGTTCCCTACATTTATGTTCGCATAACTAGTCAAAATGTAGGGAACAGCTGATTTTCTTTTTCGCGATTTTAGGTTTGGTTCCATGGTAAAAGTTGTTCACAATGATGAGTACAATGACCCCCTAGAGTTATGGGATATAAAAAAGATACGTTGAATAACGAAAGTGAGCCCTAAGAAAGGATTTGGGGGAGGTGAAAATTCACCCCCAAAAGGAGTTGAATATAAGGGATTAAAGTTCATCATTTTCATCGGTCACACTGCTTATACAGAGTGTTACGGAAAGGGTATATCAATACAAACGGGTTGAAGAGTGTATCTGGTCTAGTCTCTGTATAAAATTTCAGCTCAAAAGCAGTAACTTTGAAAATGCTTAATATTTTTTTATTTCGATAGTTTATTAAATTGAAATCATAACAAACGTGTCACCGCACTACGAGGGTCATTATCCATTATCTGTAGTGTGTCTGTGCGCCTAGTACACGCACATCACGCCGCCGCGCGGCAGTGCAGCGCCGTGATGTCGAAATAAAAAAATATTAAGCATTTTAAAAGTTAATGCTTTTGAGCTGAAATTTTGTACAGAGATTCTAGACCAGATACACTCTTCAACCCCTTTGTATTGATATACCCTTTCCGTAACACCCTGTATAATAAGATAAATATCTTTTATCCAGGGTTTCCGTCAGTGCCACGTCCGGGATGGCATTGCAGTAAGTCGCCTGCTCAAATGGCTGCACGACCAGATAGATGACGGGAAGACCATCACTGAAATACAGGCTGCTGACAAACTGCTAGAATTCCGCAAGTAAGTTGATAATTATGATAATACTAGCTGCGCCCCGCGGTTTCACCCGCATAAGATTCGGTTTCGTGGGAATATCGGGATAAAAAGTAGCCTATATGTTAATCTAGGGTGTCAGCTACCTCCATACAAAATTTTATTAAAATTGGTCCAGCTGTTTGAGCGTGAAGAAGTAACAAACATATAAAAAACACACACTCACAAACTTTCGCCTTTATAATGTGACAATGTGATAGTAAGAGAGAGAGAGAGATATAGTTTTCATGGTTTTCGAGGGTGCTGAAGCCGATAGTGAGGTCAAAATGAAAAACCAAGATGGCGGCTGCAAACATTTTAAAATTTTTCCTCATGGATTTCGTCGTTTACATGGTTTTCGTGGAAAATTTTGAAATTTTCGCAACTGCCATCTTGGATTTACATTTTGAACTTTGTTCCTGCCGGGGGTTCCCCGACCCCACGCATTTTTTTCTTTAATGCAATTCTATGTCCGCAATATGTGCATATATTATATGTGTGCAATTATGTGTTGTGTGTAGGTTATTAAGTCCGCCTCTGTACATTTATGGGCTTGACCTTGAAGTATTAAATAAATAAATAAATATGTGGGTGAAAATTATTATTTTATTTCTAGAGACGAAGCCGATTTCATGGGCCCCTCGTTCGAGACCATACCGGGTGCGGGCGCCAACGGTGCCATCATACACTACAGCCCCTCAAGGAACGGAGTGCAGAAGGTCATTGAGAACGATGAAATATTCTTACTTGACTCTGGTGGACAATACAAGTGAGTAGCCTTATCAACATCCTCCTCATCATCTGCCTAGCTTATTACCAACTAGGTATGTTGGGCTCAGTGGCGTGCATTGTATATATCAACATAAGCCTGTCAAAAAAAAAAAGTCAAAGCGTTTATTTCAAATAGGCACATAAAAGGCACTTTTGAACGTCAAAAATTATCTTAAAATAGTATTGATTCTAGTCGCCCATTCCAAAAGGTAGTTTTCGTATGGAGAAGAACGGGCAAGAAACTCCACCGTTACTCTTTTAAAATGTTTTAGGTACAATATTTTGCATGGGTACATTAATTATATAATAACATGTGAGGACGATGCACCTACAATAAAATTACTATACCACAATAGGTAAATAATTAAAAACGAAACCATGACATATAAATTAATTATCTGATAGATACATGGTGCTCACATATTTACAAACATGGTACAAGCAAAACGATTTTAATTAAAAAACAAAATACAAATAATAAGTCAGGGTGTGAGTAATAAATGTAAAAAAAGAATTAAAAAAAAATTACAATTAAATTAGCAACCAGTTTGATTTTGTCTAGACTCTAGATTGTCCTATGGAGCAGGACCAGCAATTACATTTTAGTCAATTAAATTTTAGTGTGTGTGCGCCCCACAAATAAGAAACTCATTAAATTATCATACAAAAAACAAAATCTTCACACAATGTATGAAGATTTTACTACACTGCGCTGCTTATATGCCTATATGCATGCACGCCACTGGTTGGGGTCGGATTCCAGTCTAACCGGATGCAGCTAGAATACCAGTATTTTACATGGAGCGACTGCCTTTCTGACCTCCACAACCCAGTTACATAATACTGGTTGTCAGACTTTCGGGCTTCTGACGACCCGTAGTAACTGTCAAAAATCCAAGAAAACTCACCAGACTAGAGCCCTGATTCACAACCATACGACAGGCTATCGTATCGAAAACCTGACATTTCGATAACCTGATTTGACTTGCCCTCAACAGTAAATAGCTGTTGGAAGAATAGCGGGCGTCTATTTGATTTAAACTGACAACATTTTCGGGTTTTGGACTTGTGAACAGCGTTTAGAAGACTCCTGCGATAACAATGATTAATGTTCGATACGATACGGAAGCGTATCGAGTGTTTGTGAATAACTATGCAGACCAACTCTGAAATCACGAAAAAAAATCTGTTGTTTAATACAAAAGTTCAATACCTACTTGACCAAAATGTATGAAACAGCTTTTTTTTTTCGTGATTTCAGAGTTGGTCCCATAGTGAAAGTTGTTCAGTTCGATAGTCTAAAGCACCTCTTAAAGTTTGTCGAGTTAATTTTGATTACACCCACACTCACAAACTTTCGCCTTTATATAATATTAGTGTGATTAATTCCTGAAAATTTTGTCATCTCTTGCCTAGGGACGGCACGACTGACATAACTCGTACCCGTCACATGGGCCGCGCCCCCACGGCTGAGGAGAAGTCTGCTTTTACCAGAGTTCTCAAAGGACAGATGATGATCGGGAGCGCACTGTTTCCAAAGGGAGTTAAGGTAAGAACTTAGCGGTAGTACTTAGTCGTAGAACTTAGTGGTAGAGCCCTAGTGGTAGAACTTATTTATAGAACTTAGTAGTAGAACTTAGTGGTAGAACTTATTTATAGAACTTAGTAGTAGAACTTACAAGGGGAGTGTCAAACTTCGGAATCACAGATTCCCATCACTTTTATATATATTGTAGGGCAGGGCAGGGCCGAAGCCTGCCGGGGGTGCGGGATTGTCCGAAAGAGTTACCGCTACCCCGGAACATAAAGGGCTAAGGAAGGAACACGGATGGGGATTTCCCAATTTCCCATACATAAAAACATTTTTATAAAAAAAACAACCGACTTCAAAAAAAAACACTACAAAGTGAAAAATAACTTTAATTTCGGAAGTCGGTGTCGTTGGTTCCGCATTTTCTTTTTTTGACACCGACTTCCGAAATTAAAGTTATTTTTCACTTTGTAGTGTTTTTTTTGAAGTCGGTTGTTTTTTATATAAAAATGTTTTTATTTTTCACTTTTTAGTTGTACCTACCCCACACCAATTCAATTAACACTAGTTCATTGAAGGATTGAAGACACGACTCGAAGAATCATCAAAATTCCCATAGAAACGCCAGAGATGCAGTACATTTATGCATATAACTTCGTACATAAGAATAGTTACCTAATGTATTATATACTAAAACCTTCCTGAAAGTATGTAGATCACAGTAATGAAAGAATTATCAAAATCGGTTTAGTAGTTTTTGAGATAATCGCGGACATACAAACATAAATACATACATACATACATACATACGGGTCGAATACAGAACCTCCTTTTTTAAAGTCGGTTAAAAAAAAGGGTCCCCTCAATAAATATATAAAGCGGCAAGATGCCATTCGTTTTTATTATTGAGAAATTTCAACTCAAAGTTCTATTGTAACTTAAGTAGATGGAACCTTTTTACCGGTTGCAGCAATGGTTCCGTGGCGTAGTGGTAACGCTGTTGCTTACTGAGCGACCGGACGGTTGTTCAAGTCCCGGTTGAGTTACTTTTTTTTTTAATATTTATAGTTCCTTCTACTTAAGTTACATATAGAACTTTGAGTTGAAATTTCTCAATAATAAAAACTATAGTTCTGCTTAATTAAAATATGAAAAAATTTCCAAAAAATTTCACACACGGAGTTTTCTTTTTAAAATTCTCATTTTCGAAAGATACATAATACGTCTGTGGAATAGCACCACGAAGAAAAAAAAAACAGTAGCACTCCGGGAGTGCCGACAGAAGTGAAATCAAAACACAAACAGAATACTTTGCCATCACTCGCTGACATATCGGATATACATTAACCCTTTTACCGATGACGGCAATATACGTGCCACCATCTAATAGGCATATTAATTAAAGCTTAATTTTGGTAAACCATACCCCAAATTTTATTTTGCTGCTACACTTGGATCCTTCTGCTGGTAAAAGGGTTAAAACCGAGCACATCCCGAGGACAGCCGAACACATCCGAAGCGGAGTTGGTTACGGTAACAGTGGCGCGAATTCAATGGATTTTTCCGATCTCAAAAAATGCCCGACGCGCTAAAGAAGTTTTCGCTTCAAAAATGATTTCAACTCAATTCTCCCCTGTTTCTAGGGTAATGTCCTCGACAGTTTTGCTCGCCACTCGCTGTGGGAGGTCGGGCTGGACTACGCGCACGGCACGGGACACGGCGTGGGACACTTTCTCAACGTGCACGAGGGCCCCTCCGGCATCTCCTGGAGACCGTACCCGCACGACCCCGGCCTCAACGTTGGTCAGATACTTAGCAATGGTGAGTCTAACTAAACCGCGTTCGCGATTCTTTGGCCAAAAATGTAAACAAATATGAACTAATGGAAAAATAACTTTTTCACTTCTCATGCTCTAAAAGTTCGTCTTTTTTTTTTTTTTTCTAAGACTAAGGGCCAACAGCCACACGCACAATAAAACTTCGCAGATTAAAGTCGTGATTTATTTCATTTTCTTTAATTTATACCACTTCCGTGTTTTCTATCGTTAATTTAATAAAATCAGATAAAATAGCATTTATTATTTAAAAACGCAAAGAAACGTTTTTATGACTTGGCAGTATGAAGTAGACACATGTTGAAAATTAAACAAAAAAATCTTTTAAAAAGTTTCGTGGTGGGAATTAGATATGCTTTGCAACATTTTTTATTAACCCTTTGAACGCGAAGCGCAGCTCATAGGAAGTATGCTCTCTACGCCGAGCCATTTATTTACTATTAAATACCTACAAAATGCTAGTGATCGGGTATTCACAAATATCGATAAACCTTTATCACTACAATCGATTTTCCATATATGAGTGTTAAAGGAGAAGACGGCAAAATTTAAAAAACAATCATTTTACCTATTATCTATAATATTAGATTATAAAGTAGCTCATCTATTTGTCGCCTAAACTCGTCGTTGGCGTTCTAGCGGCCGATTACGTTTGTCGCTTGTAAGCGTCGTTGGCGTTCAAAGGGTTAATTATTTACTGTTATAAATACTTTATGCCAGTTTCATTTTCTCGCAATCGAAGTGAAAAGCAGAGTGTTTAACTCAGGCATAAACGAGCCATTTTACCCTTCGACTTAACTATCTTTTATGCATTAGTTGTACAATCTACTATAATACCTACACAATAAAGTTCAGTTTACGCTACATCTTCAAACATTTTTATAATTTTTCAATAGTGCTAGTCACTCTGAAATCAACTTAATTTTTATTGAAATAAGGTTGATATTTGTTTAACATGAAATAGAGTGGGGGTTTGCAGCACTGCGCACTTCTTACTATAAATTAACCGGTGAAACACAAACAAAAAGTGATTTTCAAATAAACTAGTGAAACTTCACAGTGACTGCAGCTGATTACGAGGTCAACGACCGCTGGGAGTGTGTGAGTTATTACGCACAGTGGTGGTAACGGCCGCGACTTGTAGTAGGTTCGAACCCAGACAGGCGCATTACTTTATGTAAATTATTTCATCACCACTGCTCTCAAAACAGTAAAGGAAAACATCATGAGGAAACCGGCATGGCCTAGAACCAAAAATTCGAAGACATGTGATATCAGCCAACCCGCACTGGGCCCGCGTGGAGGATTACGGCCCACTCCCTCTCACCGAGAGGAGGCCTGTGTCCCAGCAGTGGGAGCATTATAGGCTGATTATGTTATGTATGTCATGTTCGGCATTATCGCCCTGGAAAACTATGGAAATTACACAACATGACGCATAATTGCCATATGTCCGTAGTTGCCATCTTGTATTTTGACTTCTTCGATTTCCATTGACTTTATAATTAGTCCTAATAATAATTTTACAAATTATGTTCTCAGAGCCAGGCTACTACAAGGTGGGAGATTTCGGCATTCGTCACGAGGACCTGGTGGAAATCATTCACGTTACTAAGGACAGCAAGCATCCCAAAGTAAGTTATATCTGTCAAAATATGGCGTTAGCGTGATCGATATCAACAGCGGGCCCATTTAGCAATAAATAAATAAAATAATTTAAGATTTTTAAATACCTAGACCTAGATGGATACCTAGACGAATTGTCACATCTTATACTCGGGCAAAACCAAAAATGTCATTCACAACCATACGACAGGCTATCGTATCGAAAACCTGACATTTCGATAACCTGATTTGACTTGTCCTCAACAGCAAATACCTGTTGGAAGAATAGCGGGCGTCTATTTGATTTAAACTGACAAAATTTTCGGGTTTTGGACTTGTGTACAGCATTGAGAAGACTTCTACGATAACAATGATTAATGTTAGATACGATAAGGAAGCATATCGAGTGTTTGTGAATAAGGGGGCTGTACTTTTTTTCCTTTCCAGTAAACTTTAATAATGTTGTACATATTTCCAGGCTAGCGGTTTGCAAGGCGACTACGATGGACGCGGCGTGCTGGGATTCAACACCCTCACTTTAGTACCACAACAGAAGGAATGCATTGATGTTAAAATGCTTTCTGATTTTGAGGTTTGTACCCACAGATATAGATACTACTTCGCGTGCCCAGCTTACGTACAAAAATCGTAAGCCGCCACTTTCGTTTACAGTACTGTGTGCTGCTGGCTGGATGCCGCACGCGGCGGTGGCTTTGAATCGATTTGAATTTCCCAACACTAAATAGTGAAAAGAAAGAAAGAAAATACATTTATTTAGCACAGACTAAAAGACAAACAATACACCAGATACATACATCAGATAAAAACAAAAATAAAAAAATAAAGGTCAAATAAAAAGTGTAAAGTCCGATATGAAAAGAAAAAAAAAATAAGCAGAAAAGTGTGCCTCACGGCTGCGCTAAAAAGGCCCAGTTCAGCAAAAATGCCAGACAACTAGTGCCTGACGCTGGTTTTCAACTGGACCTGGTGTGTGAGGTGACGGATGTAATAGTAGATTGTACAACTAAGGCATAAAAGAAGCTATTTTACCCCGAGACGTTTATATCCACCCGAGCCGCAGGCGAGGGTGGATAGTTAAGTCGAGGGGTAAAATGGCTCGTTTATGCCTGAGTTATACACTCTGCTTTTCACTTCGATTGCGAGAAAATGAAACAGGCATAAAGTATACAGTACATAATTAATCAAAAATGTTGCATCCATAGCTAATTCCCGCCACCACAGATAATACCACGAAACTTTTTAAAAGTTTTTTTTTAATTTTCAACATTTGTCATTCGACTTGGGTACTTCATAGTGCCAAAAAATGAAAACGTTTCTTTGCCTTTTTAAATAATAAATGACAACTATTTTACCTGATTTTATTAAATTAACGATAGAAAACACGGAAGTGGTATAAATTAAAGAAAATGAAATAAATTACGACTTTAATCTGCGAAGTTTTATTGTGCGTGTGGCTGTTGGGCCTGATTTCTTTAGTCTTAGAAAAAAAAATTACTTTATGCACTAGAACATAAAAAGCGATTTTATGTCGCCTAAGCACAACACAAAGACGGACTTTTAGAGCATGAGAAGTGAAAATCAGTTTTATATTGCAACGTGAAGTGTGTATGCATACTTAAATAAAAAGTAAAATATTTTTTTCTCAGATAAAACAGTACCTAACGAATATGTATTTATAGTATGATATTGAGTAACATTGCAAAAATAAACAAAAAATACTGATAAATAATAAAGTGAGATGGCCGCATGATAGACCTTCGCAAATAAAGAAATTCTTCGAAACGAGTCAGAACAAAACCTGTTTTATAAGATGCCTGACTTCCGCGTTTCAACACATTGTCATAATAATAATTTATTAATCCGTGCATTGTAATGTCATCGCACAATACGCTGCAAGCAGCCGAGCGCGGCGGACTATTTTAGTGTTTGTGCCTCGAACCAGCCGTCGCGGTACGCGTCCAGGTCATCCCGCCATCTCTTTCTGTGCCGGCCTCGGCGGCGCCGTCCATCTTCAGGCACCCTTTGTGTGGAGAAATGACTAGTATTAATTTTTGTATGATTTGTTACAGCTTTCCTATATCAACGCGTATCACAAACGAGTGTTTGACACTTTGGGGCCTATACTCAAGCAGCGAGGACTTAATGAAGACGCGAACTGGCTTCAACAGGAGTGTGCACCAATGACCAGGGCATAAAATGGTAAGTTTAAAAAAAAACATTGGCGCTCCAGGAGTACCGACAAAAGTGAAAACAAAACACAAACAGAATACTTTGCCATCACTCGCTGACATATTGGATATACATTAAAACCGAGTACATCCCGAGGACAGCCGAGCACATCCGAAGCCGTGTCGTTACGGTAACAGTGGCGCGAATTCAATGGTTTTTTCCCATCTCAAAAAATGCTCAACGCGCCTAAAGAAGTTTTCACTTCAAAAATCTTTTTTATTTCGCTCTCAAAGTACAGACGCCAGCACATCAAGCTACCCGAAACTTTCAAATTTTCCCAATCAACTTTGAACCTTATGCTTTAATGATAAAGTTGAAAATCTATTAAAGAAATTTGACAGATTGTGGATGTGCTGGCATCTGTATAACAAACAATCTATGATGCACAATTATTTTATGTGTTTGATGGTTGTACAGTGGCCTCGTTCTCGCCGACGCGCAAACTGTAACCAGGAATGCAGCACATGATTCTAGACAGCCGCTAGCATAGACATTTTTCGTCGGTTATAAAAAAAATCTGCTGTTTCATAGAAAAGTGTATCTATAGAGGAATGAGGAACGGTGTAAAGTTCACGCATCATCCATAGAAAAGGGAGGATCCTCCGCTACTGCCCGATGATTCATGTCGGGTCGTTGTATCTATGCTAGTTGCGCGGTAAACTCTGCCTGTGAGATGCAGGATTTTGCGTGACGTCAGTATGACACGTTGTTCGCTTGTGAAGTTGTAGATACCGCTACAAGTGCAATATCTACGCATTCAAAATGTATGGAACAGCTATTTGGTTTTTGATACGCACTGGTTAAAATTTTGTCCTGTATTACCTTCTCGGTTCTCCTCATATGCTTAAGTCTGAACTGTTAAATTACAGGCGAAAGTGACCTCTCTGAATGAAGCAGTAATGTAGCGTCATTAAATTCAGTAATAAAAATTGTATTTTTTTTTGTTTTGTTTTCAGATGGTGTTCCAAGATTTAAGTTATAATAAGAAGTTATAGGAACTACTTATGTATTTTATATGTAGTACAATAAATACTTATATCCTTTTACTTGAGTTTTTATTTGTTTTTCACCAACTTCAAAAAAAGAGGTTCTGTATTCGACCCGTATGTATGTATGTATGTCCGCGATTTTCTCAAAACTCATGAAACGATTTTGATAATTCTGTCACTAATGTGATCTACATACTTTCAGGAAGGTTTTAGTATATAATACATTAGATCATTATTCTTATGTACGAAGTTATATGCATAAAAATGTACTGCATCTCCGGCATTTCTATGCGAATTTTGAAGATTCTTCTAGTCGGTGTCTTGGATTTTTCAATGCACTAGTGTTAATTGAATTTGTGTAGGGTATTGTACAACTAAAAAGTGAAAAATAAAAAATTTCCAAAAAAAACAACCGACTTCAAAAAAAAAACACTACAAAGTGATAAAATAACTTTAATTTCGGAAGTCGGTGTCAAAAACGAAAATGCGGAACCGACCACACCGACATCCTAAATTAAAAGTTTTTTATTACTTTGTAGTGTTTTTTTTTTCTACTAGTGATCCGTCCTTGCTTCGTTCGGCTGCAATCTACTTAAGTGGTGACGTGTCAAAACATCGAATTTTGTGTACTACTAAGTTACTATTAACGGGTATCTCTCGCAGATGGATTATCGAATCCGCTGTTTTACAAAACAGCTCCGTTATGTAAAACAACTAAACGTTGTTCAGCGGTTTTCCATAATTACTGAACTTGAACATGCAGAATTATATAAACGATTTGCATTTATCAAAGCAGCGGGTCAACTATTAGCGGTTTTGTTAAACAGCGTGAAATGAAACGTCAGATTGTAGATTTTAGTTCTAAAGAGGTTCCGACATTTTTGTATGGGAGCTGGTATACCTAACCGTCCATTTTGAAAAAAAAACCGGTTTTGGCGGCCAGCGATTAAACGTGTCAATTTAAAAAATTTAAAATACCTATCTGTTATTATTACTAAATCGACTATGCAGCATACATTAGTATAATATTATTTTGTCAATATCAACTAAAGTCATAAAATTACTAATTTTCATGTTTTATTTTTACATTTTTGAACTCAAATATCGCAGAAACTGTATCACTTACGAGATTCATCATGCATAGTTTTGTTTATAATCACTTACTCTATCGATTGACACATATTTCATCGCTGGCCGCCAAAACCGGTTTTTTCCCAAATGGCGGACGGTGTAGCCAATGAAGTCGGATACGTTCTTTTTGTCGCTCGTGGCTCTGCGTGTCGTAAGAACAATAATGGCGTCCGAAACAGATACCGTAGGTAGACGTCCTAGGTCAAAACTAACAAAATGTTCATTGTTGTCGTCTAGTTTATGAGATAACATGACATAATATCACGCGTTGTTTCTCTGAAGGGTTTGGCACAGGATACCCATAGTACACCCACATTTCGCCAGTTATGTCTAGGTACGTCCCATGGTCCCACGCAGCATAATGCTGAGCGATTTGTGTGGATGTGACACATGTTTCCCCCAACCTTTTCTTATTATTTTTAACCGACTTTAAAAAAGGAGGTTCTGTATTCGTTTTGTGTTTGTTCTTTTTTGCGTCATGTTTACCGCAAACGAACGTATTTTTTTGTCTTTCTTCTTTCATGAGCGAACCTATTGCCACCATCGGGCGCAAATTTCAGAATCCAGCATGCGCGGTCCGAGGGGGGGTCGTGGGGGTCATGACCCCCCCCAAAATCATTCAAGCTGTCGGGAGTCTGAATGATTTACTTGCCCTAACTTAAAACTGTACTTGAGCTACGAAAACCCCGATTGGGCATATTCAAAAACATTAAGAACATCGGCAGACATGGGGACTGCCGACTGAAGTAAAAACTTAAAACTATGAAATGACAGTGGGTTTTTTAACGCGCCTAAAAATATTTTCCTTCAAAAAGCCTGTTATAAAAATATATAATCTAGGATTCAAGAGCGACAGAAGCAATCTCGGGATATTGGGCACCCCGCTCGTACGTAAGGTTGAAAGGCTTAGGTAAGGCCAGATTCCATACCCTAAACTGCTGTAAAACGAGTTTAAGCTTTTCGTCATAATTCGATAAAGTAAGTTCTTTTTTTGTATGATGGGTAAAAGAAAACCGAGACTATTCAAGGTGGGGTGCTAAAATTTTCAGGCTAGCTACGCTCGTTCTTGCAATTTACATTGGTTCTTGAGCTTTTCTTCAAAAGTCGACAAAGCGTGAAATAATCGCAAAGCATCGAATGATCGAAAAGAAATCGAACCTATCCGAGAGTTTGCAAAATTTACGAGCTCGCTTCGCTCGCTCTTACATTTTAGATTCTGATAGCTGCTTGAGCTTGCCTGCATAACTCGACAATGTGACTCCTACTTGAAAATATAAAACAAAACCTAATCAAACAGAGGCGGGTTGTTAAAATTATCGAGCTCGCTTCGCTCGCTCTCCCCATCCTGCACAATCTACCGTTCTAATACATACGACCAATTTGGCAGCATTTAAGTAACACCCCCCCTATGTAAAAGCTGCGTCCCTGAATAGCATAAGTAATGTGGAGTTGGAGATGTACATGAACCTTAACATATCATCACGCCTTTAATCCCCAAAGGGTTGGGCAGGGGTGTACCTTCATATGGTACTTACACCCACATTTCGCCAGTTATTAAGTGAAAGGTCATAGAGGGCGAGCATACTGCCGCCATCCGGGCACAAATCTGGACTCCAGGCTACTTCTGAGAAATTTCTGATGGAAAACTCTTTAACACTTTACCCGACCTAGGAATCGAAGCCAGCTAGGACCTCATGCTCAGCAGTAACGCTTGCGACCACTAGACCAACGAGGAAATGTACCTCCCTAAAATATTCCTAGGCACCCATGATGACCCCCCCCCCCCCCCCCAAATCTTAGGCTGCGACCGCGCCTGCTCCAGGCTGCTACCGAAAAATTCCAAATGAAAAACCCTAATAATATTTTGCCCGACCCGGGAATCAAATCCAGGACTTCATGCTCAGCCGTAGCGCTTGCGACTGCGAGACCTTGTTCGCTTGAGATAATTACGAAAAATACAAAAAAGTTATCCAATTTTGAAGAATGACATAAAACAATGAAAATAGTTGTGAACTTATATTTATTTATTATTTAACTTAATCATTAATATCAATTTTATAAATCAATAATATTTATATTCCACTATCTTCTCCGCTTTCTGTAGAACCTGTGAACAAAATATAAAAAATATTTCAGTTTCATATTTCTGATAAGCGAAAAGTGGCAGATTTATTTTTTACTAGCTCCGCCCCGCGGTTTCTCACGCATAAGTTTCGATCCCGTGGGAATATTGAGATAAAAACTATCCTATGTCCTTTCCCGGGATGCAATCTATCTCTCCGCCAAATTTTATCGAAATCCGTTCAGTGGTTTAGGCGTGAAAGGGTAACATACAGACAGACAGATAGACAGACAGTTACTTTCGAATTTATAATATTAGTACGGATTTTTTTTTATAATAATAAATTATGATCTTTTATTTCGGAATATCATATTTATGTTACCGGCCAAACCCGATTTCAGGACAAACTAGTTTGGCCTAGGCTAAACTAGTTCCGTCGACATAGGATGCAAGGGCGAGCGAAGGGCACCCCGAGGTTCGGTTTGGTTAGGTTACTTTAAACCCTTTACACAGAAATAGGGGCCCCGCGAAGCGGGGCTCCGTCGACATAAGATCCAAGGGCGAGCGAATGGCACCCCCTATCGCGTATAGGAAGAACTAGTTTAGCCTAGGCTAAACTAGTTTGTCCTGAAATCGGGTTTGGCCGGTAACATTTACATAAGCTAACAGACTTAGGGCTGGTTTTTCAATCGGCAGATAATTTTTATTCGTAGAATAAAATTGACGTCTGACAGATTTTGTATGGAAACACTGTCAAACATTCAAAATTATTCCTCGGATTAAATTATCTGGAGATGGAAAAATCAGCCCATATTCACATATATACAGGGTGTTACAGAAAGGGTATATCAATACAAACGGGTTGAAGAGTGTATCTGGTCTAGAATCTCTGTACAAAATTTCAGCTCAAAAGCAGTAACTTTGAAAATGCTTAATATTATTTTATTTTGATAGTTTATTTTAAATTGAAATCATAACAAACGTGTCACCGCACTACGAGGGTCATTATCCATTATCTGTAGTGTGTCTGTGCGCCTAGTACACGCACATCACGCCGCCGCGCGCCAGTGCAGCGCCGTGATGTCGAAGTAAAAAAATATTAAGCATTTTCAAAGGTAATGCTTTTGAGCTGAAATTTTGTACAGAGATTCTAGACCAGATACACTCTTCAACCCGTTTGTATTGATATACCCTTTCCGTAACACCCTGTATAAAATCATTGGACATCAAAAAAAATTCGTACGCATCGCTGTCAACAGGAACAGTGCCCAAATGGCTGGCAGCATTGCCACGTTACGTTCTATGGCAATGCTGATTCTTTTGGCCGAAAAATAGGCCAGCCCTCTGGTCACGTTAAGAGTCGACCAACCGCATGGTTAGGTCTCGAAAAACCAAGTATAAATATTTTGACTATTTTAAATGGTACCTACAATTTTCTCCTTTCGATCTGGTTTCTTTCTTTTAGCACTGAATTTTGTTCTGCCATCAATTCACATAGTTTCTGAAAAATAAATAGAATAGAATACTCTTTATTATGTACATCATATAAATTACAGACATAAATATAGAAACTTTACAATGGGTGACACAATGGGCGGTCTTATCGCTAAGAGCGATCTTTTAAAGACAATCTTTGGATGGATTAAAAATGGGAAGGACAGACAAATACTGTAGGTAGTCTGTGTCATTATTAATTTCCTGTTTCGTTGGACATAGTGGTCGCAAATGCTACTCTTGAGTCGAATGCATGAAGAAGCCTCCTCGTGTAGCGCAGTTTGCTCCGCCAGTAACTCAACTGAACGCTCGCGCTCGGGGCATCCTGGACAGCCACACCCAACACCTTATTTGACTGGCCAATTCTTCCCTTGCGGTGGTAGGGCTAACGCCCGCCTGGTTAGCGACCACCCTCCTACCGGAGTCAAGCAGCCTGCTGTGTTTCGTCGATGCGTGGGAGTTCCAGTGCCTTAGGCACTTCTGGGCACGCTCGTTCCGTCATAGACCTCATCCATCGCTTTCCCATTCCCAAGAGATGGCCCATTCAGCAATAAAATAAAAAAATAGTTTTGATTGTACGGCACTGATTCTTGCTGATTCACACTCGGCTGAACTTTATTCAAACTGAACTTTATTGTGTAGGAATTAGTTATTTTTCCATTAATTCATATTTGTTTAAATTTTTGGCAAAAATTGCGAACGCAGTATAGTTTATTGTATGGTTATTCCTTACCTGTAGGAGTGTATTTGTCTGGTACTGTACTTGTAGTAGGTCTCCTTTAGGGAGTGGGTCGGGGGCTAAATACCGACGTCGCCGACGCACAGCCAAATATTTGACCTGAAAGTAAATTTATTGATATCAGCGGAGAATTATAGAAAAAAACATATTGTTGCGACGACCACAAGTAACAAGGGCAGGATGATTTCGATTAACTTTACAAAATACAAAAGCTATTTTCATTCATGACATGTATAATACTAGCAGCGCCCCGCGGTTTCACCCGCATTAGTTTCGATCCAGTGGGAATATTACAATAAAAAGTATCCTATGTTTTAATCCTGGTTATAAACTATCTGTGTACCAAATTTCATCCAAATCCGTTCAGTAGTTTTTGATCCATCCATCCATCCTCACAAATTTTCGCGTTTATAATATTTTAGAAGGATAGAATTAAAATAATTTGTGAAACTTCACAGACAGGTAGGTAGTGATTTTTTATCATGATAAAATAAAAACAAATATGATTTTCTCAATTTTAAGTAAAGATTTAACTTTAGAAAGAATAATAAATAAAATATAAATAATACGCATCATACATACTTCTCTCATAGGCTTTATCTTCACTTTGCAGTCCGGTGGCATCTCCCGTCCTATCGCGTCGAGCACCTTTATCGTTGACTCTGATACAATGGGAGGGTTCCGATCAGTCTCCTGTTTCACAGAACTCTTGGCTGATATGTCTGCCTGTTCTTTACGTGCCTTCCTTTTGATGTCGCGCCAAGTCTGAAAAAGTAAGTAAAAAAATGGCATTATAACAAACATTTTAGTTTTTCATTAGTCACAACATACAGCATGTTAAGCCGTTGGTCCCGGCTGTCATTTGTGAATCTTTGACAGTTGTTACGGGTCGTCAGAATCCCGAAAGTCTGACAACCAGTCGTACAAAGGGGTATCGTATTACCCAGTAACTGGGTTGTGGAGGTCAGATAGGCAGTCGCTCCATGTAAAATACTAGTATTCAGCGGTATATTTGGTTAGACTGGAAGCCGACTTCAACATAGTTAGGAAAAGGCTGGGCAGATGATTAATCACAACACACACACATATGCATAAGTCAAAACATTTAATATGACCTTTTTTTCTTATAGTGGGATATTTTTATATGGTTGGAAAGAGATAATGCAGAGTCATGATAGATGTAAGGAATGGAGGGATGCCTTATACCAGCAGGTCTGACAAAATTAAGAGTAAAGGATCAAGTAATTGAAACAAAAGACCGTGATTATATTCTTTTCTGAAGCTAGTTTCCATGAAGAGTAGTGACCGCCACATGTGTCCAAATATAGTGTATAACTTTAATGTGAAATACTGGTGAAAATGACAGATTTTTATGACATTTGTTAAAAATATAACAGAAATATTCTTCCCTAGAACTCCTAGATGAATGTTTCTTTCCTAAAAGACACTGTAGCTTTACCGAAAAAGATAAGATTAAAAGCACTATTTCTTGTCAGAAAATAATGTACAGACGCCAGCACATCAAACTACTACAATCTGTCAAATTTCTTTAATAGATTTTCCACTTTATCACTAAAGCATAAGGTTCAAAGTTGATTGGGAATATTTGACAGTTTCGGGTAGGTTGATGTGCTGGCGTCTGTACATAGGTATAATACTTAATAACGAATTAACGAAATGTCATGGTAGTAAAAACTTAGTTTTCAAAAAGTTTTAAGAGTTGTTTGACTTTTTTTAAAATAACCCAAACTCATTCACAAAGTAATTTGTTAAGTGTATTGTAAGATTCTTAATTAACTATTGTAGTAAGCTGTAATTTACCTGTTTCCACTGCTCAATGGACTTATCCGGCCCGTGTTGCTTCAGTAAATCGCGGAGATACGTCCATTCTTCATCTATACTCTTTACGCCGAGTTTAGCATCGTAAATGGCATTAGCAAAGTTTTTGTGAGTAGACATGTAGTTTATTAAGAAGTTTATTTGTGCGCTTGTGCTCCTGAGGCTGTAATTTAAAAAATATTACCTAAAATATACCGATTTTATTTCTTGAAACAAAATAGAAATATAAACGCTCAACTCAAACACAAACTTGTTGAAAGTCGAGTGAATCAATAGTTTCCGGTGTACAGCAACTTACAGCTTTTTCGGTTCCATTCTTGCTGTTGCTTTTATAAACTTAATTGTTTATTTACTTTTTTCGTTCCTAATTACTTTTGACAAGTGTCATCTTTGGAATTTGACGTCTGTCAAACAGATTGACATAACAAAAAGTTGTCAGGGGCGCGTTCAATTATTTCGCTCGCTCTCGTTGGCCGGCCAATGTGAGGCACTCGTAGCTAAATGATAACAGCCGCTTCAATCGAAGGTTAAGCTACTTGCTTGCTTGCTGCGGTCGGTTCGTGGATGGGTGATCCATTACATATATTGAGAAGCCTCCGTGCCTCGGAAAGCACGCTAAGTCGTTGATCCCGGCGGTCATTCGTAGATCTTTGAAGTCGTTACGAGTTGTTAGGAAACCAAATCCGGTAACTGGGTTGCGGAGGTTAGATAAGCAGGTCGCTCCATATAAAATACTGGTATTCAGCTGAATCCGGTTCTACTGGAAGCCGACCCCAACATGGATAGATAGCTCTCGCGCACTCTTTCGCGCTCTCTTTATTATGTACTTACACCATTAATTACAAAGGGTAGGTAATACAATGGGCAGTCTTATCGCAAAGAGCGATCTTTTTAAAACAACCTTCAACCCCAACATAGTTGGAAAAAGGCCAGGCAGATTGACTGACTGGCTGGCCACTCAGTGACGTACCTACTCTCAAACACACACTGCGTAATAGTGAACTGATGAACCCAACGTTTGGTGATGAACGCCATGTTCTTCCCTACCCCTACAAATAGCCATGTGTCTCTTCAACCACCCTATTACCTGGGAAGACGTATGTCTTGCTTCCTGTTAGCCATGTTCCTACTGCCGTGGCACAGGCTTCCTCTTTGAAAGTTTTGAGTGCATTAACGATAAAATACATTGCAAAAAAAGTGCATGCCTGCGGTTTCGAACTGAAAAAGTGCAACTATTGGTGGGTCCAACTGCCTGGAACTTTTATTTTCCTCTGGAGAATCAATTCATATTATGATACCACATAACTTTAAAGGGCTTTATGGCTCACTGCTTCTCACAGAGAGGAGGCCTGTGTCCCACCAATGCAGCAGTGGGAACATTATAGGCTGATTATTATGTTTTAAAGTAGTAGCATACACAATACTATTTTATTTTCATGAAGTGCCCGGCCGCCAGGGGCGTGCTTTAGCACTGAAGGCGGCTTCGCCAACCCAACATTACGACATTTACTTCGTTGCGGAGTCTCAAACTCAAAGCATTTATTTCAATTAAACCAATTAATGTACAGGCATTTTTGAATTATCAAGGAGTCGATTAAAGATGAAGCTACAGCCCGTTTCAGTTGTTTTAATTCTGACGGCAGCAACCTTATTGTGGCGGGCATAAAGATCACAATGATTTTGACAGACCTGTCAGTGGCAGCAACTAAAGTGTTACATGCTCTATGGCAACAAGCCAACAGCAACCTTATATTAATGAGAATAAAGATCACTGTGATTTGGATAGTGATGCAAAATCAGAGGTAAAATAAGCTTTGCTGGATTCGTTTTCTCCTCTACCGATCGTTATTTGTCCTGCGGGGCAATTGCGTAACACATTATAAATCGGAATCGGTTTCATTTTGACAGTTCAACAACATACATTGCGTTATTTACGTGTCGAGTAGACAAATTTTTCGAACTTATGAAGCAATGGATTAGCAATTTGCTTCAAAATGATTCAGGTTCCGATTGACAGTGTGTTACGCAATTAGGTTTCAAGTGTGTATGCGGCACCTCCACACAGACAATGGCCCACCTTCCATCCTGCGCCGCATGTCACCCGGCACTGCGTCAGTAAACGGAGTTCGCGCCGCCGAATTTGGCGCCAAAAAAGTTTAAACTTTTTGCCATCGATACGCTAAGGTGCAGGTATAAATAATAAACTCACATAGTACAAATGATAATATATTTTTAAGAAATAACTACCTAAATTACGAATAAGTAAGGCAAAATTGATTTTTTTTCAACATGGCACTGTCACTTTTCAATTGACATTACTGTAAGCGCTTTTATTTATAATTGATTTATATCATTAAGAGCTTAAAACTAAAATTTTAAATACATTTCCGGATTCCTAAATCTAGCCACAGTACCTACATTTCCAAAAAAAAAGGCCTATAACATGAAAACAATGAAGAGTCGAAAAAGAAAGAGTTTCGAAGCTAACATTCTGGCCACCATTTTAATGACGTTATTGTTCCGAATTTGAATTCACGACCATTTAAAAATCTATGTTTTAGGAATCCGGAAGTGTATTAGGGAAGAATGTATAATTCTATTTTGTAGAAAAATTCTTATTCTAAACTTAAAATTATCGAAGTCATGAAACGATTTTTGTATCGATGCAAATTCGATGAGAATTGCTTCAATACAAAAGAAAATAAATATACAGTAATGAGGGATGGTAAACCGTTTGTACAATGAATGCAAATGCAAATTAAATTTGTACTATACCTAATATTTAAAATTACGTCTTTCTTCAGCATCGATACGAAAATCATTTCATGAATGATACAAAAAATTGGATTTTATTTTTGATTTCCCTGTAAATTTAAATCGGCGAACTTATTGCTGCCTTCTTTCGAGTTAAGCATCGAATTGAATCTGATTCGAATAACTTTATTTGATTCAATCTCTTAATTTGTTTAGTAAGTCAATAGGTAATTATCCAATATTCAGCTGTAAAAATGTCTACAAAAAATTGAGATAACTTTAACAATTTGGTGTTGCAAGTTCGCAATATATTATGATTATGTATAATATTTTCTGATTTACAAATGAAATTATCAATATTTTCATTAGTTTTTTTATTGCAATACGGATTAAAAATTTCGCAAGCTGCATAATGAACTTCCAGACTCCCACAATGCTACCACCTAAGATGCAAACATCAAAATAATGATGACTCAAAGAAAAAGTTTTTATGCATTTTTGAAGCCTGACCATCATTTTGGTCTTATTAATTTGAATTTAAGACCATTTAAAAATCATAGACCTATAGACGAAAAATTGCAGGGTAGATAGATTTAGGAGTCTGGGAGCTGATATAATTTCTCATATCTTTTATTTCAAAACTTTTTTTTGCAAGTATGTATAAGTAAATATAAGGCATAAATACTGCGATAGTGCTTAAGCACATTTAAGGGGCTTTAAAAATAAAATATTAATAAAAACTTAAGTTAGTATAAAAACTATTTAATGAGGTCCTCAAATTCTATATATCACAACTATAGTATATAAACACCCGACCCTTACGAATATTATATTACTTACATAAATAGTTTTAAAATGTCGATAAAAATGGCTATATACCCAGGAATCTATATGGGGTACCCACATCCAGCACGGCACTTTGGAAAGCTGGCATTAGGATATCAAAATACATAGATTACCTATTGGATTTTTAAGATAAATAGCATCCTCACGTGTGACAAACTGAATCGCAATCGCTTTCATTTGACAGTCCAAGTGAATGTCCAAATCATTCAATCGTTTTGAACTGTCACTTGAAAGCGATTGTAAGTGTCAACGGAAGGAAATCGAGAGTTGATTGGGATATCATTTAAAAAGTTGCACATTTCAACATTTTAAAACTATGTCTCTTATAAAAAATACGATTGAAATACAATTTTTATTAGTTACAATTTGACACGAAGACGTAGACGCTGAGACTTGCGATTGTGACAGATAAGGTATTAAATTGTTCCCTAGATAAGTTGATTGCTTTGCGAGGAAAGGCAATTGACTAAATTACTGATAACAATCAGGGTTTTCATGAAATTTCACACCACCAGTTAGCGCATAGGTTCTCAATGTGGGCTATAACGCCCACTCGTGAGCATTTGTGACTTTCAGGGGGCCATAGAAAATTATATATCCTATTTTACGACTATACAGGGTTATTGGAAAAACACCAACAACCTCTTAAGAGGTCATTGTACTCATCATTATGAACAACTTTTACTATGGGACCAAACCTGAAATCGCGAAAAAAAATCAGCTGTTCCATACATTTTGACGAGTTCTACGAACATAAATGTAGGGAACAGCTGATTTTTTTTTCGCGATTTCAGGTTTGGTCCCATAGTAAAAGTTGTTTATAATGATGAGTACAATGACCTCTTAAGAGGTTGTTGGTTTTTTTCAAATAACACTGTATAATATTTCACGTTTACATAATAATATAATCGTGGCAATAGTTGTTTCAGATTCGCAACAGACAGTAAGTAAAAAAAATTGGGGGGTTCTAGAAATAAAATTATTCTCAAAATGGGCGATGTGGGAAGATTGAGAACCTATGAGTTACCGCCTTTTTGACAAGAGGTCTTCCATTTCGACAATGAATATAAAATATATGATGACGTTTATCATTCGTATCATTCATTCATTCATCATTCAGTTTTGACAGGTTCCCGGACCTGACATCCGTGCTGCCACCTAGTCTGACCAAGATTATGTCTGGACTTTTTCGGCCTTTCTTCTCATAGTCAGGCCGACCTCATTTATTTTTTTAATATATTATGACGTGTAAAAGTGATTCTGATATTCTATTTACAGAATAAACAATTTAATTTCATTTAATTTCTTTTCTGTGAACGTCAAACTCGGGGTTTACCAGCGCGTCATGGAGCGCAGTATCCTAGGGGGTTCGAATTTCTAACCGTATAAGGAACACAATAGTGCGCGCCAAAACCAAGATCATGGACTTTACCCAGAAAGCTGCTAAACTTACGTGGGACTAGGCCGGACACATAAATGGACCTAGATAACGCAAGTATCACGAACTGTATGAAAACTAAGCGTGCCACTTTTTGACTACCTACTATGACGTCACAAGCTCGCGCTCTCGCTCACGCTCACCCAGCGAGCAGTACGCAGGACTGAGCGCGAAAGTGGCGGCTTACGATTTTCGATCGTAAGCTGGTGCGATTTTTGGCACGCGAAGTAGTTGCTCTCGCGTTATCTAGGTGTATCTATATCTGTGGGGCCGGACATGTCTGCCGCATGTCAGATGACAAATTGTGCTAAGGGAACCACCGATTGGGTTCCACTAAATTACTGAACCGATTGGGGCCGAGACAAAGATGGCGGAACGAGTTTGACTCCTACCGAAAGGACTGGCCGGCACGCGCAAAAGACAGAATTGTGTAGAAAAAGGAGAGGGAGACCTTTGCCCTGCAGTGGGACAACACAGGCTGGTAAGATAGATTAAATTCAGTAAACGTCATTTCAGAAAACTCTGGAAGATTACGAACAGCCAGTGTCCATGTACAGACGCCAGTACATGAACCTACTACAATCTGTCAAATTTCTGTAATACATTTTCAACTTTATCACTAAATTATAAGGTTCAAAGTTGATTGGGAAAATTTGACAGTTTCGGGTAGGTTGATGTGCTGGCGTCTGTACAGTCACGAGCACTAATATGTCAACACTTGGCAACTTCTAATTGCGATTTTTTTGTGAAATAATGAATGCAACACAAAATACGACACTTTACATAAACCTATGGATTCGAAAATACTATGTTCGTAATAACATAAAATTTCATTAAAAAATAAAGGAGAAAATCGCCTTTGAATAAAGCCCAGTGTATACATATTTGTGCTCGTGACTGTACCTACCCCGCCAACCTTGGGCCCAATACTGTATGATAATTATTATTCCCCGCGTAATCTTCCCACGTGCAAACCACGTACGGTTGTGAAGCGTGGTAATTTGACAGTTGAAACCGCGCCAACTTCGCGTTCATTTCCCGCGGTTTCGTACAGTGTCATAGAGAATATTAGCAGATGTTGTGATTAGCTATGGAATTAACGTGGTTTCGAAGTAGGTAAGGAATCGTGAAGTTGTCATAGTGAATTAGGGTCCTGAGCCCTGATTCATAACCATACGGCAGGCTATCGTATCGAAAACCTGATATTTCGATAACCTGATTTGACTTGCCCTCAACAGCAAATAGCTGTTGGAAGAATAGCGGGCGCCTATTTGATTTAAACTGACAAAATTTTCGGGTTTTGGACTTGTAAACAGCGTTTAGAAGACTCCTACGATAACAATGATCGATGTTCGATACGATACGGAAGCGTATCGAATGGTTGTGAATAGCTATGCTGATTTGATACAAATAATTTTCGTTAAAAGTTAAAATTTTATCCGTATACATAATTTTAAATTCTGAATACATTTTTATTATTGATTTCATTGATTATAAATTTATTATTCACTTAATATTTTTATTTACTAAGTATATTGGGTTGTGGGCTGTGGCGCTCAGATAGGCAGTCGCTCCATGAAAAATACTGGTATTCAGCTGCATCCGGTTAGATTGGAAGACTACCCTGATGACCAACTACTAGACTGACCCAACTTGATTGGGAAAAGGCTATATAGATAATGAGGACGGGTATACATTTTTTTACTAGCTTTAGACGTGGAGAATCACTCTAATATTATAAAGGCGAAAGTTTGTGTGTGTGTTTATATGTTTGTTACTTCTTCACGCTCAAACGGCTGGGCCAATTTTGATAAAATTTTGTATGGAGGTAGCTGACACCCTGGATTAAAATATAGGCTACTTTATATCCCGATATTCCCACGGGATTGATATTTACGCGGGTGAAACCGCGGGGCACAGCTAGTTAGATATAACCAAGAAAAATCTAACACGATCATTTAAAAAATCTTTTATAGTTGGGAAGTGGCGTTAGATTGTATGACGGTTGAGAAAAAAAAATAAACGACTATTATAATAAATAAAGTATGCAACTGAAAAGAGGTAGACAATGAGACTCCTTGATTTTAAAAATCATGGTTTAAAAAGTTTATACATATTGCTTTAAATACTATTTGCATAAAAATTTGGTATAAGACTTTTGTAAACATCTCATACCGAGGGGTTCGTGGCTTAATAATAACAGCCGCACGATTCAATCGAAGGTTAAGCAACGCTTGTCGCGGTCGGTTCGTGGATGGGTGACCATCCATTATATATCGAGACCTCTCAGTGCCTCGGAAAGCACGTTAGGCCTTTGGTCCCGGCGATTTGTCGGACTAACTTTAAGTGCTCGGACAAACGAAAATCTATAAGTATTTGTAACTTTTCAGAAAATATGTTTTTTTTATCAGATTTATGGTAGGACCACTATTTATTTCGTAAATAGCATTGGGCATTTTGAAACACACGCCTTTTTTAAAGTGACAGAACCGCCCTCTATATTTGTGTCGATAACTCTTTTAATAAGACCTCCAATTAGTTCTATGCTGCGTTTGCAATTTAGCTGTCAAACATGTGTTTTTAGACAACTTACTCTAACACCCAGTCATAAAGTCCAATTTGGGGTACAACATCAAATATTTTTATGACTTTTTTCATTCTAAAATTACCATTATTTACACAGGTATAAAGTTGGGTTATAGTCTACCATCAAATTCGACACAAGTTTTCGAATACAAAAAAGAAAAAACCAATCAGAGTTAACAAAAAAAGAATTACCGACGCAAAGACACAACCTCGCTCTATATTACGCTTTTACAACTGCACTGTCTAACTTCTTTTGCGCTAATCTTCTCCTCCGATGAATGATAGGAACAAATCCCCACAACGCAGCTCCGAATACCAAAACAAACCCTAACGTCACAAACAAAGATTTATACGATTTTGTATACTCGAACCAAAACCCGCATATAGGGGGCCCAATCAACTGTAAAATACCATTTACAAACAGACTAATACCGTATGAAGACATCAGTCTTTCAGTACCCAGCATCTCTGTCATAACTAGTGCTGTGACCCCCACGTTGATACCAGATGCGAGACCGAAGATCGAGCAGAACGCCGAAATCGCCGAATAACTCGACACTAGTGGTATCATCGAGAGACTAATACCAGATAACAAAAGACCGAAAATAAAGAAATAACGCTTAGGTGTTACTACTATGTCTGATAGTGCGGAACCCCCGATTCTGCCGACTAAATCTAGGGCGGAAATTATCGATAAAAGATAAGCTCCTAAGGATTTATCGAAGCCACATTCTTGGGCGTAAGAAGGAACTAGGATAATGAAGTTTGTATACGATATCGCACAAGTACAGTTCGATATTAATATTACTAAGTAAATTGGATCTTTTAACAGATTACAGTCAAAATATTTGTTTGGTTCTTGTTTAGAGTCGTCTTTTTTCGCGCGTTTTTTACATCCGCAGCCAATGGGAGCTAGACTTTCTGTTACAGATTTTAGGCTGAATTGAGAAGCAAACTCGCTTGGCTTCTCAAATGCAGACAGCGTCGAACCATGGAAAGGAGTAGACATATACTGAAAGCTGGACGTTGACGGACTCCGTTTAGGCGTCGTTTTAGGCACCCCTAATTTCTTACCGAACGCTTCCTGAGAGTTCACTCTACTGGTTCTGCCTTCCGGAACAGATCCTAACAGCGAAGGATTGCTAGGCAAATGATTTTTACTTGATATGTGTTGAAGACCATGTCGTGACGATACCGGCGTCGATTTTCGGTTTCGGTCTCCGTCTTTCGATGCGACTTGGACGGCACTAGCTGATCTTGCGAAGTCCAGCTTCGAGTTTTCGTCTAGATTTACATTTGATTGGTTATTGAAGATTGGGGGTGAACCGTTGGGGTGTTTGTCTGGGGTCGGGGTTGAATCCTCCGGGGTGAAAATTAATTTAGGGTGGTCGGAATCTTCTAATTCAGCATCCTCTTCGATGAAAGGTTCCAGCTGTAATGAAAAATGTTTTTTTTTTAAATATTTTTTTTTATGACAGAGTAAAGTTAATATTAGAATTTAGGAGTAGGTAATGAATTGTCAATTTTTTGTAGTAATTTTAGTGCAATATTTAGCTAGTTAATTATTATTTTAAATTGGCTAGCTAAACTATTATGTACACTCTCCTATGATCCACAATAAAGATGAATTGAAATTGAAATTGAAATTGAAACTCCGCAGGCGCGAAGGGTATCGATATCGAAAAAAAATTAATTCATGGTTTTTTTGGGAAGTCAACGACCGCTGTTAGTGTTGTTAAGAAAACAGATTTTCTCAACTCATACTTACACATCAAGCTATCCGAAACTGTCAAATTTTCCCAATCAACCTTGAACCTTATTCTTCAGCGATAAAGTTGAAAATCTATTAAAGAAAGACAGATTGTAGTAGCTTGTTGTGCTGGCGTCTGTACCTACTTCAAAACTTCAAAGTAAGTATGAGTTGCGAAAATGTGTTTTCTTACGTTTTTTCGTGTTAATATATCGATAGGTACTCTATCACGTTTGTGAAGTTTACACAAAAAAAAAAAAAAAAATTAAACTGATATTTCAGTGACAAGTGACTACAATAACTTGCGTCGATGAAGATAATTTATTTTTTGTATTTTTTTTATGTTTAGATATTGACACATTCGACACCTATCGCGCCTGCTGGGTTTAGCTAGCCAATATAAAATAACCCCGCACCCTAATCGCATAACACACTATCAATCTACTATAATCCATTGCTTCTTATGTTCGAAAACTTTGTCTGCTCAACAACGTGAATAACGCAATGAATGTTGTTGAACTGTCTGTCCAAAAATGGCTGTCCCATTGCTACTATTAATGTGTTACGCAATTAACCCGCTGTATAGTGACATTAACTAGCCCGAAGAATTGCCAAACTTAAGTGGCAGTGGGCAGGGCACATTGCTCGCAGAACAGATGGCCGATGGGGCCGAGAGGTTCTGGAGTGGCGACCACGTACCGGAAGACGTAGCGTTGGAAGGCCTCCCACAAGGTGGACCGACGACCTTGTGCCGCAGGAACCCGTTGGATGCGAGAAGTACAGACCCGGTCGAAGTGGAGGTGCTTGGGGGAGGCTTATGTCCAGCACTGGACGTTTTTCGGCTAAAATGATGATAGTGATATTGGGAGGAGAGAGGAAACGCATGCGACTAACAGTATGATGAATATATGAATGGAGAGGGAGAGGAAAGCCGAAGAAAAGATGAATGGATTGTGTTAGGAATGATTATGCAAGAGAAGGGAGTGAATGATAGCGTGACGGTTGCCAGGGGAGAATGGGAGAAGAAAACGTGTTGCGCTGACCACAAGTAACATCGTATTAGGGTAGGATTGATGGTAATGATACTGTGAAATTCATGTGTTTCATAAGTATATAGAGGTATGAGTGACCGGGTGTAAAGTTCACTCCTCTTCCACAGACAAGGGAGGACCCTTCGACCAGAATGGTGTTGTTAATCTGTCGAGCTCCGCTAATGAGACACAATTGATTTTCTATTGTTTCGTCGCCGATAGACGACGCGCGCCGCTTGACTGGTATGAAAGATTTGAAAGTATTTTATTTCTAAAAATTAAAAACGGTTTTATAAAAAATACATAATTTATTTTAAAAATACATTTAGTTACTTACTAACTAATATTTGTCTACTTAATACAAAATTAACATTTAACAGTAAGTATAAAAACTAGGTTTATTGTAAGAAAATTCATTTATTTTTATTTGGAAAGACTAATTATAATAATTGGAAAAATAAGGGAATGAAAATAAGTAATAATAAGGAATGAAAAACATTAAAATTATTTTTTAAGCAATTTCGAAATACTTAGGTAAGTAAACACTACTTAATTTTAGCTAAAAATTAAAGAAAAAGAAATAAAAAATAATAATAAAAATATTTGGCAAGAAGTTGTCAATAGTACAATTTTTGTTTTTTGCCATATTTATTTATTAAAATATGTTTCGAAGCCAAAAATATACAGGGTGTCCGGTAATTAATGGATAATCTCTTCAGGGGTCATTGTACTTATCATTATGAACAACTATTACTATGGGACCAAACCCGAAATCGCGAAAAAATAATCAGCAGTTTCCTACATTTTGACGAGTTATGCGACGAACATAAATGTAGGGAACAGCTGATTTTTTTTCTTGACTTCATGTTTGGTCCCATAGTAAAAGTTGTTCAAAATAATAATTACAATGAACCCTTAAGAGGTTATACATTAATTACCGGACACCCTGTATATTTTAATGAACTTATGTACAGACACCAGCACAACAAGCTCCTACAATCTGACAAATTTCTTTAATAGATTTTAAACTTTATCGCTGAAGTGTAAGGTTCAAAGTTGATTGGAAAAATTTTACAGTTTCGGGTAGCTTGATGTGCTGGCGTCTGTACAGTGGCCTCCAAAAGTTAATTTAAATTTTTCCACTTCAGCTGCAACACACCACATTATGATTTAAAATTCTAGTGATCCAAATGTTTAAACTGCTATAACGTTGTTATTGCCTAATTTAAGTACCTTTGACTCGTCATAAAAAATAATCAAGTAACCCCTTAGGAGTAACTGATTATTTTTTTATTTTAAATCATAATGTGGCATCACAGATTAAATAGAAAAGAAAAATGGAAAAATGTCAACTAAGGGTCAATTCATACTAGCGCAGAGTCGAAGCGCATCGAAGCGTTAATCTGAAACCTAACATAGCAAATTCGCCCTTATCTCCACAACGTAATGCACGAGCGCCAATCAGCGTTGGTTGCGCTCAGATGCGCAAATTCCGTCGAATGCGCGCGAATTCGCGCGTTTTCTTTTTCATAATCATCATCATAACTTTTGGAGGCCACTGTACATTAATAGTTCCATAAATACAGTAACATTATAGCCTGATTATGCAATGTTGGGATATGTGTTTAAAAATTTTGTCCACTTTTTAAGACCCACCGCGCCTCTTCAGAATATTGCTTGCCTTAAAAAATGGACAAACTTTTTAAATATTAATCCCAACAAAGCATAATTAGCCTATAATGTTCCCACTGCTGGGACACAGGCCTCTTTGTGAGAGGGAGTGGACCGTAATCTACCACGCAGGCCCCAGTGCGGGTTGGTAGATGTCACATGACGTGTTCGATTTTTTGGTTCTAGAGAACATGCCGGTTTCCTCACGATGTTTTCCTTCACCGGTTTGAGAAACTCAACATACTTCGGATAAAAAAACATATCTGTTTAGTAAAAAAAGAGACAAAATAAAATAAATAGTTAGGTATTCAATTAAAAAAAATATTAAATTAATAATTTTCAAAGCCTCTTAAGGTAACTTTTGTTCATTTTAACTAATAAATAATAATAATAAAGGAAAATAACATCATTTTAAATTAAAAAGAATAAAATATACAAGTCAATTAATTTGATTATAGTCACAGGTATGTATGACAGTCGACGTTCTACCAAGACAAAGGGGATTGAAGATTTTAATATGGAACCTGACATACATACTGCCCACCATTTTGTATTTTTTTCAAAATGGCAGCCATGCATGAAACTTATGTATGTACAATTGTACAGTCACCAAAGACACAACTGACACAACTGCATTGAGTGGTTCATTGATAGTGGGGTGAACATTCATAACTCATGTAATTTAATTATAAGCTGAAACATTGAGTTTCCAAATAAATAAATAAATAAATAAAGGAGATGAGTAACCAGGGTCGTCGGGTATAGTTGAAGTTTAATAAGAAACCGATGGATGTTGTCGAATAAAATAAAATAAAATTAATAGAAAACAAACAGTTCATTTATCAAATTAAATTTCATACGAAAACATCAATCGGTTTCTTACTAAACTTCATTTATATCCGACGACACTGGTTACTTATCTTCTTTGGTGACCGTACTCTAATATTCAGACTGATTATTTCAAACATCTATGCAACCAGATGTAAGCAAGTTCAAAAAAATATGGATGTCATATGATCAACTTTGGACGTTAATATCTCGGAAACGTGACACTACAGGATTTGGTCTTAGTATATTTTTCAGTTTGCATTGAAGTCAGCTATCGATTTATATGCATAGGTATCATGCGTGGCCGCCATTTTGAAAAAAAAAAGGCCGGTAGTAGGTATGCCACGAAACTTCAAAGCCTTTTTTCTAAGAGATGTGCCGTATTAACCACAGTTGATCGGGCGCTTGATTTTCAACCTACTGCTTAGCGTCGAGAGTCGAAAATCCAACGGTGTTTTTTTGACGCGCAGGGATGTGTTCTGTTAGATTTTCAATGCTCGACTCGACACCAAGAGTTGAAAATCCAGTGCGCGATAAAATTCCGCTGCGATATTTTAACGCCTATGGGAACGGTTATGGGCCGCGTACACGATGTTATAATTATTAACGTCACCATTGGAATGGATAATAGACATAGCATAATCAGCCTATAATGTTCCCACTGCTGGGACACCGGCCTCTTCTCTGTGAGAGGGAGTGGGCTGTAGTCTACCACGCGGGCCCAGTGCGGGTTGGTAGATGTCACATGCCTTCGAATATTTGGTTCTAGGACATGCCGGATAGACAATATTGAATTAAAAGTATGTACATAAATGGTTCGCCAGCACATCAAGCAACTACAATCTGTCAAATTTCTTTAATAGATTTTCAACTTTATCGCTGAAGCAGCAGCTTCAAAGTTGATTGTGAAAATTTGAAAGTTTCGGGTAGCTTGATGTGCTGGCGTCTGTACATATTATAGAATTAAAATTAATCATTTGAAAATGCTTTATAATTCGGACAAAAAATGTAAGTAAATTCGTTTGAAATTGTCAAATATACCATAACATAACGCAAGTAATCCGCGAAAGTTAGGCAGACGTGTACACACGACTACGCATCAAGCCATCCATCTCCAGATTTCGCTGACCTCGCATTGTATAGGTTTTTCGTACAATTAGAAGTCAGCTTACACTGGTTATGTATAGCTTGATGTGTAGCCGTATCTACAGACGCCAGCACATCAAGCTACCCGAAACTGTCAAACTTTCCCAATCAACTTTGAACCTTATGCTTTAGCGATAAAGTTGAAAATCTATTAAAGAAATTTGACAGATTGTAGTAGGTTGATGTGCTGGCATATGTACCTATAGTGACACACACATTTCGCCAGTTATGTTTAACAGTTATCTCCCGTGTGAGGCGAACAACAGATATAGATAGACCTAGATAACGCAAGTTTCACGATTTGTATGAAAACCAAGCGTGCCATTTTTTGACTACCTACTGTGACGTCACAAGCACTATTTAGTGATGGGAAAATCAAATCGATTCAAAGACGCCGCCGCCTGCGGCACCCGTCTCGACCCACCCCCGGGGCCTAGCGCCAGCGCTTACGCGTCACGGTCACCCAGACAGCAGTACTCAGGACTGAGCGCGAAAGTGGCGGTTTACGATTTTTGTACGTAAGATGGCGCGATTTTTGGCACGCGAAGGAGTTGCTCTTGCGTTGTCTAGGTGTATTTATCTATGAGGCGACCCTATTGCCATCAACCGGGCACAAATCTAGACACCGGGCTGCTAATGAAAAACCCCAATAACATTTTGCCCGACCCGGGAATCGCCACCAAAACCTCGTGGTCAGCAGTAGCGCTTGCGACCACCAGACCAAGAATGCAGACAAATATTATAAATATATTACGTGTAAAAATTAAAGAAGAAATATGTATAATTGTGATTTGTGCGTAGAGCTAAATAAAGTGGTATTGTTTAGTACATTATTGTAATTCAAACAAATGTCAACTCTAACAAGTATAAAAATAAAGTAGCATTTAGATTGACAAATCACATTTTATACTGTTGTACAAGCAGTACAAGTAACTATTAATTTAAACTAAAGAAATCTTGCTTCATAGTTTGTGTTGTGCATATTTGGTTATTCATACAAATGTCAACTCTAACGTTTGTGGAAATAACGTCGAATTTAGATTGACAAAGCACATTGCATACTCTCGACAAGCATATATTTTAAACTTAATTATACATATATCAGCTTTATTTTTGTGCATTTTTGGTACGGACTACGGAACCCTAAACATTCAGGGTGTAAAAAATAAAATAGTTTTTTTTTACACCCTGTATAATTTACATAATTAATTTCTATAAATTCATAATATCGTTCTTTCGTTTACATAATTGCATAAGAATCGTTACCTTTCTTAATATCATGTTTAATAAAGTTTATTTTTTTTTTATTGAAAAATCAGCCCTAAAAGAAATTGTGTAATCATTCAAGTAATATCAAATATTGCTTCAATATTGAATACTGCGATCACCAATTCTTTCTGACAAGCGTTGTCATAATAGTTATTTGTCATCGAGACAAGAAAAAATAAATACAGTATTTTTATCTCACGAAACGACGCGCGCTTGACTTGTGGTAACTGGTAACCAAATGTACAAACGTGCAACTTCGCCCGTGTCTCGGAGAGAGCTTCTGCGCTTACACACACATTCACAGCGTGTTTGTAAACTTGGTTACCACAAGTAAAGCGCGCGTCGCTTCGTGAGATAAAAATACCAGATTGCTAAACGTACTTATAGAGGTTGGTCAAAAAGTCGAAACTTATTTTTGTATACCGAGTCCTTTTACAGAGTAAATTAAAGAAAATGTGATATAAAATAATAAAACAAACGGTGTTTTATTAATACTAGATAATGTATCAGCATTGCAAAAGTTCTATTGCGGCTCTGGGTATCAAATTTCCATTCCATCCATAGATAAAATTACCCATCTCTCCACTAGTCCAATGCTTGGGATGCATATCCGGTAGGCTCTTAAATCCTTACCTATCCTTCGGGCACGTCTTCCCTACTATTACCGCGCCCCCCGGTCTATTCCTTGATATGCAATGGTCGCTGTAGCACCATGAACATGAGGCTACAGGAGCTAGTGCGAATCTTGGGGTTCATTCGATTAATCGAGTCTGGTTTAACCACGCTGGGATCGGTGCAATTCATTCATTCATTCAAAAATTTTGAAGCGTTACCAATATTATTTCTCACTGTAAAAGCGTTGGAAATGACTTTTTGACCACTCTGTATATAAACAATATTATTTTGCACTTGTAGTTTGACAAATGTGCGACATTTACAAGAATAACGCTTAGCCAGAAAACGTGCTAAAATTTTTTTTATCAAACAGCCATAATTTTCAGAAAATTTTATCATAGAGAAGATAATTAAGATTTAATTTAACAATAAAACATTGGCATAAACTTATATCTACGAACAAAGTCAAAAGGTCGAGACGTAAAAATTTAAAAAGGTACCGTCAAACGGGGTGAATAGGGATGCAGGGGTGAATCGGGACGAAACTTTAAAATGTATTTTAACGTTAAAATAACATAGTTTGTTGTCAGTAAAGGCACGTGATCGTTAATTAAATTACAGTAAATACATTAGGTTCCTTTTTGGCGACAAACTATATTATTTTAATGTTAAAATCGCTTTTAAAGTTTTGTCCCGATTCACCCCTGCATGCATCCCTATTCACCCCGTTTGACGGTAAATAAATTGTAGAATTCATACATAATTGCTATGTAAAAATATTCGTATTTACTGAAGACCATCTTCAGTAACCATCCTCACTTTCTATTAGGACCCGGGGTAGTAGTCAGCTTTTTAATAACAACTTTATTCAAGTCCGAATAAAGTCCAAAATACAAAAACAGGCTCGCACGTGTAAGTTATTTTTGTAACAACCTGTAAATATACATTTGGCTAAACGGTTAATACTTTAAACTACCTCATATTAAGCACCATGGTTTAATAACTTATTCTAAGCCAACTTGCTTTGTAAATCTTCCTTTTTTGGGCCATGCGAGAAAGAGATGACGCTATATTGGTCGTATAGCTCCATCTCTTTCTTGCACGGAACAATTTTTGTCTTACACGGTCCATGAACATGTTTACATTAATATGCCATCTCTCTTTATTCTTTCCTTTAAAATTTTATGTTTATATTAGGTCCTTACATATGAAATTGGCGTTTTTCGTACTGGCCACTTTAATCACGAATTTCTCCTCTTTGGTAAGGAATTCCAAATTCAAATTTGTACAGCTATTTACTCATGTATTTGTGCTTCGATGACCGTCATTCATTTGTTTTTTTTCTTCTGTTTTTTCTGTTTGCGTCACTCATTTTACAAAATGGAAAATTTAAAATATCGCATTATTTACGAGTACGAGTTCCGCCGTGGCACTAGTGCTGCGGAAACGACTCGAAGGGTGAATGATGTGTATGGCGGTCATGTTGCAAAAGAAAACACAGTTCGTTTTTGGTTCCAACGTTTTCGTTCTGGAAATTTCGACCTGCAGAACAAGCCCCGTGGACGGCCTGAGACCCAAGTTGATAATGGAGAATTGAAGGCTATTGTGGAAGCGGACCCATCGCAAACCACGTCCGAGTTAGCTGCAGGCTTCGATGTTAGTGATAAAACTGTTTTAATTCACTTGAAGCAAATTGGGAAGATTAAAAAGCTCCACGCCACTGCTGCTTCACGACAACGCCAGACCACACACTGCGCAACAGACGGCTACCAAATTAGAAGAGCTTGAATTGGAATGTCTTAGACATCCTCCGTACTCCCCGGACCTTGCTCCAACAGATTACCATTTTTTTCGCAATTTGGATAACTTTTTGCAAGGGAAAAAATTCAACTCCGATGGGGCAGTCCAAATCGCCTTCAAAGATTTTATTGATTCCCGTCCGACTGGTTTTTTTAGTAAAGGGATCAATGAACTACCTATAAGATGGCAAAAGTGCATTGAAAACAATGGTTCATACTTTGATTAATTAAATATATTATATTAAAAAATATTCGACTTTTTGTTCCTTCCATACAAAACGCCAATTTCATATGTAAGGACCTAATATAAATAAGGGCTATTTTTGTAAAGCACGATGTATTTAATCGAACCTCTAATAATTCCCATTTAGCGCTCCTAAAAATATTATACAACACTTTAATATAATGATTCCTATTTTGGGGCCTAAAAAATACTAAATAGTTTAGTTACTAAGTTCAACAAAGAGAAAAGGCCAAAAAGTTAAAAAGAGGCACAATTATTTAAAAAAAAGTGTGCATCATTAGAAGTGTAAAAAGTTTTTAGAGGATCGGTTAAGTATTGCTTTTTTTGTAATATCTTTTCATGTTTTATAAAATAGTCAATTTAATTCGCAATTAAAGCCTACACAGACATTTATGGCATAAATAAAAGTAGGCAATGCGAATACAGGGTGTTCCCATAGTCAATCTTTAAAGAGGAGGTGCAAGATATTGATAAATAATTTTTGGGACAAAATAGAGATATTAATCACTCAAAATGTCTACAATTAGCCCAGGTTAGCGCGGGCGTGTTTTTCCCGCGACCCTTTTTTTTGCGCACTCGAATTTCAACCCACTGCTTAGCGCCGAGAGTTCAAAATCAAAAAGTGTGTTTTTGATTCCCAATTTTCGGCTCAAACACCAAAAGTTGAAAATCCGTGCCCGATAAAAACATGCCGCGATATTTTGGGCTTTTGTTTCAAATAATTTGTCTTGCTCCCTTGCACCTTACCCTCGAAAGATTAATCTACCATACAAACCAACCTGTTTAATAAGTCATACTAAAAATACTCCCATACTAAGAACCCAACCTTTCCCTCAAATCCATTACACTTTTTGATTTTTTTTCTCCGCCTCCTTCTTAGCCTTTTCCTTTTTATGCCTATTAATAAGAGGCATGAACAACCACAAAGCAGCCCCAGCGATAAAAATCATTCCGAAAGTCACGAACATCTTCAAAAAGTTTCTATCTCTCTCGAACCATAGACCACAGATTGGTGGCCCGACTAACTGCAACAGGCCATTGACAAATAGACTTATTCCATAAGTCGACATTAGCCTTTCAACTCCTAATACCTCGGCCATGACCAGAGTTGTAACACTGTTGTTAACTCCGGAGGCGAGCCCAAATAACGCGCAAAAAACGCTTATAGCAACATACGATTCTAAAAACGGTATTATAGCTAGCGTAATTCCGGAGAATAACAACCCACCTACGAAGTAAAAACTCTTCGGGATTAAGTTCAAATCGCAAAGAGCGGAGCCTCCAATACGTCCTACCAGGTCGAGAGCCGAGACGGTACTAAGTAAGTACGCGCCTCTCGCTTTGTCAAAACCTATGTTTTGTGCGTGGGAGGGTAGTAGGATAATAAAATTTGTGCACGATATAGCTACGGTACTACTCGAAATCAAAATGACTAAGTAAGTTGGGTCTTTCAACAACGTTAAGTCAAAGAATTTGTTTCCCTCAAGCTTTTTTGAGGACTTCTTCTTTTTGCAGCAAAAACAGCAATACGCTGCATCCGCTACACTTTCAGACATTGATCTGAGAGAAAATTGTGAGGCGAACTCGTTCGGCTGCTCGAAAGCGGAAAGCGTTGAGCCATGGAATGGTGTAGCGGACACATGAGCAAAACTGGACGTTGAAAAATTCCTTTTAGGACCAGCAGTTGCCGTACTTAATTTCCTCCCAAAACCTTCTTGGGAACCTAATTTTTTTAAGACCCCAGAGTTAATAGATGAAGAACTGTACGTTGATTTTGGAATCGGACGCGTGTAAGACAACTTCCGTTTGGACGGGTTGTGACGTAGTTGCTGAGATGATGTCATGCTCTGAATGTTGGTTTGAGACGGTTTTTTGTCTGGTGTGTGTCCGTTTTCGATTTTCTCAGGCGTCGTGACCGTCATTTCGAACGATTCGGTTGGTTCCTCCTCCTCAAATAAGATGTCGTCCTGAAAAATTTATTGGTTCGGTAATTTTCTTTGAATGGCAAGTTTTATGAGATTTTAAATAAATATGGGTACTGATAAATATGATTTGGATTAAAAATCTGAGTTCACGTCAAAAGAAGCTTTGAACAGATGTTTATTAGGGGCCTGCACATATGTTAAGCTCAGCATGATCCGGCACAGTGGCGGCAAAGTCGGATATATTTAAAAATATGCAGGTTTGCAGGTACAGTCAACAAAAGAGATAAGAATGCAGGATCGTCGGATATAGTTGAAGTTTAGTAAGAAACCGATGAATGCTGTCGGCTGAAATTTAATTTGATAAATGAGCTATCTCTATAAGTAAAATTTAATTGTCATAAGAGAACATTCGATCGTGCCTCTCTATCGCTTGTTCCGCGCTCTCGCTTGTACGCTCGGCTCAGGCGGAACTTGACAATGAGTCATGCTTTTTCGTGCGTGCAGCCGGCGTTCATCGATTTATAAGACGTTATCACGTCAAAAATCTGAGCTAACTCTTGTATGTTATCATTTTGTAATGCGTTGCATCATTATCAGTACACATATTTATTTAAAATAAAATATATAATACAAAAACGGTTAAATACAATTATAAATATTTTTATAGGGTGAATATTTTTTTACGTTCGCAAGCTCAAATGCGATTTTATTAGATTCTGAGCTCATTATTATTCTTAAGGGAATACGGCTGTGCAACTTCAAAACCTAACAACTGACATTAAAAAACACCGATTTTTTTAGAAATCGTCGGTCGGATTCATTACCGGAACATTTCCAAAATCACATGTTTTGAGATGAGTATGTAGAATAGTAGGGATTTGTTTTTTTTTATCCAAAGTAATACACAATAAACTTGGCTATAATCTGCATATTATTCAATTAAAAAAAATTACAAAATGGTCTCTAGAAAAAATAAAATAGCATTTGAATATTAAAAAATCTTTAAACCTTAATTACTCAGAACAGGCCATTTTGAGATGTTCCATTACTGTTTCCGACCGACGAAATGTCAGTTGTTAGGTTTTAAAATTGCACAGCCGAATAGTGTTGTCAGACTCAGTTAATATAAAGCCTCAAAATTGTTTTTATTTTAGTCTTGAATAAACCTGCAGATAAAACAAGAAAGAGACGGAAGAACACTAAGCAAATTAATACAGAATGGTAGGGATATCGACGTGCAACCATGGATTCGGTAAATACAGACGCCAGCACATCAAGCTACCCGAAACTGTCAAATTTTCCCAGTCAACTTTGAACCTTATGATTTGGCAATAAAGTTGAAAATCTATTAAAGAAATTTGACGGATTGTAGTAGCTTGATGTGCTGGCGTCTGTACATGATTCTGAACACCTCGGCGTTGAAACTATTTGTCATTTGTTATAAAAAAAAATAGCTTTTCCATACATTTCGACCGCGTAGGTATCGCACTTTTCTGTGAAACAGTAGATTTTTTTTTTTATGAAAGAAAGTATTTGACCCAGGTTTTAAGTAAGGCACAAAAAAAATTAAATAGTATTGTGTGCCTCACCGCTGCGCCAAATAGGCCCAGTTCAGCATAAATGTCCGACAACTCGTCGCATCTAACTAACTGACGTATCTGAAATTTTGGACTAAGCCGACCTAACTATAGTAATTTGATACATTATCCAAGTCCAATCTGATATCTGATCATGTATTCCGAACAAAATAAAAACAAAGATCTCACGAAGTGACGTATCTGTTAAAATATTTATTATTAAAACAATATTAACACGATAACAATACTAGTAATCACACTATCACACTTATAATATTATAAAGACGAAAGTTTGTGAGTGTGTGTGTGTGTTTATATGTTTGTTACACCTTCACGCCTAAACCACTGAACCGATTTAGATGAAATTTGGTATAGAGATAGTTTGAGTCCCGGAAAAGGACATAGGATAGTTTTTACCCCGATATTCCCACGGGATCGACATTTACGCGGGTGAAACCGCGGGGCGCAGCTAGTACCAATATAAAGATGTTAATTAGAACTACACACGTGCTCAATTTTGTATCAGTAGAATTTATATAGAGCAAGCTACACTCAATCATAGGTAAACCTCAACTGTAAATAGCTTATTGCCCTGTAAAATATTCTTCGAAAAATATGCTTCGAATCAGTTACGTCACTTAGATTAGCGACGAACTAATGTTTGCTTTTTTTTCCCGTGGTGGAAATCCTCATGGACTTCCTCTGTCGTGGGGGTGACAGAGGGGCATGCCGGACTCTTACCGGCTAAAACCACCGCGGTGTTCCACCTCTACCTATGGCCGGGGGTGCGGGATTCGCTCCCTCGACAGTCACCGCTCCCCCGACAGAACTAATACCATTTTTTTTATGGATTGGAAATCATCAAATGACCCCTCCCGCTCTGGGTGGAGCAAAAGGGAGTGTCAGACTCTTACTGACTAAAACCCATCCATGTTCCTTCCTTAGCCCTTTATGTTTCGGGGTAGCGGTAACCCTTTCGGACAATCCCGCACCCCCGGCAGGCTTCGGCCCTGGCAGGACCCTTCTTTTTTGCTGACATCTCTTTGAGGCGCGCGTGGAACACGTACGCGCCGTCCGGCACGGGCCTGGTCCTGATCGGACGGTGAGCTGACGAACTAATGCCTGCTGCCCGTTTTCGATAACCGATGAAAAATTTCTAAGCTATAGGAACTTGAATTATATGCTGAATTCATGGTTACAGTTTCCACGTCGATATCTTGCCACTTCAAAACTCGACCGCTAAAAACAGTTTGACAGCTCCAATCCTCTATCTCTTTCTCGCTCTATCTGTTAGAAAAGGATAGCAATACTCATATTGCCAGTCTCCATGTCCCATTGTTATCACAAGGCCCCACACATAATAAAATCATGCATTTTTCGAATAATTAATAACAAAAAAAAAAACATTAAACATAAAAAATATTTTTGAGTTCTGGCAACACCATCTAAAACGTTATTTACGCATAATCACTTTCGTTATAAACCAGTTATTTTAACGTTGTAACAGCGTTAGCACGATAACGGTTATTTTATCATTAAAATGCGTATTTTTGAAAATGAAACAACAAAAAACTCGAATGAATATGTTCAAGACTCCTGTATGAATTACTTGTGAATGATGACTATATGTATTTCAACTTTAAAGCATACACCTTTGCAGAAGGGAATTCGAAACTCAATGCTCAAACCCTAAATTACTTTAAGAAGTGAACAACTTTAACTTTCCCGTGAAATCCGTGAAAAAAAAAATATATTTTACGTGATATAATTATAAGGTCCCATTAAAATAGATGGACAAACTTTTAGAAATCATTCAGACCACCAAAATAAGGACGATGGTAAAAAAGTATATAAGAAAAACGCATTAGATACTTACAAGAAAAATAATCAGCTAACGAAAATTCACTAATGTGCCGGCAATTTATTATTTTAGGTCAAAATAAAATAACTTTAATCAGTGTTTTTTTTTTTGCTTGGATATTTTTGGTTAGACGTACTGAGCGCTGTGTTAAAATTTGTCCATCTATTTTAATGGGACCCTGTACTTTCGATTTGCATGCCGCAAAGGTTCATGTTAATGAACCTTTTCGAACTCAGGACCCGAATTCAATAAACATATTAAACTAACATTACTTAGAATAAAAACTCTTGTTTATCGATTTTATTAAATTTCGAGCGGCCATTGTTGTTTACCTCTTTGGCAAATTTGGCGCGATCGGACCTTAAATGTGTTTGATCTTTCCATTCTGCGACTGAACAAGCTGTCCATTGATTAGCAAGATGTTTTTTTTTTTCACGAATCTGACCTACTGAAATACTGACCGTCTGTATAGGTATTATTTTAAGAAATTACAGCACTCTAAATGCGTAACGCACTACAAAATAAAATCTAAATAATTTTGAAGGATACTGCTAATCCATTGCTTCATATGTTCGAAAAATTTGTCTGCTCGAAATCGTAAATAGCGCAATGAATGTTGTTGAACTGTCAAAATTAAACACATTGCTACTGATAGTGTGTAACGCAATTAGCCCGCTGAATCTGTGGCATAAGCGTCCCATGGAACGCTGATTACCAGAGGTCGGAGTAGGTAGATTGATTTAAGGTCGTTGACGTCAAACGTAGAGGATAATATGGATATGCCTCCAAAATACCGGAACTTCATATTTATTGTGATATTTGTTCCGGAATTTTGAAATTAGCACGAATTTGTGTTTAAGGTGAAAAACGTATTAATAATATCAATCTACGCTGCCAGTGTTAGCTAATGGTGAAAGAAATCAGTATTTTATTTTATACAAAAATACTTTGGAATAGTTACACCGTATTTTGTCCCTTACTGTTGAATTAGAAATGACGCTTGACAGTATGAGACAAAACTTAGACAGGGCCTTTTGTTTCTTTATCTCATGTTCATCTATGTTCACAACGTATTGACCGCACGCAACGACCAATCAGAAGCAAGTATCCTGTATGATTGGGTGTTCATATAATAAACGATTTTGTTAGCCTATCTGTATGTTTTTGATTTTATTTTATTCCATAATTCCAATCCCGGAACCTTTTCCGGTACTTCCCGCACATTATGGATAAAATGGCATGTCCATATTATAATATCTTGACGCAAGTATATAAAATCAATCTACCTACTCCGACCTCTACTGATTACTGAATTTCCTTCTGATCAAAAGGTTGCTTCGCTAATATTCGTTGAAAACAAATCAATTATAATTAATATTTATACAGGAGGCATAAGGAAAGTGATTATTTTTGAATTAATGAAAATGTTAGTGAGTTTAAAGCGAAGCATAGATGGTAGTAAAGGTGGCTTGAAATTGTCGTGGCAATACTACGGTGACCGTAAGCAAATCGCTACTTCTAAATAAACTAATATCGAAAGAGAAAACATTTGATTTTTTTGTATGTTTGTTTGTTACGCTAAAACGGCTGAACGGATTTCGATGAAATTTAGCACATGGGTAAACCATGATTTAGATTAGGACATAGGGTACTTTTTATCCCGATATTCCCACGGGATAGAAACTTATGCGGGTGAAACCGCGGGGCACAACTAGTCCATACTTAATATTATAAATTCGAAAGTAACTCTGTCTGTCTGTCTGTATGTTACCTTTTCACGCCTAAGCCGCTGAACCGATTTAGATGAAATTTGGTATAAAGATAGCTTGAGTCCCGGGAAAGGACATAGGAAACTTTTTATCCCGATATTCCCAGGGGATAGAGACTTATGCGGGTGAAACCGCGGGGCACAACTAGTATTTTATAGATCAGAAGATGTAGAATAATTACAATTTAATCCAAGAGGCAAAAGAGGGGCTTGTGGCTAAGTAATAACAGCCGCACGGGTCGATCGATCAGGTTAAGCTACGCTTGCCGCGGTTGGTCCGCGGTTGGGTGACCATCTTTACATACCAAGACCCCTCCGTACCTCGAAAAGCACGTTAAGCCGTTGGTCCCGACGGTCATTCGTGGATCTTTGACAGTCGTTATGGTCGTCAGAAGCCCGAAAATCTAACAACCAGTCTTACTAAAGGGTATCATATTGCCCAGTAACTGGGTTGTGGAGGTCAGATAGGCAGTCGCTCCATGTAAAATACTGGTATTCAGCTGCATCCGGTTAGACTGGAAGCCGACCCCAACATAGTTGGGAAAAGGCAGGCAGATGATGGTCATTCAAAAATCAACATAGAATACATTTCACTAACGTAGAGAAGGCGATGGAATGTAAATTATCTGAGACTAGCTGCGCCACGCGGTTTCACTCGCATAAGTTTCGATCCCGTGCGAATATCGGGACAAAAAGTAGCCTATATGTTAATACAGGATTCCAGGGTGTCAGCTACCTCCATACAAAATTTTATCAAAATTGGTTCAGCCACGCTCAAACGTGAATAAGTAACAAACACATAAACACACACACATACACACACTCACAAACTTTCGCCTTTATAATATTAATGTGATAGTGTGATTATGAATTTATTATTATTATGCTATAGAGGCACACATACTGCATTGCATTAGGGGGCTGCAGTATCGCCGTGACCTCGTCGCGGCGGTTGGTGCTGCGGATACTCTCTCGCTTCCGTACGTGGTCCAGTCCATGGTCGGAAGTGAGAGCGCGTGGGACGCTGTCGCCTCCTTCTGCGAGGAAGTGATGGTCGCGAAGGAGGCGGCGGAAAGGGAGAGGGAGGATACAACCTCCCTTCCAATCCGTAGCAGACGCACCGGGCGCCGGAGAACGCGGAACGATCTCCGGCCGCCTTAGGGTGACGCCTGCAGGCAACAGACTTGGGGAGTTTGTTGCCTGAACAGTGAAAGGCCCGAGACGGCGGCGCGCCGTGTTCCGCGCGCGCCTCTCTGTAGAGGAATGGTGGCCGTTTGCGGCCGCTAAGGGTGACGGGGCCCGCATGGATTCATGCGGGCCAACACCTGGCCGGGGGAGCGTGACGAAATGCGCAAGCACTCCAGCACCCTAGCTAAAGGTAGCAGCAGGACACCGTATGTGGTTTTAGTCAGTAAGAGTCTGACAGATCCCTCCACCCACCCCAGGGTGGTGGACATCCATGGGATTTCCAAACGATAAAAAAAAGGGGGGCTGCAGTATTAGGACTAGATAGGCCCCAAGAGCGAAGAGAGCAGTGGTGGCCCAGGTGGCCCCGCGGTAACGGACACGACTTACGAGTCGTAGGTCATAGGTTCGAACCCAGACAGGCACTTTACTTTGTGTAAATTATTTCATAACCACTGCTCTCAAAACGGTGAAGGAAAACATCGTGAGGAAACCGGCATGTCCTAGAACCAAAAATTCGAAGACGTGACATCTACCAACCCGCACTGGGCCCGCGTAGTGGATTACGTTACGGCTCACTCCTTCTCACTGAGAGGAGGCCTGTGTCCCAGCAGTGGGAACATTACAGGCTGATTATGAGGACCCAAGATATTATGGTACACTAATATTATAAAGGCGAAAGTTTGTGTGTGTATTTATACGTTTGTTACTTCTTCACGCTCAAACGGCTGGACCAATTTTGATAAAATTTTGTATGGAGGTAGCTGACACCCTGGATTAACATATAGGCTACTTTTTATCCCGATATTCCCACGGGATCGACATTTACGCGGGTGAAACCGCGGGGCGCAGCTAGTATTTTTATATTCCAGTCATTAAGGTTTATATCTCACTGAGACACCATTGTGGCGCAACCAAGGTTGCCCTGCCAGCAAAATATATACTGCTTTATGGTGGGAATCTCACCAGGCGTCCAATCGGATGCGCAACCAACCATACATATTTTGGCAGTGCGACCATGGTAGCGCCGCCATTGGTGTCCTAGTGAGATATAAACCTTAATATGCCACCCGAAATAAAGTTAATAAACTATCAAAAAAAAAAAAAAAAATAGGGCCCTAATAATCTTGTTAACACACATCCACACATAAAAGCCACCCAACTGTACTCAAACCATCTTTCCTCTCACTCTCACGGAAGCAATGATACGAGACAGCATTAGAACATGAACAATGAACACTGAGTTTGTTAGTTTTAGTAAATCTTTCTAACAGCAAGTACTAAGCGACTAGACAAACAAAAATACTACGAACATAATATACAAGGTCATAGTTTCTCAAAGTTTTTTTTTTTAAGACCCCAAAGGCGATTTCCGAAATTCAGTTGGACCGATTAGAAGGTCAATTCTCGTAATTAAAAACGTTCAAAATCTAGACGCAATTTCATCTCAGCGCCAATCAATGTCAAATCGCCGCTGACGGCACATACAGGCGTATCTCAAAAAAGTCTAAAATGAGTTTAAAACTCATTTTGATTGTCAAAAATGTGTGAAAGTTATACGTATTTTTGACAGATTAAGACATATGTATAAGAATGTGAACGTTCTTAAAAATACGTGAATTTCCCCTCTGTTAGTAACATTCCTAAGGAGCGAATATAATCTTCAGATAAAAAATCTGCTGTTTCCTACATTTTGACGAGTTATACGAACATAAATGTAGGGAACAGCTGATTTTTTTTTCGCGATTTCAGGTTTGGTCCCACAGAAAAAGTTGTTCATAATGGTGAGTACAATGACCTCTTCAGAGGTTGTTGGTGTTTTTCCAATAACCCTGTATAAATAGATTCGTATAAACGAATTTAACGATAACGTTAAAATACATTTAGTGCCTTGTGGTGCAAGTAGGCCCCAGAAAAGTTTTTTTAAGAATTTATAGGGATCTAAGAAGCCTCGAATTAGAAGAAAAACAAAAATTAACGCCCCCTACGTCCAACTCGATTGAAGAAAAAAAAAACCATAGACAACCGCCCTTCCCCGTTGACAAACTATGACCAACATATACACAGATAAACACATAATAAAAATGAATTGCTTACTTTATGCTCGGATGCCACCATGACGAGCTCTATGAGAGCAAGTTTCATTTTCAAAAAGACACTTCTTTTTCTTAAAAATATGCCGAAAGGTCGCGTGTTTCGGTTAGAGTATTACGGACAAAAGCCTTCGTTTGATTTGAATTTGATTTAATGCTGCATTAGGAACTAATCTTTTGACACACGTATCTGATCAAGATTTTGTCTGGACTTTAAAAGAGACTGTGACCTCTGAGTTTGTTTCGGCCTTTCTTCTCAGAGTAGTCAGATAGGAAACGCCGACCTCATCTAGTTTATTTTTTTATAATATGACGTGTAGGAGTGAATAAACAATTTCATTTAATTTCGTATTTCATGATTTTTATAACCATATTTTGCAACTTATATGTATAATTACAAATAAATAAAAAAAATGTTTCAATAAACATGTTTTTTCTTTTTTTTCTTGCACGACAATCTATGAGGTTATTGGCTGCTTAAACGAGCTATGGCATGAACACCATAATTGCGTAACAGGCTTTCAAACACAATCCGATTTTTTAACGATACTGCTAATCCATTGCTTCATATGTTCGAAAAAAAAATCCGCTCAACAACGTAAATAACGCAATGAACGTTGTTGAACTGTCAAAATGAAACCCATTGCTAGAATATTTTTGATTGCTTTTTATTTTTATTGCTAGTTGCATGTTTAGTGCGTAACGCAACAACTCCGTTGCAAATATTATTTTAAGACTGGCTACCGGAATCCTGGGAATCGGAGTAGATGGCGAGAAATCGTGAGGCGAATCACATCAGCCCCTAGACAATAAACTACATGAGGACCACGACCGATCTAACAAGAGTGCTACCACAGATATAGATAGACCTAGATAACGCAAGTAGCACGAGCTGTATGAAAACTAAGCGTGCCACTTTTTGCCTACCTACTATAACGTCACAAGCTCGCGCTCTCTCGCTCACGCTCACCCAGCCAGCAGTACGCAGGACTGAGCGCGAAAGTGGCGGCTTATGATTTTCGAACGTAAGCTGGTGCGATTTTTGGCACGCGAAGTAATTGCTCTTGCGTTATCTAGTATATCTATATCTGTGAGCGCTACGAAGATGAAGTCCACCTTGCTTCTACACTGGCCAAGTCTATACTCCATTTGCAATAAGATTAGACATTTAAATAAACCACTTTTTACAGTCCGTTCAACCGATTTTGACTTCTATACCGTAGACATAAGGATGGTTTTAAAAGCAAAAAAGGGGTTACAATACCAACAGTTTACTGCAGCTGCCATACGTCATGCCACCAACGCAATAGAATTCAAAATCGGTTGAACGGACTGTAAAAAACGTTTATTTAAATGTCTAATCTTATTACAAATGTTCTATAGTATTACTCGATTTAATCTGAATTTAAATTATCGCAGTCTACCAATCAGGACAGCTAGTATAAGTTTTGAACGCTGATTTACTTGACTGAGCTTTCAAAGGCCTTGCAATAAAGAAAATAATCAAGAGAATGTAGTAAAGAACATACACGTCATTTCTTTACATTTAATTGACATTAAAGGCACAGGCGTAAGGCGACAGTTCGACGTGATTTTACTAAAAGAATTCCCATGAAGTTTTCTTTGAAATTGTTCTATTAGTCGCGTCGCGCCTGTCTGCGGGCGCCTCAATAAATCGTCTTGCCAATCATTGACTTTTATATTTTCTATACACAAATTGTTTAAAATATTATTTATTTGGTACTATGTACTAAGATTAGTTCCAATGCAGCATTCGTAATCACCGCGAAAATATCAGTAATAATTAACACAAATAAATTATGGGGTTAAAATGGGGGGGGGGGGGGGGGTTGATAAAATGTTTGACAGTCACTGTCTATGCACTCAGCCCCATAGAAATAAATGAAAAGCCATACTGTTCCAAAATATGGCTGTTTTCATAAGAAAAACATCTGAAGGCCAATTCTCGTAATTTAAAACGTTCAAAATCTAGTCGCAGTCTCATCTCGGCGACAAACAAATGTCAAAAACTCGTCAAAATGTAGGGAAATTAGAAGTACTTTTTGACGGATTGAGACTGAGATCAGACTGTGAACGTTCTTAAAATTACGAGAATTGCCCCTCTGATAACCGTGGAACTATTAAATGGAAACTCATCCAGAATGTCGCCAAAGTTGGATAATTTACATGTAAGTATGATTTTCCAGAATAAACGCAACTATTTCATTATTTCAGTCACAACATTTGGCAAAGTTGAACAACATTCATGAGTTAAGACATTTTCTAAACGGTTCCATCAAACAAACAAACAAGTTGACAGAACTGGAATCTTTGCCAAAATCTTATCCACCTTCACCAAAATCTTATCCAACTTTACCAAAAATCATTTCCAACTTCGCCAAAACATCGTAATCAACTGACCTGTGGACCATCCTCATCTTCTTCGGGCTCCTTATACTTCCTGACCATATGTTCCTCTACAGGTTGGAAGAGAAGCGCGGCCGCCCATACGTTCAGCATTATACCGCCCAGTATTAGTACTGCGCCTCTGGAACGGGAGAAACAGAGTGTGTTAGATCACGTTTGGAAGATCGCGCGACGCTTTAGTTAAAGTCTAACTAAAGCGTCTCGCGAGCCAGTGTTTTTCAATCGGTGGGTCGCGACCCTTACGGGGGTCGCGAAGCCATACTTGGGGGGTCGCCGGCAAAAGGAAAAGCAAGGCAAGGTGTTCACGCATGATGTTGTCAACCTGCGTGTTGCTATTACAAAAGCTTTAGGCGCTTTCTTCTTTTTACCTACTTACACACCGAGAACCAAAATTGTCACGTCATCTTCGGATACCCAATGAGATGGTCCTCAAGAAGGTCATCAACGAAGCACCAATAAGAGCAGTTCACGAAGACTTCCGAGTGCTCCTTCGGGAAACGTTATAATCGCTCGGTTTTTTTCTACGATACTAACTTTGAATCGACCTTGCTCTGTATAGATTCATATTCTCGAACCTCAAGCTCCGACAAGTCGTTATTGTAAAATTACTAACTCAAATTGCAATAAAAAATTTTCTATTCTGGAGTAACCAAGAAGTTATCATTTACCTGCTCTCAACCGCAACCACAACTAAAAGAGGAAGACGCATAACGCATGAACACAAGGTTTTAATAATGAATATAGATAACAAAATAGAGAAAAAGAGACTAACTTTTTGTCTGTCTATTGCGAAGGGGGTCGCTAGAATTTTTGAAACTGTAAAGGGGTCGCGTACTCAAAAAGATTGAAAAACACTGAGTTAGACTATAGGTTTTCAACTCAGCCGGCAGTAGTGAGGGCTATGCTGGCAGAGCCAGAGAATTGGACGGTGGTAGCCTCCTTCTGTGAGACCGTGATGGTCAAGAAGGAGGCCGCCGGGCGGGATCGGGAGAGGGCTGATCCTGCTCGGAGAAGGAGGCGTCGGGGAGGCAACCGCCTTGGCGCCTAATACGCCTAAAACCGCTTACCAAACAAGGTAGGTGGACCTTTGGGGTCGCGGGCGCACAGAATGGGGACTCTGTCTGACCACCAAGTGACCCCAGGGAAGACGGTGGCACAGTGGTCACGTGCTGCCGTGCATATCGAGGCTCAGAGGAGGCCCCTTTACAGTCTCCCCAGGATGTGCCTTACAGGCGTTACACAGGGGTTTTTCCGATCTTTTAAGAGGAACCGGGACCACCCCTATGTGCTGATGGTGATAGGGAAAAATCTCACACTCTCCGACCTCCCTGACCTGAGGTCAGGTGCCTTTTTAAGTTTCCCCCAACAAAAAAAAAGGTTCTCAACTCAACGTGGGTGATAACGTCCTCTCGTGGGCGTTTGAGACTTTCGGAGGGGCAGTACAAGACCCAGAGAAAATTATATATCCTACTAGCTGCGCCCCGCGGCTTCACCCGCAGAAGTGTCGATCCTGTGGGAATATCGGGATAAAAACTATCCTATATCCTTCCCCGGTATGCAATCTATCTCTCTGCCAAATTTTATCGAAATCCGTTCAGTGGTTTAGGCGTGAAAAGATAACATACAGACAGACAGACAGAGTTACTTTTGAATTTATAATATTAGTATGGATTTTACAACCATATAATTTACACATTTAAATATAATCGTGGCAATAGATATTTCAGATTCGAGACAGACGGGAAGTTAAAAAAAATGGGAGCTCTAGAAATAAAAACTCAAAGTGGGCAGTGGGCAAAATAAAGTTGAGAACCTATGCTTTAGACGGATTCCACAAGATTTAGAGACGAAATCTGGAGGAAATGGGCGGGTTTTTGACGCGGGGCAGTGACAGAACAATAATCCATATTTACCAAACAGCCAAATTATCCATTGAGCCATATTTACCAAAGAGCCACATTATCCAATGAGCCATATTCACGACCGGGTACTCACTTGTATCCATACTCCTCCAGCAGGTACCTCAGCACGGGCGGCAGTATGATGCTGCCGAACGCGCTGCCCGACATACAGATGCCGTTCGCGAGCCCGCGCAAACGCACGAAGTACGACGTCACTATGTACACGGTGGGGGGGAAGGCTAGGCCTGCGCCCGTGCCCACCATCGCGCCGAAACTGGAAATAGAAATACAACGTATTATAAAATATTGCTTGTGCAGTGGCGTAACTATAGGCCAGCTAGAGGGGGCCCCCGGCCCGAGAGAGCCATGAGCACAGTAGGATCCTAACATAAGTTTATAAAAGCAAACTTTTTTTGAAAATGTGCAACAAAGGACATCATTCAGGTTTCGAACATTTTGTACGTTTTTCCCATTGTTTGTACAATTTTTTGGACACAACCTCATGGTCAGCAATAGCGCTTGCGACCACTAGGCTAACGAAGCAGTCAGGTTTTAAATTTTGTAGGGGAAAATATGAAATCTACGCGGAAGAAGTCATGGGAGAACTGCTAATAAAAAAAAAAACTATAACGTTGGTTGAGCTTCTTTATATTGAGGGAGGGCCCCATCCCTTGAATCTCCCACGGGCCCCAAACGGTATAGTTACGCCATGTGCATCAGCATTCTCGTGCCCTTATCCCAATTCATTTATGGTCAGCGCAACATGTCTATTCCTTCCATACTTCTCTATTAGTCGTCATCTCGGTAGTCACCCCCTTTCTAACCATATCATCATTCACACAGTCCATCCATCGTTTCTTTGGTCTTCCCCTACTCTCATAACCATCGACATTCATACTCAAAACTCTCCTCCCGACATTTTCCTCATTTCTCCGCATCACATGGCCGTACCATGACAACCGATTTCCATACAACTGTTCTGTCACCGGTGCCACATTCAGGCTTCCTCATTTTTTTTTTGTGGATGGAAAATCATCAAATGACTCCTCCCGCTCTGGGTGGAGCGGAAGGGAGTGTCAGACTCTTACTGACTAAAACCCACCCGTGTTCCTTACTTAGCCCTTTTTGTTCCGGGGTGGCGGTAACTCGGACAATCTCGCTACGGTAAGACTGTTTGTCTGACTTTCGGGCTTCTGACTACCCGTAACGAATGTCAAAGATCCACGAGTGACAACCGGGGACCAACGGCTTAACGTGCTTTCCGAGGCACGGAGGGATCTCGGTATGTAAAAATGGTCACCCATCTACAGACCAACCGCTTCAAGCGTAGCTTAACCTGATCGATCGACTTGTGCAGCATCATTTACCCGCGCAACTTACTTCTCAAAATTCTGTTTAACAGTAATCTCAGTCAATGATCCGAAACCATTTTATAATAATAATTTTTTTACTCACCTAAAATACAGATAAGTTATAGAAAACGCACAACTGCTGAAGATCATGCCGAACGCCGCAAAACTGCCCCCTATGAGCGTCACCGTTCGATACGACCATTTTACTGACAGTATCGATGATAATGGACCTGGAATCGTACATGTAAAAAACCGTTTAAACTTCACATCATTATCATCAGCAGCTGAGGAGCCCAGTGGAGAGCAGCGGCGGCCCAGCGCTTTACTGTGTGTAATATATTTCATCACAACTGCTCTCAAAACGGTGAAGGAAAACATCATGAGGAAACCGCCATGTCCTAGAACCAAAAATGTGAAGACATGTGACATCTACCAACCCGCACTGGGCCCGCGTGGTAGATTACAACAATTCCCTCTCGAAGAGAGGATGCCGGTGTCCCAGCAGTGGGAACATTATAGGCTGATTATCATCATCATCTGCTTGGCCTTTACCCAACTATGTTGGGGTCGGCTTCCAGTTTAACCGGATGCAGCTGAATACCAGCATTTTAACATGGAGCGACGAATTTTGTACGACATTTTTTTTTTTGTTTAAATTGGTTGTCTGTAAAGTCGGTTTACGGACGATAATTTTACGTGATAACGTCATAAGAAAACATCAGATAGATACGTCACAAGCCGAACGCTTAGGCCGATCGTGCCTCTCTATCGCTTGGTCCGCGCTCTCGCTTGCACCCTCAGCTCAGGCGGAACGTGACAATGAGTCATGCTTTTTCGTGCGTGCAGCCGGCGTTAATCGATTTATAAGACGTTATCACGTCAAAAAAACAAATAAAGTGTGCACTTACCCAAACTACTATACAAGAAATAACAAAGCGCGACTATCCCCGACGAAGCCGACGCACTGGACTGAAACACGTCGTTGAACTCAACCAGGAGCACTCCAAAAGACTTGATGGTTCCAGGGATTAGGATGTTCACGAGAGTTGCACCTGTGGATACGTGGATAATGTAATAAAACTACAGTACCCGGCGATAAATATTGCACATCGACCTTTGGAAAGAAACAATCGGCTAATTTCGGCTTCGTAGTGCGTTATCTCTGTCGCACACTACCTATGTGACGTTAACTGACGTTTTGTCAGTCGTTGTTCAAGTGCGATAGAGTGCGGTCGCGTCCAGTTCAAAATATATATCTAGAGTTGCTAACACCCCCAAATTTAAATAATTTAAAGTTGTACTATGGCATCTTTAGGAAAAATAGGGCAACCTTTTTATTTTACCCCAACCTAAAGCAATAATTTATAGAAAAATTGGTGTATTTTATACAAAGAATAAAAAGAATTATCAAAAGAAGCAAATCATAATTGTTTTAACAGCTCCTAATAGATACCGGACTGTTTGTATTTCGTGCGACAGAGATAACGCTCTACGAAGCCGAAATTAGCAGATTGTCTCTTTCCAAAGATCGATGTGCAATATTTATCGCCGGGTACTGTATTTCAATCTGGGTGGGTAAGGCCCTTTATACATTATGCCGTGGCTGCGGCGGCGGCGCGGCGCATGGTGCCGCTGTATTGGTTGCCATTCGATTTGTATGAACCCTTGCAAAAGGCGCGGGGCCGCGCCTGCGGCGGCGAGTTTTAATAGGTCTTATCAAAACTCGCCGCCGCCGCCGCCGCGGTGTCGTGTGTGAGGGTTCATACAAATCCAAGGGTGACTGATGCAGCGGCGGTGCCGCTTCAGCTGCTGCATAATGTGTAAACGGCCTTAGGTCTTAATAGATTCGTTGGGTTTAAAAGGGAGTAGGTATGTTGTTCAAAGCCAGCATTTATGTAATATACGTAGATCCTACTGAAGTTTACAGAAAATGTGATCACTCCTGAATTCCCATTTTGGAAACAGGCCTCTCCAAAGTAGATTGCAACCACAGATATAGATACACCTAGATAACGCAAGAGCAGCTACTTCGCGTGCCAAAAATCGCACCAGCTTACGTACAAAAATCTTAAGCTGCCACTTTCGCGCTCAGTCCTGTGTACTGCTGGCTGAGTGAGCGTAAGCGCTGGCGCTAGGCCCCGGAGGTCGGGCGAGACGAGTGCCGCACGCGGCGGCATCTCTTTTAAAGTCCAGACATAATCTTGGTCAGATCATGTGAAGACCATGTATATTGGTGTCTGAAATGGTCTTTTGAGGAAAGAACCACACAGATTGAGTGGACCTGTCCAGTCAGTAACCATGCAGCTCAACTCAGAACTTAAGGAGCTCAACATAGTCCTTCAACATCAGGTAAACCTGAATAGTCTAAGGTTACAGGGGCCACGGGTGGCAGATTACCTACGAGAACGCACCAGCCCCACTTCCCGTCAGGCGGGACCATCTCCCAGTCTCGCTCCGGCGCCGGACCGATCGTAAACCGACCGCTGCATACCGCGTTCGAGTCTTCCGGCAACTTTACTGTGGACAAAGAGAGGAAATTGTTAGGAAAGGTTTCATCATTAAACAAAAATATATGGGTTTAGTCTAGTAGTCCTGTGTCCCATCACAAACAGTATTTCAATGGTCTTCAAATAGACTTCGGACCCAGCCGGACGATTCTGTCAAAACCTCACGGTGAAAACTTGTGCGAAGTGAGCTGTTTTAGAGGTATGAGGAACAGGGTGTAAACTTCACTCATCCTGCATAGAAAAGGGAGGATCCTCCGACCAGACGGGTGTTGTGTCTGGCGGGCAACTGCCTGATAATTCATGTCAGGCCGTTGTATCTATGCGAGTTGCGCGGTAAACTCTGCTTGCGAGATGCAGGATTTTGTGTAACGTCAGTATGACGTGTAGTCCGCATGTGGCGTTGTAATACCGCTACAGTGTCAATCTCAAGTAGCAGGTGAACTGACAGCGCATTTCACCTATAGTAAATGTGCGCAGTGCCGCACACCCCCACCCTATGTCAAGTTATACAAATATCATCTTTATATCAATGACAATTAAGTTGATTTCGGAGTGACTAGCATTATTGAAAAAGTTATAAAAATGTTTGAAGTTGTGGCGTAAATTTAACTTTATTGTGTAGACATTAAAGTTAGTTTTCCATTAATTCATATATGTTTACATTTTTGGCTAGTAAATCGCGAACGCAGGATAAGTTTTCACGATGAGATTTTAACAGAATCGGTCAGCAGGTTAGCCGAAGCAAGGAAAACCTGTTCAGGTGGAGATTCATAGATGACTCCGCATTGGAGTATAAATGTGGTGCTGTTCCACAAACGATGGTACAATTAATATCGTGTCCATCGTGTCCTGTCAGCTGCTCGTTACAGGAACTGATGGACGCTAGTGATGGCGCCAAACAAGGGGCCGAATTCTGGGCCAAGTCCATTTAGATTGCCATCGACATGCTAAGAAGAAAAAGAATACTCTTTGATCATTTAAACGTAAAAATCCAGGCTCCGGACTGTTACTGAGAATTGAAGCGTAAAATACTCGTCTTCTAATAAGTACAGACGCCAGCACATTAAGCTATTACAATCTGTCAGATTTCTTTAATAGATTTTCAACTTTATCGCTAAAGTATAAGGTTCAATGTTGATAGGGAAAATTTGACAGTTTCGGGTAGCTTGAGGTGCTGGCGTCTGCACATAAAACTTGAACATGACTGCCAAAACGTGGATCAAATAGCTCATTTGCGAAACACATTTTCTTTCACAATCCGAAGGACTTAAAGAAGGAAGAAATTCCTAGTCCATTGCTGCATAAGTTTGAAAAATTCGTCTGCACGACAACGTAAATAACGCAATGAATGTTGTCGCAATGTCATAATGTATTGCATTTGTTATTGTGTTACGCAACAACCCCTATGAGGGGCAATTCTCGAAATTTTAAGAACGTCCACAGTCTGATCTCACTCACGCACAATCTGTAAAAAAATTCCTCTAATTTCTCTGCATTTTTGACAAGTTTTTGACATTGATTGCCGCTGAGATGAGATGGCGACTAGATTTTGAACGTTTTTAATTGCAGGAATTGGCCGTGTGATGTGGTCCCTATAACGGTCTCCCCACATTTATCGACGCGGAATCGGCTAACACCGGTCAAAAAAGCCTTTATGTCTACCAGTGGCGAAGGGTGAATTTATGACAGAGGTAAGCCGGAGAAAAAAAATATGCCAAAAAAAATTTCAATTATGAATTGACTATAGTATGGTTATGTTCTGAATTTTCGAAGGGAAGCCGGTGGGAATCGAGTTGTATGGTACCTTCGCCACTGATGTCTACGTAATAAGGGTGTAACTAATACCATTCGCATCGGCTCGGCTCGGCCGACGCGTCGCGACGCCGACCAACGGCGAAACGAGCCGTTTGCCTATTAGCTCGGCGATAAGTCGTGTAGTGTGGTGATACGCACTCGGCTTAAGCCGATTCCGCGTCGATAATTAATGTGGGGAGACCCTAAGTCTGCCTCGCCTACCCAATCGTATAATTAAAATGGAAACCGGAGCAAATGTATTACGGTAAACCAATCTATTCTTCCTAAAAAGGGAATTTCCAAGCCACTACAGACTAATGACAGCAAAACCTCTCTCGCTCTGGCTAAGGCTAGATATGACTCAGTGCTCTTTCGAAATAACCAAGGGTTTTGTACGGACGCCAGCACATCAAGCTACTACAATCTGAATCTGTCTTTATTTAATAGATTTTCAACTTTGTTTATGAGTGTGTGTGTTTATAATGTTTGTTACTTCTTCACGCCCAAACGGCTGGACCAATTTTGATAAAATTTTGTATGGAGGTAGCTGATACCCTAGATTAACATATAGACTACTTTTATCCCGATATTCCCACAGGATCGACAGTAATAATAATAAGTAATTTATTTCAGATTAAAAATCCATATGTTGTTAGTAAAAGTCTTAACCTAATGTTAGTAAAAAAAAAACACAAAAAAGTAATGCGCAGCTAGTAATAGATAATAGTGACGATGAATATATTGAAAAAAATGTGGTTTTTCTATTTCGTGTAACTTGTTAAGTATGTGGAATAGGGATTTAACATTTTGGTATATGTCTCTTGACTCTTTGGTCTAGTATCATGTAAGGAATACACGATTCAATGATTTTTTCTCGATACAAAAAAATTGTAAAGTTATATTTTTTTTTTTACTTTTTTCGACATCACGGCGTAAGAGTTATTCAATGGAATTTACTTTAAAACATAGAGAATTATCATATCAAAGTTTACTCAACGTAGTTTTAAGCTTAATTAATTAATTTTGTTAAAAAAGGAGTAAATTCGTTTTGGCACATACGTCGTTTTATTCCGAGCGCACGCACATTATAAGCCATCTCTTCTTTTGCGTTTCAAAAGTAATTGCATCACTTTCGCTCGCTTAGTAGACCAGTCGCACGGTTTTAAATTCGAGGTAGCGCCTTAATGAAAAAAAAAAAACAAGTACTATGAGAGGTGAGGGGAGGCGTTTGAGGTATGGCTCACAAAAACCATTTCCATAATAAAAACTTTTTAACAAAAAATTAAACCTCCGAAAAAACTGAAAAGCAAAAAATAATAAACTTTTTTTATTTAACCTTAATAAATAAGTTCTTAAACTAATGCAAGTATACCTAAGTAATTTAGAGTCGGCGCCAAACAAGCAAATTAATTCGTTGCGAGTGGTCGTGCGGAGAGCGCATTTTTTGTTTGAAATGTTAATGTTTATCGCTATAGATTTCACGTTGCTTATTTCTTTTTAAATTTAAGGTAATTTAGTAATCTTTGTTCATTGATTGTTTGGCGCCGACTCAAAATTACTTAGGTATACTTGCATTAGTTTAAGAACTTATTTATTAAGGTTAAATAAAAAAAGTTTATTATTTTTTGCTTTTCAGTTTTTTCGGAGGTTTAATTTTTTGTTAAAAAGTTTTTATTTTATAATTTTTTGAGGCTATAATTTACTAATTACTACATGCTTAATGTTTGATCACTTTTAAAATACCTACCTTACTTTAGACATTAACTGTTATATAATTCTACTTTAACTATTATTTTTTGTGTAATATAATACTAAATAATATAATGTAATACTTAAAAAAAACAGGCTTTATATACCAACATAGATAGGCCTTTTATTTTAATTGTAATACACAGGTCAGCATTAAAATCTGTGAATGAACAATAAGTCACCCCTATTTTCCCACCCTTAGGGTAGGTTTTTTTTTCCAAATTTACATGGGACCAACTTCGAAGTATGTCCTATCCAACAATAGAAGAATTATCAAAATCGGACTACTCTGTAAAAAGTTAAGCGTGGTCATACATTACAATCAGTGAGTGAACAATCAATCATCCCCTGTTTTCTAACCCTTAGGGTTGGAATTTTTTTTCCAAATTTATATGGGACCAACTTCAGGGTATACCCTTTCTAATAAAAAAAGAATTATCAAAATCGGACTGCTCTGTATAAAGTTATGCGTGATCATACATAAAAAAAAAAAAAAAAAAAAAAATATACGCGTCGAATTGAGAACCTCCTCCGTTTTTTTTCGTCGGTTAAAAATAGCGGGTATTTTGATTCCGTGCTATTTGGCAATCACTTCAAACGCTAACCTATTGACCCAAATACAAAATTAGGAAATCAATCTTCTAGTTTTTTTTTGGCACTCAAACTTATATAGGTCCATTCCACCAAGGGTCAGTTCACACCGCGACGCGACGCGACGCGCAGTTTCAAGATAGCAATACAATTATAGACCGTATCTACTACACAAAAAGGTACACAATTCAGTGAGGTGGTGTCTACTACGTCGAGCTACGCCGCGCGGCCCACCTCACTGAATTGTGTACCTTTTTGTGTAGTAGATACGGTCTATAATTGTATTGCTATCTTGAAAACTGCGCGTCGCGTCGCGTCGCGGTGTGAACTGACCCTTAGGGTCAATACCCACTTAAGGCGACTACATGACCTAAAGCGCGGTCTTTTCTATAAAATACCAAATAAATTACCAAAGAAGAACGGTCATTTGTGACTCAGACCCGACACGAAAGAGACATATCTCAGTTTTTTTGTTATTTTAAATATAGCTAAAATATACATTTTTTATATTCCAAATCAATGGCTAACACCAAAATGTTGCCTTGTGTTTTTGTTCAGGCGATATACAATTTTCTTTTAATACCTATTTACCTAAAAAATTCGTAATTGTATGTAATTCAATGACGATACAACAATTTAAAAAAAAACAAACGACTTCAAAAAAAAAAAACACTACAAAGTGAAAAATAACTTTAATTTCGGAAGTCGGTGTCAAAAAACAAAAATGCGGAACCAAAGACACCGACTTCCGAAATTAAAGTTATTTTTCACTTTGTAGTGTTTTTTTTTTTGAAGTCGGTTGTTTTTTTTGTAAAAAAGTTTTTATTTTTCACTTTTTAGTTGTACTTACCCCACATAAATTCAATTAACACTAGTGCATTGAAGAATTGAAGACACAACTCGAAGAATCATCAAAATTCGCATAGAAATGCCGGAGATGCAGTACATTTATGCATATAACTTCGTACATAAGAATAATTACCTAATGTATTATATACTAAAACCTTCCTGAAAGTATGTAGATCACACTAATGAAAGAATTATCAAAATCGGTTCAGTAGTTTTTGAGATAATCGCGGACATACAAACATACATACATACATACGGGTCGAATACAGAACCTCCTTTTTAAAAGTCGGTTAAAAAGGTACACAATTCAGTGAGGTGGTGTCTACTACGTCGAGCTACGCCGCGCGGCCCACCTCACTGAATTGTGTACCTTTTTGTGTAGTAGATACGGTCTATAACTGTATTGCTATCTTGAAAACTGCGCGTCGCGTCGCGTCGCGGTGTGAACTGACCCTTAGGGTCAATACCCACTTAAGGCGACTACACGACCTAAAGCGCGGTCTTTGTCGGACTGCATAGAAAAGAAAGAGAAGCGCGATGACACAATGGTGGTAATTTATTGCAAATATGGAGCAATTATCTATTTACAAAAACTATATAAAAAATAATCCATCATTGGATGCAGTTTGGCATTAGAAATTTAATGGTATATTTTTAATTATAATTAAAATTGTTAATGAAAAGATAAACTGCTTTTAAAGACAATTAAGAGGTGTATTTAAAAATTTTTTTGATGCATTAATCACACTAATCACACTAATATTATAAAGGCGAATGTTTGTGAGTGCGTGTGTGTTCATATGCTTGTTCCTTCTTCACGCTCAAACCAATTTTGATTAAAAAAAAATATGGAGGTAGCTGACATCCTGGATTAACACATAGGATACTTTTTATTCCGATATTCCTACGGGATCGAAACGTATGTGGGTGGAACCGCGGGGCGCAGTTAGTCTCCTATAATTATTCAAAAGTGCGCCATTAGTAAGCAAAGTTAAAAATATAGTATTTATAGATGTTCGCACCCACCACGGGTTGGCGAGGAGCCAATTTTGGAACTGGAGGAATGTAAATATACGGGAGGAAAATTGAGTAACGACAAAATGTGGTACTTATAACTATAAGACCAAAAAGAAACGATGGATGGACTGTGTGAATGATGAAGTGGCAGCAGTGGGTGTGGTCCGGGGTTCTCAAACTAGTTCGAGCATTTTTCTAGTAAAAATAAGTCTTCTTCATCTATATTATATTTTGTCAAACACAGGAAACAACAACACGCAAAACGCAGCCGCGCTCCACTGCGGACAGGCAGATCGCGCACGCTGCCGCATCCGCGCCGCTCCCCGCCCCGCGCTGCCAGTCTGGCCAAGCACTTAAACACTCAATATAGCGTATCTGAGTAGGTACCTACTTTTATAACCGCCTCGCCTATAAGAGGGGTTAATAGTGGCAATAAATAAGAGACATATCATGTTCTTTTACAGACTTTAATTACTGTAACTTGGCGTAGTTCCAATTTCTGGAACTGGGGTAAGAAAGCAGATGGAAATGGAATTAAGGCGGTACCCCGACCAAATAACCTTGAGCATTCGCGACAGAGACAGAGAGCGACACGACTTCCTCGTACGAAAGGGATGCAGCGTACCCTGCGCACGCCCCTATATCATAAAACTCGCAAAATTTTTGGAATTATTTTAATAAAATAAGAATAGAGATCTTTTTAAATAAATTAAAACAAGGACTATTTAGATTTTTAAATTATCTATCCATTGGTGAAATCCTCAAATTAATAGAACGTCAACTTTAGCAAAAAATGAATGCAATCAATAATTTTAGTCACTTTTTTAAAAGATTTTAAATGTATTAGTAGTCTATATCTATACTAATATTATAAAGAGGTAAAGTTTGTAAGTCTGTATGTAGGGGGTAATCTCTGGAACTACCAGTCGGATTTGAAAAATTCTTCTTGCATTTGATAGCCCAATTCTTGAGGAAGGCTATAGGCTATGTAACATCACGCTATGACCCTTAGGAGCCGAGCAAAAAGAAAAAAAGTAAAAAAGAACGTTAAGTGATAGCGCGGGCGGGTGATGCGATACGACGGGGTGGCTCGGGGGAAACAAGAAGTTTCACGCGAACGAAGTCGCGGGCTGAAGCTAGTAACATATAAAAACAAATAATAACGGGCAATGTGATGATAGGATATCGAACATTTAGAATGTGCTTTCAGATGTAGTTTATTTCTCATAATTATAGAGTTAATAGCCTCTGAATAACGAAGAAAAACGCGGTTTTGGTCGGGGTACCGCCTTAAGGGAACGATTCCACTCTAATTTGATTATGTCTATTGTCTATGGTGAAAAGTTTATTTAGTTTTGATGATAGTGCAATAGTTATTTAGAAGATTTTCTGACAAAGGTAACCTGTACCCTAGAGAAGAACAAAGAGAGTCCATTATCATGGAGTCATAAATTTTTTTCAAGATGGCGAAATGGAAGTACTCATCACATAGGCACTAGAATTGCGTCCTTCATCATAATCTTCCCATTGCTGGCACACAGGCCCCCTCTCGGTTAGATGGAGTGGGCCGTCACATGTCTTCGAATGTCTGGTTCTAGGGCATGCTGGTTTCCATAAGACGTTTTCCTTCACCGTTTTGAGGGCAGTGGTGATGAAATAATTTCCACAAAGTAAAGCGCCTGTCAGGGTTCGAACTTACGACCTACAACTCGTAAGTCGCGGCCGTTACCACTGGGCCACGACTGCTTTCAAGGAATCGCGTGCGTAAAGAAGCCATAGAAGAGGTAATTACAAAATTTTTCCTTCGTTATATGTAATTCCATAGATTGAACAAAATCGAATGGAATTGATACAAGTACATAATCCATCCATCTTTTCTTAGATTTCCTCTTTTCCAATAGCCATGGACACAGAACTTTGAATTTTTGGACTTACATAACTTAATCAGCCTATAACGTTCCCACTGCTGGGACACAGGCCTCCTCTCTGTGAGAGGGAGTGGGCCGTTAGGGCCGAAGCCTGCCGGGTCAGCGGGATCGTCCGAAAGGGTTACCGCTACCCCGGAACATATAGGACTAAGGAAGGAACACGGGTGGGTTTTAGTCAGTAAGAGTCTGACACTCCCTTCCGCTCCACCCAGAGCGGGAGGGGTCATTTGATGAATTTCCATCTTCAAAAAAAAAAAGCCGGGCCCAGTGCGGTTTGGTAGTTGGCTGAATTTTCGGACTTGTATAAGATAAAGGCTTATGTTTAACTTATCACCAGATAAAGTAAAATATAACATCAAAAAAACACTTTTACTGCCAAAAATAGTAAATGATCACCCATGATATTTGTATTCTCATTTGCTCGCTCTTGCATCCCATGTCGATGGAGCCCCACTTCGCGGGGCTCCTTTTTGTGTCCTGTGTAAAGGGTTTAAAGTAACTTAACCAAACCTAACCTCGGGGTGCCCAGCTAGAACTATTGTAATTATAGACTAAATTTTTTGGTGATCGTTATATTTAAACCCTAAGATAAAACTGCAGCCTACTGAGAAATGGAAGCCTTTTTTCAGGACTGGGATATCATTATACTGATATACAATAATAATATAGAATCCCCACCAGAGCGGTATCCCAAAGGCTTATTCCCAGGCGCTCCATAATTTTGTTCCGGGCGGCTCCAAATTAAAAAAGCAATGGGAATAATTGTAGTAGGTATTTTAATATTTTAAAAAGATTATGGAGCTCTTGGGAAGTTGGGAATCAATGTATGGAGTGAAATTGTTTGAAGAACAATAGATTTGGAGCTCCTGGGAATAAGCCATCCCAAAGCGTCTTATTTTGTTTTATTGTAAACCTAGCTATTAATGTAGAATTGTAGACTAGAAGGAAACGTAAACACTATTTTTTGGCAAATAAACATTACCTACCTTATCTATCTAGCGCTCTGACCTAAAACTTGTTCAATATTTCACACTAACAATATCTTGAATCTGACCTCAAACCATATTACACTGAAACACGCGACCATGAATACTACCAACTTATACTAGCATACATTTATACCCTCTTTGGTCTAGTCAGTGAGAGCAGTGGTGGCCCAGTGGTATCGGCCGCGACTTACGAGTTGTAGGTCGTAGGTTCGAACCCAGACAGGCGCTTTACTTTGTGTAAAATTATTTCATCACCACTGCTCTCAAAACGGTGAAGGAAAACATCGTGAGGAAACCGGCATGTCCTAGAACCAAAAATTCAAAGACATGTGACATCTACCAACCCGCACTGGGCCCGCGTGGTGGATTACGGCCCACTCCCTCTCACAGAGAGGCGGCCTGTGTCCCAGCAGTGGGAACATTATAGGCTGATGATGATGATGATGATGATTGGTCTAGTAGTCGCAAGCGCTACAGCTAGGCATGAGGCCGTGGGTTCCAATCCCAGATTGGACAAAGTGTTATTGAGTTTTTCTATCAAAAATTTCTCAGTAGCAGCCCGGAGTCTGGATTTGTAGCCCGTTCATGGCAACAGGCTCGCCCCCTATTACATACGACTTAAAAATAACTGGCGAAATGTGGGTGTAATGAAGGTACACGTCTACCTAACCCTTTCGGGATTACAGGCGTGATCGTATGTTATTAAGGGCTGATTTTTCCAATGCCAGACAATTTTATCGGAGGAATAACTTTTAATTATGCTTCGTAATCTCATCCCCATTGTTCACTTAGTAGTCGTACCTTGGTGCCTACACGCTTCTCACAATGTTTAAAGATGAAAGCCAAATTTCATCCTAAAGAAAAACAAATGTTGTCTGTGGTCCAGTCGTTGGCGCGGTCTCCTGACATCTGTCAATCATTGTACTTTTTTGTGCCGCGCGCTGATCACGTTTTCGTATATAAAAGTTCAGAAAAGTTTTAATAAGATGGGAAAACAGAAGAAAACGAGACGATGGAATGTACGAGCTGACCGTACGCCTGCGAGAACTGGAAAATCGCTTGAAAAAGCAAAGCGGAGCCGTCATCGAAACTCAGTTGTCGGCAATTGAAATCAAAGACTATTGAAATCATGCGGGAGCATGATTTCAATAGTCTTTGTCTAATTAAAGGGATGCCGTTATACGCACATCAGTCTCTAGTTTTCACTGTGAGGTCAACCATGAGAACGTAACTGTGCCGTATACTTACACAAGAACGATACCACATGAGCTACCACGCGATGATAGCCGATGGTATATACGTTCAGTGTTCGGAGGATCTTTGGCCGACATAGGATGCCGTAATACACACAGCAGTCTCTAGTTTTCACTGTGAGGTCAACCATGAGAACGTAACTGTGCTGTATACTTACATAAGAACGACACCACACGAGCTATCACGCGATGTTAGCCGATGGTATATACGTTCAGTGTTCTGAGGATCTTTGGCCGTCTCTAAGTGTTCTCACGCGAGGTGAACCATGAGAACATTCAACTGTGCCATCAACTCCACACAGACTCACGAGAGGTTAGTCAATGTTCTATAATAATAATCCATTTATTTCAGGTTAAATCAAATAAAATCAGATATAAACCAGTCTATACGTCCAGTGTTAAAAACACATCCCTCCTGCATTCCTAGAGCTATCACGTGAGGTTAGCCATGGATTTAGATCTAAGCAGTCTGGGACCTAACTCTAATTAGTCTTCGTAGATGAGTACGGAGCCCTCTTCCATGGAAGACTACAGTTGGACTGTGTGTTATGTGACCGAAGCCAACGCAGCCGGATTGGGAATATCCATACTCAATGCCGTTACTTATAATCTAATTCCAAAATACTTTATATTCTAGATGTTAATATACATACATACCACATAATCAGCCTATAATGTTCCCACTGCTGGGACACAGGCCTCCTCTCAGTGAGGGTGTTAATATACAATTCTACTTAAATATGCTATGTTAGTACTTCAATTCCACTAAAATACAGCCGAAAGGAGGCTGAGAGTGGAACAATATACATACCCAACGTGAAGTCCTAAGTTCAAGTATAAAATCTACTTGTGAGATGCTGGGGTACAGTTAGCTACTTTACCTGTAGAACTGCATGGCAGTCTGGCCACACGGTGGTCAATTATGATAATGGACTAAATGTGGAGATGAAGCTAAACATTTAAAAGAAGTATGAAACATTTATAATCTGTAGCCTATTGAACCCACCAAAATTTAAAAAGGAACGGTGGCAGCAGTAAATGGAAGTGGAATCAAATGGGACCACATGATCAGAAGCAGCAAACTACAGTGGCCGCTGCTATTACATTCATTGGGAAAAGTTTATAACAGTCTAATAGCCTCCCAAGCGCTTGTATAGTGCAGATCAAATCGAAACATTAAGTTACTGAGTGTGACATTAATTTATCATGAAAATTGCAATAATCTGAGATCCTTAATCCTACCTAGCCATGAGGAAATTCAAGAAATGATGTGAGTAAACACCAATATCAGAATACCTATTCTACACACCAATTCAGAATAGCTATCTATAAGCTTCAAGATAAATTCAATGCCAACAACCGTTGCCAGAACCAACATGATCACTAGTTCAGGTACAGACTGGTAGATTGCAATATTTCTCTGAAGTATGGTATTACCACTAATCCAACCATACATGAGTGGATCAAGGGTTATAAACTACCTTTTACTGAGTTTCCAATTCAAACTTCTGAATAACAACAACTTCAGTCAGAAAGAAAGCAATCTATCGCCATGGAATAATCTCTTATATTAGGTGCCATAGAAACATGTGCTCCTGTCAAATAAGTAATTTTATCTGGTATAATTGTACCAAAATCACAGGGTGCTTGGAGATACATATTAAATAAAAACTTAATATGTAGTATGTTACTAGGTATATAAGTTTTTTGCCTACAATATTACATTGAGTTAAAAAATGCATATCAATTATCCATATGAAATATGTCAGAAGATATCCCCAGTTTCTATTTCAAGATATGTTATAACAGTTTACATGCCTCGTATTTGGACTTAGCACCGCACCATAATTCACAAACATCATAAAGCCAGTTGTCTGTCACCGGAGGTCACTAGGGTTGCTTTTTGTCATACATCTTGACAATTATATTCTGTGCCCTGCTGATCCATATGCAGTGTTTAGAAAATATGTCTGATACTCAAACTGTGTTAAATATCTAGGATTTATTATTAAAACTGAAAAGAGTGCCCAGACAGTGCTGCCAATGTCTAGGATATTAGTTGGGTTCAGTCCAGTTTGCCATTTCAATTCCTCAGGAAAATATAGACTTTACCCTGTAGTCCATAAAGAATATTAAGTCTGAAATGAGATATAAATAATAGAGTGTGTTTAATTACTAGGTATTCTAGTAGCTGCATCTGTATATGAATATGGCTAACTTTATACCAAACTAGGTTAAAAATCACTGATTTACAAATACAACAGAATTATAAACAAATTAAAAATCATTTATTTGCAGAGATTGTTGGTTACCTTACATTTCAACAAACCATAATAGAATTGAACAATTTGATTTTGTTCTCGAAATATTGTCCCAAACTGACTGGGGTCTGGTATGTAATGATATCAACATCCACAGGCACTGGACAGTTAATGTTGAAAAGTTCCTTACCTTACCTTGAACTATTAGCAGCATTTATGGGGCTCAAAACATTTGCAAGCAAACTCAGTTACTGTGAGGACTTAGAAAAGATATCACAACGGCCATATCCTGTGTCAGTAAGATGGGTGGTACTCATTTTACTCATCTGAATAGCTTGGCTTAACAATCTTGGCAACGGTGCAAGGAATGACAAATACGGGTTTATGCATTTTATATTAGTTCCAAGAAAACAGTATTGGAAATTGAATCTAGGCTTCCTAACATAAAAATTAAATGGAAGTGATGTGATATAGCCTACAAGTCAATTGTTGCTATAAAAAAAAAAAAAAAAAAAAAATGCAGTAACTTGTACAACTTTGAGACCCCACATAGGGACCTACTTCTAAGTAAAGATATACCTATGCAAGCAGGGGGGGGGGGGGGGGTGTGCTGTACTGGGCCAGCCCCCAATTGACCTGTTTACAATCAGGTCTAATACTAAATATCAACATATCATGGCTCCCTGATCCAAGTATGTTCTGTAGATCTATTCACTGTCAAATGGGATCTCGACACCCAATGCACAGGAGTCACTGTTTGCTGCCATATTATCAGGGACGCTTTCCTGATAGAAGAAAGACTGATCCCTCAGTTAATATAGTGTTAGCTTTGCTCTAAATCAGTAGACTCTCTTCTGTTAGACACAAGGCATTGACCCCTAGGTTCAGTCACGGTAGTCATATAATTTTTACCACTAAGTTTAATGATATATGATATCCTAATGGTATTTATTGAGTGAGCTATATAATAATCAGCAAATTCTGTAGTTTTGGCCGCCACATTGACACAAAAATGACAGAGCGACAAGGTTTCTCAGGGATATATTTATATTAAGACCAAAGAATCCCAAATATGAAGTTAGTGGGACCCTAGTATCGTTTTGCATTATTTAACCGGCCAAGCACCGCGCGTCGCCTATTGGCGACGAAACAATAGAAAATCAATTGTATCTCATTAGCGGAGCTCGACAGATTAATTTATTTCCCAATCAAACCCTTGGTTTAGAATTTCTAACCAAACAATTGGTAACCATAATAGCTCTTGTAACTGCACACAAAATTCAAACCTGGTCACTCATTAGTACACTTCTTATAATGAGGACAATATTAACATAAAAATCCAGATATAATTAAAACATGGTAGATCCGAACTCAACTTGATTCTACCATTTTTTAAAGATAATTTATCTTTCTGTACTGCCACAACCCTTAAATTGTCCTATCTAGATTTTACTAGGTAAGAGTATTGTAAATCATTAACTATAACTATAAGAAAGCCTTATGGTGCAACCTCTATTGTAACCAATAATAGATGGATAAAACAAATTTCAAGTAAGAGTGGAATAGATATTATTATTTCTAAATTCACATATACAGACATGCCTCTACTTCAAAAGGCTCTGAAGAAGGTATCATTATGCTGGTTGGACCACAAATTTCTCAACCCTTACTCGGTTTTATAAGAGACCTTCTTATTAGTGATTCTTTGATGATTTTTGGTGATGCTTTTACACCAGCTGTGTGCTCTATAGAGTGGTTGTACATAGAACTTATTACATGTCAATGTTAATTGTCTGATTATAAGAAATCGATGTGTGCCATATGGGATTATTAATTAAACTAGGTGATTCAAAACTGAATAATAATCCAGAATCTAATAGTAATTAGAGAATTATAAATTAAGTTAGGTAACCATTTACCTTAATGGTACACTGATTCTTAAAGAGAAATACATTACAATTAGTGAGTACCTAACAAACTTGAAATAGCATGTTAACTCACAATGTTCAATTATTGAACAATGCTCATTTTATGTACCTATTACCAACACAACTTTATTCTTTGAACATCTACTAAGTGAACAATGGGGATGAGATTACGAAGCATAATTATACAGATCGGACTAACTTACCTAGTGACGTCCGATCCTTAATTATGTGAAGTAATCTCATCCCCATTGTATCCCAACCCTTCCCAGATAATCATCATATACATTATGTGTATTGGATTGCCTTATTAAACCCCTTCTAGAAGTTGTGTTGTGCTGTATGCCGGGACTATACGATGCCCATGTAGGTCATCGTGAAGTCCCGTTCTTATGCTTTGAAAGAATGATTGACAGATGTCAGGAGACCGCGCCAACGACTGGACCACAGACAACATTTGTTTTTCTTTAGGATGAAATTTGGCTTTCATCTTTAAACATTGTGAGAAGCGTGTAGGCACCAAGGTACGACTACTAAGTGAACAATGGGGATGAGATTACTTCACATAATTAAGGATCGGACGTCACTAGGTAAGTTAGTCCGATCTGTATAATTTTTGACAGTTTGTCAGACGTCAATTTTACTCCACGAATAAAAATTATCTGTCGATTGATAAAGCAGCTCTTAGTGCACTCTGAAACACACGACCGTGAATTACATGCATACATTTATACCTACTTAACTGATCTATAAAGAGTATGTTTTATAGCCTAGGAGCAACCTTCAAGTCTTCTTCAAGGCAGTAAACTTTCATATTTCATTGAGTCTCGACATTTTTCAACATGGCTAGCCTTTATCCAACTATTTTGGGGTCGGCTTCCAGTCTAACTGGATAAAAGAAAGAACGAAAAAGTATTTATTGCGACTCGTACAGGAAGATCGCAAACTAAACTAAACACAGTAAAAAATAAAAAAAACCAAGTTATATAAAAAAAAAGTAACAAAAGAAAAATGAAACAGAAACTCCTATACGAGGCCAAAAGGCTCCTCTCCTATCTCAGCATGATGCTGCGACATTTAAAAAATAAATGTCGCAGCGCTGGTATTCGCGCTGGTTGGCTTGGTGGTGGATGCACTAAATACCAGTATTTTACTTGGAGCGACTGCAATTTGACCTCCACAACCCGGTTACTGGGTAACACGATACCCCTAATTAAGACTGGTTATCAGACTTACGGGCTTCCAACGTAACAACCGTCAAAGATCTACAAATGAAAGTCGGGACCAAAGGCGACGCGCGTCGACGACAGCGCCAGCCCCAAGCGCCGTCGTGTGTCGGCGACAGCCGCAGATGCGTGTATTTGAGCACATTACTCAATACACGAGCGACACGTTGTTGACGGCAGCCTCCGACGCGTCGTCGATTGTCGCCGACACACGTTGCGTCGTCACGGGTTATAGTCAGAAGCCCGTAAGTCTGACAACCAGTCTTCTTAACCAGTCCCTCGTATGTATGCACACTTAAGGTCGTAGCACACGTATCAAACCAGAAAGGGATCGGCACCGTATCAACTCGAGCTGTTCAGTATTGTGAAACTCCCTACTGCAACGCACACTAATCGGAATCGTAACGTAATCACCTCAACTCGGGACAAGCTCACGAACCGTGGTGCGGTGCGTTACGGCTCGTCGTCCCCGCGATTACGGCTCGTCGTCCCCGCGGTTACGGCGCGTCGTCCCCGCGGTTACGGCTCGTCGTCCCCGCGGTTACGGCTCGTCGTCCCCGAGCTTACGTCTCTTCGTCCACCCTTGCCCCTCTCACCCCTCCGGCCTGCTTGCTGCACCATCAACCAGCGGTCGGCGAGCCGTAAGCGCGGCGTCGCCTAGCCGTAGCCGAGTCGACGTATCGGAGCTTCTGATCCGCTTTAGTTACGTGCTTACGTTAGGTTGACGCCTGTTTGATGGCGAGGCTATAGGCGATACGGTGTCGATCCCTTTCCGATTTGATACGTGTGCTACGACCTTTACCGCGCCTTAACGAGCTATGCTGGTTGAAGGTTGCTCCTAGGCTATAAAACATGCTCTTTATATATCAGTATAGTAATACTGATATATAAAGAGCATGTTTTATAGCCTAGGAGCAACCTTCAAGTCATCTCCAAGGCAGTAAACTTTCCTATTTCATTGAGTCTCGATATTTATGTTGTATTTAATTGGTATCGTTCGTTTTTATCTAGTTTGCAAATTGAAACGAAGTATGTTCTATGTTGAGACGAGTAGACAGGGTGACAGGGACATCCGACGCGCAAAATGCTACCATGGATGGATTCAGTATATGATTCTGGACAAATTTTTTGATGATTATCAAAAAAAAAATTCTTGATCAGGTTAAGCTACGCTTGCCGCGGTTAGTCCTTGGATGGGTGACCATCTTTACATACCAAGACCCCTCCATGCCTCGGAAAGCACGTTAGGCCGTTGGTCCCGGCTGTCATTCCTGGATCTTTGACAGTCGTTACGGGTCGTCAGAATCCCGAAAATCGGACAACCAGTCTTACCAAGGGGTATCGTATTACCCAGTAACTGGGTTGTGGAGGTCAGATAGGCAATCGCTCCATGTAAAATACTGGTAATTAGCTGCATCCGGTTAGACTGGAAACCGACCCCGGTCATTGTAATCATCATTATGAACAACTTTTACTATGGGACCAAACCTGAAGTCGCGAAAAAAATCAGCTCTTCCCTACATTTTGACGAGTTATGTGAACACAAATGCAAGAAACAGCTGATTTTTTTTCGCGATTTTAGGTTTAGTCCCATAGTAAAAGTCCCATGCCCATGAATTTAATTTCACCCTGTATAAAATTAGCTCATCTTATTATTACACGTCAAACCTACGAATCTCAATCAAATGCTTAATGTTCGAATGGAACATGCCTTCAAATATTACCGGCCTGTCTCGCAAAGCATAGCATAGCATAGCTTTAAAGTTTTTAATATGTATTAGTTTATTATAGCATAAGATTATTTTGTGTATTTTATCTATGGGCCTCAACTGCCTGATAATAAATGTTTATTATTATTAAAGAGGTCTCTACAGTACTTTCATTCTGAAGAGACCATAATATCACTAGAAACTATACCAATACGAAACTCGAATATGAACTAGATCAATACTTGTCTTATGTATGACATAAACCGCAAGAATACTAAACAGTACTGACACGACACTAATAGGAATCCAGTAATAAACGGTTTATGAGGAGTTACCAGAGACGAAGCGTGAAGACTTTTTAATGGTCCGTTTAAAGACGCGTTTAATTATTTCATCTGTGTTTTATAGCCATTGCCAAGGTCTTCTGTGACACATGTCACGACTATACATGTACATTCTCTATGACATTTATGAGCTCCTTCGCGTATATGCCGAAATATGAAAATACTATACCCCTATAGGTATAGTATAGGTGTGATATAGTAATTTTATTTTAGATGCATCGTCCTCACATATTATTATTATATAATGAATGTACCTATGCCAAATATTGTAAAACATTTTTAAAAGAGTAACGGTGGAGTTTCTCGCTCATTCTTCTCCATACGAAAACTACCTTTTGGAATGGGCGACTAGAATCAATTCTGTTTCAATGTAAATTTTGACGTTCAAAAGCGCCTTTTATGTGCCTGTTTGAAATAAATGCTTTGACTTTGATTTTGTATAATATATCTTAAAAAAAGAGATAATATTTGTGAGTGTACGTATGGGGGGGGGGGGGGTAATCTCCGGAACTACTGATCCCACCCCGAAATTCTTTCACTCGGTAATGAAGAGTTTTCATAATATAGGTATAACAATCGTAACGGGGGATGTGGTGTGGGCAGTTTGGGGCGGAGCTTATGTCCCAAACTGTCAAACTGCAGATAGGCATGTCAAAAAATTTCAGCCTAATTTGAATAAACGACTTTTGATTTTCATTTTACCTGATTCGAAGGATTGACAATATTGACTGCTCACTTCACCTAAGTTTTTACAGGATAGACCGGCAGTTCTTGCAGCATGCAACACCCGAAGTCGCCATGACTTTTTGAACCGTCAAACCAGCTTACAAGCTCGACTTAGGGGCCGTCTCCACGAGCAAGAGAATCGCGGCGATAGTCCCGCCGCCGTGCCATCAAATTTTCGCCGCGATGATATCGCCGTGTGGAGACACGTTCTAAGAGAGTGTATAGAAATACGTGGCACGACGATAATATTGCCGCGATTCTCTCGCTCGTGGAGACGGTCCCTAAGTCAGACGTCCTAACACTCCCGTATGTTTCCAAACATGAAATGACTATAATATTTTTAGCCTGATTTAATTGACTGGATCGCCCCAGACCCCTTCGTGTTAACGTCTGAAATACCAGGCTCTTTGTAAACGGAATTCTTTGTTTACATAGCTATTTTGCGTTTTCTGGCCGTGAGGAGATGTATGATTTTACATTTCTTTTGTTTATTTGAAACTAGCTTTAAATTACAAAAATACCTACCTACACTTTTCTTCTGAAATGTACACATGTTGTTATAACATGGGATTCAACGGAAATAGCAAAAGGGATCCATCGTTAATACCAAAAAAAATGGGATTCAAAAGTGGGATCCAACGAAAATAAACGCATCTTTTTCCACAATAATTTTGCTGGGTTAATCCGTAAACACGGTCCCCAACAGACATACATACAGACACATTTGACTTATATCTAATAAATAAAATTCAAAGTCCTGGACTGACTGATATATCAACGCACAGCCTAAACCGCTGGTCCTAGAGACATGAAAGGAGGGTGTGTTCTTTGTGAAGAGTATGTATTCACTAAGAAAGGGTTTTTTAGAAATTCCACCCCTAAGAGGGTGAAATTTCAAGCGGACGAAGTCGCGGGCAGAAGCTAGTACCTAATATTATAAAAGAGGTATGTACGGTCAGTGGGTCGTCTTAGGTTAGGTTAGGTTAGGAGTACTTACTTATAATCTGTGAGTTTGCATCATGTAAGAGATAATCCTCGAAACTACAGCTTCGATTCCAATGAATGAACGAAACCGCGCGAAACAAACGATAACCGCGCGAAATGAACGAAACCGCACGGAATGAACGAAACCGCGCGGAATAAACGCGAGCCTGGCGGGATTCGCCGGGATTAGTTAAGGAATTGACGTGTTTTCGAAGTAAGGAATCATTGAGTTTAGAGCCCAGTTTAGCAACAAGATCTCACCGTGGCAGAGATACGGAAGTGACACTAAACAGATACACCCCTCCCACTGTGTAGTGTGTTACTGTTATCAACAGCTGTCCGTGCATTATGACTCAGACGAAGTCAACGTTCGCTTCAAGCGATTTATTTCAGCGAGAGAAATACAAGGTGAAACGGAGTAGATGTTATAATTTGGCAATTTTGAATGGAACTTTTGGTAACTTGAAAGGTGAAAACCAATCTGTCAAGCCTTTTCCCAACCATGTTGGAATCGGCTTGGAGTCTAGCTAGATGCAGCTGAATACCTGTATTTACAAGGAGCGACTAACTATCTGACCACACGAACCCAGTAACCGGGTAACACGATACCCCTTGACAAGACTGCCATGGTTGTCAGATTTTCGGGCTTCTGACTACCCGTAACGTAACGACGGTCAAAGATCTACGAATGACAGCCGGGACCAACGGCCTAACGTGCTTTCCGAGGCACAGAGGGGCCTTTGTATGTAAAGATAGTCACCTATCCACGGACCACCCGCGGCAAGCGTAGCTTAACCTGATCAACAAATTTTTTGTTATAAAAAAAAATTATTCAGAATCATGTAAGTACTGAATCTATCCAAGTAACATTTTGCGCGTCGGATGTCCCTGTCACCCTGTCTTCTCATCTCAAAATAGACATACTTAGTTTCAATTTGCAAACTAGATAAAAACCGTAACCGGGTAACACGATACCCCTTGGTAAGACTGGTTGTCACACTTTCGAGCTTCTGACTACCCGTAACGACTGGCAACTGGTCTACGAATGACAGCCGGGACCAACGGCCTAACGTGCTTTTCGAGGCACGGACGGTTTTCGGTATGTAATGAATGGTCACCCATCCACGAACCGACCACGGCAGCGTAGCTTAACTTTGATTGACCCGTATGGCTCTGCCTCCCAGAAAAATACCGGAAAAATCTCTAGGATACAGTGTAGTAATTTCCCTAGTGTGACCCAGTAACTGGGTTGTGGAGGTCAGATAGGCAGTCGCTCCATGTAAATACTGGTATCCAGTTGCAGTCGGTTGCCCAAATGATGATGATCACTGATGTGCTGTCGCTGGGGAGAAGAAGTGGCGCAACAAACTCCCCAGCAGCACAGCTGTCTCTTCAGTTAGAAATTGTATACAATACTAGGTACTTATGCAAAGTATTTAACATTACAAGACATAGAACATTAAATTATTTGCCATATATATGTCAGCTAGCCACACCAATATGCCAACAAATAAATACAATAAAACTTATAGGTACAGTCACGTCTAAAAGTATGTATACACTTGGCTTTATTCAAAGGCAATTTTCTCCTTTATTTTTGAATGAAATTTTATGTTATTACGAAAATAGTATTTTCGAACCCATAGGTTTATGTTAAGTGTCGTATTTCAACGTTACATTCGTTATTTCACGAAAAAATCGCAATTGAAAATTGCCAAGTGTATACATACTTTTAGACGTGACTGTACACAAGCAAAAAAAAAATCAAAATTAAAAATGTAAACAAAAACTTACCACGTAAATAAAAGGACAAACATAGTAGATACATAACTCCAAAGTTATTGACCAAGTGCAATGACCCAGTTTTAAACCACAAACCAGCTGGTGTGGTGTTTATATTACAACTTCAATTTAAAAGAAGACTGCATACGGAGACCTTTTTAAAATAAAAATACGACATGTACACTCCGCTCACAATTTTTTAGCTCTGACAGCAACAACCTAAGAGCAACCATATTTCAACGAGGATAAAGATCAAAGTGATTTTGACAGACTTGTTCGGTAGAAGCAACTCAATGACAGCAACCTTATTAGAATGAGAATAAAGATCATTATGATTTGGACAGTGTTGCAAAATCCGAGGTAGTTCCAAAATAACTGAGAACGGATTGTACCAGCTACACTTGGATATTGCCTTGTTGGACAAAAAGGATAGTCATTTTATTTTTATGTAAATACTAGCTGCGCCCCGCGGTTTCACCCGCGTAAATGTCGATCCCGTGGGAATATCGGGATAAAAACTATCCTATGTCCTTTCCCGGGACTCAAACTATCTCTATACCAAATTTCATCGAAATCGGTCCAGCCGTTTTCATGTTATGTCGTGACAACGGAAAACGGGTTTCATTTTTATATATACAGGGTGAAATTGAACACATGCGACAAATCGAAATGGGAGATTGTACTCGTCATTATGAACAACTTTTACTATGGGACCAAACCTGAAATCGCGAAAAAAAAATCAGCTGTTCCCTACATTTTGACGAGTTATGCGAACATAAATGTAGGGAACAGCTGATTTTTTTTTTCGCGATTTCAGGTTTGGTCCCATAGTAAAAGTTGTTCATAATGATGAGTATAATCTCCCATTTCGATTTGTCGCATGTGTTCAATTTCACCCTGTATAGACTAGCTGCACGCCGGCGGTTTCACCCGCATAAGTGTCGATCCCGTGGGAATAACGGAATAAAAAGTAGCCTATATGTTAATCCAGGGTGTCAGCTACCTCCATACAAAATTTTAGCAAAATTGGTCCAGCCGTTTGAGCGTGAAGAAGTAACAAACATATAAACACACACACTCACAAACTTTCGCCTTTATAATATTAGTGTGATTTCAAATAAATTATTTGTGTTTGACTTCCTGAGGAAGCCGACATGTCCTAGAACCAAAAAATCGAAGAAAACCATGTGACAACCAACCCGCGCAGCTGTACACCTTTGTCCATCACTTCTTGGAATATACAGGTGTGGGGCGCTACCTACACACGGCGAAGATACTATAATATTTTATCGTAAGATACAATATCGCTCACCATACAATTCAACGGACCATACACACGACGAAGACAATATTTATTTCATATTCAATTGAATTGTATGGCAAGCGATATTGTATCTTAAGATAAAATATTATAGTACTTATGTTAGCCGTGTGTAGCGCCCTTTATGTAACAGGCACTACGCTTACATAAATAAACAAAAAGGAATACAGTACCTAAACCGGATAGTTGTTTATCGTGATTACATGCATGGGGGATTTTACGTAAAGAGGGAATTTGGCCATTATGGCATGGTATGAGTCAGCGCAAGTCGACTCGTAAACAATGACGTATAGTAGGTCTGTCAAAAAAAACTTTTTTACAAAAAACAAAAAAAAAAACAACCGACTTAAAAAAAACACTACAAAGTGATAAATAACTTTAATTTCGGAAGTCGGTGTCGTTGTTGGTTCCGCATTTTCGTTTTTTTTGTAAAAAAAAGATTTTATTTTTCAATTTTTAGTTGTACCTAACCTACCATACAAATTCAATGAACACTAGTACATTGAAGAATTGAAGACACCGACTAGAAGAATCATCAAAATTCGCATAGAAATGCCGGAGATGTAGTACTTTTATGCATATAACTTCGTACATAATAATAATTACCTAATGTAATGAATTTATGATTATTTAATATTGTTTTATAAATTTCTCAGTTAAATCAAGTTTATTTTTACATTTATTTTAAATTATAATACCCTATTCGATGATTTTTGTTGATTTATGTTTTAGTCGATTTAATGAATTTATGATTATTTAATATTGTTTTATAAATTTCTTAGTTAAATCAAGTTTATTTTTATATTTATTTTAATTTATAATACCTTAATCAATGATTGTTGTTGATTTATGTTTTAATCGATATTAGTAAGTTAATCGGTATAAAATATCATTACTTTGCTAGTCTGTGAAGAACGAACAGATTGATGGATACATTTCGTTCGGTCTTGAACGAAATGTAGGTACTTGGTTAGTGATTTTAAAAACGGTGGGCATTCTGATCAAGGGGCTCGACCGAGACAGACGTCCAATATTGGCTAAGTGTTGAATTAATCTACGTAATTTACAATTACTGTGTAAGGATATAAGTAAGAGTATTTGGAATAAAATAATCGTTGTTACGAAGCAAGCAGTTTTATTATACTCCAGGACCCGAATTGTGAGAATTCATCACAGTTCAGAAGTGGTATAAGGACCCAGTGTAAGGTACGTACAAGTATCTTATATGATTATTAATTTTATTTCTTTATAGAAGTCTAGCGTACCATGTGTGCATTGTTATTAGAGGTTATGTGTACCTAAGATCGAAAGCAAAGTGTGCTTTAGTTACTAGAGGCTATGTATGCCTATTGAGCTACGTGTGCTTAGTTGTTAAAGGTTATGTGTACCTAAGATCGAAAGCAAAGTGTGCTTTAGTTACTAGAGGCTATGTATGCCTATTGAGCTACGTGTGCTTAGTTGTTAGAGGTTATGTGTGCCTACAGCAGGAAGCCAAGTGTGCTTTAGTTACTAGAGGCTATGTATGCCTATCGAGCCACGTGCGTTTAGTTGTTAGAGGTTATGTGTGCCTACAGTAGGAAGCCAAGTGTGCTTTAGTTACTAGAGGCTAAGTACGCCTATTCAACCATGAGCGTATAGAAGGTTAGAATAGAGGTCATGTGTACCTTAGAATATAGAATAGAAACATAGTGCACTTTAATAAGAAACTAAGTGTGCCTATTGAATGGCTTTTGTTCATTTGAGCTAGGTTATTATGTTTTGTTTTAATCAAGGATGATTCATTGAGGAAACGACTGAAGTTTTGTTTTTCTTTTAACAATTTCTTTCACTTTGTGTTGTTGTATATATTCTAAATGAAAAATCAAGTTTTGAACACGGTTAGAAAATGAATTAATGTACTGAAATGATTATAATTATACTTTTTTCTTTTGAGGCATGAATTCTGACGAAGCGATGACTCCTGAAGGCTCGCCTACTCGTAAAGATGAGCGCCGAAGCAAACGTTCCCGATCCTCATCCAAAGCAGCAGCCAAATCTAAGAGAGCCAAAAAGCAATCAAAGAAAAGACGTAAGCAGTCGTCCAGCTCCTCCTCATCGAGCAGTGAGTCACGCCGTAGTTCACGGAGTTCGAATAAGAGAAGATCCAAGGAGAGAGGTGGCTGGTCTACTAAAGAGGTACTTGATATGTTTACTACCCTTCAAGATTATAAAAGCAAGACGAGTAATTTAAATAACAATCTTCTCAATAATGTGATACCGGAATTTGATCCGTCGAGTAAAACTCAAAATATTGACTGTTGGGTTAGGAAAGTAAATGAATGTGCCGTAATCTATGAATGGAACGAGAAGCAGACCATACATTTTGCTCTACAAAAACTTTCTGGCATAGCAAAGAAGTGGTTTGAAGCCCTTCCTAGTGTTGTTTTCAGTTGGTCAGAGTGGCAGGACAAACTCATAAGAGCTTTCCCAAATGAGCAAAATTATGGTCGGCTTCTCGAGGAAATGTTAGCTCGCACTAGTCGTAGTAACGAAAGTTTGCGAGAGTACTTTTACGACAAGTTAACTTTACTAAACAGATGTGAAATAAAAGGCAAAAAGGCTGTCGATTGTATTATCCACGGAATACTAGATAAATCGATTAGAAGCAGTGCACAGGCACTGACTTGTCACGAACCAGAAGACTTATTGAATTTTCTAAGCTCCCAACGTCCCATATTAGAAAATAATACATTCAATAGAAAACGAAGTGATAATATGACAGTTCGACCGGGTAATACTGCTACACCCTCAAACGAAGGTTCGGTGACTTGTTTTAATTGCCGCTCAAAGGGACACCCTTACATTCGATGCCCCAAACCCCTTGTAAAATGTTTGAAATGTCAACGTGTCGGTCATAACAATGATAATTGTAAACTAGAGCCATTAGTCTTACGAAATGAATCCAAACAGTCTGATAACCAGGATCGAAAAATTTTGACCATATCTACTTTTAATAACAACAGCGACAAATTTTACAAAACCGTTAGGGTAAACGATAAAGCATTAATTGCTTTTATTGATTTTGGCAGCGAATGTAGTTTGATTAGGGAGTCTGATGCTCAAAGTCTGAATTTAACTAAAAATACAACAGAGTTGCCAGTAATCAAAGGATTCGGCAACTCTAAAGTTTTTCCAGTATATAGGAGCAATGTTGATCTGAAATTGGATGAAGTTGAGGTTAATGTAGAAGTATTAGTAGTTAGCAATCAGTATCTTCAATCAGCTTTACTTATAGGTCAAAACGTTACTGAACTTCCTTGTGTAACAGTATTTAAGGATAGCCATCAGTTAACCTTTTACCGGAGTCCCAATATCGATACCGTAGTACACCCGGTGAAGTGTTTAAAGTTGAATGTTGATAACGATACCGATATTACATTATCAGGATTAGTTGAAGTTACTGCGTCTGACGTTGGTTTCTGTGGAGATATTTATATTGAAGGTTATTACAATTGTGAGCCTAGGAAAGAGCATTATTTGCACCAGGGAGTTTATAGGGTTGTTGATGGGAAGTGCCTTTTACCCGTGACTAATTTATCTGGTCAAAACCTTACATTATCCAAGAAATGTCCTATTGCCAAAGGAACTTGTTTTGATGAGAGAGGTGTCACCTATACAAATAGAGTAACGAAAGATAATTCCGAATATGAACCTTTACTAGTATCTGACATAAAAGTAGGTCCCCAAATTGACAAAGAGACATTAGGTAGACTTCATTCGCTTTTACTCAGTTATCGTGATTGCTTTGCACTTAACCTAGGAGAAATTGGTTGTATCAGCTCAACCGAAATGAAAATAGACTTACTAGATGATAAACCCGTAGTTTACCGACCATACAGATTATCTTTTTCGGAGAGGGGTCAGGTTAGAGAGATTATAGATGAACTATTGCAAAATGACATTATACAAGAGTCCAATTCAAATTATGCTAGTCCTATTCTATTAGTGAGGAAGAAGACAGGGGAACAACGCTTGTGCGTTGATTATAGGGCTCTCAATAATAAGACTAGGAAGGATTGTTTCCCTTTGCCGTTAATCGACGATCAGTTGACAAACCTTAGCGGCAATAGATTCTTCACGTCCCTAGATCTGGCCTCAGGGTACTACCAGGTATCGATGGCAAAAGAAAGTCGTCCGCTAACTGCTTTCGTAACGCCAGATGGGCATTACGAATTTAAAAGAATGCCTTTTGGTCTCGCAAATGCTCCAGCTGTATTTCAGAGACTAATGAATGCAATGCTAGGTAATAAACGTCATGAATCAGCTTTGGCTTATTTGGATGACATTCTTGTGCCATCGGTTACCTTAGAGGAGGGATTTGAAAGATTGAGGAATGTTTTGGAGTTGTTGCGACTGAATGGGCTTACATTGAAATTATCTAAATGCCGTTTCTTTGATAATTCCCTGGACTATTTAGGTTATGAAATTTCCGCTGAAGGTATACGTCCTAACGAAAATAAGATTTTAGCCGTTAAAGAGTTCCCTGTTCCCCAGAACGTACATGAAATCCGTCAGTTTTTGGGATTAGCGGGATATTTTAGAAAATTTATTAAAAGTTTCGGGGAAATAGCTAGACCCCTAACGAACTTACTCAAAAAAGGCAATGTTTTTAAATGGACAGACGTAGAATCTCATTCGTTTACTACCCTAAAAGACAAATTAATTGACCGACCAATTTTAGCGCTGTACAATCCTAATTTTGAAACAGAGTTGCATACCGATGCAAGTTCTTTAGGCGTGGGTGGGATATTGATGCAATGGCAGCCGGAGCCGCGTGCTCTCAAACCTATAGCTTACTTTAGCCGGCAAACCACCCCCGAGGAGCGTCACTTGCATTCTTACGAACTTGAGACCCTTGCAATTGTATGTTCATTAAAGAAATTTAGGGTTTATTTGCTAGGGATAGAGTTTAAAATTGTGACAGACTGTAACGCCCTTCGGACTACACTAACTAAGCGCGACCTAATACCCCGAATAGCTAGGTGGTGGCTTTTAATAAGCGAATTTAATTTTAACGTAGAGTACCGTCCAGGCATCCGTATGGCTCATGTGGACGCACTGAGCCGTAACACAAAGTTAACACCCGAGGATATCGATAATTCCACAGTCACAGTCTATAGTATCGAAACTGATAACTGGCTCTTGACCTTGCAAATGACAGATCCTGATATATCCCGAATATATAAAATACTTAAACCTGAGTCAGACGAAGAAGCAAAAGAAATTAGGAAAAACTATGTGGTTAAGAATAGTAGAGTGTATAAGAGAGTTGATGATAAGCTCTGTTTAGTAATTCCTCGCGATGCTCGATGGCAAATATGCAAATCTAACCACGATGACGCTGGTCATTTAGGTATATCGAAGACAATCGAGAAAATTCAATCTGTTTTCTGGTTTCCTAAGTTACGCAGATTTGAAAAAAAATATGTTAAGTCCTGCATTAAGTGCGCCTATAATAAGGACAATACGTCACGTCATAAGAATGGTCAGTTGTATCCAATAGAGAAAGTAAGCATTCCGTTCCATACCATTCACATTGACCATTTGGGTCCATTTGTCAAAAGCAAGAACGGCAATGTCTACATTCTCACCATAGTGGATGGATTTACGAAGTATTTGTTTGTAAGGGCCGTTAAGGATACAAAAACTAAAACAACAGTTAAGGTATTATTGAATATTTTTTATGACTTCGGTTTACCATCCCGAATAATATCAGATCGAGGTACCTCTTTCACTTCAGCAGCTTTTAAATCCTTTTGTGATAATCATGGTATAAAACATGTTTTGAATGCTGTCGCGTGTCCCAGAGCCAACGGCCAAGCTGAAAGATACAACCAAACGATCTTAAGTTCACTTGCAAAGTATTCTGACGGTGAGGACGAACGGAACTGGGACATGTGTCTAGGCAAAACTCAGTGGGGAATTAATAACGCCACAAACTCTACCACTCAGAAAACAGCTACAGAAGCATTATTTGGAACCAGATTGAAAGACAGCTTAAGTAACATGTTAGATGTTAACAATGAGCCTAATTCCAATTTTACAGAAGTTAGGCAAGAAGTTCGTACAAATATCGAATCCAGTCAGATTAAACAAAAACTAAACTACGACCAAAATAGAGTTCCTGCTCCGACTTATAAGAAAGGGGATTTAATTAAAATAACTAGAACCAATTTTAGTAATAAAGGTAATAGTACTAAGTTAATGTCAAAATTTATAGGCCCCTTTAAAATAGCAGAAGTTCTAGGCAATGATAGGTATAAAATTGCCGAAATACCTGGTTTTAGTAATCGCAAACATAAATTCGATAGTGTGGTAGCAGTAGACAGGATTCGACCGTGGATCAATATAAATGTGTGCGAACAAAATGATAATGTAGATGCAGTAGCTAACAGCAGTAGTACGTCTGATAGCGAAAGTAACAAAAGTGACAATGAACTGCCACAGAGTCAATCTGAGTCCAAATAATAGCCGAATGTAATGAATTGTAATGATAGTAATACGTTTATTATGTTTAGTTTACAGTTAATTCAAATGAAACATTATATATTTTCTTTTTTGTATTTTGTTTGAATTTATAAAATTATAATACCTACGTGATTGTATGTGTACCGTGCGTCAGGAGACCGCACGTAGTCGGACGGCCGAATGTAATGAATTTATGATTATTTAATATTGTTTTATAAATTTCTCAGTTAAATCAAGTTTATTTTTACATTTATTTTAAATTATAATACCCTATTCGATGATTTTTGTTGATTTATGTTTTAGTCGATTTAATGAATTTATGATTATTTAATATTGTTTTATAAATTTCTTAGTTAAATCAAGTTTATTTTTATATTTATTTTAATTTATAATACCTTAATCAATGATTGTTGTTGATTTATGTTTTAATCGATATTAGTAAGTTAATCGGTATAAAATATCATTACTTTGCTAGTCTGTGAAGAACGAACAGATTGATGGATACATTTCGTTCGGTCTTGAACGAAATGTAGGTACTTGGTTAGTGATTTTAAAAACGGTGGGCATTCTGATCAAGGGGCTCGACCGAGACAGACGTCCAATATTGGCTAAGTGTTGAATTAATCTACGTAATTTACAATTACTGTGTAAGGATATAAGTAAGAGTATTTGGAATAAAATAATCGTTGTTACGAAGCAAGCAGTTTTATTATACTCCAGGACCCGAATTGTGAGAATTCATCACACTAATATTTTATATAAGTACTAAAACCTTCCTGAAAGTATGTAGATCACATTAGTGAAAGAATTATCAAAATTGGTTCATTAGTTTTTGAGAAAATCGCGGACATACAAACATACATACATACGGGCAATGACGTATTATATAGTTTTATACATCATTGCATACGGGTCGAATACAGAACCTCCTTTTTTGAAGTCGGATAAAAATTGCAAATTAAATTTTATAAAATCAATTCAAAGGTTTCAGCTTTTAAATCTGTTTCATAACACCATTAAAATTAGTAATCGCCATGTTATTACGTTACACGGCTATGTAAACTTAGAAGTGTCAACTATCAGCGTATCATAACATACAAAATATCACTGCATTTGTTTACACAGCGAACTGACGTCATGACCACAGAGCAATATGGCGTCCACTGCGTCCCGCGTTTTCGTCAAATTACGCGCAAAAATTGAAAATGCAAAATTTAAATGCATTTTTATGGCAGTTAACGATTGAATAAAAATTTTGTGAATTTTTTAGAATCTAATTGAGACACTTTTCAAAAATGGGTGTACTTAATACAGTGGCGTGCATTGCATATAGGCATATAAGCAGTGTCTATCTCGTTATATCAGCATAGGCCTGTTAATTACATTTTAGTGTGTGCCCCACAATTAGAAACTCACAAAATTATCATACCTAACAAAAAACAAAATTTTCATACAAACACGCGCGGCAGTTATAGGCAGTCGCCGGACGGCCTACTCGGCTCCCGTACTATTCGCACATTGTCATTGGTCTTTACTCGTTCAAGTTAATACGAAAAAATTAAAAATACGTACGTCTCACGCGTAATACCATGACGTTCGACCTTCGCAATTTATCACCCTTAAGTAGGCATGCCTCCTCAAATAACCACACTTTTGACCTTACTTATTTTTCTGATTAGTGACCGCGTCTGCCTAGACTAGACCCGGCCTAGTGCCTACCTATTCTGAAAACCAATGCACGCCACTGGTGTAATACCCTATTGATAAGTTTATTAAAATATCCTTCACATACCCTCTTTCTGATCACAATGGCTCTGATCATCACACATGGCACTAAACGGTACACAAGTTCACAGCTGAGCACATTCTGATGAAATATACTGAAACTAGTCTCTTCTCAAACATTGCGTGCGCGCATACAATTTTGTAAGATATCCTTGCGTGCTAGAGGTAAGGGCTGGCTCAGACGAAGCTAGTTAAATACGTAATCTTTAGATTGCTTTATAGTAAGAACTAGCTTAACCCACTGATATAGATATACCTAGATAACGCAAGAGAACCTATTTCGCGTGCCAAAAATCGCACCAGCTTACGATCGAAAATCATAAGCCGCCACTTTCGCGCTCAGTCCTGCGTACTGCTGGCTGGGTGAGCGTGAGCGAGAGAGCGCGAGCTTGTGACGTCATAGTAGGTAGTCAAAAAGTGGCACGCTTAGTTTTCAATACAGTTCGTGATACTTGCGTTATCTAGGTATATGTATATCTGTGGCTTAACCGGTCAAGCGGCGCGGTTCGCCGATCGGCGACGAAACAATAGAAAATCAATTGTCTCATTAGCGGAGCTTGACAGATTAAGGAGTAACTTAGCCTACTTTTATTTTAGAAAAAAATAATTAAAATAGGGTCGCACGAAAAAAAATCCACGCGGACGAAGTCGCGGGTAACAGCTAGTCTATACTATATGTAGATAATTTGGGACTGTATCGTAGACAAATCTGAGACATCCGCTAATATCAAACACCAGCCAAAATATTTGATTCCTGTGCGACATATTCGGCAGAAATTGGCCGTAACATCCCAGCGCTGATTTGCTGGATTCGTTTTCTCCTCTACCGATCATTTTTCCCCTGAGAGTTCATTTGGTTTATATGTATGTATTTATGTATATATTGTATTTTATATTCATTTCCTAACTAGTTATCATGTATGTTGCACCTGCCATGTTTTGTCTCTGCATCACCCTAAGGTTGACTGGTAGAAAATGCCTCAGGCATTAAGTCCGCCTTTGTACAGTATTATTTTTTTACTTGTGCATAAAGTTTTAATAAATAAATAAAATCATCATATGCCTAACCTTTTCCTAACTTTATTTAAATGTATTTTCTTTCTTTCTTTTCTTTCTAACTGTTACCAGAATCCAAGAACCAGTGAATACCAATATTTTACATGGAGCGACTGCCGATCTGACCTCCACAAACCAGTTACTGGGTCTGGTTGTCAGACTTTCGGGCTTCTGACGACCCGTAACGACTGTCAAAGATCTACGAATGACAGCCGGGACCAACGGCTTAGGGTGGTTTCGCAATACGTCTAATCCGAATCAGCGAATCCGAGAGTTGCCGGTCCGAAGTGACCGTAGGCCTATTTGTATGAGGGGTTGCGCACTACATCCGAACTCTATCCGTCAGAACTTAGAACAATTTCCAATTCGGATTGATTTCTCGGATTCAGATCGGACAATGATAAATGATTTATTTTCTGTAATTAGGTTTGCACAAACACTTTTACACGTTAATCATATTTATTTTAAGGTAAATGAGGTCGGCGTTTCCTATCTGAATACTCTGAGAAGAAAGGCCGAAACAAACTCAGAGGTCACAGTCTTTTTTAAAGTCCAGACGAAATCTTGGTCAGATCATGTGAAGACCATGTAGATTGGTGTCTGAAATGGTCTTTTGAGGAAAGAACAACACAGATTGAGTGGACCTGGCCAGTCAGTGCACGCATTTGTCAAAAATCGTGCAGCTCAACGCAGAACTTAACTCAACTTATTATTATTATAAGGACGTAGTGCGAAACCGCTCTTAACCTGCTTTCCGAGGCACGGAGGGGTCTCTATAGGTAATAGAAGGTCACCTATCCTCACACCGACCGCGGCAAGCTTCACTTGACCCGAGCGGCTATTATTACTTAGTCACGAGATCCTCTTTAATTTCTTAACTTGAATAAAAGTGGTATAATCCTTTCTTTGTTTGGACATCAATTTGCTAGTCTAGACTGAGTAGGAGTGGAGTGTTAAACTGTTAAGAATTAATATATGAAATCCTTACATGCAATCGTGTAAGGGTCGGGGCAGACGGGGTCAGTTGTAATGCTTAGTTGCGGGAACTTGACTGTCTAGACGTAGTGGAGTTAAGTCAGGGCATTGGCCTACATTTAAAACAAACAAAGTCCTCCAGACCGTATTTCGGCCGGAGCACGCGGGCAACTCACGCCATAGCTCGTTCATACAAGTGGCCGCAGTGAGTGCGCGGGCGGCCCGCGCGGAGACCAGGGTTCTCAAGCTAGTTCGAGCTTTTTTTCTAGTAAAAATAAGTCTTCTTCATCCATATTATATTTTGACAAACACTGGACAGGACACGACAATACCCAGAACGAAGCCGCGAGGCAGATCGCGCGCGTTTCCGCAGGCTCCGCTCCCCGCCCCGCGCTGCTAGTCTTGCCAAGCTCTTACGGCCGGCGAATTACGGCTGGTCCAAATTTGGCGCAGAAGGCTGCGCAATAACATTTTTTCGGGACAAAATGGCTGACATTATGGCGAGTGTGAGTGAGAGAACATGCGCGATAGTTAAAGAAAAAAGAAAGAAAATACATTTATCCATAATCACACTAATCACACTATCACACTAATATTATAAAGGCGAAAGTTTGTGAGTGTGTGTGTGTGTGTTTATATGTTTGTTACTTCTTCACGCTCAAACCGCTGAACCGATTTAGATGAAATTTGGTATACTTAGAGATAGTTTGAGTCCCGGGAAAGGACATAGGCTACTTTTTATCCCGATATTCCCACGGGATCGACATTTACGCGGGTGAAACCGCGGGGTGCAGCTAGTAATATTATAAATTCGAAAGTAACTTTGTCTGTCTGTATGTTACGTTTTCACGCCTAAACCGCTGAACCGATTTAGATTAAATTTGGTATAGAGACAGTTTGAGTCCCGGGAAAGGACATAGGATACTTTTTATCCCGATGTTCCCACGGGATCGAGTTTTATATATTTTAGTTCGAAGAGCCTGTGTTCCTGACCGAGCAGCGGTGGCCCACAGGCCCAGTGGTATCGTCCCCGACTTAACGAGTAGGTCGTAAGTTCGGACCAAGTCAAGCACTTTACTTTGAGTATATAATTTCATCACCACTGCTCTCAAAACGGTGAAGGAAAACATCGTGAGGAAACTAGCGTGTCTTAGAAGCAAATTATGTCATGTGACATCTACCAACTCGCACAGGGCTCGCGTGATAACCCCTCACACAGAGAGGAAGCCTGTGTCCCAGCAGTTGGAGCATTATAGGCTGATTATGTATTGTACAGACACCAGAAGTCCAGCACATCAAGCTACTAAAATCTGTCAAATTTCTTTAATAGATTTTCAACTTTATCGCTACAGCATAAGGTTCGAAGTTGATTGGGAAAATTTGACAGTTTCGGGTAGCTTGTTGTGCTGCCGTCTGTACAGCCTTGTTGTTATTTCTGTTATCTTACAATCACCTACACCACAAACGACATAGTTACGTGCCCCAGATCCAAAAGGAATGAGTAACTATATTATTGTACTAGCAGCGCCCCGCGGTTTCACCCGCATAAGCGTCGAACCCGTGTGAATATCGGGATAAAAAGTATCCTATGTGTTATTCTGATGTATATATAAGCTATATTACTGCAAAGTTTCATCAAAATCAATTAAGTAGTTTTTGCGTGAAAGAGTAACACAGTATATTATAAGTATTTATTATAGTAAACTAGCTGCGCCCCGCGGTTTTACCCGCATAAGTCTCGATCCCGTGGGAATATCGGGATAAAAAGTACCCTATGTCCTTTCGCGGGACTCAAGCTATCTCTATACCAAATTTCATCAAAATCGGTCCAGTCGTTTGAGCGTGAAGAAGTAAAAACATATAAACACACACACACACACACACTCACAAACTTTCGCCTTTATAATATTAGTGGGATTAGTGGGATAGTATGTATGTGTATATAACTTATTTATGTATTTGTGTACCTAATTTTAAGAATTGTTTTTATCATTGTTCCTCTCAAAAGCACCTGCCATCTAATCTCTTTACCACCCTTGGTTGACTGGTAGAGAATGCCTAAGGCACTAAGTCCGCCTTTGTACCTTTTTGTGCGAAAAGTTTAAATTAATAAATAAATAATAAACATCCGCCCATCCTCCCTCACATCACAAACTTTCGCGTTTACCTATAATATGAGTACGAGTAGCATTTTAATATTTGTAACTTTCCTGTTTATGTTATTGTTGTTACATTTATTACCTACTGATAACTACGCAATTGATTAACAAGGAATGGTGTCACCTTTCGTAACGAGTTCTGATTTAATTTGTAATACTTGCGTAGGTACAATAAATGCGTGGTTTTGGTATCGCATGAAGTCACGTCTAAATAGGTTCTGCTAGATAAAGTGGCCAGTGGTGGCCAAGTGGTAACGGCCGCGACTTACGAAGTGTAGGTCGTAGGTTCGAACCCAGACAGGCGCTTTGTGTAAATTATTTCATCACCACTGTTCAATACTCAATTCTTTATTGCATTCCATGTATTACATATACATATTATTTATGTATTACATAGATGGTATTACAAGTAAAAGATCAATATGGACCCTGTCGGGCACAGCAAACGAAACTCGAAACGAAGGAAAACATCGTGAGGAAACTGGCATGTCCTAGAACCAAAACTTCGAAGACATGTGACATCTGCCAACCCGCACTGGGCCCGCGTGTTGGATTACGGCCCACTCCCTCTCACCGAGAGGAGGCCTGTGTCCCAGCAGTGGGAACATTATAGGCTGATTATGATGAGATAAAGTGGATAAGACAGAGATTAAAACAGAAGAACTAACAAGGGATCCGGGGGTGGTGGGGCGTGGGGTTAGGGGATCAGATCTGAATAAATTATATTCACAACCACTCGATACTCTAAAACTTATTTTGTCGAATAGTACGTGAGGCCGAGCAAAGTCCAGATGGGAGGCCAAAAAGCCAGACATGTCGAGACAAATCCTGACAGATCGTAACATTTGTAACCCTATTCAGCAGAAATGACAGACAACTAGTGCGTGACGCTAATATTCAATTAGAACTGAAGTTGAGAGGTGTTGAATGTAAATCAGTTTTATACGGGGTCAATTAACTTAGCTACCGTGGTGGGTATCGATCGAACCAAACTTGATAAATCAAAAAAAAGTTGTTTGATGATATTTTATAGGGGTCAAAGAAAGGTAGTGCTGAAGTAAAATAAATTAGTCCTGTGTAAGCCCACGTTCGCAAGGAAGACTGGAGGATTTTGGGATGCATGAAGAAGCCTCTTCGCGTTTGTTCCGCCAGTTACTCAAATGAACTCTCGCGCTCGGCGCATCCTGAACAGTCACACCCAACACCTTATTTGACTGACCAATTCTTCCCTTGCGGCGGTAGGGCTGACGCCCGCCTGGTTTGCGACCACCCTCCCACCGGAGTCCGGCTTCAAGCAGCCTGCTGTGTTTCGTCGATGCGTGGAAGTTCCAGTGCCTTAGGCCTCATTTACGGAGACGCGGGGCGTCGCGCGGCGCGTGTGGCGTGGCGTCTCGCGGCGCGTCGGACGTTTTTTCTGTTTACGGTGGGGCGGCGCGTGCAGCGGCACGCATCATCGCACGCGTAAACACAAACTTATAGCAATATACGACCATGTTCATAGAGAAGCGAGACGGGAAGCGTGGCGGTGCCCGCCGCGGCGCCCGCGGCGGGCATCGCGGCGGCGCACGCTCGCCTCGATCAAATCGACTAGTTTTATGTTGGCGAGAGATGGGAGCGCACGTGTCGCGAATGACGAAAAATTGGAACTAGTTATTTCTGCAATACAGGAGCGACCCCAGTTGTGGATGGCTGGTCATTCAGTTGTATAAGAGCTCTTACACACGAGCGGCATGTTCCCAACGGCAGAGGTAACTGCAGCCGTCGACGCGCGTCGACGGCAACCGTCGACGCGTCGACGCCAACAGTCGACGTGTCAACGGCAGCCGTCGACATTTCGACTTCGAAGATATAGGTCGACAACTGCCGTCAACGCGTCGACGGCAACAGTCGACGCGTCAACGGCAGCCGTCGACATTTCAACTTCGAAGATATAGGTCGACGGCTGCCGTCAACGCGTCGACTGTTGGCGTCGACGCGTCGACGGTTGCCGCCGACGCGCGTCGACGGTTGCCGCCGACGCGCGTCGACGGCTGCAGTTAGAGCTCTTACACACGAGCGGCATGTTCCCAACGGCAGAGGTAACTGCAGCCGTCGACGCGCGTCGACGGCAACAGTCGACGCGTCAACGGCAGCCGTCGACATTTCAACTTCGAAGATATAGGTCGTCGACGCCGTCGACGCGCGTCGACGACTGCCGTCGACGCGTCGACTGTTGCCTTCGACCACCGTCGACCTATATCTTCGAAGTTGAAATGTCGACGGCAGCCGTCGACCTATATCTTCGAAGTTGAAATTTCGACGGCTGCCGTTGACGCGTCGACTGTTGCCGTCGACGCGTCGACGGTTGCCGTCGACGCGCGTCGACGGCTGCAGTTACCTCTGCCGTTGGGAACATGCCGCTCGTGTGTAAGAGCTCTAACTGCAGCTGTCGACGCGCGTCGGCGGCAACCGTCGACGCGTCGACGGCAACAGTCGACGCGTCAACGGCAGCCGTCGACCTATATCTTCGAAGTTGAAATGTCGACGGCTGCCGTTGACGCGTCGACTGTTGCCGTCGACGCGTCGACGGTTGCCGCCGACGCGCATCGACGGCTGCAGTTACCTCTGCCGTTGGGAACATGCCGCTCGTTTCTAAATAAGACTGACAGAAGATTCCGCCTCGGACATAGCTTCATCGAGAATTGCCGCTGCGTGCGCCGCTGCGTGCGCCGCCGCGTGGGACGCGTCGGTGCCATCCGCGGGCTCGGCCGCAAAAAACGCCCTAATTCAAACAAACGCGTCTAAAATCGCTTCTCCGTAAACGCACTCATACAACGCCATATATTTGAATTCAGTGCGGGCCGCGCCGCTCAACGCGACGCGCGACGCCCCGCGTCTCCGTAAATGAGGCCTAAGGCATCTTCTGGGCAGGCTCGTTCCGTTTTAGACCTCATCCATCGCTTTCTATCAGGCGTGATCGAGGTCAAGAGCGGGCCCATACAGCAATAAAAAAAAAAATATCGCGGCGGGGTTTTATAGCGCTGGATTTTCAATGTCGGTATTGAGCCGAGTATTGAGAATCCAACAAAGCCATAGAAATGTAAATTTCTTTCTTATACTTATATCTATGAACAGAATGCATCCCAGCGCGTCAAAAAAAAAACATGCTGTTCTATTTTCAACTCTCGGCGCTAAACTGTCAGTTAAAAATTAAGTGCGCGCGAAAAAATATCGCCGCGGGAAAAACGCGCCCGGTCTTACTACCTGGGTTAACGCGTAGTTATAGATGCAGCCATATAACCATACCAGCAGCGCCCCGCAGTTTCACCCGCATAAGTTTCCCGTGGGAATATCGGGATAAAAATCCTATCCTATGTCCTTTCCCGGGACTCAAACTATCTCTATACCAAAAAGGTTTGATTGTTTTTTTTTTTTTTTTTTAACTATATAATTTCGGGGTTTCCTATCAGAGTATATGACTACTCTGAAAAGAAAGGCCGAAACAAACTCAGAGGTCACAGTCTCTTTTAAAGTCCAGACAAAATCTTGCTCAGATCATGTGAAGACCATGTACATTGGTGTCTTAAATGGTCTTTTGATGAAAGAACCACACAGATTGAGCGGACCTGTCCAGTCAGTGCACGCATTTGCCAAAAATCGTGCAGCTCAACTCAAGAATTTGAGAAGCTCAACGATTCGACGAACAATAACAAACAAAGAAAGGACATTTGGGTAGGCCTCGTAAATTACTCAAACTGCCAGATCATGATTAAAACTAACTAATCACCTAAACCGGTTCAGCGGTTTAAGCGCGAAGAGGTAACAAACAGACAGACAGACACACTTTCGCATTTATAATATTAGCATGGATTCAGATAGATCACGCACTAAAAACATGACTCTTCCAACCAGATATCTAATGTTTATCACATTCTGTGTCTCAAATAAAGTTAACGCGTCACTAATGGAGTGTGAACAAGACATTATAAGCAAACGAGCGAACTCGGTAGAACGCGTTGAGTGATCACTTAGCGCCTCATTAGATAATAAACACATGAATACATCACGCTTTAGGTAGTGTTCTAATAGAAGCGAACGTCGCGATCATTCGTCTGCTAAAGAGTTTGTTACCCCATCTCTTTTTCCCAACTATAAAACGCGCCCCACTCTTCTTACTAATCGCTAGTGGTTATCATCAAAATCGGTTCATCCGTTCAGGAGCTACGATGCCACAGACAGACACACACACAGACACGTCAAACTTATAACACTCCGTCGTTTTTGCGTCGGGGGTTAAAAAACACAACACGAGTGAACATTATTCCTTGGTAAACAAGGTGGATTATCCGTTACAAGACTTAACTTCTGCTGATTTGTATCGATATGTTTTGTTTGTGATTGCCTTGAACAAAAAAGTATATCCCATCACAAAAAAAATATTTAACTTAGGTGCCGTTTGGGGACTAAAAACAATAACGATAAATTGTTCCACCGAACCGCACGTTACAAAGTTTTGTTCCAGTGCGGTTAGTGGAAGTGCTCAGACCCCTGATTCACAACCATACGACAGGCTATCGTATCGAAAACCTGACATTTCGATAACCTGATTTGACTTGCCCTCAACAGCAAATAGCTGTTGGAAGAATAGCGGGCGTTTTGATTTAAACTGACAAAATTTTCGGATTTTGGACTTGTGAACCAGCGTTTAGAAGACTCCTACGATAACAATGATTAATTTTCGATATGATACGGAAGCGTATCGAGTGTGTGTGAATAGCTATGCTGGTGCGGTTAGTCCAAGTGCGGTTGAAATCAGTGCTCTGAGTGGAATACCTCCATTAAGGTGATAACGTTAATGATAACTGACAGGTAACACCGACGGCTCTGAGCAATTTGTTATTAATACTGTGATAAGGTATACATGTGGTTCCACCGTGACTCTTCGCGTGTGTATCATGTTTGGTGGCAAATTGCTCATACAAGTCAACGAGCGACACGCGGCAACTGCAGGCGTCGTCGGCGTGAGCAAATACACACTCGTCTTTGCCGTTGCGTGTTGCTGGTGTGTATGCACACAAAGGATTATAGCAAGACTTCTCATAGATAGATAGATAGAATTATCTTTATTAGACACGATAAAAATTACAGATATAAATGTGGAAATTTTGCAAGGGGTGATAGATAACCATGGAGGTCTAATACCTCAATAGTAAAAAAAAAACTTTATATACTTACATTTTTTTTTTTACAAAAAATTTTGATGTCTGTTAGTTATGTAAAGATACGGCACACATAGCTATCCATGCATCTCATGACTATTGAAAACTCATAGGAAAGCAAACGACGTTTACTTGATTTTTTTACCAGTAATTTTGGTTTAAAAACCAAACTTCTGAACCGATTTTGATGAAATTTCTATGGGAACAATCTAAAAGTATATCCTATCAAATAATTTTTTTACAAATCGGCTTATATACAGGGTGAAATTTTAATCACCGTTTTCCTCTTAAGGGGTCATCATTATGAACAACTTTTACTATGGGACCAAACCTGAAATCGTGAAATCAGCTGTTCCCTACATTTATGTTCGCATAACTCGTCAAAATGTAGGGAACAGCTGTTTTTTTGTTCGCGATTTAAGTTTTAAGTACAATGACGCCTTAAGAGGAAAACGGTGATTAACATTTCACCCTGTAAGTATAACAAAGTTCTGAGGTAAGAAAGAAAAAAATCCTATTGAATAACTATTAAAAATATCAGTCAATAGGGTCATATGAACTTAGGTCATGCTTCCTCTAACTACTGCATGTAATCCTTGGTTGGTACTGTGCCAGTATTACTTGACTGGTCAAGTTTACGCCAGTACAGTTAAAAAGCAAGTCACTGACCACGTGTGAACACGACGCAACAACAACAAATAACCTTCATTGGCACGAGGTTAGAAATTGATCATCATTCATAGTATTGTTCTTAAATACTAGTAACGTATTTTATTACTACACTAGCTGTGCCTACGACTTCGTTCGCGTGGATGTCGGAAAACAATAATGTCGTCCTTAGGAAAGGTGTAATTGCCACTCCTTCATTGAAAGGGAAGACTCCTCCAATCTTGCCTGGTATCGCTTCCCTTACCTGAGCTTCTCTACCCTACCACAGCCCTTTCGACTGCAGTCGCTGCGTCTTCATGGTTCTTAATGACAATGCGACGAAGTGTCACTTTGATTTTTGAGAATAAATAAAAACGAAAGCGCCTGTTCGAGGCTGATTAATTATCTGACCAAACAGCCATATGGCCATTTTATTTTGCGTCTGTTTTAGAATACTAACTTGTAAAATCATACCACCAATTCCCCCATCACTATAAGCTACCGTAGGTTCTCAAAAGGGAATAAAGTTGAATATTTTTTTTGTTCCCCTTTGAGCAACACGGTAAAATATTGGGTCCGTGGCTTACGCCCCCAGTGGTCGAGGCACCTGTGGCCGACGCCCCCGATTCGATTAATTTAATTTAAAGCAATTTTTGATCAAATGTACTGTCAGGCACAACATTTTTTTCACCAATTCTATTTTTAACTATATTGTAATTATTTCGCACGAGCCCTTGGGAAGGACCTTCGCTCGTCATTGTGAGATGATACACTAAACTTTCTTATCTGTTGCATATTGCAATATTCAATAACTAGACTCTGGTATGAAAGAGATAGATATAATATTTTTTCATACTTCCTTATTGTTTTCAATTTTGTGAACAAAAAGACGAACTTTTTATTGTTACCAATAATTGGTTTGGCTCAGTTAGTTGACGAGTTGGTTGAAGTTGAAAGATAAAATTTCCATAATGGTACCTAATTTATTATAAATGTTTATTAACAACATTCACTAACATTTTATATGAAGTACTTATTTTTGATTTTTTGGATGTTTGTACATAATAAATATGCTTTTAATGGAGAAAAAGGTGTGTAGGGTTAAGTGTCGATCTATTCTCTCTGCTATTTGATAGATAGCTTTTGTTTAGCAAGGCAAAATACTTTATTATTATGATGAAACACTTTTCTCATTTACTGTACTAAGTGGAAAAGCACAAAAAAATAAAGATATTAACTTAATCGAATCGGGGGCGTCGGCCACAGGTGCCTCGACCACTGGGGGCGTAAGCCACGAACCCAAAATATTGATTGGTGCTCAAATGGGAATACCTTTGGTGCTCAAACGGGAATACTCCATTTTTTCTAAAGTATATTTGAGATTAGTAGGTGAAATTGATGTGCTGGCGTCTGTAGTTCGGTACATACGAAACTAACGGAATCACGTGTCCATATTAAATGATCATGCCGACTGTTTAATATCGGAAACTTTGCAATACCATACATAATAATTATGAATTACATATGTAAGTACAAGTAGTGAGTACATAGTCTGTGATGTAAACAACGTTACACAAAGCCTCAAGGATATCATTATGTAAGTATTTCATTCTATGTAATTTCGTATACTTCCACTTCCACTGATCGACTATGTTACAATTGCAATATTAATAAGTGCAACGTTCTTTAGAACAGCCGCACAGGTCAATCGATCAGGTTAAACTACGCTTGCCGCGGTTGGTCTGTGGATGGATGACCATCTTTACATACCGAGACCGTTCCATGTTTTTTACCGCGTTGGTATTGCACTTTTCTATGAAACAGCTGACTTTTTTTTTTGATAACCGACGAAAAATTTCTACGCTATTCATTGTTACAGTTGGCGCGTTGAAGTCCTTGCCAGTCTGTATTCACTCTGTATGTAGGTGTTTGCATGGAGGATGGACCTGGATTGCCCAATAATGCGGTACTGGAGCAGCAACATTTTTTTTTTCTTTTTTGGATGGAAAGTCATCAAATGAGGGCCCGCTCTGGGTGGAGCGGAAGGGAGTGTCAGACTCTTACTGACTAAAACCCACCCGTGTTCCTTCCTTAACCCTTTATGTTCCGGGGTAGCGGTATTAACCCTTTCGGACAATCCCGCACTCCCGGCAGGCTTCGGCCCTAACAGGCCCCATCCTTTATGCTGACATCTCTTTGAGCGCGCGTGGAACACATACGCGCCGTCCAGCACGGGCCTGGTCCTAATTGGATGGTGAGCTACCCATTACTCTCCGTCCGCAGGCCCGCGCCTACGGTGGCCGGGAGTCGTCACGCCTCCAACGCCCGGAGCGTCTCCCGCGGCGGCTGGTACGTGAGGCTCCCTCCCTCAACCATCCCGCCACCTCCTTCGCTAGCATGACTGCTTCGCAGGAGGTGACTGCCTCCCACACCCTCTCGCTCCGGGCCATGGCTTGAACCAGGGCCCGACGCGGACCAGCACCCTAACTGCGTAATACACTATTGATCTAAATCTGAATCATTCTGAAGCATATTGCTAATCCATTGCTCCATATTCGAAAAATGTGCCTTTTTTTTTCTCGCGCTGGAAATCCTCATGGACTTCCTCTATCGTGGGGGTGACAGAGGGGCATGCCCACAGATATATGTAGATATACCTAGATAACGCAAGTATCACGAACTGTATGAAAACTAAGCGTGCCACTTTTTGACTACCTACTATGACGACACAAACTCGCGCTCTCTCGCTCACGCTCACCCAGCCAGCAGTACGCAGGACTGAGCGCGAAAGTGGCGGCTTATGATTTTCGATCGTAAACTGGTGCGATTTTTGGCACGCGAAGTAGGTGCTCTTGCGTTATCTAGGTATATCTATATCTGTGGGCATGCCAGACTCTTACCGGCTAAAACCACGGCGGTGTTCCACCTCTACCTATGGCCGGGGGTGCGGGATTCGCATAAGCATTCACCGCTCCCCCGACAGGTCGAAAAATGTGCCTGCTCAACAACGTAAATAACGCAATGAATGTTGTTGACCTGTCACACTGTCACAGAGTACTTTTTGACAGCACACTGTTGTTGAAAGCCATTGCTACTGGTAGTATGTTGCGCATTTACCCTTCAGGCTGCAAGTTGAGCATTCCGGATCTAAACCCAAATTTAGACTAAGATGAGACATAATTATATAGTGATTAAATCTTTTTTAGTCTAAAATTGTAATTTAATGTTATATTGACGACTTTTTAATGAAATGTTTATTTAATTGTAATATTTTAATTGCGGACGGAGATGGCGGGATGAGCTGGACTCCTTCAACAAGAACTGGTCCTTAGCAGCTTTGAACAGAGAGTGGTGGAAAGAGAGTAGGGAGGCCTTTGCCCTGCAGTGGGACGTCACAGGCTAATAAAATAATAATAATATTTTAATTCTTAATGTAATGTTTCTAATATTTTTAACCCGGTCAAACACCGCGCGTGACCTATCGGTCACGAAACAATAGAAAATCAATTTTTGCATATGGATTAGTTATTATGCACTTGGAAGTACTGTAGCTTCCCATATTAGTGTAAGAATTTTCGGAATAGAATCAATAACTACTTGTACAAAGAACCCCTACAGACAATCTCAGTTACCTCTTTATAATTACCCGACTACGGCGAAGCAAAAAGGAGGGTTATGATTTTGACCGGTATGTAAGTATGTATGTTCATCTGTTCCCTCATAACTTCTAAACTACTTGTCATAATTAGACAAGTGAGGTATCGTTGGAAGCGTCTTGATCGTCCGCTGATTATAGGCTATGTGACGTCACATTAAATTCAATATGGCGCCCTCTAGCGGGCATAAAGTCATATCGAAAAAAAAAAGTTTTTTTAATCCTGCTTTGTTGGGTATCAAATGAAAGGGCTTAATTAGCACATTTCAAAAATATAAATATTACTTAAATAAGCCCCAAAATAATTAAATAAAAAATAAGTTTAAAAACTAAAACCCGACTACTGAAAAGGATGAAACAAGAAAGGACATTCCCGTGGTCGCATGCTTCCATAGCTTATAATGTGTTAGTACAGTCAGTGGCATGCGAGTGCGACAACGGGAAGGTACTTTCTTGTTTCATCCTTTTCAGTAGTCGGGTTTTAGTTTTTAGCCTTGATTTAATTGACTGGATCGCCCCAGACCCCCTTTGTGTTAACGTCTGAAATACCAAGCTCTTTATGAACGGAATTCTTTGTTTACATAGCTATTTTGTGTTTTCTGGCCGTGAGGAGATGTATGATTTTACATTTCTTTTGTTTATTTGAAACTAGCTTTAAATTACAAAAATACGTATCTACTTCTTTTTCCACAAAAACTTTGCTGGGTTACACCGTAAAAACTTTCCCGAACAGACATACATACAGACACATTTGACTTATATCTAATATATAGATTTAATTACATTAATTAAACATTAAAATCCTACCTTTAAGCTTCTTATATGATCTGCGTTTCGCCATTACTTAACACTCAACTCAACACTTTACACCAAACTACAAAATTAATGGAAAAAGTACAAGCAGAGAAAAATATGACTGGATGAAAAAGTTAGATGTACCCACATTTTTTTGTTTGTGAATAAAGTTTTTCATAATCGGGATATGAGTCATTTAGGCTTCCATATACAATTTATTTATTTTAGTACATGGAGGACTTACAGCTAATAAAAACAAACAACAAAGGAAACCATAGTCACCCGAAAGCCAATTACAAATTCTCACGTATAGACTTATAATAGTTATATATCGATGCCTTAGTTCACAATTGCATTAACTACAAAATTGACAATTTTGAGGAGAGTGTTTTAAAGTTTTTTAAAGTTTAGACATGTACACTATGAAAACAAAGTAAAATAATAAAACAATTATGCATCTATTCACAAGACTAGTCCTTTAACTCCATCATATCTCAATATTGTAATATTAGTATAACCATAACATTTTAAAAATAGCTATGTAATGTACAAACCAAGGGGGGTTTGTTTATACATTTGTTAATACATTTGTGCACTAAGATTGATTATGTTGATGTGCATTAAGTGAAAAACTAAAAATATTTAACAGCTTTAACAAACTGGTTCCAGGTCCAACAACTAAGAATAAACCAGTGATTCATATTCATAATGTTTATTTTATTCTATAAAACACAAAGTTTTTGAAACTACAATCATAAAATATTTTTTTGAACCCGCAATCAAAATTTTAAGAGGGCTAAACCAATTTTTTTTTGGTTTCTTAATAATTACAAATTAGAATTTATTAATCAATCTTCAGTTTGGTAACAATAATCAATTACTAACTATTTAATGAGAAACATTTAAATTTCTTAAAAAATAGGCTCCTTAAAGTAAAAGTAGGTAGGTACTTTTACATTTTACTGTACTGGAGGAGGTTCTCCAGAAAGTAAAATAAAAACCCTAAACCCCTTAAAGTAAACGTACTTAACACACTTGTACATCAAACTTTCTTGATTCTTAACTGTGAACTACGTTTTTTGGAAGAAAGAGACGGATTATTGGTATTTCGATACGCGCAAACGAAAGAGCACAACATTTTCTATATTTGGCACCAAAAAAGTAAAAATTGAAAATTTTGCAGTTAGTACAATTGTGAACTAAGGCATCGATATGGTGTGAGCACAAAAACAATAAAAACACCGCCTAAATTAAAGTAAGAAGTAATATAAATAATAAAATAACAAAAACAAATAATATAACCTACCACTATTTGAAAAATTTGAGGCTTAATAATAAATAATAATAATTAATCCAAACTAATAATATAAATGCGAAAGTAACTCTGTCTGTCTGTCTGTCTTTTCTTCACGCCTAAACCGCTGAACCGATTTAGATGAAATTTGGTATAGAGATAGTTTGAGTCCCGGGAAAGGACATAGGATACTTTTTATCCCGATATTCCCACGGGATCGAGACTTGCGCGGGTGAAACCGTGGGGCGCAGCTAGTTAACGCAAGACCTCATACAGGGTGTATGAGGTCTTGCGTTTATAACGTTATTATGATAATAATAGATGGCGTCACGTGTATTGTTGTTTTCCTCGGGAACAGCACTTTTTTTCGGGATGAAAGAGTACCCTATGTAAGAATACCCTGTACACCTGACAACGTATATGCAAAATTTCAGAACGATCGGTTCAGTGGTTTCGGCGAACATTGGTATTCTCCATCATTATTTTTATTCTGCTACGACGAACGGACGAAGATCAGAGCAAATTTTTATATTGCAGGCAAAGAATTTGATTCCTACGGTCTTATACAGCAACGATCTTACCCCAACATAGAACATACTGTTGTAAACTTTGCACATTATCACCTATCTATATTTATTTATTCTAATAATAAAGCTGAATGGTTTGTCATTATTTAGAGACAATTTCCTTTGTTTCGCAAAACAATAAAATCTTGTCAGTAATACTGTGGTTACACGATTCATTAGAATACTTTGCACTTAAAGTGTAGACTTCTCATATATCCTTCTCACTAATAAACGTTGTATAGCGTCTGTATAGTTACACAACGCTTTGTCTTCTTCTTTCGAAAGTCAAATTATTGACGACCGGAAGAGAGAAATCGGTGTGTAACTATTCCCTATAATATTTGAAGAGTTCCTTCGATTTCTCCAGGATGCAATCATCGGATCCTGACTTGGTGACTATGGGACCACTTCAGAAGTATCTCCTTTCGAACAAAAAAAGAATTTTGAAAATCGGTCCACAATTGTCGGAGTAATCGCGTAACAACCACACAAAAAAAAAAAAACATACCGTCGAATTGAGAACCTCCTCCTTTTTTGAAGTCGGTTAATAAAAATCATACTAATATACATACAATCATTATGTTCTTTTGTCAGATTATTCAACAAGCAACATACTAAAGCACTAGTGTTTTAATGTTTAGTCCAAACAATAGATTTTTTCTAAATAGATAATTGCTTCATATTTTGCAATAAATTGTCAGCGTTGTGTCATCGCGCTTCTCTTTCTTTTCTATGCAGTCCGGCAGTGACCGCACTTTAGGTTATGCACGCGGTACCCCGACCAAAACTGCGTTTTTCGTCGTTATTCAGAGGCTATTAACTGAATAACTATGAGAAATAAACTATATCTGAAAGCACATTATTAATGATCGATATCCTATCATCACATTGCACGTTATTATTTGTTTTATATGTTACTAATACATTTAAAATCTCCTTTTCAAAAAGAGACTAAAACTATTGATCGCATGCATCTTTTGCTAAATTTGACGTTCTATTAATTTGAGGATTTAACCAATGGATAGATAATTTAAAAATCTAAATAATCCTTGTTTTAATTTATTTAAAAAGATTGCTATTCTTTTTTTATTAAAATAATTCAAAAAATTGTGCGAGTTCTATGATAAAGGGGCGTGCGCAGGGTGCGCTGCATCCCTTTCGTACGAGGAAGTCGTGTCGTTCTCTCTCTCTCTGTCGCAATGCTCAAGGTTATTTGGTCGGGGTACCGCCTTAAGTCCCATCACACCCCGGACACTCCATACTCCATACAACCCTCGCAAAATAATTACCTACTAGTACTACATTAAAAAATGACGTTTGTATACGTATGTATGTGTGCGTGAGGTACTTGTGTTTGCGAGCGCTCTTGTTAAAGAACTGCGACGAATACGCCGAAGGGCGGGCGGGGTGAGGTGCGGTAACTGATGTTAGTGCGGGGAAGGGAGTGGCCTTTCTGTACGTAGTCCTTTAAGTATTCTGTGGTCCCATGTAATAGGGGGCGACCCTATTGCCATCAACCGGACACAAATCCAGAATCCGGACTGCTACTTAGAAATTCTAGATGGATGGCTTTGCTTAATACTTTGCACCTAAATTGTAGACTTTACATATTATTACTCATGTGTTTATATGTAGTTATTTTACAAATGTTAACTTTAAACAATGGGTAAGTTTTGATTAGTAATATGCTGTTTGTTTGGTTAGGACGAAGCAGGGACTTAGTCTATGAATCATACATTTAAGTAGGGTTGCCAGGTCTTAAAACCAAAAAGCCGGACAGACCAGCCAGTTTAGTCGGACATTTGGGTAAAAAAGCAGGACGCCCTTAATTTTTTAGTCTTAGTATAACACGACAATTTTTTTTTAAGTAAAGCTAGGTTTTTTTATCATTTACTATCTATATACTAGAGTGGGGGTGATGAAGAGTGACGGGGAGGAGGGGGCGCGCCGCGCACGCTTTGGTCAACTTTAAAAAGCCGGACAGGTCGGACACCGCCTGTTTTGGCCGGACACGCAACCAGAAAGCCTGACTGTGTCCGGTTTTATCCGGACGCCTGGCAACCCTACATTTAAGAGTTCATTTTCAAGATCAACTTTATTACTTGCGACTTCGTTCGCGTGGAAGTCGTGAAATACACAATAATTGACAACATTTCAAACCTGACACGACCTTAAAACAAAAATACTATTTCTTTATTTTCGTATCCTGAGTTCAAATATATTTTTATTTTATTTTTTTATTTCTAAATTTCTGAAAAAAAAAAAAAAAACAAAAAACATGTGATGACGTCACATAAACGGCGGAATGAGGTAGTTACCTTTGCGCATTCCAATGTCTTTGATTGAAAACATTATATCAAACAAGACATGTCAATGTCACCTAAGAAGTGTAACTAGAAACAACTAAAAAACTGAATTGAATTCAACAATATTTTTTCCTATCAACTCGACACGCTGCTTACTGTTAATATTATCAATTTTTGATTGATATTTCGCCAATAAAATGGATCCCAATGAAAAATATACGCCAATGACGGAACCAAAACAACGACTGAGACAAGTGACATCTAACAGTTTTTTTTGACGGGTCACAATAAAGCAAAGGTAATATCGCCATTCTACCGTCATCTGGCACTTACGTCTTTTTAGAATACACCGAATTTCAAAGTTAAAATTATGAATGAAAAGTACATAATTTCGAAAAACGAAAAAATATGGGTGCCCTAGATTTGAATTTACTTTTATATAACGTAATAATACATGCAGGTTAAAAATATGAAATGTTGTCAATTATAACGAAATATGACTACAAAACGGACGGTACGGTATCCGCTCTCTAGGGAAAGACACCAACTGACATTCATATATGTATTACGTTTCAGTGACGTCATTGGACTGTAAATTGCAGACGCTATGTGGCGGTCCCCGCAGTCTTAGGAAACCGTAGCTTTAGAACTAATACCGTCACTGGAAGAGACAATCCTCAAAACATACGGTTACCAAAGGAGATAAGTAACCAGAGTCGTCGGATATAGTTGAAGTTTAGTAAGAAACCGAAAGATGTTATCGAATAAAATTTAATGAAATTAAAATATACAGCTCAGTTCAGGTCAGGTCTAGTTGAAAACCAGCGTCAGGCACTAGTTGTCTGGCATTATTGCTGAACTGGGCCTTTTTGAGAGCAGTGGTGGCCCAGTGGTATCGGCCGCGACTTACGAGTTGCAGGTCGTAGGTTCGAACCCAGACAGGCGCTTTACTTTGTGTAAATTATTTCATCATCACTGCTCTCAAAACGGTGAAGGAAAACATCGTGAGGAAACCGGCTTGTCCTAGAACCAAAAAAATTCGAAGACATCTACCAACCCGCACTGGGCCCGCGTGGTGGATTACGGCCCACTCCCTCATCAGACTTTACGCTTTTTATTTGATCTTTATTTATTGTTTTTTTTTTATCTGATGTATTGTGTCTTTTAGTCTGTGCTAAATAAATGTATTTTCTTTCTTCCTTTTTTTTTCTTTCATTTATCAAATTAAATTTCATGCCAAAACATCCACCGGTTGCTTACTAAACTTCAACTATATCCGACGACCCTGGTTACATACTCTTATCTCCTTTGGTGACTACATGCAAAAAATCCAAAAAAGGTAAAAAATGACTCACCTTTTTTCGAAGACTTAATAGAAACGAGTCCCCCATCTTGATTTTGCACCGAAGACGGTACAATCAGCACCTGATTATCCTCCAATAGCTTCTCATTCGCCTCATCCCCCTCATTCTCCTCCTTAACCGATTTGACAGGTGACGCCATCTTGTTCTCTTCGCGCTACACAAAATGTCGGCCAATTCTCATAATATTAGGTACTGATGCATTGGAATGTTTAATATCTAAGTAATGTATACGTTGCTACATAGTTTTATGTAGTATCAGTCTTGTTTGATTGGCTGGTTTTGAATCTGTAACAAAGGAAAATGGCGGTTAGATATTTGTGTTGGGCACGCTGAACAGGTCGTAGGCTCGGACCCAGAACCTGGAATCATAAGGAATTTTCATTAGGTACAGACGCCAGCACATCAAGCTACTACAATCTGTCTTTCTTTAATAGATTTTGAACTTTATCGCTAAATCATAAGGATCAAACTTCAAAGTTGATTGGAAAAATTTGACAGTTTCGGGTAGCTTGATGTGCTGGCGTGTGTACATTGTAAACTTCACATTATCATTAGGAGCTGAGGAGCAGTGGTGGCTCAATGGCTAGGTGGCTACTATTATTATTTATTTAATACTTCAAGGTTCAAGCACATAAATGTACAGAGGCGGACTTAATGCCTAGGCATTTTCTACCAGTCAATCTTTGGGTGATGTAGAGACAAACAGTGGTAGGTGCAATCATAAACATTGAGGAATAAATATTTTAAATATAAAGATACGCATAAACTTATTAACGTTATTATGATAATAGATGCCGCCACCTGTATAGTTGTTTTCCTCGGGAACAGCACTTTTTTTCGGGATGAAAGGTACCCTATGTCCGTTTCTGTACACCTGACAACGTCAGGACGATCGGTTCAGTGGTTTAGGCGTGAAAAGGTAACAAACAAACATACTTTCGCATTTATAATATTAGTTAGGATAGGATAGGAGTTGACTTTGCATATAAAAAACCACGATTATTTAAAACAGAATTTAACAATCTTGTTAACAACTCAATCCGGGTAGTAACCGCAGACTTTAATCAACAGAATTGGAATCACATGAAAAAAGCTATTAAAACAAATACTCGTGGCTGTTGATAATCAGTAATTGATGTTTCACGGTATGCAGCCTTTTGCTGCCAAGTTTTAAATCAAGGACATGATCGTGAAATGTAACTCCCTTCATTTTTATAGGGCCAAACCCAACGGAGACTAGCCTTCACCGGGGGAGGTATTATAATGTACAAGTGTGTGCGCAGACACCAGTGGCGTGCATTGCATATAGGCATATAAGCAGTGCCTACCTCGATATATCAACATAAGCCTGTCAATTACATTTTAGTGTGTGTGCCCCATAATTAAGAAACTCACGAAATTATCATACCTAACGAAAAACAAAATGGGTATCATTTAAGCTATCACCAATTTAATTAGTTTCGTGTTTCTTAAATAATAGGGTTTGTCCTCCAAATAGTAGATCTGTCACCAAAATGTAGTCACCAAACAATGCAAGTGACCTAACCAAACCGAACCTCGGGGTGCCCTTCGCTCGCTCTTGCATCCTATGTCGACGGAGCCCCGCTTCGCGGGGCCCCTATTTCTGTGTAAAGGGTTTAAAGTAACCTAACCAAACCGAACCTCGGGGTGCCCTTCGCTCGTTCTTGCATCCTATGTCGACGGAGCCCCGCTATCTGAGAACGAAAATATTTCGTGGCGATAGATCTATTTATTAGGTGATACAAATATTTCGTGGCGATAGATCTATTTATTAGGTGATACAACTTGATGACAAATATAAATTTTGGTGATAGAAAATATAGTTCCCAAACAAAATCTTCATACAAACACGCGCGGCAGTAGGCAGCCGCCGGACGGCCTACTCGGCTCCCGTACTATTCGCACATTGTCATTGGTCTTTACTTGCTCAAGTTAATACGACAAAATTAAAAATACTTACGTCTCACGCGTAATACCATGACGTTCGACCTTCGCAATTTATCACCCTTAAGTAGGCATGCCTACTCAAATAACTACACTTTTGACCTCACTTTTTTCTGATTAGTGACCGCGTTTGTTGTCTAGACTAGACCCGGCCTAGTGCCTACCTATTCTGAAAACCAATTCACGCCACTGGCAGACACAGATGCACTCTCTCATCCCTCAGTATCATAGTACGATGGGACGGCAATCCGACACGACCGAGAACGAACACACGACACGAACGAGAGAGATGACGCGCAGGACCAACAACTTGCCATGCTTTCCGAGTCACGAAGGTAACACACCGCCAACTTTCAAACTCCGTGTTGTTACTAAGAAATTCCTAATGTACAGACGCCAGCACATCAACCTACTACAATCTGTCAAATTTCTTTAATAGATTTTCAACTTTATCACTAAAACATAAGGTTCAAAGTTGATTGGGAAAATGTGACAGTTAGGTGTACCGTGTAGGTTGATGTGCTGACTGCTGGCGTCTGTACAACCCTAATAACACTTTGCTCGACTTGGGAATCGAACCCAAGAACCCACGATCAGCAGTCACGCTTGCAACCACGAGACAAAGGGGCAGTTAACAGTCATATACTGTCAGTACCGACGATTTTGTGATAGACTGTCTGAGGCCGGGTTTATGTATAAACGTTATTTAACTCGTGCTATAACTTAAGACATGTTCCTGTCTCTATCTTGCACGTGTAGTTTGGCAGTGGTGCGAGAGTGACAGGAATGACATTTGGCCACAGTAGGTGCCACTCACCTAAGGGTGGTGGACATCCATGAGGATTTCCACACGATACAAAAAAATGGTTTTAGTTGTACCTACCACGCAGTAAATAGGACGAAAATAGAACGAAAAAATCATGCATGTTCTCTGTCGCAGAAATACGACACGAGCGGTAGGGGCACGGAAATATGTGTCGCATAAATGCGATACAAGCGGTCAAAAGGTTGACGTAGAGAGATGCTCATGCATTCTGTACTACCACGGGGAGATAGTGCAGTTATGTGGGACTCTAACCCGCTAAAACTCCACGTTGTCCTCCTCTGAAAAGGACCACATGCTTGCATTTAAGCATGTCATATTAGGCTATGACCCCCGTAGGCGCGGGCCTGCGGACGGAGAGTAATGGGTAGCTCACCGTCCGATCAGGACCAGGCCCGTGCCGGACGGCGCGTACGTGTTCCACGCGCGCCTCAAAGAGATGTCAGCATAAAGGAAGGGGCCTGTCAGGGCCGAAGCCTGCCGGGGTAGCGGGATTGTCCGATAGGGTTACCACTACCCCGGAACACAAAGGGCTAAGGAAGGAACACGGATGGGTTTTAGTCAGTAAGAGTCTGACACTCCCTTCCGCTATACCCAGAGCGGGAGGGGTCATTTGATGATGTCCCATTCAAAAAAAAAAAGTCTATGACCCAATTTAGGCACAGAGATTACTTAACGTTCGACCTTGATCCGTGCTGTCGCCACTCCACAAGCCCCTCATTTCCTTATTTAGACTAATTACTTTAATTAGCAACCATTTCCGATTGATTGTTCGGGTCGGGAGGTCTTAGAGCAGGAAATTGCGAATGCCGATTAAAAAACGGTTATTAACTTATAAGGATGTACTAAGTTACTCTTTCTCTGAGTTATCTCGTCATCGCGATCGCAGCAGTAATTAAGAACCCACCGCAGCAGGGCCCAATAAACTGCGTTTTTAGGGTTCCGTAACTCGAAAGGAAAAAAAAACGGAACCCTTACTCTCACTCCCTTACCCTCACTTTGTTGTCCGTCCGTCCGTCTGTCTGTCTGTCAAGACCCTTTTTCACAGGAACACGTGGAGGTATCAAGCTGGAATTACATCAAATACTCAGGTTTACTGTCCCTTGGAGCTGTGAAAAAATCAAACTTTTAAGCCACCGCAATCAAAAGATACAGCCGTTTATGCCGCAAATTTCCGCAAATTTTCGACACTCGCAAGGGAATCAAAACCTACAGGGTACTTCCCGTGAACTCAGAATCTTGAAATTTGGTACGAAGCAACGTCTTATAGCTCAGATAAAGGAAAAATTACGAAAACCGTAAATTTTTAATTAGGTACATCATATAATAATAATATATAGGCTTTTTCATGCATCCAAAAAATTTTCTCTTCATGAATAACACTAAGTATACTGTGCTTCTCCAACAATCTTAGGCTGAGGAACCAGCAAATTGCTCGCACACCCTCAGCCATATACGAGGAGCCAGGAATTTGAGATAATTTTCAAGTTATGGAACAACAAACTGTCAAATTCCATTGCAACCAAAAACTAATTAGGACCTTTTTGTTACAAAATAATGGTCACTCAAAAATCTACTTAGAATTCAGTTCAATGGAATGTACATTATCTGAGATTATGAACACTGCTACAGGTATTGCCTTGCCAAGAGTGGAAGTGCGCCCCGTCAACCTCCGTCACGGCCGCGTATCTTCCTGAGGATAATGGCCAACAGCTTGTGGTCAACAGTCGAGATAAAAACAAGGTTACAACAATCGAACGATACCACAAAGTCCACAAACAGCTGTTTTCTTTCTGTATTTCTAAAATAAACAACAAACACATCATAGTGACATGTTTTCACAATGATACTGTAAATATTTTCACTGCTATCATTGTACAAAGAAATTAATATTTACTTTGTAACACGGTAATACTCTGATTAAGTTAAGAGTAGGCTTGTAAATGATAAGATAGGAATAAATAAGGAAAATGTCGAGGTTATGTAATATTGCGATAAAAAATCGGGACATAATTTGAAATTGATTGATTAAGGTGAATGCGCAGTTGTAGCCCGCGAAATTCACTTTTTCTTACGTTTTTTGCATTTTTCAGGTCAGTGTCAGGTTGTATCTTGTTCAAAATATGATTCGCGACAATAACAGGTACGTATTTACAGAATTATAATAATTAGAATCATTAATACATCTTTCTAAGTTAGATTTCTACCGTTAAGAACAAATCTCGTATGGAAAAGTGTTGATGGTAGAAATCTAACTTAAAGAGATACGAGTATATTAATGATTCTAGTGACTCTAATTCTGTAAATACATGTCTATTATAGTCGCAAATCATATTTTGATCAAGATACAACCTGACACTGACCTACAAATTGCAAAAAAACGTAAGAAAATTTAAATTTCGCGGTCTACCACTGCGCATTCACCTTAAGGGGCTTACAGGACCTAAACGCAAAAAACGCAAGTTTTAGAAACAATTAGGCGATTCGCACACTGCACCGCATCGCGCAGCGGGGTGCAGATAACGCACCCACGCGCGTGATTTTTTACATACAAATTCAACAAAAACGCACTCACGCGCGTGGTATTTGGCTCCGTTTCCCGCACACCGCTGCGTGAAACGCAGCAGTGTGCCAATCGCCTTAAAGTATATGATCGACTACAGCAGTGGCGAAGGCACCATACAACTCGATTCCCACCGGCTTCCCTTCGAAAATTCAGAACATAACCATACTATAGTCAATCCATCCATAATTGAATTTTTTTTTTTGGCATATTTTCTTGCTCCGGCTTACCTCTGTCATAAATTCACCCTTCGCCACTGGACTACAGTAAACAAAAACAATAAAATTATATGATATTCTTAGGATATATGCTAGGTAGATAGTGTGTTGAAAACATAATATAACTACATAATTTGATACGATAAAAAAAATCATGAAAATACCTCTAACAACTTTCTTTTTACAATAAAAACCATACTAATATACCTACATACAATCTTTATGATTTTTTGTCAGATTATTCTACAAGCAAAATACTAAAATTATAATGTTTTAATTTTTTAGTCCAAACAATAGATTTTTCGTCAATAGATAATTGCTTCATATTTTGCAATAAATTACCAGAGTTGTGTCATCGCGCTTCTCTTTCTTTTCTATGCAGTCCGGCAGTGACCGCGCTTTAGGTCATGTAGTCCTCTTAACTAACTTCTGTCTGCGACTTCGTCCGCGTGAAATTTATTGTTCCCCTGATTCACCCCGTTTGCATCGTATCGCATCGCCTGCTCGCGCTATTACTTCATTTCCACTCAGCGTTCTTTCTATTTTTGTTTTTGCTCGGGGGCTTATGGCTAAGTAATAACAGCCGCACGGGTCGATAGATCAGGTTAAGCTACGCTTGCCGCGGTTGGTCCGTGGATGGGTGACCATCTTTACATACTAAGACCCCTCCGTGCCTCGGAAAGCACGTTAAGCCGTTGATCCCGGCTGTCATTCGTGGATCTTTGACAGTCGTTACGGGTCGTCAGAAGCCCGAAAGTCTGACAATCAGTCTTACCAAGGGGTATCGTGTTACCCAGTAATTGGGTTGTGGAGGTCAGGTAGGCAGTCGCTCCATGTGAAATACTGGTACTCAGCTGCATCCGGTTAGACTGGTAGCCGACCCCAACACAGTTGGGAAAAGGCTAGACAGATGATGATGAGAACAGAAATAGTAAACTATTTTATGAAATCAAACATGAATAACTTCAAACTCAGACGGTAAACAAGAAGTCAGATAAAAACACGTTGCCAACGACAAAAATACGCTATTACTAAAAATGGGTTAAACAGTACTCAAATATTGATATAAACGTATGTACGATCAGCTTCAGAGAAAAGGAACCCCTCAAGACTTTAAAGATTATCGCCCGAGCGCGCTCGAGCCCGCTGTCGCTCGTCGCTCGAGCGACGGCGGGCGCGTCACGTGGCTCTGGCCTCGAGCAGCTCCCTCCCCCGCTGCCGCGCGCCGCATCCATCTCTGCCCGAGCATCCACCGATCCCACTCAAATATTATTTGCAAGTTTTTAAATAATTATAATATGGTATTTTTTCGGCTTTTTGCCCGAACCGTATCCCAAGAATAACATAACTTACAAAAAGACACTTTATGTGCGATTGAGGATACGAACCCGCATCACCAGGCGCCAGCCGATCACGTAGACCGCGCCTTATACCACTAGACTATTGAATCAGTTAGCCATCTTAACGAAAATTTGAATAGCTTTACTCCTTTTATCGAACAAGGTTGATAACGGTCTAATCTTCTAGATGTTAAGGTTTAAATTTCAACGTCCACCACGTATTATAAATACTAACACCATACCGTCTTGTTTTACAAAATGCAATTCGTAACTCCTCAATTAACTAAATTATAAGGTTGAAATTTGCATAGATTTCTTGTTTGGTTGAATAGAATGTGCTTGATTCCGATTGTTGCCCTACCTACCGTAATTTTAATTTAGAATTCTTCTTCGCCTTATTTACTAAACTGTGATTGAGGGTATAATTACTTATCAAATCGTTTCGTTTTCGTGTCGATCCGCTTGTGCGTAATTATCTTCGTCGAAATATTATCCGATTTATTAAGTTTTTGAACAGTTGATTAAATTAACCGATAGTATTGTTCGATTAATAACTTTTTGAAGGCTGGAATTAAATAAACTGACGACTGAGGGAAACTGACCAGTGATACGCGGACTCTAAAATTGTTGTTCTCTGGGAACAGGAACAAAGCATAAAGAACGAGATATGGGCATAACGGTAAGATTTACGTTATACACATATATGTATTTATTGTTGCAATCATGTTGCATTATTACTGACAAGTTGGATTTTTTTATGTATTCCTAATATTATTATTTTTGTTCCAGAGAAAAACAGTTCGTAGATGGATACAAAGGTATTATGCGACTGGTGATGTGAAATGTGATCGCCAAGGCCCTCGCTCAATAATTGTTTACACTAATGAATCGGGGCGACACCGTAATATTGTGGAAGTTCACTCAGTGACACCCTTCAAAACTACGCGTTCAAGTGTGACTTCAAGAAGTGATAGACAGTGACGGCCATCCTCTCCGTTATTAATAGGCAATTTACTCGGCAGATTTATTGTGTAACTGATCTGATAAAATTACATTGGAACGTATGAGCAAGTGTTAATGATTCCCAATATTTGTGGGATCATTAATTCGTAGTTAATCAAAAATAAACAACCTTTATTATTATCAATCCAGATACTTTTGTTTACAAGTAGTCTTGTAGGTAATGTGTGATGCACCATCTGACCTCACATATTTTTATAATTTCTAATGTTGTGTTAAATAAGGGTTATCAGAAAATGTGATAAAAGAGAAAGATGTATATTGCTATACTTTTATAGTTTAGCATGTTGGTTCTTCCTCTGTAATTCACAGGCACAAATGACAACATTTAATTTTTTAATCTTTTTTTCCGATAAGATCATACAAAGTATAAAAAAATAATGTTTTCACAACTTTAAATGAATAAATATTACCTATTGTAGTTGTTTCTAGAAAAATCTATAAATGAACCGTTATCTAATGTTAAACGTTCTAAACCTCACCCAGGGTATCTATTTTGTGTTTAGTTAATATTCTAAGTAAATAACCCCAATTTAACACACATAGAAAACTGTATATTCAACCGTGAAGTGGATTCCATGAAGTCCTAGAAATGTAATTAGAGAAATAAATGAATATTGTTTATGCAACATGCCTAGATTTTCTTACAAACCTCATACCTACTTCAACATTTGATTTCTTAAATAATAATTAACAAAAATCACATAATAACCTATAAAAGAAACAAAAAAAAAACAAAAAAAGAACTTCTCGTCCGAGGATTTGAACTCGAGACCATCGAATTGTTAAGCCGCTGTCTTAACCACTAGACCAACACGCCATATACAATACGTTACAAAAAACTTAAATGGGTTTAATGTCATTCCCAAAAGGGGTTCCCTTACTTTGAAGCGGACTGTACTTATGAAGTGAACGTACTTGACATTTTTTATCAGGTAATAAAATAAAAGGTGTTTACCTGTTTGTAGTGTAAACGCCTAATGATGTGTTCACGTAAAAATAATATACCTACTTATATCCTAACTTAATATTATAAATGCGAAAGTAACCGATTATCCTGAAAATTTGCACTTTGTCAGGAGTACAGAAACTGACATAGGGTACCTTTCATCCCGAAAAAAAGTGCTGTTCCCGAGGAAAACAACAATAACATTATTATGATAATAGATGGCGCCACGTGTATTGTTGTTTTCCTCGGGAACAACACTTTTTATCGAGATTAAAGGTACCATATGTCCGTTTCTGTACAACTGACAACGTATACGCAAAATTTCAGGATGATCGGTTCAGTGGTTTAGGCGTGAAAAGGTAACAAACAAACAAACTTACTTTTAGTTAGGATAGGATTGCACGCGGACGAAGTCGCGGGCAGCAGCTAGTATAGGAATAATTCAGAAATAGCGCTTACAGGCAATGAATGCGATGCGACGAGATAGGTCGGCGGAAGAAGAAATTTCACGCAGATAGACGTAGTCGCGGGCAGAAGCTAGTCAGGCAATAAAATAAAAGGTATTTGCGTGTTTATTGTGTAAACGCATTATCATACATGTTAATGTACAGAATATACCTACTTCTGAGGTGGTTGCACTCAGTGATGTATAGGTTTAACTAGCTGTGGCCGGGTGGCCACGACTTAGTTCGCGTGGATGTCGGGAATAAGAACGTGTCTCTTTGCAAATTCTTTTTATTATAGAGGTATGAGGAACAGGGTGTAAAGTTCACTCATACTCCATAGAAAAGGGAGGATCCTCCGACCAGACGGGTGTTGTGTCTGGCGGGTAACTGCCCGATGATTCATGTCAGGCCGTTGTATCTATGCTAGAACTTGCGCGGTAAACTCTGCTTGCGCGATGCAGGATTTACGTGACATCGGTATGACGCATTGTTCGCATGTTGCGTTGTAGATACCGCTACATTTTTCTGTAATTAAAGGCTTTTATTTTAAATTTCAAGCTGAAACCAACCATGCACATTCACAAAAGTTTATTGAAATCGGTTGTGTAGTTTCGGAGATTAGCGTGATGGCGTGTACGAATATTTATATTGATGACACGCGATTTTACATATTAAGAAAATATACAATGAATTCAACCAACCCGCACTGGGCCCGCATGGTGGATTACGGCCCATTGCCTCTCACCGAGATGAGGCCTGCTGTGCCCCAGCAGTGGGAACGTTATAGGCTGATTACAGTATCATCATCATTTCAGCCGAAAGACGTCCACTGCTGAACATAGGCCTCCCCCAAGCACTTCCACTTCGACCGGTTCTGTGGTTCTTGCATCCAACGGGTTCCTGCGGCCTTCACAAGGTAGTCGGTCCACCTTGTGGGAGGCCTTCCAACGCTACGTTTTCCGGTACGCGGTTGCCACTCCAGAACCTATCGGCCACCATCTGTTCTGCGAGCAATGTGGCCTGCCCACTGCCAGACACACTGATTGTAGTATGGATTATCATAAAACACGACAGGCAGTAATAAAATTAAGTTAAATATTCTGTTGCTAACTGTATTCGTTCAGATTAAGCGTTTTATGACCGGATATATTGCGCGTAGAAAGCGCGCTCGCGTCCTGTTGACGATATCATTTAGGCAAGGAATTGATTTTACATTTAATTTTACGACTAACAATCATCTGGGTTTATTGTCTATTCCAAATAGTCGTTATACTGCTGAGAGACTATTTATAGTGCACTTAAATATACAGGCTATAATTAAGCTGTACATAAAAGGAAGCCTAAAAGCGGCACCGGTGCAGTGGCGTGCATTGCATATAGGCATATAAGCAGTGCCTACCTCGATATATCAACATATGCCTGTCAATTACATTTTAGTGTGTGTGCCCCACAATTGGACCTACTTATGCAAGACGGAACCAATCCACACACATACCAAAATCGAGATAAGTATACAGAAAGCATTCAAAATTTACCTTTATCGACCCTGTAAAGATCGAAATGATCTGACAATTCAGACAAAACAATCAATTCAGTCAGATCATTTTGATCTTTACAGGGTCGATAGAAGGTGCATTTTGAATGCTTTCTGTATACTTATCTCAATTTTGGCATGTGTGTGGATTGGTTCCGACTTGCATAAGTAGGTCCAATTAAGAAACTCACTAAATTATCATACCTAACAAAAAACAAAATCTTCATACAAACACGCGCGGCAGTAGGCAGTCCCCGGACGGCCTACTCTGCTCCCGTACTATTCGCACATTGTCATTGGTCTTTACTCGTTCAAGTTAATACGACAAAATTAAAAATACGTACGTCTCACGCGTAATACCATGACGTTCGACCTTCGCAATTTATCACGCTTAAGCAGGCATGCCTACTCAAATAACCACACTTTTGACCTAACTTTTTTCTGATTGGATCAGTGACCCGGCCTAGTGCCTATTCTGAAAACCAATGCACGCCACTGCACCGGTGACTGAAAAGATGTGTGGAAATCGGTTGTCATGGTATGGGCATGAGATGCGGAGAATTGAGGAAAGTTTTGAGTATGAATGTCGATGGCTACAAGAGTAGAGGAAGACCAAAGAAAGGATGGATGGACTGTGTGAAAGATGATATGGCTAGAAAGGACCCTGACTACCGATATGACGACTAATAAAGAAGTATGGAAGAAAAGGGCATGTTGCCTTGCGCCGACCCCTTGGATAACACATAAAGCCGTTGGTCTTGCGCCCGATCTCTCCCCGGTCGTGTTGGATTGCCGTCCCATTGGACTATGACAGGAGAAGAGAGTGCCAGACCTGTGTTTGTGCTCACACTTGTGCATTATAATGTTTCCTTCGTACCTGGCAAATCTCCGTTGAGATTGGCCACCGAGACAGAAATCGGTCGGGAGGATTATTATTAGAATACTCACTAAGCCTATAATGTTCCCACTGATGGGACAAAAGCCTCTTCGAGAGGTAATGGGTAAGGGAATAATCTACCACGCGGGCCCAGTGCGAGTTGGTAGATGTCACAATCACATGTCTTCGAACTTTTGATTCTAGGACATGCCGGTTTCCTCGCGATGTTTTCCTTTACCGTTTTGAGAGCAGTGGTGATGAAATTATTTACACTAAGTTAAGCATAAGTTGGAGTCGTTACCACTGGGAGACAGACCACTGCTCATTGGTGGAATTTTCATTTAGGAAATTATTATTAATAGCTCCAAATTGGAAGATAAAACTTAAGTCCGATACCCCACAATCGTAAGTATCAGATGTCTAATGCTCATTTGATTATAGACATTATATTATGATAGCAACTCAGATAGGTGTATCAAAGATAATGTCCAAGAGGCAACAGTCAGATAGCGGTCGCCACTTCAAAACGCTGATAGTTGTATCAAAATAGACTTTAAGTGCTTTAGAGATTTAACCATAACTGACTTGCTTTATCTAATGATTTTTTGCTGGTACCTCCTACTCTCGATTGGGTATTTAGTCTGAACGGCCCAAACCGATTGGCTCGCGGGCCATTAGACAGGATTCAATGGAAATAGCAAATGGGACCCATCGTTAATACCTAAAAAATGGGATTCAAAACTGGGATCCAACGAAAATAAATCAACAAAAATCGTCTACATTCCAAAGGACCAATGCTCGGTTCCTATAAACAAAAACGAATCGTTTTGCTTACCAATGGTTGCGTTTTTCATTGCCAAACTGGGCATATAAATAGATTCGTAAGCTAATTTTACCTGTGATAGCTAGTTCCATATGGGAGGGTCTACTATGCAAAGCTATGAGGTCTTTGCTTCATTATTGATAAAGATACAAGAGTCTTAGTTTTCAAAGCCAAAGGTCAAAGCATTTATTTCAAATAGGCACATAAAAGGCACTTTTGAACGTCAAAAATTACATTAAAATAGAATTGATTCTAGTCGCCCCTTCCAAAAGACCAAGAAGTTAATAACGGTCCCTATATTATAGGAATCATACTGCCCTTTTCACGATTTGGGTCGGCGCAACAAGTCTTTTTCTTCGATACTTCTCTGGCTGTCATTCATGGATCTTTGACAGTCGTTATGGGTCATCAGTAACACGAAATTCTGAAAAACAACCGGGACCAACGGCTTAACGTTATTTCCGAGGCATAGAGGGGTCTCGATATGTTAAGAACGGTTCACCCATCCACGGACCGACCTCGGAAAGCGTTGCTTAACCTTCGATCGAACTGTGCGGTTGTTATTATTTAACCACGCGCATTACATGCCCCTACACAGACAACCGAAACTCGTATTCAATTGTTTTTTAGATAGGCACTTGTAGCATCAACTCCTTCAGACCAGGTAGCACGGGCGCGTTTATCTCGCGGCGATTATTTTTGCGCACTGGATTTGCAACGCTCGGTTCAACGCCGAGTGTTGAAAATCCAATGAGCGATAAAATCCCGCTGCGATTTTTTTACGTCTGCGCGGACGTGGGCTACACATAATCTGCTATGCATTTTATCAAACGTGATTCCAATACCTAATACTTTGTTCTAAAGATAGCTGTGCGTAATTCGAAAGAAAATTATAGCATGATTCTACACAGAGTGCTTTTTTACGAGGGACTTATACGATTTATATTTTTACGACGTGCTTGGTAGATTACCTAATAAAATTTAGCAAAAAATATGGTCGTCTTTCAAATTTCAATAGGTTACTGTCCTTTTTCTGCCACAATATGTGAATTTTAGACAATTGTTGCGACGCTGACGTAAGTCCGTAAACGAATCCGAAAGTAGCATTCTGCAATGAAACTGCCAATTTTTAACCGACTTCTAATTATCGATATGTTTTATTATACACCCCATCACTAGAAGCTACCGTAGGTGCTCTAAAGGGAATAAAGTTGAATATTTTTTATTGTTCCCCTTTGAGCACCACGGTAAAATATTGATTGGTGCTCTAATGGGAATACCTTTGGTGCTCTAAAAAAGGGTGCTCAAACGGGAATACTCCAGTAGAGAGCAGATCCGTCAAAGCGAGTGACAAATAAATTTTTTCGAACGGGCTAAAACACATGGGAAGTAGGGACAGCTGTGTCATCCTTAGTTCGAGCCCCGAACTAATCTTAAGTCCGTAAGAAATATGGCGCAGGAAAATCACGTAGCTTCGCCGGAACTGCGGAGTTTGTGATTAGGGAGTACAGTCACGAGCATAAGTATGTATACACTTGGCTTTATTCAAAGGCGATATTCTCCTTTATTTTTGAATGAAAGTTTATGTTATTACGAACATAGTATTTTCGAACCCATAGGTTTATGTATAGTGTCGTATTTCAACGTTCCATTCGTTATTTCACGAAAAAATCCCCATTTAAAGTTGCCAAGTGTTGACATATTAGTGCTCGTGACTGTGCAACTCATGTAATGTGCAGATGACACGACACGCAGGACACGGGAAGGAGAGAAGACGAGAGACGGGTATTTTTAGACATGGCATCTACAGATTTACTGATAAGGCTTTCAGCCTATACCTAATTTCCCCACTGCTGGGACACAGGCCTCCTCTCGGTGAGAGGGAGTGGACCGTAATCCACCACGCGGGCACAGTGCGAGTTGGTAAATGTCACATGACTTCGAATTTTTGATTCTAAGAGATGCCGCTTTCCTCACGATGTTTTTATTCACCGTTTAAAGATCTGTGGTGATGAAATAATTTACACAAAGTAAAGCGCCAGATTGGGTTCGATCCTCCGACCTACAATTCGTAAGTCGCAGCCGTTACCTCTGGAACTAGGAGTGGAATGGAGGAAATTCCGTTTTATTCTACACTCAACCTGTAAATTTTATAGAGGTATGAGGAACAGAGTGTAAAGTTCACTCATCCTCCATAGAAAAGGGAGGATCCTCCAACTAGACAGGTGTCATGTCTGGTGAAAAAAAAAACAAATAAAAAAAAAACAGAGTGTGCTTATGTCCACACGACTGAAGTGAAACTTCAAACGTATTTGGCTATGAGAGGAAGAGAGAAAGAAAATGTGCGCGCGCACTGCTTTCTCTTGCTTATATCCCCCACTCAACTCCCGTTCGCCTCGCCCGATCTCACTTTTCGTAACGCTTACGTCACGCGTTCGCCAGCTTACTCCCCAAGTCAAGCGTGCGCAAAGTTTCACTTCAAAAATTGTATCAGGCTTTTCTTAAAAATTATACAACGTAACATTGGATACCAGAGATAGTTCAGCAATCTTCTGCAACGTATTCAGCCAAAAATGGGACTATCATCTAGGGTGGTAATTTCCCCCACCCAGTTTAATACCAAGAGTACTGGCTCGTCATTTGGACAGTGCAAAAGGAATTTACATCCCAATAGCACCGGTTGGGTGAGCTACTGTCCGACGATTGATGTCAGGACGTTATACCACACCCCGGACACTCCATACAACGCTTGCAAAATAATGACCTACTACTACTACATTAAAAAATGACGTTTGTATACGTATGAATGTGTGCGTGAGGTACTTGTGTTTGCGAGCGCTCTTGTTAAAGAACTGCGACGAATACGCCGAAGTGCGGGGTGAGGTGCGGTAACTGATGTTAGTGCGGGGAAGGGAGTGTCCTTTCTGTACGTAGTACTTTAAGTATTCTGTGGTTATACTCTGTATATGCTAGTTGTGCGGTAAACTCTGCTTGCGCGATGCAGGATTTTGCGTGACGTCAGTATGATTCGTAGTTCACGTGTGGCGATGTAGATGCCGCAACAATCCACACTAATATTATAAATTCGAAAGTAACTCTGTCTGTCTGTCTGTATGTTACCTTTTCACGCCTAAACCACTGAACCGATTTAGATGAAATTTGGTATAGAGATAGTTTGAGTCCCGGGGAAGGACATAGGATAGTTTTTATCCCGATATTCCCACGGGATCGAGACTTATGCGGGTGAAACCGCGAGGCGCAGCTAGTATAATCATAAATAATAATATCAAATGGCGTACCAGACTACTTTTACTATAATGTACTGATAACGCTATAAGTAAGTACATATCTTATCACGCAGGAGTGCGAGATAGATAAATCGATATCTTGAGTCAATTACTTTACTACAATTTACTTGTAACCAAGTACAGACGCCAGCACATCAACCTACCCGAAACTGTCACATTTTCCCAATCAACTTTGAACCTTATGCTTTAGTGATAAAGTTGAAAATCTATTAAAGAAATTTGACAGATTGTAGTGGGTTGATGTGCTGGCGTCTGTACATGATTTCACTCCGATACTAATAATGAACCACACCCTGGCATTTCGTAATTACGACAGCTACAACTACCTAGGTTCAGCCCAAAGAACTACGCAAAAAAAAAATAAGAACCTCCTTTTTTGAACTCGGTTAAAAAAGACTTCTGAGTCTGAACATGCAAAAAATTAAAGTTAATTTCACAAAAAAATATGGTCCAATGGTTAGGGGGGACTCGCGCCTGTCACGCACGAGGTTGTGGGTTCAAATCCGAACAAATGTGACTTTTTTCAATTCACATGTACTTTCTGAGTTTATCATGGACATGGCTGTCATCGGTGATGGAAAACATCGTGAGGAAACGGACTTATTGTTTACTACAGCACCTCGCGGTTTCACCCGCATAAGATTCAATACCGTGGGAATATCGTGATAAAAAGTGTCCTATGTGTTAATCAAGGGTGTCAGCTACCTCCATACCAAATTTTATCAAAATTGGTTCAGTCGTTTGTGCGTGAAGAAGTAACAACCATACAAACACACAAACTTTCGCCTTTATAATATTATTATTAATGCCGGGGCCACACTATACGGGAAAATCGCGATAAGTTGTTTCTTATTGGCTGACATCGTAGGTCCAGCCAATGAGCATCAACTTATCGCGCAAATCTTCGCGTTATCGCGATAGTCTGGCCCCAGCATTCGTGTGATTTTAATCTGAAATCGCCAACGCGACTTCAGCAAGCATAATGCTCGGAGCTTAGAACGCTATAGTCCCAGGAAAGGACATAGGATAGTTTTTATCCTGATAATCCCACGGGAAACTTATGCGGGTGAAACTGCGGGGCGCTGCTAGTCGATAAATAATTATTTGAAAAGGTAGAACGACTAAAAGATAATAACGGCTTATAACTCGAAAATAAATTGGGATTAAACTTGGCTAATGTTTTCGTTCTTAGAGCATTATACATTTATCATACATTTATCTTTATTAATTACCATTTGTATTGTTTTGACTAGTCTCTCTCTGCACGCCATTACATAATATCTAACGCTTGTTCACTTAGATAATAAGTAATCTCTCATAATTATACAACTTCATTACTTCTTATCTGGGTCGTTAAAGATCTTGTAGGTACAGACGTCAGCACATCAAGCTACCCGAAACTGTCAAATTTCCCCAATCAACTTTGAACCTTGTGTTTTAGCGATAAAGTTGAAAATCTTTTGAAGAAATTTGACAGATTGTAGTAGCTTGATGTGCTGGCGACTGTACCAAACTAACAAGTCTAACAACGTATGATAGATAAAATGAGTGTAAAGTCTGTTCCTAATTAAAGCCATCATCTGCCTGCCTTTTTTAACCGACTTCAAAAAAAGGAGGAGGTTCTCAATTCGTCGGAATCTTTTTTTTTTTTTTTTTTTTATGTATGTTCCCCGATTTCTCGAAGACGCCTGGACCGATTTGGAAAATTTTTCTTTTGTTTGAAAGGGTATACTTCCCAAGTGGTTGCATGATCATCAGGTCAGGATCTGATGATGGGATCCCAGGGAAATCGAGGGCAACCTTCAAATTTTATAGGCACATAGTACCATTTTTATATATTTTCTAAAGCTGTTTAAGTATTTGCATCTGATAATCATCATCTCAGGTGGATGAGCTGATGATGGAAGGTACAACTCCTCAACGGCTTGGAGTTAAAAGAAAATTCTTTCAAAATTATTTATAGTAACACTCGTGCATTTGCTCTCGGAAAGCACCATTTGGTGAAGTGGAACTGATGATGAAGACCACAGATGGCCACCGGAACTACTCAATAATATCTCCGTACTATTTCACGGGTTGCGATTCGATACTTTAACATGGTTGCTACGCAATTTATGCTCGTCATAATGTGAATGGTGATATGGAGCTGATGGTGGACCAGGAGAACTCTTCAACAATTAACTTCCCTGCATCGGTAAAAGCAATATTTTGTAAAAGGCGATGAGAAAGTTGACACTAGGCTAAATTATAAGCAGACCCACTAAAAAGCTTGAAATAAAAACTTTTTAACAAAAAAAAAAAACCGACTTCCAAAAAAACACTACAAAGTGAAAAATAACTTTAATTTCGGAAGTCGGTGGCAAAAAACTAAAATACAGATCCAAAGACACCGACTTCCGAAATTAAAGTTATTTTTCACTTTGTAGTGTTTTTTTGGAAGTCGGTTTTTTTTTTTTTGTTAAAAAGTTTTAACCGACTTCATAAAGGAGGGGGTTTTATGTTTGTTAAGCGATATCTCCGGCAATTGTAAAAAGATTTCAAAAATTCTTTTTTTAACCTTTTGAACGCCATTGTCACATATATGTGAGAAACGAAATCTTACCCTGAACGCCAACGTCACAAATATATGACAAAATACAGGTCGCACGGGTCGCACCATATTATGAAATAAACAATTTAATCATTACTTTTGTGTGTTTTTATTTATATAATTTAAAAGTTTAAGCTTCCGTCTATATTGTATTGCATGAAACTAATATAAATAAACCATCAATATCGAGAAATTTGTTGTTTTAAGTGTGTGTGTGTGTGTTGTTTTGTTAAAGTGGCCTGGCGTCAGGGGTACGGCGATACGTTTATACTCCGGCGTTCAAAAGGTTAATAATATAATAATAATAATATTCCACAACTATCACACAACGCCATCTAGTCCTAAGCTAAGCAGAGCTTGTGTTATGGGTACTAGACAACTGAACTGATAAACATACTTATACATTTCTAAATACATACATATTATAGATAAATTACACCCAGACACAGAACAAATGATCGTGCTCATCACACAAACATTTGTCCTGGGTGGGAATCGAACCCACGACCTCCGGCATAGCAGTCAGGGTCACTAACCACTAGACCATCAGGCCTGTCGATTAATAGATAGGGTATGCCACAGGGGTCGTCCCATATCAATTTTATTAACTTTGCTTGGGTCGTTTTTGAGTTAGCTTCAATAATACGTATTTTTTTGCCACTTAGTTTATATTGACGATGTTATAATGACTTCCTGTCACTGATATTTACATAGAAAGTAGTGTTATACGAATTTGTGTGGGGTAAGTACAACTTAAAAGTGAAAAATAAAAACTTATATACAAAAACAAAAAACAACCGACTTCCAAAAAATACTACTTACAAAGTGAAAAATAACTTTAATTTCGGAAGTCGGTGGCAAACAACGATAATGCGAAACCAAAATTACAGTTATTTTTCACTTTGTAGTGTTTTTTTTGGAAGTCGGTTGTTTTTTTTTTTTTTTGTAAAAAAGTTATTTTCAATTATGTTCGGGTCGTCTTCGAGTCTAACCGGATGCAGCTGAATACCAGTATTTTATATGGAGCGACTTAGGCAGTCGCTGCCAGCCCAAAAGTTTGACAACCAGTCTTACCAAGGGCTATCGTGTTACCCAGTAACTAGCTTGTGGTTGTGGAGGTCAGATAGGCAATCGCTCCATGTAAAACTTTTTAACAAAAAATTAAACCTCCGAAAAAACTGAAAAGCAAAAAATAATAAACTTTTTTTATTTAACCTTAATAAATAAGTTCTTAAACTAATGCAAGTATACCTAAGTAATTTTGAGTCGGCGCCAAACAAGCAAATTAATTCGTTGCGAGTGGTCGTGCGGAGAGCGCATTTTTTGTTTGAAATGTTAATGTTTATCGCTATAGATTTCACGTTGCTTATTTCTTTAAATTTAAGGTAATTTAGTAATCTTTGTTCATTGATTGTTTGGCGCCGACTCAAAATTATTTAGGTATACTTGCATTAGTTTAAGAACTTATTTATTAAGGTTAAATAAAAAAAGTTTATTATTTTTTGCTTTTCAGTTTTTTCGGAGGTTTAATTTTTTGTTAAAAAGTTTTTATTTTATAATTTTTTGAGGCCATAATTTACTAATTACTACATGCTTAATGTTTGATTACTTTTAAAATACCTACCTTACTTTAGACATTAACTGTTATATACTCCTACTTTAACTATTATTTTTTGTGTAATATAATACTAAATAATATAATGTAATACTTAAAAAAAAACAGGCTTTATATACCAACATAGATAGGCCTTTTATTTTAATTGTAATACACAGCTCAGCATTAAAATCTGTGAATGAACAATAAGTCACCCCTATTTTCCCACCCTTAGGGTAGGTATTTTTTTTCCAAATTTACATGGGACCAACTTCGAAGTATGTCCTATCCAACAAAAGAAGAATGATCAAAATCGGACTACTCTGTAAAAAGTTAAGCGTGGTCATACATTACAATCAGTGAGTGAACAATCAATCATCCCCTGTTTTCTAACCCTTAGGGTTGGAATTTTTTTTCCAAATTTATATGGGACCACCTTCAGGGTATACCCTTTCTAATAAAAAAAGAATTATCAAAATCGGACTGCTCTGTAAAAAGTTATGCGTGATCATACATAAAAAAAAAAAAAAAAAAAAAAAAAAAAATATACGCGTCGAATTGAGAACCTCCTCCGTTTTTTTTCGTCGGTTAAAAATACTGGTATTCAGCTGCATCCGTTTAGACTGGAAGCCGACACCAACATATTTGGGATAAGTCTAGGTAGATTGAAGAACCTTCATAAACTAGAAGAGATCTTAAAACCTTGATGTTCATGATATCACTGTCATAAAGAATGGTGTTTATTAGATTATGAACAAGAGGAAGTCCTCAATTGCTTTGAGTTTGAAGATAAAACATAGTAAAACCACATTTTATCTTAATCTTCCTTAAGAAGTCTTTAATTTGCTTCAATCATTCAAAATTACCTAGAAATTACCAGAATAAACTGTATTCTTATAAGCCAGTTAGAGAATTAGTTTAGAAAACTGTGATTGCTGTTACCAGTTTAACATGAACCTCATTTTAAGCCGTTAAAATTCAAAAGTTAACGGTTAAAAGAATTCGAATGTTTAAAAACCACCGTTTGGCTCTCTCCAAGGAGCATGATCTTACAAAAAACATTATTTAGCGGATTAAAATCATCATCCCCTTGTATCCCAATTTATTTGTGGTCGGCGACACCTGTATACATTTTCCATACCTACTTCTCTATTAGTCGTCATTTCAGTAGTCATCCGCTTTTCTATCCAATTAGCCATATCATCTTTCACACAGTCCATCCCCCGTTTCTTTGGCCTTCCTCTACTATAGCCATCGTCCAAAGAGGCGTCATGCAGCTCATTCGCGCCTTTATGGGAGGGCCCATCACACTACCCCATCACCATATTGTGGTGATGGCCCGCTAGACATGGCGGGCTGGCACTAGTGGGTGCGGCGAATGCACAAGTATCTCCCCAACTCATAGTAGTAGTGAAGTGGGGTTTAAGAGTGAGGCCACACGCGTTAACGGTGCGGTGCGGCACCGGAGCGGTGCCGCAGTCATCCTACATAAGTACATACAAATCACTATGTCATGTAACACGATGCGTTGGGCCGCCGCCGCGCCGTGCGCGTCGCACCGTAGCTGCGTAGGCGCGCCGCGCTTGTGACCTGCGAGACGAGGCGGGGAGGGGTGATACCCTGCGGCGCGCACCACGGTAAACAGCGTTCTACTGCGGTGCCGCACCGCCCGTGTGGTTCCCTTTAGCTCGAATTAATTGCGTTGCGGTGCCGCACTGCACCGTTAACGCATCGTGTGGCCTCGCTCTAAGTTGGTAGGAGTCCGACATAACCCTCCGTTCTCCTCAGACAAAGGGTATGGATTTCGCCACGGAAAAAAGAAAGATTGCCAGTATTGCCACCCATATTATGAAGCTGATTAAAATGCCTCAAGTAGCTCCACATATTGTAACAAGAGTCAGCATATCAAATAACGACTCAAGTTGCTCCAACGCCTCATTAATTGCCTCACACCGACCTTAGAGGCTGATGTCTAGGAATTCAGGTCAGTCCTTGCTATTATCTTTATCACATACTAGCTTCTGCCCGCGACTTCGTCCGCGTGACGCGACTCACCCCGTCGCATCGCATCGTCTGCCCGTGCTATTACTTCGTTTTCACTTAGTCCTTTCTAACTTTTTTTCTTTTCGCTCGGCTCCTTTAGCGTGATGTTAAATTACCTTTCTAAAAAATTTAACTCTAGAATTTTGAAATCAAGATAATACATAATCCTTTGTACAAAGGATTATGTATTATCTTGATTTCAACGAGTGTCCTTGGAGCTTCTTGTCCGTTCTTCTCCATAGAGATCTACATAGATATAAGAAAGAAGGTGATATGCCCGGTAGTAGAAATGTATCAGAAATTCAGAACCCGATGACGCTAGGTTGGCCCCACCACCGCGCCACAACTACACATGTAGTTCAGTAAAAGCAATAGATACAAAGTCGCGTTTTTTACATTTCTATGGAGATCTGCGTTTTGGAATGGGGCAGCTTCAACTTTGACTAACTGACCGACTTTCTGACTCTTTTCTTCCTTTCTTTCTATCTAACTAGGATTGTTCGGCACACCAACAATCTATATGATAAAAAACACGGGTTGCACTCCGGGAGTGCCGGCAGAAGTGAAAACTTGAATATTAACGTTGAAATAAATCAATTATTAATTGAATTAATATAAGTCTTTTTTTTTTTCACTATTTCTGCGTCACTTTTTTCATTAATAGATGCACTTTGTTCAATTTCCATATTTTAAACACTATATACACGAATTTTACGAATACACAGCAGTGTAGGTACTACACAGACGGTCGAGCCATCAGCTGTCCATCCATCCATCCATACACCCACACCCACCACCCACACCCACACCCACACCCACACCCACACCCACGTCGTGTGTCACTTGGTTCACTTAGGTTGGCGCCGCCGTAGTACTAGTCTTTCCTGACGGTCACGTGTCCTGACGGGATGCCCTGACGCGAGTTTAAAATTTTTTACCCATTATAAAAAAGTGTGCAACGCCGCTAAAGAAGTTTACACTTCAATAATTTATATGAATATTAATTATTTCAAAAACAAACATCTATGCAACAAGAATCAAGATCTTAGCAAGTTAAAAAAATATGGATGTCACGTGATCAACTTTGATCGTTAATATCTCGGAAACGTGACACTTTAGGGGTTTGGTCCTATCATATTTTCCGTATGGCATTGATGTCAGCTATCGATTTATATAGATTTCATGCGTGGCCGCCATTTTGTAAAAAAAAAATCAAAATGGCGCGACAGTATGCCAGGCTCCATACAAAAATCTTCAATCCCCTTTGACCAAACCTTTCTGGTACAGACGCCAGCACATCAAGCTACCCCAATCTGTCAAATTTCTTTGATAGATTTTCAACTTTACTACAAAGTAATAAGGTTCATATTCAATTGGGAAAATTTGACAGATAGGGGTAGCTTGATGTGCTGGCCTCTGTACATTCTGTATTTACTTTTACATAACAACATAGTTTCAGTAATGAATGACGCTCAACTCAAAACAAACACGGAACACCAACATTGTTTAGATCAACTTCGCTAGAATTGTTATTATTTCATTATTTTCGCAGCTGACTAAGAAAATTTCAAGAAAACTTTACATTTGATCTTACATCTGTTTTATTTACACTAGTCTACACAACTGGCTTGAAAAACACGCATTTCTAAGAAGTATTGTTAGAAAAAAAAAATTGCTTTTCTATCGCTGTCATAACATAATAACAGAACCTGGGAGGTAATTGCGTTACACACTAACTGTAGCAATGGCTTTCGTCTTGACTGTTCATTGCGTTATTTAAGTTTTGAGCAGACTTTTTCGAACATATCAATCAAGCAATGGATTAGCAATATCCTTCCATCAAAATGATTCAGATTGCACTGATGGCGGAACAATACGCAGAATCTTCAGAGCATTGTTGTTCTGATTTAAATGCCGCTTTAAAAAAATCTACAGAAGATTTATAAGCTAACTTTTCAAAGCCTCCTCTACTGACAACAAAAACCGTAAACTTGTAGTTTAAAATACCTACCTACAAATTTGTACGGAACCCTCTTAGTGTGCGAGTTCGACTCGCACTTGACAGGTTTTTACTTATGACTTCCAGCATCCTACGAGAAAGTCACCCAATACATTTTTAGAGTATACAAAACGTGTTTCTCGCATTTTATTGGACCTACAGAGTTATGGCTGCGCTCAAATATTATATACTTTAAAAATGTATTGGGTGACTTTTCCGTAAAATGCACCTTTTAGCGCATGGGAGAATCCCCTGCCCAACGACCATACAGCCCATTCTCACCTCAGGAGTCTCAGGATAATTGTTCTACCTTTTTTTTTTTTTTTTCTCGCGGTGGTAATCCTCATGGACATCCTCTATCGTGGGGGTGACAGAGGGGCATGCCGGACTCTTACCGGCTAAAACCACCGCGGTGTTCCACCTCTACCTATAGCCGGGGGTGCGGGATTCGCAACAGCATTCACCGCTCCCCCGACAGGCCTCGACCCGCTGTTCCTCAGCGGGTCCCACCTCCCCGTGCGCCCTTTCCTGTAATAGCCGCACCCGACCGAAAGGCAAATACAAAGACTACCATTTTTTTAATCCCATACTTTTACCTGCGCAAGAAGTAGTAAAAATTATCTAAATAAACCACGAGATAATTAAAATGAGCAGTTTTTAAAACACACCACAAATGAAAAATTGGTATGAAATATAATATGCAATTAAACGAAATTGTCTCAATGTAGTTTCGACTGAAAATAAAATCACGGCATTGGATATTTCAATACCGGTATTGGAAAACGACAAAATATGTCCGGGATCCCGGTATTGATTGATAGCCTTAGTCGGGACTCGGGAGGCTATTATTATTTGTTTACGGTGGTTCTACGAAAAGCTTCATCATCTGCCTAGCATTTTCCCAACTATGTTGGGGTCAGCTCCCAGTATAACCGGATGCAGCTGAATACCAGTATTTTAGATAGAGCGACTGCCTATATGATCTCCGCAACCCAGTTACTGGGTAATACGATACCCCTTGGTAAGACTGGTTGTCAGAATTTCTGGCTACTGACGACCCGTAACGACAGTCAAAGACCCACGAACCGCAGCCGGGACCAACAGTTTAACGTGCTTTCCGAGGCACGGAGGGGTCTTGGTATGTGGAGATGGTCACCCATACACGGACCAACCGCGGCAAGCCTCGATCGACCCATGCGGCTGTTATTACTTACTAGCAGCACCCCGCGATTTCACCCACAGAAGTTTCGATCCCGTGGGAATATCGGGATGAAAACTGTCCTATGACCTTTCCAGGAACTCAAAGAGTGTCTGTTACCTCTTTACACTTAAACCGCTATCCGATTTAGATTAAATTTGGTATAGAGATAATTTGAGTCCCGGGAAAGGACATAGGATAACTTTAATCCCGAACTTTAATCACGGGATCGAGACTTATGCGGGTGAAACCGCAGGGCGCAGCTAGTTACTTATAAACTATATTATCGCATGCTTAATGGAATACTGACTTAACTCAAAAAAGAAGATTTTTGGGACATCGCAAAAGAAGATCTTGTTATGAGGACTTATCCTACTTGTTGACGCATAAAATTAAAACTGATTTGATTTGACTATTTATTAATCATGAATGCTTGTATTTTAAACGTCTATGATTAACTACTGGTGAGATCTAAGTAAAAAAAAATCTGTACCTAACTCAATTCTGACCTATCTACCAATGGGTCAATGTTCCATTAACCGGTCAAGCGGCGCGCGTCGCCGATCGGCGACGAAACAATAGAAAATCAATTCTTGACAGATGCATGCGTTTTCCAGCATGTAGATATATAAAAATACTGGAAATACTGGTATGAACCCTTCAGAGATTACAGTCGTGATGGTAGTGCAATATGCGATCGCAATAGTACATGACATTGATACACAACGTCACTCCTCGATCACGTTATCCTCAACCGCGTTACATTTACAACAGGTGCAGACCACGTGACTACATTAAATGTTGTTATCACACTAACTAGATCTATGTATGTTTGTATTGACGATGAGAGTACGTCTCTCATAGAATACTAGATTCTTCTCGCACGGAATTTCTTGGTTATAAAACATAAAATATATCCTACTAGCAGCGCCCCGCGATTTCACCCGCATAAGTTTCGATCCTGTAGGAATATCGGGATAAAAAGTATCCTATGTGTTAACCCAGGAAATGTTCTATCCATATGCCAATTTTTACCCGACTACGGCGAAGCAAAATGGAGGGTTATCATCCAAATCTGTTCAACGATTTACGCGTGATTGAGTAACAAACATCCAAACATCTTCACAAATTTTCACATTTATAATATTAGTAGGACTAGCATTTGCTCGCGGCTTCGCCAGCCTGGTGGTTGGGAAGTATCCCACGGGTTAATCCAGGTTATCGACTATCAGTGTGCCAAATTTCATCCAAATCCGTTCAGCCGTTTTTGCGTAATTGATTAACAATAATCCAAACATCTAAACATACAAACTTTCACATTTATAATATTTGTTGTTCCTCCGACCCTCCCGGTCGCTTCGCATCACCTGCCCGCACCAATCACTTTGTTTTAACTTAGCGTACTTTCTGACTTTTTTCATTTTGCTCGACTCCTAAGGGCGTGATGTTGTTACCCAGTTATACAAGTATTTTACAGGCAGTCGCTACATGACAAAACAGTGGTATTTAGACTCTAAGCCGACCCCAACATACTTAGTTGGGGAAAGGCTGGGCATCCGACCAGACAGGCCCGAGTTGGCGCTGCAGTGTTCCACGCGCGCCACTCGAGAGTGGGTGCGGCCATTATAGGAATGGGCGCACGGGGAGGTGGGACCCGCTGAGGAACAGCGGGTCGAGGCCTGTCGGGGGAGCGGTGAATGCTTATGCGAATCCCGCACCCCCGGCCATAGGTAGAGGTGGAACACCGCGGTGGTTTTAGCCGGCAAGAGTCCGGCATGCCCCTCTGTCACCCCCACGATAGAGGAAGTCCATGAGGATTTCCACCGCGAGAAAAAAAAAAAGGATGATGATTGATTTGAGGGATTCAGGAAAGTCTTGTTCACTTTTTACCTGAACGTGATGAGTTTATTGAAGTGAAAACTTCGTAAGGCTCGTTGGGCATTTTATGAGATGGGAAAAAACTATTGAATTCGTGCCACTGTTACCGTAACCGACACCGCTTCGGATGTGTTCGGGTGTCCTCGGGATGTACTCGGTTTTAATGTATATCCGAAATGCCAGTGAGTGATGGCAAAGTATTCTGTTTGTGTTTTGTTTTCACTTCTGTCGGCACTCCCGGAGTGCCACTGTTTTTTTTTTATCTTTCTATGTTCATGTTTATATACAAACTGTCTTTTTTTTGTGATTGGTTTTAAACCGTCTTTAAAGAAAGAAATAAATGATGAGACAACATAGGAAACTAGACCATTTCTAGACCTAAATCTTAATAAAATATTTAGTGTCAATCTAAACTGACCTAAGCCTTGACCTGACCTTGCCACTAGGTCAAAGTTGAAAAGGTATTTTTGTAGTTCAGTGGGGTTATGCAAATCGAAAGCATAAGTACCGGTATAAAAGGTTCGTGTGAAAATGGCACGAACGGTCTTGCCATAGCTGCATAGGTAAATTAGGTAAGTAGGTCAAGGTATAGTCGTATGGATTTACCTACTAAGTGTAGCGGTATCTACAACGCCACATGCGAACAACGCGCCATATTGACGTCACGCAAATCCTGCATCGCGCAAGCAGAGTTTACCGCGCAACTAGCATATATACAACAGCCCAACATGAATCATTGGGCAGTTGCCCGCCAGACACAACACCCGTCTGGTCGGAGGATCCTCCCTTTTCTATGGAGGTTGAGTGAACTTTACACCCTGTTCCTCATACCTCTATACTAAGTTCCATGTGCGATGACTACGTTTAACTTAAAGACTGAAACAAATCTACTTCATTCTAAAATGACTAAAAAGTCCCATGAGCTACTAATAGAAGAAAACAGGGATTTTGCATAGATAGATGACCATGAACAAGTTCGGTCTATTCTGGTCATCATTCGTCATCATTTCAGCCGAAAGACGTCCAATGCTGGACATAGGCCTCCCCCAAGCACCTCCACTTCGACCGGTTCTGTGCTTCTCGCATCCGACGGGTTTCCTGCGGCCTTCACAAGGTCGTCAGTCCGTCTTGTGGGAGGCCTTCTAATGCTACGTCTTCCGGTACGCGATCGCCACTCCAGAACTTTTCGGCCCCATCGGCCATCTGTTCTGCGAGCAATTTGCCCTGAGCACTGCCACTTAAGTTTGGCAATTCTTCGGGCTATGTCGGTTACCATGGTTCTCTTGCGGATCTCCTCATTTCTGATTCGACGGTCGACTTTGGTAGAAAGAAATTAAATTTTGGAAGGACAACCAACTGATCACGTCCGTGTGGTGCCGGACTTAAAGAATAGCACCACCCCCCTTCTTCCCATGGGTGTCGTAAAAGGCGACTAAGGGACGTACCGGAGAATGGGCAGCAGCGTTCTCTATGCATTTAATATCATACTGCGATCGCCAACCCGCATGCCAAGCGTGGCGATTATGGCAAATCCCCCCCCAAATGACAAGCACGAAAAATACTTGGCCCCTAGTGCCCGGCGGCCCGCCTACCCTTGGCTACGGTAGCGGCCAAGGCCACGGTGAGGCAAGGGGTGCTAAGAATCCCCGGAAGAGATCCGGCTACCAAAATAACCGAAAACTGGACCTGGCAACATACAACACGCGTACACTCCGGACCGACGAGAAGATCTCCGAACTCGAGGAAGAATTGAGCAGGTTGCGATGGGGCATAGTGGGATTATCTGAAGTCCGAAGAGAGGGGGAGGACTCGATAATCCTTAAATCTGGCAACTTGCTCTATTTCCGGGAGGGCGACCAGCAGTCCCAAGGTGGTGTCGGGTTTATCGTCCACAAGTCCCTTGTGAGCAACGTGGTGAAGATCGAGAGTGTGTCGACCAGGGTGGCGTACCTTATACTCAGAATATCCGCAAGGTATTCGCTGAAGGTCGTACAGGTTTACGCCCCGACCTCGTCACACCCCGACGATGAGGTGGAGACCATGTATGAGGATATTTCCAGAGCCATGCATGGCTCTAAAACTCACTTCACCGTTGTCATGGGGGACTTTAACGCGAAACTGGGTAAACGAAGCGATGATGAGCTGCGAATGGGGCAATTTGGAGTTGGACGACGGAACCACCGGGGCCACCTACTGGCTAGTTTTATGGAGAAGGAAGGCCTCTTTATGATGAATTCCTTCTTCAGAAAACGTGAGCACAGGAAGTGGACCTGGCAGAGCCCGGATGGTGCAACTAAAAATGAGATTGACTTCATTATGTCGACGAAGAAGCAAATATTCAATGATGTCTCTGTGATCAACGCGGTGAAAACCGGAAGTGATCACCGCATGGTAAGAGGCACATTGAACTTAAATATAAAGCTGGAAAGGTCTCGACTAATGAGGTCTACGCTCCGCCCAGCGCCGATCCAAGTTCAAAACCCCGAGAGCTTTCAGCTCGAACTTCAGAATCGTTTCGAGTGCCTGGGGAGCTCCGTGGACGAATATAACGATGGGTTCGTGGAAGCTGTCCATACGGTCGGGTCTAAGATCTTCAAGACCCGTCGTACGAATACGAAAAAGAAGCTCTCTGATCCTACTTTGCGGCTCATGAAGGAGAGGCGCGAGATGATCCTGCAGTCTTCAGATGATGTTCTAAAGTACCGGCGGCTCAACAGACAGATCTCTAAGTCCTTGAAAAGCGACCTTCGCCGCTTCAATACAGATCGTATTGAGGAAGCGATAGAGCAAAATAGAGGCTCCAAGGTTTTTGCTAGAGATCTGTCTATTGGGCAGTGCCAGCTTATGAAACTGAAGACTGATGATGGCAGGATCGTATCCGCCAAACCTGAGCTGTTGAGAGAGATCGAGAGGTTCTATGGACAGTTATACACGTCAACAAGCAACCCCGTTACGAATCTGGCAAACGACCCAAGAGCTAGATTGACCCGACACTATACCGAAGACATCCCGGACGTCAGCCTGTACGAGATTAGGATGGCTCTGAAGCAGCTTAAAAACAACAAGGCACCGGGTGATGACGGAATTACGGCCGAGCTCCTGAAGGCCGGCGGAAAACCCGTTCTTAAGGCCCTTCAGAGGCTGTTTGATTCCGTCATACTCGAGGGTAAAACACCACAGGCATGGAACAGAGGTGTGGTGATACTTTTCTTTAAGAAGGGTGACAATGCCCTTCTTAAGAATTATAGGCCCATCTCACTTCTGAGCCATGTCTACAAGCTGTTTTCGAGAGTCATCACGAACCGTCTCGCGCGCAGGTTTGACGACTTCCAGCCTCCCGAACAAGCCGGATTCCGTAAAGGCTTTAGCACCGTAGACCACATACATACGCTGCGACAGGTTATACAGAAGACCGAAGAGTATAACCTGCCTCTCTGCTTAGCGTTTGTGGACTACGAGAAAGCCTTTGATTCGATCGAGACATGGGCTGTACTGCAGTCTCTTCAACGGTGCCAGATCGACTATCGGTACATCGAGGTGCTGAAGTGTCTGTACGAAAACGCCACTATGTCAGTTCGACTCCAGGACCAGACCTCGAAACCTATCCTTCTGCAGCGAGGTGTGAGACAGGGAGACGTTATCTCTCCGAAACTGTTCACCGCTGCTCTGGAGGATGTCTTTAAGGTTCTGGACTGGAAAGGAGCTGGCATTAACATCAATGGCGAGTACATAACTCACCTTCGGTTTGCCGACGATATAGTAGTCATGGCTGAGACTATGGAGGACCTCAGTACAATGCTCGATGACCTCAGTAGAGCCTCTGAAAGAGTGGGTCTGAAAATGAACATGGACAAAACGAAGGTCATGTCAAATGCCCATGTAACACCCACTCTCATGAAGATCGGAGACGCTACACTCGAAGTCGTGGACGAGTATATTTACCTAGGACAAACTGTCCAGTTAGGTAGGTCCAACTTCGAGAAAGAGGTCAATCGTCGAATCCGACTCGGCTGGGCAGCGTTCGGGAAGCTACGCAATATCTTCTCGTCCCACATACCGCAGTGTCTCAAGACGAAAGTCTTTGACCAGTGCGTGTTGCCAGTGATGACATATGGCACTGAAACGTGGTCGCTCACAATGGGCCTTATTAGAAGGCTGAAAGTCACCCAAAGGGCAATGGAGAGGGCTATGCTTGGAGTTTCCCTGCGGGATCGAATCAGAAATGAAGAGATCCGCAGGAGAACCAAGGTAACCGACATAGCCCGAAGAATTGCCAAACTTAAGTGGCAGTGGGCAGGGCACATTGCTCGCAGAACAGATGGCCGATGGGGCCGAAAGGTTCTGGAGTGGCGACCGCGTACCGGAAGGCGTAGCGTTGGAAGGCCTCCCACAAGGTGGACCGACGACCTTGTGAAGGCCGCAGGAACTCGTTGGATGCGAGAAGCACAAAACCGGTCGAAGTGGAGGTGCTTGGGGGAGGCCTATGTCCAGCAGTGGACGTCTTTCGGCTGAAATGATGATGATGATGATGATGAACCAACTGATTGCATTGAAGGCCTGCGTGTGATGTTACGGATGAAAATTTTCATAGACGCTTTATAGAGGACCAGTGGAATCTACCAGAGTGGCGGAATGTTGCACTTCATTAATGTTTTTATTTATAACTCTATTTTTATCATTCAAAAAACCAAGACATTACAAATATACAATAATAACTAGCAACAATGTGTGCCTCTTTCGTCTCCGTTTTAATTTTACTTAGAAGTGTTAAAGAGCACTTCCTAGTGCTTTATCTGGGAAGAAGTGGCGCGACAGACACCCCAGTAACACAGCTGTCTGTTCAGTTAAAAGAACTTGATATTGAAGGCTCATAATCCGTACAATGAGGGCCTCTTTCTTACGATATACAATATAATTTTATTGTCAATGACGCCACAGCTTATCATGACACAATGAGGTCGACAAACATTAGATGGTATTATTTGCAAATGTCTGTGAAGTGTATTTGTTTGATATTTACTTATTTAGGTATTCATTGTTCCGCTTGGCAACGTTTACTTGGAATTCTGATAAGGCGTTGTGTTTTCTACTAAACTTATCTACATTTACGTTGTGTTGTGGATGGGTGACCAACTGACCATTCAATACACATTGGGACCCCTCCGTGCCTCGGAAAACACGTCAATCCGTTGGTCCCGGTATCATTCGTAGATCTTTGACAGTCGTTACAGGTAGTCAGAAGCCCGAAAGTCTGACAGCCAGTTTTACCAAGAGGTATTGTGTTACCTAGTAACTGGATTGTGGAGGTCAGATAGACAGTTGGTCCATTTAAAATACTGGTATTCAGCTGCATCCGGTTTTAGATTGGAACTCGACCCCAACATAGTTGGGAAAATACTACGTAGATTAATATACATATTATTATGTATTTGGTAACGTTTTTCTGGGAATGCTGATAAGGCTGTTGGGTTTTCTAAAATGATTTACATTTTGGCTGTGTTAAATCTAGTGCAATGACTACAGTTTTTACCATTTTTTACCAGGGGGAATTTTGCCTACGAAACTGATCGCGGTCAGCACATCTAAACCACGTTTAACCGGTCAAGCGGCGCGAGTCGCCGATCGGCGACGAAACAATAGAAAATCAATTGTGTCTCATTAGCGAAGCTTGACAGTCAACAAAAAAGTTGACACTCGACCGCTCTTCATAATCAGGCTATAACGTTCCGAATGCTGGGATATAGGCTTCCTCTCTGTGAGAGTGAGCCCAAATCCACCACGCGGGCCCCGTGCGGTTTAGTAAATGTCACGTCTTCGAATTTTTGGTTATAGGACATGCCAGTTTGCTCACGATGTTTTCCTTAACCGTTTTGAGAGCAGCGATCTACTTAAAAAAAACTCTTAAATTCATTCACTGACAAACACCGCACAGCATACGCATACACCGCTAGGTCTAGAAACAAGAAATATTGCACAAGAGTTCCATAAATAACGAAAGTGAGCACTAAGGAAGGTTTTACGCGTTGGAATGGGCAACTAGCTTCAACTTTCTGACTAACTGACCGACTACTTAATTTTGACAATTCAAAAGTGCCTGTAATGGTTTAATTGAAATAAATGCTTTGAGTTTGAGTTTTGAGTTTAGAAAATTCATATCCTAAAACGGTGAAGGAAAACATCGTGAGGAAACCGGCATGTCCTAGAATTAAAATTTCGAAGACATGTGACATCTGCCAACCCGCACGGGGCCCGCGTAGCGGATTACGTCCACTCCCTCTCGAAGAGAGGAGTCCTGTGTCCCAGCAGTGGGAACGTTATAGGTATATCCTAAAGGGGGTAAACTGGGGATAGAAGTTTGTATAGGTAATTATTGCAGATGGGAAATCCCATCGTTGTGATAAAATAAATACATTAGTATTAATTACACTAAATTTAGACTGCATACCAGAACTTTCCGGAAACCAAATTCAAAGCGAATTGAATATAGATAAAGTAACCAAAGGAAATTCCCATAGGATGACAAACAGGAAAAATATTTGTGAATAGCATCTTCGAGCCCGCGCCATGTTGAATGTTGATATTCTAATTGCGATCTAGAATCTAGATCATAGATTACTATTCCACGAATGGAAATTGTACGGACTAATGTATAACGTGACTGTGCACCTGTGTCAGTAATTCATGATGAGGAAATGTACAATGGATTTCATATGGCGGCGTGGGGAGCTCGTGTCTAAATGATAACAGCCGCACGCTCCGATCGAAGGTTAAGCTACTCTTGCCGCGGTCGGTTCGTGGAGGGGTGACCATCAATTACATAGACGAGAGTACGAGACCCCTTCGTAAAGTCGTTGATCCCGGCTGTCGTTCGTAGATCTTTGACAGTCGTTATGGGTAGTCAGAAGCCAGAAAGTCTGCCACTCTTACCAAAGGGTATAGTAGTATCTAACTGTCCAGTAACTGGGTTTAAAAAAAAAGGCAGTCGCTCCATGTAAAGTACTGGTATTCAGCTGCATCCAGTTTTATGGAAGCCGATCCTAATATAGTTGGGATTAGGCTAAAAAGATGGTCATCATCATCTCCGTGCCCTTTTTTTTTTGGTGGGCAATTATCAAATAACTTCTCCCGCTCAGGGCGGAGCGGGAGGGCGTGTCAGAATTTTGCTGACTAAAACCCACCCGTGTTCCTTCAGCTGCCTGTGCCAGGGGCCACGGTATCTCTTTCGAACAACCCGCGACCCTGGCAGGCATCTGTCCTAGCGGACCCCGTCAGTTAGTGCTGACATCTCTTTGAGGCGCGCGTAGAACACAACGCGCCGTCGACCCGGGCCTGGTCCGTACCGGACGGCGAGCTGCCCATTGCTCGCCGTCCGCAAGCCCGCGCCTATGGTGGCCGGGAATCGGCTGTCAATTCCCGACGCCCAAACTGGGAGAGAGACTGGGCGTCTTCTGCGGCGACTAGGGGCGTAAGGGCGCAAAGATTGCCTCTCCCTCACGCGCTCCGTCTCCTCCTTCGCAAGTATTACTGCTTCGCAGAAGGAGGTGACGACTTCCCATGCACCTGGCCTTGTTCCATGCTACTTATGGTCGGCACAACACATTTTCTTCTTCCATTCTCCCCTGTAAACCGCCACACTATCATTCACTCCCTCTTTTTTTTTGTGGATGGGAAGTCATCAAATGACCCCTCCCGCTCTGGGTGGAGCGGAAGGGAGTGTCAGACTCTTACTGACTAAAACCCACCCGTGTTCCTTCCTTAGCCTTTTATGTTCCGGGGTAGCGGTAACCCTTTCGGACAATCCCGCTACCCCCCCGGCAGGCTTCGGCCCTAACGCCCCCCCCCCCTTCCTTTATGCTGACATCTCTTTGAGGGGCGCGTGGAACACATACGCGCCGTCCGGCACGGGCCTGGTCCTGATCGGACGGTGAGCTACCCATTACTCTCCGTCCGCAGGCCCGCGCCTACGGTGCGTTACGCGGCTCCCGACGCGCGGAGCGTTTCCCGCGGCGGCAGGGACGTCAGGCTCTCTCCCTCAGCCATCCCACCACCTCCTTCGCTACACTCCCACCTCTTGCATATATCATTCTTTGATTCCTCACACAATCCATCCACAGGCTAGGAAGACAATAAAGCTTCAATAGTATCAAAGACACGACAGCATTCACCCATAAGAAATCAATCATTATGGAATAGTACATTGTTTTCAACATGAAACGCCAGCTAGAAGTCAATTGGGCAGAATTGCCTGTTATGACGGGTAAAGAGCCATGATTATCTTTAACTATCCTGACCTACTTTGTGTTTACTTGTAAGACTTGTAACTGGTTACAATGTTTTGATAGTATACAAGTAAGTTGTTATGGTTATGGAACGAATAAAACCATCAGAGGTAATAAAAAATTGATAGTACGGAAGTTTTAATGGATATAGTAATTGAATCGGGAATTTAGGAGAGTGAACTTTTTACTTTATTATTTCCTTTATTTCAGTAAATACATTATTAGGAGAGTGAACTTTTTACTTTATTATTTCCTTTATTTCAGTAAATACATTATTTTTAAATATTAGAATAAAAAATATATAAACATTTAAAAATATAAAAAATAGTAGCCCACCGGTATCGGGAACAGGGTCCAAGCTACCGGTGGTTAGGGCTCCAGAGAGAGGAACCTCCTGACAATGCGAGCCGTGTCCAGAAATACTGCTTTCTGAATCAAGCCCTTGATCCAGCTGCCCAACGAGAGCCTCCTCTGGTGTTGGTCTAGGCTCTTGGCTATTAATCCATTGGCTGTCACGACTATCGGCACAATGATTGCTGAGTCCACATCCCACATGTCGACACCCTCGCGAGCCAAGTTACTTGATTTGTTTATCTTTCTCGGCTTTCACGAGGTTCCCATCATGCGGGACGGTTATGGATGGATGGAATTATTATTATTATTTGTTGGTATACATTTTTGTATGTCTCGGCACTGATCTGCCGGTTTTTTAGGGTAACACGGGCCAAAGCCAAGTGCTTCCCCTGAGAGGATTAACCTAAGTGATAGTTGATGATATATGACATGGTGATAACAATGTTTTAACTATGTGTTGCGGTAGTGAATGATGTTTGTGGGTGTGCTATTTGTGCATCATTGTCGTTCTGCTGGAATTTCCGGACAATTCTGCAAGTGTTCAGGATAACAGCCATCTGCTTTTTTTTTTGTGGATGTGAAATCATCAAATGACCCCTCCCGCTCTGGGTGGAGCAGAAAGGTATGTTTCCGATCTCGGCAGCACGCAGCAGTGCTGCCGCGGCAGTGCGGTCGCAGCTCTACTGGTCCTCATACATTTTCTATAGGTTTATATGAGATTACATTCCGAGCACGGCAGCAATGCTGTGCGATATTGCTGCGTCACATTGCTGCCGTGCTCGGAATGTAATCTCGTATAAACCCATAGAAAATGTATGAGGACCAGTAGTGCTGCGACCGCACTGCCGCGGCAGCACTGCTGCGTGCTGCCGAGATCGGGATCATACCTGAAGGGAGTGTCAGACTCTTACTGACTAAAACCCATCCGTGTTCCTTCCTTAGCCCTTTATGTTCCGGGGTAGCGGTAACCCTTTCGGACAATCCCGCTACGTAGGATTTGGTTCATGGTAGGTGGAGGGAGCGACGCCCAGCGTCTTTAAAGATTGATGCAGTTGTTTGGGAATGTTATTATTATATCATTTATTTCGGGCTACGCCCATCCATACTAAAAATATTATACATTCGAAAGTAACTCTGTCTGTCTGTCTGTATGTTACCTTTTCACGCCTAAACCGCTGAACCGATTTCGATGAAATTTGGTATAGATATAGCTTGAGTCCCGGGAAAGGACATAGGGTACTTTTTATCCCGATATTCCCACGGGATCCAGACTTATGCGGGTGAAACCGCGGGGCGCAGCTAGTAGTGTTATATCTTATTATACTTGTACGGCTACAAAGATGATGACTATTGAGATGACGACTAATAGAGAATTATGGAAGAAAAAAAAATGTTGCACCTACACCAAATAAATTGAGATTAGGACAATGATGATACAGTACCCGGCGATAAATATTGCACATCGACCTTTGGAAAGAAACAATCGGCTAATTTCGGCTTCGTAGTGCGTTATCTCTGTCGCACACAACCTATGTGACGTTAACTGACGTTTTGTCAGTCGTTGTTCAAGTGCGATAGAGTGCGGTCGCGTCCAGTTCAAAATATATATCTAGAGTTGTTAACACCCCTAAATTTAAATAATTTAAAGTTGTACTATGGCATCTAATAGGAAAAATAGGGGAACCTTTTTATTTTACCTCAACCTAAAGCAATCATTTATACAAAAATTGGTGTATTTTATACAAAGAATAAAAAGAATTATCAAAAGAAGCAAATCATAATTATTTTAACAGCTCCTAATAGATACCGGACTGTTTGTATTTCGTGCGACAGAGATAACGCTCTACGAAGCCGAAATTAGCCGATTGTCTCTTTCCAAAGATCGATGTGCAATATTTATCGCCGGGTACTGTACATTATTTTTGAGATCCGAACTCACAATTATAGCATAATCAGCCTACAATGTTCCTACTGCTGGGACACAGGCCTCGTCTCTGCGAGATCCACCACGTGGGCCCAGAACGTCTTGGTAGGTGTCACATGTCTTCGAATTTTTGGTTCTAGGACATGCCGGTTTCCTCACGATGTTTTCCTTCATCGTTTTGAGAGCAGTGGTGATGAAATAATTTACACAAAGTGTCTGGGTTCGAACCTACGACCTACAACTCGTAAGTCATGTCCGTTACTACTGGGACACCACTGCTCGCAGTAGTATATTACCAGAGCTCAATGACTTTCCAGGCGTGACACAACTCATACAACCCGGCAGTGCGCCACAAAATAATAAAAAAATAAAAACTTTTTTACAAAAAAAACAACCGACTTCAAAAAAAAACACTACAAAGTGAAAAATAACTATAATTTCGGAAGTCGGTGTCGTTGCTTCAGCATTTTCGTATTTTGACACCGACTTCCGAAATTATAGTTATTTTTCACTTTGTAGTGTTTTTTTTTGAAGTCGGTTGTTTTTTTTGTAAAAAAGTTTTTATTTTTCACTTTTTAGTTGTACCTACCCCACACAAATTCAATTAACACTAGTGCATTGAAGACACGACTCGAAGAATCATCAAAATTCACATAAAAATGCCGGAGATGCAGTACATTTATGCATATAACTTCGTACATAAGAGTAATTACCTAATGTATTATATACTAAAACCTTCCTGAAAGTATGTAGATCACACTCATGAAAGAATTATCAAAATCGGTTCAGTAGTTTTTGAGATAATCGCGGACATACAAACATACATACATACATACATACATACATACATACATACATACATACGGGTCGAATACAGAACCTCCTTTTTTAAAGTCGGTTAAAAACAACGGGACTCGACGCATATCAAGTATTTAATGTACTATAATAACATTCTCTCGGTGACTCGGTGTGCCTACTCGTTGATAACGCTCGCGTGAGTGACGATGAGTCATCGAACGAGATCTGAATGCGTAGTATTGTTGTAACATCGACATACGGAAGATGAAATTTTACAATAGAGCGACTGCCTATCTGACCTCCACAACCCAGTTACTGGATAATAAGAAACCCCTTGGTAAGACTAGTTGTCAGACTTTCGGGCTTCTGAAGACTTGTAACGACTGTCAAATATCCATGAATGACAGCCGGGACCAACGGCTTAACGTGCTTTCCGAAGTACGGAGGGGTCTTGGTATGTAAAGATGGTCACCACAGATATATTTTCTACTAGCTGCGCCCCGCGGTTTCACCCGCATAAGTGTAGATCCCGTGGGAATATCGAGATAAAAACTATCCTATGTCCTTCCCCGGGACTCAAACTATCTCTATACCAAATTTCATCTAAATCGGTTCAGCGGTTTAGGCGTGAAATTCAGACAGACAGACAGAGTTACTTTCGAATTTAAAATATTAGTATGGATGGATTAGCAATATCCTTCAAAATGATTATGATTGAGATTGATAGTGTGTTACGTAATTAGAGAGCACGGAAGACGGCATAGCGACGGAAAATAAAATAATACTTGTTTTTCTGAACGATAGAATGCATAATAAATAACCTGCTTTACTATTCATATACAAACAATACAGTTTCCGTTTAGATTGTTAGACGTATTGTTGAATGAAAAACAACTTTGTATGTCGTGTTGACCGAGGAGTTTGCATTTTTTATGTGAATCATAGAGTTGCAATTGCTTTGGTCATGAAGCTATGCTAAGAATCAACAGATCTCAAGAAGGAATTTCTTTCGATAAATCCTAGAGCATTTTACACCTTCGCCTTCGGTGCAACAAAGTCATAACAGCTCATTTTTTAATTTTACAGGAGAGGACTTTTTTTTTCGCATTTATAACCATAAAGGCACCTGCGCCATCTAGTAGAATGGACCATGCCCATCTGTGCCCCAGAAATGCCCAGATAAAGTAAATTACAAGATAGTACTAATAAATGAAAACTAGAATTAAGTTGTTAATTTTGAAACCTAACAAGCACTGGATAAAAAAACGAAAAAAAAAGACTTGTTTACGTTGCAGTACCCACCTATGATAAATAATGTTTCATTCATTCATTCATGCATTAAAAGTGCAGTTTATTACGGTCTGGAATGAATAAATCGGCCAAAGGACGTGATAGTGTTGTTACTTGTTACCGATGATAACGAATACCTACTATTATAGTATTGCGGTTTTATTTGCGAATTATTGATACGATCAGCAAGATAAAACTTCACAAAAAGTAGCCGCATGTAGATTATAGTAGGTATTCATATTGTGTGCCTTCTATAGTACTTTGAATATAGATTACGTATTTATTTGAGACTGTTCTATTGAATATTTTTAAATATGTTTCGAAAAGTTCAGAAGACCCCAAATCAACCTTTTTAGCCGTGTCGAGAGCGAATAACTCGAGGCGGAGTAAATTGACTTGATATTTTTCATTTATTCGAATACGATGTCCATGTCACACGTGTAAAAAGGGAACAAGAATCGAGACTGACGTGCGTGAGTGACATAACATGGTCTCTCAACATGATTGATATTAATCATAAAAGTGATTAATAAATAATCGAATATACTGTTTTACAAAAAAACCAAGTAAACATATTACTTTATAATAACTGTCATCGTTTATGTTTAAATAAGGGATTTTTCTGCCAGATGACAAAAAACATGGCACAGTTAACCATTTTTGTTATCAAAAGCCAGAGACAGACTAGTTTTTTACCAACGCCATCTATGGGACTATGTTTTTATTTTTTGTTTACTTTGGGGCTAAATAATTGGCATGTTATATACAATCTTCGAAAAAGGAATCGATTTTTGTTGATCAATTGATTCAACTAATCGATTCCAGTATCTATTATTATTTCTCATTCGAATGTCTTCAGACACTCAAAAGTAAAAGATAAAACTACTTTGTGGCAATGTATAAATATATCAACGCTTCAAATAAACAAATATAATTCAAGCAAAAATCAAATAAAGTAATGGCTCAAAAGACTTAGCTCCAAGTCAAAAACATTCCAAAAAACTATCGGGTGAGTGGTGACTCCAGACTCTGTCAATCATTGTTTTCACATTTATATTGATGGAGATACTATGGAGACAGACTAGATAATTCCAAATAACTGAAATGTTTACAGACATTTATGTATATAAAAGAACACTGATCTGGACTAGCTTATGTGATGATTATGAAGTTCCTAGTGGAAAACTAATAGCAATGCTGACTGTAAACGATAAAATGTATAAACAATACCAGTAGGCAGTATCTAACGTCCAATAACTTTTCAATCAGTGCTTTATATGACATTAAATCTAGATATCATAAAAATACTGTTAATAAGTTATCGTATGACATAGAGCTGCAATTTGGGCATTGCATGGCATTGCTGACTTTCACCTCCATACTAATATGGGCATGGTCCTTTGAGATATTTAGTAGTTTTTGTTGCCCCAAGTATAGGCATGGTTCAGAGACAATTTGGCATACTTACCTCAATTTTGCAGTTTTGGCTATTTGTGACTTTGTTGCACCGAAGATGCGATGTGCGATTTGTAATTCTGTCTAGGTTCCGACCGCGCTAAATTTGCCAAAGATGTAAACAAACATTACTTAAAATAAACGTTCTTGTATATCGATTTTATTCAATTTCGAGCGGCCATTGTTGTTTACATCTTTGGAAAATTTAGAAACGCCGGACCTTACATGTCTTTTTTTGCACCTAATAGGTAGTCAGAATCCTGAAAGTCTGACAACCAATTTTACCAAGGGGTATCGTGTTACCCACTCAGTAAATGGGTTGTGGTGTCAGATAAGCAGTTGCTGGGACTTGGTTTTAGTCTTTTCTCAACTATGTTGACTTCAGCTTCCAGTCTAACCAGCATCCTAATTGTAATAATAATAACACACGCTCAATCTCAATCTGAATCATTTTGAAGGATATTGTTAACCCATCACACTAATACAGGTTGAAATTGAAAACATGCGACAAATTGAAATGGGAGATTATACTCATCATTATGAACAGATTTTACTATGGGACCAAACCTGAAATCGCGAAAAAAATCAGCTATTCCCTACATTTTGACGAGTTATGCGAACATAAAATGTAGGGAACAGCTGATTTTTTTTTTCGCGATTTCAGATTTGGTTCCATAGTAAATGTTGTTCATAATGATGAGTATAATCTCCCATTTCGATTTGTCGCATGTTTTCAATTTCAGCCTGTATAAAGGCGAAAGTTTGTGAGTGTGTGTTTATATGTTTGTTACTTCTTCACGCTCAAACGGCTGGACCAATTTTTATAAAATATTTTATGGAGGTAGCTGACACCCTGGATTAACATATAGGCTACTTTTTATCACAATATTCCCACGGGATCGAAACTTATGCGGGTGAAACCGCGGGGCGCAGCTAGTTGTTGCTTCATAAAAGTCCGAAAAATGTGTCTGCTCCAGAACGTAAATAACGCAATGAATGTTGTAGAACTGTCAGTGGCGGATTTACACATTTGCCGCCATCAGTAGGCTATTCAAATTTTGGCGCCCCTACCGACCTCTACAATAATGTCCCATGTCTTTTGTATACAGCTTCACTTTTCTTTAAAATACTTAAAATGTTCTCGTTCATCAGCTACGAAAAACTTGCAAGGAGATTTGTAAAGATCGGCAACTGTGATAAAATTTACGGTAGAAGCCTGAATTTGAGCATTCTCTTTGTTTATTCTTTCCAAAAAACATGGTAGGTATATAAATATTAATCTTTTTAATTTCAGTAAGACTTTAAAAAAAAATGTTAGCCCCAAATTTGCCGCCCCTAAAATCTGCCGCCCTAGACTACTCAGCCTACTCAGCCTATTGGTAAATCCGCCACTGAGAACTGTCAAAATGAAAGCCATTGCTACTGCTCAGTCATTTCTCATGCGCTTATCACAGTTTATTTGTGGTCGGCGCAACATGTTTTTCTTCCATAATTCTCTATTAGTCCTCATTCCGCTGTTAGTGGTAGTAATACACAACCCAGTTATTGGGTAACGTACTCAGACCAAATAAAAAAGTCAACAAAAAAGTGACATAGCGCTGCGAACAATACAGTGAAGCATGCCAAAACTACACCTCCACTTTGTGCATTCACGCTCACACGCAACCATTTACAAATTACAATCAATCAAACTACACCTCACTAAGTGCACACATGTTTACGAAACCGGCTTCACTTTTTTGTTTTTGACGTGATAACGTCTTATAAATCGATGAACGCCTGCTGCACGCACGAAAAAGCATTGACTCATTGTCACGTTCCGCCTGAGCCGAGTGTGCAAGCGAGAGCGCGGAACAAGCGATAGAGAGGCACGATCGGATGTTTTCTTATGACGTTATCACGTAAAGTTATCGTCCGTAAACCAACTTTACAGACAACCAATGTTTTCTTCTATCACTTTACTGTTGACAGCCCTCGGTCTTGGTTTTTTATTTGGTCTGAGGTAACGCGATACCTTTGAGTAAGACATGACATGACCAGCTGGCACATCATTCAACCATCCAATTAAACATCACAAGGATTTATCTCGAGAGCTATCCTCCTCAATTGAAGATGAGGCGCTTAAACGCCTAACAACAGAAAAACATATTAATCACAATATAGTGTGACTCGAGATAGGTCATGAGTCACCCTTAGTAGTCAGTGATGTCACTAATGATTGAATTGTTGTGGAACAAACATTCATATTGATGTGAGTTCGCCCGCATGGATGTCTGGAATTTCATAGCTTTTAATTTTTTTGCGTGGAACCCTAATTCTCTTTTTCTAAAATAAAAGTAGCCAATAATATCAGCTACCTGCCAGTGAAGTCCCGTCAAAATCGGTTCAACAGTTTCGGAGATTAGCCGGATGGCCAGAACAAACAAACAGATAGACAAAATTTTTAAAAGTTTTTTTTCTGTTGTAACTTTATAAGTAGTAAGTACCGTATATACTTTCGTATGCACAAGTAGGTCGTAGGTTCGAACCCAAACAGGCGCTTTACTTTGAGCAATTCAGCACCATTGCTCTCAAAACGGTGAAGGAAAACATTGTGAGAGAACCAGCATGTCCTAGAACCAAAAAATTCCAAGACATGTGACATCTACAAACCCGTACTGGGCCCGCGTGGTGGATTAGGTAGGCCCCACTTCCTATCAGCATGAGGAGGTCTGTGTCCCAGCAGTGGTAACATTAAAGGCTGATTGTGAACGTAAAATGTGCCGGTGTCCACTAAAGTATTACATAAACCTCAATTGTTAAGCCACAACGACAAACATTTCTATTACGTGACGTCTAAGCCGTTGATTGTCTACAATTGTGCGGTAGTGCCTATATCCGGTCCTAGCGGGTCATTGAGCGGACTTATATTGAATTGTACCCGTAGCACGGATATCTGGACAAATTGGACCATTAGAGCCAGCGCGCACTTGCGACTTTTTGTTGACCGATAGCCAGGGAATCAGTCATCATCTGCCTAGCCGTTTTCCAACTATGTTGGCGTCGGCTTCCAGTCTAACCAGATGCAGCTGAATACCAGTATTTTACATGGAGCCACTGCCTATCTGACCTCCACAACCCAGTTACTGGGTAATACGATACCCCTTGGTAAGACTGGTTGTCGTCCAGGGAATCAGTATGGAGCTATATTAAAGTGCACGCATGTACAAATCTACTCTTAGTGTGACACCATAGACAAATATATCTACTTACATAAAAAAAAACAACTGACTTCAAAAAAACTCTACAAAGTGATAAATAACTTTAATTTCGGAAGTCGGTGTCGTTGGTTCCGCATTTTCGTTTTTTGACACCTACTTCCGAAATTAAAGTTATTTATCACTTTGTAGTGTTTTTTTTTGAAGTTGGTTCTTTTTTTTGTAATTTTTTTTTTATTTTTCACTTTTTAATTGTACCTACCCCACACAAATTCAATTAACACTAGTGCATTGAAGAATTGAAGACTGACTCGAAGAATCATAAAAATTCGCATAGAAATGACGGAGATGCAGTACATTTATAACTTCGTACATAAGAATAATTCCCTAATGTATTATACACTAAAACCTTCCTGAAAGTATGTAGATCACAATATTTTTTTTTTTTTTTCCACAACTATCACACAACGCCATCTAGTCCCAAGCTAAGCAGAGCTTGTGTTATGGGTACTAGACAACTGATAAACATACTTATATATTTCTAAATACATACATATTATAGATAAATTACACCCAGGACCCAGACACTAATGAAAGAATTATCAAAATTGGTCCAGTAGTTTTTGAGATAATCGCGGACATACAAACATACATACGGGTCGAATACAGAACCTCCTTTTTTGAAGTCGGTTAAAAATAAACCCAAGCCTTCCCATGGAGCTGGATAAAAACTACAGAACGTCACCGGCTTACATACCTACTCGTTTTGATTTGTTTATGTTCATACATCGAAGGCAATGATATTCTAATTTAATATCGTTCGATGTCCGCCGCGCACAGCATGGTTAGAAAGCAGCAGATGAAGTGATTATTTAGTCCGTTGGTGTAATTGCCGTATGGCGTTCCAGTGTGAGGATAATAAATAAATAAATAAATTGATCGAAGGTCAATTCCCGCAGTTAAAAACGTTCAAAATCTAGTCGCAATGTCATCTCAGCGACAATCATTGTCAATAACTTGTCAAAAATATAGGGAGATTAGAGAGGTATTTTTGACAGATTGAGACTGAGATCAGACTGTGAACGTTGTTAAAATTACGAGAATTGCCCCTCTGGTCATACAGGCACGTCGGTTGCGTGTACTACGCACCGTGGGCCGAAAATCAACATAGAACCTGACGCTGACCCGCAAATTGCAAAAAACGTAAGAAATTTGAATTTCCCCTTTAACCATTGCGTCCACGATTATATCTGTGATTGCGTCATTGCAGTAATCACTAGTACAAACAAAATGAAATATCAATCTTCCACATCAATTGTTACATAAAAACTGCGGCCATTTTTTCTAGAACCCGAGATGGTTCTGGAAAAAATGGCCTAGCAACATAGTAATACTACACTGCGTACTCCTTTGTTTAACGAAAGGTAAATAAACTTTACTATAAAACTCCACACAAACAAAACCCTACTCTATATTTAACAGTATAAGATTTAAATCCCACTGTCCTTAGTCTTTAACAACATGTCACTGTTACATAAAATTGAACTCTATGACGAAGAGAATAAGGTAGATATTTGTTTGGTTGTAAGTAAAGTCATATAAAAACAACAGTTGACTTCCGAAGTGTTGTGATAGAGATCAGTATCGTTATCGATATGACGTCACTATTAATTGGAACAGCCATGCAATGTTTACTGAATAAATAAAGGAAGTTTTCTATTATTGAAGAGTGAGCATTTGAGTGGCACGTGCTGCGAAAGGGTATTAATTAAAAAAAAAAAGCTCGCATACCAAGTGTTCCGTATCACCGTAGAATTATATTTAACAATACATCATATCTTTTCGTGTTTTGTATGGATGGATGTTTGTTACTAGAAACACGAAAGACATTAAGGCTGGGCGCATATGTCCGGAATTCCGGATTCCTGATTCGGAATTCAGATTCGGAGACCGCGAATGCACGCATTTCATACAAAATGTTCTCTCCAGCGCACACGTTCTTATATTTTCCGTTCGGAAACTCTGACGGAAAATACAAGCACGTGTGCGCTAATGAGAACATTTTGTATGAAATGCTTGCATTCGGGTTTCCGAATCTGAATTCCGAATCAGGAAACCGGACGTTTGCGGCCGGCTTAAACACGAAATAAAAATCTCGGTCCTCTTTACAAGATCGCTCCTAGCGATAAGACCGCCCATTGTGTCACCCATTGTAAAGTTTCTGTATTTATATGGTGTACATAATAAAGAGTATTCTATTCTATCTATCGACATTTTTTAACACACAAGCACGTCACTATTTTGCAAGTATCACATTATTTTAAGCAAAAAAAAAACTCGCCTAACCGGTTTCCACTCAAAACAGTTCACTCGGACAATGCCTTTAAAACTGATAGCCTGATAGCCTGACATATGGCCAGAAGTTTTATTTTTTATTACACATTAGAATAGACTACTTTGATTAAAATCTCTTTGCAAAAAACATTCCTATCGTAATGGCTAGTCGGTTTAGTGGTTGCAAGCTCTACTGCTAAGCGTGAGATCCTGAGTTCAATTCCTGGGTTGGTCAAAGTAAGAATGAAGAAGAATTAAATTTCTCGGGCTACCCTGAAGTTTTCCCCTTTACGGGCCACTTGGCCCATTTGTAAGTCTATGAAATCTTAATTTTTCAAAGTCCAAGTTAATTAAAAATATATTAGACTCAGGAATTTGAGATAATTTTCAAGTTATGGAATAACAAACTGAATTTCATACTTGACAGAGTTCCAATTCCATTGCAACCAAAAACCTATTAAAACCTTTTTGTTACAAATGGTCGCTCAAAAATCAATTTAGAATACATTTCACTAAAGTAGATAACTGATTGAGTGGCAATGGAATGTAATTATCTGAGATTACGAAAACTGCTTTAGTTGCATAAATGCTCAATCTTTATTAAAACCTTCATGGTAATTTTAACTTAAATCAAGACACTAATAGAAACATCAATCATGTAGGAAAACAATTTAATTGTAATTTAATGGAGTTGCCACAAACAATAATTAATAGGTATACAAATAATGACTTCCTCAGAACATTCCATTGTGTCCCCAGGAGACTCAGTACTAATCATTAATGAATACTTCATTTGTCTAATGTATTGAACGCAATAGGTGCTGCCCATGACTTCGTCCGCGTGAAATCCTATCCTAACTAAGTTTTTTTTTTCTTCTAAAATATAAGTAGCCTAAGTTACTCCTTATTACATAAGCTATCTGCCAGTGAAAGTCCCGTCAAAATCGGTCCAGCCGATTCAGAGATTAGCCGGAAAAAACAGACAGCCAGACAGACAAAAACGGAAAGAAAAAAATAAGTTATTTTGGTATATAATATGTACCATCCATATGAATTCAGTAAAAAGCCGTAATTTTAATATTACAAACAGACACTTCGATTTTATTTATTTGTATAGAGTATAGATGATAATAATGTTAATAATTTTTTTAGGTAATTTGCATAATGCACCTATAATGCTGACCCCGATAGGAAAAAAGACCCATCTAACATTTTTTCCAGATTTCAGTTCCATACATTGCCGGAATCAGAAAAAAAAGGCGCATCTGCCTGTATTTTTAATATTTTTCTAACTTCCTCCAGTGCGGCTTTAGCACAACAAAATATTATTAATTTCCCATTTCATTAATTAAAACATTTATTTCTCCGTTTTTACTTTTTTTAGATACATCTAACTAAGGGCAGAACGTTGTGATGGTCAAGAATCATATTGTAATCATTATATATATAATCTTACACAAATTATTGCAAAAAACTTCAGTAAACATAAATTTTGCGGGCAACCTTAATGCACCCTCCTTACTTGGAAGTGTGAGGCAATCAAAATAAATTTTCATAAAAGTTATAGGTAGTTGCAGGGCACAAAGGCACATGTATATATTTTTGGTTATCAAATGATTTGCTAATAATCCATACAATATTTTTGAATACATTTTTAAAGACCAAAAATAATTGTCTATGAAAGCAGCATTTATCTAGCAATGGCCATTCAATTTAAGTTTTTCTTGAATGCATTTTAAAATCAGAATGCCTAATATTTATTTCTTCAGTTGTCTAAAGTTTAAACAGGAGCAGACAGGGCAATGACCCACACAAAGAGCATGGAAGTTTCATTTCACCATACAGCATATATGTATTTGGAGTAAATACATAATTGTCATGTTATTCACTCATTTATATTTGCCATTTACAAAGGATTGGCTTCATGCCAGTTTCTCTTAGTCATACACAGCATGTGCCCCAGAAATGGGAACTCAAAAAAGTATTACAAAGATAAAGCAGTTTATATTCAGGCTGTATATATGTAGTGCTTGTGCCTTTTTCTTGTTAATATAAATTAAAAATTAACAAAGAATTGTCTGTTGCTATGTTGTCATAGTCAAAAGTTTATCACAATGGATTTTGAATGTTCATTGATGCATTTTAAAACGCTTTGATACTTTTTAATGAATGAAACAATCAAAATTGTTCATCATTTCTCTTATTACAATGATAAAGATACTAGACATAACTGTATAAACATCCTAAAAAGTTACTGAGTTCAAATTATAGGAACTGAAAAAATAAGTATGGTCTAAAGTATAAAAGTTGGACACAAGTTTGCCATGTTTAAAACCGAGAATTTCCATCGCCGTGGATACCAAATCGATTAGATACGCATTTAATTTAAAACTACAATTGCAAACAATCACTTTGTGTTAACACAAGTGAACAAAGTTAACTTGCATGCTTATGTCATGGAAAGTCCACCCACTAACTTCACCAAACCAGCCACCACCAAGCCGATTCTTTTTTTTTAAATTCATAAACAATAACATTCTTTTCCAATTCTTCAAAATGTGGCTGTGATCATCACATTATACGGGCGTGGTATTCAATACAAAGTACTGATTGTATAATTAATTACAACAGATGATCTTTGTCCAACCAAGTAGTTCTATGAATAATAGAACGCGAAACTAACTTTCCATTTCGAATCAAGAACATTAAATCTAACAAAGGGTCCCAAGTCCCAACAAAAGTTATTTAAATAAAATACATACCAAATTACGTTGAGCAGCGAATACAGTGAAAAACGTTGTTCAAAATTAATAAAAACACACAAATGGAACACAGACACACACGCGAACTCACAGAGTCTTGTCACAAAATGTTTTCGTAACTAAAATAGTTGAACAAAATGGGTATTTTTGTGAAATTACGACAGACACCCGTCATCTCCCATCACTTTATGAGGAATGAAATGAACGAAAAAGAATGAATGAAACGTCCATCAACAATACTCGCGGAATTTTTTCCCCATTCATCATTGCGTTCCAGCGACACGATGTTTCAATAATTAACATTATTAGATTTTTTACTGGTCGCTTATAGTACTTTATAATTCCATGCTAGTTGCACTAGTTTGTTGTCACAGACGTCGTTGTGTTGTAATTTAAAAATTAAATATCAACTTATCAAGCCTAATTACCCGACTGCGCCAGAAGGAGGGTTATGTTTTTTAGACTGTATTTTTATTTCACCGACGACCTTAAAAGGGTAACTGGGACAGACTGGATGCGGAAGGCGGAGGACAGGGTGTTGCAGCGTGTGGCGCAGTCTGGAAGAGGCATATTTCCAGCTGTGGACGGTAAGCCGAGTTGATTGCGTTTGACTGAATTGATTTATTGTAAAATAAAACTATCACACCAATATTATAAAGCCGAAAGTTTGTGAGTGTTTGTATGTTTGTTACTTCTTCACGCACAAACGGCTGAACGGATTTGGATGACAGATAGTTTATAACCAGGATAACACATAGGATACGATATGGCCTTTGCACTTTTACGATAAGCACTTTTCCATATGAGATTTGTTCTTATGGAACAAATCTAACTTAGAAAGATGTATGATTCTAATAATAAATTATAATTCTGTAAATACGTACCTGTTATAGTCGCGAATTAAATTTTGATCAAGATACAACCTGACACTGACCTGAAAATGGCAAAAAACGTAAAAAAATTTGAATGTCGCAGGCTACAAATGCGCATTGCAGTTGCAAGCAGTTGGAAGCAGGCGGGCTGGACCCATTTGAGTTTGAAACTATAATAATGGCACATGATGGTATGGGCCCCGAATGCTTCCAACTTTTATTTAATTTAAAATGGGCTTGTTTGTAGCTTTTCAGTTAGTTTTAGTATAAGGTTGCAGTCGGATTTTTTAATTTTTTTATTTACTTTTTTTATTTCCAGCTTTTTAGTTTATAAATGTGAAAGATTTCGCAGACGATTTAGTTCTTGTTACGTGTTTTTTACGATTTGTCACTTTGAATTACTTTTAACCATATAAGTCATTGATACCTTTATAAAAAACATTTTTTTTTATATATCAATGATATAAGTTATATTTTGTAATCACCTTTCAAAATTCTTTATTTTGATACCCCACTCGATAGGTTTTGAGAAAAAAAATTTTTTGAAAGCATAATATGGCGCCAAAAATCCGCCATTTCGTTTTTTTTTTTTTTTTTGATATACCCAGTGACGGTGTCACTCTCACAGTAAATACGAATCTAACGACACCTCTCAAGCTAAAATCCATCGGGCCGTTCAGGCCGCAGACCGTGCCAATCAATTATACATACATACATACTCTCGAAAAACATAACCCTCCTTCTGGCGCAGTCGGGTAAAGAGGGGCTTCCGGTTTTCGTTCCTACTGGGGATCCCCCGACCGCAAACGTTTTTATATAGGTACAGACGCCAGCACATCAACCTACCCGAAACTGTCAATTTTTCCCAATCAACTTTGAACCTTATGCTTTAGTGATAAAGTTGAAAATCTATTAAATAAATTTGACAGATTGTAGTAGGTTGACGTGCTGGCGTCTGTACATATTCTACTTCTTCGTCACAGGCCTCCATTCTTCGAGAGGGAGTACCCTTCCATAGGATTTAGTATATAGTATATACCTTTAGCACAGCACTATTTATATCGTTCGTGAGCTCGCATGTGGCTTATGTAGCCAATCTTTTTAGAGAAAATCCTCGCGCATTGCGGGTAGGTACGTGAGTACACCATCTATGTAATCTTTATCGACGACTACTGCGGAGTTGAAGCAAACGCCCTAGCCGAAATCGGTCGGATCACATCATCATTCATCATTTATATCGTAGGTACACATATTCATCACAAGCACACTATTGTAATTTGTTTTTGGTCGCGCCCTAATCACCATGTTTTCCATCTAACGCTATACTCGATATCCGTGACTAAACCTATGAAACTACCACGCGTTGGTAGATGTCACGTGTCTTCAAATTTTTTGTATGTTATCTTCAAATTTAGACGGCATGGTGAAAATATAATCACTGTAAGGCTAAGAACTTACGGAGCGATTTTCACCCGCGTCCGTCGCGGTTGCGGGCCCGCAGCTCCTGTAGAATGCAAATATACAAGGTGTTTTTTTTTTTTATATCCCATAACTCTAGGGGGTCATTGTACTCATCATTATGAACAACTTTTACTATGAGGTCAAACCTGAAATCGCGAAAAAAAAATCAGCTGTTCCCTACATTTATGTTCGCATAACGCGTCAAAATGTAGGGAACAGCTGATTTTTTTTTTCGCGATTTCAGATTTGGTCCCATAGTAAAAGTTATTCATAATGATGAGTACAATGACCCTATAGAGTTATGGGATATCAAAAAAAACACGTTGTATACAACATTATTTTTAGTATATGCGAAACCTGAATATAGTTTGTTCAGAATAAGTAACTGAATCGATTCCAATAATTTTTACCCCATGTTATATTTTGGCCCAAAAACTTGGACACCACGAGAGCGACGCGTTCGAGGAGGTATATTATAGTGTACTCTGTGTTCGAGGAGCGACACTAAGTAGGTACAACAATAGCGGCGCGGGCGCACAGCGAGCGGGGCGACCGGGGCGGGGGTGCAGCAACCCCTTCAGTCGCCCGGGTACCACAGGTAGGCGCGCACGTGTTCGCGTTCCCGTCCAACTGCATAATCGCGAGCGCGCGGCCGCCGCGGGCCTTACAAGTTGTGTTTCGGTTGATCGTGTACCTATCGTATGTAAAAAGTGTCGTGTAACATTTTTAAACACGCCAAGATGGTTAATTGTAGAAAGTTATTATTTGTACCTACAGCCTGCTGTGGTTAAGTAATACGATGTTTAACACTTTTCATCCACTTTGAACTTTAAGTGGTTAACATAAGGTGCAACAAATCGCATTGACTACATTGTATCACTTACGGCTTACGAATAAGTAATTACTTATTCGTAGCTTACGGCTGCATTTATTTACGAATAAAGTACATTATAATAACTACCTACACTTGACCATTACGACAGTCCAAAGCCTGCAAGTGTGATGGAAAATGTTATCACCAGTTAATTACAATACAATCGCCCGAACGCACGCGGCGGAGCTTGGATGACCATGTTTTTGTAAGGACAAACAGGTAACATAACAAGCTTATAACTTTGTGATTATTCATGATACAGTTTTGAAATTTTGTACATAGATTCTTTACATAAAAATACTAGACACGTGTTTCGGGTTTCGCATATACTAAAAATAATGTTGTATGTAAAAAGTTAAAGCACATTTCACGACGCGTTTTACGCCCGCGGTGTGCGCGGTTGTTTGCGGATCTCGCTGCACCGGCGGGCAACTAGTAGAATCGCGCGGGCCGCGGTCACCTGCAGCCTCGGCGGGTAGCGCCCGCGCGCTCTGCGATCGGTTGGCGGGCGACCGTAGTGGCGCGGGGGGGGCATAGAAATCCGACGCCATTTTGCAACCGCCCGTCTTGCGATCATCGCCCGCCAAGTTTGCGGGAGATGATCGCAATCCCGACGGCTGCGTAACCGCACAAACAACCGCAGCCTAATTGCGGAACGCCAAATCGTCAAATGATTCTGATCAGTTGGCTTCATTTCTATCACAATTGGCTTCATTTTACGATTTTCGAATTGCGAAACTCTAGTTTCTGCGCAGGGCCTTAACGTTCATAATTGGTTTCATAATAAACTAGAGTTTCGCAATTCGAAAATCGTAAAATGAAGCCAATTGTGATAGAAATGAAGCCAACTGATCAGAATCATTTGACGATTTGGCGTTCCGCAATTAGGCTGCCGGTCTCGTGAGTTTAGAAATAAAACGGCTATTCCGCGACCGCGGCGGGCGCGGGTGAAAATCGCTCCGTGAGTTCTTAGCCTAAATCGTGGTCAAGTAATTTCTAAGGTGGCATATGCACCTGGTGCTTTATCAACAATTAAAACGAAAAAAAAAAGCTATCGTTGAAAGCGATAACAAAGGACACGTTTCTCTTCTTTTTCTAAAACTTCGCCATTCTAAACACGAAACCTTGGGAAGTAGTCGCATTTAAATTTAGATTAATGTTTTTTACAACACACATTCTTTTGATCTCATCTCTTTTTTACATAGTGATGGGCCGCCATGTAGATTTTCGGGAGAGATTTTTAGAAAGAAAAAGGCTGAGGTCGTTACAGGACGAAACAATCAAGGCTTTAAATAAACACGAATTGAATAATAAAGAGGTTTTAGATGACATAGCACATTATATGAAAATAAAGGGCCGTTCTTCGCCAGCCTGGAAGAAAATTCGAGCTATCGAGAAAGATTTCCGTCGGTTGCTCGCGATGGACGGAATGAAGTATAATTATAAAAGAGACCTGTTTTGGCGGACGTGGAGGAGTATACCACCCGTGAATGGTGACGCTAAGCAGATAGTCAGTTATAAGTGCAATAATCCGATTCATGGTAACGCTAAGGAGTGCCAAAGTTGCGGGATGTGGGTAAGTCCGTAAGATTTTATTTCATGACTAGTTTCTGCCCGCGTACAATTGGCGCCGATTCTCTTGTTCACAAACTAAACTAAATTTAAGTTCAGTGCATCTTTTTCTTTCTATTTCATTAAGAAAAGGACAGGAGATAAATCCTAGTTTAGTCCTGTCAAATTAAGATACTCCATAGACAATTTAGACGTGATTAAAAAATTGGCTTTAAAAATACGTCAATTTACGACAGGCGCTGACTAATTTTCTTGACTGCCTTTTTTTCTTTTCGCTCGGCTCCTTTGAGTCGTAGCGTGATATTAAATAGCCTATAACTACCTCATGAATTGGGCAATCAAATAAAAAAGAAATCAGGCTGGTATATGGCTGATAATAATGGTACAACAAATCCGACTCATGTGAGCATCATGTATACAGGGTGAAATTAAATTCATGGGCATCCTTTTAAGGGGTCATTGTACTCATCATTATGAACAACTTTTATCGTGGGACTAAACATAAAATCGCGAAAAAAATCAGCTGTTCCTTGCATTTATGTTCACATAACTCGTCAAAATGTAGGGAAGAGCTGATTTTTTTTTTCGCGATTTCAGGTTTGGTCCCATAGTAAAATTTGTTCATAATGATAAGTACAATGACCCCTTAAAAGGATGCCCATGAATTCAATTTCAACCTGTATATCACATAATTAATTTATATGTCATGGTTTCATTTTTAATTATTTTACCTATTGCGGTATAGTAATTTTATTTTAGGTGCATCGTCTTCACATATTATTATAGTATAATTAATGTACGCAAAACATTGTAAAAGAAATTAAAAGAGTAGGTAACCGTGGAGTTTCTTGCCCCATTCGTCTCCATACGAAAACTACACCTTTTGGAATGGGCGACTAAAATAAATTCTATTTTGTTGTAATTTTTGACGTTTTAAAGTGCCATTTATGTGGCTATTGAAATAAATGCCTTGACTGGTAAACAAACAAACGCTTCAGCTTTATTGTTACTAATATAGATAAATATAGGCAAAAAGTGCAACAAAGATATTACTTACATCTAACTTAGAGCCGGGAGACTGGCTCAGGATTGTGGGCATTAATACAAATAACAGAGGCCTATGTCCAGCACACAGCAAAGAAGCTTCTAGGGTAGGGATTGCCCAACCTTGTCCAAGCTACGCATGCACATAACGTAGTGCTTGACATTGACATGTGACATTTGAGGCTCATCATCCCTAATACCTTAAACCTTTCTCCCAGTAGACGATCGAAGACCGAACTCCGCCATGTCCCTTCGAATTCTTCTCAGTCCTATCCGACGAGAAGCTCTGCGGAGCGAACTATACTCAGTACAAAGATGTGAACAACATCTGTCCTTCAGTCATCAAGTTCTCGGATTTGACAGCGACATGTGACAACCCTATTGAGACGCAATGGAGGTTTACCAAGAAGTACGGTGTGACGGAGAAGTATAACGAAGTTATTTGTAAAGGCCAAGATTTTTGCGAGATTTTTACGACTTATGAGGTGAGTTTACGAATAAGATTTTTAAATTTTTTTATTAGCCGTTAAATGCCCCACTGCTGGACTTCGCACGTCAGACGATCAATGGGCCAAACTTACGGCCCAGTGAGTCCCACTTAATGGCAAACGACATCGTGGCAGGTCCAGACGGAGATGGCGGGATGAGCTGGACTCAAAGACCTTATACCCTGTGCCCCCAGCGCCAGACAAAAAAAAAAAACGAAAAATAAATACCGATGAAACGAGCTGTGATGATGTAATAATAATACAGATTAAACGAGCTGTGTTATTCGGTCATATACAGGGTGTTACGGAAAGGGTATATCAATACAAACGGGTTGAAGAGTGTATCTGGTCTAGAATCTCTGTACAAAAGGGGTTTGAAGGTTTGGGCCCTAAAATCAGCCGCCATTTTGATTTTTTTTCAGAATCGCGGTGCACAACAAAGTTATATATTTAGTTAGATAGAGGATACTTATACTAGATTAGTCTCTGGGATTAAAAAACTAACTATAAATTGCCGTGTTTAATTATTTATTTAAAAAATGTCTATTCTTCATTTGTTTCTTCTCCATAAAGGTTTCATAACGTTTCTATTACCCCAATAGTTCAATATGCTTACCTGGAGGGAAAAAAAACAAAAAAATCCTTATTGTTTTCGACTTATATTTTGGTGAATAACTCCGAAACTTGACGCTTTAGGATATTATGTTATATTACATTGTAGTGCACCGCGATTCTGAAAAAAAATCAAAATGGCGGCCGACCTTAGGGCCACCCTCCATACAAAAATCTTCAAACCCCTTTCAGCTCACAAGCATTAACTTTGAAAATGCTTAATATTTTTTTACTGCTTTTGAGCTGAAATTTTGTACAGAGATTCTAGACCAGATACACTCTTTAACCCGTTTGTATTGTTATACCCTTTCTGTAACACCACACCCCGGACACTCCATACAACGCTCGCAAAATAATTACCTACTACTACTACATTAAAAAATGACGTTTGTATACGTATGAATGTGTGCGTGAGGTACTTGTGTTTGCGAGCGCTCTTTGTTAAAGAACTGCGACGGTAACCTCGAAGTGCGGGGTGAGGTGCGGTAACTGATGTTAGTGCGGGGAAGGGAGTGGCCTTTCTGTATGTAGTACTTTAAGTATTCTGTGGTAACACCCTGTATACGACTCTGGCGGAATGGACACGAAAATATTTGTCGGATTAATCCGACGCCGACGTAAGCGGTTAAAAGGTTAATCTTTGCGCAGTAAGTAGCTCACCCCACACGACACCCGCTCCTCCGACTAGACCCATCCTCGACAGAGGATGAGTGTACTTTACACCCTGTTCCTCATACCTCTATAAACCCATACACACTGTGTGTATCCGATAGTCCTGTAGTACCTAGTAGAAAACAATTATAAACGTTTGTTTGTATGAACGCCACTTGTAATTGACGGGGGTCAGACTTATGAAATCCGAAAGCATAGGTAATAATATCATCAAATAATATGACAGACGGCTGTCACGTCACTGGCTGTGTAATGTTCTGCCGAGCAGTGTCTCTTTTTCGATGTTTATAGAGAAATGCGCCATTTCTCAGCATTTTTGTAGCATTCACTGCTGGAAACTAATAAAATATTTTACTTAATTCCCAGATAACACCGGAACACGTTATATTTAGAATAATTAACTCCACAAATGACGTAATCTACTCAAGAATAATGAAAGCAAAAAACAGAAACTACATTTGTGTTGAAGATTGCGGCCGTCTAAATCCAAACACAAGAAAAGTTGCTAAATTCGATAAGCCTTTGAAGTTGGACCTCCTTACTGTGCGTAAAGCGAAACGAGAAAACGTTTCCATCATGAAAAGACATGCCCTAAATGAAATGAATAATGAGAATTTGCTAAAGAAACTCCCGAAAAAAGAGGTATTGAATGAAATGAATGGTAACGTCCCGAAAAGAGCCCATTTCTCGAACGAAATGAATGATAAAGTCCCGAAAAGAGAACATTTCTCGAAAGGAATGAATGATAACGTCCCGAAAAGAGAACATTTCTCGAACGAAATGAATGATAAAGTCCCGAAAAGAGAACATTTCTCGAAAGGAATGAATGATAACGTCCCGAAAAGAGAACATTTCTCGAAAGGAATGAATGATAAAGTCCCGAAAAGAGAACATTTCTCGAAAGGAATGAATGATAACGTCCCGAAAAGAGAACATTTCTCGAAAGGAATGAATGATAACGTCCCGAAAAGAGTACATTTCTCGAACGAAATAACTGAAGGCTTGCATTTACAAACGGAACTCACGAAAGAAGAAGACGTTTTGAATGAAACGAATGACAGCAACCCGAAAAGAGAAAATATCTTGAACGTAATGAATGAAGATTTGCATTTGATAGCGGATGTCACGAAAACAGAAGAAGATTTTAATGACGTTTTACCGTCTGTTGAAGAAAATATGTCACAGTCAAGTTTTGACGGGGATGGATTTGTTCTTGTTAGCATTGAACAAACTCGACCCCTACTAAATTTGGATAAGGCCAAGAAAAAGATGAGCATTCAGGAGAATTCCCTACGCAAGATCAAGTCAAGAGGGATGAAAGAACGACAGGAAAATGATATGAACTTTGTAGAGGAGAGGTTTTTAGTCAAACCAACTTTTAGTCCTAGTCCAAAACTAATAAAGGAGGCAGATCGTATATCGTATGAAGATTCAAACTTAGAAATGGAAAAGTTTTAAATAACTTGATACAGATTTGCAGTAAAAAGAAGTACCTATAATAATGGGACACTGACCTGTATTATACAACTTGTTTACTAGCGGTCAGTGTAAAGGGACCATCAAGTTTCACCAATAGTGCTAGCAGCACAAACAGTAAACATAAATTGCTTTCTCAATAATTTTAACCGACTCAAATATTGAACTCGGTTTGTTTTTTACTAAAATTTTCTAAATTATTTGATTAAATCTAAATATTTTCGCAACATTGCTGCATCGTGTTCGGATATTCGAGCGTACAATTCGTTTCCTCGTGATTTCAAAACTAGTCAATCGTTCTGTTTACTACTTGTGCTGATGGCGCCATCTATCGACATCGTTTTGCGTCCAATCGACCGTACGTCATGTCAGTTGTATGGTTGTAACACTGAGCTTGAGCTGGTCTGGCCTAGTGTAGCACGGAGTTTCAATAGAATATGGGGCCAGCTTGTACTGGTTTTGTACAACTGACGCGTGGTGCACTCTCTTTGCTGTTCCATTTCGTATTGTTTATACAGTATGCTTAGTATATCTTGTCCGTTAAGTGTTTTAGCGCCCGGCCCACCCCCGACCCTTGCTCGAGCCAGCCCGCGCCGCTGAGCCTGTAGTGTTAAATTCGTCCTTAAGTAATTCTGATCCAGCCAGCTTGTCCCTTGCTGCCCTCTCCCAGCGACGCCCTAAGCCCCCACAGGGGGTGACTTTAGCGTGTAGTCGCTTACATAGTTTTTATGTTTATTAAGCCCTGGCTGGAGGCCTTAATTTATTGAGGCATCCACAAGCAAGCCCGGTTAAGCAGACGACAACCTCATAGATTGAACTGCGAGATGCCATATAGAAAAAAATATAAAAAATAGCGCCCGCTCGCTACCTGCCAAGGCAAATATGTTCAGCAGAAATACACAGCCACACGACCTTCGAAAAGTGACCGGCAAGAATCTTGAGCCCTCGATAGAATTTTTTATCATCGGTTTACAATACGCAAACCGATCCCCACATTCCCCACTCCTAAATCGAGCGCTCAAGATTCGTGCGCTGCAACAGTTGGCATGTGACTTTAAAATTTATTTCGTAGTAGTAAGGTCGGTTTTCTAATTCTAGTGTTACATACAACTAAGTTACTTGCGACTTCTGCGGACCGTATAATGTGCGTGAAATGATATAGGTAAGTATATAGAGTAAGTAATGTTCATTATACCTATGTAAGAAGAGACGGGAGTCCCATAGAAAAATATTAAAAACGTCGCTTGTATGAAACTTGTACTAAAACTGAATACCAACATAGCAAAAATGACACAGACTATGCACAGACTGCAGATGTTAAAGCGAGACAGCGATAGCCGCCATTATGTTTAGTACACGTTTCATAGTTTTTTTTTTTTATTAGACAGTTGCGTCAGACTGGGTAAGTACAGAGGCCAGCACATCAAGCTTACACCAATCTGTCAAATTTTCCCAATTGATTATGAACCTTATTCCTTTGTAGTAAAGTTGAAAATCTATCAAGGAAATTTGATAGATTGGGGTAGCTTGATGTGCTGGCCTCTGTACTAGATTTACACAACGTTTTTATAATTTTTAACCGACTTTAAAAAAGGAGGTTCTGTATTCGACCCGTATGTATGTATGTATGTTTGTATGTCCGCGATTATCTCAAAAACTACTGAACCGATTTTGATAATTCTTTCATGAGTGTGATCTACATACTTTCAGGAAGGTTTTAGTATATAATACATTAGGTAATTATTCTTATGTACGAAGTTATATGCATAAATGTACTGCATCTCCGGCATTTTTATGTGAATTTTTTTAGTCTTGGCTTGTCAAACTTTAGGCACTTTGAATAAACAATAAAATACAATTTAAGGCACAATGTATTTACTCAGGTAATTATTTGAATGTATAAAATATAACATGCAAATTTGTTTTTTGTAAAATGAATATTATATATTTAAAAATATTTAGAGGCTTTTCATATTTTGACACAGTTTTTTTGAGTTATATATTTTTTAACAATGTTCGTCCTAGACACTAGATAATTTCTAATTAATATTATCGAAGTAGGTAGGTATACAATGTGATAGGGGTGAGACTTCTAACCCGTTAAGGCTGAGTACTACATCTAATTTTATCGACAAAAAAAATAATATGGGGGGTTGAACCCCTTCCCCTAAAAATTATGGCTATTTTAAAATGTACTACGGCGCGCTTGATACTTTATGTGATATCAAAGGTTGTATGCGTCGTAGAAACAAAAAAAAAACGACAAACGGTAGCTAATAACCTTGGCTAACTAATTCATTACTTTTTTCATATGTTTGATAATGTTTTAGTGAGAAAAAAAAATCATTTCTGAATTATTTTGACCGAAAAAATCGCTATTTTTCAATATTTTCATTTTTTTTTTCTCGATATTACCCCCCATATTATTTTTTTTGTCGATAAAATTAGATGTAGTACTCAGCCTTAACGGGTTAGAAGTCCCACCCCTATCACATTGTATAGAAGATAAATTTATCTAGTATAATAATATAAATATTGTCTTAATCTGACATACAACTGCAGTACGAACTTAATCACATCACACTAATATAAAAAAAAAATATATATATAAAGGCGAAAGTTTATATGATTGTTACGTCTTCACGCTCAAACGGCTGGACCAATTTTGATAAAATTTTGTATGAAGGTAGCTAACACCCTGGATTAACATATAGGCTACTTTTTATCCCGATATTCCCACAGGATCGACATTTACGCAGGTGAGACCGCGGGGCGCAGCTAGTTAAATATAATTCCAGCTTATATTGGCGCCGATTCCCTTGTTCACAAACTAAACTAAATTTAAGTTCAGTACATCTTATTCTTTCTATTTCATTAAGTTTTAGACTTCACACATTCATATTTTTCTCTTCTTGTTCTCACACACTATTGTCTACATTTCTTTTTTTTACTTTTCCTTTCGCAGGTCTGCTGGAAGAAATTTCTTAAGAAATAAGCAGTACCTTTGTACTCAAATTGTAATTATGACATATCCTTATGTATTTTACTGTGTGTACATAAATAATAAAATAAATAAATAAATAAGAAAAGGACAGAACATAAATATTAGTTTAGTCCTGTCAAATTAGTAAGCGCCTGACATCGCTTTGCCCCACCAGTGGGGCGGCTGGTGGGGCAAAGTGGAATAATCCCATAAATTGACGTATTTTTAGTAGCCAATTCTTTAATCGCGTCTAAACTTGTCTATGGAGTATCTTGATTTGACAGGACTAAACTAATATTTATCTTCTGTCCTTTTCTTAATGAAATAGAAAATGCACTGAACTTAAATTTAGTTTAGTTTGTGAACAAGGGAATCGACGCCATTGTCTCACTGGAGGACAAATACCTTTTCTCGCACAGAAAAGGCACGAGGCATTGATCACCAATGCTTGCACAAGACGGGTTGGCGATTTCAGACTTATATCTACAGGGTCAAACTAAATTAGCTAGCAAAACTTCGCAGACGTTATGGGTATCAATATCTACAGGGTGTTACAGAAAGGGCATATCAATACAAACGGGTTGAAGAGTGTATCTGGTCTAGAATCTCTATTCAAAATTTCAGCTCAAAAGCATTAACTTTGAAAATGCTTAATATTTTTTTATTTCGACATCACGGCGCTGCACTGGCGCGCGGCGGCGTGATGTGCGTGTACTAGGCGCACAGACACACTACAGATAATGGATAATGTCCCTCGTAGTGCGGTGACACGTTTGTTATGATTTCAATTTAATAAACTATCGAAATAAAAAAATATTAAGCATTTTAAAAGTTACTGCTTTTGAGCTGAAATTTTGTAAAGAGATTCTAGACCAGATACACTCTTCAACCCGTTTGTATTGATATACCCTTTCTGTAACACCCTGTATAAGTCCCAGCCAACTGGTTAAATTAGCCGTTTAGTTAACCGCCTGGCCTTTGAAAGTAATGCTCGCCTCGCTTGGCTCTTTGCTCGCACGCGGTTAATCACAGTTTTAACCTAACCTAACCCATTTGGCGGAGGTGCCCTGGCTTAGGTACTGCGACCTATTCGGCTCGCGCGTGATTGGTTACAGTCACTGGCGAAACTATAGGGTGGCATTGGGGCAAAATGCCACGGGCCCCCAGCCAGAAGAGGCCCCCGGCCCGAGAGGGCCATGAGCACAGGAGGATCCTAACATAAGTTTATAATTGCAAACTTTTTGAAAATGTGCAACAAAGGACATCATTAAAAAAAAAAAACTATAACGTTGGTTGAGCTTCTTTACATTGAGGGAGGGCCCCATCCCTTGAATTTGCCACGGGCCCCAAACGGTAGAGTTACGCCACTGGTTACAGTTCCACAACCTAAACTATAATTGAATATCATTCAGGCCGTTAGTTAAACGGCCGCCGTTTAGTTAAAAGGCTAGGCGGTTAACAGGCGTGGCCGCCATTTTGAAAAAAGATAAAAAAATTGGGCAACAGTAGGAATGCCAGGATCCCTATAAAATCTTCAATCCCCTTTGGAGAGGGTCTAATATTAGCGATAGTATCGTGTAAACTACTTTTAAACCTACTTCGTTTACGAAGTCAAATAGTACAATTCTAAACTAATACAAAACCAAATACACCGACTTCCGAAATTAAAGTTATTTTTCGCTTTGTAGTGTTTTTTTGGAAGTCGGTTGTATATTACAATTAACTACTTAACTAAAATAGAAGGCATACATTGCTTCAGTCTTAAATTCCAGAGTCTTAAACCTAGATAAATATCCACATCTTCAGGGTGCTACACTACTTCGGGACGGCACAATCGACGCGGCAGTATTTGTTGAAACACAAAGCCGACCCGAAGCATTTACTACACATATTCAGATTGTGCCGATCGGCATACTCCGTTCGGCATCTACACTTTGACAGATTGTAGTAGCTTGATGTGTACATCAGTTTATAGAATAAAGTGTAATTTTTGTATAGTTTTGAGCAAATAAATTATTCCTTAATCATGCCGACCCGAACAAGTGCGTAGCAACCCTTAGTTGTAGGACTATTTTTTTCAATACATAATATTCTACATAGTAATTCTTTTACATGAAAACTTTATACAATATAACGTAAAGGCCTTCGCCAATATTTTCTAATAGTAGTTCCTTACATAAATAATATAAATGTACTTAAACCAAACAAAAAGGTTGTCAAACCATAGAAATAATAGTAGATTTTTTTTAACAACATGCGTTCGTAAAAGGCTTGGCGCCAAAATATAAACCTCTTAAGGCTGATTTTTCAATTGACAGATAAAAAAAAAATTGACGTCTGACAGATAATATATGGAAGAACTGTCAAAAATTCAAAATTATTCCTCCGATAAAATTGTCTGGCGTTGGAAAAATCAGCCCTTAATAACATAAGATCACGCCTGTAATCCCGAAAGGGTCCCGAAAGACGTGTACCTTCATTACACCCACATTTCGCCAGTTATGTTTAAGTCGTATGTAATAGGGGCGGGGCGAGCCTACTGCCATCAACGGGCTACAAATCCAGACTCCGGGCTGCTACCGAGAAATTCCTGACGGAAAACCCCAATAACACTTTGCCCGACCTGGGAATCAAACCTCATGCTCGGCAGTAGTGTTTGCCACTAGAACAACGAGGCAATAGACCTCTTTATATATTCTAAAAAGGCACTTTTTAAACGAACTATATACAGGGTTATTGGGAAAACAACACAACCTCTTTAGAGGTCATTGTACTCATCATTATGAACAACTTTTACTATGGGACCAAACCTAAAACCGCGAAAAAAAAAATCAGCTGTTCCCTACATTTTGACCAGTTATACGAACACAAATGTAGGAAACAACTGATTTTTTTTCGCGATTTTAGGTTTGCTCCCGTAGTAAAAGTTGCGAATTAAAATCAGCTGTTCCCTACATTTATGTTTGCATAACTCGTCAAAATGTAGGGCTAGGGAAAAGCTGACTTTTTTTTCACGATTTCAGGTTAAAAGTTGTTTATAATGATGAGTACAATGATCTCTTAAGAGGTTGTTGGTGTTTTTCCAATAACCTTGTAAACTGGAAGACATTTTTGTGCTTAAAAAGTTAATTAACAATTTATTAAAGGAGGGGCGGGGCGCCCATGAGCAAATCTTGTTTCAGCAGGTTATTTGTCTCTCACATCAAGTCTACGGGTTTGTATGAAAGTACTGCAGAGACTATAGCAAAAAAAAAGGATTAAGTATTATTTTTATTATCTATTAAAGCCTATATACAGGGTGTTACGGAAAGGGTATATCAATACAAACGGGTTGAAGAGTGTATCTGGTCTAGAATCTCTGTACAAAATTTCAGCTCAAAAGCATTAACTTTGAAATTGCTTAATATTTTTTTATTTCGACATCACGGCGCTGCACTGGCGCGCGGCGGCGTGACGTGCGTGTACTAGGCACACAGACACACTACAGATAATGGATAATGACGCTCGTAGTGCGGTGACACGTTTGTTATGATTTCAATTTAATAAAATATCGAAATAAAAAAATATTAAGCATTTTCAGTTACTGCTTTTGAGTTGAAATTTTGTACAGAGATTCTAGACCAGATACTCTCTTCAACCCGTTTGTATTGATATACCCTTTCTGTAACACCCTGTATATAAAAACGAAAGATGGGCCAGAGAAGTTACAGAGTGGTATCCCAGAGAAGGAAAGAGGAAAAGAGTAAGACCTTTCCAAAGATGAGAAGACGACCTGAAAACTACTGCAGGAGGGACTTGGCGGAGACAAACTCATGATCCTGAGCTATGGAAAAGCCTGGGGGAGGCCTATGCTAAAGAGCAAAGCAATCTGGAGATTTCGGATATCTAATATATTGTTAAACTAGTTTGTAAGATTGCTAATAAAGGCTATTTGAATTTGAAAAGCCTATGTGGTGCTTACATGCAACCTGCGCGAGTCAGTTAAAAGTTATGGTCATGAAATACGGGACAAACATTAACATAGTTTAAGATTAGAGGAGATTTGGCGTAAAATTTGGCTGACAAGCCAGAGGAAAAAGATGTAAAATACGTACGAGAATGATTTCTAGAAATCATCATCTACCTAGCCTTTTCCCAACTATGTTGGGGTTGGCTTCCAGTCTAACCGGATGCAGCTGAATATCAGTATTTTACATGAAGCGACTGCCCATCTGACCTCCACAACCCAGTCACTGATTGAACCCAGTTATTGATTGATTGTTTAGGTTTCATGCGGGGCCGCCATTTTGAAAAAAAAAATGACCGTCTCCTAAGACCGTTTTCCCGTAGCTACAACGGCTAAATTACCTACTCATACTGCCCCCTCTCAAAAATCCATCCTCTATTATTTTTTTTAATAATATCGTTCATGCTTGGCATGCGTCAGTGGATGAATGAATATACAAATTATACTTGAACTGTCATGGCACAAAAGCTCATGATTATGGGATCGGGTCAGAACCTTAAAATATAATGAAACATAATATTACATTCTTAAACTTTTAACATAAATACACCTTGATTTAAAGGTACGGTTTCCTAGAAGTGCGCTGGCCGCCATACAACGGCAACACATAATCAGCCTATAATGTTCCCACTGCTGGGACACAGAGCTCCTCTCTCTGAGAGGAAGTGGGCCGTAATCCACCACGCGGGCCGAAGTGCGGGTTGGTATATGTCACATTTCTTCGAATTTTTTAGTTCTAGGACATGCCGGTTTCCTTATGTTTTATTTTCAGTTTTGAGAGCCGTGGTGATGAAATAATTTACATAAAGCGCCTGGGTTCGAACCTACGAAATGCAACTCTTAAGGTGCCACTATTCGATATTTTTTCCATACAAATTTCGGGAGAGTATTACTCCACTGTTTGACATTGTACATCCAAAGTTAAACATTGTATCGTTTTGTCTAATTACTAATTGTGTATGTACGGAAGCAGAATTGTAAAATAACAAGCCATTAAAAAGTTACGAGTCAACAAAGATTCGTTTTTCTTGCTATTTTTAACGTAACTTTGGGTGTAAATAAGTAATAAAAGAACTGAAAAATATTAAAAATTAAATCCGTACCGACAAAGCTCAGTTATCGAAGAGTTCAAAAAACTTTATTTGTGATTGATTTATGTAGTGGATTTTTCATAGAACTCGATTTTCCAAAGCACTGTTCAAATATTTTTATGCGCCTATCAGTTCGGAACGCTGTTTCTGTGCGTGAGTACTAGATGTTGTGCGTGTAGATTAGCGTCTAACTGCTCATCACTGATACTAGCTCCGTCAGACACGAAGCCAAGTTAGACAGCGTGATTTTGGCCATGACCACCAGTGAGTTCGAGCTCACGACTAGTTTACTCTTAAGTCGCGGCCGTTACCACTTGACCACCACTGCTCCTCCACAGTAACGGCTGCAGGGACAGCCATACCCCATATATGTTCCGCGATTTTTTTATAGTTTAGGAGATATATTTTTTGTTTTTAATTTTTGGGGAAATTCTTCGGGGACATCTTTAAAAATTTATAAATTTTTTTCGACAAGCTCATATTTTTTTTTTTGCAATGGAACTATTTAAAAATCAACTTTTTATCGTAAGAATGTAAATGTCTCAATTTCTATAGCAAAATTGTATCTTGCACTGATGTTAGGAAAATATTTTTTTTTATACATGGAAGGGTATTTGATGATGATTTCGTGGGTTCGATTCCCACCCAGGACAAATGTTTGTGTGATGAGCACGATCATTTGTTCTGTGTCTGGGTGTAATTTATCTATAATATGTATGTATTTAGAAATATATAAGTATGTTTATCAGTTGTCTAGTACCCATAACACAAGCTCTGCTTAGCTTGGGACTAGATGGCGTTGTGTGATAGTTGTGGAATATTATATTATATGATAGTACCATCGCAAAATAAAATCACAGAAAGTCTCGGTAGTGTAAAGATGGTCACCCATCCACAGACCAACTGCGGCAACCTAATTTAACCTGATCGATCAACCTGTGCGGCTGTTATTATTTAGCCACGGGCCCCTTCCATATAATTATGTGTACATGAATGGTAAAAAAATAAACGTTTCAGTGATGTTATTCGCCTGTAAATTGTGGATGCTACGTGGTGGCCAGCGATCTTATAGGAAACCGTATCGTAATGGATACCCCTCATTTATGTAAAAACTTTATAAAAAGGGGGTAGCCAATTCAGGTGGGTGTCTCTCATATTATAACTAACTTTATATATACTATACTTTCATACTTTTCTACAAGTAAAGGCACTGTTTCACAATTGCATGTGTTTGTGTGGCAATTTCATGGAGTCAACATTTTTGAAAAATAACATTTTACATAAATAGCATGCGTAAATTGAGATTTCAAAAATACTGTTTAACCTTGAGTCGAAAGCTTCAGGGTAGCCGCAAATCATAATATAATATGAACATTAAACGCTCAAATATAAAGTTCACATTTGTATGAAACGCTTGGTTAGTACAGCCAAAGTGCTATTAATTATTGCCCCCTGAAGCATAAGAAGTTTAGATTAGCTAAAACAGTTCCAAGTATTATTATTTCCTGACCCTCATTTTAAATTTACCACAAATATGATTTACCAGCTGATAATGTCGACTGAAGGCCTGTTTACACTCTTCACAGGAAAACTTCTTCAATCTTAAATGTCGCTCTCTGATATGAGGTCGCAGACTTTTTTTCAACATCTCCTTTTTGCAATAATCACATACAGCCTTGGAATATTGTGACTTGTCTTGGCTTGCGATGACAGAAGACATGTACTCTTTAAATCTAGATGTCTCTGGATTGTCTTTGATTTTTATTTCTTTCGAAGTCTTTTTTATGTTGATAATATTATTGTTCACTTTAGTCATTTCAACGCAAACTTCAGATTCCAAAACACGTTCGACCCAAGTCTCATTCAACTGTTTTTGGACATACGTAGGCTCAGTATCTTGGAAATTAAAGTGTTTCTTCCTTATATGGTATTTCAGCAATCTTTCCTCACAGAAACTGACGCCACAGGCGATACATTTGTATTGTATTTGCTGTTCGGTGAAGAATTCGTCATGGACTTTTAGGTGGAGTTGTAAGTTGCGTTTTACGACGAAACCACGATCGCAGTGGTCACAAATGTACATTTTCTTACCTCCAGTGTGTGCTTTTAGATGTCTCTCATACACATCTTTCCTGAAATACTCATTTGAGCAATATTCACATTGAAATCGAGGTTCCACAGCCCTATGTTTGTATAGATGAGCTTTAAACTTATAAGAACTCCCGATTATAACTTTGTTACATATTTTACACACGTTTTTGTTTTTATAGCTTATCGCTGGCTTTGTATCTCTGTTCATTTTGAAATTAAATGAGAATAACTGAAAAGTGGCAAACTAAAAATAAGGCAAAACAAACTGAAATGAAAACAATAAAATGATTTTTGCAGCGCTTTGCTGTCATGGCGTGCCGTCAACGTCAGCTGTCAATCGTCAAAATACAAAGCGGGATGGAAAACGACATGTAGCTGAGGGGTAAAAGAGGTAGAGTATTCAACTAAAGCTTCAAATCCAACAATCAGTGTGTAGTTGGAACGCGTTTTTTGACGTTACTTTTTTTTTTTTTTAATTTGATATCTTGTATTTTAGCTTAATTAATAATATTTAGGTTTTTAATTTCTCAGTCTATCGCTCTTATTCACCGTTGAATAACCTAACCTAACCTAGATTAAATTCAGCAGTGGGCAAGAGCGATCGATCTTACACGTTTCACAAATAATTGTCACAGTAAACTCAATATGATCGGCACGGCTACGGCAGTGTCGTAGACGACACTGCCCTTTTGCCAAAGACCGTTTATAGGCATCGCAGAACTAAGTGGGTAAGTGGGGCGAGTCCAGCTTTCGCCAGTCACCTTTAGGCAACTGCGTGCCCCTCCGCCGACGAGGAAGCGATTGGCAAATAAACATTTTCTCGCTCAGGAAACGTCCAAAAGACTAGCCAGCATTGGTACACTAATAGGCAGATGCCACTTATTAAAAAAAAAAACTAAAATCATAACTCTGGTCGACCCATGGATCGAAACTAGTTCGTTGGAAAAAAAAAGCACTTTAATAAAAAAAACAAACAACAACAAAACAGAATATATTTTTATAGGAACTAGGTATAACATTAAGGTCGAACTAGTCGCGAGCTCGAAAGCACGCTATCTCACCTGGAATTGTGTCTGACAGAGAGTGACGAGTGACTGAACTATATTATTTCAATTTAGACTAAACTAAGTAGGTATATTATCTCTCTTAAAGTTTTATCCCTTTTAAAGTTTCGTCCCGATTCACCCCTGTATCCCTATTCGCCGCGTTTGACGGTACGAAAAAACTTATTTTAGGCTCTAATTACGTATTTTTAGCTTCTAAAGTTCATAATTTAATATTTAAGTAATTCATTTTGACTAGGTTCCAATCATTACAATATAAAAAAAAATATACAAAATTGATGACAGAAAACTGCACCCTAATTGCGTAACAATCTAAATGATTTTGTGAAGGATATTGCTAATCCATTGCTTCATATGTTCGAAAAATGTTCTGTGAACAACGTAAATAACGCAATAAATGTTGATGAACTGTCAAAATGCCCCACTGGACAGATTTCGTTTACTCTTTAATTAGATATTTTTGGATCAGACCAAAGTTACAGCCTGCATCTTTTCCTTTTATCTTCTTTCTACTTCTTTTCCTTATAATGCACATCCTCACAATCCCTCAACTTCTGGGCCGCCTGTTCAGGTGTCAAATCTCGTTGCGACTGCGCCAACATTTCGTAGCCGACCATAAACTTCTTGACAGTTGCTGATCTTAGCAGGGGCGGGAGGTATATCGCATGGAGTAGCCAGTGGGGCGAGTCGCGGGGAGCCTTGTTGGGGCCTGTTGGCGCTCCTAGAAAGAAATACCTAGTTATATTTTTAGTTTAAGCTAGCTAATGTGACAGACGTTGTCCTGTCAAAACAATACATTTGTTTGTGATCGTTTTGTGAATTTGTGAAAAGCTGTTGGAAAAAGGACGTTCCGTTTCGTTTTTCCGGAATTTGAAAATTTACCGCGTTATTTGTCTTTTTTTTCATAATAATTTAATTCGTACTGTGACGAATATTTTAAAACAAAAAATAGGCAAGTCGGTCCAGGTGTTCTCAAGTGATGAAGTTTACAGATTTTTTAAATTTTGGAAGGATTTAAGGGAGGCCTTTGCCCAACAATGGGACAGAATAGACTGACAAAAAAAAATCAATTAGGCATCTATAAATACAAATTAGGGTACCTTGTTGAAAAAATCATCAACTACCTACATTTTTTGTTTTATATCATGATATCGATTCGCTTCACGTCTGTGGAGTTTCGCTAATTAATTTGACCCACTCTAAAATCAATAAAACTCACCATGAAATCCCATACTATAAGGAAAGCTGCATTTAAACAGATTATCATATTTAATATTCAATTGTTTCATGATCTCCGCCAGCGCCGTCTTCTGGGCGTCGTTCAAATCTGTCAACCTCTGCGGATGCCCGTTGACAGGCAGCAACATGGTCTCATATGGCCAGACAGCCCAGTAAGGTACCACAGCTACCCATTCTGCGTTCTGGACTACTATGCGTTCCTGAAAATGACAAAACAATTATTATTTTCGTCGGCGCCGGCTGTCGCTGAAAACCAGCGCTGGGGCTCTGTCCTGCATAGGGTCGCAGCATAATGCTGCGATAGCCGTTTTGCGTGGATGTGACGCATGTTTCCCCCTACCTTTTTATTTTATTTTTTGTGTTTTTGTTCTTTTTGCGTCATTTTCACCGCAAATAAACGTATTTTCTTTCTTTCTTTCTTTCTTTCATTTTTAATGAATTTTTACTACGGCGAAGCAAAAAGGAAGGTTATGATTTTGACCGGTATGTATGTATGTTCGTTCATCTGTTCCCTCATAACTTCTGAACTGCTTGTCATAATAGGACAAATGAGGTATCGTTGGAAGCATCATGATCGTCCGCTGGTTATAGGCTATGTGACGTCACAATAAATTGAATATAGCGCCCTCTAGCTGACATAAAGCCATGACCTAAAATATTTTTTTATTTTAATCTTGCCGTGTTGGTTATCAAATGAAAGGGCTTAATTAGCACATTTCAAGAATATAAATATTACTGAAATAAGCCCCAAAATAATTAAATAAAAAATAAGTTTCAAAACTAAAACCCGACTACTGAAAAGGATGAAATAAGTACCTTCCCGTGGTCGCATGCCGCTGTACTAACATGCAAAGCTATGGTAGCTTTTATGGTAGTTTTTTATCGGATACCCAACTCCTGCCTAGCCCTTTCCCAACTATGGTGGAATCGGCTTCCAGTCTAAACGAATGCAGCTGAATACCAGTATTTTACATGGAGCGACTGCCTATCTGACCTCCACATCCTAGTTACAGGGTAACACGATACCCCTTGGTAAGACTGGTTGTTCAGACTTGTTTAATTCTGACGACCCATGAAGACTGCCAAAAACACCGAACAAATGGGTTAGGTTAGAACTGTGATCAACCGCGTGCGAGCCGAGAGAGCGAAGCGAGGTGAGCACTACTTTCAAAAACCAGGCGGTTAACTAAACGGCTAATTTTACAAGTTGGCTGCGACGTACTAGACTTAAAACTTGTAAAACCATTTCTTGAACATAAAGAATGTTCAAGAAATGGTTTTACAGGTTGCAACAATATTAATAACTATATAGGTACATTACCTTTTTGATTAATTCCTGCTTCAAATAATCCCCAAGCAACGGCCGCTTGAATTTGATGTAGTATTCCTTCTGGGTTCTGGAAATTGAGAAAATATATAAATTCGATTTCGTGTCCTTGATATAGGTAACAAAAAAGAGTTGATGATTTTTTAGGGGTTAACGACCGCGTGTAATCTGAAATCAGTAGGTAATTTATTGTTTAATAATGTTTCGATACCGATACTCAGCACGTTTGTGGAGATTCACTACTTGATGTAAGTAGTTTGAACCTGTATAATCTCGCCGTTTCCGCATTTACTTGTAAGTTATACTGTGCTCGTCCTATACTTGTTCATATTATAGCTCGCACCCTAAACACACTTTGAATCTGAAGCGCGCGTCTCCTTTCTTGCCGGCTGGTCGATACTTCACGTGACCAGAGGGCTGGGTCGTTCTTTGGCCAAAGAATTAGCATTGCCATACAACGTGGCAATGCTGCCAGTCTTCTGGGCACGTTTCCGGATGACAGCGATGCAGACGAATATTTCGACGCCTAAGTGTCCTTTGTTTTATTTTTTATCGAAGTGAAAACTTCTTTAGCGGCGTTGCACACTTTTTGTAATGGGGAAAAAATGTTGAACTCGCGTCAGGACATCGCGCCAGGACACGTGACCGTCAGGAGAGATCCCCCCCCCCCTCTTTCTACGGCGGCGCCAACCGAAGTGAACCATGTGAGACACGATAATGGATGGATGGATGGACGGACGGACGGTCGGACGGTGACGGTGACGGTGACGGTGACGGTGACGGTGACGGTGACGGTGACGATGACGGTGACGGTGACGGGGACGGGGACGGGGACGGGGACGGGGACGGTGACGGTGATGGTGGACGTGGATGTGGATGGATGGATGTACAGCTGATGGCTCGACCGTCTGTGTAGTAGCCACACTGCTGTGTATTCGTAAAATTCGTGTAGGTATATAAAGTGTTTAAAATATGGAAATTGAACAAAGTGCATCGATTATTGAAAAAAGTGACGCAGAAATAGTGAAAAAAAATTAGTTACATTGATTCAATTCATAATTGATTTATTTCAACGTTAATATTCAAGTTTTCACTTCTGGCGGCACTCCCGGAGTGCAACCCGTCTTTTTATTTTTATATATTTGTATTGTAAGTTAGTTAGTCATGTATTTTAGTATCTAGTGTATATATATAGTTAGTTAAAAAATAATAAATATACTTTGAATCTTACTTTGGGTGCCAGATCTCATCGAAATCACTCTTTCCCATAGTTCTAACGCTGCATAGTGTTTAGATAAGTGTGTTTGTACAACCGAAGTTAATAAAGAATCTTTTTTTTCTTTTTTTTTTGGCCTCAGCGTCAACAGAGTAAAATTTGACGCAAGTACGCCAGAAGAAACCATTATAACCGTTCAAAAGCCATCACTAACCGTTCCTTAACTCTAGGCTCGTTGGGCAGGAAGCTTGAAGCCCAGATCTGACAATGGGGATGGGGGTTAGAACACCCCATGATAGCTCCTTTGTTCTCGAAGATCTGCACCCACGTGTAACGACGGCCTAGCTCTTGTAACTGGTTCACCCATCTGCAAAAAAGATAAGATTTTTATGAGGCTTGCATACTTACCTCTGCCCGCCATATTTTTTTTTCAAAATGGTGGCCTCAAATTCAAAATGACGGAAATTTTGAAAAAAAAAAAAGCTTTTGATGATATTTTTCCATAATTGAAGGTCGACCTTTTGTCGTAGTTTTTCTCCCGCTTATTCTACAAACCTTCTTATCCATAATTCAATTCACACAAGTTAAAAATCGAATGGAAGTGGCACGAGAGTGAAGCAGATACAATAAGCTGAGGCGGACCGATTTGCCCAATCACGAGCCATATCACATCGGGTATCATTAAGCTATCACCAATTTAATTAGTTTTGTGTTTCTTAAATAATAGGGTTTGTCCTCCAAATAGTAGATCTGTCACCAAAATGTAGTCACCAAACAATGCAAGTGACCTAACCAAACCGAACCTCGGGGTGCCCTTCGCTCGCCCTTGCATCCTATGTCGACGGAGCCCCGCTTCGCGGGGCCCCTATTTCTGTGTAAAGGGTTTAAAGTAACCTAACCAAACCGAACCTCGGGGTGCCCTTCGCTCGTTCTTGCATCCTATGTCGACGGAGCCCCGCTATCTGAGAACGAAAATATTTCGTGGCGATAGATCTATTTATTAGGTGATACAAATATTTCGTGGCGATAGATCTATTTATTAGGTGATACAACTTGATGACAAATATAAATTTTGGTGATAGAAAATATAGTTCCCTATCACATCGATGCTTGCCGTCGACCGTGATGTAAAAAAAAATGGGGTGTGGTGTGGCTGTGTCATGGACACGGCCATGTGTTTTACGTGAAGTCCTCACTTGGCATAATTAATTCTTTGATCTTTTAGCTATCCAATGGTGTAATTGAATTTAGGATGGAGATGATAGATATGAAGCTGCAACACCAAACTGTATCCCCCGATTTTGTTATCATTTGTTTTTTTGACTTGCCTCCCGCATATGGAAGCAATTTTAAAGACGTGTTCACGTTAACAAAATATTTTGTTGCACGTAGGCATCGAGGTAAACCCCCAAGCTGCCCGCGATGTATCGCAGTTAATATCCTTCGGCATGTGTGTGCATGTATATTAGCATGCATTTGTTTTACATGGAGGTGACTGGTGACATCGTAAGGCATCTTTGGCTTGTTAATTACGCATAGAGATACGAGACTCCCATTCGTATTACAAAATAAGAGCACGTCATACTTACTCATTTATAACAGCCAAGATCTCTTCAATGGTCATCAGTGGTATGGTCATCGTGGAGTTAGGATGAAAGCACATTACTCTGAAAGACAGAAGAGGGTAAATCAAGATTGATTTACCTACAACTTTTACTATGGCACCAAACCCGAAATCGTGAAAAAAAAAAAATCGGCTGTTCCCTACATTTATGTTCGCATGTTCGCATAACTCGTCAAAATGTGGGGAACAGCTGTTTTTTTTTCGCGATTTCATGTTTGGTGTCATAGTAAAAGTTGTTCGTACCTAATTATGAGTACAATGACCCCTTAAGAGGAAAACAGTGATTAAAATTTCCCTCTGTACCTATACATAGATATAGTAAGTATAGATAGATTACCTGCAAGTTCCTTTAGCAGATGAGGAGCGGAACAGCGGGTCCTCTGATGGCGGAGGGTCTGGCACACGCTCCAGTAATGCCGGGAAATCGTTAGGGAACACATAGGTGGAAGTGTAGAGAGCGTTGCGCTGAAAATAAGTTTAAAAGCAAATGTTTTTGTCCTTATACTATGTAATTTATCCTTTGATAATTAACCTTAGCTACAATATGACACCATCTATAATTTATAAAAATGAATTGCTGAATGTGTTGCTAAGCGCAAATCTCGAGAGCAGCTAAACCGATTTCGCTAATTCTTTTTTTATAATATTCCTTGAAGTACGAGGATGGTTCTTACGGAAAAAAAAAAGAAAAAAATACCAGCCACCCGCCCATCCACCCGTGCGAAGCCGGGACGGGCCGCTCGATTTGATTCGGTTATGCCGACCCGAACATTTTGTGTACCACCCCTAATTACATCAGCACCCTTTAAACTGGAACAAAAAGCGCTTTCAGCTTTTGCTATTTCGAAAGATGAGATTTACCTGTCCACTAGACCTAGTAGCTCCTGGCAGCAGAGGATTCTGAGGATCTGGCGGCTGATCCTCAGGCTCCGCCTCCGTTTGCCCGCTCCAGGGTCGAAGGCAACGGTGCGGGGAGACCAGCACCCATTCGTCTTTGAGGGGGTTGTAGCGAACGTGCTGGTGCTCTGAGGAAAGTCGTGGTGGAGTTATTAGTGATGGAAATATTAGGTATAGGGTTTTTGAAGTGAAACTTCTTTACGCACGCTTGACTTGGGGAGTAAGCTGGCGAACGCGTGACGTAAGCGTTACGAGAAGTGTGATCGGGCGAGGCGAACGGGAGTTGAGTGGGGGATATAAGCAAGAGAAAGCAGTGCGCGCGCACATTTTCTTTCTCTCTTCCTCTCATAGCCAAATACGTTTGAAGTTTCACTTCAGTCGTGTGGTCATAAGCACACTCGGTTTTTTTTATTATAGTTTGTATTTATTTACATAACTAGCTGCACCTAGCGGTTTCACCCGAATAAGTGTCGATCCCTTGAGAATATCGAGATAAAAAGTAGCCTACATGTTAATCAGGGTGTCAGCTACCTCCATACAAAATTTTATCAAAATTGGTCCAGCCGTTTGAGCGTGAAGAAGTAACAAATACAAACAAATACACATACAAACTTTCGCTTTTATAATATTAGTGTGATGTGTAAGGACCGGATTATATGCAACTGCATATTGCATATGCATTTGCATATTTAGTCCCTTTTCAGCGGTAGTTGCAAGTATTAGAAAAAAAATTAAAATTATGCATATTTGCGCTCGATCTCGCTCATCGTTCGTCTCTCATAGTGGGACAGTCATGACGTGACCTTGTGTCAAATTGATAACTTCATCAACGGGGCGGGTGTGAAATTTCGCCCGGCACAATAAGTTAAACAAAATTCTGCTCAGTTACCTCAGTAGACGTAGATCTTTCCTCCTCCTTCCTCCGCTTACAAACATTTATTAAGCGATCGTACACAAAATTTATGTAACTACAGAACATTTAGAAAGTCATACATATTTTAAAGGTAAATTGTAAATTTCATTGTTATCTAAGTAGGTATATTTTGTAATAGATATTTTCGCAAATACGATTGCGGAAATATCTATTACGTCGTCGTTGCATAGCTAGTACCTACAGAGCTTTTTAAAATAAAAAAACATAAAAAAATATGACTTTTTTATTTTTTTCCTGTCATATTATATGCATATTTTGGCCCTTTCTATGGATTTTTGTGCATATTTAGGCAATTTTACTTGCATATTTGCATACATATTTTGGGCCATTTATGTTGCATATATAGTCCGGTCTCTAGTGATGTGATTTAACACCACTAAAGGGTCTAGAATTTACAGTTTTAGCGTCATGTCCCTGACACCTATGTACAGAATGAGCGAGACAGACAAACAGACACACTGTCCAACGGATAGACGGAACTAAAGCGCTCTTTATTTGTCGACGGAACTATAGAACCAATATCCAATATGAAGATTAAGTAAATTGTTCATTTAATCATCATCTTTAATCACAGACTTCCGCGTCTGTCTTATTTTGCTCCGATTGAAGCAAATTAGATAATGAGCGAGACCTTACGATAAACTGTAAACAAACATTGTCAATGTACAGACGCCAGCAGATCAAGCTACCCGAAACTGTCAAATTTTCCCAATCAACTTTGAACCTTATGTTTTAGAGATAAAGTTGAAAATCTATTAAAGAAATTTGACAGATTGTAGTAGCTTCATGTGCTGGCGTCTGTTCCTAGATAAGAAAATCATGAGCAAGGCCAAGGGTAAGATCGTAATTGCAATTGGGATAAGGAGATCTATATAGTCTCGATTAAGATTAGGTTAAGCTCAATATGTTCATTTTTAATGTTTTTTGCGAATGCGTTTACCATGTTGCATCTCACATCCATACTACATAATGTATAATATTATAAATTCGAAAGTAGCTTTGTCTGTCTGTATGTTACCTTTTCACGCCTAAACCACTGAACCGACTTAGATGAAATTTGGTATAGAGATAGTTTGAGTCCCGGGAAAGGACATAGGATAGTTTTTATTCTGATATTCCCACGTGATCGAAACTTATGCGGGTGAAACCGCGGGCCGCAGCTAGTTAATATTATAAATTCGAAAGTAACTCTGTCTGTCTGTCTGTTACCTTTTCACGCCTAAACCACTGAACTGATTTAGATGAAATTTGGTATAGAGATAGTTTGAGTCCCGGGAAAAGACATAGGATAGTCTTTATCCCGATATTCCCACAGGATCAAAACTTATGCGGGTGAAACCGCGGGGCGCAGCTAGTGTAAAATATAATGGTCACCCATCCACAGAATATGCCGTAGTAAGAGCTGCTGAATCCGCAGATTGACAGCGCCACTAGTGAGAAAGAGCGCGAATCTGTTACCAATCCAACTTTTGCACAGTTTATTGTAATTTGTAACTAAGTATATAACGTAAGGAAATATAGCACACATACATAATAATCAATTAAAAACAAAACACGAAACTACTCTTAACCACACAGTAAACTTATAACTATCTTCATACACACAACATTAAAAAAAAAATACCTTACCAGTGGATTTAAATTCTTGCATTTTTGTTAGATTAACAATGAATATGGTAGTTTACGGCTCCGTACGTCTATTCGCCGCCGAGTCAAGGGCAGCACTAGTGTGCTCATGTGGATTATTATTGAAGTGATAACAATTGCTCGCTTTGCGTCATTGAGTTGGTAAACAGGAATTGGAGTTAGGCATAATAACATGGCACATATCGTCGCTAATCTAACTGACGTATCTGACATTTTGGACTAAGCCGACCTAACTATAGTAATTTGATACTTTTTCCAAGTCCAATCTGATATCTGATCATGTATTCCGAACAAAATAAAAACAAAGATCTCACGAATTGACGTATCTGTTAAAATATTTAGGTACTATTAAGGTGAATGCGCAGTGGTAGCATGCGAAATTAAAATTTTCTTACGTTTTTTGCAATTTTCAGGTCAGTGTCAGGTTTTATCTTGATCAAAATTTGATTCGGGACTATAACAGGTACGTATTTACAGAATTATAATCATCAGAATCATTAATACATCTTTCTAAGTTAGATTTCTACCGTTAAGAACAAATCTCGTATGGTAAAGTGTTTATGGTAGAAATCTAACTTAAAGAGATATATTAATGATTCTAATGACTATAATTCTGTAAATACATGTCTATTATAGTCGCAAATCATATTTTGATCAAGATACAACCTGACACTGACCTACAAATTGCAAAAAACGTAAGAAAATTTAAATTTCGCGGTCTACCACTGCGCATTCACCTTAAAACAGTGTTGCCATATATACAGATTTCTCCGTATTTATACAGATTTTCGATGTGTGATACAGATTAGCACTGGATACAGATTTTCATACAGAATTTTCTAACTCTATTGATTAAATTACCTCAACTTAAAATAGAATCAAAATAAATGACTTAGATATCGCGTTACACACACCATTGTATGATTCTATTCTTTATGGTTAATTTATTTTTTTCACAAAAAACGTTAATGTTTAGTATGGCAGCATTATAAGTTTCAATCGCTCTGCTCGGGAAATCCCCCAAAGTTCTGCGTGCTTTCCAAGGTACTCTCGCACTCTCGCATTCGTCTTGTAGTGCGTGCGTGATGTAATTAAACAAATGCAGTTTCTTGACCTACAAGTTGTCAAGTCTCGTAGAATTGATTCATTGGTTACTTTGGCAGTAAAGTTTCCAAATTTGATCTCAGTTGATGAACTGCAAGAACTAGACACAGAGTGGCGGTTTTTGCGAAATAATATAGACCTAACGCCTGATGATTCAGAAGACCTCGAAACCTTCTGGTGTAAAGTCATTGCAGCCCGTGATCCTGCTAACTACAGCAATCAATTATACCCAACGCTGTCCAGATTTGTTTCTGCAATCCTAAGTCTACCTCATTCTAGTGCTGCCGTAGAGAGGATCTTCTCGTCTATAAATTTAATAAAGACAAAACAACGCAATAGACTTAATACAAATACTATTGAAGGTCTTTTGCATACAAAGCAATTGATTGGTGAAAAACCTTGCTATAACCTAGAGGTTGATATTAAATTACTGTTAAAATTTAACAAATTGTATGTATGACTAAAAAAGTAATTTTTATTTCGTTTGTTGCAATTGTTTAAATTTTAATAAGTGTGTTTGTTTTAATTATGTTTTTAATTTTACTATGTATGTACATACGTACTTAAATAAAACTACCATTTTATTAATTAGTGTATGTTCTTATTTTAATATACGATAATCAAACCTTATCACGTTAGTACTTATCCCTTGTTTTTCAAAAGAAGCAGTGATTATGATGATTAATATTCTATTTTGGTTAATTTGATTGTACAGATTTTATACAGATTATAAGTTAAAATAGCATACAGATTTAATACAGATTTTAGGAGTTTCTACTACAGATAAAAGGTTCAAGGCATCTGGCAACACTGCCTTAAAACAATATTAACACGATAACAATAGCTAGTAGTAATACTGTAGGTACTGTAAAATATGCTTCGAATCAGTTAGGTCTCTTAGTTAGATTAGCGACGATATTAGAGTGGCTTGTGGTCAAGACTCAAGGTAATAACGGCCGCACGGGTCGATTGATCAGTATAAGCTACGCTTGCCACGGTTGTTCCGTAGATGGGGACCGACCATGTTTACAAACACGCCGTACCTCGGAAAGCACGTTAAGCCGTTGATCCTGGCTCTCATTCGTGGATCTTTGACAGTCGTTACGGGTCGTCAGAAGTCTGAAAACAAGTCTTACCAAGGAGTATCGTAATTACCCAGTAACTGGGTTGTGGAGGTCAGATAGTCAGTCGCTCCATGCAAAATACTGGTATTCAACTGCATCTGGTTAAACTGGACGCCCAACATAGTTGGGAAAAGGCTAGGCAGATGACATGGCACATATTACCTACACAGTTACGGCAGTTACAATAACTGTAACATGGTTTTTTGGTAGTTAAAAGTTAGTAAATAATAGGTACTTCGAACCCAGACAGACACTTTACTTGTATATTTAATTTCTTCACCACTGCTCTCAAAAACGGTGAAGGCATGTCCTAGAACCAAAAATCGACGACATATGACATCTACCAACCCCTAGGCCCGCCTGGAGGATTATGGCCACTCCCTCAGTGCTGGGAAAAAGGCCTCCTCTCTGTGAGATGGAGTGGGCCATAATCCACCAAGCGGGCATGCACAAAACATCACTAGATCAACGAGACTGTATGTTTTATAAACAGACTAGCTGCACCCCGCGGTTTCACCCGCATAAGACTCGACCCCGTGGGAATATCGGGATAAAAAGTAGCATATGTGTTAATCCAGGGTATCAGCTACCTCCATACCAAAGTTTATCAAAATTGGTCCAGCCGTTTGTGCGTGAAGAAGTAACAAACATATAAACACACATACACACTCACAAACTTTCGCCTTTATAATATTAGTGTGATAGGTAGGTACAGACGCCAGCACATCAAGCTACCCGAAACTGTCAAATTTTCACAATCAACCTTGAACGTAATGCTTCTTCTTCTTAGCGTGTCGATGGCAATCTAAATGTACCTACTCGGCCCAGAATTCGGCCACTTGTTTGGCGCCATCACTAGCGTCCATCAGTTCCTGTAACGTGCAGCTGACAGGACACGCAGGACACGATATTAAGTGTCCCATCGTTTGTGGAACAGCACCACATTTACACTCCAAGGCGGAGTCGTCTATAAATTTCCACCTGAACAGGTTTTGCTTGCTTCGGCCAACCTGGGTCCGGAGTCTGTTTAAAGACTTCCAGTTTACCCAAGGTAACTCATGTCCAGGTGGGAGGTCCTCAGCGGGTGGAACGAACGGTTTGGGTAAGGAAGCACTGTCTCGCCACAGCCTCAGTCTTTCTTGTGGTAGTTCGCCAGTGAGTGGGACGACACACTTTAAGAAACTATTTCGGCTTTTCGTAATGCTATAACGTAATGCTAATAGCGATAAAGTTGAAAATATAATTGTAGTAACTTGAAGTGCTGGCGTCTGTAAATAATATCATAAGCAGTTTCATCAGAGTCCTATCTGCATGAATTCTTAATCTATGCGTCTCATATAACGTCGGTTTATTAAGTTAACAACATGTCATAAAGCACTCAGTATTATCGAAGTCAAACGATATTCGCTGATCAATAGAAATATAGCTCTACATGCCTCTATTATATTTATTGTCCTACCGACCTATCGCAGGTATGCTGAAAGAGATTTCTTATGAAATAAGCATCACCTTTGTACCTATTTTTTGTTGTTTTTTTTTTCTTGTCTGTTTATTATGTGTGTACATAAATGGTAAAATAAATAATAATAGCTAGCGATTTTAGCTAAACGCTTCGGGGCCATGCTTGGGGCTGATTTTTCAATAGGACAATTCTCATAATTTTAACCCTTTGACCGCCATGTAAAATTTCATCTGATCTATCTTGCCCCCAACGCCGCGACCGTATTACAAATCATTTATCGTACGATTGGCTAGTGATGTGTAACACGTAAAATAAAGTTTTATTTGTTATTAAAACTTGAATTGCGATGAACGCTTATTTATGTATTGTGTACAGACGCCAGCACATCAACCTACACCTAACTGTCACATTTTCCCAATCAACTTTGAACCTTATGCTTCAGTGATAAAGTTGAAAATCTATTAAAGAAATTTGACAGATTGTAGTAGGTTGATGTGCTGGCGTCTGTACCTAATTTTAAGTTTTTTTTTTTCATTGTTCCTCTCAACCAAAGCACCTGCCATCTAATCTCTTCACCACCCTTGGTTGACTGGTAGAGAATGCCTAAGGCATTAAGTCCGCCTTTGTACCTTTTTGTGCGAAAAGTTTAAATAAATAAACGCTTAAAGACGTCATTTCATTGGCGTCTCGATCAAGTTATTGAATGACGCTTTAATGCGTCCTTGGCGGTCAAAGGGTTAAGAACGTTCAGTCTCACTCTCATCTCGACTCAGACTCAATCTGTCAAAAATACCTCTAATTTCCCTACATTTTTTACATTGCTGAGATGGCGAATTGATTTTGGACGTTTTTAATTACGGGAATTGACTTCTGATATCTTTTATCTGATAAATAAATATTGCAGTTTGATAGCTTTTGTACAGAATACTAGCTTGTACCCGGGACTTCGTTTCCGTGGAAGTCGTAAGTACAACAATATACTAAACTAGCTCTGCGCCCCGCGGTTTCACCCGCGTAAATGTCGATCCCGTGGGAATATCGGGATAAAAAATAGCTTATATGTTAATCCAGGGTGTCAGCTACCTCCATACAAAATTTTATCAAAATTGGTCCAGCCGTTTGTGCGTGAAGAAGTAACAAACATATAAACACACACACACACACACACTCACAAACTTTCGTCTTTATTATATTAGTGTGATTAACAGTCACATTTTTATAAAACTTGATAACTTTCCTGTATAGGTACTACGTTTGTAGCTTTGGTCTCAGCAAAATATAGATTAGTCGGGGCTGGTGATGCGGGAGCAAGCGACGTACGCAGTTGTCTGTGAGGGTGAGGAGCAGCACACCAGTACCACGCAGCCTTCAGTAGTAATTTCCCATTGCTTGCGAAGTTTTTTTTTTTTAGTGGATCAACGCCTGCGTTCCTGTACACAGGGTAGCATAGACATCGGCGCGCAAACTAAACTTACCATGAATTCAGCACGATTCTAGTAATTTAGGCTGGCCGCATACGTACGACGGTTTCCTGATCAAGAATTCAGATTCGGAGACTCTGAATGCACGCATTTCACACAAAACCGTCTCTAAGAGCATACGATCTTAAATATTTCCGTCCGGAAAATAGTATGCTCTAGAAAACCTAATCAGGAAACCGTACGTATGCAGCTATGCGGCCAGCCAATGGTTTTCGAGGGCGCCGTCAACGATTATGAGGTCGAAATGAAAATTCAAAATGGCGCCATCTTGAATTTCAATATTTTGACGCCAGCACCTCAACCTACCCGAAACTGTCACATTTTCCCAATCAACTTTGAACCTTATGCTTCACCTCAACCTACCCGAAACTGTCACATTTTCCCAATCAACTTTGAACCTTATGCTTTAGTGATAAAAGTTGAAAATCTATTAAAGAAATTTGACAGATTGTAGTAGGTTGATGTGCTGGCGTCTGTACATATTTGTTTTAAATCATATGCCCGGGGCCCGTAATACTTTCCCCGGACAGATTCGTGTGTCCAAAGCAAGTGTAAGTAATAATAAAACGAAATAAATTTATTATATACATTTATTGCTTGCTTTTTAACTTTTAATCAATAAAGTTTCCACGTTTTGTTCGCTGTAACCACTTGTATTACTTTCTTTCTTCAAGTAATCTGCTGCACGTTTTTCGAGACCGGCCCGGTTCTGTCAACAAAAAAAAAAATGTACTTAAAAGAAAATTATAAATCAACGTAACATTTCGTGTCTATTTCGACTGCGTTATTCTACTAAACTAAGCAACGAATTTTGATGCGGCATTCACGAAGAGAAAACCGTGAGGTGATTTTGGCGATTTTTGGACCCCCTCCCCCCTTAGTGGGACATCGTGACCCCCTGACCCTAATCTCACGTGAGATTGTTCAAAATGCGTATTTTCAGTGTAAATATTATGTCAATCTATGCTTCATTACGCAATTACCCTATGGTTCTGTGCTTCCCGCATCCATCGGATTCCTGCGGCCTTCACAAGGTCTACCTTATGGGAGGCCTTCCAACGCTACGTCTTCCGGTCCGAAGCAGAGTTGTTCAATAACATTTTAGGAGCGCGAAACGGGAATTATTAGAGGTTCAAATAAATAGATGCCAAAAAAAAAAACAGAAAAAAAAATGATTCTTTTACTCACGTTGATGTAGCTTTAGGTTTCTTCGATTTTGATACCGTTTTTAGTTTCGTCCCCACGCAGTATCTGTAAACAGAATAAGTTATTAAAATCACGCAAGTCCACAGAACAAAACCATGGTCAGCAAGACGACCTGGTACCACAAGCAGCACCAGTTCACGAGTAGGGTTGCCAGGCGTCCGGATAAAGCCGGACACAGTCATGCTTTTTGGTTGCGTGTCCGGCCAAATCAGACGGTGTCCGGCCTGTCCGGCTTTTGCTAGGCTTTTTAAATTTGACCAAAGCGTTCGCGGCGCGCCCCCGCCTCCCCGTCACTCTTCATCACCACCCCACTCTACTGTATAGTAAATGATAAAAAAAAGGCTAGTTTTACTTAAAAATAATTGTCGTGTTATACTAAGACTAAAAAATTAAGCGGGTCCTGCTTTTTTACCCAAATGTCCGGCTAAACTGGCTGGTCTGTCCGGATTTTCGGTTGTAAGACCTGGCAACCCTATTCACGAGCATAACTGCATATTATTATGTTAGTATAGATTATTAATGAGGATACATACCTCATATGACCCTTCAGCTTCGCGCATCGAAGGACAACGCCACATAATTTACACTTATAAGCTTTCAAGTGATCCGTAAACCAGGACTTTCGGCTGGAAATATATAGAAAAAGACTTTAACAAATTGTACCTTTGGCATTGTTATCAGTGACTTGGTTCTGCCCGCGGCCGCGGGGAAATTATAATAATAATATAATAATAATATTCCACAACTATCACACAACGCCATCTAGTCCCAAGCTAAGCAGAGCTTGTGTTATGGGTACTAGACAACTGATAAACATACTTATATATATCTAAATACATACATATTATAGATAAATTACACCCAGACACAGAACAAATGATCGTGCTCATCACACAAACATTTGTCCTGGGTGGGAATCGAACCCACGACCTCCGGCATAGCAGTCAGGGTCACTAACCACTAGACCATCAGGCCTGTCCCACGCCTGTCCAATTATCCCACGGGAGCCTACCGGGACAAAAAGTAGCCTTTGTCCTTCCCCAGGATGTCATCTATCTCCTTGCCAAACATTATCGACATTCGATGAGATATGTCAAAAATTTACATCTATACAGGGTAACATTTTAATCAACGTTTTCCTCTTAAGGGTCAGCGCAGACAGAACGGAGCGCAGCGGAGAGGATTTTATTAACGCACTTGAAAATAAACTTTAAAATTATTACAATAAAGTCGCGCGGGGATTCCCACGTATCTTCGAGGACGCGCGGGCATTTTTTGTCAGGTTCAAGCATTTATGCACTTTATTATAATAGTTTTAAAGTTTATTTTCAAGTGCGTTAATAAAATCCTCTCCTCTGCGCTCCGTTCTGTCTGCGCTGACCCTAAGGGGTCATTGTACTCATCATTATGAACAACTTTTAGTACGGAACCAAACATGAAATCGCGAAAAAAATCAGCTGTTCCCTACATTTTGACGAGTTACGCGAACATAAATGTAGGGAACAGCAGATTTTTTTTTTCACGATTTCAGGTTTGGTCCCGTAGTAAAAGTTGTTCGTAATGATGAGTACAATGACCCCTTAAGAGGAAAACGGTGATTGAAATTTCAGCCTGTATAAATAAAAATGAATCGCCGAAATGTATGTATGTACGCGCATAACTTCCGAACGACTACACCGAATTGGATAATTCTTTTTTTGTTGTATTCGGTGTTGCCAGGACAAAGTTTGTATGAAAGAAATTTTCGGAATACGAAAAAAAAATTGTACTAGTGCGAAGCTGGAGCGGGCCGCTAGTAAATAATATGATTAACGTACCCAGTCTCATACGGACAATGGGGACATTTGAAGAATACGCTGGATCTCACACGATGATGGTTTTTCTTATAATGTAAGGCAGCTTTGTCGTACGAGGCAAACGTCCCGGCGCAGGCGCCGCATTCGTATCTGAGACATAAATAGTTTGTTAAGGTGATGCGCTAAAGTAGCATGAAATTATTTTGTTTATGTTTTAACAGACACGCACGAACTTCTCACCGAGAGGAGGCCTGTGTCCCAGCAGTGGGAACATTACTTATAAGCTGATTATGCACGGACATGCCAGGCATCGTGGTAAACCCACAAGCTGCCCACGATGTATCGCAGTGAGGTATCCATCTGCATGTGCGTGCATACTCGTATCTATTAGCATGCATTTGTTTTACCGAGTTAGCCGCTACGTCGTCGGCTTACAGGCAAAAGCCTGACGAGCGGCCCCTCCTCCGGTTCCTCTTCGTTTCACCGTGGATGACCAAGCCACGGCTACCGAGCCGTACGGGAACTCACTTTGGGGGGCACTGCACCCCTAGCTAAGGTTGGAAGGTACGTTACCTGGTGTGATGCCAGAACATATGCATATTTATGGCGCCATGGTCTACGTGCTGAAGACACACGTCACATTCTACCGTGTGTTGTGTCTGAAACAAAACAGTGATTGTTATATCATACAGTTGCGCGCCACAATTAATGCCTACCACTAGCGCCATCTAGTATCGAGTAGCAGAACTAGTAGTCAAGATGCTTCTAGAAATTTCGATACTTTCTAGAACTATCGACATCTGGTCAGTCGGGACCGGTATGTGCTCGAACATTCTAGATGTTTCTACAGTAGAAGGTTCTGGAACTATCCGAGGCCTATATAAGGCCGGTATGACCGCGACCCGGGATCAGTATTGGTTAAGCGATACAAGCGAAAACATTCGAAGCGATCTTCAAGCGCGACTAGAGTGATCTGTAGTGCGATTGTGTTGTATAATTAGTGTGTTTGAGTTGTAATTGGTGTTTTTAATTAAAGTGTCTATTTTTTTGGTTATTAAATCGGCAGTTTTTATTGTCACGAACCCCAAGCACGTAACAATAACATATTGTTTTTGATGTTCTTCAGAAAGGTCGTAGTACTGGCAACCGGCGTGCGTGTATGACCAGTCGTATGGAAGTAAAAGAGGCAAAAAGAATATGTAAATTTTAGGTTATGCGCGACCGCTGGCGTTACAAATGACCGCGCGTCCGTTTGAAGGTTTACGAAGTCAAGAGTTGTTCTCCCGTTATTGAAGTGAAACTTCTTTACGCACGCTTGACTTGGGGAGTAAGCTGGCGAACGCGTGACGTAAGCGTTACGAAAAAGTGTGATCGGGCGAGGCGAACGGGAGTTGAGAGGGGGATATAAGCAAGAGAAAGCAGTGCGCCGCGCACATTTTCTTTCTCTCTTCCTCTCATAGCCAAATACGTTTGAAGTTTCATTTCAGTCGTGTGGTCATAAGCACACTAAGTTTTTTTTTGTACTGGACCACATCTGGGAACCTTCTGGTTACGGAGATATTGATGGTTAGTTCCCACTTTTTGAAAATGTATGTATGTGTTATGTGTAAGTTTTTTAGATGTACAGAATGCGTTAGTGACGGTTTTGTGGAGGGTCTGGTTACAAGACAAACCTTGTTTGAAAACATGTGATATCTGTCAACCCGCACTGGGCCCGCGTGGTGGATTACGGCCCACTCCCTCTTACAGAGAGGAGGCCTGTGTCCCAGCAGTGGGAACATTATAGGCTGATTATGCTATTTGTTGATAACTCACCCCAGAAGTATGTTTCCTTTTAACATGGTCTTCTAAATTCTCCTGAAACTGGAACCCAACCAGGCAAGACTCACAGCGATGCGGCGCGCGCAGGTAAGACGGAGAGGTAGCGATCTTTTTTCTCTCTCGCATCAATTGTGCTCTTGTCAAACTCATCTGTTTTATATTTGATCCGTGCGTCGGTCTTCTATCTACTAAAAATGTAAATAAGTTGAAAAGTAGTTATATTAACACTTTCACTGTCCAGCACCCGGCTCCCGGGTCGAGCGAGAAATTCGTTCGTGTGCCCACAACTCGGCTCCCGAGTCGTAAATATAGATACATGTGACCATGTGGACACACGAACGAATTTCTCGCTCGACCCGGGAGCCGGGTGCTGGGCAGTGAAAGTGTTAAGAGGAAATGCGGTCGGAAAGACTTGAAAAAAAGTCTAAGTAAAAAACACATTACCACTCCTTTGCGTCGCGCAGTCGGGTAAAAAAGTCATAATTCGAGGTTTGGCTCTCGCCTATTTCCTCCTCCAATATTGGACCAATTTAAAAGATCTATACATATACTAAAATATTTCATAAACTGAATAAGAAGGATATATACTGTGTCCCTATGTTTTTCGTTTTTCATTAATAGTTGACAAATTTGTACACTAGGCCTCTGCTGACAGCGGTTTAAATCGGCATTTTTTGAGGGTTCTAGTGCTTATAAAAATAAAGTATCATCAAAAAGGAAAACATAGGGACATACAAGTAGTTAATATTTATTATTCTGTAAAAAATCATTGCTTTATGGTCATTAACCAGAAAGAAAACAGGCGAGAGCGTTTCTATGAAGAATAGACCAACCCCGCATTTAGATTTTTTTAACAATTTTTTTTCCAAATAATAATATTCCACAACTATCACACAACGCCATCTAGTCCCAAGCTAAGCAGAGCTTGTGTTATGGGTACTAGACAACTGATAAACATACTTATATATTTCTAAATACATACATATTATAGATAAATTACACCCAGACACAGAACAAATGATCGTGCTCATCACACAAACATTTGTCCTGGGTGGGAATCGAACCCACGACCTCCGGCATAGCAGTCAGGGTCACTAACCACTAGACCATCAGGCCCGTCAAAATGTAAGTGAGCAACAGTGATTGTCCATTTGGTAACAACAGCCGCGACTTACGAACAGTGGCGTGCATTGCATATAGGCATATAAGCAGTGCCTACCTCGATATATCAACATAAGCCTGTCTATTATATTTTAGTTTGTGTGCCCCACAATTAAGAAACTCACTAAATTATCATACCTAACAAAAAACAAAATCTTCATACAAACACGCGCGGCAGTAGGCAGTCGCCGGACGGCCTACTCGGCTCCCGTACCTACTATTCGCACATTGTCGTTGGTCTTTACTCGTTCAAGTAAATACGACAAAATTAAAAATACGTATGTCTCACGCGTAATACAATGACGTTCGAGCTTCGCAATTTATCATGCCTACTCAAATAATCACACTTTTGACTAAACTTTTTTTTTCTGATTAGTGACCGCGTTTGCCCAGACTAGACCCGGCTTAGTGCCTACCTATTCTGAAAACCAATGCACACCACTGCTGGAAAGGCACGAGTATTGATCACCACGGACGCACAAATTTAAAGCGCCTGTCTGGGTTCGAACCTACGACCTACAAATTCAAGTCGCGGTCATTACTACTTTTTTTCTTTTTGTTTTTCCGGTTAGGAACATCCTAATTGATGCAGGGCGGCGGGGTCTGTCAGACTCTTACTAACTAAAACCCACCCCGGTGTTCCATCTCACACCTACGCCGAGCGTCGCGGGAACGTACGATCCTTCCGCAACCCCCGACTGGTGCCGGCGCCCGCCACCATAGAGTAAGTAATGTTCATTATATGTAAGAAGAGACGGGAGTCCCATAGCAAAAGATGAAAAACGTCGCTTGTATGAAACTTGTACTAAAACTGAATATCAACATAGCAAAAATGACACAGACTATGCAAAGACTGCAGATGTTAAAGCGAGACAGCAATAGCCGCCATTATGTTTAGTACACGGTTCATAGTTTCTTTTTTTGTTAGACAGTTGCGTCTGACTGCCCGCCACTGCGGGCCTACTTCTGCAGCCTCCTTCTGCGAGAAGACTGTTTCGCAGAAGGAAACCACCGCATCCCAGGACTCTTTGCTGCCAACCATCGACAGGGCGGTCATTACTACTGTCCTGACAAAAAGTTTAGCTGGTATTATTAATGTAAAGGACTTACTAAAAGGTACCGAAGCGTCTTCTGTCTGCATATCATTATTTTCACCAACATCTATAAACTCCTCGTTTATGACTGCTTGATCTAATTCTTCATTAGCAACATTTTCAACTGTATCAACGTTTTCAGTTACAATTCTATCAATTTCTTCTTCATCTATATTTTCACTCTTTTCTATAGTATTAAGATTTTCATTGAGGACATCATTTGTAATATTTTCTGTAGGATTAACTGTAGTTGTAGGTGCTGTGTTAACATTATTTAATATTTCAGTAGGATTTTTATAATTTTGGCCTCCTAATTCAAAAGTAGTATGAATATCACTTAACAAGGAGTGAGAGATAGTTTGTAACGAATTAGCTAGAAAGTTAATGCAATCGCTATTTTGATTACTTTGAATGATTCTTATTGCCTCTTCAATATTTTTATTTTTTTTATTTTGTAAACTCTTTGGTGGTGGACTCTTTTCTGTATTGTCGAAAATTTCTTTTTCTTCTTTGATTATGTCGTTTAAGTTTATGTTAGTGTCTTCTAGTATTGTTTGTGGTTTCTCTATGTTATTAAAATTTGTTTGTGGAATGTCTATTTTAAATACTTGATGTATTTTTAAATTATGTTTTTGATTACTGCATTTTGGAGTGTTTTCCTGAAAATATAAGACATAATCTTTAATAACTTTATATAATAGGACTATTTATTTTTATTTAAGTACATAATATTTAAACAAACAGATTTAAACTTAAAATATTAAATATATGTACACCCTGCAAACCTATTTGATTTACATCCCACACACACGGATAGCCGTGTCGGTATGAATACTTACGCACACAAATGTTAAATAAAACGAGCGAGCTCTGTTTTTTATTAGAGCCAAAGCACACACGCTACTTTTTGCATCGGCGATCGGCGATTTTGCGGCTGTATCGATACTGCATCGCGTTTTGGCGACTCTCTGCGTTCGGACGTGGTATCGAAAGCGCGTTTTAGCGACTGTTCCGATGCTGGCGCAAATGCCAAATCGCTGCGACCGGCATCCGAATGTGTGCGGAGTGTAGCGTTCAGCCGCTGTATCGAGCTTCCGAAAAGCGACTGAATCGCCGCGTTTGGCGTTTTTAAGTGTGCGGTGTGGAATGCTTGGTCGCTGCATTTAGCTTCTAAAAAGCAGCTGAATCGCCGATCGCCGATGCAAAAAGTAGCGTGTGTGCTTTGGCCCTTAGTGTGCGTATGTCGCACCAATACGCAATAACTGTAATACCAATGTATAGTAATCCTTACTTTATGTAATTAAATGAGTTACAATATTTCGCACATGTTCATTATAACAGGTTTGGCACAATGGCTTACGTCTCTTGTTAGTAAACAAGAAGGCTCAATTTCAAATGTCGGGTGCAAAACATTCTTTTCGTTTTGTAATCATAAAAAAATTTTCCTAAAACATTCATTGCCTAATTGAATTGCTAACAATTCAATTCCATTCATAGATGAGTAATTCTAATTTACAACGTTTGAGACATGAGCACGGAATTCTCAGTCAATTTATTTTGACCGTTTAGGATACAACTACCCACGATTTTTGTAGGTATATATTTTTTTTAACTTTCACCATAACCCTTTTACCAACAGAAGGATCCAAGTGTAGCAGCAAAATAAAATTTGGGGTATTGTTTACCAAAATTAAGCTTTAATTAATATGCCTATTAGATGGTGGCACGTATATTGCCGTCATCGGTAAAAAAACTGCATTGGCGTATCTAGGGATTTTTTCTAGGGGGGGCCTGGCCCCTACCTAACCTTTTTTTTTTGTGGGGACATCCTCATGGATACCCTCCGTCTGGGAAGAACGGAGGGTTATATCGGACTCCTACCGACTAAAACCCCACTGTTCCTTTTACTACGGTGGCTCGGGAGTACTTGTACATTCGCCGCACCCCCGACTGGTATCAGCCCGCCATGCCTAGCGGGCCCCATCCCCAAGTGCGGGCGATCCCACGACCGCACGTCCTTCCATTATATATTGCGTGCCACTTCTTTGAGCCCGACTGCTCGAGCGACGAAACGACCCCAATTTCACCGCCTGCAGGTTCTTATGATGACCGGAAACCGTTAAACGCCCTTCGACGCCCGGCTGCTCTTCTAGTGCGAGTGGAATGAGAGGTATGCTCTCTCTACCTCTCCGCCGCTTCCTTTGCATGCATCACCTCCTCGCAAAAAGAAGCCACAGCATCCCACGCGTTTGGCAGATCACCCGCACCAAGTGTCGTGACAAGGGCACAGCGCTGTTGACCCAAGCTGTACTCCTCCAACGTATGTTGCGCCGTGTCCTCGTGGCAGTCTACACAGTGATGACAAGCAGGTGTCCGCTCCCGACCTATGCGACGCAGTAAGCACCTGCGTCAGCCGGAAACTCAGGGCGCCATGCTACCTGTCCAGCCATTCTTCCATAACAGGCCTTACCGCCACTATTGTGGCGAGCCGCCACCTGGGTTGCGCAAGTCACTCCCTTCCATTCAGCCACTAGGATCTGACGGAGCTCAGTCCTTCGTGGCTCGAATTCCCGAGGAACCGGAGGCTGACCACGCACAAAGCTCCTTCCGCAGCTATATAGGGACGCAAAGATTTTTGCGTCCAGATCCCAGGGCGTTGATCCAGCCAGGAGAGTTGCTGCCTCGTAGGAGATCGTACAGTATCCTCTTATCACCCTAACAGCCATCGCTCTTTGCGGCCTTCGCAATATTGCAACGTTGCGGGCCGTCAGAGTGTCCGCCCATACGGGCGACTCATACAGAGACCTGGACCGCACAATCCCCACGTCAGTCTCCGGCAGGAGGCGTTGGCCCCCCCCCCAAATTGGGTAGCAGTCGCGCAAGAGCAGCTGCGACGCTCATCAACCTGGGGACCAGTCGCTGAATGTGCGGCCCGAAGTCCCACCGGCTGTCGAGGACAAGTCCGATGCGGACGCCTCCTACCACTATGTTTAAATCGCGTGGTGGCTTGTTCCGAGGCCCATGCATCAGAGGGCCTCAGATTTGTGCAAAGGCACCTCGAGACCTGTGCAACCCCTGCCGTGGCCTGTATGGCAGATTGCCAATGCGTTTGCCCCCGGGCCGTCTAATCATAATAATACTCCAGCTGGATCTACTAAGATTTAATTATTTTCGTGATAACAAAAGTAACTAAATGGAATGTATTATGTAGGTTATAATAAGATTGTGTAGGTCTTGGTGGTAGATTATTTATTTGATTGCTTTTGTGTGAAGTTATATTATGTAGGTATCCAGCTTAAAATTTCGAATAGGTCCCCAAACATCCTAGGGTGGGCCTGAGACCAGTCTAGGGTGGGCCGTGCCCACCCGGCCCCCCCCCCCTATATACGCCAATGGGTAAAAGGGTTAACTTATAAAAAAATTAGCGTTCTTAGTTGTCAGTCTACGAGTGTAATTTGCACTACTAAGTATTAAGGTTAATTTTAGTATTTGATTGATTGATCATAGTCGTTTAAATATGCACATTACCATTATACAAAATATTAAGGTTCATTTTCGCTTACAGCATACTAGCTGCGCCCTGCGGTTTCACCCGCACAAGTGTCGATCCCGTGGGAATATCGGGATAAAAACTATCCTATGTACTTCCCCGGGACTCAAACTATCTCTATACAAAATTTCATCTAAATCGGTTCAGTGGTTTAGGCGTGAAAAGGTAACATGCAGACAGACAGACAGAGTTACTTTCGAATTTATAATATTAGTATGGATAAGGTAGATGAATGAAGGTGAGACTCAAGGGTAAATGAAGTGTTTCATACGAATATGAACAATAACTTAGTACAAATAAGGGTTAATTTTTGTGTAAAAATTGATTGATTGATCATAGTCGTTTAAATATGCATGTTAACATCATACAAAATAATAAGGTTCATTTTCGCTTACAGCATATATCGGCTTAAATTAACTGGTGGCTAACTTACTGTGCCAATATCTGATAACAGCTTAAAGCTCTCCTCAACTTGCAGCTTAAACAGCTTAATTTTCTTCAACTTTTCATGACACTCATAGCATATTACTTGGTTCTGTAGTTTTATCTGAAATGGACGTGAGAATATTTTTTAATTTTTGTTTTGTAGCTACGATGATATCATTGCCGTGCTGTCAGTGGGTGCAGGCCCTAATGGTTTTTTTATTATTTCCAAACCCATGGGTACAAAAAATCACGAAAAAAAAAATCAGCTGTTCCCTACATTTTGACGAGTTATACGAACATAGGGAACACCTGATTTTTTTTTTCACGAGATCTGGTTTGGTCCCATAGTAAAAGTTGTTCATAATAATGAGTACAATGACCCATTAAGAGGAAAACGGTGATTAAAATTTCACCCTGTATACAGGGTGAATTCTTCAAGTGGGCGTGGATGGCCAAATCCGAAACTATGAGGACTAGCGAAAAGTACTCAAAGGAGTCGCGGGCTCGATTTTGATGAAAACTAAAACTGCATCATTGGATTTTTGAAAAATCAATATTTCTAGCCAGGAATCGAACCTGTTGATTTTGAAAAAAAAATACACCCTGTATTATTACACCTTTCGATAGTGTCCCTAATAAGGATCAAATTCTGGGAAGTAATGACATACGGCAAACTAAAGGAAAGAGCTCATTTTTAACAAAATACTTTTTTTTTTCTTATGTTACCTACCTCATCAAGTCTACATCATCTGCCTAGCCTTTTCCCAACTATGTTGGGGTCGGCTTCCATTCTAACCGGATGCAGCTGAATACCTCGGTATGTAAAGATGGTCACCCATCCACAGACCAACCGCGGCAAGCGTAGTCACGTTATCCATAACCTTTGGCAAATGCTTCTATAGCTTTTACTAATCAAATCTAACAAAGGAAGTAGTACTTAAAAAAGCTTTGTTACAAAGATATTTGTAATTTCATTTAATGAAATTGAATTGAGCTATGTAGTAACAAGTTTCAGCCCGCCAAATCTTATGAATGAAAATACTATTGACGTAGCCAATTCAGATAAAGAGGCATGCATATCGGGTGATTTACGTCAAGGTATTTAGTTTGTATGAAAATTAACAAAAAAAATTTAAAAATGCTTATATCCATGGTCGAACATCTGGTCGAAGTTTATGTATATCATCCAGAACACGGTGTATAAAACAATAGCCTAGTGCTTTAGGACAAGGCTGTACCCGTGCGCAGACACACCCCCTCCACTGTCACTCAGCCTTGTTTTTACATGACGACAGCTGTATATGGGCTTAATTAAACTCTATATTTTAATAAATCAACAATAAATACCTCAGGCATCATGAAACTGTTAAGGAAATCTGCATGTAAACACGTCAACAAGCTAATGAACGGAACTCCTTTTTTAAGACAGCATATGCAGAATAATGTGGATTCCGGTGCCGTTTCTGTTACATCTTCATTTAGACTATAGTCTTCAGTCTTTATAGATGACAGTAAATTAGACATTTTCGGCTGTTCTAGTGAAACAACTGACCGACTGATTGAGTGGTTGTATAACTGGAAAGAAATTGAATTTAGAACAGATTGAATTTCACTGAAATCTAAAGACTGTATCACAAATTATTCATTCTCTATGCCCCAGTTTATAGAATGTGGGATCTCCGTTGGAAACCAGGCAAAATCAGAGTTGTCCGAAATGCGAGCTACTGTTATTGTAGCCGAGGTAAGCTTCAATACAACAAAAATCCATACCTAGTCCAAGAAAGGCGAAGTCACTCAGAAATGCAAAAAAGGTAACCAGAAACACAGCCAATTATATTTTTTTTTGAACAAATTACAACAAAACGAAAGAGTTTACTAACTATATAAATCATGTTCATGATCGATCACAGAGGAGTCATAGCACTGCAAAAGTGTCAACAGTGAAGTGAAGCAGACGAGACGATCGATGTAAACAAATACTTGGCGAGTGTTGTCGCGCAGTAAAAACTCATTACCCTAAATATTTTGTCTAAGTTCTGGCAGGGGGACTGGACGAGTAAATGCGGTGGTTAGCGTTAAGTATTTATTTTTCAATATTTACATTAAAAGTGAGTTGTATAAGTCAGTGTCTATATAATTTTGCTTTTATAAGTTATCTAATATTTCCCTTAACGACCTATTTTTGAAGTGAAAACTTCTTTAGGCGCGTTTTTAAATATGGGAAAAGCCATTGAACTCGCGACACTGTTACCGTAACCGACACCTCTGTACATAAATATGATGATTCAAAATTGTACACACGTAATTGTTCAAGTTTTCGCTTTTGTCGGCACTCCCCGAGTGCCACTGTCTTTTTTTTAGCCGCCTCACTTTTTGATTTAAGGTTTTTATTTTTTTTTTCATTTGTGTCTTTTGTTTTTCTAGCAGAAAAATCCGCTGTCTTAATTGTTGTTTCCTGTGTGTATCAAGAATTGATTCACGTTCTTCTTCCATATTACATATGACAGAGGTCGTCGACAAGACCGGTGTCGTCGTTGAGACGTGCTGAAAGAAGAAACGGGTAAGTAACTAGGTACAGACGCCAGCACATCAACTTACTACAATCTGTCAAATTTCTTTAATAGATTTTCAACTTTATCACTAAGGCATAAGGTTCAAAGTTGATTGGGAAAATTTGACAGTTTCGGGTAGGTTGATGGGCTGGCGTCTGTACATTAACATAAAAACGTTGATCATTTAACGTTTATTTACACTTACAGATTGTAAAGTATGGGGCTGTATCGGATCTACATCAATTGACTCGATGGGTGTAGCAGGAACGTGCTGAAAAAAGAAACGAGTAAGTAACTACATATAATCTACATACAGTGGCGTGCATTCCATATAGGCATATTAGCAGTACCTACCTCGATATATCAACATAAGCCTATCAATTACATTTTAGTGTGTGTGCCCTACAATTAAGAGACTCACTAAATTATTAGGTCCTTACATATGAAATTGGCGTTTTTCGTACTGGCCACTTTAATCACGAATTTCTCCTCTTTGGTAAGGAATTCCAAATTCAAATTTGTACAGCTATTTACTCATGTATTTGTGCTTCGATGACCGTCATTCATTTGTTTTTTTTCTTCTGTTTTTTCTGTTTGCGTCACTCATTTTACAAAATGGAAAATTTAAAATATCGCATTATTTACGAGTACGAGTTCCGCCGTGGCACTAGTGCTGCGGAAACGACTCGAAGGGTGAATGATGTGTATGGCGGTCATGTTGCAAAAGAAAACACAGTTCGTTTTTGGTTCCAACGTTTTCGTTCTGGAAATTTCGACCTGCAGAACAAGCCCCGTGGACGGCCTGAGACCCAAGTTGATAATGGAGAATTGAAGGCTATTGTGGAAGCGGACCCATCGCAAACCACGTCCGAGTTAGCTGCAGGCTTCGATGTTAGTGATAAAACTGTTTTAATTCACTTGAAGCAAATTGGGAAGATTAAAAAGCTTGAAAGGTGGGTACCTCACCACCACACACTGCGCAACAGACGGCTACCAAATTAGAAGAGCTTGAATTGGAATGTCTTAGACATCCTCCGTACTCCCCGGACCTTGCTCCAACAGATTACCATTTTTTTCGCAATTTGGATAACTTTTTGCAAGGGAAAAAATTCAACTCCGATGGGGCAGTCCAAATCGCCTTCAAAGATTTTATTGATTCCCGTCCGACTGGTTTTTTTAGTAAAGGGATCAATGAACTACCTATAAGATGGCAAAAGTGCATTGAAAACAATGGTTCATACTTTGATTAATTAAATATATTATATTAAAAAATATTCGACTTTTTGTTCCTTCCATACAAAACGCCAATTTCATATGTAAGGACCTAATATCATACCTAACAAAAAACAAAATTTTCATACAAACACGCGCGGCAGTAGGCAGTCGCCTGGACGGCCTACTCGGCTCCCGTACTATTCGCACATTGTCATTGGTCTTTACTCGTTCAAGTTAATACGACAGAATTAAAAATACGCGAAATACATACTATGACGTTCGACGTTCGCAATTTATCACCCTAGGCATGCCTACTCAAATAACTACACTTTTGACCTCACTTTTTTTTTCTGATTAGTGACCGCGTTTGCCTAGACTAGACTCGGCCTAGTGCCTACCTATTCTGAAAACCAACGCACGCTACTGTATACATATCATAATATCTAGATCATATGATTGACCAGTTGCACCAAGTTGATACTAAAAACATTTACTAACAAAAAGACAAAATTTTAGCAAAAATCCGTAATGTCTCGAAAGCTATGTGTTATTTTTTGTGTTAGCAAAATGCATAAAATATAGGTACTTACAGCAAAATATACAGAAGTAGGTTCATTTAGATAAATATTCGCTGATTGATCTGGTGCAGCAGGTAGATGCTAGAAATAAAATAGGTAATCGATAATGAATTTGTTATGCTTATTAAAATATCATCATCATCATCATTTCAGCCGAAAGACGTCCACTGCTGGACATAGGCCTCCCCCAAGCACCTCCACTTCGACCGGTTTTGTGCTTCTCGCATCCAACGAGTTCCTGCGGTATTAAAATATAGATTATTGTAAATATGTACAAACTCAAAACGTTAGGAGGTTGGTTTAATATTCATCATGGTGAATACTGGTTGATATTTTTACGCGTTTACAAGTATACAGAATTTAAGTAGTCACTATTTGTCAATGCTACATGGAATAATCTCAACAATAAACAAAATAAAAATAAAAAAATTATTAATAGACACATTGGAATTAACCTTTGGATATCCGTTTCGTAGCACACGACGAAGTCCATTTTTTGTATAATATAAATCGTCGTTCTCGAAATGTGTCGAACAAACTACGCTGCGGACCGTTGGATTCCATGATGGCTCATTCCGGCTATCTCGAATGACTTCAATCCACTTCTCTTTTACATTAATATATCGAACCGGGAACCTTAAAAATGTATTTGAAAGGTAACATGAAAGTGGTAAAAAATATTTATATAATACTGTGCCCACGACTTCGTTCGCGTGCATGAGGGAAAACGTTTTATTTTTTTTGCGCAGAACCCTAATTCTTTTTCTAAAATAAAAGTATCCTACGTTACTCCTTATAACATCATCTATCTGTCAGTGAAAGTCCCGTTAAAATCGGCCCGGCCATTTCAGAGATTAGCCGGAACAAACAGACAAACAGACAAAAATGGTAAAAAATGTTATTTTGGTATAATAATATGTACCGTGTATACATGTCATGTGCATATGCATTTAGTAAAAAGCGGTTATTTTAATATCACAAACAGACACTCCAATTTTATTTATTTGTATAGATTATCGATATTAAAACTAATAAAACAAATAATTATATCAATACGTGAAGCAATAACTTTGTGAGGTACAAAATTTTTGCTTCACGAAATTTTTTTTACGAAATTTACGCGGATGGAGTATGAAAAATTTGGCACAGTTAAAGTTTATATGGAGAAGAAGCGCAGAAAGCTATTTTTATCTAATAAGCATTAGCAATAAATTATAAAAATTAAATTACACACTAACATGCGTTTGACGCACATGTGTAAAGGCCATGATCGACGGGCGAGTAAAACCGCCGTTTTGTGGCTCGTCGGTAAAGCTCGCCCGTGGATCATTGCAATACCGCGGTATTAAAAACCAACGAGCCCGGCTCGCGGCTCGTTAGTTATGTTTAATTTTTTGCTCGGCACGCTGCGCAAAACCGCGTGTCGATCACCACTTAATTGTGGCTTCTTTGCTTCCAGGGGTATGAAAGTTCCGAACAATCTTACGATTCGAAATTGAACTATCGATTAGCGCCATCTAACGACCCAGGGCCTCCTAATTTCAAAGCCAGTTTTAATATCATGTTACTAGATGGCAGTAAAACACTAGACGAATATACCAATAACTACATTTAAATTAATAAATATATTAGAAATGGAGAAATATTTGTACGAAATTTAATCCAAGCATAACATTTTAATTTATCCTATTAGAATTAGAACTTAGTTTTTTTTCTAATAGCAACACAAACGATGAACTTCAATAAAAAATTTTATACTTTTCGTCACTACCCGCCTTAGGTACTTTTAGTTTGTTTCGTTGGTGTTTGTTTGTGATTTTCCGTGTATTATGGTAATTTTCCACGACTTGGCGCTATTTAACGGATCCTGAGATTACATCGTATCTGAAACCACCTGGCTTTGAACTTGGACACCGATTACTGCTTTTCCGAACCTACTTTGCGATTTACCTGGACTGCTGATTTTTGCCTTTCGATTAGGACTTAAACCACAAAATGCTCAAGAAATCGCGGTTACATTGCTATTTTGGGTGCAAAAATGATGGTAAGTCTAAATCTTATCCTTCGTTTATTCTGTAAAAATTTTTACTAATTTGTGATTTCGTAATCCCCGGCTTACCACGGGTGTAATTTCTACAAACAATACGAGATAAGACTGGAAGTTAAACAATAATATGAAAATTCTAGTCTCAGAATACAGAACGTATTCTGAGATTCTAGTCAAACCAGGTCTGTGGGTCATCTTAGGGGTTATTTTCAAATCATGCCTCTTATATTTTCCAGGCCCTCTGCACTTATTTCCAAACCCCAACACTGAGTCATTGACAGATTTGGAAAAATTTAACATTTGGAAAGGTGTACTCCGTGCATCAACACAGGAAAAAGGAAATAGCTACATTTATAACAGTATTAGGTTATGTAACAACCACTTTAAAGAAGGTTACTGTTTACCAAGTAACAGATTAACAAAAAATGCTGTTCCGACTTTATGCCTAGGTAAGTAAATATTATTTCATTTGCATTTCATTGTCTATTATGTTCTTCAAAGGTTCATGTTTTCAGTTACATTTAAAACACATATCATTATTATGTTACAGAGCCACAAGGTCAGTCCACATCTGCACTTTTTATACAACAGCCAACAATACTGGATAGTGATCAACCATCTGCTACTCTGGCTGAACCACGTGGCCAGTCCAGGGAAGAACTAGTGACACATCAGCAAACAAATCTGGGGTGCATTCCGAGTTAGGACTGTAATCGATATTATCAATTTGAGCGTGCTTAAACCCGTACCGAATTAGGTTTAAGCACGCTCAAATCGATAATATCGATTACAGTCCTAACTCGGAACGCGGCACTGGAATGTCAACCATCAACATCTGCTGCTAGCAACACATTAGAATATGTCTCTGGTTAGTACCTATATTATTTCTTCGGTTTGGTACCTATTCTTTATTTGCCACCAAATTTAAAAAAAAAGTACAATACTAATTAAAACTGTTTTTATTATTATACCTATTTAACACTTCTGTGCTTGGAGTGGTTCTGAATCACTTCACTTTAATATTACAGAATATATTCAAATAAATGTAACGCTGTTAGGTACAGTCAACAAAAGAGATAAGTATGCAGGATTGCCAGATATAGCTGAAGTTTATTTATTTATTTATTCATAGGAGAACCAACAGCTATAACAGAAGCATAACAATATAGTAACAAACCAATGGATGTTCTCGAATAAAATTAATTTAATTAATAGAAAACAAACAGCTCATATATCAAATTAAATTTCAGTCGACAACATCCATTGGTTTCTTACTAAAGTTCAACTATATCCGACGATCCTGCATACTTATCTCTTTTGTTGACTGTACATAATTCAATCCCTACTAATATTATAAATGCGAAAGTAACTCTGGCTGTTAGTAGTTGCTTTCACACCTAAACCGCTAAAGCAATTCTGATGAAATTTGGTATAGAGATAGATTAGACCTTGGCGAAGGACATAGGCTACTTTTTATCAACATACCACGTGGGCGAAGCCGCTGGCAGAAGGTAGTGATAATAAAATTGGAAATTTTAATTTCAGGTTCCAGGAAACATTTAAAGCTGTTACTTGATTTAGACGATGGAGACGATGAAATAAGATTACTTAACAAACTAACAGAAATGCATGTCATTAAAGAAAAAATACCCAAGATGAAAGTCAAATATGCGGCACAAGTGTTCAGCCAGAGGGTTTCCAGTGCATTAAGATTCCTAGCAAGTAAGTAGATATTTTTATATGCTTATGCTGATGTTAGTAACATCTTGAATTATAATACCTGTATGTAGTATATTAGTTTCTAATGTCAAAACCGTTTTAGTGTTAAATATTATACTGATGTTAATAATCACTTGGATAATAATGTGATCTATATCATTTTATAAAGAAAATGACACATAAGTTCACGAATAAGCAAATAAAAAAATATATTCTAACAATAATAACTAGAAAGGTTGTAATTACCATACTTGAAAACTATTTTAATATATAATGAACTAGCTGCGCCCCGCGGTTTCATTCGCGTAAATGTCGATCCCGTGGGAATATCGGGATAAAAAGTAGCCTAAGTATATGTTAATCCAGGGTGTCGGCTACTTCCGTACATAATTTTATCAAAATTGGTCCAGCCGTTTGAGTGTGAAGAAGTTATAAACATAAACACACACACAAACTTTCGCCTTTATAATATTAGTTTTTTTTTTCCACTTTATAGTAACCTTTATAATATTAGAGTGACTTGATTGAAAATTTGAAATGATCAAGTATGACTAATATCAAATATTGTTTTTGTTTCAGGACACAAAGTACTTCCAGAAGAATGCAAGGGAACTGCAGATTTCTTATTAATTTTTGATAAATTATTTGATAGTTTTAATGGTCATTCTTATAAATTAGCAGATAAGCCATACAAGCAATGTGTAAAAAATAACTCTCCTCATTTCCAACTGTGGGATGATTTGATTCCAATTTTAGAATCAATTAAATTTAAATCAGTAGTTAAGAAAAATAGATGTGAATCAATTAAGTATGAATCAATTCCTTCTGTTAAAAATTGGATCCATAACATAAAAACTTTTAAAGAAATGTGGCAATATTTGATTACTAATCATGATGTGAAAAATTTAATAACCCGTAATTTCAATCAAGATCCTTTAGAAAATTTCTTTAGTGGTATAAGAAGTAATGGAATCAGAAATGTTAATCCGACTTGTAATCAATTTTGTAATGCATTTAAAACTTTGATTATTAACAATTTTAACTCGTCGCACTCCCCGCGAGCCAATTGTGAAAATGATAATAATAATTCATTCCAATCAATGGCGAATCTATTAAATAAAAAACAAAATGATTCGGCCAGTAATGATTTTGCATGTGATATAGATTGTTTACTGAAAGTGATGAGTAATATTAAGACTAATGATACATTGGTGTATGCTGAAGCAAAAAAATATGTTACTGGCTATGTGATTAAGAAATGCAAATCAAAGATTTTTAGAAATTGTAAACATTGCATGCGTGATTTATGTAGATTTGAAGTTGATTTGCAATCATTTAATTATGAAATCGATTATACAAAACAATCTTTATTTCATCCAAGTGAAAGATTCATTGATTTAATGACAGATATTTTTTATGTAACTGTTGCATGTTTACGTGATTGCCCTGAATCATTATTTATAAAGAAAAAAATTAAGCTATTACTAAATTGTGCATGTGATTATAATGTCATTTCATGTAAAAAACACAAAGATGATTTGATTGGTTTAATTAATAGTCTTGCAATAAATTTGATTATCCACAGTTGGTGTAAAGGGGTTAATAGAATTTTAGATGGAAAACTTACAAGATTTGATAAGAATGACCAGATAAAACAACAGGCTTTCGAGTATTATGTAAAAAGAAGAAGAAAATAAATTATTAGGAAGTATGTTGAAATTGAAATTTTGCAATAAATTATTAATTTGATCTAATCAGCTACCTAGTTATTTTATTTGAGAAAAAAAGCTGCATAATGGGGAAATTATTAGGTCGAAATGCTAACTGCTTAACAATATTAAGTGTTATTTACTTATTCTTTTGTTAAGCTCTCTACGATCTACAAATTTCTCCATAATAATAAAAAATAAAATGTATGAATAAAGAGGCAGGCGTATTAGCGCGATCTGCAGGATTTTAGGGGAACTAAAAGCGCCACCTGACGATCCGGGGCCTCAAACAATTTGGCATTTCCTTACATAGAGATGCGCATCTATCTCAGTTTATAAGTGTATAGTCTATGTTTGCTTCGACTTACATATTTTATTTCTTTGTAAATTATGTCAAATCATCTTGTTTGTCACTGTCACATGAATAAAAATATTGAAATTGAAACTATAAAATGATTATGGTCAAATTTCGATCAATGGGCGACCACTAGTGTAAATAAATTAATAAATGAACGTGTAACATTACATTTCGTGTGACATGAATTACTTACCCAACAACCGGGGATAATTGTGCCGCATACTAGTGGCAACATTTATGAAGGTTTTGTGTTCCAAGCTGTCAAAATAAATTGGATAAAATGATGGGTTTTTATCTAGTTTTTATGTTTACTTACGTGTGAAATGTGATTCCATCTTGCTTTTTAGTTTTTGAAGAATGGTTTTTGCACCCTTTCACCACACAATTCGGCATTTTCGCGATTAAACAATGTTTATTATGTCAACATTAAGCTTCTTCCTTTGATTGACGTACTGTAAACCATTTTAGTTACTATACTCTATGCTGTAAACTGTAACTCACTTTTTTTTATTGTTTTAATAGCCTGGTTGCTGGGACCTTTTAGCCAAGTCGTAGAATTTTGTTAGTTAGTTTGGTTAGTATTAATAACTTCACTAAATTTCTTCGAAAGTGTTTTTATATATTTATATATTGCTCGATAACAAGTCTTATTTTTTAATAATTCGGTCAAGCGGCGGGAGGTATTATTTAACACAACACTCACTACACAATGCTAAAATCAGTCTGTGTAACTTATGATTGGGACAGACGGACAGTCAAATAACATGTGATCGACATTTTCCAATATTTATATCGCAACTTGTACATTTGTTGTCTTGAACAATACCCAGTCTCGCTAAATGAGCTGGTGTTTTGGAATGGCTAAAGCGGATTCTGCAAAATAAAACAACAGACATAAAAATAGAAAATGAAAAACTTTCCGCGAGAAAACAGTCGTCGTTATGAAATGTCGATTAGCTGTTCTCACTCAGGGTATGTTCTGTCAGTTCTGTGCATAGAGGAAAAATTTCAATATAGGTTCTGTGGTAAAAACCGACACTCGATTGGATCGGTCGCAAATGCTTGAGTTGCAACTTTGCAAGTCTACATAAGCCAAATAAGCCAAGGCAAACGCTGTAGCCACACCAAAGATTGAAGTAATATTGATCCACACGTTTGAATTTGTGATGATTTTCGATACATAAACGATTTTTGCGGAATAAAAGCACGTATATTTCTTGATCCTTATTAGCGACACTATCGAATGGTGTAATAATAGTGTGTTTTTTTTTTTTTAAATCAACGGGTTCGATTCCTGGCTAGAAATATTGATTTTTCAAAAATCCAATGATGCAGTTTTAGTTTCGTTTCGTTTTAGTCACGGGCTCGTTTTTTATTCTTCTTCTTTGAGTACTTTTCGCTATTCCTCATAGTTTCAGATTTGGCCATCCATGTCCACTTGGAAAATTCAACCTGTATACCCAAGAAAATCATGTTTCTATTATTTAAAAAAAACCGGTAAAGTGAAAATCGAATTAGATTTAAGTTTTTTAACGTTGCCTAATGCTTAAAATCCGGCACACACACAACGGAAGTTGTGTAGGCTGCGCTGTTCATTCATACGTCAACACAAGAAAGCTTTCAAAAGAACGAACGAAACGAAACGTCAAATTAGTAATTTTACGATACTCATCAACGTCGTTGTATTTCTTAAAAATTAATATTTTTCGGTAACTTCTACGGTACAAACTCAAAAGTACGTCATCAAAGTAGTGATTGCTCAATTTGTTTAACGAAATACGGTGCTCTATATCAAGAAACATGGTTTGATAAAACTATTGGATATTGTTGTGCACGATATGGTAGCGGAATAACTCACGTAGAGCGCAGTAAGTATTGTATTCTAATTGGCCTGAAGGTTGTCTCCTGGTAATTTTGTCAGCCTGCTACTTGCGATGACTAATCTTTGTCACATTTAGCAGACCTAGATTTGCGGATAATTTAAGTTTTTTTTGGGCGTTGTTAGGAATATGTTTGTTTTCAAAACATGCAAGTATTTTTCAGTTAAAAGTTTGTTTACAAGTTTTTGAATTTGGAATCTTATTGGTTTATGGTGAACGCTTGAAAAGTACAACAGCTATTTAAAAACAAGTTGGAATAGTAAACAAAGGGTGGAAATTTACCAGAAAGAAAATAAACACTACCTATAGCAGGAGCCAGGCAGACAAAAGAAAGCCAGTATTTATTTTGTTTTCTTACGTTTCTGTTTTCTTTTTCCATGCATTGTTCACCTGTTACAATAACAAAATTATATCAAAATAATTAAAGAATAGATAGGAACTTTAACAATTTAAGCATAGATTAGATTGCAGATTAATATGAAAGTAAATACCTGGTCAGTGGGTCGTCTTATAATGCAAAAAAGATGGAATGTACATCTGTTTTTTTTTGCAAGTTCTGCTTTTGAATGCAGTAGTTGTAGGTACATAGTTTTTCAACTGTAGAGTTTGCAAACTGAAAGTTAAGAAAATATAAAAGTAAAAGTTTCTGCAGATTTTCTGTCGAATTAGTAGAATGTTGAGTGGTTTGTGTTACTAAAAATAAAATTCTGGTATCCAGCTGTATCTGGTTAGACTGGAAGCCAACCATATTTGTTTACATTTCATCATAGTCATCATAGTCATTCATATTTGTTTACATTTTAAGCAAATAAATTGCGTATGCAGGATATGTAAGCAGTTCCATTTAAATTTTATATGCCTATGAAACTAACTGGCTGTCAATTTGAAATAGTTTATATCTGTGCCTCCTGTGATAAGTGATACAAGTCAAAAAACGTCATTTTACAGGACAGCAAAAACAAAATCCCTAAAACAGCCAAAATCCCTATAGTTGTATCACTTTGCACAAAATTATCTCCGAAACTATAGCAGATAGAAAAACGTGAGTTAGACCAAAAAAGACGTTTTTTTTTTTTGATAATGCTCATGTGAAAATCACAAAAAGGGTACAACTCGAGTTATATCACTTATCACAGGAGGCACAGATATAATTATAATACAGCCATAAATTCAAATTAAAAATATTTTATGTCACATAAACCTAATGGCCACTTAAAAACTGTCAGAAGCTAGGTACACAGCTTCAATAGATTTTTTCCTATGAAGAATAGGTGATGAGGAACTGTCTATACTTCTATAACTATCCTTTAACTTATCATTATCTGCCTAGCCGTTTCCCAACTATGTTGGGATTCTTGGGATTGGCTTCCAGTCTAACCGGATGCAGCTGAATACCAGTATTTTATATGGCGCAATTGCCTATCTGACCTTCACAACCCAGTTACAGTACCCGGCAATAAATATTGCACATCGACCTTTGGAAAGAGACAATCGGCTAATTTCGGCTTTGTAGAGTTATCTCTGTCGCACGAAATACAAAGAGTCCGATATCTATTAGGAGCTGTTAAAACAAGTATGATTTGCTTCTTTTGATAATTATTTTTATTCTTTGTATAAAATACACATATTTATAGACATTGTAGATAATTTCGCGTGACTGACCTCGTAAAGGTTTCCCTCTTTTTCCTAAAGATGCCATAGTACAACTTTATATTTTTTAAATTTGGGGGTGTTGACAACTCTAAATATATATTTTGAACTGGACGCGACCGCACTCTATCGCACTTGAACAACGACTGACAAAACGTCACATAGCTAGTGTGCGACAGAGATAACGCTCTACGAAGTCGAAATTCGCCGATTGTCTCTTTCCAAAGGTCGATGTGCAATATTTATCGCCGGGTACTGTACTGGGTAACACAATACCACGCGGCCCGCGGTAAGACTGGTGTCAGACTTTTACACCTCTAACTACCCATAACAACCGTCGAATATCTACGAATGACAGCCGGGACCATAAGCTTGACATGCTCTTAGAGCCGCGGAGGGCTCTCAATATGTAATGGATGGTCACCCATCCACGAAACGACCGCGGAAAGCGTAGCTTAACCTTCGATCGATCCGTGCGGCTGTTATTATTGAGTCACAAGCCCTAATATATTCTCTAAATAATATAGTAATTTATAGTAAATTCTCAAGTGCTTGGCCAGAGTAGCAGCGCGGGGCGGGGAGCGACGCGGGTGCGGGAATGCGCGCGGTTTGTCCGCAGTCGAGCGTGGCTTCGTTCTGAGTGTTGTCGTGTCCAGTGTTTGTCAAAATCTAATATGGATGAAGAAGACTTATTTTTACTAGAAAAAAGCTCGAACTAGTTTGAGAACCCCAGTCCCCGCGCCGACCGGTGAGGTCGCTCCGTGAAGCCAGCGAAGCTCCCAGGAAGCTTCTGTGCTTCTGGATGGAGCTAGGCTGGCTTTGTTAGACAGAATCCCCACGCACAACGGACCAAATGTGAGTCTAAGTGCGGAAAAGGGAGCCCCATCATCATCATCATCCCCCCGCCGGCCGCCCGCGCACTTACTGCGGCTACTTGTATGAACGAGCTATCGTCCATAATTTGGTGGTCTGAATGATTTCTAAATGTTTGTCCACCTATTTTAATGGGACCTTATATTGTATATAAGGTGTAAAAAAATTAACCTTAAAAACTTTAAGAGGTGCTTTAGACCATCGAACTGAACAACTTTCACTATGGGACCAACTCTGAAATCACGAAAAAAAAATGAGCTGTTTCATACATTTTGGCCGAGTAGGTATTGAACTTTTGTATGAAACATCGGATTTTTTTTTCGTGATTTCGGAGTTGGTCCCATAGTGAAAGTTGTTCAGTTCGATGGTCTAAAGCACCTCATAAAGTTTTTAAGGTTAATTTTTTTACACCTTATAGATAGATGATAAGATTTAGAAGGGGAATATTTCCAAGTCTTTAAATAGGATCACAAAAACAAGTCTTATTAATTTTATGACAGTAGTTTATTACCTTTGACATTCAATAAACCATATCATCTCTATATTTATCATATCATTAATATTTCCAGCTTAGACTAATGCATTATTAATGTATTTGTTAGGTAATGCGTTACGGTTAAAACTGATAACAAATTATGCATGTACAAATTGTATACATTTACTGTATAAAGTATTATATTATTTTATAATTATTGTGAAGGTGAGGACTATGTCGGTCATTGTTTCCGTTTTAATTATGGTTTGGCAGATTGAGTTTTATGCGGCCTGCCCAAATATCCTGTCTTTGGTATTGTTCGTCAAATCGTTGAGCTCCTTAAGTTCTGAGTTGAGCTGCACGGTTACTGACAAATGCGTGCACTGACTGGACAGGTCCACTCAATCTGTGTGGTTCTTTCCTCAAAAGACCATTTCAGACACCAATCTACATGGTCTTCACATGATCTGACCAAGATTTTGTGTTTAAAAGAGACTGTGACCTCTGAGTTTGTTTCGGCCTTTCTTCTCAGAGTAGCCAGATAGGAAACGCCGACCTCATCTAGTTTAAAAAAATAATATTGACGTGTAAAAGTGTTTGTACAAACCTACTTACAGAAAATAAATCATATACGAGTATAGTCATAGAAATTAATTGATTGTCACATTGACGTAGTGTGTCAACATTACAGTCTACACCACGTGAATTTAATGTCTTGCTTGAAGGTTGTTCGTGGCTAAATGATAACAGCTGCACGGGTTAAGCTACGCTCGGTTCGCGGATGGGTGACCATCCATTTCATACCGGGACCGCTCCGTGCCTCGGAAAGCACGTAAAGCCGTTAGTCCCGGCTGCATATAAGCAAAGTCCACCAACTGAGTTTTGAATGTGGCTTCTGATCGATCGTTAAACTCCCGTAATAGACTGTCTACCTAACCAAACCAGTCTATCAAAAAGTACTCTGTGCTAACCTCGGGGTGCCCTTCCCTCGCTCTTGCATCCTACGTCGCCTATCACATTTCGGAGTTCGCTTCTGGGTTCTCAGGCCTGTACTCGCAGAACTAAGGGCCAAACCACACACGCTACTTTTTGCATCGGCGATCGGCGCAGCGATCAGCATCGGAGCAGTCGCTAAAACGCGCGATTCCGATACAGCGTCCGAACGCAGAGAGTCGCCAAAACGCGATGCAGCATCGATACAGCCGCAAAAACGCCGATCGCCGATGCAAAAAGTAGCGTGTGTGCTTTGGCTCTAAATTGGTGGATTTTGTAGACAAAAGTCTACTACGGGAGTTTAACGACCAATCAAAAGCCACATTCAAAACTCTTCTGATGGACTTTGCTTATACATATGCGTCCCGGCTGTCATTCGTAGATCTTTGACAGTCGTTAGGCGGATCTCGCACTACAAACCGTATACTAAAGGCAGTATAACCGGTCAACCTCAGCGAATATATTTTGTTTCCTTCAACCTTGACATTGGCAGAATCATCATAAAACTATGGAGCCATTACTATAAAAATTGGAATCGGAATTGGAACACCACGTGACGGGGTGCGGAAAACGCGATTGACCGACCTCCTCTAGCTTATCTGTAAGTAAAGCTGATAAGTTTGTTTGTTTGTTTGAACGCACTAATATCGAGAACTACTGTCGGATATGATTTTTTTTGGTTTTTGATAGCCTATTATATGTATAGAGAAAGGTTAGGTTATTTATCGTCACGCTACGACGCTTAGGAGTCGAGCAAAAAGAAAAAAAAAAGTTAGAAACATCGCTAAGCGAAAACGAAGTAATAACGCGAGCGGGCGATGCAATACGACGCGGTGGGTCGGGGAACATGAAATTTTACGCGGAAGAAGTCGCGGGCAGAAGCTAGTTTTTTTAATAATAATAAGACGCGTATAAGTGATTCCAATATCCTATTGCATTTGATTTTTTTCTATACTCGGCTCCGTTTCCCGCGCTCCATCGCGTGACGCGTTGATCTCAACGACAGGGAATACAAGACAGTGACTCGGCTTTGTTGTCTTTTTTTTACCCACATAATTACTTAGTTTAATTTATGTACTAATTTATGCAAATGATACGTTTATTTACTACTTAGTAATTAGTGTACAATTCACTCACACTGCATTTCAAAAAGAAAGTAATTGAGGATTACTTTTTTTACTTTTTTATGATTACAATGTGGGTCATTTTCTTAACAAAGAAAGTAGTACGTTTTATATGCCTAATTAGCGTATCGTGTTATTACTAAATTACATTAAACTCACGACTTCCCGTGGAACTACAGAACGCTATCTATTGCTAGGATTTTTACATACTCTATGTGCTACGTTTCGTTTTAACTGCCCCGTTGGTTTCGTGGTCGCAAGCGCGACTCGGGTCGGGCAGTGTTATTGAGTATTTCCATTAGGAATTTCTTAGTAAGAGTCCGGAGTTTCGAAGTTGGCGGTGTGATACCCCCGTGCCTCGGAAAGCACGTTAAGCCGTTGGTCCTGCGCCTGATCTCTCTCCGGTCGTGTCGGATTGCCGTCCCATCGAACTATGAGAGTGAGGGATGAGGGCGTACACCTGTGTCTGCGCGCACACTTGTGCACTATAATATCTCCCGCGCCGAAGGCTAGTCTCCGTTGAGATTGGTCGCCGTGGCCGAAATACGGTCTGGAGGACTTTATTTACTTCGTTTACGTTCATAAACATGAGGGCCAACCCGCAATTAAAAACGCTCAAAATCTAGTCGCAATATCATCTCAGCGAAAAATCTATGTCAAAAATGGAGGGAAATTAGAGGTATTTTTGGCTGATTGAGACTAAGATTACAATGCAAACGTTCCTAAAAATTCAAAATACGCCCCTCTGTCTGGTTATACAAGCGCGCCGGTTTAATTACATTATAGTAATCACTGACGTCCTAACACGAACGCTTGACTTAAAGTAACGTAAATAGTATAGCTTAGTATTTTTATTAAAAAACTGATCCGGCGGACTTTGTACCGCCTAAATGTATGAGAAAATGATTTATCTTTATAATTTTATTTTCGTGAATTTTTCCCATGTTTTACTTAATAGTTATTCTGCTATTCGAAACGGAGACAAATCCAAAAAATCAAACATCATAAAAATCGGTCCAGCCGTTCTTGGGCTATAAATGGTGTAACTAACCCGACTTTGTTTTATTTATATAGATTACACAGCTATAGGATATATTTTATGTTTAAGCAATAAATTGCATGCGCACGAAGTCACGAGCAGAACCTAGTAAATAATAAACCCATGACTAACACAAAAATTTTCTCCTTACAGAAAACCACACAGTACAAAGATGGATATGGTACAAACAACAAACCTCAATCGAGACGGGATGAACAATGAGGTCTCTTCAACATCCAGCGAAGACAACCACGAGCCCGTCAAACGATACACAACCAAACTATACAAAAAACATTACAATAACGAAACGGCTATGTCCGACAACGAGATCGAATCGCGTCACCGAAATATAGCCGCTAGAAATCATTACAAAAGCTTGGGGAACTTGAACGAAGGCTACAGGGACTTCAGAACAGTGCAAAATAGTATTAGCAATATAGATTTGAGCTTACACAGAGAAGATATAAAAAAATTCGAGTCCTTACAGATTCCGATAGTTGGTTATGAAATTATGGAAGAACGCGCGAGATTCACGATTTACAAGCTTAAGGTTGAAGATGACAATAGTGACCAGTCCTGGCTTGTATTTCGCCGGTACACTGACTTTGTCAGACTTTACTCAAGGATAAAAACAGAACAGCCAAATATAAATCTTCCTTTACCGGGCAAAAGATGGTTCCGAGACAATTTTGAGCCGGCGTTTTTGGAAGATCGGGTCCGAGGTCTCCAAATCTTCGTTAACGCGATTTTGAGTAAGTTACCTAACCATCCGGTCATTCGGGAGTTTTTTTGTCTCGATGAACCTCCTCAGGTGTTCAGCTATCAGCCTGAAGTTCAAGCAGTGTATGGAGCTTTGGAGGACTCGATAACAACGTTGAAAATGCAATTGAAACAGAAAGATGCAACTATAATGCATTTACAGAAGAGACTTGCGCAGTTTGAGGCGCAAGTTAAAAGTTGTGGCAATTGTAGTTCAAAACTTTCGGTGTAAGATTTTGGGTTATTTTTTTGTACAATTGTTAATGTTTTTCAAGCTGGGGTTGAGCGTTTAATAGATAGGTTTATCCCGGACCGTGAATTTCCTAGTTTTAAGGCCTAACATATAAAAAAGCTGCTTAGTTTTTATGCAGTTTCGATGGCGACATTTATCGCCATCACGTTTTTTGCAATTTGCATTGATATTTCATGAAATAGTTATTCAATAGGATTATATGAACTTAGAGGGTTGTATTAATGATTTTAATGATTATAATTCTGTAATGTCATATTTGTTACGGTCTCGAAACATATTTTAATCAACATGAGACTGATCTGCGAATTGCAAAAAAACGTCATAATATTAGAATTTCGCGGCTGCCCTGCCACTTGTCCTTTAACCTTTTAAGCGCTTGGCTAAATATCAATTGCCGTGCCCCTAGCGCGCGGCTACAAACGATAAAATAATACCTACAATAAATAAGGCGGAGAAATCGTTGTATCGATTAAAAATAGTCAAAAAGTTTTTTTCTCTATTTAATAATGGTTTTAGTTGTACAGTCACGTCTAAAAGTATGTATACACTTGGCTTTATTCAAAGGCGATTTTCTCCTTTATTTTTGAATGAAATTTTATGTTATTACGAAAATAGTATTTTCGAACCCATAGGTTTAAGTTAAGAGTCGTATTTCAACGTTGCATTCGTTATTTCATGAAAAAATCGCAATTGAAAATTGCCAAGTGTATACATACTTTTAGACGTGTCTGTACCACGCAGTTAATAGGACGAAAATAGAACGAAAAAAACAATCATGTTCTCTGTCGTAGAAATACGACACGAGCAGTAGGGGCACGGAAATATGTGTCGCATAAATGCGACACAAGCGGTTAAAAAGTTAAAGTCTTCTATACAAATAGTGCAGGGTGGCGTCGATTTAAGAGTCCGGGACCGTATTACACAAATTTTGAATTAAGTTTGACAAAGTTAAAGCGTTTTTAATTTGGGGTACTTGGCAGGCTTTTTTGTTACATTTCTCGAAACCTAGAAAAAATATAAGCCACAGTATACATATGGCTCAAACATGGCGAAGTTCTAAGCGTTTTAGTCTATGCTAGTCCAGAGACAACACTACTGCGACCGGACCTGACGTCACAACACTGAAACCCCATAGTAACTTTGCGTCATTCAGTACAATTATTACCGTTTTGCGTAACAATTAAGGATAGAGAAATAAGCATGTCACTTCTACATTTTTCATCTTCATTTTTTGCGTAACATCTATCATAAGATCATAAGTAAATAAAAATGAAATACTGTTCGTTAGTAAGCGCATCACTTGAGAACGGCTGGACCGATTTGAGTATTTTTTTGTTTTGAAATGTTCGTAATAGTCCCATTTTTTATGGCAAGTAAATTGTAATCAAAATAATTGGAAAAGTTACCGGAAAATTGGAAAATTCGGTCCGGTTTTGGAAGAAAACTGTATGTGCAATTTCTTTGGGAAAGGGGATTGAAGATATTTTTATCCTGCCAACCTACTGTTGCGCCATTTTGTTTTTTTTTTTCAAAATGGCGGCCACGTTGAACCCTAAAAAAATGCCTATAATTATTGGGACTGAAGAACGTCTGTCAGGTCAGGTAGACTTATGTTAATTCATGTTTATTTTTTTGATAGCTGTCAAAAACCCCAATATCACAGGATTGCCCGCGTATGTTAAAAATGCAGCTATACTCTATTCAAATCATTATTTCCAATTGATGTTATTTCTATTTAAATATTAACTTAATGCTATTGTAAATTAAGTTGGTTTTAGTATGACTATTACTTTTTCTTTTAACTTATTTTGTGAAACGTGCGATACGTTTAACCCCAGCTATCAATTTCACGAGTGGCCTAAACATATAATTAAATGAATTTTAGTGTAAAAACCAAAAAATGTATTGTCCTCTATATGTATAGCGTATATCAGAAAACTGTCGTCATATTTAAAGGTATGGTACAAGCCATCAAACTACACAACTTTCTTTGTGGCCGCCTATAATGTTCCATGTTCCCACTGCTGGGACACAGACCTCCTCTCAGTGAGAGGGAGTGGGCCGTAATCCACCACGCAGGCCCAGTCCGGGTTGGTAAATGTCACATGTCTTCGAGATTTTGGTTCTAAGACATTTCCTCACGATGTTTTAGAGCAGTGGTGATGAAATAATTTATTCAAAGTAAAGCGCCTGTCCGGGTTCGAACCTACGACCTACAACTCGTATAAAGTCGGGACTATTACCACCAGGTCAGCTGCAACCACTGCTCTCTATCGTCTTCTTTTTTTATTTTTGTTAGCCTATACTGTCCCTCGGCTGGGCAAAGGCCTCCCCCAAATCCTTCCAGGGACTCTTTTCCCGCGCCACCTCGAACCAGCCGTAGTCTGCCGTCTTAATCGCGAAACAAAAAAAAATGGTTGACTGTAAAGTCGGTTTACGGACGATAATTTTACGTGATAACGTCATAAGAAAACATCAGATAGATGCGTCACAAGCCGAAAGCTTAGGCTGATCGTGCCTCTCTATCGCTTGTTCCGCGCTCTCGCTTGCACGCTCGGCTCAGGCGGAATGTGACAATGAGACATGCTTTTTCGTGCGTGCAGCCGGCGTTCATCGATTAGTAAGACGTTACCACGTCAAAACAGCTGTCCGTGATGGCTGGGACAATTTGTCCCATAGAAAACTTCAATAACGACCCAAATGTATAGGACAGCCCGGACAGCTGATTATTTTTTCGCGATGACGACGTTAGACCCATGATGAAAGTTTTTTAGTTTGAGCGTCTGTATAATTGGCGCCACGAAAGATGAGACTTGACCCCGCCTCCCGCGCTCTTTCCGCCGCCCCTATGACGTCCGGTCCCGCCCCGCGCTCAGACCTCATACCGCTAAAGAGACCTAAAATCGTGTACTGCGCAAGTCAAACCACGTGGTGTGTCCCATCTTTCGTGGCGCTAACTATACCACGCCTTTCTGATATACTCTGTATATTCTTGTAGTAAAAACATATTCTTTTATATACATTACATAATATAAATAGGTGCTAAGTGTTTCACTTTTGCATTTAAACAAGTAAGGTACAAAGATTTTGCGTTATTTTAGTTGTTAGAATTACTATTTGTATATTAGTAAGGATATTAATTTAATTTTAAGATTATTCTTTAACTCACAGATATAGTTACACCTAGATAACGCAAGAGCAACTCCTTCGCGTGCCAAAAATCGCACCAGCTTACGTACAAAAATCGTAAGCCGCCACTTTCGCGCTCAGTCCTGAGTACTGCTGGCTGGCTGAGCGCTCGCGCTGGCGCTAGGCCCCGGGGGTGAGTCGAGACGGGTGCCGCACGCGGTGGCGTCTTTGAATCGATTTGACTTTCCCATCACTAAATAGTTCTTGTGACGTCACAGTTGGTAGTCAAAAAATGACACGTTTGGTTTTCATACAAATCGTGATACCTGCGTTATCTAGGTCTATCTATATCTGCGCTTTAACCCTTGAACTGCTAATCAAATTGAAATTGAATACAGGATGATAGGGACCATGAATTCAGTACATGATTCTAGAATGGAAAGATTCCCGGGTATTGAAAATTTTCGCCGGTAATTATAAAAAAAAAATCTGCTCCATACATTGACCGCGTAGGTATTTCACTTTTGTTATAAGAAGCAGTCGATTTTTTTTTTGTACTGAATACATAGTGGCTGCTACCCTGTATGAATGGCTAGCTAAACAATTATAATACTCAGACAGAGATGGTAAGATATAGAAAAAAAAAAATTTGAGAAATTGATTTAAATGAAATTCAATTTATTTATTAACAATCATATTTTGCAGACGCCAGCATATCAAGCTACTACAAACTGTCAATTTTTTTTAATAGATTTTCAACTTTATTGCTAAAGCATAAGGTTCAAAGTTAATTGGGAACATTTTACAGTTTCGGCACACCCCGGACACTCCATACAACGCTCGCAAAATAATTACCTACTACTACTACATTAAAAAATGACGTTTGTATACGTATGAATGTGTGCGTGAGGTACTTGTGTTTGCGAGCGCTCTTGTTAAAGAACTGCGACGAATACGCCGAAGTGCGGGGTGAGGTGCGGTAACTGATGTTAGTGCGGGGAAGGGAGTGGCCTTTCTGTACGTAGTACTTTAAGTATTCTGTGGTTTCGGGTAGGTTGGTGTGCTGGCGTCTGTACAAAAATAGATTGGACGGTGACCCCTAAACTATGCATTTGCCCGTATCTTGGGGATCGGGAACCTAATACAGGTTGTAACAACGTGTGATGTTATGTTTATATTTTTGGTAAAAGGCTGGGCTATTTCTGGCAATAATGAATTTGTTCTATCGTGAATTCGTGACGTCTTTAAACGACGTTAAAAATGTGATTAGTAGATGTCGCTAGCTGTCAAGGGTTGAAGGATAAATTATATGATGTAATGTAGTTTTTGGGAGATAGTTGAACTATTTTAAACTTATACTGACTTTAACCTCTCAGGTATAACAAATTTTCTAATAAAATATGAAATTTAATGGAACACTGAACTGTCGTTCTTAGCTCAATAACTGTGAATTTTTAAAATAACCATTTCTGGATTGATGAATCTTAAAAGAAATATCGAAGCCAAGAAATATAAATAAATCCCAGGCGTCCCGCGGCAATTGTTTTTCGCGCATTAACAGTAAGGGCTAGGCTCGTAGCGCCGAAAGTTGAAAATGTTTTTTTGACGCGTTGGAATGCCCTCTGTTGGATTCTCAATGCTGAGTGAACGAGAGCCTAAGTTTTGTAAACGATAAGTTCAATAATGATTATTTAATTAAATAAAAACATTTTGCAACAAAATGTTTCACGACAGGTCATCGTTTTCTGTGATAAATAATAAAACATTGATTTATTATAAAATAGTAATAATAAACAAGCAATAATAGTGCCTTAATTATTGGCATGTGGACCACGTCGTTAGAATATAAGACGACTGTTAAAATTATGTATTTACTGTGGTTTTAAAAACATACAACATTTTTAAAATGGTTCAGGGTGAATATAGGGTTTCGTACTCAAAGGGTGCCAACGGAACTTGGCTTTCAGGTCTTGCGTTAATTCTGTTACACTTTATATTTTTTCGAGTGTATATGTTAGCAGAATACCAGTGCTGCGGTATTTAATTTTTAAATATCGCTCGCAGCAATAAGCTGAGAACCTTTTTTTCCTCGTAAAAGTTTTTTTGAAGTGAAACTTCTTTACGCACGCTTGACTTGGGGAGTAAGCTGGCGAACGCGTGACGTAAGCGTTACGAAAAGTGTGATCGGACGAGGCGAACGGTAGTTGAGTGGGGGATATAAGCAAGAGAAAGCAGTGCGCGCGCACATTTTCTTTCTCACTTCCTCTCATAGCCAAATACGTTTGAAGTTGCACTTCAGTCGTGTGGTCATAAGCACACTCGGTTTTTTTTATAAGTTTTAAATGACTTTTTGCGTTACAATTGTTAAAAACTGAGGTAGAATTACGAAGTATAAAATTAATGGATATTTTATCCATTGTACAGACGCCAGCACATCAACCTACCCGAAACTGTCAGATTTTCCCAATCAACTTCGAACCTTATGATTTAGTGATAAAGTTGAAAATCTATTAAAGAAATTTGACAGATTGTAGTAGGTTGATGTGCTGGCGTCTGTACCTTCGGTTTGAGCGTTTTTTCTGTGAAAGGAGAAACCCAAACTCCATAGAAACGTGGGCCTGGCGTTACATGGCTGAAATTTGGCCATAAATTAGGGCATTTAGTAAGGTTTCATGAGCCTAATTTTCACGTCTCCCAGCAATGGCCAAATTGATAAAATCAGACAATGTTTACATTTTAGGTTATTTTTATTTGAGTTGTTTATGTAAATTAAAATGATATTTTCGTGGCTTTGTTTCCTACGTAAATCTGGAAGGCCCATGTGCTGTGTTGCAGCGTACTTATCACGGTGAGGTTTTAGGTAAGTAGGTATATAAAAAGCGCTTACGGGGCGACTTCAGATTTATCTGATTGATCGAACTTAAAACCTCAGCTGAAAACTATGTTTATTAGACAAGGCCCACTTAAGTACATAACTACTGGCTTGCATTTGTTAATATTGTATATACTAGGATTTGAAGCAATCTCGTATTACAGTAATCTGAGATTGCAATAATATATTAAAATGAAAAACACATTTGTGTTAAATGTTTTTATTAATCACCTTCTTCATTCGGATTATCATAACATAATAATACAGTATCTAGAAACTGTGCAGGAGGCAATTGACTGCCCTGGTGCCGAGCCCAACCAAGATACCATACCATATATATACTCTTATAACTTCGTGTATTCTGCGTTCTTGCATTGTACCAGTCCTAAGTTTATGGCATCGAATTCTTCTCAGAAGAGAACGTCCACAGTGAATACACACGCGTCGGTGTCCAATAGGTGTCTGTTTACTCTCTTCTGGTCTATTTTCATCAAGAGATAAAGCTTGCATGATTCCAGCAAGCTTGGCAGATAAAGTCATTTTCATTTACCTGAAGCAAACATTTAACATTTGACTATTAGGGTCTAGCACTAGCGTTTAGCAATAAACATCTGAGTGGCATATTTGGGTAAACATAAGCGCCCTTATTACATTCCCACTGCAGGGACACAGGCCTCCTGTTTGAGAGAGGGAATAAGCCGAAATTAACCATGAAGGTTCAGTCTGCATTAGCGAATTGCGATGGCGAAATGTTTTATTCAATTCTTTCGATTGTTAAAACCTCTCGGAATCGCCCATCGCTAGTCTGGATTGGTGATGTTGAATATGAATTTGTTGCACATTATGGTATAATTTTATAAAATAAAATACAACTATCAACAGACAACTAAACGTAAGCGATAACGCGTTACGTTAAATAGAAATATCGGATACTAACCGTTTGAGGCGCGACCCATTCCTGTACAATTGAAAGAATCATTTCATCTTCCAATCTTCGCCTTCCTATTGTATTGCAGCGGCCCGTTGTTATTCCGCAATTAATGCACAGACTCATGATGTTATAGGCCGTCGTCAAAAGAGCAAAATACAGATCCAGTTTTCCAGCAAAGGTCAGCAGGGGTGGCAGGGTACGGTGTCCAATGTTCAAGCGAGGGTCAGTCAGAAGGCGATCAATTTCGGAGTCCAGTATTCGATCAAAGGTCTTATGATATAATAAATCTCGAGAAATACGGAAAAACACATTCACTTGCGCAAAAATACGAAAAGCGAATGACAATAATGAAATTGACAAATATCAAATATGACAATTGACAGACTTTGACAGTATCAGTGCATTCCGTGGTGCAGCCGATTTTATCGATAATACCTATATTTCTTTAATTTTTTAATGTTGCTTACGTTAAAAACCAAATAGATTCCGGATTTTTATTTTAATACCTATTAAAACAAACACACTAACACAATGGAGTATTATTTAATTATTTGTAACAGTATCGATTTCCACTAGACCTTATTTAGCAGTAATAATAGAGGTTGAAGCCGCGTCCGCCGATCGGCGAACGCACTGCCTGACGGTTGGGGCCGGGTGTCGCCAATGTGGGGAGCAGCTGCTATATCGGTTAAATGTTGGTTACGTTAAAAACCAAATAGATTCCAGATTTTTATTTTACATTTATTTTAATACCTATTAAAACAATCACACTAACACAATGGAGTATTATTTAAATATTTGTAACGGTATCGATTTCCACTACATCGATCATATTCGTAGGGTACGCTCTATTGATATAATGACAGCGTTTGTGAAGTTAGTGACATATAATGAAATAAGTATTGTAACAGTTTACAAAGCTTGTTTAGAACAATAAAATAGAAATCTACATTTTTTCTACACTTGGCCATTGCTAATGAAGCTAAGATTTAAATGGGTTAATCAAGCAAAACCGACGATTTTTTTGGTACATATCTGATTCGTGGAACAGCTAGGCCCAGAACCGGGTTTCTCCTTTGGCCAGTTAATTTAATTTGACCGTGTATTTGAACCAGTGATAGTGTCATTATTAAAAATACTGCTATTATGTACTGAGTAAAAACAAAAAATATGGTTTCTCAGATCATTTCTTCCTTTTAGCGTATCGGTGGCAAAAAGTTTAAACATTTTTGGCCAAAAATTCAGCTGCGCCAACTCCGCAGTCATAAGGTCATTAAACCACAATATAGATGAAATAATTTTAAAACCACAGTTAATACATAATTTATGCAATATTTTTTGTACAGACGTCAGCACATCAAGCTACCCGAAACTGTCAAATTTTCCCAATCAACTTTGAACCTTATACTTTAGCGATAAAGTTGAAAATCTATTAAAGAAATTTGACAGATTGTAGTAGCTTGATGTGCTGCGTCTGTACATAGTAAGTATTACTAATTCTGTATTGTTCAATTTTGATTATAGTAACCATTTTGCATGTTTGAAATAATATGTAATTGTTTAAATTTTCAATAAAATTTTACACCATTTTCATTGCTATTTTATTTCGACATCTTTTTTTTTTAATATTTGGTAGGTTCATGTTTGATTAACTTGGTACTTTCCAACGCAGACGAGTACGTGACTAGCTATCAACAATTTTGTCGCTTGAAACGTACAGAAGCCAACACATCAATCTACCAGAAACTGTAAAATTTTCCTAATCAACTTTAAACCTTATGCTTTGCTCTAGGACATGCGTTTCCAAACATCACGATAGTACGCTTAGGAGCTAAGCTAAAAAATACAAAGTTCAGAAAGATTTGCGAAAACGAAGTATTGGGAAGGCGATGCAATGCGATGGGATGTATAAAATAAAACTAGATTGATGTATAATATTGTTGTATTTTTTATCCATTTCACTCGGTGTTTTTACTACACAAATCACAAACGTGAGTAATATACTGACAAATATCTTATTGGCTTGAAATTGTAGGTACTGGCGGCGATTCTCTTGTTCACAAACAAAACTAAATTTAAGTTCAGTGCATCTTTTTCTTTCTATTTCATTAAGAAAAGGACAGGAGATAAATATTAGTTTAGTCCTGCCTGTTGGGAATCGGCGCCACTGTCTCGGAAATGGGTTAGGGTCGGGACACATAGATGGACGGCCTTTCGCACTTTGCCGATTGAAAAGGAGCACACATGCTCACTTTTTGTATGGACAAACCGTCGAACACCATCGATCAATGTGTCCCGACCCTTATTCCGTTTGACGACTGAAATACCGAACACAACCGCGTTGCCATTAACCATAGCTATTCGTCATGTCCATATATCACTTAATAACATTTTATGATTATGTACTTTTTTTTAATAAAAGGTAATTTATATTTCGTGACCTTCATCTAGAAAAAAAGATTAAATTCTAAGCGTATCTGATCAAGATATTTTTTATTGATTAATATGGTTTGATAATGGATCTTTAGGCGCATATTTTCCAGTTTTTATTTTTGGGGTATCACCACATCACCTCTGGTTACCGTGTAGTTATAAATTTTTGTTCAGTTTTATGTTTTTTCCCCAAAAAAACTCAAAAGTGCGACTTGTGACCGGCATTGAAAGTTAGGTCTATCATTGATAAAAAAGTCACGTTGCATTATCGCGGCGTTTGGAAGTTACGTACAAAGGTCAAATGATACATTTTAGGGTTGTCACTAAAGGTCAAACAAATATAATATTATTGTAAAATAAAAAAACAATAACGTTTGGTAAAAACTGATTTCCATAACCCTCAGGACGGTTATGTTTCATTTATAGCATATATGTATTTGGACAAGTATAATCGTATTTTACGGGCTTCTTAAACATTATAAACGCGAAAGTGTTTCCGTTTTCATACCAAAACCGCTGAACCGATGTTGATGACATTTTGTATAAAGATATTTTTTTTATATCTAAGAAACAACTTAGGTTAAGTTATTAAATTCAGAAAATCGGGAACCAACTTACGAGAAGTCACTTTAACCGGTCAAGCGGCGCGCGTCGCCCATTGGCGCAGAAACAATAGAAAATAAATTATGTTTCATTAGCGGAGCTTGACATATTAAGCTATAGTGTCTTTTCGCCAGTTGGTTCCAGATTTTATAGATTCTAAGACTCATACAAATCACTTTCATTTTCGAGTATCAACGTGTAGTCGTGAACATTAAATGGATCTTCATCATCGTCTAATAATAAATCTTCTTCTTGTGTAAGAAGTCCAGGCAACGAACCTGACGCTTCTATTTTCGAAACACCTATCTCTTCTGCAGCGTAACATGCTTTTCTTGCATTTAATACTTCACGATAGGGTGGGAAAGCGGGATAACCTCGACTAATCAAATCCTGTCTCAAATCTTTATAACTCTCCACACTCAGTTTTCTGTCGACAATTAAACCTAAAGCTTCCTCCGGTGTACAAGGTTTTGTAACCGTAGAAACTTTTTTTATAACTACGGATGGTTCCTTCGGTGATGTCAGACAATGTTTTATTACTTCTTCTAAATCATTTGGAGCTTTTGGGGTTTATTTGCTTCCATCTTTTGAGGTAATCGTCGACGCAAAAGATTTTATTACTTTAGCTTGAGGTTGATCCTGTTCATCCATGATCCGTTTTCTAATTTTGAGGTCTTGTTTATAACTTGTACTTGGATCATTGGTTGGTGTCGAAGATCCCAACAATGACGAAGTGCCAGTCGTATCCAAGAGCGTTGCTGTGGACTGTGTGACATCCAGTATGGTGGATTCCTGAGGTTGTGCGTTACTGCACACCTCACTAGATGTCTCAAAGTCCGCAGCAATCCTTTCCAAAGGTTGTGAAGTGCAGCATATCTCACTGGATGTCTCAAAATCCGCAGCAATCCTTTCCAGAGGTCGTGAAGTGCTGCATGTCTCACTGGATGTCTCAAAATCCGCAGCAATCCTTTCCAGAGGTTGTGAAGTGCAGCATATCTCACTGGATGTCTCAAAATCCGCAGCAATCCTTTCCAGAGGTCGTGAAGTGCTGCATGTCTCACTGGATATCTCAAAGTGCGCAGCAACCCTCTTAAATTCGACTGGGATATCGTCAATGAACAGTTTGTTCAAGAAAACGGTATGCTTGTCCCTAAACCTCTTTTTGTTCCGGTTGCATTTTTTATAAAAAGTCATGGCTTTTCCAAGAAATGGGTAAACAACTTCGCCTATAAGTCTATCCTGTTCGCTAGGCGAGAGATCTTTGAGTTGTTCACCCATTTCTCTGAAAAGTACGGTCGTCAAGTCAGATGGTGTTAGGTCATCAGGTGACCCGTTCTTTTTATATTTTTTACTTTCTGCGTAAAAGCACTCAAAAATATGAAATCGCGTACAAACTCCTTGCATATTTGCGGTTACTTCCGGAGTTTGAGAAGTACCGGCTGTGGCGCGGTCCACAGCATCATTCGCCACTCGTGTACCAACATGAGGGTTGGCGCCCTCATGCCCCCCTTGCAGTAAGTCCTCCGGTCGGGGCCCGGATGGACATCCCTCAGCAGGTTGGCTAAGCCCCTGCTGAGGCAAAGTGGCACTATGGGTCTGTAACGGCTCCATGGTGCCTCGCCCCCGTTCCTCTAGTTCACATGTATGAGCATGGGGTTTCAGCATAAGCCTGACGAGGGTGGACCCCTTCCCAAGCCACATGTGAACCTTCTTCGAAAAAAAAACTAATAAACGATTAAAAAAACCAACAAACGACTTCAAATTCAGATCTCCCAAAAAAGTCACCACCTATTTTTTTGAAGTATGGTACCTCGAGGTATATGTATACACCGTGTTCCGGACGATATACATAAACAAAGACCAGAAGTTCAGACCATGGAAATAAGCATTTTTCATTATGGATACATTAATGAATTCTTATTTTTTTATGTTAATTTTCATACAAACTAAATATCTTGACGTAAATCACCGATATGCATGCCTCTTTATCCGAATTGGCAACGACATATTTTCATTCATAAGATTTGGCGGACTGAAACTTGTTAAAAATAAGTTAAGACCCTTTCTTATTGCATAGCTAAATTAAATTTCACTAAATGAAATCACAAATATCTTTGTAACGAAGCCTTTTTAAGAACTACTTCCTTTGTTAGATTTAATTCGTAAGAGCTATAAAAGCGTTTGACAAAGTTATACGGGAAAGAATCTATGTATAAGATATATTTTATGTGTAAATAATATACAGTCTTGTAATTAAGAGAAAAATTTTGATTAAGTCTGGCTAAAATGAAAGGTCAAGACAACCCTAACACTATATTTTGAAATTTGATAACTCGTAAACGCCACAATAGTGCAACGTAACTTTTTATCAATGATAGAACTAATTAAGAGCAATCTTTCAGTGTCGGTCACAAGTCGCACTTTTGAGGTTTTTGGGAGAAAAAAAATAAAAACGTAAATTTGAATAAAAATTAGTAACACGATAACCAGAAGTAATACCCCAAAAATAAAAACTGGAAAATATGCGCCTAAAGATCCTTTATCAAACTAGGTATATCAATAAAAAATATCGTATCAGATACGCTTACAGAATTTATTTAATATTTTTTCTAGGTGAAGGTCACGAAATATAAATTATTTTTTATTAAAAAATAAAGTATTTGAAATACACACGTGGGTATTCTACTCTTGCGTTTAAAATGCATTTCTTGATCGATTTATGTGATAAACAGCGTACAGAATTTTTTTGAGAGAAATCAAACGCTGTGCATCACAAATATCTGACAACGTCACAAACTATCTGACAACGGCACAAACTATTTGAAAACGTCACAAACTATCTGAAAACATCAAAAATCATCTGACAATATGACAAACCATCTGACAACGTCACAAATTATCTGACAACGTCACAAACTGTGACAACGTCACCAATTGCTGGTCACTCACTGCTGCCACTGCGCTCTTCGCTTACTCTTCATATGTATATATTTGACATGTGACAACATGGATGTTCGTTGTGTGAATTTAGCTGAACAGTACTCACACTCGTACGGCCGCTCGCCCGAGTGCGTGCGCATGTGGTTAAGAAGAGTCCGGTTTGCCTGGAAAAGAAAGAATACTACAACTTTGAATACAGGACCTACTATTGTGTAGAATCTAAAGTCCGGCCGCGCCAAATTCGCCAAAGATGTAAACAACAATGGCCGCTCGAAATTGAATAGAATCGATGTATATCGATTTTGAAGAACATTTATTTTTGAAGAAATGTTTGTTTTCGTCTAGTTAGCTTGGAGATTTAGACGAAAACTAACATTACTAATAATAAATGTTCTTGTATGACGATTTTATTCAATTTTGAGCGGCCATTGTTGTTTACATCTTTGGCAAATTTGGCGCGACCGGACCATAGTTTTTCTTTTGGGTACCGGTTCCAATCCCTGATGTGTAAGTACAGTCAACAAAAGAGATAAGTATGCAGGATCGGCGGATATAGTTGAAGTTTAGTAAGAAACCGATGGATGTTGTCGACTGAAATTTAATTTGATAAATGACCTGTTTGTTTTCTATTAATAAAATTAAATTTTATTCGAAAACATCCATTGGTTTCTTACTAAACTTCAACTACCTATATCCGACGACCCTGCATACTTATCTCTTTAATAAACGTATTTTCTTTCTTTTGTTGACTGTACATACAAAAAATACTTACAGCAAAGCCTCTTCCACAAATATTACATAGTTTATTCTTCTCTTTCTTGACTCCCTCGTGATTGAACCGCATGTGGTCTACGTACCGCGTTCTGTTTAGAAAATGCTGGAATAAAATGACAGAGAAAATTGAACATTATATTTCAGATATTTTTTTAGAAATTTCTAGTAAACTTGATTACATCTTGTTGCCTAGTTGTTTGAAATAATCACTCAATGTTTAAAGTAATCAAACATCTATGGCACAAAATGTACGGTCAAACAAGCTATCCAAACTAATATTATAAATGCGAAAGTAACTCTGTCTGTCTGTCTGTCTTTTCTTCACGCCTAAACCGCTGAACCGATTTAGATGAAATTTGGTATAGAGATAGTTTGAGTCCCGGGAAAGGACATAGGATACTTTTTATCCCGATATTCCCACGGGATCGAGACTTGCGCGGGTGAAACCGCGGGGCGCAGCTAGTTTGGTATACAGGCAGCTAACTTGCAACTACTTTTAAACAATGGTGTGATGAGTTAGTCAATTCTTTTATACCACTCTATTTAATTAAGGATGCCATAAGCTGAAAAAGTTATAACCAGAGGTCGGAGTAGGTAGATTGATTTAAGGTCGTTGACGTCAAACGTAGAGGATAATATGGATATGCCTCCAAAATACCGGAACTTCATATTTATTGTGATATTTGTTCCGGAATTTTGAAATTAGCACGAATTAGTGTTTAAGGTGAAAAACGTATTAATAATATCAATCTACGCTGCCAGTGTTAGCTAATGGTGAAAGAAATCAGTATTTTATTTTATACAAAAATACCTTGGAATAGTTACACCGTATTTTGTCCCTTACTGTTGAATTAGAAATGACGCTTGACAGTATGAGACAAAACTTAGACAGGGCCTTTTGTTTCTTTATCTCATGTTCATCTATGTTCACAACGCATTGACCGCACGCAACGACCTATCAGAAGCAAGTATCCTGTATGACTCATTGGGTGTTCATATAATAAACGATTTTGTTAGCCTATCCGTATGTTTTTTATTATATTTTATTCCATAATTCCAATCCCGGAACTTTTTCCGGTACTTCCCGCACATTATGGATAAAATGGCATGTCCATATTATAATATCTTGACGCAAGTATATAAAATCAATCTACCTACTCCGACCTCTGGTTATAACGCACAAAATAAAACGAAATATTGGCTGTGTAGTGGAAAGATGAATATTTTTGCCTGTATACCAAACAGCTTGTTCGACCGTATACAAGTTCAAAAAAATATGAATGTCACGTGATCAACTTTGGACGTTAATATCATATATCGCAATTAGGATGTGCTATTTTTGTGGTATGTAGAAAATATAAAGGGCATAATTTCAGTATAAATAACTTTTCCAAAAACGACGGAATTACCGAGAAAAAAATTAAAAACTGAAAACCTCGTATAAGTCTGGATCTATCGAAGTTCCTAAGTTTATTTGTACTCTAAAATATGCAGCATAAAAAACGCCGTCGATGTTTCTAAGGTCATAATTGCGTATCATATTTAGTTTCAGAGAAATGTTTTTTTTTTCTAATTACCCGGATGAAAAAAAGACGATTTTCAAAAAATTCAATTTCAAAAACTAAACATGCTAGTGAAATGGGGATTCAAAATATTGCTTTTAAATAACTTAAACTATCAGATTTTTACATAAAAAAGCAATGTCCGAAAAATGGTCTTCATAAAACACTGTGGGGCGAAGCCGTGCACAGAAGCTAGTAAATAAATAAAATGTGTAGGTACTTACTCTATCACACTCCGAGCAGTAGTGTTTGGACTGGTTCATGTGTACGTGTCGGTAGTGGTTCATCATGTACGCTCGTCTGGAATACGTGTTGCTGCATTCTGGGCAGGGGAACTTCTTTTTGACTCTGTAATTAAATAAAAACAAATGAAAGAGTTATCATCTGTCGTTGGGTTTATAATCGCAAACGAAGTTCACAGTTAACTGTAACATTTTGATCATCGTGACACTTGTGTTTAAATGTGTATATTTGTGGTACAAACTTAGCGGTTCTTACGGTCATTTTGGTATCTGGGTACCGGGCTCGAGACGGGTACCGGTGCCAAATTCAGGTACCCGCCGCGTGCCACAAATCTCGTATTTGTACCTTGAAGTTATTTTACCTATCCTTTTTACTTACTATAAGTATATTTTCTCACTCTAACTTACGGAAATATTTGTTTGGTACCGGTACAATGCCGATACTGATTAGCAATAGTACAGGTACCAATAGTACCGGTACTACTCTGGAACCGGTATCACACAGAGACCAATAGTACCGGTTCCCAAAAGTACAGGTATTTAAAGCCCAGTCGACTTATTTTTTTAAGTGATGGGGCAGCACAGTTATGATAGTAGTATTTCCCCGGACGAACTCCTCCACAAAAAACTTTAGTCATCATCATCTGCCTAGCCTTTCCCCAACTATGTCCGGTTCAGCTTCCAGTCTCACCAGATGCAGCTGAATAATTACCAGTATTTTACATGGAGTGACTGCCTATCTGACTTCCACAACCCAGTTACTGGGTAATACGATACCCCTTGGTAAGACTGGTTGTCAGACTTTCGGGCTTCTGACGACCCGTAACGACTGTCAAAGATCCACGAATGACAGCCAACGGCTTAACGTGCTTTCCGAGGCACGGAGGGGTCTTGGTATGTAAAGATGGTCACCCATCCACGGACCAACCGCGGCAAGCGTAGCTTAACCTGATCGATCGACCCGTGCGGCTGTTATTACTTAGCCAGAAGCCCTCACAAAGCCTTACTACTACAAAAAAGTAAAACTAGGTAACTTACTGGCTAAAACATTGGATTTTATGGGTTTTAATTTTTCTGCACGGAACCCTAATTCTTTTTCTAAAATAATGATGATGTTATAAGGAGTAACTTAACTCCTTATAACATCAGCTATCTGCCAGTGAAAGTCTCGTCAAAATCAGTCCAGCCGTTTTAGAGATTAGCCGGAACAAACAGACAGAAAAAATTTAAAAAAATGTTATTTTGGTATATGTACCGTGTATACATCCATAATTATGCATTTAGTAAAAAGCTGTTATTTTAATATTACAATAGGCACTCCAATTTAATTTATTTGTATACATAGATGTATACATAGATGTATAGATATAGTACTTACTGACTTTCCCTCTCCCGTCGATGAGCGGCGCTGGTATGCACATGCCTTCTATAAACATGCTCGCTCTCATACTGTTTGTCACACAGCACGCAGTAGGCTTGCTCGGCCACACAAGAGCTGTGCTTCAAGGAGAAGTGTTTGCGCAGCGCGGCGCGCGACTTGTAGTGACGAGAGCAAGTTGAACAGGTGTGCGTGTCCAGGTGACGGCTGAAAAGAATAGTATAATCAGCTTATACTTATCTTAAAGAACGTTTCAAGTTCCTTCATGACACACATAATAGATATCTGAGGTCATCGGAAAACCTGAGACTAGAGATGCCGATGCATTCCACTAGTTTCTATGATAAATCTTTTACTGTGCAAGCAGTACGGTTATGGAATGACTTGCCCGTGTCGATAAGGCGTGCTCAATCTTTGTCCACTTTTAAGACTATGATAAAAAAGCACTTTCTCTCTCCTTAAACATTGTCATTGTATTTTCTTTGCTCCTGTTTCATGTTTGTTATTATGTATATGTATATATTTATATAGATTAATAGTACTTTATGTATGTATTTATTGTATTGTGTAAATGGTACACCACAGACTACCTACAGTATTTGTCTGTCCTTCCCGTTTTTAATCCATCCAAAGGTTGTCTTTAAAAGATCGCTCTTAGCGATAAGACCGCCCATTGTGTCACCCATTGTAAAGTTTTCTATATTTATGTCTGTAATTTATATGGTGTACATAATAAAGAGTATTCTATTCTATTCTATTCTTATAATGTTCCCACTGCTGGGAAACTGGCCTCTTCTTTGTGAGGGGTAGTGGGCCCAGTGCGGGGGCGTAATGCTCAGTACGTGCGTTGTGAACCGCCGCCTCACCCCTGTCCCCACCTCAGCGGCCAACTAGTTCCGCGCGGACTATAGCAATGGAATGTGTCTTTGCAGTCTGAAATTTTATACAAAGTGTTAAAAAATTAACCTTAAAAACTTTAAGAGGTGCTTTAGACCATCGAACTGAACAACTTTCACTATGGGACCAACTCTGAAATCACGAAAAAAAACATGAGCTGTTTCATACATTTTGGTCGAGTAGGTATTGAACTTTTGTATTAAACAGCTGATTTTTTTTTCGTAATTTCGGAGTTGGTCCCATAGTGAAAGTTGTTCAGTTCGATGGTCTAAAGCACCTCTTAAAGTTTTTAAGGTTAATTTTTTAACACCTTATATGTATATCATACTACATACTACCATATTTTATGCAAATAAACGATTTTGACCTGCGGGGTACTTGCGTAACACATTATCAATCGGAATCGGTTTCATTTTGACAGTTCAACAACATTCATTGCGTTATTTACGTGTTGAGTAGACAATTTTTTCGAACTTATGAAGCAATGGATTAGCAATTTGCTTCAAAATGATTCAGATTCCGACTGATAGTGTGTTACCTACGCAACTAGGGTGCAGATTTGAATATCCTTCAAAATCATTGAGATTGTGATTGATGGTGTTACGCAATTTGGCGGGTCATACACGAACGCGTGATGACATATGGCACTGAAACGTGGTCGCGCACAATGGGCCTTATTAGAAGGCTGAAAGTCACCCAAAGGGCAATGGAGAGGGCTATGCTTGGAGTTTCCCTGCGGGATCGAATCAGAAATGAAGAGATCCAAGGTAACCGACATAGCCCAAAGAATTGCCAAACTTAAGTGGCAGTGGGCAGGGCACATTGCTCGCAAAACAGATGGCCGATGGGGCCGAAAGGTTCTGGAGTGGCGACCGCGTACTGGAAGGCGTAGCGTTGGAAGGCCTCCCACAAGGTGGATCGACGACCTTGTGAAGGCCGCAGGAACTCGTTGGATGCGAGAAGCACAAAACCGGTCGAAGTGGAGGTGCTTGGGGGAGGCCTATGTCCAGCAGTGGACGTCTTTCGGCTGAAATGATGATGATGATGATGACACGAACGCCGGTTTCGCGAGTACTACGCACTTGACCTTTCTGATTAAAAATTTATAAAAATAAACTTACCTCATATGTTTTTCAAGCATATGTTTGGTTTTGCATCTCTTTCCGCAGTGATCGCAAAGGAATATGCTGTGTAAGGATTTGTAGTGGGTGTAGAATGTCGCCAAATCTCTGGAAAACAATCATCCATACTTAAGAGTAAACTAAACGCGAGCTCGAACTCACTGGTGGTCATGGCCAAAATCACGCTGTCTAACTTGGCTTCGTGTCTGACGGAGCTAGTATCAGTGATGAGCAGTTAGACGCTAATCTACACGCACAACATCTAGTTCTCACGCACAGAAACACCGTTCCGAACTGATAGGCGCATAAAAATATTTGAAAAGTGCTTTGGAAAATCGAGTTCTATGAAAAATCCACTACATAAATCAATCACAAATAAAGTTTTTTGAACTCTTCGATAACTGAGCTTTGTCGGTACGGATTTAATTTTTAATATTTTTCAGTTCTTTTATTACTTATTTACACCCAAAGTTACGTTAAAAATAGCAAGAAAAACGAATCTTTGTTGGCTCATAACTTTTTAATGGCTTGTTATTTTAACAATTCTGCTTCCGTACAGACACAATTAATAATTAGACAAAACGATACAATGTTTAACTTTGGATGTACAATGTCAAACAGTGGAGTAATACTCTCCCGAAATTTTTATGGAAAAAATATCGAATAGTGGCACCTTAAGAGCCTATACTACCTCAAATGGCTTAGCGTGATCCTCCGTTATGTCGTAAATACTGCACCATTAATTTTGAAATAAATATATGGTAAAGTTGAGGATTAATGCTAAGTCTTATGTTAGACGAAAACACGATTCCATAAAATTTTCTCGATAGAAAAAAAAAATCCAAAGTTACCTCTAACCCGAACAATAAACCGCTGGTATTCAAAAAATACTTCAAATTAGATCATGAAACTTTGAATACTAACTGAACTTACTTTAAAGCAGATCTTATGTTATTTATTTTTTTATAATTACCATTATTTTCACTGTAAAAATCAAATACCTAAACTATTGGCGCTTCCTGCCGCCCAGCACCGCACTCTGTCTCGCTCTCACTCAGTCCGCGAGCAGTATCGTATGAGCGAGATAAAGAGTGAATTTTAGCTGAGGTAGTATAGGCTCTTAATCCATGCTACTGACAGTTCTCGTGGCATTGGAGCATTGGCGATGCTATTTGGAAAAAATGGGGAAACTTTCACAGTTTACACCGACCATAGTGCGTTAAAATGGTTTCTTTCATTAAATAACCCTACGGGAAGATTCGCACGTTGGGGTGTGCGTCTGTCGTCGTTCAATTTTGATATAAAGCACCGCCCTTCGAGGTGTCGTATATTCATACTAATACGTATTATAAATGCGAAAGTGTGTGTAGATAGATAGATAGATAGATAAACCATTTATTTGGCGCACACAAAAGACAGCACAACACACAAAAGTACAACATTAGATGAAACCAATTACCCACATGAACAATATAAAAACAAGGTGCCAATACAAAAACAAATAAAAAAAAGGAAAAACATACATATCTAAATAAAAGTGTGTGTGTGTGTGTTACCTCTTCACGCTTAAACCACTGAACGGATTTCGATAAAATTTGGCAGATAGATAGATTGCATCCCGTGGAATGACATAAGATAGTTTTTATCCCGATATTCCCACAGGATCGACACATCTGCGGATGAAACCGCGGGGCGCAGCTAGTACGTAAGTATTATAAATGCGAAAGTGTGTGTGTGTGTGTGTGTGTTACCTCTTCACGTTTAAACCGCTGAACCGATTTAGATGAAGGTATAGAGATAGTTTGAGTCCCGGGAAAGGACATAGGATAGTTTATATCCCGATATTCTCACGGGAAACTTATGCGGGTGAAACCGCGAGGCGCTGCTAGTCATACATAAAATCAAGCCAGTATTGCCCAAAGGGTTAGTCAGAGCCAAAGGTGCACTTAAATTACACCCACATTTCGCCTTTTTGGGATGCATGAAGAAGCGTCCTCGTGTAGCGCAGTTTGTTCCGCCAGTTACTCAACTGAACGCTCGCACTCGGCACATCCTGGACAGTCACACCCAACACCTCATTTGACTGGCCAATTCTTGCCTTGCGTTGGTAGGGCTAACGCCCGCCTGGTTTGCGACCCTCCCACCGGAGTCCTGCGTCAAGCTGCCTGCTGTGTTTCGTCGATGCGTGGGAGTTCCAGTGCCTTAGGCATTTTCTGGACACGCTCGTTCCATCATAGACCTCATCCATCGCTTTCCATCAGGCGTGATCGAGGTCAAGAGATGGCCCATTCAGCAATAAAAAAAAGTTTTGATTGTACGGCACCATGCTGATTTGTGAATCAGCATGGTGCCGTACAATCAAAACTTTTGCAAAAATATTGTAAACACCACACTGGCCACAAATCTCACACAATTTAAAACAACAACAATTCAATAAACAATAGACCACACAATCTTAATTCAAAACCAGCTTGGCCAGTTTTTTGAAGAGAAACTTCTTTAGGCACGCTTGACTTGGGGAGTAAGCTGGCGAACGCGTGACATAAGCGTTACGAAAAGTGTGATCGGGCGAGGCGAACGGGAGTTGAGTGGGGGATATAAGCAAGAGAAAGCAGTGCGCGCGCACATTTTCTTTCTCTCTTCCTCTCATAGCCAAATACGTTTGAAGTTTCACTTCAGTCGTGTGGTCATAAGCACACTCGATTTTTTTTATTGAAAAATAAATAAACAAAATAGCACATACAAACTTACTGGAACTTCGCTTCGCAATACACACACTGGACCGCACTGTGCGTGTTTATATGCGCGTTCAATCTCCTCACAGAATAACACTGAAAGCCACAGCACGCACACTCCCACGCAAACTCATGCGCATCCATGTGTGCGCTTAGAGAGGGCTCGCTGATAAAGCGTATGTTGCATGTCGGGCATATGTAGGAGCCTGCAGACTGAAAAAAGTATACGTTATATTTAAACACATCACACCATGGACAGCCAAACGCACAAATGTGTCTATCCTTACCAACTCGATGTCAAGACCCGATTGTCTACAATATGCCTACAGCGTATTCTGTCCTATTCCGGCCACATAATGCGAAGCGGAGACAGCAGCCTTGAAAACCTGGTTATTGTTGGCAATACCGAAGGAAAGAGAGCAAGAGGCCGGTCGCCAACACGATGGTCCGACCAAGTAAAAGAAGCTACGTCCTCAAGCAATTTTCAGCAGGTGGTGATGGCAACTTTGGACCGGTGTAGATGGAGGCAGATTGTCCGCTTGAAAGGGTCCAGTGACCACGATCCTCGGTAATGAGTGACCGATTGAAGAAGATCTCCGAATCGCAGTCCACTGCTGGACATAGGCCTCTCTTAGACTGCGCCACAACTCTGTCCTTCCGCATCCAGTCTGTCCCAGGCGAAAACAGCGTAGCCCGCGAAATTCAAATTTTCTTATGTTTTTTGCAATTTGCAGGTCAGTATCAGGTTGTAGCTTGATCTAAATATGATTCGCGACCGTCAGCAAATAACACTATATGCCTGTTTTTGTAATAAATGGAGTAGATCGTTAATATAATTATGTACACTAAAAAGAGGAAAGGACCGAATATCGAGCCCTGTGGCACACCCATTTTTACTTTTAAACAAAGTGAATTGACACCATTTATTTGAACTTGCTGTTGTCTATTATTTAAATAAGATTTTACTAAACTGAGCGCAAGTTTTCCAAGACCGCAATGCTCAAGTTTCAAGAGTTAAGTTTCGTGATCGACGCAATTAAATGCCTGTCACAAAATATTTCTATACCGTCTTGGGCCTCTTCCCACGTGTTAAAAATATATTTGAATAAGGTTACACCGGCATCTGTCGTACAACGTCCTTTGGTGAAAAAATGCTGATGATCGTGAAGGATTTTATTCGTGTTAAACGATTGAGCATTTGATTAAGTATCATATCTTCAAATACCTTGCTGAAAACCGGCAACGCGGATACGGTTAATAGATATAATTACTTACTTCATCATGATATTTTAAGATATGCCTTTTCAATTTCTCCTTAGTATTAAATCCATCTACACACAACTTGCATTTATATTTAAACTCCTTATAGAAATCACAATTCCTCTCTCTGTCCAGCCATATTTGCGAATCTTCAGGTTGTATTGCGAACTTTTTTCTTAAAACTTTTTTGGCATTCTTTTCATAGACTATCCTATAATGGAGCGATTTTTCTTTTTTTGATACTTTAGGCTCTGTGTCATTTTCTTTTTTAATTTCTTGGAGGGAAAAGGCGTTGTTTTCGTCATAATTATGAAAGGAATCGTTGGAATGTTCATTTTCTTGTTTGATGATTACTTTTTCCTTGCTATCTTCTTCATCATTATGTGTGATGAATATTGTATGGTCTGTGTATGTTTTTGTTAATTTTGATAGGGTTTGTAGAAGCAATTTCTGAAAGCAAAAGGTTTGAGAGCTTATGACCAGATTACAGATGTGAAAACTTATACAATCCGTAATAGTTAATTTAAGACTTCGCTCGGATGACGTAATCGCGTAATCGTTCTGAGGCGTCGAAGGCAAAAGCAAAACAGCGCGGGAGTTGAAAGGGGCCGCTCGGGTCTCAAGTTATCTCTTGCAGGTTGTAATACGATTTTCTATATAATTTTTAAATCTGATGACTTATCATTCAGCACTCAGCGCACGCGATTCAGCGTCATCGACCGACTGGAGCCGAGTATACCGGATTCAGCGTCACCAACCCGAGTGTGACAGTTCAGTTTCATTCACTGTTCAGAAAGAGCAAAAATGTGTCTACTCTATAAAGGTAGACAATATTTCTTTAACCGGTTGAATGGCGTAATTACAGAAACAATTAAAATGCCATATTGATCACGCGTGGACCCACGATCGATATGAAGGGTCAATCTTCCAGATTTGTACTACATAAAGGTCAAATTCCATTTCAAACAAAGGTCCTAAACAAATGTAATATTTTCGCCCACTCTATCCATCCTAAAAAAAAATTGGTTGGAGTCTCATTGTCACAGGGAAAAGTTTTTTTGCGATTATGACTTTTCTAGTACTCAAACCTCAGTTGGTCTGATAGTTTTTTTATCCTTACAAGAAAGAGGTTTTAGTTAAAACTGACAATTTTCTTGCTGACTGTAATATTATTTCAAAATCTGTGAATCTCAAAATATTTCAAAAAGTTCAGGGCAGTCATGACCATTTTCTTGTAGCAGCAACGGCTAAGGTATCTGTCCATACAGCCTCATCTAAAAAATCGACCTTTATAGATAACGTACCTGTTTATTAAGATAATGATATGTCAATATCCGCTGAGCTTCTTCTAATTTTTCTTTAAAGAGTTTTATCTTTTTAAGCATGGCCATACATTCCCAACATAAAAATAATGGTTGAGGCAATATCTGAAAATAGGAATATTTCTTTGATTATTTTTTTAAAATAAGTGTTGAGATTTGCAACAGGGCCAACTAACTAATCCATACTAATATTATAAATGCGAAAGTGTGTCTGGCAGTCTGTTACCTCATCACGGTTAAACCGCTGAACAGATTTAGATGAAATTTGATATAGATAGTTTGAGTCGCGGAAAAGGATATAGGATACTTTTTATCCCAGAAATCATCCTTTAAGGGGGCGAAAACGGGGGTGGAAACCTGTAATCAATAACTACTGTACTGATTTAGATGAAATTTGGCACTTGGGTAGACTATGACCTGAATTAGGACATAGGATACTTTTTATTCCGATATTCCTACGGGATCGAGACTTATGTGGGTGAAACCACAGGTGCTAATGAAAAAGTTTTAAGTGGTAGTGGTCAAGGGGCATGGCAGTGGTAACAACCATGGACTTGGCTAAAGGGGGGCAAAGGTGGGCAATGCCTACCCTAGAAACTTCTCTGCCCAACCTAGAAAAATCAACAGTATTGATAAATTACTTAATACATATAATTATTTAATATAAATAATATTAGGTAACACAGAATACTAGTTGATAGGCCACACTATCGAATTAGGTCTAAGATATGTAAAGGTAATAAATAAATAAATAAAACTTTACAAAATAATATACATTCTTACGTTATTTGAAATATTTCTAAATACGTTAACATATTCGCCGATCAAAGAAAGGCTACGGTCAGAGCTCAAACAGGCTTGGCAGAACGAACCACTGTTTTTAATAACAAAGTCGTACTTTAATTCTTCTATTTCATACATTTTTGTCTAATTTTTCATTAATTAAAATTGTGAAAACTATTGTTTACAATTTTCTTGACATCAGGCGGAGCAGAAAATAGGAATGACACTGACACTCCTTGATTGAGCTGTCAATGTCATCTTGATTTTTTCTGTTTGGATTCGAGGCTTTCAGCATCAAAAACCGTAACCGGTTGATTGAGCTCGAGCCGTCTTGGTATTTTTCTGAGGATACGATAGGTGAAGCTGCCGCAATAAGCTCGACTTCTCTTCTATGTAACTACATACATACCTACACTAGTGGAACGAATTACGATGCATCTTCGTACGACGCTAAGAAGAGAGTATATCTCATTGTAGCTCCACTCAACTGCATAACAAGCGTCTATCTAATGTATGCAGTCGCGTGCTCACGGCACCATTTTTTTGCGAACTTGAACCAGCGTCCATCTAGAACAAGTTCTGTATGATTTTTAACGTAAGTTTTGGTATTCCCAGTTCCAGGAGAAGGCCTTAGTGCTTGTAGCATGCTACAAACACAAAATATTTGCTTGTCTAGTTGTATATATGTAGGTACCCACCAATCCTATCATATTTTGCACCGGGGGGGTTTTATACAAACGTAGTTAGTTTCTCTGTCTACGTATACCTACCAAAGACCTTACAATACCTACAAACGATGATCAAAGTGAAGTGACGTTCAAACGTCAAAAATGTAGGTTTAAATAATATGTTCCTTGTTACGTAGGTATTAACAACATGCAGTAACATAATAATATTGTACAGTTAATTAAATTAGCAAATTAACATAAATAATTAAAAAAATATTACAATGCATTTCTGAAGTGGTAGGACTTCAGAAAGGACTTCAAGTTCAGAAATTCGCCGACAGAATAAAAACTATGTGATATCAACCACTTTTTCAAAACCACACAGAACTTTTTGTAAGGTAGGTAGTTCTGTTATCCAGATAGAAAAGTGGCGCCATATATACGCAGCTGCGCCTGAATAGTTCTATCCTAGGTACAGGAATTTTCAATAAATATCATAAATTCTGTTTTGTAATTTCAAATTAAACAATTGAAATCTTAATGTTTGCTTCACCGTTTCTCCCCTGCTAGTCAAATGCCTCTCTTTTCGTCTTTAAAACCATTCTCATCAATAAAACAACATGAAAACTATTCAATATTTTTATTATTGTAGGTATTTCATTTTAACATTTTCCCTTACTAATACAAAAATGCAATTACTACGGAATTAGAGGAATAGTTATTGAATGGATTACTAGTTATTTATTGAACCTGCAACAAAAAGTAGGAATACGCGATCCAAACTAAATCAGGAGTACCCCAAGGAAGCATACTTAGCGCTTTTTTTCCTCATTTTACATCAACGATTTACCTGCAGCTTTACAACAAAAATGCATATTTTTTGCTGACGACCGCGACATATCGGTAATTGTAACAAATGATAGTAAATCAGAAACAAGTCACGAAGAATCCAAACCAAGTTTTAAACAACTATCTCTGTGCAAATCTAAATAAAACCAAATACATAAACTTTAAAAACTACAATTCTAAACAAAAAGCATTTAAAGTTAACTGTCAAGGAGAACAAATTAACGAAGTCAGTGAATACAATTACATATAGAGCGTGTATGCAAGAAACTAGATCAATTTATAATATGCTCTTAAACATTTAAGATGTACCGCGAGTGAAGCTGTTGCACTTACTGCTTACCATGGGTATGTTTCCTCTTTACTCAGATATTTATTTATTTATCCATTTATTTCAGGCATCAAGGCTCATATAAACACATACAATACAATATTAATATAACTTATAAATACAATAAATACATACAACATACTGCGTCGTGTTTCACTGAGGTGTCATGTAGCCGGCCACGAAACCGGCGGTACACAACACCCTTCGGCCAGAACTCTTTTCCTTGAGGAACTTCTCGAGATGATGTGTCGGAACACGCACCACGAACGACTTGAAGTTCGTGTTGTGACGCGACTCCAACTTCTCGACCCTCAAAGTCTAGTTGGTCTCAGTGGCGTGCATTGGTTTTCAGAATAGGTAGGCACTAGGCCGGGTCTAGTCTAGGCAAATGCGCTCAATAATCAGAAAAAAAAGTGAGGTCAAAAGTGTGGTTATTTGAGTAGGCCCTACTTAAGGGTGATAAATTGCGAAGGTCGAACGTCATGGTATTACGCGGGAGACGTAAAATGTGACAGTTTCGGGTATGTTGATGTGCTGGCGTCTGTACGTATTTTTAATTTTGTTGTATTAACTTGGACGAGTAAAGACCAATGACAATGTGCGAATAGTACGGGAGCCGAGTAGGCCGTCCGGCGACTGCCTACTGCCGCGCGTGTTTGTATGAAGATTTTGTTTTTTGTTAGGTAGGTATGATAATTTAGTGAGTTTCATAATGGGGCACACACACTAAATTGTAATTGACAGGCTTATATATCGAGGTAGGCACTGCTTATATGCCTATATGCAATGCACGCCACTGGTGGTCTTCACAAGCAAGTACTCCACGATCTCCTCAACCTTCAAGATATGGGTTGCTACTCTGGGGGAACTCGACGATTAATAATGATGCCTTCCTAGTACAGAAAAAATGCCTAAGAGCAATCTGCGGTATCAGTCCTTTAACATCCTGCAGACCTCGCTGTAAAAATTTAAAATTCTAACCTTAACAGGTCTTTTCATAATGCAAGCTGGTGTATTTGTTTAAAAGCACTCTACATTTTTTATAACATGCGACTTACATTCAAAATATACCCGTCGAGACCAAACACGTCCAAGAATTCCTTCATATCAAAGCACATTATGTCATAAGAATAGCTTTATCGCGCAGCGCGCGAACCTATTTTAAATCTATGGCTTTATCACAGCAATTAAAAATTTCAACAATATTCCAAAAGAAATATGGGAACTCTCTCTAAAACACTTTAAATCAAAACTACAAAAATGGTTTATTGGTTATTAATATAGTGTAAATGAATTTTTGATAAAAAAGTAGCAGATACATATTAGAAAATTATGATACGGATATTTAATTATATTACTTTATATAATTATATATTATTCTTATGTGTTCAAACAGATACGAAACCCTAATAACCAATGTTAATAAAAATGTTATAATTTTAACAAATTATGTGTTTGTTACATTTAACATCCATACTAATATTATAAATGCGAAAGAGTGTCTGTCTGTTACCTCTCACGCTTAAGGGGCGTTTTACAGTCCACTAGCGCCGCCAATCGAAAAAATGTCATAACTCGTAAATAGCATCAAAAATACAAAATGTGGTCTATTAATACTGTAGAAAAGGCAATAACGTAATTTTATAACACATTGTCAACACTTGAAATATAGCTGTTTAGCTAAATCGTGCGTTTGTAACAAAAACGGCCGTTTATGTTTTGAATGCACGATTTAGCTAAACAGCTATATTTCAAGTGTTGATAAGGTGTTATACAATTACGTTATTGCCTTTTCCACAGTAATAATAGAACATATTTTGTATTTTTTATTCTATTTACGAGTTATGACATTTTTTCGATTGGCGGCGCTAGTGGACTGTAAGAGGCCTCTTAAACCGCTGAACCGATTAGATGAATGTCCCGGGAAAGGACATAGGATAATTTTTATCGCGATATTCCCACGGGATCGAAACTTATGAGGGTGAAACCGCGGGGCGCTGCTAGTGTTTAAATATTTGTATGCCAGTCCATGGCGAAACATGTAAGATCATAACTTTATTTATAAGACCTTAATGTACAGACGCCAGCACATCAAGCTACTACAATCTGTCAAATTTCTTTAATAGATTTTCAACTTTATCGCTAAAGCATAAGGTTCAAAGTTGATTGGGAAAATTTGACAGGTTTGGGTAACTTGATGTGCTTTCGTCTGTACCATGTTTTAAAGCAAATAAAATTCTTATTCTTAACATGTCAAAACTATTAACAAACTAAAATATGGCGTCAAAAAATCCTTCCACATCGCTGCCAACTGGTAATGTACGAATGATCGTGGATCGCCCATTGTGGATGGGCGATTCTTTCCCACGATCCGTTTTATAGTATAGTTAAAATCTCGCTGCAGACTAGGTCATAAATCATTCGTGTTTCGCTCTCTTTCCCACTCACGGGCCTTATGCGCAGGCCACGCCCACACGTAGTCCTGTGCATTACTGCAGTCGATGAGTGATATCGATAGTTTTATATATTTATAAATGGGTGATAGAAATAAATACACATTTTTTTATATTTTATTACCAAATTTACTACAAAGCATATTAAATATATAAACAAAAGAACGTATATATAAAACTAAAAATAGAAAATTAAAATTCTTCGTCTGAGTCATCGTCATCATCATCCACATGAATGATGAACTCTTCGCATAAATGTGCTTTTCTTAAGTCTTCATTTTGCAGCAATTCTGCATGTTCCACACATTTTTGCCAATTTTCAATGGAGACATTGGAATCTGTTATCGATAATGGCCTTGCGCGCGCGCAAGTAGCGCACATCCCTACTCCGATTATGATTTATGAACGAGTCTGCAGCGAGATTTCAACTATACTATAGGCAACCCACGATCCTGCCGCGCGCTCCAGTGTCGATCCTCGTTTTAGCTAGATGAGGCCTGATGCCTGTTCACGTGTTCCACTGCAGCTTCATTACACTGTAAAATTAAAAGAATACTTTAAAAAGTAATGAGGAAGGAGGTAAAGCTGCAGCCATCGACAAAATGGCGCTCGTATATTTGAGCATAGCATAGCATAATCTATACAGGGTGTTACGGAATGGGTATATCAATACAAACGGGTTGAAGAGTGTATCTGGTCTAGAATCTCTGTACAAAATTTTAGCCCAAAAGCATTAACTTTGAAAATGCTTAATATTTTTTTATTTCGACATCACGGCGCTGCACTGGCGTGCGGCGGCGTGATGTGCGTGTACTAGGCGCACAGACACACTACAGATAATGGATAATAACCATCGTAGTGCGATGACACGTTTGTTATGATTTCAATTTAATAAACTATCAAAATAAAAAAATATTAAGCATTTTCAAAGTTACTGCTTTTGAGCTGAAATTTGGTACAGAGTTTCTAGACCAGATACACTCTTCAACCCGTTTGTATTGATATACCCTTTCCGTAACAGCCTGTATAAATAAAATTCAACGACTTGACTGGCTGATATATCAACGCACAGCCTAAACTGCTGGTCCTAGAGACATGAGAGTTGGGGGGTGTGTTCTTTGTGAAGAGTAGGTATCCACTAAGAAAGGGTTTTTCGAAATTCCACCCCTTTTTTATGGATGGGAAATCATCAAATGACTCCTCCCGCTCTTGGCCGAGCGGAAGGGAGTGTCAGACTCTTACTGATTAAAACCAATCCGTGTTCCTTCCTTAGCCCTTTATATTCCGGAGTAGCGGTAACCCTTTCGGACAATCCCGCACACAATTCCACCCCTAAGAGGGAGAATGGGGGAAGGGTCAAATTTAACGCGGACAAAGTCGCGGGCAGAAGCTAGTCAGCCTATAATGTTCCCACTTCTGGGACACAGTCCTCCTCTCTGTGAGAGGGAGTGGGCCGTAATTACCCAGTTAGGCTCGAAAGAATGGGGGAGGGTGTTCGAAAAAAAAAACACGAAATATCATCAAAAAGTTTTCATCTTGTGATTAACAGACGACGCGACCCCTAAAAATACTTGGACGGAGCACCGCCGTGCCCTCGTAGAGGCGATCGGCAGCGGCGGCGACCTCTCGCGTCCGACCCTGGTACAAGCCATGGTCCGGGGCGAGAGGGAGTGGGAGGCAGTCACCTCAGTCATGCTAGCGAAGGAGGTGGCGGGATGGCTGAGGGAGAGAGCCTCACGTCCCATCCGCCGCGGGAGGCCGTAGGAGCGGGCCTGCGGACGGAGAGTAATGGGTAGCTCACCGTCCGATCAGGACCAGGCCCGTGTCGGACGGCGCGTATGTGTTCCAAGCGCGCCTCAAACAGATGTCAGCATAAAGGAAGGAGCCTGTCAGGGCCGAAGCCTGCCGGGGGTGCGGGATTGTCCGAAAGGGTTACCGCTACCCCGGAACATAAAGGGCTAAGGAAGGAACACGGGTGGGTTTTAGTCAGTAAGAGTCTGACACTCCCTTCCGCTCCACCCAGAGCGGGAGGGGTCATTTGATGATTTCCAATCCACAAAAAAAAAACACTAAAAATACAAAAAAAAAAAAATAAGTACCTAAAGGTGGTCAGTCTTTCCACTCCCTGACTGCAGAGTGCAGACTCAGCTCTTCACTTCAAACTTCCTCTTAACTTTATGCTTCAGTCTCCGGTGGGTAAACAAAGCGGCTGAATATGTGAACGTGTCTCCACAATCTTTACACACATATGGACGAACGCCTAGATGTATGTTTAAATGTTCCCTTAGATTTTTTATTACCTGAAAAATTTAAAGAAATAATTATGCTTTAGAACCTGATCGGTTAAGCTACGCTTGCCGCGGTTGGTCCGTGGATGAGTGACCATCTTTACATACCAAGACCCCTCCGTGCCTCGGAAAGCACGTTAAGCCATTGGTCCCGACTGTCATTTGTGGATCTTTGACAGTCGTTACAGGTAGTCAGAAGCCCGAAAATCTGACAACCAGCCTGACTAAGGGGTATCATATTACCCAGTTACTGGATTGTGGAGGTCAGATAAACAGTCGCTCCATGTAGAATAGAATACTCTTTATTATGTACACCATATAAATTACAGACATAAATAAAGAAACTTTACATGTAAAATACTGGTATTCAGCTGCATCCGGTTAGACTGGAAGCCGGCCCCAACATAGTTGGGAAAAGGCTAGGCAGATGATGATGCTTTAAAATCTCAAATGTAGAATGTTGATGATCATTTTTAACCCCAGACGCAAACAAAGTAAAAGTAAGTAAGTATTTTATTTTCGGTGCTTATAATTATTTAGTATGTATATATTTAAGTATCTATAATTTTGGATATGTATTTATTTGTGTATCTATTTTATTGTATTGTATGCATAATATTTGCACCAACGACAGCCCCATTTTACGTCCAGGGAAATCACTGTCCATTCCAAGGTTGCCTGGAAGAGATCGCAGAAAGCGATAAGGCCGCCCATTGTATATTTTGTAGTGTTTGATGTGTTTATTTCATGTTATGTATTTTTGTGGTGTACAATAAAGTATATGTCGGAGACGGTTGTCGACTACATTTGTGGGTAGTCAACAGAATTTGTTATGATTTGTTTTCTTTTATTAATTTAAGAGATTTTACTATCCATTATAGTGTAATAAATTGGAACATAATTTATTGAGTACTCAGTGTACGCGCTAATTGATTTTAGCAACTTATTTTGATAATTGTAACCGATGGTTTTGTTCAAACCAATTGATGACATGTTACTTTGATTTTAAAACGATTTACTTTGTGAAATCACTATTGTTTATTTAAGACGATTATTCTTGTTGTATTATTCGATTTATAATGCGAGTTATAATGTGAATCTATTTGATTTAGCACATTTTAATATTTTGTATCAAGTAAACACGATGACGTATTTCCGTACGCCATTTGGACAGAGTTGTTGTGGGGCGAGTGCGTAGTGGGGACAAACCTTTATAACTGAGCGCACTCATTTGTGCTGGACGGTCAGACGTGACAGTCAGTGACAGACAGTCAGTGAGAGTCAGTCGGTGTTCGCACTTGACTCCTGACAGAGCACTAGCTCCCGACAAACCTGTCGGTTTACTAAAGTTTATTTGGGTGGCTCTGTCACTATACGAACAGTAATCGATCCTACGATTTGTTCGCAATTACTTTGTTACTGTACTTAATTATTTTACTGTGTATCTAGTTGTGTCGTGTACCTACAGTGTGTGATTTGCTAGTGTGATTAATTTGGTCGTGATATTATAATTTTGATTTGATCTGCAAACGGTTTTTCTATTGCGCAATAACCAACACTACCCACAGTACGCCCACAGTAATTAATCAAATATGCCTGATAATAACTAGACGCCTATAACCTACTCCTGATCCGACATCAGAAGTGGGATGATATAATTCGTGTTGGTTCATGCGCAAAATGAGAACGCTATAAGTGAAAGTGACCGTTGACATTTGAAAAACAAAGTGTAAACATGTGAACGCTTATTAAATAATCGTGTGGATCTGTGCAAGTTCGACCCAGACAAAGCAGATACGGATGCGCGATCATGGTGCATGTTGTTTTCGGCATAGGCTGTTTGCAGAAATACGTTTGCCTAGCGACGCGTCTGTTGCGCAAACATAACCGTGCACAACAGATGATGTGATTTGCTGAAAATTCACTGCAAAGTGGACAAAGAAGCAGCATCAACGTGGCTATCGTAAATAGCAAATCAAGGACGTGGCGTGGAGCTACCAGTGACGTGGAGTGACTGAATCGACCCAAGCAGCCACGCAGCCGTCAGCGAAGCCCTTCATGTGCTGCTAGTGAGGGATTCCAGGACATATCGCTGCCCTCCATGAGCAGTAGCAGCCAAGCAGATGGTGAAGGCGGAGCATATGCTGGATGCAGCAATGGCGAGTGGATGTTTGTGTCTTACACCTACCCTCGGACACCTTAGAAAATAAAGGTGAGCTGTATTGTTTTGTTTACCATTCTGGTGATGAATGCTTGTTAGTAAATGAGAGGACTTAGAGATGGGCGATTGTTACTGATTCCAACAATTGATCGCTAGTTTTCAAATTTGAATAAAGCCGCTAGTTCATTCATTTACTTTACCCTTGCCATACAAAATTGTACTGTTCACGCTTACAATAGTCTACTTTCAATTGTTATTCGTATCGACAAGTAACTGATTTGCGAACCGCTAGTTCATTCGTTCAGTTTGTCATTTTAGATGAAGTTACGGATATTCGAATGTATTCAAGTAATAATAATGAAATTTGAATCGGAAGGAATGACGTTTTCAAATTCGAATGAATTGTAAGGTTGTTCGACTAATTTGAATGACTTGTACAATCGTATCATTCGAATAATGTCATTCACAATCGCTAATCGCTAGCTGAGAGGTTAAGTAGCAAACGTGTTAATAACGTTGTTGCGTTGACTGAAGTATTCTGTGGTATTGGTTAAACACGTGTATTCAGTACAGAACAATTCTTATGACGTAGTGTAACGAGCAAAGATTAAGATTTTATTAAACTTCTACCCAACATTGACTTGCAAAGGAAATTATGATAGTACGTGAAATATTGAAAAGTCTATTTCAATTAATATGACTACGTTAGTTTTTGTTACATAAAGTTCTTGCGATGAATTAGTTTTCAGTTAACAATAACAAGGTTCCATTTGATGCGACATACGCAACTACATATAACAAAATTTAGGTTTGGCGATTTCGTGTTATTAAAGAACTAATAGCGAAATTAGATTATCAGTCTAAGTTAGATCGGAAGTTCAGAGGTCCGTTTAAGGGTTATCACTTATCGTATCACTTGAGGTGATGACGATATGGGTGGCATAAGTGTCATTAGCTAGTGTTGCATGGAGCTGAAGTCTTCGAGTCCTATATAAAAGGACTCGAGTCCTTTGTAACACTATCATTAGCTGCTGAGGCAGCAAGCCCATGATTGTTGTATGTGATCTAAGTTATGACCAATTATGGCAATTATTACTAAGGCTTAGAGGAATCTTTTGCTGTCGATGATTGATATTGTTTTTATCCATGTGGTCAGAATTGGCCGAGTGGAACAGGCACTGCTGTTGATTTTTTGGTTACAGGTTAACACACAAGGACGTGTGCAAGCAGGATGGCAGTGTCGGACAGCGCTGCACTCATTAGATCTCCTGTACAAATAATCGCTGATCAAGGACGGTGCTGTTCGAGCAGGGAGTTTAGCGACTTCTGCCAGGGAAGCGGTGGCAGCGAGTGGATGTCTGTGCCATTGGGCCAGCTGCAGATCTATTGTCTACCGAATCTGGTGAGACGTTTTCATTTTGTTTGACTCAAGTACTGAGTGCTTTGTTAGTTATAGCCTAATCTGGTTTAACGATAAGTTAAGAATGATGCCTGTAGGTCATGTACCAGTCAAAGTAGATGGTGATCACAGTGGTGATGAGCAAGCCTAAGTAGTGGTAACCACGCGAGTAGGGGTTCTCTATCGGCCGTAGTAATGTTGTGTGTAGTCACAGGGTGATGCATACGGATCCATGTGCTGGATATGTGACAGCAATGTGATTGCTGGTTGGCTAGAGAGCCGTGGCGTTAGAGTGGTTTACTCGTGTGTGGGCTTCCTGGTGTCTAAGGCTCTTAGTGAAAAAGATGGTTGTTAATGTGGATAACGATGGTACATGGCTCTGGTTGATGATTTTCACTTTGATTAGATAATCAAAGTTTGTTTATATGGCTCTGTTTGATGATTTTCGTTTTGATTAGATAATCAAAGTTTGTTTACATGGCTCTTGTAGATGATTTTTGATAGCAAAAGTTTATTATTAAAATTCTGTTTACATGGCTCTGTTTGAATAAAGTACTCGCATGGTTGTGTACAAAAAAAATGCCTGAATGTCTAGTTACTGTTAATGATGATGTCAATTATGACACTAATGATAATGATTCATCTGGTACTGACATACTATAGCTGGATTGACAAGTTGTCTATGTTGACTCTTGTTTGGTTGTCTATGTTGACGCCTGGATTTGGTTGACTCCAAATTATTTGTCGAATCCCATGGTGTGATTTCGGCTGGGAGACTATGTCTCTACTTTAATTGAGCTATGTATTGTCTGCAACAGTATGGTCATTTTAGAATGGTTGCGATGCAACTGCTTTTGGTAATAATTTTATTAGACTAATTCAGGATTTTTTATTTTGTGATTTGTGCTTTTGTTGGTCAGAAAGGCCGATCGATATTCACCTAAAGATTTTTTTATCCCAAGATTACACGAGGACGTGTAGAACGTCAGTTCTGGCCGTGTCGGAGACGGTTGTCGACTACATTTGTGGGTAGTCAACAGAATTTGTTATGATTTGTTTTCTTTTATTAATTTAAGAGATTTTACTATCCATTATAGTGTAATAAATTGGAACATAATTTATTGAGTACTCAGTGTACGCGCTAATTGATTTTAGCAACTTATTTTGATAATTGTAACCGATGGTTTTGTTCAAACCAATTGATGACATGTTACTTTGATTTTAAAACGATTTACTTTGTGAAATCACTATTGTTTATTTAAGACGATTATTCTTGTTGTATTATTCGATTTATAATGCGAGTTATAATGTGAATCTATTTGATTTAGCACATTTTAATATTTTGTATCAAGTAAACACGATGACGTATTTCCGTACGCCATTTGGACAGAGTTGTTGTGGGGCGAGTGCGTAGTGGGGACAAACCTTTATAACTGAGCGCACTCATTTGTGCTGGACGGTCAGACGTGACAGTCAGTGACAGACAGTCAGTGAGAGTCAGTCGGTGTTCGCACTTGACTCCTGACAGAGCACTAGCTCCCGACAAACCTGTCGGTTTACTAAAGTTTATTTGGGTGGCTCTGTCACTATACGAACAGTAATCGATCCTACGATTTGTTCGCAATTACTTTGTTACTGTACTTAATTATTTTACTGTGTATCTAGTTGTGTCGTGTACCTACAGTGTGTGATTTGCTAGTGTGATTAATTTGGTCGTGATATTATAATTTTGATTTGATCTGCAAACGGTTTTTCTATTGCGCAATAACCAACACTACCCACAGTATGCCCACAGTAATTAATCAAATATGCCTGATGATAACGAGACGCCTGTAACCTACTCCTGATCCTACATATATATAAATAATAATAATATAAATAAATAATAAAGTTAGTTTGTTTTAATTTTTTTTTTTTTTGCTGAATGAGCCCGCTCTTGACCTCGATCACGTCTGATGAAGAGCGATGGACGAGGTCTATGATGGAACGAGCGTACCCAGAAGATGCCTAAGGCACTGGAACTCCCACGCATCGACGAAACACAGCAGGCTGCTTGACGCCGGACTGCGGTGGGAGGGTGGTCGCTAACCAGGCGGGCGTTAGCTCTATCACCGCAAGGGAAGAATTGGCCAGTCAAATAAGGCGTTGGGTGTGGCTGTCCAGGATGCGCCGAGCGCGAGCGTTCAGTTGAGTAACTGGCGGAACAAACTGCGTTACACGAGGACGCTTCATGATGTATATCCCATCATTCCTCATGTTAGAAGCAAGTAACAAATATTATTAATAACTTACAGTAAATGATTTCCCACAAATTTCACATATCTTCAGCTTATTCTTCGGTTTCTTTCCCTCGTGAACGAGTTGAATGTGGATAGCCAGAATCCTTTTGGTTTTACTATCCTTAAATGAAAATATAAAAAATAGTAATTAATCAGTTGAAGGACTCTGAACGAGACACAATAGAAATCTTAGGGTCAAGTCACAACGAGATGGCAGCGAAGCGGCGTGCAGTTTCAGTGTCATATAATTTTAAACTTTATCTTCATTGCTATAGTACATAGTATCGCTTGAGAAACTATGTATTATAGTAAAATGAAGATAAAGTTTAAAATTATATGACACTGAAACTGCTCGCTGCTTCGCTGCCATTTCGGTGTGACTCGACCCTTATTGTTATTAAGCCTGGGGGCATTTAGTGTCCCGCAAAGTGTTAGGGCTATTCTGTATTGTCATCGTAAAATTTACTTTAATGTAGTTGATTTAAAGTCCTAACTTGAATGGCAAGTTATTTGCCGTGTCGGAGCGGATGACCTTTTTGACCCCTCGGGGATTAAACGCGAGGTGTTATAATTATTATAGAAACCTTGGATACTCCTTGACATTGAAAAATTAAAAAATTAAATGGTTAAAATGATTTTCCAATTTAATAATTTTGTAATATTTATTGTTATTCAGCATGGTATTTTGATAGTAGGTTGTAATGTACATGTGTAAATTTTGCATGCCCAAGCGACGGCAGAGCATGGAGAACATTATCAAACAAAACATGTATAACATCTACAGGATGTTACGGAAAGGGTATATCAATACAAACGGGTTGAAGAGTGTATCTGGTCTGGTATCTCTGTACAAAATTTCAACTCAAAAGCATTAACTTTGAAAATGTTTAATATTTTTTTTATTTCGACATCACGGCGCTGCACTGGCGCGCGGCGGCGTGATGTGCGTGTACTAGGCGCACAGACACACTACAGATAATCGATAATGACCCTCGTAGTGCGGTGACACGTTTGTTATGATTTCAATTTAATAAACTATCGAAATAAAAAATATTAAACATTTTCAAAGTTACTGCTTTTGAGCTGAAGATTGTACAGAGATTCTAGACCAGATACACTCTTCAACCCGTTTGTACTGATATACCCTTTAAGTAACACCCTGTATACTCCTACCCATGTTGGCAAAAAATAAATGATTTGATTTACCTTCTTACAGATATCACAAGTATATTTAACACCACCAATTTCTTCAATATGATTCTTCAAAGAGCGTTTATTTGCAAAGTATTTGTCGCAATGATCGCATTTGAAGCTGTGGACAACAATCAATAAAATATAAAGCCATTTATTCAAACTACAGCACGGCAGTCGAGGGTATACGTTTCTGACACTTACCAGTGCGAAAATTCTAGTCACACTAATATTATAAAGGCGAAAGTTTGTGAGTGTGTGTATGTTTATATGTTTTTTACTTCTTCACGCTCAAACGGCTAGACCAATTTTGATAAAATTTTGTATGGAGGTAGCTGACGCCCTGGATTAACATATAGGCTACTTTTTATCCCGATATTCCCACGGGATCGACATTTACGCGGGTGAAACCGCATGATTACTCACATGAACTTATAAACAGGGACTTGAAAACAAAATGAATTTCGTCCCGTTACCACTAATGTTATCGTATACCGTTCCAAAATTTGCAACGATACTAAAACCTAAAAATATCAATAAATTACAAAAAAAAAACGTTATAGAATATAATTTTCGTAGTACAGAGGCCAGCACATCAAGCTACCCGAATCTGTCAAATTTTCCCAATTGAATATGAACCTTATTACTTTGCAGTAAAGTTGAAAATCTATCAAAGAAATTTGACAGATTGGGGTAGCTTGATGTGCGGGCGTCTGTAAAATATTATAAGTAACGTTATTATATTGTTATCAGTAACATTTAATGTTATGTATGTCTGTAATGTTATTACGTTACAGGTGAAACGTTACAAATTCAATTTTAACGTTATTCTTACTACTAGTAGGGACGCGTTGCGTTTGCATGGCCGCACCGCAAGCAGCCCAAGGTCATGAAGCTAGTAACGTTGAGTATCGACATCAATAACGTTATTATATCATTGTAATAATAACTATATATTGATAATATTATTGTTAGTGAACAGTTTAAGATTTAGTTCCGTTTGTCAGTATCATTATAGCCAAGGAATTAATTTTGCTACTATCCTGGTGGAACGGTACAAATTATCGGTAAACTACGCGTAACGTTATTTTCAGTAACGTTTCAGGTCCCTGCTTGTAAATACATTTTGTTAGTCGTCTTTGTACATCCTCTCCACATGACCAAACCATCTAAGAAGCATATTCTTTTATATGACCGATTCTTATGTGTGTGTATATTCAGTAGGTCTAAGAATAGGACGTAAACTATTTTTGAAGTGAAAACTTCTTTAGCGGCGTTGTACACTTTTTTTGTAATGGGTAAAAAATGTAAAACTCGCGTCAGGGCACGTAACCTGATCGAAAATTCGTAAGACGGATGGAGAGTAGACAGCCGGCGCGGCGTAGGAGAGGAAGTATCCCCCTCTCTTTCTACGGCGCGGCGAAAATGTATGCCTGCTGTTTCGTTTAGGCGGCGCAGGGCGCTTGCGCGAATGTTCGTGTGTGTTTATGTAAAAGCGTGGCACGCGCATCCATGGATGGTGACAGCTGATGGCTCGACCGTCTGTGTAGTGGCCACACTGCTGTGTATTCGTAAAATTCGTGTATATAAAGTGTTTAAAATATGGAAATTGAACAAAGTGCATCTATTAATGAAAAAAATGACGAAGAAATAGCGAAAGAAAATGAGTTATATTAATTCAATTAATAGTAGATTTATTTCAACGTTAATATTCAAGTTTTCACTTCTGCCGGCACTCCCGGAGAGCAACCCGTTTTTTTTTAAATTTTATTTTAACTACTACTATTGATCGTGTATGGTAGGGGTAGGGTAGGAGTAAGTAAGGTCGGGGTAGGGTAGGGGTACGGTAGGAGTAGGGTTGGGGTAGGGTAGGAGTAGGGGTAGGGGTAGGGTAAGAGTAGGGTAGGGGTACGGTAGGAGTAGGGTAGGAGTCGGGAAGGGGTAGCGTACGGGTAAGGTAATGGTAGGATTAGGGTAGGAGTAAGGTAGAAGTAGGACACCACGCGAACGAAGTCGCACCGGGCAGCTAGTTATTTTATAAAACAATACGTACCCCAGTTTTTCAATCGCGTTATGTTTAAGACTATTTTTGAGATGATGCTCGTAGATGTACTTCGACTTGTAAGTAGTCCCACAATCTACACAGAATATACGCTCATCGCTCTGTAAAGTAAAAGAAAACTGTTGAGTGGTCAAAGTCAAATTAACATCATCAACAGGGTTATTGGAAAACACCAACAATCTCTTAAGGCTGGCTTCACAGCTATCCGGGAGACCCGTACGGGCTGTCAGTACGGGCGCCCGGAGCGGGAGCACATGTAAGGCGCTAGAACATCGTTTTACAGCGACGCGGCTTGATCCGTACACGACCCGCTCCGGGTCGCTGTGAAACGATGTTCTAGCGCCTAACATGTGCTCCCGCTCCGGGCGCCCGTACTGACAGCCCGTACGGGTCTCCCGGATAGCTGTGAAGCCAGCCTTAGAGGTCATTGTACTCATCATTATGAACAACTTTTACTATAGGACCAAACGTGAAATCGCGAAAAAATATTAGCTGTTCCCTACATTTTGACGAGTTATATGAACATCAAAAATATTGGGAACAGCAGATTTTTTTTTCACGATTTAATCACCTTTTTCCTGTAAGGGACGTTGACCCCTTAAGAGGAAAACGGTGATTAAAATTTCACCCTGTATATAAAATTCCTGACTGACTGATATATCAACGCACAGCGTAAACCGCTGGTCCTAGAGACATGAAATTTGGAGGGTGTGTTCTTTGTGAATAGTTATCCACTAAGAAAGGGTTTTTCGAAATTCCACCCCTAAGAGACTGAATGGGGAGAGAGGGTGAAATTTCACGCGGACGAAGTCGCGGGCAGAAGCTAGTTTCAAATAGGCATAAAAGGCACTTTCAAACGTCAAAATATACAAAAAGTCGCCCCTTCCAAAAATTAGTATTTAGTATAGATAGACTAGCACTTTGCCCGCGACTTCGTCCGCCTATATTTCGTACTTTCCTCTAAAAATTTCGAAAATGTATGTTTATGATCTTTATCATTTATTTAGATAAATAGAGCCAATTTTTCAGTTTATAGATCAAAGGAACCAGATTTTTCAAATAAACTGTATCCCCGCTTTTCACCCCCACAGGGGCGGAATTTTGAAAAATCGTTTAGATGTGTTCATAACTTGACTCAAACATTATTTATACCAATTTTTGAGGTAATCAAGCCACGCAGTAAAATCCTCCCCTGTAAAATTAACTACCCCTTTTCACCCCGTTAGGGGTAGATTTTCGAAAAAACCTGATACACGTTATACTTTATTTTGGGTCTTAAGTATAAATACTGAGTTTCGAGTTAATCCGACCGCGCGTTAAAATTGTTCCATACAAATTTTGGCACCCCCCAATCCCCCTTTAGGGGGTAGTTTAGAAAAACAAAAAATGCCAAACTTCATAATTTACTTAGATAAGTATTCGTGACAAGTTTTAAGTTTATTAACTCAAGGAATAAGATTTTTCATACAAATAAAATCCCCCTTTTCACCCCCTTAATGGTTGAATTTCCAAATACCCTTTCTTAGTGCTCCCCTACATTATAAAAGGAAGTAGTGTGCAAAATTTCACATTCCTAGTCCCAGTAGTTTCGGCTGTGCGTTGATATGTCAGTCAGTCAGTCAGTTTCTCCTTCAGATATTTATAGGTACAGATGAATACATAAATAAATATGACGCTAGTAAAAATGACGTTTAAAGTTACGTGCCCTGACGGTCAAAATGTTACAGTATTTTTCGACTAAGTCGCGGATGCAGCTAGTTCACTAATGTACATAATTAATAATAATAATATAATATTCCACAACTATCACACAACGCCATCTAGTCCCAAGCTAAGCAGAGCTTGTGCTATGGGTACTAGACAACTGATAAACATACTTATATATTTCTAAATACATACATATTATAGATAAATTACACCCAGACACAGAACAAATGATCGTGCTCATCACACAAACATTTGTCCTGGGTGGGAATCGAACCCACGACCTCCGGCATAGCAGTCAGGGTCACTAACCACTAGACCATCAGGCCTGTCAAATTATGGCAGTTTGGTCAGATAATCAGCCTCGAGCTTGGCGCTTTCATTTTTATTTATTCTCAAAAATCAAAGTGACACTTCGTCGCATTGTCATTATGAACCATGAAGACGCAGTGACTGCAGTCGAACTGTGGTAGGGTAGAGAAGCTCAGGTAAGGGAAGCGTTACCAGGTAAAATCGGAAGATTCTTCCTTTTCAATGAAGGAGTGGCAATTACACCTTTCCTAAGCGATACATTATAGTTTTCCGACATCCACGCGAACGAAGTCGCGGGCACAGATAGTTCACTAATAAAAACTTGTCAACTTACTTGTTCATCGTGTGTTTTCATGTGAGTTTTCAAAGAGTATTTTTTTACCATTTTCTTGCATATAGGACACGCTACCGGTTTTGCTTTATGAGTATTTCTGAAAAAAAAAAGCGGATAATTATAATGTGTCATTGTGATAACAGAACACCAATTCACGTAATTAACCTTCGGCATACAAGGTGGGGTTATTTTAACCCTAACACTTTTAATGCCACTTGGTTGATTTTACAGTAAGGCTATGTGATTTTAAGTTTTTTTTTTATACAGGGTGTTACGGAAAGGGTATATCAATACAAACGGGTCGAAGAGTGTGTCTGGTCTAGAATCCATGACAAAATTTCAGCTCAAAAGCATTAACTTTGAAAATGCTTACTATTTTTTTATTTTGACATCACGGCGCTGCACTGGCGCGCGGCGGCGTGATGTGCGTGTACTAGACGCACAGACACACTACAGATAATGGATAATGACCCTCGTAGTGCGGTGACACGTTTGTTATGATTTCAATTTAATAAACTATCGAAATAAAAAAATATTAAGCATTTTCAAAGTTACTGCTTTTGAGCTGAAATTTTGTAGAGATTCTAGACCAGATACACTCTTCAACCCGTTTGTATTGATATACCCTTTCCGTAACACCCTGTATATATATATATATACATAATCAGCCTATAATGTTCCCACTGCTGGGACACAGGCCTCCTCTCAGCGAGAGGGAATGGGCCGTAATCCACCACGCGGGCCCAGTGCGGGTTGGCAGATGTCACATGTCTTCGAATTTTTGGTTCTAGGACATGCCGGTTTCCTCACGATGTTTTCCTTCACCGTTTTGAGAGCAGTGGTGATGAAATAATTTACACAAAGTAAAGCGCCTGTCTGGGTTCGAACCTACGACCTACTTCTCGTAAGTTGCGGCCGTTATTGTTGTTGTGTTAATTTGACACATTTTTGTGTTCTATTCATTAGCCATTAGTTTAGTAATGTTCTTAACAAAAACAAACATTTAAACTTGTTCCGCTTGATGGACGAAACTCTAGTTTCTGCGCAGGGCCTTAACGTTCATAATTGGTTTCATAATAAACTAGAGTTTCGCAATTCGAAAATCGTAAAATAAAGCCAATTGTGATAGAAATGAAGCCAACTGATCAGAATCATTTGACGATTTGGCGTTCCGCAATTAGGCTGCAGACGGGTGTTTTGTCTGGCGGGCAACTGCCCAATGATTCATGTCGGGCCGTTGTATCTATGCTAGTTGCGCGGTAAACTCTGCTTGCGAGATGCAGGATTCTCCGTGACGTCAGTATGACGCGTTGTTCGCATGTGGCGTTGTAGACACCGCTACGTCATCAATACTACCCTCAAGTTTAAATAATCCTCATCATCATCATCATCATTTCAGCCGAAAAACGTCCACTGCTGGACATGGGCCTCCCCCAAGTACCTCCACTTCGACCGGTTTTGTGCTTCTCGCATCCAACGAGTTCCTGCGGCCTTCACAAGGTCGTCGGTCCACCTTGTGGGAGGCCTTCCAACGCTACGCCTTCCGGTACGCGGTCGCCACTCCAGAACCTTTCGGCCCCATCGGCCATCTGTTCTGCGAGCAATGTGCCCTGCCCACTGCCACTTAAGTTTGGCAATTTTTAACCGACTTCTAAAAAAAGGAGGAGGTTCTCGATTCGAATGATTGTATTTTTTTTTTTTAAATAATCCTATTGGTTGATATTTCGAAATAGTCATTCAACTGGATTATATGAACTTAGAAGATTGTATTGATGACTTGCAGTGGATCAGACGAGTCATGGAGTGGAGACCACGTATCGGCAAGCGTAGTGTGCGACGCCCCCCAGCTAGATGGACGGACGACCTTAAGAAGGTGGCTGGGACAGATTGGATGCGGAAGGCGGAGGACAGGGTGTTGTGGCGCAGTCTGTGAGAGGCCTATGTCCAGCAGTGGATTACGATAGACCTTTTAACAAAAAAATTAAACCGCCGAAAAAACTAAAAAGCAAAAAGTGATAAACCTTTTTTATTTAACCTTAATAACTAAGTTCTTAAACGTATGTAAGTATACCTAAGTAATTTTCAGTCGGCGCCAAACAAGCAAATTAATATCGTTGCGAGTGGTCGTGCGGAGAGCGCATTTTTTGTTTGGGATGTTAATGTTTATCGATGGAGATTTCACGTTGCATTGTTAATTTGATTTGGTTATTTAGTGATCTTTGTTCGTTGATTGGCTGAGTTGATTGATACTTACAACACGTGTACCTTCAACATACGCGCAGTTGAAAATGTTTTTCCGCATTCCTCACAGTCACTCTTCTGACTATGACTTTGAAATATATGTCTACTCCTTTCTTTAAATGTCCTGGAAGTTATACAGATAAATAACCTTTAACAACTTATAAACTATTGTAGTGTTCATAATCTCAGACAAATTTTTCGAATATGTACAGACGCCAGCACATCAAGCTACCCGAAACTGTCAAATTTTGCCAATCAATTTTGAACCTTATTCTTTAGCGATAAAGTTGAAAATCTATCAAAGAAATTTGACAGATTGTAGTAGCTTGATGTGCTGGCGTCTGTACATGAAGCAATGGATTAGCAATATCCTTCAAAATGATTCATATTGATGTTGATAGTATGTTACTATGTTACGCAATCGTTTATTTTCGTTGGATCCCACTTTTGAATCCCATTTTTTAGGTATTAACGATGGATCCCGTTTTCTATTTCCGTTGAATCCCATGTTACAACAACATGTATACATTTCAGAAAAAAAGTGATTTACCTTTATCAAACACTAGATTAGGTTAATTATTAAAAAAAAATATGTTAGGTTAAAACTGTGACCCAGCTACGCACGAGCCGAGCGAGCGGTGCCGCGGCAGCGGCCGGCGAGTGCCAGAAACGACTAGATTATATAGAAAATGAGTTTTTTTAGATAATTTGTGAATTGAGTAATTTGTGAAATAAATAGTATACGAAACGTTGGTTGTAAACTAAAAATTTGTCAATGGAGTTTGGGTGAAACATTAGTGAACCCCTCATTTTATTATAAACAAATTTTGTTGTTGAAAGTACCCGCATTCAGATGTTTTAAGCATTCGGGATCCAACGGAAATACTTTTCGGGATTCAACGACAATAAAACGTAATTATCTTGCATTTTTTAAATTCGGGATCCAACGGAAATACATAATAATGTTTTGCGGGATCCAACGCCAAAAATATTAAACTGGGATTCAAAAGCGGGATCCAACGGAAATAAATCTACGCAATTAGGTAGCAACGGCTTTCATTTTGACAGTTCAACAACATTCATTGCGTTATTTACATTGTTGGAGCAGACAAATTTTTCGAACCAATGAAGCAATGGATTAGCAATATCCTTCAAAATTATTCAGAGTGAGATTGATAGCGTTACGCAATTTGGGTACTTTTTTTTGGATGGGATATCATCAAATGACCCCTCCCGCTCTGGGTGGAGCGGAAGGGAGTGTCAGACTCTTACTGACTAAAACCCACCCGTGTTCCTTCCTTAGCCCTTTATGTTCCGGGGTAGCGGTAACTCTTTCGGTCAATCCCGCTACCACGGCAGGACGCAATTTGGGTGCTGGTGCCGAATTATGATGGTTTAATGCCATCATGACTCCAGTGTAAGAGAGAGACGGACCTATACATGTCCGATAGCACTATCCCTTTTTCGGAAAACACACTGTTGGATTTTCAACTCTCGGCGCTAAGTAGAGGGTACAAAATCCAGTGCGCGATAAGAACAGGGCCCCTGGGCGTAACGGGCCGACGGAGCATGCGTAGTTCATACAAACGTAATACCAAAATAATTTGTAAATCAAATATATTCTTAAGGTAGCGTGTATTTATTCCGCTTGGATTACAGAATATCTAGGTTCCCAAATATATATTTTGAAAGGACTGTGATATAAAGACGAGATATGAGGAATTTCTATAGAAAACTTATTTTTCACATAACTCGTCTTTAAGTCAGTGTCCATTAAAAATATATTATATTTGGGAACCTAGATATTCTGTAATGCAATCGGAATAAATACATACTACAACGGTGCCGCGGTAATAGAAAGAATGCTGACTCATGAGACGTCGAATCGATGTTCTAAAGTAGTGAAGCTCCTAATAGTTTCCCACGATCGTGAAATCGATTTCAGAATATGTTTGATTTACAAATTATTTTGGCATTATTTATTTTATTTATTATAACTTTATGCACAAGTAAAAACTGTACAAAGGCGGACTTAATGCCTTGGCCATTTTTTACCAGTCTACCTTAAGGTGATCCAGAGACAATACACAGTTGGTGCAATAACAGAAAAAAAAAGAAAATATTTATAACTACGATATAAGAATAAATACATATTGGTACAACAATATATATATGTCGCATCCGGTCATTCGTTTGACTATTCGGAACGCCAGCGCCATCTGGTGGCGCTTGACAGAGTCTAGCCTGAGTTCGTGGGGAGTACAAGAGAGCGTGCAACGCTGTGGAGCGGCACTCTTGGACATCGGACATCAAACGAACAACATGTGCTCGGAAACTGTCCCGCGTTCCGTATTTGGTTGTATCGTGTACGTGTGTATCGTGTGTGTGATTTGGTAGTGTGGTTAAATTGTTCGTGAAATTATAATCTGATTTGAACTGCAAACCGTTTTTCTATTGCGCAATAACCAACACATACCCAAAGTTTGCCCACAATAGTTAAAATATGGTTGATAATAATGAGACACACATGCCTTCTCCGTTATATTTGTATATTTAAAAAAAATATATTATGAGACATAGATAATATTACGTTTGCACGAACTACGCATACTCCGCCGCGCCGGCCCCTTAATTCCTGTGGGAGTATGTGACAGTGATGGGGACTTACTTGAAAAATGCAAAGCATATCTTGCAGAGAAACGTGGATTCTTCGTGATTCCTTTGACAGTGGACCGCTAGCTGCCCTCGATTAGTGTACCTAGACGGGCACTTACGGCACTCGTATACGCTGAAAAGTTTTGATACTTTAATCATCTTTTTCAAATAAATCGAGTTCACATATCGGAAAAGACATTTTAATTAGCCTATAATGTTTCCACTGCTGGGACACAGGCCTCCTCTCTGTGAGAGGGAGCGGGCCGAATCCACCACGCGGGCCCAGTGCGGGTTGGTAGATGTCACATGTCTTCGAATTTTTGGTTCTAGGACATCGTTTCCTCACGATGTTTTCCTTCACCGTTTTGCAAATACATTAAAATAAGTCAATAATTAAATAAAAATGTCATGTCAATATTGAAAAGAAAAAAAAAACAGTAGCACTCAGGGAGTGCCGACAGAAACAAAACACAAACAGAATATTTTGCCATCACTCACTGACATATCGGATTTACATTAAAACCGAGGACAGCCGAACACATCGCAAGCGGTGTCGGTTACGGTAACAGTGGCACGAATTCAATGGCTTTTTCCCATCTCAAAAAGTGCCAAACGCGCCTAAAGTTTTCACTTCAAAAATACAATTTTCTCAGGTTTGTTACAATTTGCAGGTCAGTATCGAAGGGAGGCAATTCATTAACATTTTCTATAATATGAATACTGGAGGGCAAAGGCCTCTTATTCAAAGAAGGCATGAGCACTGATCACCACGGTTGCTAAAGACGGGTTGGCCATTAATTTCAGACTTATATTTACGATAAGTCCAGGTTTGCTCACAATGTTTTCCTTCACTAATGACAATAATATCCAAGATAAACACAAAAAGTACATATGAATAGGGTTAAAAACCGAAGGTCGTCATAGATGGCAGCACTGTTCAGCGTCTTCAAGCCACCATTGTTTTGTTTATGCTCACTTTTGTATCAACAGCTGCGCAACGGGGTAAATTAATTAATTATGCGTAAAAGAAGTCGCTTGTTTACAAAAAATGTATGGATAGTGACAGCTAGCCGTCAAATTCTTAAACGTTGGATAGTAGCGACATCTGAAGGCCAATTCTCGTAATTTAAAACGTTCAAAATCTAGTCGCAGTCTCATCTCGGCGACAAACAATGTCAAAAACTTGTAAAAAAACATAGGGAAATTCGAGGTAATTTTGACAAATTGCGACTGAGATCAGACTGTGAACGTTCTTAAAATTACGGGAATTGCCCCTCTCAAGTGAGCAAGTGGAAGTTTTTATCCCCATTGACAAAGTGACATTGGTACACACGACGACATATATTAAGCCATACATTTCTAGTTTTAGCTGACCTCGTGTTTTATAGGCTTTTCGTACAATGAGAAGTCAGTTTATAATCGGAATGTAGATCTTGATATGTCTTCGTGCGTAGCATAAACAGCCTATAATGTTCCCAGTGCAGGATTAACCTCTAAACAAATTAAGCAATTGCCTAGGGCATCACGTCTCGGAGGGCACCATAAACCAGCCGCGGTCCCAGGGGAGGTCATGGCGATCATGATCCACAAAATCATTCAAGCTGTCGAGAGCCTGAATGATTTACTTTCTTGTCTTACTAAGTTAAAACTGTAGGTAGGTACTTGAGCTACGGAGACCCCGATGGGCACATAAAAAAACATTGAGGCAGTCGTGGGGAGTACCGACAGACGTGAATACTTAAAACTACGTGTATATGTATAACATAACAGCACCGAAAAAATATTTGCTAGACATGAAAGGCAAGGCTATTCGTCAGCAAGATATTACCTACAAGACCCAAAAGTCATTCTTGAGACATGCGGTAATCACGGTAAAACGTTCGTCGATTTTTTGAGAAAAATACGAGGCGACTAGTGGTTAAGGCGGCCCCCACAGGCGTGGATTGCTTAGGGCATCAAGTAGTCTTAATCCGGCACTGAATGTTCCCACTGCTGGGACACAAGCCTCTCCTCTGTAAGAGGGTGTCGTGCGCACTTGCCTGGATTTGTGAAAGAGGGTTTAAAAACTAAGAATACACACTTACATAAAATGCTGCTTGTAATGCTCATATCGTAAACTTTCGTCGGCAAATCTTTGCTCACAAATATCGCAAATTGAGTTTCCTCGTAACTGAAATTAATATCACATGTTTTTTCATTAAATAATAGCGGCCCGCCCCAGCTTCACACAGGTGCAATTATTTTTTTGGATTTCCGTTGTTTTCTTTCATACAAACCTTGTCCTGGCAATACCGAACACAACAAAAAAAAACCGAGTGTGCTTATGGCCACACGACTGAAGTGAAACTTCAAACTTATTTGGCTATGAGAGGAAGAGAGAAAGAAAATGTGCGCGCGCACTGCTTTCTCTTGCTTATGTTCCCCACTCAACTCCCATTCGCCTCGCCCGATCACACTTTTCGGAACGCTTACGTCACGCGTTCGCCAGCTTACTCCCCAAGTCGTGTGCATAAAGCAGTTTCACTCCAATTTGGTGCAGTCATTCGGAAGTTATGCGCGTACAGTCACGTCTAAAAGTATGTATACACTTGGCTTTATTCAGAGGCTATTTTCTCCTTTATTTTTGAATGAAATTTTATGTTATTACGAAAATAGTATTTTCGAACCCATAGGTTTATGTTAAGAGTCGTATTTCAACGTTGCATTCGTTATTTCACGAAAAAATCGCAATTGAAAATTGCCAAGTGTATACATACTTTTAGACGTGACTGTACATACATTTCGGCGATTTATTTTTATTCCTAATCAAAAAACCCATTTCAATTTACTTGGGGTCGGCGCAACATGTCTTTTTGTTCCATACGTGTCTATTAGTCGTCATCTCGGTAGTCACCTCCTTTCTAACCATATCATCATTCATACAGTTCATCCATCCATTTCTTTGGTCCTCCCCTAGTCTTAAAGCGCAGACCCACCGCGGCGCATGCTGTGCACGGGCACGCGGCGCATTTTAGCTGCGTGGATTAATTTGTTTGACAACGTGGGTCTACGTTTCCACTGCAGTACACACTACACACCCACAACTATGTACAACTGTAGCGTGGCCCACCGCGGCGCACTGTGCTGCGATAAAGTTGTACAGACGCCAGCACATCAACCTACTACAATCTGTCAAATTTCTTTAATAGATTTTCAACTTTATCACTGAAGAATAAGGTTCAAAGTTGATTGGGAAAATGTGACAGTTAGGTGTAGGTTGATGTGCTGGCGTCTGTTCATAGTCGTGTAAAGCGTGTACCGCATGCACAGCGTGCGGCGTTGACAGCGTTGAGCTATGTCAGCGCCACATTCGAGCAAGCCACGCATGTACTAATGACGTCAATTGATGCGTAGCGTGTCCGTGAGTTTCAGTGGACACAATCACATACATTTTCTTGTAAAGGGTGCTCAACCTGCCCTGACTGCGGTTCGTAGCTCTTTGTCAAGAGCCAGCCAAGTTGATGAGGAGGGTTTCACGAAAGTAGAAAGGAAGAAGAAGAAGCCCTGTCCTCGTAACCCTGTGCCGGTGCCACACAGGTTACGAGAACAGCAGGGCGCAGCAGCATATTGATTGGGTCCACTGACCCAACTAATATGCTGCTGCGCCCTGCTGTGCCTACGACGCAGCTGTACCTTTCGCGTCTGCATCACTCCACGACAACAGGAACTCGTGCAGTATTTGAAGGTGAAGACCAACTGGATTCTGAAGGTCAAAAGGTTGGAATCGCACCACAACATCGACTTTAAGTCATTCGTGGTACGAGTTCCAACCCAACATCTACAGACCTGCCTGAAACAGGACTTTTGGCCGAAAAGTGTTTTATATCGACGTTTCTGAGGATACGAGGAGGGTTATACGCGACACCACGCAGCGAAACACGACGCCGACAACGTTACGTGTATAGTCATAGTTTTAAGGTTTTTAATATGTATTAGTATAATATTGAATAAGATTATTTTGTGTATTTTATCTATGGGCCTTAGTTGCCTGATAATAAAATGATTATTATATTATTAAAACACGTGCGTGGCCTATCCGTGCGACGCGGTGGATCTGTGCCTTTATAGCTATCGACATTCATACTCACGAACTACTATTCATACTCTTCACTTTGCTCACCACGACTGGAGGACGATTGATGACAAAAAACTTACCATATCATGTTTGAAATTATGCTCGTCCAATTTGTCTTGACTCTGAAACCATTCTATACACCGCTCACATTTATGAGAAGCCGCTACATATCCAGGTCTTAACCTCTTCTTGTCTCTTTGCGCGTTAACTTCAGTCCGGTTCAAAATGATCAATTTCGCCTCGTCTTCTCTACAAGCAGCACCAGCACTTTGTTCGCTGAGTTCCGATTCATTTGGAGGATTCGAATCGCGTTGTCTGTCAACACCAGAACTTTTGTGACATTCTGGTAAATTTGGAATGCGTTGACTTTTAAAAAAAAGTTCTTCGCGTTTAGAAGGAGTCGACAGCAGCTTTGCGAGTAGTTCATCGCTTTTTTTACTTTTTACTGGGACTATATCTTTGTTCATTAAAACTGGGTTGACTTCTGTACCCATCACCAACTTTGGGTCATCAGCGGTAACCTTGACAGGTTCTCTGAACCCTCTAAGCTTTAATTCATCTTTTGGTGCGTTGATAAATACTTTTTGAGGTATATAGTTGATTGCAGGATCTATGATTTCATCTTTTACCGGTTTTTGGGGAGGCACCTCTATTTCGGCCGGCTGTTTTTGTCTTGGTATCAGTAGTGATTCTAAAAATGTTAATTTAACTTTATTAAAATTAAATTTATTTATTTCAGCCTAGGTGTGCCCGCGACTTCGTTCGCAATGTCGGAAAACAAAGTAGATTTTATTTTTTTTGGGCGAAACCCAAATTCTTGGTTTAAAATCACACTAATATCACACTAATATTATAAAGGCGAAAGTTTGTGAGTGTGCGTGTTACTTCTTCACGCTCAAACCGCTGGACCAATTTTGATAAAATTTGGTATGGAGATAGCTGACACCCTGGATTAAAATATAGGCAACTTTTTATCTCGATATTCCCACGGGATCGAAACTTATGCGGGTGAAACCGCGGGGCGCAGCTAGTAAAAGTATAAAATAAAGTAGCTTTTCATGTCTGATTGTGTGACCGTTTAGTTTTACTAAACTACAGTTATTTTGCGTCACTGTCCAAATCATAGTGATCTTTATTCTCATTCTAATAAGGTTCCTGCCACTGTCAAGTCTGCCAAAGCCATTGTGATCTTTATTGGTTTTTTTTTTTTTTTTTAATCTTTATTTAAAGAGCTTTGTCGTAGATCGACCATGTCGCTCTATACGTTCTCATATACATAAACAAAAGAAAACAAAAAAAAAACATCAAACAAAAAACAAAGGGAAAACAATCAAATGAGCTTGGGATTGCAGCAATCAACGTCTCAACCTCAAGCCCAAATTGAACAGCTTGTACAGCGCCATAGCTGCCCTCGACATCGGAACAGCTAAGGCGCTGTTACACCCACCCACCGTACGAATTTTGGGATATTTGTGTAAGATTTCTATTCTAAGCGACTCGTTCCGGACACATTCCATCAAGATATGATATAGATCTTCAGCTGTATTGCATTCTGTGCAATTTGGTGACTCAATTTTACCCATTAAATGAGCAAATTTATTAAGTGGAATGTGTCCGGAGCGTAGTCTCAACGCTGTGACCAAACTGAACCTATTCAAACTGTTGCCAATCCAGGGACAATACAAAGGCTGTGGTTGTATGGTCTTATACCATATCCCCACTTCTCTCGATCTTTCATCGAAGTATTCTTTCCATGCTGAGTAGCATCTATTTTTGACTAACGATACACACTCTTTGAAGAAAGGGAGAGATGGGGCTACGACACCGTCTATCGCAGCTTCTTTAGCTTGGGCGTCTGCTCTTTCGTTGCCTTCAATTCCACAGTGTGAAGGTATCCACTGCAAGTAAACCGATTTTGACTGCGTTTGGAGTTCCATCATGAGTTGAATAATCGTGTAGGCAATCGGGAATCCTCGACAACTCGAGGTACAGCGAGCCAAATGTTGCAAAGCGCTTTTTGAGTCAGTAAAAACTACAAACCTATCGAAATTGATAGTAAGTAAATGTGTTAAAGCCGCTTTAATAGCGATTAATTCAACATGCATGATAGAGAGACCAAAGACAATCTTAATCCTATAATCTTGATTTAACTGTGGGTCGTAAAAGGCAGCTCCCGATCCATTAGTATCTTTGGAACCATCCGTAAAAATTGTATAAAAATTATGAAATTTTTCATTACACATGTTTTCAAAATTCTGTAATAATTCATTGGATTTATAATTTCTTTTGGCTTTATTAATTAGGTCCATATTAACAGCGATATATTGGCGCAAATTTATGTTACTAACCCATGTATCTAACGAGAACATTTCCAATTTTGAACTAATTATCATTCGAGTATTCTTTAAACTATTATGCGTTTCAATCAATAAAGGACACTTTTTCCTTACCCATCGGCGATTAGAGAGACGTCGCGAGAGTTCCGAAATCAAACCTATAGTCTTATCATCTTTTAAAGATTTGATTTTAAGCCACGATTTTCCACACAAATATTGTCTCCTGTTCTTAAGTGGCATTAGTGATAACTCACTTTCCATCGCGTGGATAGGAGTTATTCTGATGAATCCCCCAATGATGCGCATCGCCCGGTTCTGAATCCGGTCTAACTTAATAAGGTGTGAATTAGCAGCATCCCCATATAGAAAGGAAGCGTAATCGATTCGACTACGAATAATCGCTATATAAATTTTCCTCAAATGTTTAGGATGCACACCCCACCCCGAGCCTGCCAGCACTTGTAAAATCTTTAAATATTTTGAACATTTTTCACGAATTTCGTTTAAATGTTTTCCCCACCTTAGTGCGCGATCCAACCACAACCCTAAGTATTTCACACATTCGACTCTCTGCAAATTAACTCCATTCACCTTTAAACAAATTTCTTCACGGGATGGACTTTTTTTAAATATACAGACTTTGCTTTTAGAGGGGGACAGATCAAGACCGAGTTTTAATAACAGTGAACACATCGTATTAAGGGCCGTTTGTAACTGATACACAGAATCATTAATGTTTTTGTTTGACGTAAATAAAACGAAGTCGTCAGCATATTGCATTATGTAGACATTTTCAATTAATTTGCAGATATTTATGGATGCTATATTGAATAAAAGAGGGGATAAGGGATCACCCTGTGCTAAGCCCCGCCCACAAGATCGAGTAATAATTTGGTTTTGTAAACGTATGCTAACATATCGTTCGCTTAAGAAATTCCAAATATATGAACAAAGTTTCTGGCCTATTTTATAATATTCCAATGTAGACAATAGCGATGATAAATCCACGTTATTATAGGCATTATCTATATCCAGGAAACAACCGACTGTAATATCATTTTTAGTAAAATTAGATTGAATTTGACTAACTAAAAATCCTAAATTATCTATACATGATTTAGCTTTCCTAAAACCAAAAGTTTTGTCCGAAAATAACTGTTGTTTTTCAAAAAACCACTCCAGTCTTTTACATAAAATATTATGGAAAACTTTGCAAATACAGGATAATAATGAAATAGGTCTTAAGGACGAAGGTAAATTTGGATCACGACCTGGCTTTGGTATGGGCACAACACTAATGTTACGCCACTGTGTGGGGACAAAGTTCGTTTTTAAAAAAATATTAAACAAGGCTAATAAAAATAGTTTACCTCTATGGGGTAGCTTTTTGATCATGGTGTAAGAAATTTCATCCGAACCTGTAGCTGTGTCTTTATTTTTAATACAGGTTTCCATCTCATGTAGGGATATTTCCATCTCCAAGACTGATTCGCATCGCTGAAACTGAGGTTCACTAGGTGTTACGAAATCGGGACACAAACTTTTTAAAAGACAATTTCCTTGTTCTACACTAATATGGACATTTTGAGTTCTATTTTTACCTTTAATCCACTTCATTTTCTGCCACATCTCAGAAGAGGAAGTGTTTTCGTCAACGGAGTCGCACACCCTATGCCAACCCTCACGTTCAGCCCCGCGCATGAGTCTCTGTGATTCTTTGATGGAGTCAGAAAGTAAATCCAAATTATCTGGGGTGGGGTTGCGTCTAAACTGCGCTAGTCTTAGTCTACGAATCGCAACAGATCTTGACAAAGTAGCACTCCAATACGGTTTAGGAGTGAATTTACTTTCCGGCACTTGACAGAACTTAATATATGGAATACTGGAATCAGCTGCATCATTGAGTATGTTTATAAAGGAATCGTACGCGACTTGTGGATAATTACAGTTATTAGATAGCAATACGTCATTAAATTTATTTTCAAGTTTTTCTGAGTATAGTTTCCAGTTGGCTGCTTTGAAGTTTCGTTTTTTAATTCTAATAATATCTATTTGTAACTTAGCAGAAATTTTTATCATAACGTGATCGCTTCCTAATGACTCGTTCATTGTATGCCACTGGAAATCAAGCGCCAGATCGGTTGATACAAACGATATGTCGGGTGACGTCTCCCTTAAGTTACCCTGTACTAATTGAAAACGCGTAGTCGATCCGTCATTCAAGGAGATAAATCCGTGTTCTAAGCTAGACTGATATAACTGATTGCCCCTTCTGTCAATTTTATAGGACCAGTTTGTGTGGTGACCGTTGAAGTCCCCCAAAATCAATGTGTTTCTCACCGAAAACGAAAAAATATTATCCCAATCGCTTTGTTGAGTGCGAATATCACTGGGGCAATAAATACATAAAACATGTTTAATTTTACCACAATTCCAAACTCTAATACAAACAATTTCTATGAGAGGGTTGATATTAATTTGGATACGTTCTGTTTTAATAGATTTATGAACTAATAGCATGGCTCCCCCTCCCTCAGACGAGCTATCCCTGTCTTGTCTAAATGCAGAATAATTGGAAATATTTAAATTAAACTCAGGGTCAAACCAGGTTTCAGTAATTGCCGCTATATGTATTTTCTCCTGGACCAGCAACTGCCTAAAAGGAGTCAATTTGTTTAAAAGGCTACGTGAATTCCACTGCATAATATTAAAATTAAGTACATTATTATTATACCTATCCATTGAAAAGTTCAACAATATTCTTAAAGATTGATACGTCTGACAATAGTGAGTATATATAACTAACAATCCAACTTATAAATGTTTTACCAATGTTTTTAATTTTGTCAACCAGATTTACCCTTTTCAAAAATAATATATCCTTTAGTTTTTGTATCAAAATCTCAAATGAAGCCAATTTTTCCGAATTACAATTAGGCTCTTGAACATTAGGCTCGTCGTCGGTCGAACTATTGTCGACGCAACCGTTCTCGAATAAATCCCGTTCACAGCTGCGTTCGTTTCTCTGCTTACGAGAACGTTGTTTTTTTGAACTGTTTGATACAACCTCAGCATATGAAGTAAAGCGCGATGTACTGGACGATAATTCTGCATTTGCATTGGTCTCGATTGCGTCACAACTGACAGTAATGAGGGGCGTGGCGGGTGGTGCGGGCGGCAGCGGTGGGTGCGCGAGCGCGGGCGCAGGCGCTCCGGCTGAGCTATTGTGTTGACTCGAAGTAGTGGGGACGTACATTGAAGTAGCTTTGCGATAAGTAACATTAAATTCGGACATTAGTTCTCGAATTCTTTTTTCTTTTAGATAGATCGGGCAAGACTTATTAAGCGCCATGTGTTTGTCGCCACAATTTACACATTTAAAAGATGTGGTTTCGCAGTTTTCGTGTGAACCTCCGCATTTAGGGCATATAAATTTATTAGCTGGACACAGTTTTTTCAAGTGGCCGAATCTCCAACACTTAGCGCATTGGGTAACCGGAAACGTGTATGGATCCACTTTGATTCTTAAATCACACAAATAAATAAATGCTGGTAGGTGAGACCCAATGAAACCTATTCTAACAGACTCGCTCGGCACCCAGCCGTCGTCGTTATTTGTGCTTCTTCGGTTGAGCCGTTTTAGTGAGAATATAGAAACGGAGCTATTTATATATTTTAGCATCTCATCTTCAGGCAAATCCATGTCAATGTCCTTAACAATTCCGTATGATATTCCCACTTCCCACGTTTTTTGACTATTCCAGCCGATCTCTTTAAGCCCTTCACACGAAATAAATTTCTCAGCATGTGCCTCTGTTCTAAAATTAACCAATAATTTGTAAGGATTCGCATATTTAATTTTCATCACCCCTTGAATATTAAATGATTTTAATAACTTTGCTAAGGCGAATTGTTTCGGAAACCTTTCTTTGCACACAACACTAATTTGTATGTCCTCCATAGATAATCTCTTGGTCCTCCTATAGTTCACCTCCGTCCACCCCTCGTCGTCCTCTTCACTATACTCTTCCCTTCTTCGCTTGTTGCTGCGATCCGATTCCCCGTCACTCTCTGCGTCACTCGTCACCAGCTGCATGCTGTCCACGCCATAGTCCAGCTGTCCAGGTGGTATGGACTCTTCAAAACGACAATTGGGTTCCTCCATGTCTTCGTCAGGCGGGCCCGCCTCCTCGGTCATCACTAACTACCACCGTTACGACACGTTATAAAACGACCACGACACCAAACCACTTATCGGCTCGCGACGGACAGAAACTTTCGCAAATAATAACACGTGCGCTCCGTACGAGGATGCGATCGCGTATGATCTTTATTGGTTGCTGTTACGTTGCTGCAGCCAGAGGTAAAATAACTGGCCGGACATTAGACACAGCGGGCCCTATGAGCATACGAGCGCTGTAATTTGCATTTGCACTAAGCGTTTGCAAATGTCCTTTATAATGCGCACAGCAAAAGAGTGCAACTCTCTACCTGTGTCCGTTTTTCCGAGCGCATACAACCCGAATCTCTTCAAAGTGAGAGTGAACAGGCTTCTTCTGGGTAAGATCGCTCCATCGTCGACTTTGACTCTGTCGCCTTTGACCTTGACTAGAGTCAAGAGCAAGTCCATTTCAAATTAAAAAAAAAGCGTTATGCTAAGATTGGAGCCTTTTTGGTGTCACACAGGTATTTTGGGTCTCCCTTGTTTTACCGAAAAGAAATTGCCAAATTATCACTTCCCAAACAAATTTTCGCATAATTTCATTTGCCAAATTATTACTTACCAAAAAATCTCTTTACAAATAATTGTTACGAAAACCTATGTTTGGCAAGTGAACGTTTGAACAATAACTTGTTCACCAACTAGTACTTTTACCATTTTATATCTAGTCAAATATTTCAGTTGGTATAACATATTTTTCAAACCTAACCTCGGGGTGCCCTTCGCTCGCTCTTGCATCCTATGTCGACGGAGCCCCGCTTCGCGGGGCCCCTGTTTCTGTGTAAAGGGTTTAAAGTAACCTAACCAAACCGAACCTCGGGGTGCCCTTCGCTCGCTCTTGCATCCTATGTCGACGGAGTCAGTCGCTAAGTTTTTTTTTATTCGCTCGTTTTATAATTCCCCTTTTTTAATTATATAATTCCCAACAAAAAATATTTTTGTAAGTATTTTTTTTTTCACAGCGAAAATTTTACTAAATGTTCATTGTGTAAAGATTGTTTGCTGTAATAAATCATTTGATTAAAGACCAAATGCCTTAATGACATTATCCCAAGTAATATTCTGCCGAGTAAACATTTGACCAAATGAAAATGTGCGTACTAAAATTATTCCAAATATTACATTGGTGTAAAAAAAGGTTGCTAAAATTTGTTTCGGTAATGAAAATTTGGCAAAATCTATTCGGCAAAACGGCAGGATCCCAGGTATTTTATTTGACACATAATAGACAGTAGACTCACCTAACTCTTCCCTGGGAACACTCACAATGGTAGTAGGCTGAATCAGTTCATCAAAGTCATTGCTATCGGTCTCTTCATCTTCTACCTCTATCTTAACCTCAGCTTGCGGGTCCACCTTTATTGGTATTGCCAACATATCTTTTAACGACAGTTCTAGTATATTTTGCGGTACTTTTGGTACAATTTTTGGTAGCATTGGTACGTTTAATGGTAGCATTAGTTCGTATTGTGGTAGTTTTTGCTTGTTTTGTGGTAGCATTGGTACGTTTTGTGGTAGAATTGGCGTACTTTGTGGTAGTATAAGATTAATTGTTTCTACTGAAGTTACTTTCAGGCATGACAGTCCTTCGATGATCTGGAACAGAAAGATCTTAACATTATGGAAAGAAAAGACCTGTGGGAGGTCACTATCCCAAAAGCAGCTCGTGTCTCACCATAATATTGCGATATTTAAAAAGTTATAACCGCAGAGCTGGATATAGATAGTTCAACTCATCTGTGTGCACAGCCCTATGTGTGGGTAAAGCGATAAGGACACGTTTTGCTCCAACGACGACTACTTCAGTGCCACACAAATTAAAGCTGTATAAATACAAGCGCACGCACACATGGCGCCGCGCGCACAGATGAGTTGAACTATCTGTATTCTGTTATGGCACAGCATTTAATATGGTAAAGTAAAACTAAAGTGGCGCTGGGCTGGTCACGTAGCTACATTGACAGATAACCAATGGACTCACTACAGACTATTATCTTGGGACGGGTCATCAGGCCTGATCTGATGATGGAATCAGGGGGTGGATAGTTTTTGTTCAGAAGAATATTATTTATTAAGTTGAATGGGTAGTTGTAGCCCGCGAAATTCAAATTTTCTTACGTTTTTTGCAATATTCAGGTCAGTTTCAGGTTGTATCTTGATCAAAATATGATTCGCGACAATAACCGGTACGTATTTACAGAATTATAATAATTAGAATCATTAATACATCTTTCTAAGTTAGATTTCTACCGTTAAGAATAAATCTCGTATGGAAAAGTGTTGATGGTAGAAATCTAACTTAAAGAGATATATTAATGATTCTAATGACTATAATTCTGTAAATACATGTCTATTATAGTCGCAAATCATATTTTGATCAAGATACAACCTGACACTGACCTGAAAATTGCAAAAAACGTAAGAAAAATTGAATTTCGCGGGCTACAACTACCCATTCACCTTAAGACCAAAAGAGGGTTACTCACAGTTGCTTTGCCTTTGAAGGACAGGTGTAGAATTTCATTTGCCTGTTTTAATTTACTTTGAAACCGTTTAATCTTATCAGCCATGAACTCACACTCCCAGCATATTAGGAACTGGGCATTATCCTGCATCAAAAAGAAAAAAAAATAATTGGTTGTTGCCAGATAAAACATAGATAGGCAGTCGGTCCACGTAAAATACTGGTATTCAGCTGCATCTGGTTAGACTGGAAGCCGCCCCCAACATGGTGACCAGGGTTGCCAACTTTTTCTAGAAGAAGTAGAGTATACCTGATTTCAGAGAGGGTAAATAAAAAGTACAGATTAATAAAAAAGAGTACCATTTATTCAATTATAAAAAACAAATATTTTAGCACTTTTTGCGGTACATAACAATTTTATATTGTTTTTAAAAAAACATGTAGGACTGCAAACATATTTGTCTATATAAACAATGAAAAATTCTTATTAACCTTTTCGACGCCCATCTATACAATACGCGATGTGTCCTCCAGCGCCACGCTACAAATGTATAACGTATCTATAGTAAAACGTAGGGATGGGATTAATGTCTTATCGACAAGTAATATTATAAGTTGAAATTAATGTTTATTCACCAATTTACGAGGCTAAATAAAAACTGATACCGTATTTTCATATTTTGTTTTATTTCATAAAAAAATCAATATGAAAACCTGGATATATTTCCCATAATAAAAGAAAAGAATTGTAAATTTATTAGACGTGTGTTCTAGAAGGCACATCCCTATTTGTCTCCAAATGTAATCCTTCTACTTCATATCAAGTCGTTGGCGCTCGAGACACGTCAAAATCTTTTTCGATATAAGGATGTCTAGATGTCGATGTCTATTGTATTTTTCTTTTTTCTATTCACTGTGGTCGAGTTACACGTGCATAACCTCAACCGATTCATGCATAATTTATTTCGTTTACTTACAATCAATAGAAGCTAGATACGTGGTTTTCTACGTGTTTTTTTTTTTAATAAGGTTACAATTTCCATTATGGACCATCGATTTATGGCGCGGGGAGGGGTGGGAGGGAAAGGGGGGAGGGGGCCTACCCCCTGTACCATCCCTACCCTGCGGAACCCCATGGTTATGGAGATATCCATGGTTAAAGTTTTTAGGTTAGAATAGCGCTATTTAATCAAACTGGGGGGAGAGCTTCCCTTTCCCCCCTAGTTTGACTCCGCCTTATCTCCGGCGCTCCAGGAAGAGCAGCCCTTCCGCCCTTGCGTGCCGAAGCACGGTCACTCATGCTCGGCTCCGTCTTCGTCACAGCGGGCGAAGGCTGCTCTCCCTCCGCGCCTCCGTTTTTTTATATACACTCTAGGGGTAGGGCATACAAGACCACGTGGAAAGTGGGGTGCTCTAATTCGGTTTTGGATATTCATATAATGAGAATAAAACACAAGAAATATAGGGCTTCGGAGACGCCGTGGTTGTCAAAAACGATCACTGCGAGGGTAACAAACGAATGACAAACGATGACTGACTGACACTGATGGCTAACAGATAAAAAGACGCTATAAAACAAAATGGCGTCGCTTCACGTTCCGTTCCACAGTGTAAACAAAAATTCCTTATTTTTTTGTGTTAAAAAGTCAATGTAATTGCATAATACAGCACGGTTATTGTGCACATTAATTACACACCAAATTTAAATGTTAATATGTGAAAACAAAATAAAATTTAAATAAAAAATATGACATAAAATTGAATTAAATACACCTCTACCGTCAACGGAACGTGAAATGTCAACTTTGACGTCTACCATGACAATTTATCCAACCTAAAAATTTGCAAATGGCGTGCTATTTTCCAATTTGTATGGAAACTTCAAAAAATTATGTCTCATAAACCGTGATATTCCGCAGCTTGAAAATTTGTAAAAAGCTTTCTATTTATGAGTACTATCTACAAAAAAAAAAATTAACTTCTAAATCAACGGTCCATAATGGAAATTTTAGCCTGAATCTACTCAAAAAGAAACATTGCACTACACTAAAATCCACAGTCACTATGACCTTGAAACCCATCCGCTTATGACGTCACAAATTTACTTCTATACAAGTTCGTGGCGTTGTGCGCACTGACAACTAGCCACTTTGTAAGGATGGGTTTTTCAAACGGTGTTTCACTATCGACAATGATTAAAAAACCTATTTATTCTTGATTAAGGTGAATAAAACGTAGTTTATAGTTTACAATATTTATAAAATATTATTTATTCACGTCATTTTCTTGCAATAATAGTATTTATGATCGTTTCGACAAGATGAAATATAGCGAGGTCTTCATCGTGTCCCATCACTAGCTTACTTTATATCAAGTACTTGGCGTTGGGGGCATTAAAATATTTTCCGGCGTTTTTGTTTCTATTGAATATAAAACAAAGAAGAACTTATTATGTGTGAAAAAGTTAAAAATATGGCTTATAGCAGGGCAATTTTCCATAAAAACAAAATAAAAGGTCTTGTAAAAGTCGTAAATTTATTTTATACTCTTATTACTTCTAATCAAGTAGTGGCGCTGAGGGCACGAAAATCTTGAACTTGTATACAAGTGATTGGCGTTCAAAAGGTTAACTTGTTTAAAGATTTTTTTTAACTTTTTCGAAGATAATTGTTCAGTGGGTTTTAATTTCTGTTTTGTTGTATAGCCAAAATATTGGTCAGTGGGTCGTCTTAGGGGCGGAGTTTTAGGACATTATCTTCGTCATCCATTTTAAAAGTCAGTTTATGTAAAAAGAGTATTTTAGCGTACTCTATTAGTGTTATAGATTATAGAGTACATCCACAAGAAAAAGAGTACAATACTCTATTTTAGAGTACGGTTGGCAACCCTAATGGTGGCCCAGTCAGTCCAGTAATAGCCCCAATTCATGCGGAGGAGGATGTGGATATGAAAACTTTTTTTTTTATATGGGTGGGAAATCATAAAATGACCCCTCCCGCTCTGGGTGGAGCGGAAAGGAGTGGCAGACTCTTACTAACTAAAACCCATCCGTGTTCCTTCCTTAGCCCTTTATGTTCCAGGGTAGCGGTAACCCCTTCGGACAATCCCGCACCCCCGGCAGGCTTCGGCCCTGTCAGGCCCCTTCCTTTATGCTGACATCTCTTTGAGGCGCGCGTGGAACACGTACGCGCCGTCCGGCACGGGCCTGGTCCTGATCGGACGGTGACACACACACCCTTACTGTAATATACTGACAAACTACATATCACAGCTTCATATTTTATTAACACAAAGTAAAGCTCCTGCCAGGGTGGGTATGAACCCTGGCAGGAGCTTTACTTTGTGTTAATAATTCCATCACCACTGCTACCAATGGCAAAGGAAAAGTTTCAAAGGAAACCATCACGAGGAAACCGGCATGTCTTCGAACCAAAAGTTGGAAGACATGACATGTTACACTCCCTCTCGTGGAGAGGAGGTCTGTGTCCCAGCAGTGGGAACATTATAAACTGATCATGAAGATAAAACATATGCTATGTGTTAATTGTTGTGGCGGAACACCAAAACTTTTGAAATATATTACCTCGTTCATTTGAGAAGTAGGTAACAGGTAAATATGGATGAAAGATTTGTTTACCTTTTGTAAAACACTAGCTACATTCCGAATTTATGCCATAATCGCTCACAGCACTCACATCACATCAAGGATACTGTTTACATTCAAGTTTTAGTCAGGGGGTCACTCTTAGGAGCGGGTTTACTAATGATATCAGTTACATTGACGTATTATTTTGTTAGAAGCAAGAGCGAAATTAAACTACTTACCGTACTTTTAATAAACATTTCTGGACACAGTAAAGCAAAAAGGAATTTAACTTGAGCTTTTAATGGTCTCAATTTCCTGTCCAGCTGTAGGCAAGTGTAACATCTTAATTGGCTCATTTTTATAAAAAACAAATATATTAACTTTTCATTAAACACTTTTTCCTTTTGAAACAAGACCTTTTTTTATATTATAGACTATTGACTCGACTATAAACTTCTAAAGATTGATACATTTGACACTTTACTGACAGCTCTACTTGACGTTGACAGTACTTGCCTAGTGCTGTCCCTACCGACCGATAACCGAATTTAAAATGGAATAAGTAGAATAATTGTACGGTTTTCCATTGTTATCCTATTTTTATCTTTTAGGTTTTTGCTATGTAATGTAAGTAAGTTATGCATACGATTTAGGACTTTTGGGTTGGATCTAGTATCGTTTGGCAGGAGTTGGGGGGTAAAAGTGGTTAAAACTGGTAGAGGTTGGGGTCCCCAAATAGCGCTACCACTCTTATAATTTTTCGAGAAATTAATTTTAAAAATCTACCCTTTTATAAGATAAAAGCGAAAACGAAACGCTAAAATGGGATTGACAATCAAATCTGTCCTTGTATATTGTCCGTGGTGTAAAATGTCCATACATATCACTGACCTCTGTTAAACAAGTACGCATAACCGCCTGGCCACGAGTTTCGGCTTAGCGGCAAGCGGTGCGGTTTCTTTTGTCTAGCTGTTGACGCTGCGAGTGGTGCGTCGTGCACACACACATACATTTTGGTATATCTGTTTTTAACGCTCGCCACCCCGCACTTAGATGTCGCTGATAGCGGCGAGCTCGTGGCCGCCGTAATAGAGGTCAGTCCGTCAGTGATACATATGGCTTGTCTTTTTAGGGTTCCGTAGCCAAATGGCAAAAAACGGAACCCTTATGGATTCGTCATGTCTGTCTGTCTGTCTGTCTGTCCGTCCGTCCGTATGTCACAGCCACTTTTTTCCGAAACTATAAGAACTATACTGTTGAAACTTGGTAAGTAGATGTATTCTGTGAACCGCAGTAAGATTTTTACACAAAAATAGAAAAAAAAAACAATAAATTTTGGGATTCCCCATACTTACAACTGAAACTCCAAAAATTTTTTTTCATCAAACCTGTACGTGTGGGGTACTTATCTATGGATAGGTCTTCAAAAATCATATTGAGGTTTCTAATATCATTTTTTTCTGAACTGAGTAGTTTGCGCGAGAGACACTTCCAAAGTGGTAAAATGTGTGTCCCCCCCCCTCTAACTTCTAAAATAAGAGAATGATAAAATTAAAAATATATATATATTGTACATTACCATGTAAACTTCCACCGAAAATTGGTTTGAACGAGATCTAGTAAGTAGTTTTTTTTAATACGTCATAAATCGAAAACCGCAATTTACCTTTCACAAAGTTACAACGAACTACAAGAACTTTTATATTATGTTACTTGCTGCTACGGAACCCTTCATGGGCGAGTCCGACTCGCACTTGGCCGGTTTTTTAATTATTGTAATGGCCTGGTTGCTGGGACCTTTTAGCCAAGTCTTTATTTGGTTCCATACATTTATGGTCAATGGAGAACATGAATAGGGTTGTACCTAGCTATTACCGGTTTATATACGGTTTTTCGGCAAAGAATAATCGAGATATATATCAGTCTTTTGGGTTTCAGCTGTTGACGTAAACGTTAATCATTTTTTGATATAGCAACACTTGGTAAGGAAGCCATTTTGTGGTGTCGCAGTGCAGAGAATCGTTCTTCATCAATTTTTGTCTATTTTACATGGGAGTATTACTTTTTGTTGTGATACGAAAATTAATCACAACAAATAAATAGTTTTGAATTAGTTATTGAAAAGCTTTAAAGTAAACAAAATGGAGCAGGACGTGGACACAGCATATAGAACGGTATGCAGCGCCTGTTTGAGCAGCGACCGAGATCTATACGATTTGAATAACTTGCCCCAAGTTTATCAAATATTTCGTTTACTGATGTATGATTTCGCGGGCGACAGGGTAAGTTCAAAAATATATTTTAACTTTTTTAACATAAAACTTTGAGTTATGTATTACGTAAATAATAAGGTCAAACTGATATATTTATTTCTTTTGGTGTGTCTAATATTAGTTAACGTATATATTTCCATTACTGCAAATCATTATGGATACGGGAATCGATCCAAAAACTTTCTTGACAGCTCTATTAGGATCTATCAAAATAATTTTGAGAAAACAATTAATTTTTATGATTTTCCTAGAGGGCAAATTGTGAATAAAATGACACGAATTGCTAGAGTAGGAATATGTAATATAAAGACGCAGAATTTCTGTCTTAAGGAACTAAGAAACCATAGCACCCACAGATAAATTGGTTTTAAGTCAAATTATTTATTTCAAACTAGCTGCGCCCCGCGGTTTCACCCGCATAAGTCTCAATCCCGTGGAAATATCGGGATAAAAAGTATCCTATGTCCTTTTCCGGGACTCAAGCTATCTTTATACCAAATTTCATCTAAATCGGTTCAGCGGTTTAGGCGCGAAAAGGTAACATACAGTTACATTTGAATTTATAATATTAGTATGGATAGACACTTAAAAGGCACTTAAAGCCAGAAAAAAAAAGTACTATTTTCTTATGGGAAATAACATCTTGAGCATTTTTTATTATTACAGCGAAAGTCTAAAATAAACCCCCCGGCTGCTATTTGAGCTAGAAAATACCAAAAATCATATTTTTATATTATAACAAGTGTCAAGCATAACATTAAAAAAAAATACCAACTTTTAATTGAATTTAACATCCTGAACATGTTTTAACTGTAAACTTGTTATTAAATTATGAGTTTTGGCATTTTCATTCTCAAATAGCAGCCGGGGCTGCCGCTGCGCTGCCGTCTATACGCAACACTGGCAGAATAGTCAACATCAGCACAATTGGCTATTTGACAGTTTTCGAAAAGATATTTTTAAATATACGTAGGTTTATTTTATACCTCTTACAATTATTTTTTTCTTAAAAAAGCGTTGTTTATTCGAAAAAAAATGTTTTTTTTCATTCCGTATTTTGAAATTCGCGCGGAAACAGCCGATCACGTGACATTTATGGCTGTGACGTCACATTTCAATAAACTAAGTAAAGCTAACTACGACGCTTCAACTCTTAAACATATTTTGTGTGGAAAGTTTGCATAAAAAGTTGCATAAAAAGTATATTTTGTGTGGAAAATCAGCAAACTGCCAACGATGATAAAACACAGTAACACACAACGTTTTATTTATTGTGATGTGACGTCATACGATGCTCGATCATGGCCGTTCGCGTTTCAGTTTTTGTAATCCACAGATAAAAAATCTCTAATTTATTTTTCAAAAATAAAATATTTACAATTTATTTTAATGCATAAAACCTATTGTATGATTATTGTGAACCTATATGCTACTATATCTAACATATTATATATTTTATCGTTACAACTGTCAAATAGCCAATTGCCAAAAAGGAAAAAAAAAAGCGGCCATGGGGTTAATGGTAGACTATCGCTGTAATAGTAAAAAATTCTCAATATGTTATTTCCCATAAGAAAATAGTACTTTTTTTTTGAGACTTAAACATAACTGGCAAAATGTGGCTGTACTGTAGCTGCACCTCTACCAAAACCCCTCAGAGAGTACAGGCAAAATGTTATGTTATGTAAAACTAGCTGTGCCCTGCGGTTTTACCCACAATAAAAGTATTATAGTCCTTTCTTATTGATTCCCTTTACAAATCTCTACCCCCCTTTTTAGACCCTTAAGGGATAATTTCGGGGATAAAAACTATTCTATATCCTTACCCACAACTCAAAATATCTCCATACCAAATTTCACCTAAATTGATTCAATGGTTATTGATTCCCCATACAAACTTCCATCCCCGTTTTCACCCTCTTAAAGGATGATTTCTGGGATTAAAAACTATCCTATGTCCTTCCCCGGGATGCAATCTATCTCTCTGCCAAATTTCATCTAAATCCGTTCAGTGATTTAGGGGTGAAAAGGTAACATACAGACAGAGTTACTTTCGAATTTATAATATTAGTAATACATAATCAGCCTATAATGTTCCCACTGCTGGGACACAGGCCTCCTCTCAGTGAGAGGGAATGGGCCGTAATCCACCACGCGGGCTCAGTTCGGGTTGGCAGATGTCACATGTCTTTGAATTTTTGGTTCTAGGACATGCCGGTTTCCTCACGATGTTTTCCTTCACCGTTTTGAGTATTAGTATGGATTATTTATTTTCCAGTTTGGAGACTCAATCCCGGAGATGGACCAGCTAGTTTGCTGGGAGTGTCTGGCTTTGATGAAGAGGTTCCACAAATTCAAATGGCAAGTGCACAGCGCACAGGAGCATTTGAGAGTGTTGGCACTGAGTCGAACACAAGAGGTATGTAGCCTTCTTCTTTTGTGTGGAAAGAAAGATAATAAATTTATTTGACTCAAGTCTTAAACACAATTTTCTTTTTAACTCTTTTGTCCCACTGCTGGGCAAAGGTCTCCACCAAAGCTTTCCACTCTACCCTGCGTGATTATCAGAGGGGCAATTCTCGTAATTTTGAGAATGTTCAGTCTGAGGGGCAATTCTAGTCATTTTAAGAATGTTCATAGTCTGATCTCAGTCTCAATTTGTCAAACACACCTTTAATTTTCCTACATTTTGACATTTGTTTGTCGCCGAGATGAGACTACGACTAGATTTTGATCGTTTTAAATTAGGAGAATTGGCCTTCTGATCTCAGTCTCAATCTGTCAAAAAGACCTCGTGATTTCCCAACATACTTGACAACTTTTTGACATTTGTTTGTCGCTGAGATGAGACTGCGACAAAACTTTGAATGTTTTAAATTACGAGAATTTGCCTTCAGCTGTTTTGTAGTTGGGAGAGTTCCCAGCTAGCAAATTATTGTTCTTCGTGTCGCTGGAACGACTGTATTTTAGATCTTCTTGGCCCAAAACTTCACTTCCATGGCGTCGTCAGTGGCAGCGCAGAGGTCACTGACTGCATGTTTTTGGACACTGAGTCATCAACATTATCTACCTAGTCTTTTCTCAACTACATTGGGGTCGGCTACCAGTCTTAACCGGACTGCAGTGCCAATCCAAAAGACTGTAACTAGACTTACAGTGTTATTTCTAGAGATCAGATGCATATTCACCAAAAGTTGAGATATTGGCTAATATGGAATGCGCTTTTGTATTGAAAAAATCCCGCGGTTTCGGGATCGAAAAAATTAGGTGTCTGACTATAGAATCGGATGCATATCGTGCATATCTACCTACCTAATATTCTAAAGTAGGTAGGTAGATACCAAACTGCAATAGCAAACAACGTCAACATAAGATAACGGACTACATTATTTAGAATAATTTTCTTTTATGTAGTTCCTTCCTTCCATACTATAAGCACACCCGACTAGTTATGCATTCCCAGTGTTCCTGACATTCCGGGAATTTTTTACAGAAAAAATATTTTAAGAAGCCGCCATACTTTCCATTTCGCTTCCATACTTTCATGGCTAAAAAATCACTTTAAGTAAATATGCATCCGAATATCCGATCTCTACTTATAGCTCCACAACGCCCAATCAGTTTCATTAAGTCTGTTTAGTACCCCGGACCAACAATTTTTTCGTTTCAATGTATATTTTGCAAGATATGGCAAGCAAAAAACACTGTACTACGTTCAAATCAAGGTTTAAACATGCTGGAAAACCGTATATCGTTAAAAATCTCACATGTGGTTTGCAAAAGTTACAGTGATTGGCAGGGCAGCGGATGCACCTGAATACCAAAATTTTTTAGGACTCTGAGTACAGCAAATTATTACAAACAGAATTATTTGTCTTTTCCAGAGCATGGATCACACATACATGTCTCAATCCCTGTCCTGTCTTGAAATGGAGACTAAAGTGGAATACGATAAGATATACTTTGATTTCTCAGCGGCCCCTGCAGATCAGGACTACATTATAAATAGCCATCCACAGAATGTGAAGAGTGAACACTTTGACGTGGCTCAGGTTGTGAGGGATAATAATATACTCGATATTGATGATCATATTTTGGAAGGTAAGATACATCCTTGTCTTATACATCCTTGTCTTTTCTCTCTTTTTTCAAATCAAATCAAAAATCATGTATTCAAACTAGGCTTTTTAGACTTTTTGAACGTCAATAAAAATTACATAAGACAGTCCCCCAAAACGCCCGCACTTAGCTGGGAAGATGTGGCGCAACGAACTCCGCAGCTACACCGCTGTCTATTGAGTTACTAGAACCCTATCTATTTTAAAAATAATATAATTAAAGATGTTAGCTTTCATGTAAATAAGCTCGTTAATATAAACTGGAAATAGGAAAGGGCCAAGAATTGAACCTTGAGGCACGCCCATCTTAACTAGAGACCCCGAGGACGTCGCCCCGTCAACGTTTACTTTATGCTGCTTGTTTGATAGACCGGAAAGAACTATATCAGCAGCTTATCCATGAATACCGTTAGTGGTGTAATTTGCGGATAAGTGTATTGTGGTCAACGCAGTCAAACACTTTTGAAAGGTCACAGAAAATGCCAATTGTATCCTAGAACTTCCAGGATTCCAAAATGTGATTGATGAATTATTCCCTAGTCTAACTTGCAGAAATCATCCCAACTCAAAATATAAAATTCAAGTCACATGTTTAAAAAAAAATGATTAGATTATAGACAGTTTGGTCAATATGACCATGTCACCTTCATAGGGCATAATATCTAGGCTTCCAATTTGGTAAAACTTGCATTGACTACAAACATGTATTGCATTATTACTTACTTATAAAATTCTTTTTGTTTCAGTACCAGAGATAGTACTGGAGAATCCGGTAACAGGTGTGATGTCTCATATAGTCGTCGGGACTGATGCTCTAGTGTCTTCCGAACCAATGTCGCACACCGTCCAGGGCTCTATGCCGCATCTTACCATAGGGTGAGCTGTTATTACTTCTAGATCCTACCCGGGACTTCGTCTGCGTGGCCTATTACCCGATTCCGGCTTGATGTCGACTTACGGGACATCCTGTATATGACGTTTAAAAAAATACACACGTAATTGTTCAAGTTTTCACTTCTGTCGGCACTCCCGGAGTGCCACTTTTATTTTATATTCTTCTCAATAAGTTTTCTCCGAGCTAGTGCGAGCGAATCTTGGGGTTCATTCGATTAATCGAGTCTGGTTTAACCACGCTGGGATTCATTCATTCATTCATTCATTCTTCTCAATAAGTTTTCTCCTATTTCAGGCCCCTGACGTCTTCCAAGATCGAGACCGTTATAATGTGTCAAAATACGAAGGTTAAAGACGAGAAACCGGCTGCGAAATTAGGTTACATTACGGAGTATATGAGCGAAGCTGATATGTTGGCTTGCAGGTAAGATGGTGATAATCTATACACTTATCACACATTATAACGGCGAAAGTTTGTGAGTGTGTGTGTTTATATGTTTGTTACTTCTTCACGCTCAAACGACTGGACCAATTTTGTTAAAATTTTGTATGGTGGTAGCTGACACCCTGGATTAACATATAGGCTACTTTTATCTCGGTATTCCCACGGGATCGAAACTTTTGCGGGTGAAACCGCGACGCGCTGCTATTCGCTAACTAATATTATAAATGCGAAAGTAAGTTTGTTTGTTTGTTTGTTACCTTTTTACGCCTAAACCACTGGACCGGTCATCCTGAAAATTTGCATATACGTTGTCAGGAGTACAGAAACGAACATAGGGTACCTTTCATCCCGAAAAAAAAGTGCTGTTCCCGAGGAAAACAACAATAACGTTATTATAATAATATAATAGATGGCGCCACGTGAATTACTTACTACTACTTAGAATATTACTAAAATTTAAAAAGACGGGCGGACCGCGCCACCGTCGTCAACAACCTACGCGGTCGAAATATATAGAACAGCATTTTTTTTTTTTAATAACCGACGAGAAATTTAAACTCAGGGTGTTTCAGAATCATGAGTTTGCGCGCCAATGTCCCTGCAACCCCTTTTTTTTTCCTGGCACCCTGTATTGTCCCTGACCTAACATAACGACGTTTCTTTCAGGGAAGAGGCTAAGCAGAAAGTGCAGTACGCAAGTTCGGTGTATAAATGTGAGCTCTGTATCATTGGGTTTTACACGCAGCAGCAGGTCGAAGACCATTTCGTGTCGGCGCATAGAGCGGTAAGCATCCTTCATCATCATATAAATACAACTCGAATTCTGAAAGGTATAATTATTGTAGTATTATAGTTGCGACTTGAATTATAAATCTACTAGCTTCAGCCCGCGACTTCGTTCGCGTGAAACTTCTTGTTTCCCACGAGCCACCCCGTCGTATCGCATCACCCGCCCGCGCTATCACTTAACGTTCTTTTTGACTTTTTTCCTTTTTGCTCGGCTCCTGAGGGTCATAGCGTGATGTTAAATAGCCTATAGCCTTCCTCAAGAATTGGGCTATCAAATGCAAGAAGAATTTTTCAAATCCGACTGGTAGTTCCAGAGATTACCCCCTAGGCCCCTACATACAAACTTACAAACAAATTTTACCTCTTAATAATATTAGTATAGATATGGATGACAAGCTGCACTCATAATAATAAGCCGCGTCATAGCGGTCGTATTCAAAATGGCGACGAGAATGTAATGTGGTTTGATAGCAGTAACAGCATTTATTTAAAGCATTCTTAGCTAAAGTCACGAAAAATAATAACTCATCGTCTGCCTAGCCTTTTCCCAACCATGTTGGGGTCGGCTTCCAGTCTAACCGGATGCAGCTGAATACCGGTATTTTACATGGAGCGACTGCCTATCTGACCTCCACAACCCAGTAACTGGGTAATACCCCCGACATCACGGCGCTGGACTGGTGCGCGGCGGCGTGATGTGCGTGTATTAGGCGCACAGACACACTACAGATAATGTATAATGACCCTCGTAGTGCGGTGACACGTTTGTTATGGTTTCAATTTAGTAAACTATCGAAATAAAAAAATATTAAGCATTTTCAAAGTTACTGCTTTTGAGCTGAAATTTTGTACAGAGATTCTAGACCAGATACACTCTTCATCCCGTTTGTATTGATATATAGGGCATGCAATTATCGAAATATTCCGATAATCGATAAAATGAAAGATATCGATTTTTTTTTCGATAAAAACCGGTAATTACCGATAATTATCGTTTTTTATAAAAAAATACCTAAACTCGTTTTTTACTTGTAAATAAAAGGATAAAGTGATGCAATTACTTACCTAAAATAAAGGACAATATAATATACTGAAAAATAAATAAAACAAGGCGTTTTTTTTTAAATCAACGTTTGTATTTCTTTATAATATTTAAATTATATAACATAACATTTTGGATTGTCTCAATAAACTCTTCTTTCTTAAGAGATCTTTTAAATAAAATCTTAGAAACCTCTAGCTAAATTAAAAAAAAGTTACTCTTTAAAATAATTATAATAATATGAGTTAAATATTGCAACTTTTGGACGTTTAGTATAATTAAATTAACTTTAAATAATTTCGTAGTACAGTATGGACATCTGAGTCAACAATTCAACATACACAATGTGTATGTTGACTCAGATGTAAAATGTTAGGATGTGTAATACACATCCTAACAAGATTTCTTAACGATTAATTAACGACAATAGGTAAATTAACATATAACAATTCCGTATTATAATTAAAAGAAATCACATTTAAAATAGTAATTTTGTATTATAATTAAAAGAGATCACATTTGAAATAATCACATTTTAAAGAGATTTTTGTTTTTTTTTTTTGCTGCTGAAAATATGTCCGCAGAAATGACAAACAATCAATTGTTTTGTCATTTAGGCTAGTACCTACGCAGCTTATTACATAGTACTCCAGCTGCGGAAAAGACACGTTCGCTTTCTACACTAGTTGGCTTAATTGAGCGAAGCCATCGGTATAGTTTTGTTAGCAGTTGACCACGATCACCACCGTTTTCAAATAGTAGCATTTCAACTTTAAGAAGTGTCAAAGTGTCCTCCGTTGAAGCTGAAATGCCTGGGCCTCTCGAGTCATAATTAATTTTATTTATATATTGATCAAGCAAGTCTTTATTGGTCACTTGGGCATTGCTGTCAGTGACTTCAGTGACTTGGTCACTTGAATGAGCTTGACTGTGGTCATCTTCAATCACATCCAAAGCAGTCACTGCAGCAGAACCATACTTTGATAAAAGGTTTAGTATCATGTCCTGTAAACGATCATTGGTTAAGCGAGGGTATAGGTACATCTGTATGTATTATATTCGTCGTCATTAAAATAACGGTTTGGATCATGCAGGTACTGCATAAGACTAGCAATTGGAAGCCGTCTTTGTTTTAATCTATTTGTGAGATTTGTATGAAGGTCCCGACTAAGTTGCGTATTGTGAACTTCAAGTTTCTTTAAAGCAAAATTCGTAGCAACATCCGCACTAACTAGAGTGGCATCTTCTCGACAGAGGGCCTCAACTGTGACCTTAATAATTTCAAGATTCTCATATATGTCTCGAAGAACTGACCGTCAGAATTCTTTATATAAAATTATCGATTATCGGTATTTATCGTTTTTGTTTTCGATATTTATCGTTTTGTCAGAATGGATCGATAACCGATAAATTATCGATTATCGGTTATCGGTTTGCATGCCCTATGATATACCCTTTCCGTAACACCCTGTATAAAATTAGCCCATCTTATTTTTACACGTCAAACCTACAACTCTCCATGACACATGCTTAAACCTTCGAATGGAATATGCCTTCAAATATTACCGACCTGTCTCGCAAAGAGGTCTCTACAGTACCTACACCTTTGCGTAAAACTTCGGGAAATGTTATGTTAACAACAATAACTTAAAAATCCTTTTTTCAGAAACCAGGCCAAGTACCCTGCAAAGTATGCTACATATACATAGAAGAGAGCAAGCTTCCGACACACACAGACTCACACTATCTTCGCTACAACTGCAAACTATGTGCTCACAGCGAGATGAGTAACAAACTGATCAGACAACACGTCTCTGCTCACATGAGCAAGCAGACTAACAACGCGAGCATTAAGATTGGGGACGTACGGGCTAACAAGGTAAGCAAACTATGTGCTCACAGCGAGATGAGCAACAAACTGATCAGACAACACGTCTCTGCTCACATGAGCAAGCAGACTAACAACGCGAGCATTAAGATTGGGGACGTACGGGCTAACAAGGTAAGCAAACTATGTGCTCACAGCGAGATGAGCAACAAACTGATCAGACAACACGTGTCTGCTCACATGAGCAAGCAGACTAACAACGCGAGCATTAAGATTGGCGACGTACGGGCTAACAAGGTAAGCAAACTATGTGCTCACAGCGAGATGAGCAACAAACTGATCAGACAATACGTCTCTGCTCACATGAGCAAGCAGACTAACAACACGAGCATTAAGATTGGCGACGTACGGGCTAACAAGGTAAGCAAACTATGTGCTCACAGCGAGATGAGCAACAAACTGATCAGACAACACGTCTCTGCTCACATGAGCAAGCAGACTAACAACGCGAGCATTAAGATTGGCGACGTACGGGCTAACAAGGTAAGCAAACTATGTGCTCATAACGAGATGAGCAACAAACTGATCAGACAACACGTCTCTGCTCATATGAGCAAGCAGACTAACAACGCGAGCATTAAGATTGGCGACGTACGGACTAACAAGGTAAGCAAACTATGTGCTCACAGCGAGATGAGCAACAAACTGATCAGACAACACGTCTCTGCTCACATGAGCAAGCAGACTAACAACGCGAGCATTAAGATTGGGGACGTACGGGCTAACAAGGTAAGCAAACTATGTGCTCACAGCGAGATGAGCAACAAACTGATCAGACAACACGTCTCTGCTCACATGAGCAAGCAGACTAACAACGCGAGCATTAAGATTGGCGACGTACGGACTAACAAGGTAAGCAAACTATGTGCTCACAGCGAGATGAGCAACAAACTGATCAGACAACACGTCTCTGCTCACATGAGCAAGCAGACTAACAACGCGAGCATTAAGATTGGGGACGTACGGGCTAACAAGGTAAGCAAACTATGTGCTCACAGCGAGATGAGCAACAAACTGATCAGACAACACGTGTCTGCTCACATGAGCAAGCAGACTAACTAAAACGAAATCTTGATAGTTTATTCCAATTTTATCCTTTAAGAGCCTATACTACCTCAGCTAAAATTCACTCTTTATCTCGCTCATACGATACTGCTCGCGGTCTGAGTGAGAGCGAGACAGAGTGCGGTGCTGGGTGGCAGGAAGCGCCAATAGTTTAGGTATTTGCTTTTTACAGTGAAAATAATGGTAATTATAAAAAAAAAAACATGAGACCTGCTTTAAAGTAAGTTCAGTTAGTATGCAAAGTTTCATGATCTAATTTGAAGTATTTTTTTAATACCAGAGGTTTATTGTTCGGGTTAGAGGTAACTTTGGATTTTTTTTTTTCATCGAGAAAATTTTATGGAATCGTGTTTTCGTCTAACATAGGACTTAGCATTAATCCTCAACTTTACCATATACAGGGTGTTACGGAAAGGGTATATCAATACAAACGGGTTGAAAAGTGTATCTGGTCTAGAATCTCTGTACAAAATTTCAGCTCAAAAGCATTAACTTTGAAAATGCTTAATATTTTTTTATTTCGACATCACGGCACTGCACTGGCGCGCGGCGGCGTGATGTGCGTGTACTAGGCGCACAGACACACTACAGATAATGGATAATGACCCTCGTAGTGCGGTGACACGTTTGTTATGATTTCAATTTAATAAACTATCGAAATAAAAAAATATTAAGCATTTTAAAGTTACTGCTTTTGAGCTGAAATTTTGTACAGAGATTCTAGACCAGATACACTCTTCAACCCGTTTGTATTGATATACCCTTTCCGTAACACCCTGTATTTATTTCAAAATTAATGGTGCAGTATTTTCGACATGACGGAGGATCACGCTAAGCCATTTGAGGTAGTATAGGCTCTTAAAGATATACATTTGTTTCCAGGGCAGAAAAAAGAAGGAAAAAGAGAAGGAGGCCAACGCTACTCCTCCCAAGCCTGGCGATCTTCGCAAGCTGCTGTCCAAGACTTCCATAGAAGTGTACCAGTGCTTAGAGTGCGACATGTTCTTCAAGTAAGTTATATTATCCACTAGCTATTTACAGCTGTTTTACTCGCAGCCTGTAGCAGACATCGTAATCAGCTTGCCTTCCCTCTTCGAGAGGGAGTGGGCTGTAATCTACCAAGCGGGCCCAATGCTGGTTGGTATAGCACACACAATCATTAAGTCAGATGATTTATGCTATCAGTTTTCTTGGCGTATTTCTCCAAAAGCTTTGGCTCTCGCGTATTTCCACCTCCAATATTGGACCAATTTAAAATATATTTCATGAACTGAATAAGAAGGATATACTGTGTCCCTATGTTTTTCTTTTTTCATTAACCCTTCATATGTCTAAACATGGATCCACGCGAGACACAATGGCTTTTTAATTGTGTCTGTAATTACGGCATTCAACGGGTTAAGACCGTTTACGACGTACGGCATTTCATACAAACTTTCAAGCCCTTATTTTTCGAAATGAATGAACCGATTTTAAAGAAACTTCGTACGCATGAGCAGGATACAAAGGTCTAAAAAGTTAGTTAAGAACATTTACGAAAAATAGTGTTACAGCCAAATTAGGCCGATTTTAAATTTTCCATAGAAACAGGGATTTCCAGTTATCTTTTTTTAAATAAGACATTTCGAAAATGTTCTTCACTAACTTTTTAGACCTCTGTATCCTGCTTATGCGTATCAAGTTTCATTAAAATCTGTTCATTCATTTCGAAAAAGAAGGCCTTGAAAGTTTGTATGAAATGCCGTACGTCGTAAACGCTCTCCTCAAGCGTCAAGTGTACACCAAGTGTACATAAGAGCAAGTGCTCGAAACGTCAACGGTACACTAAGTGTACACAACAGTGTCATTGTAAACAATGACTTTACTGCGCCCATTCAACTACTACGACGCGTGGGGTGTTTCGACAGGTAGGCGGGCAAACGTTTGTGAGGTTAATAGTTGTTGATAGCGGTTTAAATGGGCATTTTTTTAGAATTAAAACCCTAAAAAACCTACATCAAAAAAGAAAACATTGCGACGTACAAGTAGTTAATATAAACTATTCTGTAAAAAATTATTACTTTATGGTCATCAACCACAAAGAAAACAGACGAGAGCGTTTCTATGCGACTACCGCTCTCTTAGAAAACCGTAAGTTTACACCGCGATATTGCAAAAATGCGTGTCTTTATGTATTTGATTATTATTTAATGAAAATTTTGTTTCATTACAGGAACTCCCGCGCCCGTAAGAACCACGTGGCTCGCTTCCACAGAGAAGGCCTACAATGCGATCACTGCAAGAAACGTTTCGTGAACAGAACCACTTTGGCTACACATCTCAAGTAAGCCTTTATATCTATACTAGCTGCGCCCCGAGGTTTAACCCGTATAAGTCCCGTGGGAATATCGGGACGAAAGTATCCTATGTTCTTTATCACACGCTTCAACTGCAAGCGTCAACGTGTGTCGGCGACTAGCGACGACGCGTCGACGGGTGCCGCCGACAACGTGTCGCTCGTATGTTTGAGTATGGTGCTCAAATACACGAGCGGCATGTTGTCGGCGGTTGCAGTTACCTCTGTCATCCATGCGTGTCGCTCGTGTGTATGCACTATGCACACTTAAAGGCCTGTGCACAACACGTTTTTTTAAAAGCGCCGTTGACGCGCGTTTGTAGCGATACGCACGCGAGTCAGTCAGACGCAGCCCGAAGACCTTCTGTAGGATAAAAGCGCGCCGTCGACACACGTTTCTAAAACGCGTGTCAACGGCGCGTGTAAAAAACGTGGTGTGCATAGGCCCTAAGGTACAAGTTCGTAGCCGACTGCAGACGACAGCAGCAAGCGACATGTCGCTGCGACACTACTGGTTTCTATGTACTTCTATGAAACACGTGGCAAACGACGTGTCGCTAGCTACGGAAGGTATTTCACTACGCTACGAACTTGTTCCTTTAGGGAGGGCGCCTACGAGCAGCTTTTGTCTCTCACATCAAGTCTACGGGTTTGTATGAAACTTCGCGCATGTCACGACGCGCCAAAGACATTAGACAGCACTTTCATAAAAACCGAAGTTGCTCGTGGACGGGCTCCCTTAGCTTTTCCCTTGTTTTTTTTTTTTTCGATAGAGATAGAGGTATGAGGAACAGGGTGCAAAGTTCACTCATACTCTATAGAAAAGGGAGGATCCTCCGACCACACGGGTGTTGTGTCTGGCGGGCAACTGCCCGATGATTCATGTCGGGCCGTTGTATATATCGACGGCGAAGTGCCAATAACACCTAACTGACAAGTCAAAAATTTACGCAAACTGAAAAAAATAAACGTTCATTTATACACGTTGGTTTAGTTGGGAGGTATTTCCACATTTTAATTTAATGCTGTTGGTGTTGCAACTAAAAATACACCTTGGAGATTTCACTTAAACATGCGAATAACGCCTTTAAATTCAAAGCGATAAAAAAGTGAATTTCTCGAAAAATTTCAGTTAGAGGAGGTATTGGCATTTCGCCGTCGAATATGCTAGTTGCGCGGTAAACTCTGGTTGCGAGATGCAGGATTTTGCGTGACGTCATGTGGACATGTGGCGTTGTAGATATCGCTACATACCCATCATGTCTACAGTTTCTTTAGCTAATTTAATTTTATCCTGTATCGTTCTAACACTACTTTTCCTCCATTTCAGACTCCACGAGGGTCCCCTACCCAGAGCAGAGTGCACGATCTGCCACAAGATGGTGCGCGTCATACAACTCAAGTACCACATACAACGACACCAGAACAAGAGTCGCTACGAGTGTGAGGAGTGCAACAAGACGTTCTCTCACCTCGCGACCTACCAGGCGCACCTCAAGTACTCCAGGGCGCATGCGTCCGACCAAGTGTTCAAGTAAATACGTATACGTTTTTAAGTCTAGACATCGTATTCTTACTTTTATAAAAACTTATATACAAAAAAAAAACCGAGTGTGTTTATGACCACACGTCTGAAGTGAAACTTCAAACGTATTTGGCTACGAGAAGAAGAGAGAAAAAAAAATGTGCGCGCGCACTGCTTTCTCTTGCTTATATCCCCACTCAACTCCCGTTCGCCTCGCCCGATCACACTTTTCGTAACGCATTCGCCAGCTAACTCCCCAAGTCAAGCGTGCGTAAAGAAGTTTCACTTCAAAAAAAAAAAAACGACTGACTTCCAAAAGAAACCGGCAAGAAACTCCACGGGTACACTTTTTAACCGACTTCAAAAAAAGGAGGAGGTTCTCAGTTCGTCGGAATTCTTTTTCAAGTATTCTAGAGTGCATGCGTCTGTAAGTTTACTTTTGTAAATACAGATGTCGTATTCTAACTTTTAAAAAAGTTTTTAGCAATAAAAATAAACAACTGACCTCCAAAAAAACACTACAAAGTAAAAAAGAATTATCCAAATTGGTCCCGCCGGGTGGTCCGTGGATGGGTGACCATCTTTACATGCCAAGACCCCTTCGTGCCTCGGAAAGCACGTTAAGTCGTTGGTCCGACTTAAAGTCTGACAACCAGTCTTACCAAGGAATATCGTATTACCCAGTAACTGGGTTGTGGAGGTTAGATAGGAAGTCGCTCCATGTAAAATACTAGTATACAGCTGCTCCGGTTAGACTGGAAGCTGACCCCAACATAGTTGGGAAAAGGCAGGCAGACTGGCTCAATGTATCAAGCATCTTTGGCGCTTATAATTAAAAACCAAAATCCACCCCTAAGTGTAGAAAAATAGGGGTTGATTGATTTATTGTATTTTCACTTGAAGAGCAGTGGTGGCCAAGTGGTAACGGCCACGACTTACGAGTTGTAGGTCGTAGGTTCGAACCCAGACAGGCAATTTACTTTGTGTAAATATTATATTTCATCACCACTGCTCTCAAAACGGTGAAGGAAAACATCGTGAGGAAACAGACATGCCTGGAACCAAAAATTCGAAGACATGTGACATCTACCAACCCGCACTGGGCCCACGTGGTGGATTACGGCCCACTCCCTCTCACAGAGAGGAGGCCTGTGTCCCAGCAGTGGGAAACATTATAGGCTGATTATGACTGGATTTTCACTTGTGAACTGATTGTTAAAACTTGTTTTATCCTGTTTTCCAGGTTCCCCTGCCCAATGTGCAATAAAGGATACCCGACAAAGGAAACGATGCAGGACCACTTCAATTACCAGCATCTTGGCAAGACTGTGCACAAGTGTCCTGTTTGTGAGAAGGTATGTTTAGCATAGCCACTGCAACGGTATCTACGACGCCACACGCGAACAACGCGTCATACTGACGTCACGCAAAATCCTGCATCTCGCAAGGCCTGTGTCCCGGCAGTGGGAACATTATAGGCTTTTTTTATGGATGGGGAATCATCAAATGACCCCTCCCGCTCTGGGTGGAGCGGAAGGGAGTGTCAGACTCTTACTGACTAAAACCCATCCGTGTTCCTTCCTTAGCCCTTTATGTTTCGGGGTAGCGGTAACCCTTTCGGACAATCCTGCACCCCCGGCAGGCTTCGGCCCTAACAGGCCCCTTCCCTTTTGCTGACATCTCTTTGAGGCGCGCGTGGAACACGTACGCGCAGTCCGGCAAACATTATAGGCTGATTATGTGTATTCGCCACTGCTGTAATACAGTCATTCTCTCTGTGGGGGTGAGGGCTCTAGCGATATTTTGGTTCTAGGACATTTCTTTCCTGACCAATAAAAAAAAAACTTAAAACATAACGTTAATTAATTTTTGGTCAGGGGTGGTCAATTTTAAGAACGTTCACAGTCTGATCTCAGTCTCAATCTGTCAAAAATACCTCTTAAGTTCCCTACATTTTGACATTTGTTTGTCGCCGAGATGAGACTGCGACTAGATTTTGAACGTTTCAAATTACGAGGATCGGCCTTCTGGGCACATGTTTCATCGATTTAACTGCAATGTTCTCAACTCAAAAAAAAAAAAACAAATATCTAACTCAACAGTCTTAACTTTTTAGTGGCGTTACGCGTAAGGGGCTGTTCATTTATTACGTAAGACGATTTGAGGGCAGGGGGTCCAAACAAGTCTTATTTTTTCTTACGTGGGGGTGGGAGGGGTCTGGACTGTTCTTACGTAAGATTTCAAAATTAACAAAAATTATAAGTTTTTGAAGTGAAACTTCTTTACGCACGCTTGACTTGGGGAGTAAGCTGGCGAACGCGTGACGTAAGCGTTACGAAAAGTGTGATCGGGCGAGGCGAACGGGAGTTGAGTGGGGGATATAAGCAAGAGAAAGCAGTGCGCGCGCACATTTTCTTTCTCTCTTCCTCTCATAGCCAAATACGTTTGAAGTTTCAGTCGTGTGGTCATAAGTCCACTCGGTTTTTTTTTTTATTTTTTGCTACTTTTTTTTTTGCAATTTTGGTAGATACTGATCTTACGTTAGATTAAAATGGGGGGAGGGCTTCATCCAAGTCTTATTTTTTCTTACGTAGGGTTAGTGGGGGGTCAGAAAGTGGTCAAAATCTTACGTAATAAATGAACAGCCCCTAATAAGAGTTAAAATTAATAACTTACCGAGTTCGTCCGACCGTCCGACAGTCTGTCAGTCAGCGGGTTTTATCTCAAGAACCGTAATAGTTAGAAAGTTGAAATTTTCACAGTATGTATTTCTACTGCCGCTATAACAACAAATAATAAAAATACAAGAAACGTGTTTTTGATAAAATATATGTAAAGTAAAAGTGCGAAATAACATGTACAGCACGTACATGTTATTTCAATGAAAATTAAGTTGATTTCAGGGTGACTAGCACTATTAAAAAAATTATAAAAATGAATGAAGTTGTAGCGTTAACTGAACTTTATTGTGTGGGAATTACAGTTATTTTTCCATTATTTCATATTTGTTTGCATTTTCGACAAAAAAATCGCGAACGCAGATTAGTGTTAAATATTGTACGGTGATACGGAACCCTTCCTCGCGAGTCCGACTCGCACTTGGCCGGTTTTTAAAAGAAGATAAGTTCTTCATTCCTTTTAAATCTATATAAATATATAATCTATATAAATAAAAATGAAATACTGTTTGTTGTTTAGCGCATCACTTGAGAATGGCTGGACCGATTTAGTTATTTTGTTGTATAATGTTTTTAATAGTTCGAATTAGGTTTTTATGGAAAGAAAAAATTTAAAAATAATCCCGGAAAATTTTGAATCTTGGAATATTTTATTTTTATTTTGAATACTCTTTATTATGTACACCATATAAATTACAGACATAAATACAGAAACTAGGGCAAAAATTGAAATTAGGGAAAAACTAGAGATGGGCCGAATATTCGTTTTATGTTCGGTATTCGGCATTCGTATTAGGCCGAATATCCGGAAAAATGCCGAACAAACTACCGAATAATACTGTATTAAAAAGTTGCCTCTATATCTATAATTTTATAAGCGTATATGATGAAACACAATTACATAATTGCATTCATATCTGTCTGTGAGTGTGTCTTATCATTTATTTTGTCTATGTAAAAAGATACATAGCCATAATCTTACATTGCTTCGATTAGAAGCTTCAACGCTCTCGACAAGCACCGATTTAAATTTTGAAAATGCACGATGAAGCGCGCCAAACCCTGCCGAATACTCGGTTCGGTAAACACTTAACCGAACATTTGGCCGAATATTCGTATTCGGTAAAACCCGTGTTCGGCCCATCGGTAGCAAAAACCGAACATCCTTTTTATCTTGGGATTTTTTGTATGTACTATTGAAATTTTAAACAAACAACGTCTATAAGTTCAGCTAGTAATAATACAAGGTGGAGACAAAAATACGACAGTAAATTAAACTTCGTATATCCTACCGTCTGTGAGTGTATCACGAGTCTCTGTCAAAAAGCTTGCATCTGTGAGGGAGTCACGGGTTGATACCGCGGCCTATGACGTAAATAATTACCGATATTTTATTCTGTACTGTATCTACGCTGCTCTAACTTGCACAAAGTATACGGGAAAGAACAAGGATGGCATACCATCACTTGTCGTGCCTCTCAAACGACCGAACAACGGTTACTAGACGTTTCTAAACTCGCCTGCGCTGATATCGCGCCCGACCACCCTGAAGTCCGCCACACATGGGGTGATTTACGCAATATGGCCGCCACGTATGTGGCGATTCGCGAAAAATGGACGCCACAGACGAAGGGATATAAGGTGTTGCAAAATTAACCCTACAAACATAAAGAAGTGCTTTAGACCATCGGACTGAACAACGTTCACTATGGGACCTACTCTGAAATCACGAAAAAAAATCAGCTGTTTCATACAAAAGTTCAATACCTACTTGATCAAAATGTATGAAACAGCAGATTTTTTTTCGTGATTTCAGAGTTGGTCATAGTGAAAGTTGTTCAATTCGATGGTCTAAAGCACCTCTTAAAGTTTGATGGGTTAATTTTTTAACGCTTTGTATAATACTCGTATGGATTAGTATTTTTATTCATTGTTGCACTGTCTCCATATTGTGTATATTAGAGCCAGGAATTTGAGATAATTTTCAAGTTATGGAACAAAAAACTGAATGTCATACTAAACAAAGTTCAAATTCGATTGCAACCAAAAACTTATTAGGATCGGTTTATTACAAATGGCCACTCAAAAATCAACTTTGAATACATTTTGTTAAAGTAGATAACTGATTATGTGAAGATGGAATGTCGTCTGAGATTATGAACACTGCTTATAGTCAATGTTTGGAAAAACCCATAGCCGGCCCATAACTAATATTTAGTTGCTTAGCTTATATTATGTAAATATCTATACAATCAATTAAAATATTAGTTGCTTTGAGAAAATCACTTTGTTAACCTTCGGCATACAATGTGAAAAAATCGCCTCACCTAGACAACCTGGGGTTAAATTAACCCCAGAGACATCGGTGTCTACTTTGAATGCGCATCAAGCGGAACGAGTTTAAATGTTTTTTTTTTTTATTATTAAGAACTTTACTAAACTAATGATTAAAAAGGAAAAGAAAGAAAGAAAGAAAAAGTATTTATTGCGACTCGTATAGGAAGATCACAAACTAAACTAAACACAGTAAAAAAAAACCAAGTTACATAAAAAAAAGTAATAAAAAGAAAAATGAAACAGAAAGTCCTATACGAGGCCAAAAGGCTCCTATCTCAGCATGATGCTGCAAAATTTAAAAAATAAATGTCACAGCGCTGGTATTCTGATAGGGCTCGCTGTAAAACAAAAATGTATCAAATTAACATTTATTATTAAAAAAAAAAAAAACTTAAAATAAGTGGCATCAAAAGTTTTGGGATTAAAATAACCCCACCTTGTATGCCGAAGGTTAATTTTGATTTTACTAAAAGTAAAGTACTCCTTTGCATTAGTATAGTTTTCATTTACTGTCTCCTCGTTGTATAAATATCGTTTTCTTTACTTTCAGCCGATAGCGTCGAGGGCGAATGTTGAAAAGCATATGATGCGAGTCCATCGTCAGAAGAAAGAGAAACCAAGAAACCATGTCTGTCAAGAATGTGGGAAGGGTTTTACTGTAAGTACCTAATCTTTTTTTTTTTGACGTGATAACGTCTTATAAATCGATGAACGCCGGCTGCACGCACGAAAAAGCATGACTCAATGTCACGTTCCGCCTGAGCCGAGCGTGCAAGCGAGAGCGCGGAACAAGCGATAGAGAGGCACGGTCGGCCTAAGCGTTCGGCTTGTGACGCATCTATCTGATGTTTTCTTATGACGTCATCACGTAAAATTATCGTCCGTAAACCGACTTTACAGACAACCAATTTTTTTTTTAAATAAAATAATCGCTGTGCCCCGCGGTTTCATTCGCATAAGTCTCGATCTCGTGGGAATATCGGGATAAAAAGTGCCAAATTTCAGTCGCGGGGAAAATATCAATGGATACTTTTCATTATACAGGGTTATTGGAAAAACACCAACAACCTCTTAAGAGGTCATTGTACTTAACATTATGAACAACTTGTACTATGGACTTTTTTTTTGTAGGAAACAGCTGTTCCCTACATTTATAATAATAATAATAATAATCATTTTATTTCGGACAACTATAAGATCCATAACTTGTTAGTAACAGTTTTGCACTTAAAATACTATTGTTAGTAACTTAAACTAAAAACGAAAGAGTGCGAAGACCACCCAACAACTCAGAAACTATGGAACAAGTCTTCGCACAAATTGCCTTATTATGGCGGAGGAAGTATCTGTCGCCACAGCCTTCAGGATGCTATTGTGACTGCCTCTTATTCTGCTCAGGAGTGAGGCCGTTTTTTTGCGGATGATGGCATGAAATCCATCGGTATGGGTTACCGCGAACATTTCTGAGGCACTGCAAAAACGAGGCAGTCGCAACAGCATCCTAAAAACATTATTATATTGGACGCGCAGGACATCCAGAGACCTTTTCGAATAGTTGACCCAAAGACTGCTGGTGTAAAAACTCTGACAATAAGCTTTAAAAAGCGTAATCTTTACTTGGTCTGTACACCGAGCAAATCTTCGAGCCAACATATTACCCCTGACCGCTAAAGCCCTGCGCTCCCTCTCAATGTCACCATGATCACTGAGGTCGTCGGTAAGGAAAGGTCGTCGGTAAATTTATGTTCGTTCGTCAAAATGTAGGGAATAGCCGACTTTTTTTTGCGATTTCATGTTTGGTCCCATAGTAAAAGTTGTTCGTAATGATGAGTACAATGACCTCTTAAAAGGTTGTTGGTGTTTTTCCAATAACCCTGTATAAAGGGTGGAATGGTCATCGGCGCGCACGTTGTTATCATGGTTTGACCGCGTGGGTATTGCGCTTTTGTATGAAACAGCAATTTTTTTTTTATAACCGACGAAAAATTTTAGCTGGGGTCTGATACCCTGTATATTTGTACTAATAAAATAAGACAGCACAAACGTTGCCTTGGCTGGGCGACTGACTTCTGCGCTTTATTTCACTGGTTCGATTCCCGTGCTGAAAAATAAATACATACAAACATAATCAAATCAGCTTATAATATTCCCACTGCTGGGACACAAGCCTCCTCTCTGTGAGAGGGGGTGGGCTGTAATCCACCACGCGGGCTCAGTGCGGGTTGGTGGATGTCATATCTTCGAATTTTTAGTTTAAGGACATACCGTTTTCCTCAAGATGTTTTCACATAAAAAATGTATTTTTTTTTATTTCTGACACATTTCTAATACTATTACAGGACAAAAAAGCCCTCACACAACACGAAGTCATCCACTCCGGCGAACGTCCCCTATCCTGTGACATTTGCCAGCAGACGTTCAAGCAAAAAGCGTCCTTATATACACACAGGAAGCGAGTTCATAAAGTGTTTCCAGCGAAACGACTCGTGGAGTATATGGATGATAACATGCAGCACTGTAAGGTGGAGAGGTTCATTGTGTGAGCGAGACAGATATATGTCCCAGGAGGTCTTCTTCTAAAGGAATAACTACCAAACTCGGCCGCAATACTGCGTTTTCTGTGTGCTAAGTTAGCGTTTCTTACGAATATCAACTTTATTTATGAAGTTGATAAAGTTCATATTCGTATAAATGTATGAGCAAGTGTCTCATAATAGTTATTTATGCAACTGTTGTATAATAAGGGGTATTAAAACACGAATGTGATAATAGTATCACATGAGTGTTTTAATACCTAATTATGTACAGATGCATACAAGACTTTATCTACACCCATAATATAAATCCTCTATAAAGGTTCTGAAATAGTTTTTTGCAATACTAATATCGAACAAAAATGGCGGCCGGCGGGATACGACGTGAATTCGAATAACCTATAAGTTCTTTTTTTTAATTACGGCGTTGTGGTAGTGAAACGCGCGTGCATGACATTGTTATTTTTTGAATCCGCCTTTGTACCTTTTTGTGCGAAAAGTTTAAATAAATAAATAGGAGTTGCATAATGAAATTTAGTACAACATTATAACACTCGTTCGGACGATATTATGGTTACTATGACACTGGTTGTTTTAATGTTGGCAATAAGCTGTTTCAGAAACTTTTATACCGGATTTATAGCAGGGTTGTAGATAAAAGCGCATATTCTCAAGTTTTCGTGCTTTTTAATGTTCTAAAGAAGGTAAAAATGTTTATTAATTTTTTTAAATAAAAGTGTAATAGAGGCAATAAATACTTTTTTTTTACTTTGAAAAAAAGTCTTTAAAAAAAAGGTTTTGATTATAATGTTAATCAAAATTAAAATGTGTGGGTTTAGTCAGCAATGTCAGTGTTAAGGCAGGTCAGGCGCACTCCCGCGACTCCCGACGTAGGTGTGAGATGGAACACCGGGGTGGGTTTTAAGGTATGATTCCGATCACGGCAGCACGCAGCAGTGCTGCCGCAGCACTGCTGGTCCCCACATATTCTCTATAGGAATGTCGCGCAGCATTGCTGCCGTCCTCGGAATGTAATCTCATATAAACCTATAGAAAATGTATGAGGACCAGTAGTGCTGCGACCGCACTGCCGCGGCAGCACTGCTGCGTGCTGCCGAGATCGGAATCGTACCTTTAGTCAGTAAGAGTCCGACAGACCCCCTCCGCCCGCCCTAGAGCGGCGGACATCCATGAGGATTTTCCAACCCGGAAACAAAAAAAAATGAAGCTACAAGTACGCGACGGGCTCGACTTGCCGGGACAATTCAGTTGGGATGCCGCGCGTCGGCCGGGTCGTACGTTAGTTCGATACTCACGCTCCGTCCGTTCGTCGCTTAGTGGCCGTCTCCACGAGTGGGAGAATCGCGGCGATATTATCGTCGTGCCACATATCTATACACTCTCTTAGACCGTGTTTCCACACGGCGATATCATCGCGGCGAAAATTTGATGGCACGGCGAGACTATCGCCGCGATTCTCTCGCTCGTGGAGACGGCCCCTTAGTATAAAATGAAGGCAACAGCATATCGTCGGCTAAATATTCTAAGCTGCTAACTCCATCTTTGGCTCAACTGACTATTTAGTATCAAATGAGAGAAACCTCACTCTGCCGTAATTCACCTGGAAGAGTAGGTATATGTGCCAACGATATTGCATAACATTGCTTAACTGTATCTTTAGAATAAAAAATATAATTTTCTCTTTCATTTGATACTAAATAGTCAGTTAAGCCGCTAGAGTATAAAGGTTCAAATTTGATTGGGAAAATTTGACAGTTTCGGCTAGCTTGATGTTCTGGGGTCTGCACATGGGTATCTTGTTATCTCATTTGCAAAGGGGTTAAAAACTGAAAGCTCGTCATAGGTGGCAGCACTGTTCAACGTCTACAAACCGCCATTGTTTTGTTTGTTTACTTTTGTATCGATCGCAAATTAAACGAAAACATGATAAATATGACCTAGTAATCGAACCCAGGACCCATAATAGTAAAAATTCAGTGTATGTATTATGATTGTAACATAATATTGTAATTGGTGTGTTTGATGGATGTTGTTGACTAAACTCACCATAAATAATAAATTTGTCTCGAAAAAGTAATAATATAATCGTTGCTTTAAGGAATATTATATTATAATATTTAATAAATCAAGTGCAACTTATGACATTATAAGATATATTTTATTTACAAATAAATGAATGATAGATGTTTTAAATGTTTAATTTCAAATCTCCTTTTTTCGTAACCCTAATTGCGTAACAAACTTTCAAACATAATCTGAATCACTTTGAAGGATATTGCTAACCCATTGCTTGATATAGTTCGCGTCAAATCACTTTGCCGCTCTGAAGTGGGAAACAAATCACTGCGCAGTATTTAATCGTAGGAATAAAACAGCAGCGCGCATGCGCGGCTATCGAAAGAGCCTAGCTTCAGAGCGGCAAAGTTATCTGTCGCGAACCGTACTTATGTTCGAAGGAGAATGGGCACCGTTAGTATGGGTTTGTGCCTCAATAGCCATCAGGTATATCGTCGACCGTAGGTGCAATTGAGGTAAGGGACAAAATATGATTTTTCAGGAGAGGCCGACAAAGTGTTTTTTCGGACGTTATTATGGGCTGATTCGAAATTTGGATCCAAAAATCATTAGGGTAAGGGACATTTTCTTAAGCTAGAATTTTTCATATTCACCATTCGATAGAGCGAAAAATTTTGAACAAAACTGTATACTCAACTCATTTTGGGTATTTTGTCCCTTACCTCAATTGAACCTACTGTCGGCGATATACCAATGGAAAGAGCTTTTCAAGTAGAACCTTTGCTACTAACACGACTTGTGCCAATTGTTAGTGAGTTTGGAGTTAACAACCTAAATAGGTGACAACTAGGGCGCGGAAGTTTTCTTAGTCTGTCTAACAACGTAAATAACGCAATGAATGTTGTCAAAATGAAATCCATTGCTGCTGATAGTCATCATCATCTGCCTAGCCTTTTCCCAACTATGTTGGGGTCGGCTTCCAGCCTAACCGGATGCAGCTGAATACCTGTATTTTACATGGAGCGACTGCCTATCTGAATTCTGACCTCCACAACTCAGTAACTGGGTAATACGATACCCCTTGGTAAGACTGGTTGTCAGACTTTCGGGCTTCTGACGACCCGTAACGACTGTCAAAAATCCACGAATGACTGCCGGGACCAACGGCTCGACGTGCTTTCCGAGGCACGCAGGGGTCTTGGTATTTAAAAATGGTCACCGGCCATCCACGGACCAACCGCGGCAAGCGTAGCTTAACCGGATCGATGGAACCGTGCGGCTGTTATTTCTTAGCCACAAGCCCCATTGCTTGTGATAGTGTTTTATTGAAGTATTTACAGGTAGCCAGAAGCCCTAAAGACTGTCAACCAGCCTCTCCAAAGGACAGTGAACAGACAGCGACGGTGTTAGACAATAACTGGGTTGTGGTGGTCAGATAGGCATGCAGTCGCTTCATGTAAAATATTAGTATTCAACGGCATCCGGTTAGACTGGAAGCCGTCCCCAACATAGTTGGGAAAAAGGCAGGCAGATGATGATGATTTGAGGTTATTCCACTAACATTAACATTCTTCATCAATGAACATTTGTGGTTTTTTTTTTCCACAAATTCCCATTGACGTCTCATAGAGCTCGTTATGAGGATTTGTGAAAAAATGTTAACAGGGGATTTGTTGCTGTTGAATGCAATTGCTTTTTATTCATCCCTTTTGTGGTCCAACATTCTGATCCATACAAGACAGCAGGTCTAACCATTGTTTTATATAACGGAGAAGGCATGTGTGTCTCGTTATTATCAGCCATATTTTAACTAATGCCGGCGAACTATGTGGGTATAGTGTTGGTTACTGCGCAATACAAAAACGGTTTGCAGTTCAAATGAGGTTATAATTTCACGAACAAATTAATCACACACAATAGGTACACGATACAACCAGATACGGAACGCGGGACAGCTCCCTAGAGTAAATATGTTCCTTGCGGGACAGTTTCTGAGCACATGTTGTTCGTATGATGTCCGATGTCCAAGAGAGCCGCTCCGCCTCGCTGCACGCTCTCTTGTACTCCCCATGAACTCAGGCTAGACTCTGTCAAGCGCCACCAGATGGCGCTGGCGTTCCGATGGGTCAAACGAATGGCTCCGTCGAAGCGTTAATGTCACAGCGCTTCCGCCTCGTTGTTAAGTCAGCTCCCGTACTAATGATTTCTCCGACATAATATATCGTCCCCTTAAGTTGTAAGGTTTCGTTGTTTGTCCATAAATTAATAGGATTTTAAATTATGTAGAAGATTATGTTCGCAGCTGAGATGAGAATGCTAAGAGCGATGTGTGGTGTTACGCGAATGGATAGAATAAGAAATGAGTACATAAGAGGAAGTCTGAAAATGGCATCGGTGAAAAGTTGTGTGGAAATCGGTTGTCATGGTATGGACATGTGATGCGGGGGAATGAGGAAAATTTTGAGTACCTATGAATGTCGATGGCTATAAGAGTAGGGGAAGACCACAGATATAGATATACCTAGATAACGCAAGTGTCACGAACTGTATGAAAACTAGCGTTGAAAAAAGCAGGAAAAATTCCCGTTTCTTTCCAATTCCGTTGTTTTTTTCAATGTTTCATTCGAAAGTTTCAAGAAAATTTGTCAGTATTATATTTCATGTTTTTTTTTTTTTCAATAAAACCGAAAAATATGAAAGAAACGGGAAACTTTCATGTTTCTTTTATTCAAATCCGTTCTTACTATATTTAACTTAAGATATTCTATGCTTTATTTCGTTCCATAATAATACGTACCTACTAATAAAATGGAGGGTAGAATGAAAAAAAATTCAATAAAACTTGTTTTTTTCAACTTTTCAAAACATCAAGCGAAACATTCGAAAGAATCCTGATTCTTTCCAAAGGATACCTTCCGTTAATTTTTCTATGTAACATGCGAAAAAAACGGAAAAAAAACCACAATTTGTTTTTTTTCCTGAAAAAAACAAATTGTTCTTTTCGGCATTTTCAACGCTAATGAAAACTAAGCGTGCCACTTTTTGACTACTACTATGACGTCACAAGGTCGCGCTCTCTCGCTCACGCTCACCCAGCCAGCAGTACCTACCTACGCAGGACTGAGCGCGAAAGTGTCGGCTTATGATTTTCGATCGTGAGCTGGTGCGATTTTTGGCACGCGAAGTAGGTACTCTTGCGTTATCTAGGTATATCTATATCTGTGGGGAAGACCAAAGAAATGATGGATGGACTGTGTGAAGGATGATATGGCTAGAAAGGGGGTGACTACCAAGATGACGAAAAGTGAAGTATGGAAGAAAAAGACATGTTGCGCCGACCACAAATAAATTGGGACAATGACAGGAGAATTATGATGATATGTTTGTTTTCAGCAACCCCTCGATGTGTGCACAGGCACCACGGCACACAACCTTACAACAAACCTTCAAACGAGAACATTTCAGGCCGACAACACCGACTGTCATTTTGTTTACTGCAGAGAACACGAAAGCAACTCCAACCCCAAGACCAAGAAAAATGAAGCACACGAAAATCAACAGATTACTCTCCCTAACTTAGATTCAAGAGATGATGACACACTGACAGTTAACGATATAGATTCTAACGACGATAATATAGTAAAAAAAGAAAAAGCAACGAAAAAAGTTAAAAAGAAAGATAATAAAAAAGTTATAAAGAAAGATGGACGTTGCAAGCCAGCGAATGAAGTATTGAATAATGATATTTTTAATATTAAGGACTTAAATCAGGAAGAACAAATGTATGAGATTAATAAAAGACAGTTTTCTAATAATTATAAGAATTCTGGGTTTAAATGCAATGAATGTTTTAAAGGGTTTTTAGATAAAGATGCTTACACAGGACATATGATAAGGCATACGGATGTAAGTACCAATTTTTTCTCTATAGTCTGAACCAAAAATATCTGAAGAAAATGTAAACAAATCGACTACAATTTATTCAGAATTAAAATTAACAACTTAATTAAGTAGTAAAAATAACTTTATAATATCCTAACTTAAGGTGAATGCGCAGTGGTAGACCGCGAAATTTAAATTTTCTTACGTTTTTTGCAATTTGTAGGTCAGTATCAGGTTGTATCTTGATCAAAATATGATTTGCGACTATAAAAGACATGTATTTACAGAATTATAGTCATTAGAATCATTAATATATCTCTTTAAGTTAGATTTCTACCATAAACAGTTTTCCATACGAGATTTGTTCTTAACGGTAGAAATCTAACTTAGAAAGATGTATGAATGATTCTAATTATTATAATTCTGTAAATACGTACCTGTTATAGTCGCCAATCATATTTTGATCAAGATACAACCTGACACTAATCTGCAAATTGCAAAAAACCTAAGAAAATTTAACTTTCGCGGTCTACCATGGCACATTCACCTTAACTAAAACTATTAGCAAACTTGTGGCGGCATCTACATCGCTACATTACTACGCATCACATAGAAGTTACGCAAACTCCTGCATCGCGCAAGCAGAGTTTACCGCGCATCTAGCATATATACAACGTCCTGTCATCAATCTTTGGGCTGTAGCCCTCCTGACAACACCCGTCTGATCGGAGGAACTTCCCTTTTCTATGCAGGATGAACGAACTTTACACCCTGTTCCTCATACCTCTATAAACTAAAAAATGGCGTCGCAAAAGTCACCCGCACCGCTGTCGACTGGTATAATGTACCCAAGAGACTAGGCGGCTTTGCCAAACAAATTGATCAGCTCTGTGTGAACAAATGTTCATCCGATACTTTTGGAACAGTTTATATTATTTTTTTTTGCTAGTCAACTTTTTACGAGACCAAAAACATAACTTTCCCTTTTTTTAGCAATGTGGAATATACAGCTGTGCTATATGCAAGATACGCTTCAAAAAGTTGCAAGCACTCAGAAACCATACTACTAGTCATATGCAGAAGTTTAGCTGTAAGCGATGTAACTATGTGACTTTTAGGAGGTAAGTATATTATACTTTTAACCTTTTGACCGCTTGTGTCGCATTTTTGCGACACACATTTCCGTGCCCCTATACCGCTCGTGTCGTATTTCTTCGACAGAGAACATGCACGATTTTTTCGTTCTATTTTCGTCCTATTAACTGCGTGATACAACTAAAACCATTATTAAATAGAGATAAAAACTTTTTGACTATTTTTTAATCGATACAACGATTTCTCCTCCTTAATTATTGTAGGTATTATTTTATCTTGATTTTATCGATTTGTAGCCGCGCGCTAGGGGCACGGCAATTGATATTTAGCCAAGCGCTAAAAAGGTTAAGAATTTTTTATGATGCTGGAAGAGATTTCTTGTGAAATAAACTTCACCTTTGTGCCTATTTTTATGTTCTAATTATTTTTCTTATCTGTTTAAGTAATTATGTGTGTATATAAATGGTAAAATAAATAAAAAATAAACACCTATATTGATATTTAAAAAAAGACGGGTTGCACTCCGGGAGTGCCGGCAGAAGTGAAAACTTGAATATAGTTTTTTTCACTATTTCTGCGTCACTTTTTTCATTAATCGATGCACTTTGTTCAATTTCCATTTTTTGAAACACTTTATATACCTACACGAATTTTACGAATACACAGCAGTGTGGCTACTACACAGACGGTCGAGCCATCAGCTGTCCATCCACGTCCGCGTCCGCGTCCACCATCACATCACATCACATCACCATCACCATCGCCATCGCCATCACCATCGCCATCACCATCGCCATCACCATCGCCATCATATCGCCATCACTATCGCCATCACCATCACCATCGCCATCACCATCGCCATTACCATCGCCATCACCATCACCATCCATCCATCCATCCATTATCGTATCTCACTTGGTTCACTTCGGTTGGCGCCGCCGTAGAAAGAGATGGGGGGGGGAATCTCTCCTGACGGTCACGTGTCCTGACGCGATGCCCTGACGCGAGTTTAACATTTTTTACCCATTACAAAAAGTGTTCAACGCCGCTAAAGAAGTTTTCACTTCAAAAAAACGTATGCGATCGGGGGATTTATTTTGATTTAAAAGAGTGTCCATGGAGTTTCTTGCCCGTTCTTCTCCATAGGTACCTACGCTTTGGAATGGGCAACTAGCTTCATCTTTCTGACTGACCGACCCCTTGACAATTCAAAAGTGCCTGTAATTGGTTTAATTGAAATAAATGCTTTGAGTTTGAGTTTGGATACTTGTTAGAAACGAAGTTCCTTACGCGATACACGCACGCACACACTCGTATATAATAGAAAGAGACAGAGAGAGAGAAAGAGAAAGTCGCATGGAGTGGTCATAACGCTATTTCGTTACATGACGACGGCGACGATACCCATCACTTCTGCAGAGTTTTGCTACCTAATTTAATTTGACTCTGTATATGTCAAGATGACTTTTGAATGCTAATTTTCAGGCATGCAGCTAAACTACACGAGGAATATCATAATGGCACCAAATATGTCTGCCCACATTGTATGGAGAATTTTGAGTAAGTGCCTGTATTTTTTCATTTCTAGTATGCATAATCGATGGGTCCTATTATAAAGGCCAATGTGCATATTGACAACTTTTCAATAGAGGCTCTCAAAGTTTCAATTTGATATCTGACTAACTGACCGACTATTTAATTTTGGCAATTCAAAAGTGCCTGTACATGGTTTAATTGAAATAAATGCTTTGAGTTTGATATATTTTTTACATTCTTGAACTGAGTTTCACAAACAGCCGCTAATGAAAAGTTGTCAATTTGCACATTGGCCCTTATACATAGGACCCATCGTAATTATGTTGTTTGAAAAATTAGGTTAGTAGTCTAAAGCTCTGGTGAAACTGAGGCGAAATACGCACGGGATCATGGGGATAAATTCATCCCAACAAGAAAAGAAAAAAGAAAGAAAGAAAAATAGATTTATTTGTCACAAAAACACGTGCATACAAAAAGATAATTAATTCTAATAATAAAGAAAAAAAAAACAAATCCATACTAATATTATAAATGCGAAAGTGTGTCTGTCTGTCTGTTACCTCTTCACGCTTAAACCGCTGAACCGATTTAGATGAAAATTGGTATATAGGAGTCCCGGGAAAGGACATAGGGTAGTTTTTTATCCCGATATTCCCACGGGAAACTTATACGGGTGAAACCGCGGGGCGCTGCTAGTTATTAATATATTTTGTCTTTAACATATCTCGGGACCCTGGTATCCCGGACCTTTGGAAGGCGTGTAAGTGGCAGAAGCCAACTCGCAGAGGCCCTTTAGATAATTTTAAATGTTGAGGAGGCACCAACCAACGATTATATCCTTGTATGCACTATGCTTATTATTATCGCTTTCCAGTAAACTATCAACCTATATGAGTCACATCCGCATAAAGCACCCTTCAGACTTCGTGTGTCAGTTGTGTGGCTACTCCTTCGTCAGCGACAAGGGACTAAGTCTTCATAAGAAGCTGAAACACCGGTTCGATGATCACCAAGTAAGTACACCAAGGTAACCTTGTAGCCCGGTCAAAATAGACATTCAAGGTTACATTAATTCGCATAAAGCTGAATATTGGTATGAATGTTGGGAACACCATTATAAATAAATTGTCAAAAGTCCCCATCGATCCGACGTGTGCAAAAAAATAATTCAAGGTCAAATGTTGCAGAAATCGTTTTTTTTGCATTTTTCAGCTATACGGTAAGTTTTATCACTACGTGCATAATAAGAAGAACACAACTTTTTCAACTTTTTGCACCGCTATATTTCCGAAATGGTGATTCTCAGGAAAAAAGTGTAAATACAATTTTTGTAGATAATTGCATGATGTACAATTTTGTCCCACCTATTTTTATGATAAAACTTACCGTTTAGCTGAAAAATGCGAAAAACCGACTTTTGCAAAATTTGACCTTGAACAGTTTTTTTGCACACCTCGGATCGATGGGGACTTTTGACTATTTATTTGTAATGGTGTTCCTAACATTTATACCAATTTTCAGCTTTATGCGAATTAATGTAACCTTACCCCTATTTTTGAAGCTAACTTGACTGGACTATTGTGTACCAAGGTAACTGACGTAGCCCGAAGAATTGCCAAACCTAAGTGGACAGGGCACATTGCTCCAAGAACAGATGGCCGATGGGCCGAAAGGTTCTGGAGTGGCGAACCGCGTGCCGGAAGACGTAGCGTTCAAAGGCCTCACACAAGCGCGCATGCGTGCACTGACTGGATCGTCTCAGACATCGATCTACATGGTCTTCATATGATCTGACCAAGATTATGTCTGGACTTTAAAAGAGACTGTGACCTCTGAGTTTGTTTCGGCCTTTCTTCTCAGAGTTGTCAGATAGGAAACGCCAACCGACCTTATCTAGTTTTTATTATTAAAAATATGATTGACGTGTAAGAGTGTTTGTGCAAAAAACCGGCCAAGTGCGAGTCGGACTCGCCCATGAAGGGTTCCGTAGCAGCAAGTAACATAACATAAAAGTTCTTGTAGTTCGTTGTAACTTTGTGAAAGGTAAATTGCGGTTTTCGATTTATGACGTATTAAAAAAAATACTACTTACTAGATCTCGTTCAAACCAATTTTCGGTGGAAGTTTACATGGTAATGTACATTATATATATTTTTTTAATTTTATCATTCTCTTATTTTAGAAGTTAGAGGGGGGGGGGGGGACACACATTTTACCACTTTGGAAGTGTCTCTCGCGCAAACTATTCAGTTCAGAAAAAAATGATATTAGAAACCTCAATATCATTTTTGAAGACCTATCCATAGATACCCCACACGTACAGGTTTGATGAAAAAAAATTTTTGGAGTTTCAGTTGTAAGTATGGGGAACCCCAAAATGTATTGTTTTTTTTTTCTATTTTTGTGTGAAAATCTTACTGCGGTTCACAGAATACATCTACTTACCAAGTTTCAACAGTATAGTTCTTATAGTTTCGGAAAAAAGTGGCTGTGACATACGGACGGACGGACAGACAGACAGACAGACATGACGAATCCATAAGGGTTCCGTTTTTTGCCATTTGGCTACGGAACCCTAAAAAAGTATAATTTATCAAGATGGACCGATGACCTTATTATGTCTTGGCGCAAATATACGTGTTTTCCTTCTCAGAAACTTAAGCATTTTTCTGATAAATAAAAGATGGTATCTATCTTTCACAGGTCCCTGCAGACGGTCCGCGGTGCACCAAATGTAATGTACAATTTATAAATAAGGAGGCCTTAGAACGACATGTGCAATTATCAACTAAACACAGCGATGAAACGTAAGTACAGAAGTATTGCAAACTTAGGGTAATTACCAATGATCGGAATAGGCTGACTATATTTACCCTTCGGAGAACAGAGACAGAAAGTGGAGACTTCCTTACGACGACATTTTTTTTTCTCGGAATTCGGGAAAAATCTATACTAATATTATAAAGAGGTAAAATTTGTTTGTAAGTTTGTATGTAGGGGGTAATCTCTGGAACTACCAGTCGGATTTGAAAAATTCTTCTTGCATTTGATAGCCCAATTATTGAGGAAGGCTATAGGCTATTTAACATCACGATATGACCCTTAGGAGCCGAGCAAAAAGTAAAAAAGAACGTTAAGTGACAGCGCGGGCGTGTGATGCGATACGACGGGGTGGCTCGGGGGAAACAAGAAGTTTCACGCGAACGAAGTCGCGGGCTGAAGCTAGTCTTAAATAAGTTGAAAATAAGCTTTGTTTAAGATGGGTAAAGGCTATTTGTAACTAAACTCGCAATACCAAATTTTCGGGATTTTCACGTATAATCCCGAAATAAATAGTCTAACTTTAATTTATGATTCATGAAAAAAATTGAAATTGATCTGTAGCGGTATCTACAACGCCACATGCGAACAACGCGTCATACTGACGTCACGCAAATCCCAGTATAGAGGTATGAGGAACAGGGTGTAAAGTTCACTCATACTCTATAGAAAAGGGAGGATCCTCCGACCAGACGGGTGTTGTGTCTGGCGGGCAACTGCCCGATGAGTCATGTCGGGCTGTTGTATATATGCTAGTTGCGTGGTAAACTCTGCTTGCGCGATGCAGGATTTGCTTGACGTCAGTATGACGCGTTGTTCGCATGTGGCGTTGTAGATACCGCTACATCACTCCCCCCCGGAGACCGGAGGTCGATAGTGGGCTGAGTCTTGTATCTTGCGATGCTTGCCAGGCCAGCTGAGGTTCCAGTGAGTCGGAACCGGTTGCCGCATAGTTCACGGTGAGTCGGAACTGTCTGCGAAGATGTCCCCAGTGAGTCGGGGTGGCGCTGCGTTATGCTCCAGTGCGTCGGATGTGGTACAGCGCCGGGTTGAGGCTGGCTGCTGACGTCGACCAGGAGAGGCTTATTGAGGGCTCTGCTTGTAGACCGGCCGAAAGTGCAGTGTGCTGTGCCGAGGTTGCTGATGGGGCTGAGGGTGATGACCAGGTATGCGCGGTCGCTGCATGCTCGTGGTCAGGATACCCGTTGAAGCCGTGGATGCTGGCTGGCTGGGTGACTCGCCGCTAAAGCTTGCGGGAGTGATGATGATGATGACGTCACGCTGAAGTAGGTGCACGAAGGCTGCGCTGACGTTCATGTTCGGGGTCACCAGTATAGAGGTATGAGGAACAGGGTGTAAAGTTCACTCAACCTCCATAGAAAAGGGAGGATCCTCCGACCAGACGGGTGTTGTGTCTGGCGGGCAACTGCCCAATGAGTCATGTCGGGCTGTTGTATATATGCTAGTTGCGAGGTAAACTCTGCTTGCGCGATGCAGGATTTGCGTGACGTCAGTATGACGCGTTGTTCGCATGTGGCGTTGTAGATACCGCTACAGATCCCATGATAAAACACCCTTAACCTTTTGAACGCCAGAGTATAAACGTATCGCCGTACCCCTGACGCCAGGCCACTTTAACAAAACAACACACACACACACTTAAAATAACAAATTTCTCGATATTGGTGGTTTATTTATATAAGTTTCATGCAAATACAATATAGACGGAAGCTTAAACTTTTAAATTATATAAATAAAAACATACAAAAGTAATGATTAAATTGTTTATTTCATAATATGGTGCGACGTGTATTTTGTCATATATTTGTGACGTTGGCGTACAGGGTAAGATTTCGTTTGTCACATATCGTCGGTTAAATAGAAAAGTGGCGTTATTGAAAAGGAAATTGTTAGCAAGAAATGTAATTTTTCCATTTAATCAGCGATATATGTGACAATGGTGTTCAAAAGGTTAAATTTGACGATACCTTTCTAATACACCATATCTATCATTATTCACCATATTATTATCATATCATTATTATTCTTTCAGTAAAACCAGTAAACCACACGCACGTCGTAACTATAGGGATCACGGCAGCGGTAAGATTCTCAACGATGCGGAAGGGACGAAAAAACGGAACATATCTAAGCCTGAAGGACCCATAGCTTGTGAACAGGTGAGATTTCACACATCATGGGGCTTACAGGACCTAAACGCAAAAAACGCAAGTTTTAGAAACAATAAAAGTATATTTATTTATTTATTCACAAGGCAACTACAACAGGCAATAGTCACATTAGGGCCTCAATAAACAAAATCAGTAAAATATATGATATTTTTCAGGATATATGCTAGGTAGATAGTGTGTTGAAAACATAATACAACTAATTTAATACGATAGAAAAAAATCATGAAGATACCTCTAATAACTTTATGTTTACAATAATAACCATACTAATATATCTATCTACATACAATAATTATGATTTTTTGACACATTATTCTAGAAGCAACATACTAAAGCAATAGTGTTTTTAATTTTTTAGTCCAAACAAGAGATTTTTTGTAAATAAATAATTGCTTCATATTTTGCAATAAATTACCAGCGTTGTGTCATCATCGCGCTTCTCTTTCTTCTCTATGCAATCCGACAAAGACCGCGCTTTAGGTCAATGCCCTTTCTTGAGTAATGTTACTCAAAAAAAATTGAAAACTTTTTAGGCGCGTCGGGCAATTTTTGAGATGGGAAAAAACCATTGAACTCGCGACACTGTTACCGACATTTCTGTCGGAACTACCGGAGTGCCATTTTTTTTTAATTCTAAGACATGCCGGTTTCCTCACGATGCTTTCCTTCACCGTTTTGAGAGTAGTGGTGATGAAATTAAATACGCAAACTAAACCGCCTGACGGGGTTCGAACCCACGACCTACAACTCATAACGTGGCGTTGTAGTGCGTCTGCTATGTTTGCGGAGGCGCGCACAGACGATTTTTACGCCATTATAAGAAAAAGGATGGCCTCTTTAGCCGGCCGGTTACGCTCCGCCACCAATAGTCTCCTGAGCGTGTTCTCAGATCGATGGGACTCTCCTCTGCTGCGCCACTGGGTGAGGATCCATACCAATTGATATATTGAATACTTTTTGTCTCCTTATTACTAACACTAGTTATTAAGTTATTTTGTTGCTACTAACACTATGGACTCATGTCTGAAATAAAGAAATTGAATTGAATAAGTCGGCGCCATTACCACTGAGCCACCAGCTCTCCCTAATTTATAATCTATCCGTGTATTGTGGGGAATTGTAAATTAATGTAATAAAAACCTTATTTCCATCTTGTTACAGTGTGAAATGCAACTCCCAGACCCTCTGTCATACTATAGACACTTCAGAAGAGTGCACCCAGAAAAGAATCGAACCAACTACCCTTCTATGAAGTCGAAGAGCATGTGCGAGGTGTGCGGGAAAATGTTTCAGGTAATTATAATTATAGAGGTATGAGGAACACGGTGAAATTACCAAAATTGTGTTATTAATCTGCCAAGCTCCGCTAATGAGACACAATTGATTTTCTATTGTTTCGTCGCCGATCGGCGAACCGCGCCGCTTGACCGATTAATTATTAAATTATTGTTGCAAGACATTGCATAACAATGTTGTGATACAGCAATAGCTTGAGATTTGTATGCCTCAAGGCGTAATATGTTTGAACTTTGCTCTATTTTTTTTTAAACTTTATGTAATTACCCATAGCAAATAAATGATTTGAATTTGAACAAGATGTAAAGTTCACGTTCACTCATCTTCCTTACAAAAGGGAGGATCCTCCGACCAGACGCGTGTTGACAATTTTGATGATACTTTTAGATGTCCTTTTTTTAAATGTGCTCCTAGCCGGATACTCTGAGAAGACTGTAGCGGTATCTACTGTATCTACAACGCCACATGCGAGCGACGCGTCATACTGACGTCACACAAATCCTGCATCTCGCAAGCAGAGTTTACCTCGCAACTAGCATATATACAACGGCCCGACATGACTCATTGGGTAGTTGCCCGCCAGACACAACACCCGTCTGGTCGGAGGATCCTCCCTTTTCTATAGAGTATGAGTGAACTTTACACCCTGTTCCTTATACCTCTATACTGGTGACCCCGAACATGAACGTCAGCGCAGCCTTCGTGCACCTACTTCAGCGTGACGTCATCATCACTCCCGCAAGCTTTAGAGCGGCGAGTCACCCAGCCAGCCAGCACCTACGGCTTCAACGGGTATCCTGACCACTAGCATGCAGCGACCGCGCATACCTGGTCATCACCCTCAGCCTCATCAGCAACCTCGGCACAGCACACTGCACTTGCGGCCGATCTACAAGAAGAGCCCTCAATAAGCCTCTCCTGGTCGACGCCAGCAGTCAGCCTCAACCCGGCGCTGTACTACATCCGACGCACTGCAGCATAATGCAGCGCCACCCCGAATCACTGGGGACACCTTCGCAGACAGTTCCGACTCACCGTGAACTATGCGGCAACCGGTTCCGACTCACTGGAACCTCAGCTGGCCTGGCAAGCATCGCAAGATACAAGACTCAGCCCACTATTGACCTCCGGTCTCCGGGGGGGAGTGATGTAGCGGTATCTACAACGCCACATGCGAGCGACGCGTCATACTGACGTCACACAAATCCTGCATCTCGCAAGCAGAGTTTACCTCGCAACTAGCATATGTACAACGGCCCGACATGACTCATTGGGCAGTTGCCCGCCAGACACAACACCCGTCTGCTCGGAGGATCCTCCCTTTTCTATAGAGTATGAGTGAACTTTACACCCTGTTCCTCATACCTCTTTAAGACAAACCGAAAAATTCAGAGTACACAGCTTCTTCAAGTCCATAAAATCAATCAATAACGTTATTCTTTTAAGGAATTAATGAAATTCTAAATTATAACTTATACGCCACTTAGACTCAACTTACACAGAACTCTAGAACTCTAGCTACTATTAGCATATTTCTGTAAACAAAGATTTAGATTTGATTCGACAATCCATACTATATACTATATCCATACTTCCATACTAATATTATAAATTCGAAAGTAACTCTGTCTGTCTGTATGTTACCTTTTCACGCCTAAACCGCTGAACCGATTTAGATGAAATTTGGTATAGAGATAGTTTGAGTCCCGGGGAAGGACATAGGATACTTTTTATCCCGATATTCCCACTGGATCGAAACTTATGCGGGTGAAACCGCGGGGTGCAGCTAGTACTATAATAAATTCGAAAGTATCTGTCTGTCTGTTACCTTTTCACGCCTAAACCGTTGAACCGATTTAGATGAAATTTGGTATAGAGATAGTTTGAGTCCCGGGAAAGGACATAGGATACTTTTTATCCCGATATTCCCACGGGATCGAAACTTACGCGGGTGAAACCGCGGGCCGCTGCTAGTACAAATATATTCCAAAAAAAAACATCATGTTTCTATTTCAGAGCCTCGCCCTCTTACAAGACCACAGCTGGACCCACACAGACTCCAAGCAATTTAAATGCTCAGCCTGCGACAAGCAGTTTGTTCGGAAGTACAGACTTATTGCTCATCAGCGCGTACATGGAGCTGCGAGGGGCAACCACACCTGCAGTGTATGTTCCAAGAGCTTCACTACTGCAAGCAATATGCAGAGGCATATGGTGGTATGTATCTGCATAGCCTTTGCCAACTATGTCAGGGTCGTCTTCCGGTGTAACCGGATGCAGCTGAATAACAGTATTGAAGTGAAAACTTCTTCAGGCGCGTTAGGTATTTTTTTTTATGGGAAAATACCATTGAATTCGCGCCACTGTTACCGTAACCGACACCGCTTCGGATGTGTTCGGCTGTCCTCGGGATGTAGGTACTCGGTTTTAATGTATATTCGATATGTCAGTGAGTGATGGCAAATCATTCTGGTTGTGTTTTGTTTTCCACTGTGCCACTGTTTTTTTTTTTACATGGAGCGACTGCCTATCTGACTTTCAGAATCGATTTACACATCATAACACGATACAACATAACAGCATAATCTGCCTATAATGTTCCTACTGCTGGGGGGATCAGGCCTCCTCTCTGTGAGAGGGAGTGGGCCGTAATCCACCACACAGACTCAGTCTGGCTTGGTGGATGTCAAAAGTCTTCGAATTTTTGGATCTAGGACATGCAGATTTCCTCTCGATGTTTCCTTCCTTCACTGTTTTGAGAGCAGTGGGCAGTGATGAAATAATTTACACAAAGTAATGCGCCTGTCAGGGTTTGAACCTACGACCTACAACTCGTAACTCGCGGCCGTTACAACTGGGCTCCACTGCTCTCCGATGTGTATATATGACACAAACACATCGGAGAGCAGTGGCGGCCCGCGAGTCTTGTGTCAACTCAGTGCCGAATTTATATTTTTTATGAGTGTAGGCCACTTCCAATGTACCTTTCTAAAATAATAATTTTCCATTTGTAGTAAGGAAGGTATTAAAGTTGAATAAACAAATGAATTAGTCATTAAGAAAGAGCGTAATAAAAAGTAACAATTTTGACGGGACTTTGTAATAGCAAAATCGGTGAGGGCGGGCGCAGCAGAGGTGGTTACGTTGAGCCACTGCCGCCCGCCACTCTCATCCATCACTCACGCAGTAATAATATACAGGGTGTTACGGACAGGGTATATCAATACAAACGGGTTGAAGAGTGTATAATATCTGATCTAGAATCTCTGTACAAAATTTCAGCTCAAAAGCATTAACTTTGAAAATGCTTAATATTTTTTTATTTCGACATCACGGCGCTGTACTGGCGCGCGGCGGCGTGATGTGCGTGTACTAGGCGCACAGACACACTACAAATAATGGATAATGACCCTCGTAGTGCGGTGACACGTTTGTTATGCTTTCAATTTAATAAACTATCGAAATAAAAAAATGTTAAGCATTTTCAAAGTTACTGCTTTTGAGCTGAAATTTTGTACAGAGATTCTAGACCAGATACACTCTTCAACCCGTTTGTATTGATATACCCTTTCTGTAACACCCTGTAGATAAAATAGGTACAATAACTGTAGGTACCTAGGATTGATAATTTTATTTTCGATAGGATAATGAGTTTCTATAGGGATGTAGCCACATCAATCATCACAGCGTGACCTCATCGGAGCGGCATGGTGGTCCACGGCGGCGAGCCTAGATGAGTGCGCTGCTTTATCCTGAGCCGCCAGACTAAACATTGATAAGACCGCGTCCAAATTCAGCATGGCAACATAAACATAGCATTGCGACTATTGTTAGATTTAGATTGTATAGGGCACTCTTCCGAGGACCTTTGTAAGAGGCAGTCGATCCATGTTTTATTTTAATTATATTCATTGAAAATATTATAAGATATACATCCATACATCAACTAGTATTTCTTCACCCTTCTGAACACTCAAGATCCTCCAAAGTGGTGACCCCGTGCCTGAAACACAGTGAAGAAATTTAAGACAACCGAAGCTCAGCCAATATCGCCGAATCATCGTGATCTCCCATCACACGTTCGCTCAGTCCTCGCAGTCAGCGAAACGTTCAGCACAAAGACAGCACTCGACGAACTCGCACTACTCGCAGATAAAATAATGGAGCAGACAGCAGCAACGGAAGTCGCAGCCGTGCATGCACCAGCACCACCAGCACCATCCGCACCGCAGGCAGATACGCAGTACCTTATCAGCGAAATACGGAAGTTATCGTTAGAAATAGCCGAGTTACGAACAAGACAATACCACAACAACAACAACAACTATCGCCGCAGTCGTTACTCATCTCGTAACCGCAGCACATCACGACCACGCAGCCGAGAAGCTTCCCCATCTCCATTCTGTTATTATCACCGCCGTTTCAAAGAACAAGCTAGACGTTGTACGTCGCCTTGCTCGTTCAAGAACCAAAAACCGGAAAACTAGACAGAACGTTGGCAATGGCGGACACCGGCGTTCAAGAAAAGTCCCACCGCCTATACATAACTGACAAAAACTCGAAACTCTCCTTCTTAGTTGACACTGGAGCAAACATATCCGTGCTACCGAAGAAAAAGGGACAAATACCAACGCCATTACCGTTCCAGCTATACGCAGCGAACAACACAACTATAGCTACGTATGGCGAGAAAACATTAACACTCGATCTAAAGGACATGGCTAAAAGTTCATAGACAAAAAACCCAGAATCGCCAGCAACGAAATGTATAAAAATGGGTTCACTATAGTAAACCCAGTACGGTTTCAAAAAATCAGCCTCCTAACCCATATAATAGTATAAAAGTTATTATACTTTGTGTGTTTATGTTATTCATACTTACATTGATTACTCGAATTTTATTTTATCACAATCTCTTTAGTATAGTTATGATAATTATATTAAAATAATGTAAAAAATATACCCTTCATCTTTTAATACTTACGTTTTATTATTAATAATCTTTATACAGGGTGATTTTTTTTTTTTAAATTGTTATTAAAGAGCTCTTTGTTTTAGCTTGACGTATGTCATTACTTCCCAGAATTCGATCCTTATTAGCGACACTATCGAATGGTGTAATAATACAGTGTTTTTTTTTTCAAAATCAACAGGTTCGATTCCTGGCTAGAAATATTGATTTTTCAAAAATCCAATGATGCAGTTTTAGTTTTCATCAAAATCGAGCCCGCGACTCCTTTGAGTACTTTTCGCTAGTCGTCATAGTTTCGGATTTGCCCATCCACGCCCACTTGAACAATTCATCCTGTATATCTAGTATACCACGTCGTTTTTGCAGTATATTATTATATATTTTTGTTGTACATATTATGCCTATAAAAATGGCATATATGAAGTTTCTGGCGATTCTGGGTTTTTTTTAGCCATCTCTTTTACGCCGTCCGTACTTGTGAAAATTCATCGTAGCTGACGTCACAAAACCCATACTTGGAGCCGATTTCCTCAAGCATCACCAACTCATCGTCGACTTGAAAAACAGAAGATTAATTGATGGTGTGACGAGTTTAAAGGTAAACGCCCCGCTACGAGTATCAAGCGTGCCCACCGTACGCAGCATAGATATGTCACAGTCATACCACGACATATTAGCCCGGTATCCCGGCATAACCAGATTGACATCGATGCAATTAAAATCCGATATCCATGTGCAACATTTTATCGAAACAACGGGACCACCAGTACACAGCCGAGCCCGACCGATACCACCACATCTCTTCGAAACAGTGAAGAAAGAATTCGAAAATATGATCGAACAAGGACTATGCAGACCTAGCAAAAGCCCATGGTCATCACCTCTACACATCGTCCCTAAGAAGAATGGCGATATTAGAGTTTGTGGTGACTATCGTCGACTCAATTCCATCACCATACCAGATCGCTACCCCGTCCCACGCATCAAGGACTTCACTCATCAATTATGCGGAAAAACTATCTTCTCAACATTAGATCTCAACCGTGCATACCAACAACTGAGCGTAAGAGAAGAAGATATCCAGAAGACAGCCATAATAACACCGATGGGATTATTTGAATTCCCACGTATGTGCCCCGGTTTGAAGAACGCGGGACAAACGTTTCAACGTTATATCCATGAAGTACTACGAGGATTAGATTTTGTCTTCCCATTCATCGATGACGTGTTATTGGCATCAGAAAACGAAGACCAACACAGAGAACACCTCCAAATCGTACTGAAGCGATTAGAAGACAATGGCATCACCATCAACCCCGCCAAATGCAACCTAGGCAAATCAGAAGTCCAGTTCCTAGGTTACACGGTAGCAAAGGAAGGCATCAAACCACCGCAACATAAAATCCAAGCAATTACCGATTACCCTCAACCGACTACAATCGAAGAATTGAGAAGATTTCTCGGAATGATCAACTTCTATCGCGATCATATCCCCAACGCCGCAGTACTACAGGCACCACTTAATTCATACCTACACAATGTAAAGAAGCGGGACAAAACTCAGATCACGTGGACCGACGAAGCAACTCAATCGTTCCAGCAATGTAAAGCTAGCATCATACAAGCAGCTTTACTCGCTCACCCATCACATCAAGCTACACTTGCTTTGTTTTGCGACGCATCCGACAACTCAGCTGGCGCCGTCCTACAGCATCAGTACGTAAACGAAACATGGCAACCGCTCGGATATTATTCCAAAAAATTCAATGACGCACAAAAGAAGTATTCCACCTACGACCGAGAGCTACTCGCAATCTACATGGCAGTCAAACATTTTCGCAAAACATTCGAAGGGCGCCACCTCATCATATTTACGGATCACAAGCCGCTAACATTCGTAATGGCCAAAACACAATCGAATACAGAAACACCGAGACGAACGAGACAAATTTTGTTTATCAGCGAATTTACCACCGACATACGTCACGTGAGCGGTAAGCAAAACATTGTCGCCGACACACTCAGCCGCATAGAAACAATCTCATGCCCATCTGCGATAAACTTCAAAGACATAGCCAGCGCGCAAGAAAAGGACAGCAACATTGAACAATTACTGCAAGAAAGCAACATCAATCTCAAGAAAATAATAATACCAAACACAGACGTCGAGTTATACTGCGAAACATCTACACCGTATATACGCCCGTACATACCAGAAGATTACAGACAAGAAGTTTTCAACAGCGTGCACAACATCAGTCATCCTGGTACGCGCACGACTCGCAAACTTGCAACACAAAAATACTTCTGGCCATCAATGAACGCAGACATCAGCCGTTGGACTCGAACCTGTATACAGTGTCAGAAAAGCAAAATACAACGTCACACATCTTCGAACATCTCATCTTTCCCGCCAAGCGATCGCTTTCAACACGTACACGTCGACATTGTTGGCCCTCTACCTACAACAGCTCAAGGCCATCGTTACTTAGTAACAATGATTGACCGACTAACAAAGTGGCCCGAAGCAATCCCTACCGACGAAATATCAGCTGTTCGAATAGCCGATATCGTATACCAACATTGGATAGCAAGATTTGGATGCCCGACCACACTAACAAGCGACCAAGGTCGCCAGTTCGAGAGTGAGTTATTTCAAAATCTAATGAAACAAATGGGAATCAAGAAAAATCGCACCACACCGTATCATCCTCAAAGCAACGGAATGGTCGAACGATGGCATCGCTCGCTGAAAACATCATTACGAGCAAAACTATCCGACGCAAGTACATGGATCAATGAGCTACCTACAGTGTTACTTGGTCTACGAGCCGCACTACGCACCGACACTGGCGTCAGCGCCGCTGAACTTACCTACGGGTACAACCTTCGTCTACCAGGGGATTTTTTCACCAGTACCTACACACCTACAATGGATTATACTTACGTCGAAAATCTTCGTGACATCATACAAGTAAACAAACCGCAAGCAGTCACCGAGCATCACAGTAATAATAAGCGCGTATTCGTGCATCAAGATTTGATCAAGTGCAGTCACGTGTTTATTAGAACCGATGCAGTTAAGAAACCACTTCAAGCTCCGTATGAAGGTCCCTACCGTGTTATAAGCCGGACGGACAAGACGTATACTATACAGCTACCGAATCGTCAAGCTAACATTTCGATCGACCGACTGAAGCCTGCATACATCATAGCAGAGTATACCAACACCGTACCTCCAGGAAACATTACCAATACCTTACCTCCAAGAAACACTACCATTACCGAGCAAACCAAGGCCAGTACCACACCAACCAAGCAACAAGCACGAGCACCTCCGAACACCGTGACGTCACAGCCCACTATCAGCAAAACAACACGCTCGGGCCGCGTCGTCAAGCTGCCGGTACGCTTCGCTTGAGGGGGAGTACTGTAGCCACATCAATCATCACAGCGTGACCTCATCGGAGCGGCATGGTGGTCCACGGCGGCGAGCCTAGATGAGTGCGCTGCTTTATCCTGAGCCGCCAGACTAAACATTGATAAGACCGCGTCCAAATTCAGCATGGCAACATAAACATAAGCATTGCGACTATTGTTAGATTTAGATTGTATAGGGCACTCTTCCGAGGACCTTTGTAAGAGGCAGTCGATCCATGTTTTATTTTAATTATATTCATTGAAAATATTATAAGATATACATCCATACATCAACTAGTATTTCTTCACCCTTCTGAACACTCAAGATCCTCCAAAGGGATTTAACGTATTAGTATAAAAACCATGAGAATACTGGTGAACTTGTTTGACTTTTATCCTCTGAAATCGAATGGACGTCCTCTGAAATCTGCCGGCCCTAGGAAGCTGCCGCCCCTAGGTCGCGGCCTATATGGCCTATTGACAAATCCAGGACTGTGTCAACTTGTGTGTATCTAAACATGAATGGGTAATATCCTCCAGGAAGACTAAAACACGGTAACTTGATAATAGTGGACGGTATTATAAAATTCTAAAAAGGAAAACACAAACTGTCAATTAGATTTGAATTGACGATACAGAAATATGCAATCGCTCAGTAGCGCGGACAATGACGCAGCTCCCCGCCCGCGGTCGCCCGGCGCGGCGTGATATTCTCAACAATACAGGGTATTACGGAAAGGGTACCTATATCAATACAAACGGGTTGAAGAGTGTATCTGGTCTAGAATCTCTGTACAAAATTTCAGCTCAAAAGCAGTAACATTGAAAATGCTTGATATTTTTTTGTTTTGATAGTTTATTGAATTGAAATCATAACAAACGTGTCACCGCACTACGAGGGTCATTATCCATTATCTGTAGTGTGTCTGTGCGCCTAGTAGACGCACATCACGCCGAAGCGCGCCAGTGCAGCGCCGTGATGTCGAAATAAAAAAATATTAAGCATTTTCAAAGTTAATGCTTTTGAGCTGAAATTTAGTACAGAGATTCTAGACCAGATACACTCTTCAACCCGTTTGTATTGATATACCATTTCCGTAACACCCTGTATATTTTCTTGGAAACCCAAAAAAATAATAACTAATACCTAATTAATTAACAAAAATAACAAAATTAAAACTTACACAAACTAAAATATAGCGTCGAAAAATTCATCCGCATCATTGTCGACTGGTACGAGTAATGTACCCAAGAGACCAAAATAAATAAATAAACGCTGCTTTTAGCTGATGCACTTGTTAATTTAAATTATTCTTGTCTACAGAGTCACACCGGACTAAAACCGTTCAAATGCGAGGTGTGCGGCAAATGCTTCAAGCACGCGAGTGAGAAACGCGTTCACGTCACGTACGTGCATCTTAAGAAGCCGTGGCCCAAGCGCGCTAGAGGCAAGAGGAAGGAGAGTAGACAGGTATTTGTACAAATAGGAGTTATGTTAAGTTAGGGTCCTCGCCGTCGAGGACGCCCGTCGCGACGTCCCGTAACTTGTCCACCCCGACCCTTGCTCGAGCCAGCCCGCGCCGCTGAGCCTGTAGCTTTAAATTCGCCCCAAAATAATTCCGATCCAGCCTGTCCCTTGCTGCCCTCCCCCAGCGACGCCCTAAGCCGAGGTCCGTACCCCACAGGGGGTGCCCTTAGCGTGTAGTCGCTTAGTTTTAGTAAGTTTTTAAGCCCTGGCTGGAGGCCTTAATTTTGAGGCATCCACAGGCAAGCCCGGTTAAGCAGACGACAACCTCATAGGTTGAACTGCGAGATGCCATAGACAAAAAAAAAAATGTTAAGTTAGCGATAAGGCTTCGTTCTGGCCACTTTCCATCGGCAAAGTTTGCTTTCTTGATGCGAAAAGCTGCGTCGCCGAATTGTGAGACATGTAACAAAATTGAAGATGTGCAACATTTGCCGATGGAATGTGCTAAGAACAAAGATGAAAGGGAATCTTTGGCTAGGGAGTTTAAACTGAATATGTGGGATGTTGGACTTATCCAAAATATTTTGGCATACCCCAAATCAGAAAGGACTAAACGTATAATTTGTGGCCTAATTCAGAAGTCCAGGCAGTGATTATCTTTTCTATTTTCATTGTATTTATGTAGGTATAGTGGTGATGGTATATTGTAATTTTAGATGTATAGTTAGTTTTGTGTAAATAGAGTATAAGGTACAATGGGGTTGACATATCCGTGTGGATAAAAACCCCTTATTAATAAAGAAATAAAAAAAAGGTATTTATACAGGGTCTCATTAAAATAGATGGACAAACTTTAACACAGCGCCCAGTACGTCTAACGAAAAATATCCAAGCAAAAAATAACACTGATTAAAGTGATTTTATTTGGACCTAAAATAAAAATTGCCGGCACATTAGTGTCTTTTCGTTAACTGCTTATTTTTCTTGTAAGTATCTAATGCGTTTTTCTTATATAATATACTTTTTTACTATCGTCCTTATTTTGGTGGTCTGAATGATTTCTAAAAGTTTGTCCATCTATTTTAATGGGACCTTGTATATAACAGTAGCTTCTGCCCGCGACTTTGTCCGCGTGAAATTTCACCCTCCCCCCATTCACCCTCTTAGGGATGGAATTTCTAAAAACCCCTTCTTATCTTAGTGGATACCTACTCTTCACAAAGAACACACGGCGGTTTAGGCTAGCAAAGCGGTTTAGCCGATAGTAAGGACAGGTACCTTAACGTTACCGCTGTAGCTACAGGAAAACGGTCTTAGGAGACTATCCTGATGTTTTGAAAAAATTTGATCTGCACTCATAGATTTTGAAAAAATTGTACAGTCCGCAAGAAAGTGGGTAATTTTCTCAATTTTTTCTTTTCCTTGTTGGTATTTATCATTTGAACTTACTTATTTTGTTCACAGAATGAAGCACAAACCACGCCGATGCCTGCGCCAGACATTCAACCCGTGCACATAGATATAAGAATAGAAAATAAACCAATGTATTATAATATTAATAAAACGTAACGCACATGTGCGTCCTTCCAACCCTCACCTACGGAGCGCAAACGTGGTCGTTAACGAAACGTTAAAAGTCCGCACTCGGGGTCTGCCAGCGAGCAATGGAACGAAGTATTCTTGGAGTCAAACTCACGGACCGCATTCGGAACAGTATACTTCGTTCCAAAACACAAATCGCAGACGTGGGCAACACAGCCGCTAAACTAAAATGGAATTGGGCAGGCCACATCTGCCGCATGTCGCAACAGAATTGGGCAAAAGTAGCCACTGACTGGGTTCCGAATAACAGGAATCGGCGACGCGGTAGGCCCAGGAAGAGATGGCGTGACGAATTAGACGCCTATCTAAAGGATTGGCCAGATGTAGCAATAGACAGGAGAATATGGAAAGACGGAAGGGAGGCCTTTGCCCTGCAGTGGGACATAACAGGCTCATAATAATAAAAATGTAACGCAACGCGAACATTTCGCCGACTTGCAACGTCTCGAGGGCCTTAGCACACCTCCGCCGCGAAAATAATGATGGGTGAATTCCGCTAAGAAACATTACAGTTGAAATAATCGAGTAGTATTAAAATATGTGCTTAGTATTGTCTGTTTACATTATAAACATAATTACTATCATAGTAATGTAAAGGTTTGATGAGCCCTTCTAAGAAATTAAACAACGTTATGATTTCTTCACGTGTATCTTTACATATTGCCGACTAAACTATAGTCCGCGCGGAACTAGTTAGCCGCGCCTTAGGTATGTGAGCGGTGGGACGGAGGGGCGGGGGCGTATTACTCAGTACGTGCGTTGCGAACCGCCGCCTTACCCTTGTCCTTATCTCAGCGGCCAACTAGTTCCGCGCGGACTATAACAGTTTTTTCCTAAACAAAAAACCTAATCAAATATTTGACACCCGTTCTAAACTTGCTTGACTGTTCGAATGGAACCCGTGCTAACGCTAGCCAGCCTGCACTACCTATGGTTGACTTTAACGGACAACCTATGAGCAGATACGTAGAACAATACATACATACATACATAATCAGCCTATAATGTTCCCACTGCTGGGACACAGGCCTCCTCTCTGTGAGAGGCAGTGGGCCATAATCCACCACGCGGGCCCAGTGCGGGTTGGTAGATGTCACATGTCCTTGAATTTTTGGTTCTAGGACATGCCGGTTTCCTCACGATGTTTTCCTTCACCGTTTTGAGAGCAGTGGTGATGAAATAATTTACACAAAGTAAAGCACCTGTCTGGGTTCGAACCTACGACCTACAACTCGTAAGTCGCGGCCTTTACCACTGGGCCACCACGTACAACAATATTGATGATTTTCTCTCGATGTTTTAAAAGAAGATGGTTGTGCAAGTTAACACGAGCATAATAGAATACAGAACACTCATATAAAACCAACTCAATATTAATAATTTAATTAGTATCATGCAAGATGGCACGAACATCGCCGCACAACCTGTTATCGTGGATTCAGTACAGTAAACAAAAGAGATAGGTATGCAGGATCGTCGGATATAGTTGAAGTTTAGTAAGAAACCGATGGATGTTGTCGACTGAAATTTAATTTGATAAACGAGCTGTTTGTTTTCTATTAATAAAATAAAATTTTATTCGAGAACACCCATCGGTTTTTTACTAAACTTCAACTATATCCGACGATCCTGCATACTTGTCTCTTTTGTTGACTGTACAACATTATATTATCTTATCTAGTCATATTATAATCATGTACCTTTCTAAGTTAACTTCATGTATTATTAATGTACTTAGTATGAAAATACATTAAAATTAATAAAAATTTGTGTTTTATTAATGACTAGTATCGTTGGTCTCTTAAAAACAAAATATAGTCCTCGTTACTGTAATAGAGACTGTAGCCACATCAATCATCACAGCGGGACCTCATCGGAGCGGCATGGTGGTCCACGGCGGCGAGCCTAGATGAGTGCGCTGCTTTATCCTGAGCCGCCAGACTAAACATTGATAAGACCGCGTCCAAATTCAGCATGGCAACATAAACACAAGCATTGCGACTATTGTTAGATTTAGATTGTATAGGGCACTCTTCCGAGGACCTTTGTAAGAGGCAGTCGATCCATGTTTTATTTTAATTATATTCAGTGAAAATATTATAAGACATACATCCATACATCAACTAGTATTTCTTCACCCTTCTGAACACTCAAGATCCTCCAAAGTGGTGACCCCGACGTGTGCCTGAAACACAGTGAAGAATTTTAAGACAACCGAAGCTCAGCCAATATCGCCGAATCATCGTGATCTCCCATCACACGTTCGCTCAGTCCTCGCAGTCAGCGAAACGTTCAGCACAAAGACAGCACTCGACGAACTCGCACTACTCGCAGATAAAATAATGGAGCAGACAGCAGCAACGGAAGTCGCAGCCGTGCATGCACCAGCACCACCAGCACCATCCGCACCGCAGGCAGATACGCAGTACCTTATCAGCGAAATACGGAAGTTATCGCTAGAAATAGCCGAGTTAAGAACAAGACAATACCACAACAACAACAACTATCGCCGCAGTCGTTACTCATCTCGTAACCGCAGCACATCACGACCACGCAGCCGAGAAGCTTCCCCATCTCCATTCTGTTATTATCACCGCCGTTTCAAAGAACAAGCTAGACGTTGTACGTCGCCTTGCTCGTTCAAGAACCAAAAACCGGAAAACTAGACAGAACGTTGGCAATGGCGGACACCGGCGTTCAAGAAAAGTCCCACCGCCTATACATAACTGACAAAAACTCGAAACTCTCCTTCTTAGTTGACACTGGAGCAAACATATCCGTGCTACCGAAGAAAAAGGGACAAATACCAACGCCATTACCGTTCCAGCTATACGCAGCGAACAACACAACTATAGCTACGTATGGCGAGAAAACATTAACACTCGATCTAAATTTACGCCGTCCGTACTTGTGGAAATTCATCGTAGCTGACGTCACAAAACCCATACTTGGAGCCGATTTCCTCAAGCATCACCAACTCATCGTCGACTTGAAAAACAGAAGATTAATTGATGGTGTGACGAGTTTAAAGGTAAACGCCCCGCTACGAGTATCAAGCGTGCCCACCGTACGCAGCATAGATATGTCACAGTCATACCACGACATATTAGCCCGGTATCCCGGCATAACCAGATTGACATCGATGCAATTAAAATCCGATATCCATGTGCAACATTTTATCGAAACAACGGGACCACCAGTACACAGCCGAGCCCGACCGATACCACCACATCTCTTCGAAACAGTGAAGAAAGAATTCGAAAATATGATCGAACAAGGATTATGCAGACCTAGCAAAAGCCCATGGTCATCACCTCTACACATCGTCCCTAAGAAGAATGGCGATATTAGAGTTTGTGGTGACTATCGTCGACTCAATTCCATCACCATACCAGATCGCTACCCCGTCCCACGCATCAAGGACTTCACTCATCAATTATGCGGAAAAACTGTCTTCTCAACATTAGATCTCAACCGTGCATACCAACAACTGAGCGTAAGAGAAGAAGATATCCAGAAGACAGCCATAATAACACCGATGGGATTATTTGAATTCCCACGTATGTGCCCCGGTTTGAAGAACGCGGGACAAACGTTTCAACGTTATATCCATGAAGTACTACGAGGATTAGATTTTGTCTTCCCATTCATCGATGACGTGTTATTGGCATCAGAAAACGAAGACCAACACAGAGAACACCTCCAAATCGTACTGAAGCGATTAGAAGACAATGGCATCACCATCAACCCCGCCAAATGCAACCTAGGCAAATCAGAAGTCCAGTTCCTAGGTTACACGGTAGCAAAGGAAGGCATCAAACCACCGCAACATAAAATCCAAGCAATTACCGATTACCCTCAACCGACTACAATCGAAGAATTAAGAAGATTTCTCGGAATGATCAACTTCTACGCGATCATATCCCCAACGCCGCAGTACTACAGGCACCACTTAATTCATACCTACACAATGTAAAGAAGCGGGACAAAACTCAGATCACGTGGACCGACGAAGCAACTCAATCGTTCCAGCAATGTAAAGCTAGCATCATACAAGCAGCTTTACTCGCTCACCCATCACATCAAGCTACACTTGCTTTGTTTTGCGACGCATCCGACAACTCAGCTGGCGCCGTCCTACAGCATCAGTACGTAAACGAAACATGGCAACCGCTCGGATATTATTCCAAGAAATTCAATGACGCGCAAAAGAAGTATTCCACCTACGACCGAGAGCTACTCGCAATCTACATGGCAGTCAAACATTTCCGCAAAACATTCGAAGGGCGCCACCTCATCATATTTACGGATCACAAGCCGCTAACATTCGTAATGACCAAAACACAATCGAATACAGAAACACCGAGACGAACGAGACAAATTTTGTTTATCAGCGAATTTACCACCGACATACGTCACGTGAGCGGTAAGCAAAACATTGTCGCCGACACACTCAGCCGCATAGAAACAATCTCATGCCCATCTGCGATAAACTTCAAAGACATAGCCAGCGCCCAAGAAAAGGACAGCAACATTGAACAATTACTGCAAGAAAGCAACATCAATCTCAAGAAAATAATAATACCAAACACAGACGTCGAGTTATACTGCGAAACATCTACACCGTATATACGCCCGTATATACCAGAAGATTACAGACAAGAAGTTTTCAACAGCGTGCACAACATCAGTCATCCTGGTACGCGCACGACTCGCAAACTTGCAACACAAAAATACTTCTGGCCATCAATGAACGCAGACATTAGCCGTTGGACTCGAACCTGTATACAGTGTCAGAAAAGCAAAATACAACGTCACACATCCTCGAACATCTCATCTTTCCCGCCAAGCGATCGCTTTCAACACGTACACGTCGACATTGTTGGCCCTCTACCTACAACAGCTCAAGGCCATCGTTACTTAGTAACAATGATTGACCGACTAACAAAGTGGCCCGAAGCAATCCCTACCGACGAAATATCAGCTGTTCGAATAGCCGATATCGTATACCAACATTGGATAGCAAGATTTGGATGCCCGACCACACTAACAAGCGACCAAGGTCGCCAGTTCGAGAGTGAGTTATTTCAAAATCTAATGAAACAAATGGGAATCAAGAAAAATCGCACCACACCGTATCATCCTCAAAGCAACGGAATGGTCGAACGATGGCATCGCTCGCTGAAAACATCATTACGAGCAAAACTATCCGACGCAAGTACATGGATCAATGAGCTACCTACAGTGTTACTTGGTCTACGAGCCGCACTACGCACCGACACCGGCGTCAGCGCCGCTGAACTTACCTACGGGTACAACCTACGCGTCTACCAGGGGATTTTTTCACCAGTACCTACACACCTACAATGGATTATACTTACGTCGAAAATCTGCGTGACATCATACAAGTAAACAAACCGCAAGCAGTCACCGAGCATCACAGTAATAATAAGCGCGTATTCGTGCATCAAGATTTGATCAAATGCAGTCACGTGTTTATTAGAACCGATGCAGTTAAGAAACCACTTCAAGCTCCGTATGAAGGTCCCCACCGTGTTATAAGCCGCACGGACAAGACGTATACTATACAGCTACCGAATCGTCAAGCTAACATTTCGATCGACCGACTGAAGCCTGCATACATCATAGCAGAGTATACCAACACCGTACCTCCAGGAAACATTACCAATACCTTACCTCCAAGAAACACTACCATTACCGAGCAAACCAAGGCCAGTACCACACCAACCAAGCAACAAGCACGAGCACTTCCGAACACCGTGACGTCACAGCCCACTATCAGCAAAACAACACGCTCGGGCCGCGTCGTCAAGCTGCCGGTACGCTTCGCTTGAGGGGGAGTACTGTAGCCACATCAATCATCACAGCGGGACCTCATCGGAGCGTCATGGTGGTCCACGGCGGCGAGCCTAGATGAGTGCGCTGCTTTATCCTGAGCCGCCAGACTAAACATTGATAAGACCGCGTCCAAATTCAGCATGGCAACATAAACACAAGCATTGCGACTATTGTTAGATTTAGATTGTATAGGGCACTCTTCCGAGGACCTTTGTAAGAGGCAGTCGATCCATGTTTTATTTTAATTATATTCAGTGAAAATATTATAAGACATACATCCATACATCAACTAGTATTTCTTCACCCTTCTGAACACTCAAGATCCTCCAAAAGACCAATGTCAGCGGAGACCAGCATTTGGCGCGGGAGATATAGTGCCTAATCACCGACTTCCGATGGGACGGCAATCCGATACGACGGGAGAGAGATCAGGCGCACGACCAGACGGACGGCGAAATCACACCGCCAACTTCGAAACTCCGGGCTGTTACTAATTCCCAATGGAAAAACTCGAATATTCAACAGTTTGCCCGACCAAGACCTCTCCGTACCTAGGTCTCGGAATACGTGGATCTTTGATAGTCGTTACGGGTCGTCAGAAGCCCAAATGTCTGACAACCAGTCTTACCAAGGGGTATCATATAGACTGGAATCCGACCCTAACATAGTTGGAAAAGGGCTAGGCAGATGGTGATGATGTTACGTATATTAGATGGAGGTTTTAGCCAAATAATTTTTAGATTCAGGTAAGAATCTTTAACTGGATGTGATGAGTTCTATATTTTGGCTGGACATAATAAACGTGGACGAGAAGCGCTGCGTACGCCTGGTCGGGATATCAACCAAGCGTGGATGGTACGCTGCAGTACGTCTGATAGTCTGGTACTCCTGCGCACACATAAACTGCGTTCGCGATTTGTTTTTTTATATAACTTTTCCAATAGTGCTAGTCACTCTGAAATCAACTTAATAAACATTAAAATAAAGTTGATATTTGTTTAACTTGAAGTTGAAATAACATCAACTTGAAACAAATTTGAGTAGACTATGTACAGTACCCGGCGATAAATATTGCACATCGACCTTTGGAAAGAAACAATCGGCTAATTTCGGCTTCGTAGTGTGTTATCTCTGTCGCACACTACCTATGTGACGTTAACTGACGTTTTGTCAGTCGTTGTTCAAGTGCGATAGAGTGCGGTCGCGTCCAGTTCAAAATATATATCTAGAGTTGTTAACACCCCCAAATTTAAATAATTTAAAGTTGTACTATGGCATCTTTAGGAAAAATAGAGGAACCTTTTTATTTTACCCCAACCTAAAGCAATCATGTATAGAAAAATTGGTGTATTTTATACCAAGAATAAAAAGAATTATCAAAAGAAGCAAATCACAATTGTTTTAACAGCTCCTAATACACTCACAGGCACAATTAACCGCCCACCTTGTATTTCTTTCAATTTGCAGAAGTCTTCAAACTTAGACCACATTTGATGAAAGGTACGTTGAAAGCGGCCTTTAAGGTATTAAAAAAAAAACATAAAAGTTAAAAAAAAGTCGTTTAGTAAAGGATTCATACCAAAAATCGATTTTGTGAAAATCTTTGATGAAAATTTAACAATTTTAATATTGAAAAAAGTCATCCAATAAAAGATAAAAAAAAAACAATTCATAATGGGTGTTGCCGCCTCGGGCTCTAATGACTTCTTGGAGCCGGTTTGGCAATCCATCCATTACATCTTGGATATCCGACTGGGGGATATTGTGCCACTCCTCTACTACAGCCGTTTTGAGCTCTCCTAGGGTCGTAGGGGCTGGTACTCTTGCTCGGACACGTCTTTTGAGGTTGTCCCAAATGTGCTCAATTGGGTTAAGATCGGGACTGTCTGCTGGGCATGGTAAAACTTGAATCACGACCTTATTAAGGTACTCAGTGACGGATTTTGCGGTATGGCAACGTGCATTGTCATGCATTAAACTAAAGTTGTCACCAATGATTGGTGCGAAAGGCATGACATGGTCTTGAACAACTTCCTCCACGTATCTTTGAGCGTTCACACTGCCTCTATCGTACACAACAAGATCGGTACGAGCCTCGTAAGAGATACCTCCCCAAACCATTACGGACCCTCTCTGGTAACCCACTGTTTCGGTTATAGCGCATGGATCAAATCTTTCGTTTGGGCGCCTGTAGACACGCTGACGTCCATCTGGACCTCTTAAGCCTATTCTGCTCTCATCTGAGAACAGCAAGTCCTTCCATTCCTACACAGCCCAGTCAGCATATTCTCGCACACGAGCAAATCTAGCTCTACGGTGTTGTGGGAGCACTTGTGGGGCGCGAGCTGGATGAAATGTCCTCAGATTTCTTTCTGCCAGTCTTCTTCTAAACGTACGTTCACTTACACTGACATTTCTCACCTCAAAAAGACGCGTACGAGCTTCAGTAGCGGTGCAAAAGCGATTTCTCAGCACGTTGTTGACAACGAAACCGTCATCTCGGGTTGAGGTGCATCGATGTCGGCCTTTACCTGGCCTGCGGGAGTATGAACTTGTCTCCCGAAATCATCTGATGGCATCCCGTACCGTGTTTCGAGGTACAACGAGTGTACGAGCGATGCGACGTTGGCTATACCCAGCGTCAACTAAAACCACTGCCCTACCTACACCAGTTGCATCGAGTAGCATTTTTTAGAGTCCCAAACAATAAGTGAACACTACAAAATCAAATTAAAGAATATTCACACATTATGGCAGAAAAGAACAGGAAATGTTAACACGATAACGCAACGGCAACAATGTCAAACGACTAAATTCGAAAAATCCTTCGGTGATACAAATTTACTAAACGAAATAAGGGTATAAGTGTTTAGTTAACTGCTACAGTATCCACTTGATAAAAAATAAAACAGTGGATAAGCCATAGTTAACATAAACAAACAGGGTGATAGAGGTGGGCGGTTAATTGTGCCTGTGAGTGTAGATACCGGACTGTTTGTATTTCGTGCGACAGAGATAACGCTCTACGAAGCCGAAATTAGCCGATTGTCTCTTTCCAAAGATCGATGTGCAATATTTATCGCCGGGTACTGTATGTATGTTTTATATCGATAGGTAAGATAAAAATAAAACAAAGAAATAAGAGCCCCAACTGTTTATTCTCATCATTCGAGTTTTTTTTCGACTCATTAATTTTTTTTTTTACAAAATTCACTTCACATTCACGCACAACTTATATAACGGGAATACATATCTATTGAATTTAACATTAAATGCAGGTTTAATTATATTGACAATTTATAATAACTAACAAAAAACAATATGACACAGTCTACCAACTTACAGGAGTTCAACGATTTTGTTTTGCATTGATAAAGGCTTGTTGGAAGACTGTATACCTAGCTCTATGGTCAATGCTGTGAAAAACGAATTTGCTTTTCGTATTGAAAATAACTTGATTATAAATTGTCAATACTATAACATTAATAAAAATGGTTTCTGTTGCCGCTAGTAGTAGCTTAGAAATAACAGTTTTACAATTATCACTCCGTTTAGTACTGAGTTTAAAATGTTCGCGCCAAAACGGCAAAACCGCCATCTTGGATTGTATGACTTCGACAAATCTCCTGTATTTAGTTATTCAGTTGATATTTACATTGTAAACGGTATTCCTTATAAAAATAATATTAATTACAGTTGCTTATTAGTTATTTATGTATATATTTCTCGTTTTTATAAAGATATTTACAACTAAAGATTATTGTGCGAGCAGATTTTACACTATTTCTTTTGACATAACATTATAAAGGCTATATGCTTATTATTTACTGTACAAATTCGACTATTCGGGACTTAATATAAGTTGAAAAGTGTCGAAGACATTCACCACAATTTTAAAATCAGTACTAATTATAATATTTATAAAAAGTCGATCTTTTATACCTTTTATAAAAACGATCTTAAAATATTTCGAGATGTTAATTATAACAACTTTGATACCAGTATAAAAGGCACTCGTTAGAATGCGAAAATTCGCTCAAATAGACGTTATTCTGAACGGCTGACGAAATCGTGACTGGAGTGAACGTAGGCTCTTCGAATTTTCGCGCCTCATGTCACCATTTGGGTCCCAAAGTGTTTATTGCGCAGCCTTCTGCGCTATTTTCGGACCGGCCATGATTCAATCAACCGTATCGGAAAAACTAAAGACTAGCTAGAATTGACAACATTTCATATTTTTAACCTGCATGTATTATTACGTTATATAAAAGTAAATTCAAATCTAGGGCACCCATATTTTTTCGTTTTTCGAAATTATGTACTTTTCATTCATAATTTTAACTTTGAAATTCGGTGTATTCTAAAAAGACGTAAGTGCCAGATGACGGTAGAATGGCGATATTACCTTTGCTTTATTGTGACCCGTCAAAAAAACTGTTAGATGTCACTTGTCTCAGTCGTTGTTTTGGTTCCGTCATTGGCGTATATTTTTCATTGGGATCCATTTTATTGGCGAAATATCAATAAAAAAATGATAATATTAACAGTAAGCAGCGTGTCGAGTTGATAGGAAAACATATTGTTGAATTCAATTCAGTTTTTTAGTTGTTTTCTAGTTACACTTCTTAGGTGACATTGACATGTCTTGTTTGATATCATGTTTTCAACCAAAGACATTGGAATGCGCAAAGGTAAGTACCTCATTCCGCCGTTTATGTGACGTCATCACATGTTTTTTGATTTTTATTTTTTTTCTCAGAAATTTAGAAATAAAAAAATATAATAAAAATATATTTGAACTCAGGATACGAAAATAAAGAAATAGTATTTTTGTTTTAAGGTCGTGTCAGGTTTGAAATGTTGTCAATTCTGGACTAGCAAATCTATGTTCCTTTCCGGGTAGCTATTTAAGCGAATTTTTGCATTGTCTTATAGATTCTTCTATACTTTCTCGATTTGAACTTTATCACAGAGCGTAAATGTACATTGCTTTCATATTCAAAGACTATTTTTAATAAGTATCGTATGCGTAGAAGAAATGCTATAGATATAAATATGAATAAAATACATACTTAGCTTTTGTCTCGGGGTGAAATGGACCACAAAAAGCACTGTTTTAAATGCGCACATTTTCAAAGAAAGTTTTATAGAAATGTAAAGTATGCAATGTTTTATACGCATACAATACTCAATATATATATTTTTGCCTAAAATTTCCACGTTTTTATGCAAAGAAAACTACAAACTGAGATCATTTTTTTTTTTACTATTTTTTCATAAATTTGTATTTTTTTTTTTGTCATTTATAAGTTTATAAACTACTAAGATAATAAGAAATAAGTGATTACTACTACTGAAAAAAATAATAAAGTAATTGAAAATAAAGAAAATTATAATGCCAAATTGTTTTTTTTTTTAAATCGATTTTCTCAAAACTCGTAGAGTTAGTCGTAAAATGGAAACATATTGTTTATTAATTAAAAATTATTTTTTTACAATAACTATAATACTTAAATTACAGATACAAGATGTACTTAAAAAGAAACGTTCGGTGGATATTTTTTTTTTTTCACTTTTTCCGCAGTATAAAAAGATACATTCACTCAAGTTTTTATGTGACTCAAATTCTTATATTTAAAAACGCTAAGAGCGAGATTTGGGAAGCAACTGCGGCGCAACAGTCGGACGATTGTTGCACAACTGTGCGGCAACTGTGAGCCAACAAAAAATATTTACTCGAACAGTTTTTAAAGCTCGCTAATTTAACCCTAATAAAATTTAATACTATGCATTTTTAACACCATTTCTGATATTTCATCCACATTTTAACACCACAGTTTCTACCCCAGATTTCGCCCTAAACCTTAAAACTAGTAAAAAATATGGAATATTCATCTTTTTTTTTTTGAACTATTTTTTCTCTCTAAGAAAAATCACAGTAAGGAAAAGCTTTGGGATGTACGGACAACGCTTCATTCATACATATTAATATAAAAAAAAATCATTAGTAAAGCTCTTAGGGACTGATATAAAAGTCAGGTTCCTGAGAAGCAGTCAGAAATATTTCCCGGTTCCAAGTCAACTATTGAATTTCTCTGCTTACCCTCAAGAACCTTCAAAACGAAAGAAACGTTGTCCATCGCAATGCAAAAACATTTTATTAAAAAAAAAAAAAACAACTTTTCATATTGAATAATACTCCAAATATTACTTTTATTTACCATTAATAAATTTTAAACTGGATTTTTTTGAATTTTAAAATTGCACCATTTTTTATATTTTTTTTTGTCCTTATATTCGGATTAATCATTAATTTTAATTAAACTTAATTTTATTTCGAAACATACATTCGAGCGACTGTGGCGCGACTGCAAGGCGACTCCGTGACAGTTTGTCTTTAGAAAATTGGTCATGATAACTGAGACTAGCGATAAAATTGCCACGAAAAAGTATTATTTAAAATTCAAGCCAATTTAATAGTAATTAAGTAGTCTTATTTCTAAATTATGAACAAGACCCAACTGTTGGGCGACTGTGGCGCAACTTTATCGCAACCTCAACATTTAACACCCCACTTTGCTTGCCACAAAGCAAGGTACTATCACGAAGCGACCACACAACCGCACCCCGTTCGCACACCTATGGTCTGAGCAAGCCTGGCGAAGCGCCGCGCAGAGCGGGTTTACTGCCAAGCAAGTATCAACGTTGTGTGTCTTTAAATATAGTCAAAAATAAATAACCTCATACGCGCTCCTCTTCGCGCTCTCGAACAAATTTAGTTTCTCTATTTTCAACTTTATTTGTACAAGGGCAAGGTCGATATTTGTTTGGCATTAGAAACCACGATGCTCTTCGCCAGGCCTCTACATACACAAATACACCCACCCACAGACAACGGATCACATACATTTTGACATTCTCAAAATTAGGATCACGCGATGATCGAGAGACATAAATCCTTTTTGAAAAAAAAAAAAGAAAACTATAACTTAAAATTTAGAACCACGGCTTTTTCTCCATTTGATTTTTTTTTTAGATATAAATTAATTAACACAGAATTGTTTTTTTTTTAATGTTAAAGTAAAATAAACTTAAAACTTTTAATATGGAGACGAGATAGTTTATTATGATCAAGCAGCTTGGCTTATAAGGCCAAATATTTGGCAGATATTCGTAAAAATTACTAGTAATCTACAAAAGTATGAAAATTAATATGCTTACAGAGTAGAAAAATAATATTTCAGACATCATATTATTGAGCTATTATTTCCGTGTTATCCAGTAACTGGGTTGTGGAGGTCAGATAGGCAGTCGCTCCATGTAAAATACTGGAACTCAGGCGCATCTGGTTAGACTGGAAGCCGACCCCAACAAAGTTGGGAAACGGCTAGGCAGATGATGAGTTATTATTTTTCGTAATTTTAGCTAAGAATGCTTTAAATAAATGCTGTTACTGCTATCAAACACATTACATTCTCGTCGCCATTTTGAATACGACCGCTATGACCCGGCGTTATTATTATGAGTTCAGCTTGTCATCCATATAGATTTATAATTCAAGTCGTAACTATAATTAACTACAATAATTATATTAATAAGACCTTTCAGAATTCGAGTTGTATTTTAATAGTAACTATAATAAATGTCAAAGATAATAATAGCCATTTCGTTATTAAATGCTTCAATCAAATGTCAATTTTTTATATGATAAACAAAAAAACGTCGACATTTTCCGATGTGAAATTCCAAAAGATCTCATTTTTTATAATTCAGCTGCCAGGTACAAATTAGGTTTATATTTATAACACTAAAAGTACCTCCCTAACATAATAACAGAATGGTACCAATTCGAAGTGTGATGTCCTTTACAATTTTTGTTCAATAAGTACCACTCGAGACTATTTATCAGCTAAAATAAAGATGTCTTGTATCAAATGGTCACTTCAAACATTACAGGATGCCGTCTATCTAGCTACAATGCCGCTAGGATGTATATTTTTAGCTCAGAGAGCCACTAAAAGTACCACTGAAGCCTCATCTGGGACCAAAAGCGCTGTTCGAGATTCAATTCAGTCCTCAACTTGCACTAAAAGTACCACATAAGCCGCAGCTGTAACTACGTAACACCTAAAGTACCATTCGACCCTTTAGCCTAAATTGATACTAAAAAAGTACCATGTAAGTCTTCAAGGTGTGCGTAGAAATACCGCTATACTCTTCAGTACTGGATGTCTGCTACTACAATCAGTTTGGTACCGGTTAGTGTCCGGCTGCGATGCCACTATTTAAGTACCGGATGCGTGCCGGGTCTGCGCGGCCGCTATTAGTTGTCGCAGTACACCGGAAGTACGGGACTGCGCGGCCAATCCGATGTCTCTTCGTTTTCGCTACTCTCACTACCCGATCTGGTGAAGAAAAATAATTTTGTTAATTTTTTTTGTTACTAAGAAATAAATAGGGAGGCGCCTGTCGTAATCTGCGTTCAAGATTTAACATGTAAACAAATATGAGTTATTGGAAAAATAACTTTAATACCTAGACAATAAAGTCCAGTTTACGCTACAACTTCAAACATTTTTTTATACCTTTTTCAATAGTACTAGTCACTCTGAAATCACCTTAATTTTCACTAAAGTTAATATTTATTTAACTTGAAATAACATCAATTGGAAACGGAAACATGAATTTTAGACCTTAAGGCCAATATATTCTTGGTCTGGATATTATCTGTGCATAAGACAAATCATCAAAAACAGAATAACAGCAAAATGGCTGTGTTTATTTTATTTTACTAAGGGCCGATTTTTCAATCAACAGGGATGATTTTTTTTTAATCAACAGATAATTTTTATTTGTGGAATAAAATTGATGTTAAATTGTTGTTGTTGGTTGATTTTGTATGGAAGAACTATCAAACATTCTAAATTAATCCTCGGATTAAATTATCTAGCTTTGGAAAAATCAGCGCATGTCCTAGAACCAAACGTTTGAAGACGTGTGACATCTACCAATTCGTACTGGACCCGCGTAGTAGATTACAGCTCACTCCCTCTCGTAGAAAGGAAGTCTGTGTCCCAGCAGTGGGAACATTATAGGCTGATCAAAGTATTTGTTTACCTGTTCCTGGTGGGCGTGGCGTCGACTGCGAAGTGTTGCTCCTCGATGGTGGGCAGCAAGGAAGTGAGGCGGTCCGTTGGACGTAGCACCTGAGGACGATTATTATTATTACTTATGAGTTCTATGACTCAAGAAGGGCTGAACCGATTTTTATTTTCTTTGATTTGATGGACTTGTCTCCGCCTCGAATAGCAGGATAACTATTAAAACATGGGAAAAATTCACGAAAAAAAAAAAATGAAGATAATTCATTTTCTCATACATTCGTTCTTATTGATTCTGAGGCGGTACTAAGTTATTATAAAAAGTAGCGAACAGAACTATAATAAGGAAATTTAATAAAGCGCTCTTCCTCTCTCTTACTTATATAAAAAATTGCTGTGCCCGACAGGGTCCATAATTGTTTCCATTATTTTTTTTATTTACCACTATTGTACAGTACCCGGCGATAAATATTGCACATCGACCTTTGGAAAGAAACAATCGGCTAATTTCGGCTTCGTAGTGCGTGATCTCTGTCGCACACTTCTTATGTGACGTTAACTGACGTTTTGTCAGTCGTTGTTCAAGTGCGATAGAGTGTGGTCGCGTCCAGTTCAAAATATATATCTAGAGTTGTTAACACCCCCAAATTTAAATAATTTAAAGTTGTACTATGGCATCTTTAGGAAAAATAGGGGAACCTTTTTATTTTACCCCAACCTAAAGCAATCATATATAGAATAATTGGTGTATTTTATACAAAGAATAAAAAGAATTATCAAAAGAAGCAAATCATAATTGTTTTAACAGCTCCTAATAGATACCGGACTGTTTGTATTTCGTGCGACAGAGATAACGCTCTACGAAGCCGAAATTAGCCGATTGTCTCTTTCCAAAGATCGATGTGCAATATTTATCGCCGGGTACTGTACATTATGGATTGCAATAAACGATTTGAGATTTGAACGCTTACCTTGAGCGTCCGCTCCGACAGGCGCCACACGAGGCGCTGGCGCTGGTCGCGGCGCGCCTCGCAGCGCTCGTAGCGCGCACCGCGGGGCACAGCTAGTATCATATAAGTAGCTCGCAGGCCGCCTACCTTGAGCGTCCGCTCCGACAGTCGCCACACGAGGCGCTGGCGCTGGTCGCGGCGCGCCTCGCAGCGCTCGTAGCGCGCACCGCGGGGCACAGCTAGTATCATATAAGTAGCTCGCAGGCCGCCTACCTTGAGCGTCCGCTCCGACAGGCGCCACACGAGGCGCTGGCGCTGGTCGCGGCGCGCCTCGCAGCGCTCGTAGCGCGCACCGCGGGGCACAGCTAGTATCATATAAGTAGCTCGCAGGCCGCCTACCTTGAGCGTCCGCTCCGACAGGCGCCACACGAGGCGCTGGCGCTGGTCGCGGCGCGCCTCGCAGCGCTCGTAGCGCGCACCGCGGGGCACAGCTAGTATCATATAAGTAGCTCGCAGGCCGCCTACCTTGAGCGTCCGCTCCGACAGGCGCCACACGAGGCGCTGGCGCTGGTCGCGGCGCGCCTCGCAGCGCTCGTAGCGCGCACCGCGGGGCACAGCTAGTATCATATAAGTAGCTCGCAGGCCGCCTACCTTGAGCGTCCGCTCCGACAGGCGCCACACGAGGCGCTGGCGCTGGTCGCGGCGCGCCTCGCAGCGCTCGTAGCGCGCACCGCGGGGCACAGCTAGTATCATATAAGTAGCTCGCAGGCCGCCTACCTTGAGCGTCCGCTCCGACAGGCGCCACACGAGGCGCTGGCGCTGGTCGCGGCGCGCCTCGCAGCGCTCGTAGCGCGCACCGCGGGGCACAGCTAGTATCATATAAGTAGCTCGCAGGCCGCCTACCTTGAGCGTCCGCTCCGACAGGCGCCACACGAGGCGCTGGCGCTGGTCGCGGCGCGCCTCGCAGCGCTCGTAGCGCGCACCGCGGGGCACAGCTAGTATCATATAAGTAGCTCGCAGGCCGCCTACCTTGAGCGTCCGCTCCGACAGGCGCCACACGAGGCGCTGGCGCTGGTCGCGGCGCGCCTCGCAGCGCTCGTAGCGCGCACCGCGGGGCACAGCTAGTATCATATAAGTAGCTCGCAGGCCGCCTACCTTGAGCGTCCGCTCCGACAGGCGCCACACGAGGCGCTGGCGCTGGTCGCGGCGCGCCTCGCAGCGCTCGTAGCGCGCACCGCGGGGCACAGCTAGTATCATATAAGTAGCTCGCAGGCCGCCTACCTTGAGCGTCCGCTCCGACAGGCGCCACACGAGGCGCTGGCGCTGGTCGCGGCGCGCCTCGCAGCGCTCGTAGCGCGCACCGCGGGGCACAGCTAGTATCATATAAGTAGCTCGCAGGCCGCCTACCTTGAGCGTCCGCTCCGACAGGCGCCACACGAGGCGCTGGCGCTGGTCGCGGCGCGCCTCGCAGCGCTCGTAGCGCGCACCGCGGGGCACAGCTAGTATCATATAAGTAGCTCGCAGGCCGCCTACCTTGAGCGTCCGCTCCGACAGGCGCCACACGAGGCGCTGGCGCTGGTCGCGGCGCGCCTCGCAGCGCTCGTAGCGCGCACCGCGGGGCACAGCTAGTATCATATAAGTAGCTCGCAGGCCGCCTACCTTGAGCGTCCGCTCCGACAGGCGCCACACGAGGCGCTGGCGCTGGTCGCGGCGCGCCTCGCAGCGCTCGTAGCGCGCACCGCGGGGCACAGCTAGTATCATATAAGTAGCTCGCAGGCCGCCTACCTTGAGCGTCCGCTCCGACAGGCGCCACACGAGGCGCTGGCGCTGGTCGCGGCGCGCCTCGCAGCGCTCGTAGCGCGCACCGCGGGGCACAGCTAGTATCATATAAGTAGCTCGCAGGCCGCCTACCTTGAGCGTCCGCTCCGACAGGCGCCACACGAGGCGCTGGCGCTGGTCGCGGCGCGCCTCGCAGCGCTCGTAGCGCGCACCGCGGGGCACAGCTAGTATCATATAAGTAGCTCGCAGGCCGCCTACCTTGAGCGTCCGCTCCGACAGGCGCCACACGAGGCGCTGGCGCTGGTCGCGGCGCGCCTCGCAGCGCTCGTAGCGCGCACCGCGGGGCACAGCTAGTATCATATAAGTAGCTCGCAGGCCGCCTACCTTGAGCGTCCGCTCCGACAGGCGCCACACGAGGCGCTGGCGCTGGTCGCGGCGCGCCTCGCAGCGCTCGTAGCGCGCACCGCGGGGCACAGCTAGTATCATATAAGTAGCTCGCAGGCCGCCTACCTTGAGCGTCCGCTCCGACAGGCGCCACACGAGGCGCTGGCGCTGGTCGCGGCGCGCCTCGCAGCGCTCGTAGCGCGCACCGCGGGGCACAGCTAGTATCATATAAGTAGCTCGCAGGCCGCCTACCTTGAGCGTCCGCTCCGACAGGCGCCACACGAGGCGCTGGCGCTGGTCGCGGCGCGCCTCGCAGCGCTCGTAGCGCGCACCGCGGGGCACAGCTAGTATCATATAAGTAGCTCGCAGGCCGCCTACCTTGAGCGTCCGCTCCGACAGGCGCCACACGAGGCGCTGGCGCTGGTCGCGGCGCGCCTCGCAGCGCTCGTAGCGCGCACCGCGGGGCACAGCTAGTATCATATAAGTAGCTCGCAGGCCGCCTACCTTGAGCGTCCGCTCCGACAGGCGCCACACGAGGCGCTGGCGCTGGTCGCGGCGCGCCTCGCAGCGCTCGTAGCGCGCACCGCGGGGCACAGCTAGTATCATATAAGTAGCTCGCAGGCCGCCTACCTTGAGCGTCCGCTCCGACAGGCGCCACACGAGGCGCTGGCGCTGGTCGCGGCGCGCCTCGCAGCGCTCGTAGCGCGCACCGCGGGGCACAGCTAGTATCATATAAGTAGCTCGCAGGCCGCCTACCTTGAGCGTCCGCTCCGACAGGCGCCACACGAGGCGCTGGCGCTGGTCGCGGCGCGCCTCGCAGCGCTCGTAGCGCGCACCGCGGGGCACAGCTAGTATCATATAAGTAGCTCGCAGGCCGCCTACCTTGAGCGTCCGCTCCGACAGGCGCCACACGAGGCGCTGGCGCTGGTCGCGGCGCGCCTCGCAGCGCTCGTAGCGCGCACCGCGGGGCACAGCTAGTATCATATAAGTAGCTCGCAGGCCGCCTACCTTGAGCGTCCGCTCCGACAGGCGCCACACGAGGCGCTGGCGCTGGTCGCGGCGCGCCTCGCAGCGCTCGTAGCGCGCACCGCGGGGCACAGCTAGTATCATATAAGTAGCTCGCAGGCCGCCTACCTTGAGCGTCCGCTCCGACAGGCGCCACACGAGGCGCTGGCGCTGGTCGCGGCGCGCCTCGCAGCGCTCGTAGCGCGCACCGCGGGGCACAGCTAGTATCATATAAGTAGCTCGCAGGCCGCCTACCTTGAGCGTCCGCTCCGACAGGCGCCACACGAGGCGCTGGCGCTGGTCGCGGCGCGCCTCGCAGCGCTCGTAGCGCGCACCGCGGGGCACAGCTAGTATCATATAAGTAGCTCGCAGGCCGCCTACCTTGAGCGTCCGCTCCGACAGGCGCCACACGAGGCGCTGGCGCTGGTCGCGGCGCGCCTCGCAGCGCTCGTAGCGCGCACCGCGGGGCACAGCTAGTATCATATAAGTAGCTCGCAGGCCGCCTACCTTGAGCGTCCGCTCCGACAGGCGCCACACGAGGCGCTGGCGCTGGTCGCGGCGCGCCTCGCAGCGCTCGTAGCGCGCACCGCGGGGCACAGCTAGTATCATATAAGTAGCTCGCAGGCCGCCTACCTTGAGCGTCCGCTCCGACAGGCGCCACACGAGGCGCTGGCGCTGGTCGCGGCGCGCCTCGCAGCGCTCGTAGCGCGCACCGCGGGGCACAGCTAGTATCATATAAGTAGCTCGCAGGCCGCCTACCTTGAGCGTCCGCTCCGACAGGCGCCACACGAGGCGCTGGCGCTGGTCGCGGCGCGCCTCGCAGCGCTCGTAGCGCGCACCGCGGGGCACAGCTAGTATCATATAAGTAGCTCGCAGGCCGCCTACCTTGAGCGTCCGCTCCGACAGGCGCCACACGAGGCGCTGGCGCTGGTCGCGGCGCGCCTCGCAGCGCTCGTAGCGCGCACCGCGGGGCACAGCTAGTATCATATAAGTAGCTCGCAGGCCGCCTACCTTGAGCGTCCGCTCCGACAGGCGCCACACGAGGCGCTGGCGCTGGTCGCGGCGCGCCTCGCAGCGCTCGTAGCGCGCACCGCGGGGCACAGCTAGTATCATATAAGTAGCTCGCAGGCCGCCTACCTTGAGCGTCCGCTCCGACAGGCGCCACACGAGGCGCTGGCGCTGGTCGCGGCGCGCCTCGCAGCGCTCGTAGCGCGCACCGCGGGGCACAGCTAGTATCATATAAGTAGCTCGCAGGCCGCCTACCTTGAGCGTCCGCTCCGACAGGCGCCACACGAGGCGCTGGCGCTGGTCGCGGCGCGCCTCGCAGCGCTCGTAGCGCGCACCGCGGGGCACAGCTAGTATCATATAAGTAGCTCGCAGGCCGCCTACCTTGAGCGTCCGCTCCGACAGGCGCCACACGAGGCGCTGGCGCTGGTCGCGGCGCGCCTCGCAGCGCTCGTAGCGCGCACCGCGGGGCACAGCTAGTATCATATAAGTAGCTCGCAGGCCGCCTACCTTGAGCGTCCGCTCCGACAGGCGCCACACGAGGCGCTGGCGCTGGTCGCGGCGCGCCTCGCAGCGCTCGTAGCGCGCACCGCGGGGCACAGCTAGTATCATATAAGTAGCTCGCAGGCCGCCTACCTTGAGCGTCCGCTCCGACAGGCGCCACACGAGGCGCTGGCGCTGGTCGCGGCGCGCCTCGCAGCGCTCGTAGCGCGCACCGCGGGGCACAGCTAGTATCATATAAGTAGCTCGCAGGCCGCCTACCTTGAGCGTCCGCTCCGACAGGCGCCACACGAGGCGCTGGCGCTGGTCGCGGCGCGCCTCGCAGCGCTCGTAGCGCGCACCGCGGGGCACAGCTAGTATCATATAAGTAGCTCGCAGGCCGCCTACCTTGAGCGTCCGCTCCGACAGGCGCCACACGAGGCGCTGGCGCTGGTCGCGGCGCGCCTCGCAGCGCTCGTAGCGCGCACCGCGGGGCACAGCTAGTATCATATAAGTAGCTCGCAGGCCGCCTACCTTGAGCGTCCGCTCCGACAGGCGCCACACGAGGCGCTGGCGCTGGTCGCGGCGCGCCTCGCAGCGCTCGTAGCGCGCACCGCGGGGCACAGCTAGTATCATATAAGTAGCTCGCAGGCCGCCTACCTTGAGCGTCCGCTCCGACAGGCGCCACACGAGGCGCTGGCGCTGGTCGCGGCGCGCCTCGCAGCGCTCGTAGCGCGCACCGCGGGGCACAGCTAGTATCATATAAGTAGCTCGCAGGCCGCCTACCTTGAGCGTCCGCTCCGACAGGCGCCACACGAGGCGCTGGCGCTGGTCGCGGCGCGCCTCGCAGCGCTCGTAGCGCGCACCGCGGGGCACAGCTAGTATCATATAAGTAGCTCGCAGGCCGCCTACCTTGAGCGTCCGCTCCGACAGGCGCCACACGAGGCGCTGGCGCTGGTCGCGGCGCGCCTCGCAGCGCTCGTAGCGCGCACCGCGGGGCACAGCTAGTATCATATAAGTAGCTCGCAGGCCGCCTACCTTGAGCGTCCGCTCCGACAGGCGCCACACGAGGCGCTGGCGCTGGTCGCGGCGCGCCTCGCAGCGCTCGTAGCGCGCACCGCGGGGCACAGCTAGTATCATATAAGTAGCTCGCAGGCCGCCTACCTTGAGCGTCCGCTCCGACAGGCGCCACACGAGGCGCTGGCGCTGGTCGCGGCGCGCCTCGCAGCGCTCGTAGCGCGCACCGCGGGGCACAGCTAGTATCATATAAGTAGCTCGCAGGCCGCCTACCTTGAGCGTCCGCTCCGACAGGCGCCACACGAGGCGCTGGCGCTGGTCGCGGCGCGCCTCGCAGCGCTCGTAGCGCGCACCGCGGGGCACAGCTAGTATCATATAAGTAGCTCGCAGGCCGCCTACCTTGAGCGTCCGCTCCGACAGGCGCCACACGAGGCGCTGGCGCTGGTCGCGGCGCGCCTCGCAGCGCTCGTAGCGCGCACCGCGGGGCACAGCTAGTATCATATAAGTAGCTCGCAGGCCGCCTACCTTGAGCGTCCGCTCCGACAGGCGCCACACGAGGCGCTGGCGCTGGTCGCGGCGCGCCTCGCAGCGCTCGTAGCGCGCACCGCGGGGCACAGCTAGTATCATATAAGTAGCTCGCAGGCCGCCTACCTTGAGCGTCCGCTCCGACAGGCGCCACACGAGGCGCTGGCGCTGGTCGCGGCGCGCCTCGCAGCGCTCGTAGCGCGCCAGCACGTGTCGCACGCGCGCGCGCGCCTGGGCCAGGGACGACTCGCACATCTGTAACAACATGATTCGTTTTAAAACTGTCTGACATATTTCGGGACGTCGGGACCCTGACGAGGGGCCGAAGCTAACTGGCAGAGGCCCGTTAGATGCTTTTATTAAATTGAGGCACCAACCAACGGCTAACCTTGAGTGAACAGACTGCAAGAGTTTATACGCACTATGCAAGTGCACCCAAGGACAACCCCCCCATTGGTGCAGGACTATTGCAGAACATGGAAAAAACAACATTAGACTGGGGATTTGGGTGGCTACAGTCGATTGGTGACTTAGAACTATAAGGACTACATAATGTATACACCATGTTCTTCACGATATCCATAAACTTTGTCAAACGCTTCTATAGCTTTTACAAATTAAATCTAACAAAGGAAGTAGTACTTGAAAAGGCTTCGTTACAAAAACATTGTTATTTCATTTAGTGAAATTTAATTGAGCTATGCAGTAAGAAAGGGCCTTAATTCAGTTTTGACAAGTTTCAGCCCGCCAAATCTTATAAATGAATATACGTCATCGTTGCCAATTCGGATAAAGAGGCATGCATATCGGGCGATTTACGTCAAGGTATTTAGTTTGTATGAAAATTAACAAAAAATAAGGATTCGTTAATGTGTCCATAATGAAAAATGCTTATTTTCCATGGTCCGAACTTCTAGTCGAAGTTTATACATATCGTCCGGAACACGGTGTATAAATTGTTTTTGATTTTGTTTTTTTTTCTTTTTTACTTCTACACACGCTGTCTACATCTTTTTAACTACTTTCCTATGGCAGGTATGCTGGAAGAGATTTCTTTAGAAGTAAGCATCACCTTTATGCCTATTTTTCTGTTCTTTTTATTTCTTGTCTGTTTATACATGTGCATACACAAATAGTCGCAGATGGATCGTCGAATCCGCTGTTTTACAAAACCACAAGTCGTTTTACAAAACAGCTCCGTTATGTAAAACAACTGAACAACGTGAGTCGGTTGTTTGTAACATCAATATAAATACTACATACATGGCAATGCAGCTGCAGTTGACGAGCAAAGTCGTACAGGTAGTAAGCGTGCTCGGGAATAGCGCCGCTCTCCTCAGCCGCAGCCAAAGACTCCGCCAACTGTTGCTCTGTAAACAAAAATATTGCAACTTTAGCAAAGAAAATATACCTATACCGGCTGACTTTTCATTACCGTCTGGACAAAACAGGGTTTAAAAGGTGAACGGAGTAGAAGACTATGGCAGCTAGCTAATACCGATCCAGCCTGTCCCATGCTGCCCTCTCCTAGCGACGCCCTAAGCCGAGGTCCGAACCCCACAGGGGGTGCCCTTAGCGTGTAGTCCCTTAGTTTTTAAGATTTTAAGCCCTGGCTGGAGACCTTTAACTTTCGAGGCATCCACAGGCAAGCCCGGTTAAGCAGACGACAACCTCATAAGTTGAACTGCGAGATGCCATTCCCAAAAAAAAAAGACTGGCAGTTTTTTTTATTTTTAAGAATTAAATAATATCAAAATTTTAGATATCACACGGGTACGTACTGCAGGGTTAAAAAATATAGTATCCTGAGTTTTATAAAATCCAGGTTGTAAACTAACAGTGTGTCAAATTTCATTCAAATCTGTGAGCCGTTTTTGCGTGATTGAGTCGCAAAAATATAAACTTTCACGTTTATAACATAGCGGCGCGGCGCTCCGCGGTTACAACCGGTCGATCCCGTAAGAATATCGGGATAAAAAGTAGCCTATATGTTAATTCAGGGTGTCAGCTACCTCCATACCAAATTTTATCAAAATTGGTCCACTCGTTTGAGCGTGAAGAAGTTACAAACATATAAACACACACACATCCACAAACTTTCGCCTTTATAATATTAGAGTGTGATATTCACCTAGTTTGTAGTACAGCAACACGAGTGCCAGTTCACTGGTGCGAGTGTTGACGCAGGCCGCGTCGCAGCACACGATCTCAAGCAATTGGACTAGCTCCTCTTCCTGATGAGACAAACAGAAATATAAAAATTAGATAAAGATACAAACAAACAAACAATTTTTATTAAATACGCAAAATACTGTTAGCCCCTTACTAATAAACGTTGTATAGCGTCTGTATAGTTACACAACGCTGTCTTCTTCATTCGAAAGTCAAATTACTGACGACTGAAAGAGAGAAATCGGTGTGCAACTATTCATCTGATGTAATACGTTTATTAGTAAGGGGGTTAAAAATTCTCGAAGTTCGTGGCTAAGTAATAACAGCACGGGACGATCGGTCAGGTTAGGTTGGTCCGTGGATGGGTGTCCATCTTTACATACTGAGTGAGACCCCTCCGTGCCTCAAAAAGCACGTTAAGCCGTTGGTCTGGGCTTTCATTCGTAAATCTTTGACAGTCGTTACGGATGTATAATCAGAAAACTAAAAGTCTGACAAACCGGTCTTAACAATACTTTTGCTGTATGTATCTGATGTATTGTGTGTCTTTTAGTCTGTGCTAAATAATTGTATTTTCTTTCTTTATATCTAGTTGTTTAAAGGGTAAAAGTAAGCTGTATTCCATAGTCTATGTCTAAACTGAAATAGTCCAGTAAGATTGTTGTCTTTGGAAAGTTTACTATATCTCCATTGACATAACTGCAGATATATAGGATCAGCAGTTAGCTTTTTAGGAGAAAATTTTTCTTTTATGAATACCATACAAAATAGTTACTGGATAATACAATACCAATTGGTAAGACTGGTTGTTTGACTTTCGGGCTTCTGAATACCCGTAATGACTGTCTATGACAGCCGGGCTTAGCGTGTTTTCCGAGCCACGGAGGGGTTTCGATGTGTAGTGTCACACATCCTTGACATCACACCAAGATTCTACTCGTAAAATTCTTAGGTAATAGGTAATACTAAACGCAACTCCACGTCAATGCGCGTATTTTGCGTACGGGTGGGAAAATCGATTATTCGATCCACCCCAGCTTCTCAAGGAAGGCCAGCAACGCCTTGACGTCACTGACCGTCTCACGGAGGCAGTGGCATGCATTGGTTTTCAGAATAGGTAGGCACTAGGCCGGGTCTAGTCTAGGCAAACGCGGTCACTAATCAGAAAAAAATTTGAGGTCAAAAGTGTGGTTATTTGAGTAGGCATGCCTACTTAAGGGTGACGTATTTTTAATTTTGTCGTATTAACTTGAACGAGTAAAGACCAATGACAATGTGCGAATAGTACGGGAGCCGAGTAGGCCGTCCGGCGACTGCCTACTGCCGCGCGTGTTTGTATGAAGATTTTGTTTTTTGTTAGGTATGATAATTTAGTGAGTTTCTTAATTGTGGGGCACACACTAAAATGTAATTGACAGGCTTATGTTGATATATCGAGGTAGGCACTGCTTATATGCAATGTACGCCACTGTACGGAGGGTACCTGGGTTACCGAAGTACACAGCCTTGTACGTGGCCATCACCGGGCAGTTTAGAAGCACATGTGCCACTGTCTCGTCATCCTCCATGCAGGCCCTGCACAGCTGACCTTGTGACTCCTATAAATTTATTATATTATTACCTGGCAACTCGGCGGCAGTATGATGGCACACTGCTGCGCGTGCAGGGTCAGCATGCCTCTCAACAGTCGCAGCCAGTCGAGTACTGTGGTCGTGCGGCACCCCGTGACGAGGCTCAGCTTGTCAACGATGACTCGGGACATGCGGATCACGTCGCCGGCTGTGCACGCCGACTGGGATATTGATACTGGAATAGAAAAGAAACATTTTATTAGTACTTTTTTATATATATTAATTATATTCTTTTCTTTGTTTCTTAGGGCCGACGCACATCTCGCGAGGCGCAGCGCAGCGCGGTTGTCAGTGTCAAAGAAAATCAACGTTGCGTGCCTTAAAATAAAGTCGAAAATAAATTATCTGAGACGAGCACCTTTTTCCGCTTAGATACGCTCTCGAGCTAATGGAAGTTTGTTTAATCTCAACTTTATTTCAACGCTAGCAAGGTCAATATTTTTTTAGCAGTGACGACGACCGCGCAGATGAGCGCCAGCCCTTACAACACACCCCATAGGGGTTGGCAGAGCTACAGCTCTGTCTTTTACCAAGGCCCATGTAATAGGGGGCGATCCTATTGTCCACAACCAGACACAAAGCCAGATTCCGGGCTTCTAATGAGAGATTTGTATCCAAAAACTACAGTACTGTGTTGCTGAATGAGCGGAGGGACAATTCTCGTATTTTTAAGAACGTTCACAGTCTGATCTCAGTCTCAATCTTGCAAAAATACCTCTAATTTCCCTACATTTTGACAAGTTATTGACATTGATTGTCGCTGAGATGAGATTGCGACTAGATATTCAACCTTTTTTTTTTGTAATTACGGCAGTTATCAAGCCTTCTGATTTTATCAATAGACGTTTCCCCTGGATATTTTTTTTACATAGTTTTTTTATTGCAAAATGGGCCAGCTCTTGACCTCTATCTCGCCTGGTGGAAAGCAATGGATGAGATCTGTGGTGGAACGAGCGTGCCCAGAAGACACCTATTCACCCTTTTTAAGTAATAATATGCTGACTTACCCAACTCCTCAACAGAGATCCTGCGTTTGGTGTCAGTGTCGGCAGCGTACTGTTCTAGCGCGATGTTCATGCAGGAGACGGTGATGCATGGTATGTGACACGGACGCACTTTCATTTTAGTTAAGAACCTGTAATGGAACAAAATTTTATTGTTATTACAAAGTTAGAGGGCACGATAATAGAATTAAACCCCATTTAATAGTCCTCCAGACTGTATTTCGACCATGGCGGCCAATCTCAAAGGAGACTAAAGTCCGCGCGGAACTAGTTGGCCGCGCCTTAGGTATGTGAGCGGTGTACGTGCGGTGCGAACCGCCGCCTCACCCCTGTCCCCACTTCAGTGACCAACTAGTTCCGAGCGGACTATAACCTTCAGCACAGGAGATATTATAGTGCACAAATGTATATGCGCAGACAGGTGCACTCTTCTCTTCCCTGGATCTCATAACCCAATGGGACGGCACGCAATCCGACACGACCGGAGAGGACCAACGGCTTAACGTGCTTTCCGAGGCACGGGGGTATCGCACCGCGAACTTCCAACCCCTGGGATGTCCCCATTTATACGATGACCAAAACACAAATCGCCGACGTCACCCTAAAAGCAGCCAAGCTGTATGTGTGTCCAACGAATCATGGGCCAAATCAAGACGGGTAGCGTCATCAGGACATAACGCACACACACTTCCGACGTTGCCATAGTCTCGGGATACCCTGAGCGTTTACATTCACAGCGTATTTGTCCACTTGGTTACCACAAGTAAAGCAGGGGTCGCTTCATGAGATAAAAATACTATACTGCTGCTAAATTTAATAAATGCAATGTGATTTTTAATTACATAATTTCATCATTTTCTTAGTTTGTGCAGGTTCTAAGCCTAAAAAATAACTGTATTCCATAGTCTATGTCTAAACTGAAATAGTCCAGTAAGATTGTTGTCTTTGGAAAGTTTACTATATCTCCATTGACATAACTACAGATATATGGGATCAGCAGTTAGCTTTTTAGGAGAAAAACTTTTTATTTAGATACTTCTTATTTTTATTTAATACTAGCTGCGCCCCGCGGTTTCACCCGCGTAAATGTCGATCCCGTGGGAATATCGGGATAAAAAGTAGCCTATATGTTAATCCAGGGTGTCAGCTACCTTCATACAAAATTTTATCAAAATTGGTCCAGCCGTTTGAGCGTGAAGAAGTAACAAACATATAAACACACACACGCTCACAAACTTTCGCCTTTATAATATTAGCACAGTCTAAAAATCATACAGTCGTCCAACGAAGACGCCTAGACAGGGCAATCGTGCGGGGTGTGAGGGGCGAGACGCGGGTGAGCCGATCCCGAACTGCGAACAAAACGATGTTAGTAGTTCGGGATATATCATTGAGGGCTGACGCATGCTTGTTTTTTATTTGTTAATTTTAAATGGTGCATACGACGTGTGCTGTGACTGATTGTAAGTCTTCATCTCATATAAATAAAGATCTGCGGTTTCATTAACTTCCACGTACAGAAGAAAGGTAAATAAAATATCTATTTTTGTTATTGTAGAGTGCATAAATAATTTTATTTGTAATGTCGTGCCATGTTGATAACGCTAATAAAATGGCCGACCGGCGCATGGTAAAAAAAAATAATAGGGTATCACTACGTATGATTCCTATGTTCTGTGTTTATCACACAGAGCATCTGTTTGGAAATCCTACTAATATTATAAATGTGAAAGTGTTCGTTTTTATGTTCCGTGTCAAGATGGTGGACTTTTTTATTATTTACTAAGGGTGAATTTCGAGATGGTGGCCGTAATTTTTTATAATAAGATATGAATCTCAATTTTGAGTATAATTGGAGTGCTTATTACGAAAAAGCCATCCTTTTTGAAATCCAAGATGGCGGACGTCATTTTTTTATAATTTGATATGGGTGTCAATTTCGAGTATATTTGGGGTGCTTGTTACGAAAAAGCCATCCTTTTTGAAATCCAAGATGGCGGACGTAATTTTTTTATAATTTGATATGGGTGTCAATTTCGCGTATAATTGGGGTGTTTGTTACGAAAAAGCCATCCTTTTTGAAATCCAAGATGGCGGACGTCATTTGATTTGCAATGAATAAATAATTATATAAATATTGTTTATTTGTGACAACCCTGGCCGATGCGTTACTGTCTAGACGATGTCGGCATTTTACACGAGATCAAAGGCGTCGTCCTACTGTATGATTTTTATACTGTGATATTAGTGTGATTTCCTGCACACATAACTAGAATGAGTTTTTTTATGAACAAAGTTGAGAGATTAACAGAAATATAGAAAAGTATTTTGTCTCACGAAGCGACGCGTGCTTTACTTGTGGTAGCCGAGTGTACAATACGCTGTGAATGTGTGCGTGGAGACGATTAATGTCGGCACATAACACACAACTACCCGTAGGATTTGAAAAAAATCTTTTTGCAAATGAATAGCCCAATTTTTGAGGCAAGCGACCTAACACCACGCTAGGACGCTTAGGAGCGAACAAAAAGTATATAAAAAGTTTAATAAAAAGAACGCGATTCGACGGGGTGGCTCGGGAGAACAAGTAATTTCACGTGGACAAAGTGGCGAGCAGAAGCTAGTGTTAAGGCTGATTTAGACAGGGTAAGTAACTGACTCCAAACTCGAGACAAGTCAGTGCTGAGCCGATATTTACCTAGTGTAAATTGAATTTGGAGTCCGTAGTAAATGGTTGTGTATCATGAAATGGCCAGCTAAGATTGACCATATCGTTTAAAAGTCAACGTTTAATGATATATACCATTCGACGTTTGGCCAATCATGAATTTAGGGTTCGCATAATACTAAACGACGTTAGGGACATCCCGAGGTTCGGTTTGGTTAGGTACCTTACTCCACTGATTCCAAATTAAATTTACACTAGGTAAATATCGGGTCAGCACTGACTTGTCTCGACTTTGGAGTCAGTTACTTACCCAGTCGAAATCAGCCTTGAAGATAGAGTTGTGATCCTCTTACCTGTCGAACAAGTTGATGGCATTGATGAGCACGTCGGCTGGCAGGTCGAACCAAACTTTGAGACATCTCAGCACGTGAGCCGCGCCGTCGCGCGCTCCCGTCGTTACTTCACCATTCTGTTGACAAATACATACAAATTAATATCATATCATCACGTTTTTTACTTCTTCACGCACAAACGGCTGAACAGATTTTGATTAAATTTGGCACACAGCTTATAATCCAAATTAACACATTAGGATACTTTTTATCCCGATACAAGTTTCTATATTTATGTCTGTAATTTATATTGTGTACATAATAAAGAGTTTTCTATCCTATTCCCACGGGATCGACACTCATGCGGGTGAAACCGCGGGGCGCAGCTAGTAAGTAATAAATGAAGATTACCAAAACAATGTGCTTGCGCAAGTAGGTACATAATATGTACAAATACAAAATTATCGTGAGTTTAGTAACGAGTTGACGAATTAACATCTTTTGAAGGTACCTCGACATTCCTAATACGAATGGAGGTCAGACTTCAACGATGTTTACACTTTATGTTCAAATTATACATACATAAATAATAAGCCTATAATGTTCCCACTGCTGGGACACGGGCCTCCTCTCAGTGAGAGAGAGTGGGCCGTAATCTACTACGCGGACCCAGTGCGGGTTGGCAGATGTCACATGTCTTAGAATTTTTGGTTCTAGGGCTTGCCGGTTTCCTCACGATGTTTTCCTTCACCGTTTTGAGAGCTGTGGTGATGAAATAATTTACACAAAGTAAAGCGCCTGTCTGGATTCGAACCTATGACCTACAACTCGTAAATCGCGGCCGTTACCAATTGGCCAGTACTACTCTCATGTTCATCATCTTATGTTCAAATTATACTTTGGTTTAATGTTGTCTAGTATCACACCTATCATGGAATGGAACGCTCCATAGCTTTCTCTACAACAGTCAGTCGCTGTCAAAGTGTAACAGAATAAACGCAAGTCCTGAAAGAAGCTAGTTCATAATTGACTACTAAATCAATTTCAGTAACTTTTAAAATTGGTTTATTGAGCCAAAGAAAATTAAATCTTATTTCAAGGCAATAAGACTCAATTTTTAATGCATTAAGTAATGCTAGGGTCAACACGAATAATTTAGCTTTAAAAAAAGTTTTTGTCATCGTTTTATGTTACATAATTATTGTTATATTTTTTTTTGTTCAAAGCGAGTTGAGTGGGTATGTTTTTTGTTACTTTTTTTTTCACAAGGATATTAAATACTACCTACTATGCCTACATGGCATACTTAATTCAGAACGATTAAGATAAAAACCGCCGCCTTATTGGAACCCCACGGCCTTGACCAATAGGAGCGCTCAGTGTATCGGACGTGTTCGTTGTGTGGCCGCATTTGGAGGTATTTAATCAACACTTTTGTTAAAGGATTCTCTAGGTGCGTTTAAGATGATTTTTAATTCCAAATTAAAAAATATTCTGAGCTTTCTTTGTAAATTAAATATAAAAAAAAAAACACTCCGGGAGTGCCGACAGAAGTGAAAACAAAACACAAACCGAATACTTTGCCATCACTCACTGAAATATCGGATATACATTAAAACCGAGTACATCCCGAGGACAGCCGAACACATCCGAAGCGGTGTCGGTTACGGTAACAGTGGCGCGAATTCAATGGTTTTTTCCTATCTCAAAAAATGTCCAACGCGCCTAATGAAGTTTTCACTTCAAAAATCCTCCAGACCGAATTTCGGCCACGGCGGCCAATCTCAGCGGAGACTAGCCTTCGGCGCGGGAGAAATTATAGAGCACAACTGCACAAGTGTGTGCAGACACAGGTGTACTTGACTGCAAGCATTTTACATGACGCGACTGCCTACCTGACCTCCAAAACCCAGTTACTAAACCCCTTACTAATAAACGTTGTACATATAGTGTCTGTATAGTTACACAATGCTTTGTGTTATTCTTTCTAAAGTCAAATTACCGACGACTGAAAGAGAAAAATCGGTGTGCAACTCATCATCATCTGATTGCTATCGACACGCTAAGAAGATCTGCCTAACCTTTTCCCAACTATGTTGGTGTCGGCTTCCTGTCTAACCAGATACAGCACCAGTAATTTACATGGAGCGACTGCCTATCTGACCTCCACAACCCAGTTACTGGGTAATACGATAGAATAGAATACACTTTATTATGTACACCATATACCCCGATACCCCTTGGTAAGACTGGTTGTCAGACTTTCGGGCTTCTGACTACCCGTAACGACTGTCAAACATCCACGAATGACAGCCGGGACCAACGGCTTAACGTGCTTTCCGAGGCACGGAGGGGTCTCGGTATGTAAAGATCCCACACAGACCAACCGCGGCAAGCGTAGCTTAACCTGATCGATCGACCTGTGCGGCTGTTATTTAGCCTACTAAATTAAAGTCTTGTTTCAACTCCTTACCTCAGATTCAGCAGGCAGGCACAGTTTTGGCTGCGCCTTGTGCTCGAGCAGGAGATACTCGTTGAGCGTCGCGTACATTGTCTGCGCCTCCTCCTCGGGAGAGCGCTGTCGCGACGTGGATGCTTCCGATTGGCCAGCATCCGGGTGCCCCGCGCCCGATCTCAACATTATCGGGATTATTGGCGCGAGATGAGGGTGAATCGGCACCTGTAGAGAGTTCATTGTTATAGTTAATTATTTCATGAAGGCCTGTCTTCTTCTCGTTGTGACGTTAAACATATGAAGCTTCTTCCCGTATTTACATAATCAGCCTATAATGTTCCCACTGCTGGGACACAGGCCTCCTCTCTGTGAGAGGGAGTGGGCCGTAATCCACCACGCGGGCCCAGTGCGGGTTGGTAGATGTCACATGTCTTCGAACTTTTTGGTTCTAGGACATGCCGGTTTCCTCACGATGTTTTCCTTCACCGTTTTGAGAGCAGTGGTGATGAAATAATTTACACAAAGTAAAGCGCCTGTCTGGGTTCGAACCTACGACCTACAACTCGTAAGTCGCGGCCGTAACCACTTGGCCACCACTGCTCTCCTCCCGCTCTGCTCTTCCCGTATTTAAAAACAGCCAAAATCTAATCGATATCATCTCAGCGACTCAGCGACAATCAATGTCAAAAACTTGTCAAAAAAGTTGCGAAATTAGCGGTATTATTGAAAGATTGAGAATGAGATTTGAATAAGACATTTTTCTTAAAATTACCGGAATCGCCCCTCGGGTTCAAATTGAAATACTTAGGTGAAGATGCGAGTTAAACGGGGTGATGTCTTTATAGCGCAAGAACAAAGTGAATGCACGCAGTTCATAAATATGCGTTACTGCTAAGACCCTATGCGAAATAGAGCTCCTGCGCTGGTTTTCAGCGATAGACGGCGATGACGTGATGACGTCACACAACTACTAATGTTTACAGATGCCTGGACTAATCGTTCTTAGTTCCTGACAAAAGGGTACACCTAATTAATCCAGACATCTGTACAGTCAGAGAAACGTATTGTTTTGCAAATTGACATCATCTTATACAGGGTGAAATTGAATTCATGGGCATCCTTTTAAGGGGTCATTGTAATCATCATTATGAACAACTTTAACCATGGGACCAAACCTGAAATCGCGAGAAAAAAATCAGCTCTTCCCTATATTTTGACGAGTTATGTGAACATAAATGCAAGGAACAGCTGATTTTTTTTCGCGATTTTATGTTTAGTCCCATAGTAAAAGTTGTTCATAACGATGAGTACAATGACCCCTTAAAAGGATGCCCATGAATTTAATTTAATTCTGTATAGCTTAGAACTCCTCATCATCAGTCGTATGAGCATGGTCAATCTGCTAAACTACATATTTCCCTGACGAACAGACGCCAGCACATCAACCTACTACAATCTGTCAAATTTCTTTAATCGATTTTCAACTTTATCACTGAAGTATAAGGTTCAAAGCTGATTGGGAAAATGTGACAGTTTCGGGGAGATTGATGTGCTGGCTTCTGTACATTCAAAAAACCACAAAAATCCTTACCTAAGCGAGTGCAGGAGCAATCAGCGGCTTGTTGTCGTTGTATATGCTCGCACCGATCCGCCCACAGCTCTCGTCCCGAAGGTTTGAGCGACCGGGCGCGAGGGCCCTAGTACCTGACACAAGAGAGAGCGCTGTCAACGCACGGCAGCCTGGGCAGGCCGCTGAGCGATGATACAGGGTGATGGAGAAGGAGGATAGGACTCAAGGTCTAGCTTCGATGCTAAGGACAAAAGTCTTTGGAAGGCAAAAGAGTCTATTTGGATATGTCGTCGAGATAAACCAAAATGGTAATCTCAGATAAAAGTGAAGTTTCTTTTTAAACAAATATCAGAAAACTACACTGGAACTTGAATATAGTTCTTCACGAGATTCAAATACAAAAATACTGGATAATTCGGTAGGTAAGTACTGATAAATATCAATAGGAACTTTAAATTATACGATTTCGAGGTAGGATTAAAGGATGGGAGTTTCAGGAGCTTACAGCTCAAGGCTACTGGGAGCAATGTCTTGTTGAAAAACAATTGCCCAGCCACCAACGCGCCTCTCAAACAGGTCAGATACGCTACAAGCAGTGGTTGAGCACTGTTGTAGGCCGTACAATGCGCTCTAACGAGACGCAAAGACACAAGCGTTTAAAAAACACAAGTAAAATGCCACGGTCTCTCCCTTAGCCCTAGTATACACTGAGTTTAAACCTCCTGGTTCTAACCCTTTATACTATTTTTATGTGAACCTTTGACGGTTCTATCGCAGCAAGCGACGCGGGCTTCTTGACAGGGATTGATTATAATAGCAGTAGAAAATCTAAGTTACCTGTAAAATTGCAAGAATGAATATGGCATATGGATTGATATGAAAAATAACCTTAAGTTTTCATGAAACGTTGCTGACCATAATATTGAAATCAACCAGTGTCTTTTTATAGTAATACTATAGTCTATGATGGCTTCGCTAAATGTTGACGAAATCGGTAAATTTTTAACAAAATTCAAATCATACATCTAATCTAATATTATAAAGAGGTAAAATTAGTTTTTTGTATAGGTAGGTGGTAATCTCAGTCAAAAAATCTTTTTGCATTTCATAGCCCAGTTCTTGAGGAAGGCTATAGGCTATTTAACATCACGCTAAGACCTTTAGGAACCGCGTAACAAGCAAAAAAAAAAGACAGAAAGAACGCTAACCGAAAACGAAGGAGGTGATAACGCGGGCAGGTGATGCGAAGCGACAGGGTGAAGTCGCGGGCAGAAGCTAGTTAATACCTATAGGAAGTTTTTTTATAAGTAGATCCTACATCATTTCTTGTAGTAACATTTTAATTATGATAATTTAAACATTATTATTGCTGAGTAACACGAGCTGTCATCAGCTGTCAGATATCCAATAGCTATGTGCGTGTGTGTGTTATTGTAACTTGTAACCGAAGCTTCCGTTTGACGTCATAATCCTAATCATGAGATGAAGTACTTCAAAGAGTACAGTCAATAACAGATATAAGTATTCAGGCAGCTGTCTGAATATACATTATAAAAAAGTATGTAAAATCAAACAAAAATAATAATAATTTATTTCAAGTATCAAGACTCCTAATATGTTTGCAAAATTAGACTATAATGTTCCTATTGCGACACAGGAATTATCTGTGAGAGGGAGTGGACCGTCCCTGACCACGCGGGCCCACCGCGGTTTGGTGGATGCCACAGTCAGTCATGTCTTCGAATTTTTGGTTTTAGGACATGCCGGTTTCCTTTTCAAGTCCTGTTTGCGTGGACTTAATACTGATAAATTATATTTTCTGTAAGTAGGTTTATACTGAACACTGTTAGAAGTCAATAATATTTGAAAAAATATATATGATATCTGTGTTCGAAGAATCACCGTAACAAACTCAGAGGTCAAAGTCCAGACATAATCTTGGTCAGATCATGTGGGGATCATGGAGGTCTTTTGATGAAATAACCACACCGATTTGAGTGGACCTGTGAATATAATCTATGCTACAAATTCATTCCAAGAATACATTCGATTTTATCGAAAAAAGATATAGAGATGAAGTTACTTTATTTCGTTCTGTTTACTTTTTTTTTTAAGCCTATACCGTCTCCCACTCCTGGGCAAAGGCCTCCCAATTTTCCTTCCAAACCAGAGTGAATTGTGCGATCCTTTATATTACAAAATTATTTTTTATATTACAATTTCTTTATGAACAAAATACAATACAAAATTGTAATATTCTTACTAATTAATATGGATAATATTCAGACATTGGCTTGAGTCGTTATTGTTGTTATTGCCGCCATTCGCCAGTCCATAATAGCGATATAACCTTTATAAATAATCGTTGCAACAACATTCTCGTTTTGAATTGTTAATTTTTATTTATTTGCATGATACTTCTAGATATAAAAGCGTTGAACAAAGTCGAGTTATTGCGAATAGATATTTCATGCTGTTCGAAATCTGAACTGAGGTGTTCAAATTTCGAACAGTTTCATTTGTTCAAATAAGTATGTGATCAGGCCTGTTATTGCGTAACACAGATAAAATGACAATTGCACGCAATGCCTTTCATTTTGACACTTCAGTCATGTTCATTGCGTTATTTACGCTGTTGAACAGACGAATTTTTCAAACCTATGAAGCAATGGATCCTTTAAATCCTCGGATTGCGATAGAAATCATAATTTTATTATACCTTTACCCCCTTATTCATAAAACTTATCAAACCTATTTTTGTTAAAATGGGGTTTGTCTCTTTCTTACACACAGAAATGTCAACGTGACAGATAAAGACAAACGTTCTATAAACCTATTTTAGCTAAAATAGAGATAAAATAGGATTATGAATAACGGCATTAGAATATAATAGATCAATATTTTGACCTAGAAAAGTCCAATAACAAAATCACATTCTGTCATTCTTATTCTAGTTAGAGATCAATAAAAAATATTTCACTCACCCAAAGAACGAGATAAAGTCTTTACTATCAAAAAGATAAAGACATATTTTGTTATCTCAACATTTTGTCCTGAATGTGGCTTTAAAATCTCGTTTCTGACACGGGTTTACCGTCTGCCGCATACTAGTCTAAAGATTCGAATAAATAACAATATTTTTCACGGTCCTATTGCCTAGAATTCAGCCTAGATTTAACAGCTGCTACCGTTTCTCTATAATAATTATAGTAAAATTCTCGTATTTTAGACGTCATATTTTTTCCTTTTTTTCTTTTTTTTTTTAATTGTCTCTTCTTAATCTCCTCAGTTATTTTTATCTTTCTGGTTATGTCACTTTTATTTTATTGGACAAAAATATTTTCGTATTCTTTTCCAGGACAGTTTTCAGTCAACCTTAAAATCGAAAAACTGGGCACTAACACGGATGCCACAAGTACTTAAAATGCAAATTAACCACGTACTAAACAGCTGATCGTAAGGAGCCTAGTTACCAACTTAAATTAGCATTACTAATTAAAGTAGAAATTTAACGCGTTGTATATTGTCCGGCCGCGCTAAATTTGCCAAAAATGTAAACAACAATGGCCGCTCGAAATTAAATGAAATCGATATATTTACAAGAACATTTATTTTAAGTAATGTTTGTTTCGTCTAAGAGCGAACTAGACGAAAACAAACATTACATAAAATAAATGTTCTTGTATATCAATTTTATTCAATTTCGAGCGGCTATTGTTGTTTACATCTTTGGCAAATTTAGCGCGGCCGGACCTTACATAGTATCGTTTATACGTAACCAGTTATCAACACGACTTTGGGTGGGCTAGACGAAATTATAATTTGGTTCAGAAAGAAAACGAATGTACTTTTCACTTTCTTTTGGAGGTCGAGTGTTGTGTATAAAATCTTATCATGTGATAAGATATTTTTCTTAAAATAACTTCCTGAAGTTTTAGAATATTTTTAACATTTTTGTGGGTAGTTAAAAAAAATCTGCACATCATCTTCTCACGGTAACATTACCGTGAACTCGTCCAGGATTTTAAGACTACCCACAAAAAGTTTTGTTTCACCATCCATCTAACCGTTTTATAACAATCTGCTAGTTCGTGCTATCAAATTCACAAGTGTCAGGGGATCATTGGCCTGGATAGTACTCATACACTGATACTTTAGTATGGAGCGACACGCGTCGACGACAGCCGTCAAAGCGTGTCGGCGGCTGCCGCTTACAACATGCCTCGTACTCAAATACACGAGCGACACGTCGTCGACGCATGTCGAGGTCGACAGATGCAGTTCCCTCTGTCGTTGACGCAGTTCCCTCTGTCGTCGCCGCGTGTCGCTCGTGTATATGAGCACTTAGTAAACAAAAATAATTTCAAAACTACCCTCTATAAAGGCTGGATTACGTTCTACCTTCCACCTAGACCTACCCGTTTTAATGCTATCTTCTAGTTCGTGCTACCGAGTTCACTAGTCACGGGGGCAATGATCTAACGAGTGTTCCATGCACTGTAGTTTAGATAAACTCACTTTTGTACTATAAATATCACTGTTTTACTCATTATTATAATTGCATAATGTGGGTATTTTGCAGTTAATGTAAGGTCGATTGGGACCTATATTTAGATGGACGGCGAGTTTTTGTACAGAGAAATTTATTGTGAAGTAAATTGCCTACCAACATAAATTGTACGTATAGCATAATTACACTAATAACACTAATATTATAAAGGCAAAAGTTTGTGAGTGTGTGTGTGTGTTAATGTTTGTTACTTCTTCAAGTTCAAACGGCTGGACCAATTTTGATAAAATTTTGTATGGAGGTAGCCGACACCTTGGATTAATAGGCTACTTTTTATCACGATATTCCCACGGGGTCGATACTTATGCGGGTGAAACCGCGGAGCGCAGCTAGTCTTTCATAAATCAAAAGTGCCTGTAATTGCTTGAATTGAAATAAATGCTTTGAGTTCGAGTGGACCGCGAAAATAACAAAAAGGTCAGATAAATGGATAACTAGACAATAATATTTATATAACATTATAATATATTTTTTAAATAAAACAACGTCCATAATAAAAACAAAGCCAATCGTAATAAACTTTCACACAACAATAAACAGAAAACAGCTGATTTTATTGTTGCATTGCAGTATCAGTAGAAAAATACTTTTATCTACAAAATAAAATAAAAAATAACAAAGGGAGATAAAGAAAGGCATTGTAACGAAGACTTGCTGTTTGCAAAACAATAAATACCGCATAACATAATCAACCTATAATAATAATTTATTTTCAGACAACAATTGATCCATTACACAAACCCCACTGCTGGAACACTGGCCTCCCTGTCTAGGAGAGGGAGTGGGCCGCAATCCGCCGTTATCCGCCTCGTAGGCCCAGTGGGGTTTGGCAAATGTCACATGTCTTCGAATTTTTTTGTTTAAGGACATGCCGGTTTCCTCACGATATTTTCCTTCACCATTTTGAGAGCAGTTGTGATGAAATTATTTACACAAAGTAAAGCGCCTGCTGGAGGAAGGACGCGCGGGCTCGCGAAAAATGAAAGGAGTGGAGGGAGGCCTTTGCCCAGGAGTGGGATTCTCACATAGAGAAGGCTTGTGTCCCATCAATGGGGACATTATAGGATGATTAAATGCTATGCTTATGCAACACGTCTTCTTCCACACCTCTCTATTAGCGACGTGATCATCATATTAGTCTTACTGCACAAGTGAAATGACCAGACGCCAGCACATCAAGCTACCCGAAACTGTCAATTTTTTCCAATCAACTTAGATCCTTATTCTTAAGCAATAAGGTTGAAAATCTATTAAAGAAATTTGACAAATTGTAGTAGCTTGATCAGTGGCCGATTTACACATTTGCCGCCACTAGGCTATTCAAATTTTGCCGCCCCTACCGACCTCTACAATAATGTCCCATGTCTTTTATATGTATACTGCTTCGCCTTTTCTTCAAAATACTTAAAATGTTCTCGTTTTTCAGCTACGAAAAACTTGCAAAGAGATTTGTAAAGATCGGCAACTATGATAAAAATCTACGGTAGAAGCCTGAATTTGAGCATTCACTTTGTTTATTCTTTCCAAAAAAATATGGTAGGTATACAAATATTAATCTTTTTAATTTCAGTAAGACATTTTTTTAAAAATTAGCCCCAAAGCCGCCCTTAAAATCTGCCGCCCTAGGCTCCAGCCTACTCAGCCTATTGGTAAATCCGCCACTGAGCTTGATGTGCTGGCGTCTGCACATGAATATTTAAAGTGAAACAATACAAGAAACCTATTTACATTATTTAAAACATATTTCGTGCAAACAACACAATATCAGTTGTTATCTTTACGCGTGATGTGATAAACAGAGTTGTAGGTCCAATGTTAAGTTGATGAGTATCACGTTCGGCTGCAGCCTTTACGTGATCACAGTAATTATGTTTGTTTGTGTCTAGATCTAAATACGTCAATCTAGATTGAATTCTATTTTTATGTAAGTAGACTACAATCTGAAAGATTGGTAGAGATTACTTTAGCGACTTCCCAGCATTAAGACATATGATCTCATTTCTATTTATATTATTTACTAACCCCCTTATTCATAATCCTATTTTATCTCTATTTTAGCTAAAATAGGTTTATAGAACGTTTGTCTTTATCTGTCACGTTGTCATTTCTGTGTGTAAGAAAGAGACAAACCCCATTTTAACTAAAATAGGTTTGATAAGTTTTATGAATAAGGGGGTTATTCTTAGTTTTAAGTGGGCAAAATTGAAAGAACCGGAGTTACCGACATAGCTTGCAGAGTAAGCAAACTGAAGTGGCAGTGGGCTGGCCATGTCTGTCGAAGGACTGATGGCCGGTGGAGCAGACGAGTCCAGAGGGGCAATTCTCGTAATTTTAAGAACGTTCACAGTCTAATCTCAGTCTCAATCTGTCAAAAATACTTCTAATTTCCCTACATTTTGACAAGTTTTTGACATTTGTTTTTCGCTGAGATGAGACTGCGACTAGATTTTGAACGTTTTAAATTACGAGAATTGGCCTTCTGGAGTGGAGACCGCGTACCGGCAACAAAATCTTCGTCCACTCGTCCACAAACAGATCGTTATCAGATCCTATTTCCAGCAGTGGACGTCTTTCGGCTGAAATGATTATGACGACGATCTAAAAGTTAACAACAGCGGCGGGATAATCGCGTAACAAACTATCAGTAGCAACAAATTTCATTTTGACAGTTCAACAACATACATTGCGTTACTTAAGTTGCTGAGCAGACAAATTTTTCGATCACATGAACCAATGGATTCGCAATATCCTGTAAAATGATACAGGCTGTGATTGACTGTTGTTACGCAATTAGGATGCAGCTCAAACATTCTTATTCCCTGGCAATCCCAGGTAATTTCGACCGGGCATCGCCCACGTCGTATCAGAGCGAATGTTTGAAAACAAGCTATTTATAAAACAAACAAATCTTCTCTTGCGAAATGCATTGCGTAAATATTATGTAGCATTGAGATGTAACACTTTGTTACTGATTTAATTGAGATAGTCTACTGTTTATAGTTTTTGGCAGAGGTCACATAGCAGTCACTCTAGCTATGAGTAAATTATTGTTCATCATCGTCATATCAGACGAAAGACTGGATTGTTTGGGAGAGGCCTATGTCCATAGGCCTCTCCCAAACATCACCACTGGCTGCCACCAGACCAGGAGGGACAATTCTCGTGATTTTAAGAACGTTCACAGTCTGATCTCCGTCTCAAACAATCTGTCAAAAAAAAAACCTCGCATTTCTCTACATTTTGACAAGTTTTTGACATTTGTATGTCGCCGAGATGAGACTGCGACTAGATTTTGAACTATTCAACAACATTCACTGTGTCATTTACGTTGTTGAGCAGACAAATTTTTCTAACATAATTATGAAGAAATGGATTAGCAAAAGCAATATCCTTCAAAATGACTCAGATGGTTATTGATTGTGTGTGTGTGCTGAGATCTACCCAAAAGTAAGTAGGTACCAGCTGCAATTCATAGTCAAACCATAAACATCGATCGAAATAAAAACATACCTATTCTAAATACAGTACGCGGGTAGGCGTCGAAAAACATCAGAATTTCGATAATAGCTTGTTTTCATTCAAATTCGCGAGTCAACGAACTTTATGCGAAAGAATCGAACGATTGTGAATGTGTGACCGTTACGTTTTTCTAGATATATTATTTTTGTGTCGACTTTGAATTTCAGTTGTTTTTGTTGTAGGCTTAAATATGAATAAGTACGTCATTGAGAAAGGTCAAACGGGGTATTATAAATATTGATATTTTATTGTACAGACGCCAGCACATCAAGCTACTATAAACTGTCAAATTTCTTTAATAGATTTTAAACTTTATCTTTAACGTATAAGGTTCAAGGTTGATTGGGAAAATTTTACAGTTTCGGGTAGCTTGATGTGCTGGTGTCTGTACCTACGCTTTACAAGTTACAGAAGTATGAATTCAACCAGCAAACTGTAACCACGAATTCAGACCCCTTAGAGTAAACATTTTACGTCAGTTATCAAAAAAAAAAAAAAATCTGCTGTTTCATAGAAAATTGCAATACCTATGTGGTCAAATTGCTTGTCAGAATGTATGGGACAGCATTTTTTTTTTTTAATAACCGACAAAATATTTAAACACAATGGGATTCAGAATCATATATTCAATCCATGGTAACAGGTTCATCATTGCCTAGTCTTTTCCCAAATATGTTGGGATCGGCTTCCAGTCTAACCGGATGCAGCTGAATACCAGTATTTTACATGGAGCGACTGCCTATCTGACCCTGTTACTGGGTAATACTACGATACCCCTTGGTAACACTGGTTGTCAGACATTTGGGCTTCTGACGACCCGTAACGACTGTCAAAGATCCAGGTATGACAGCCGGGACTAACGGCTTCAGGTGCTTTCCGAGGCACGGAGGGGTCTCGGTATGTAAAGATGGTCACCCATCCACAGACCAACCGCGGCAAGCATAGCTTAACCTCATCGATCGACCTGTGCGGCTGTTATCATTTAGTCACGGGCCCCTCCCATGGTAACAGGTTGCGTGTCGATATCTGCCACCTGTAGAGTCTACAGTGTAGACAATGAATCGTCAGACACACGTATAAAAACAACAATAAAGCAGTGTTTCGCACAGTTCCCCCCTTTACAATATTAACCTATGACGCACGGACTCTTTTTAAACGCGACGTTTTATTACCGCGCACTCGATTTTCAACTCTTGGTATTGAGCGAAACGTTGAGAATCCAATAGAGCACATCCCTAGCGCGTTAAAAAAGCGCGTTGTTGAATTTTCAACTGTCAGCGCTAAGCCGAGCGTAGAAAATACAGTGCACGTCGAAAAATACGTCGTGTTAGTACTGCTTACTGCAAACCGACGCGATGCGACTTTCACTGGGCTGGCTGGACATGCTTCATGCAACTAGCATTGTAAGTCATTGTTGAGGAGAAATTGAAGTTATACACACACTGTGTGTGGAAAAATACTTAATTATCGATAACTGTTTGCATTGGAGGTGTGGTACTTTTGTTGAACGCGTAATAGACAAGTTCTTTCTTTGAAAAATCTATTATTTCTGGTTTTTGAGGGCAACGAGACTCTACAAAGCAGGCTTGCAAGCGAAAATGGGCGTGACTGGCGACCCGACTTACCTTTTAAAAATTCGTAAGATGACATGCATATTGTCACGTAATCAAACATTGTTTAAAATTATGTTATTCCAGTAAACTGCGTAATACTTTTAGACCGTTGGAAATAATAATAATTATAATTGAAAAGCGACAAAATTAGCACATTGTTCAAACATAATAGGCTGCGATTAGATAACATTGAACATAGCACAGAATATTTTCCTGTGAATATCCATCAAGGATGCCAAATGGAATCACTGACAATGGTCGGTGACACATCTATTCGGATTCGGATTTAGCTTTGGGGGATAATTACTAATAACGATATTTTTAATTTTAATAACTGTCACTTGCCATATTACAGGACTTCGCAAACAATGTCATAAAGTTGGAGAACGTAGTCCATAGGAAAAACAAAAAAAAAACTTCATGCAACAGCGAAATGCCAGCTCGTATCTCGTTTAAATACTAACGCTATAGGGCGCTTCAGGGCACATACGATACACCCAGTTTAGCTCATCGTAGTATAATCAGTCTATATGAGTCATAGTAAATCATTACATGATTTTAATGACACCATAATTGACCGTTTCCAGGTAAACTGATGGGGATTACGTAGTAACAATCGAATTAACAAAATCCGCTAACGATTATTGTCTTTAAATTTTCCTTTAAAATAATAAATGAACAGGTTGGAAACGCTAAACCAGAATTTCGCACGGGCTAGTGGCCTGAACCCCCAAGAAAATCAAATATTTACCGACTTCACAAAAAGGAGGAGGTACTATGTTCGGATGATTGTATGTTTTTTTTTTTTTTGTTTTTTTTTTTATAGTGTTCAGATATCGATACCCATCACGACTGTAGTTTCGCTACCAAATTTAATTTAACCCTATAAAGATGTTAAAGAAAACAATACGCAGTTTCGAAACATTTTGGAAAGCCACCGTCCTTATTCGCACGCACATTAACGAAGTGGCGTCAACTTAATTACTCAACTGTGTGTCTGTGACGTCACAACATCACCGACACCCGTTTAAGGTGAAGATGACACTTATGTAAGCGCACACGCATCTTAACAGTTTGTCCGAGAGAATATAATTTCACTAGCTACTAGCCCTTGTGAAATTTCTTATTTCCCCAATCCACCGTGCACCGTGTCGCATCTCGTCGCATCCGTTTATTTTCGTTGGATCCCACTTTGAATCACCCGCCCACGCTGTTAATTCGTTTTCGCTTAGCATTCTATGTAACTTTTTTTCATTCGATCGGCTCCTAAGGGTCGTAGCGTGATGTTAGATGAATTAGGCTATCAAATTTAAAAAAAAAATCTAATCCGTGGCGTTAGTCTCTGGTATTTCCATAGATTTACGCCAGAGGCTCATCAAGAGGCTTATTTCCTGGCGCTCCATAATTTTATTCCCGGCGGCTCCAAACAAAAAAAAGCAAAGGCAACAATTTTCGTAGGTATTTTAATAAAATTATGGAGCTCTTGGGAATCAATGTATGGAGTGAAGTTGTTTGGAGAACAATAGATTTGGAGCTCCTGGGAATAAGCCCATCAGGAACGGTTTTTGCCTCGGAGTAAAATTTTGGACCTGC